>CP141138.1:40392769-41744436 GCA_035236585.1 Warburgia ugandensis
AGGGTCTTTAAGTCATAGCTATTTATTAGTCTAAACTTATGCACTATGTGTAAGTGTATTCTAAGATTTAACTTTTATAAAACACTTCAAGACATGAACAGAATGCAAAATTAACCACATACATTTCTATTAAGAAGTTAAAGTGGTGGGAATATTAATCTTCAAACAATCCAATTTCATCACAGTAAAGGAACTCGACCTTAAAACTCACAAAAATTCAATTTATTTATTTTTCTTATTATAACAGGATGCCTAAAAAACACTCAAAAATCTCATGCATGTCTAAACCCCAACTTAAACTAAACATTGTCCCCAATGTTTTGAAATATAGGATATCTATATGTTAAATGGGTAATGTAAAACAATGAGACTCTAAAAACCCTGGGTTGCCTCCGAGTGAGCTCTAAGTTTAATGTCTTCAACCAGACATAGCCTATAACTAACCTAATTGTCTACATTTCATAATGAAATGAGAAAATTTTCACATCACCTCAGAATCTCACAATAGTCTATATACTTTCTCCGTATTGAAATTTTTGGTGGTGGTAACATTAGGACATAATAGCCCACCATAAGTTTGAAATTGGTGAGACTACATTGGAATTAATGATCTCCCAATTTTAAAATTTCACAGTAGTCAACAAATATACCTCACCTTGAAATATGAGGTGGTGGCAATGTAATACCTGAGCAATTTACGCTATTTTTAACAAAAATTGGACATTTTATGGGAAATGAACTGAGTTAAAAGTTTCACTTTATTTAAAATACTAAAAAAAGGAGTTTTTGAGGAAACTTGTACCATTAGATTCTACTTGAAAAATGGAATCCAACGCCTCAAAGAACGCCGAAAACGGAGTTTGTATGAAGAAGTTATGGCCGTTTAAAGATCAGGGGCAGTTTTGTAATTTAAACAGAAAAACGAAAAAAATGAAAAACACAGGGGGCCATTTTGATAACGACACCCCCTATCATCTTCAACCTCTAGACCCCTCCATAAACCCCGTTTTTAGAGGATTTTTCCACCGCCATAGCAGGGCTATAAAAAGCCCCATCTCCCCCTCTCCAGAAACGTGATCTTCCGGTCGTTTTGAGACTGGGTTTCCGGCAAAATCGGAAACCCATCTCAAACCCATCCTCTATGTTTTTCGGCAATGGCCAGGCCCAAGTCAGGCCAGCCCTTGCCATTTTCCCCATAACCCTCTCTTCTTTCCAGTACTGGCAACGGGGTTTCCACCTTGATCGAATTTTTCCGGCAACAAAGGGTTTCAGAATTGGAATAGGCTCTATCACTGGGGATGGGCACTCCCCAGGCTACCAGGTAAGACATTGTTCTTTCCTTTTTTGTTTTCTTTCCTCCTCTCAGGCTAGATCCATACTAGATCTAGCATTTCCAACCATTTTCCAGCCAGGTTCCTGGCCGGAAAACACTCCAAGCCGGCTTGGGTCGGCCTTGCATGAACTAGGTGTCCCAAGGACGCCATGCTGCATGTGCACCTGGGACTGGGTCCCTAGGACGGGTTCCAGGTGTACGACAGTGTGTACACTGTCCCAGGTGCGGCCTTCAGGTGTGCGCGCGACATGGGGCACAGGTCTTGGCTCGACCAGGATGCACGGGGTGCTCGTGGAGTTGAGACGTGCCATGCTACAAGGTGCATCCATGCGATGATGCGTGTCATAGCGCGTCACTTGAGCATGCATGTGCGTGTGCAAAACGCGGTCCCTAGCAAGGTCTTTACGAGCGCATGCACGTAAGGCAGTTGCGGTTCAACTAGGATACACGAGTGTCCTGGGAACTGGGGCACGCGGACCTAATGAGACTTTAAAGTTAGGATTAGAAGATAAATTACAGAGTCTAACTATTGGAAAGTAGATCCACACCATAGGATCTAGCCTGAAAAATGAATTAGGCGAGGACCTTGGACCTAATAGGTAGAGCTAGCGATTTAATGACTAAATGGATTGAAATTAATAAGGACTCCTTGTATCCATTCATACCCAGGAGTTTATAAATGAGACCCAGGATGGGTTGAAGTGATAAAGGACGTGACTCCAGGAGACTTTGAGGTAGGTGCTCTATCGCTACTAGACTTTTTAAAAGAGCCATGATTGTTTTATGCATGTTTTAAGTATAAGTTATATAACTTGTTTAGCATGACTTAATTCAGCATACATATGATAAATGCTTTATTTATAGATATGTTTTGCAAATAATTGCATATACATTATGCATAGATATGTTTTGCAAACAAATGCACATATTGTATGATTTGTGAGCATTGAGTTTTTGAAAGATTGCATGTCCTTGAGGGTTACCAAAAGATGCTGGAGTGCCCAAAAGACGCTGGGTAGGCAGTTGTGAGGGACCCAAAGAGGATAGGTTTTGAAAAAGTGGTTTTCGCTTGTTTGATCTGATATGATTTGGGCTGATAAGCTTGTGGGCACTATGCCGAGAGGTTTGGGTTAGCCTCCAGCCTCTACCACTATTAGGTGGATGGGTACCATGCTCAAAAAAGGGCAACGTCCCTGCTTCGACTGCATGTGGTACAGGGGGCTACCACTGGTGTCACGGCACTGGGTCGAAGTGTCATATGTCCTGTGGAGGCATATGACCCTGTGTCCTCAGGTACCCGAGGACCACACGGCGGTGAGGTCGTGGGCATAGTTGGACCCTATGGTTTGAGGATTTATTTGCATTGCATATGGCATGACATGAGATTGGTCGACCATACCAGAAATCCGTGAGTTGGATTCAGCTGAGCATCTTATGCATATCATTATGTTTATGATATATGATACTTTTGACTTAGATTATGCTATTCTTTAAGTCGTCAGTATTTCAATTCGACAGTGGTTTTTAATATCGATATTGAACGTGGTTGTTCGAACATGCACATGTTTTTAAGAGCATATGATTTTAAACATAGCATGCATTGCAAAACTAGTAGTGATAGACTCCTATTGAGCATAGTATATTCTCACCCTATCCTTAACATTTTTCAGGATAGTTCCACTCACAAATAGAAGATGTCTCAGTAGATATTAGTGCTACAAGCAAGTGAATAAACAAAGGAGACAACTATACGTGTAAGTAAACTCTCTACCCTCTGGACATGTATTTGTATTTATTTACAGTTGGACTGTGTCTTTGTATTTGGATAGACACAGGGAAAAACATTTATGATTTCTGAAGTTTTTCAAAAACTACTTTGAGTATTGTGAAAGCAAATGACACTCGGGGTTTTCAAAATGAGTTTAAAACTAAAGATTTTCCACTGCATTGCATGGTTTTTATAAAATGGTTTTCAAATAGGGATGCATCCCGCCTTAGGAATTAGATATTGCATTTAAAAATGCATGAGGAAACCCGGGTCGTCATAGGCAACTTGGTAGATAAAAGTCCATTGTGAAGTTTGTTGGACCATATTGAAATGAATGGCCCCCTTGTTCAACAATTTGAGGGATAATGAGGCCCATAACAATTGATACATATTTTTTCTCCTTCTCCCTTATATTTTCCTAAAACTAGTGTATAAGTTGATTCTGTACTTCCATAAAAGGTTGCTCTTGATCTAATGCAACTAGGGTGGGGTTTAAACCCATATTGACTTCTAATGTGTACCATAAAGTGGTATGATGTAGGGTATGTACATCAATGGACTCCTTCCTATTCTTTAGATATAGGTAAGGTTTTAGGTGGACTGATATTGCTACCTAGATTTTGATCAAATAAGGTTTGTAGAGGTCAATTGGGTCCTTCTTCTACATTGTATGTGACACCTTGGGTTTTCATAACACAATTATATATGAAATAACATTAATAATAATAGTAAAGTAATTAAGATCCTTGAGTTAAAAATTTTCTTTCTATTTTGGCTAAAATATTCTTTGCTAAAGCATCACCTTAAAAGGCCCTGGAGGCCATACAACCCATGATGATGTAATGAAATCAAATACAATAAATGACTTACATTGCGAGATAAGTGAAATCAAAGCCAAAAACTCTGTTAGTGTAAACAACCATGACAATGTCAAGAAAATAGAAAGTAATAGGGCCCAGGGTTTGTTTGTCTTAACACTACACTAAGTACAAATGATATATCCACCAGTTCAAGTGTCAAAGGTAAAGTCTAAGTACATATATATACACATCCCACATGAATATCGAAAGTGAATTATGATCTACTACATATATCAAAATGTCAATCCCTACAAAAAGCTAATGGTCCCCATCGCCTTCACTAGCCTCCACCTATTTGCCTTTTCTATTGTCTTGCTCAATATTTGAGGCATTGTAAACCAAAGCAGTGCCTCAGTAAGCTATTACTAGTGTAGGTACATAAACATTAATATTTAAATAATACATGCAGGTGGTGCAATAGGAAATAACAAAATCTCACAATAAAATCTCAGTATAAATAAAGGCATGAAAACTAAATAGCCAAGTCCCATGATCAAACATGACATCAATCAGATGATTCGTATAGAATCAAATTTAAAACAACATATCAGACCTCGAATAAATCATAATAATCCCATGAAATCAAAATAAGCATGTCATGCATATCATAGTATGATCATAGCTCACAAACCTGAAAATGACAAAAGTATGCAATCCCATCATATAAAAATGGAGATCATGCCATGAATAAAAAGGCACCCATCACATGTAGGTCCAGCGAGTACATCTTGCACTCTCACATTTGGTCATGAGTACTGATACCAATCCTCTATGCGTCATCACGCTGTGGGTGCATCAAGATATGACAATCCAAGTATCCTCCATAATGTTACATGAGAAACAGAACAAGGTATGGATCATCATGCTGCAGTGGTAACCAACTCCTAGGTCTACCAACCATCGCACCTCGCCAGCATCAGAATGGGAGACTGATCGAATATGTAGTGTCGATTACCATGATACCACTCTGTAAACATTTTCCCTTCTATGGGGTGAGTTCTAATCATCTCACTAAGTCAGAGGGTAGGTGGCCAATTTTACATCCCTCATGGCATAGTGTCCATTGAGTAAAAACACTCATAAATTTGCAAAAATACAAAAATCACTCAATGTATCAAAACCAGTAATAAGGAAAAGTCACAAAATGCAAAAAATCTAGGAGCACTTGTGGCTCGCCATCCTAGAGCACTGCCTTTACCATAGGGTCAATCTCTTAAGGACCTACCACTAAGCCTCCTCAACGGTCCATAGATAATCATTCTTGTTAAAACAAATTGGCATGGCATCTCAATATTCAAATGATCTTTTGTCCAAATAAAACATGTAATTAAAGTGATAGTATGATGCATTAGGTATACATGCTGAATAATAGTCTCAATGAAATCATAAGGCCTAGATAAACATTACTCAAATTGTCAATACAAAATGTCGTCACCTACCTCAACAAGGGTAATAATCCTCTAAGATGTGCGACCTCTCTAATCCATACTATTTGAAGTACTTGTTAGGTCACGCATATTACAAATCATCACTTGCTACCATCTATGTATCATCTCTGACTCACAAGACTATAATTCTGTCACACCCATGCCCTAAATAGGGTATTAAAACATAAAAAATTAAGAACATTAGAAATTAGTGATGCAAAGTCATTCATTAGACTGTGCTCAAAGAGAGCTTTCCAACGACACCAAGAACGCGCAAAACAGAGATCAAGAGTGAAAGACCCAAGGATTTTACCATTGAGGTAGAGGGGGTCCAAATTGATAATGGCACCCCCCTCTAATGAATGTGACCCAAAGAGCCACGTGGGAGAGACTCTACACGCGGGAGGGGAACTCACCACATGGAGCTCTACTCCCACGCGTCTGCAACACAGAGGAAAGAGGGAGCCAAAGCCAGCAACCCTCTCCCCTCTCCCTTCATTCCCGGCAACCCTCTCACCCCCCATTTCCTTAGTTCTCCCCCTCTTTCGGTCAACCCTGCGGAGCTCTCACGCACCTCCCCATCCTTCGTTTCCTCCGCCTCCATCCTCGCTTGCAAGACACGACCTAAGTTTCACCGACGATGAGGAGTTGGGTTACCATCTTCGGGTTGCGCTAGCTGTAAGCTTGACCTAGGTAAGCCTCCAACCCTTCTATTCTTCTCCATTTCCCCTTCTTCTTCAACGTGTGTACTGTGTTTTCCAAAGAACTGGATGGTGAAAAACACCGTCGAATTTAGGAAACGCAGTGAAAGGAACTCGATTGGATTGAAAATCCAATCATTCACATTGTTCCTTAGACGTTTTTGAGTGAAACCCCTTTGGTTTCATGAAGATCTATTGAGAAATGACGCCGAAATTTGAAAAAAATAGCACTTAGGGTTAGTTTCAAAATCATTCAAAAATCCGGCAAAAATGGATAGTTTGAGTGAAAATCAAAAGGGGAAAACACTGGAAAACAGAAATTCAAGAAATTTTGACCATTTCCATGAAATTTTGCTGAAAAATGACGTTACCTGTGTCGTCGGTGATGACAGGAATCTGATTATATTCTCTGGCGACGATGACATTCTCCGGCGACCCCCAGAAAAATGTGAAAAATGAAAATTTTTTAGATATGGACAAATCATGCACGATCTTTTCATCCGCAAAGACAGATTGTCGATTAGGAATCGATTGGTCCACAAAATTGTGATCACAAGCTTGTTTATGTGTAGGAAAAAATTTTAGACCTTAAGATTCGACCGTTAAAAAAGTGATCGAAAGGTAAATTTAGGTCAAATATAACTCCAAGTAACCATTGATAATGAATTGTCACAGAAATGACTAACCAATTATGGATAAATTGATGGGAGATCCCATCTAGCTATCCAATACTCAATCAGCGAATATTGGAGGTGAGAAAGGAGATCAGGCCATGAATTATGGCTAAAAGCCTTAAATTGTGAAATAACTTACCTAAAATGTTGGAAATTGAAGCTTCTAAAGGTACGCACTTGATCTAGACCATCTATGTAAGACCAATGGCACTGATCCAATTAGATAGCCACCAATTGGTGTGCAAATCCTTGATCTAGATTTATGAGGTTAGATAAAAAACATGGTGAATATAGAGTTACAAGTGATTATAGAAAATGGAATGAAATTCTAAAATTTACTTAGAACTTGTATTTGTTGCAGAGGTTGGAGATCAGGCCATGAATTATGGCTAAAAGCCTTAAATTGTGAAATAACTTACCTAAAATGTTGGAAATTGAAGCTTCTAAAGGTACGCACTTGATCTAGACCAACTATGTAAGACCAATGGCGCTGATCCAATTAGATAGCCACCAATTGGTGTGCAAATCCTTGATCTAGATTTATGAGGTTAGATAAAAAACATGGTGAATATAGAGTTACAAGTGATTATAGAAAATGGAATGAAATTCTAAAATTTACTTAGAACTTGTATTTGTTGCAGAGGTTTGAGGGCAGTGTGAATGGTTCTAGCAGTAGAACTTTGAGTCGTATTTTGAGAGCAAGTAAGGACCCTGAACCCTTTCATTCCTTAAATTCTTGTTGATTTGTTCTCTTGAAATTAACCTTATGCATGTGTAGAATGAATTTATTGTCACCTTGGTTGAATGGATGATAGAAATTGTAATTTCTTATTGAAATGGTCATGTTATAGTTTGATTTACTATGCTTAACCATTATGATGATGCAAACTATTATAAAATGGTCAAGCCCAAGATAGTAAGCCCTGAGGGCCGCCCGACAAGCTATGATGATGCCTTCCAAAATGGTAAACCCTAAGGGAAAGGGCTACCTGGTTGCTTGCAACTAAGGTGAAGCCAACTAAGATGGTAAATCCTGAGGAATGGAATGTCAAGTATTGAGCCTCCCAAGATGGTAAACCCTGAGGGAAAGGGTTGCCTGGTTCTTTGGAATCATGGTGGAGCCGCCCAAGATGGTAAACCCTGAGGGATGAGCTGTTAGGTATTGAGCCTCCCAAGATGGTAATTCTTGAGGGAAAGGGCTGCCTGGTCTTTTGGGATCATGGTGGAGCCACCCAAGATGGTAAACCCTGAGGGATGAGCTGGCATATTGAGTTACCCAAGATGGTAAACCCTGAGGGAAAGGGTTGCCTGGTTGATTTCGACTAAGGTGGAGTCGCCTAAGATGGTAAATTCTGAGGGAACCTGACTTTGGCGCTGCTCAAGATGGTAAATCCTGAGGTTCTGGCTACCTTGATGATGATACTCATAGTGGGCTGCCCAAGATGGTAATCCTTGAGGGAGATGATTATTGGATCTTGGTGTAATGCTAGGCATGTTTAATATTACTGAGGAAATCATTAATGAGTATGTGGCTTTGTTGGATGTAATGCTTATGAATTGCATTTAACTTTAGAATGAGGTTCATGATAGTCACTCATTTATTGAATGTCCTGGGGTTGGACACGAATGGAAAATTCATATGGGGTGTGCTTGTTTGGATGCTATGGTTATTGTGTCACATTTGAATTTGGGAAAAACTGCAATTCTGCTCTAATACCCATAGGCCTTACTTGATAGTGCATGCTAATTACTTTATAGATGACTAGTTAAAAATGGAAATGAATGCTTGTGTTGTATTGAATGTGCTTTTAAGCATAACAATGAGAATGATTGGATGTGCATGGGTTTAGTTCTTTTCCCTTACTGGGCTTCGCAGCTCACCTTACTATTTTGCAAGTACCAATCAAGCCAAGAAGAGAAAGGTAGTTGAGTGAAATGAAGAAAGCTTGATTAAAGATGTAACATTTTGAATTCTATATATATGTATATATATGTGTTGACACTGAATATGAGTTATATCTTATTTTTGACAATGGTCCTTATGCATTTTATATGTTTTATTTTGATAGGGCATGTATGAGACTCACTTGAACTCTTAGTTAGTAAGCAAGTGTTAGTGGTGTATTATGATAGATAGTATGGAGACTGAGTCTCCCTTAAGGAATTTATAATTGCTATATTGTCTATTAGGTAAACCGCATAACGTGCATTAAATGCATAAGTCCGAAAAATAGGGGAGACTTTGCTGAAATTTTGGTAGAACTCAATAGTTAAAGGAGAAAAATATTTTATCAGTAAATCGTGACTTGCATAGGACAAGAGCACTTAGCTCTCTCAATACTTCCGCTTTGATATATATTATAAAGAAAAAAAGAAAAAGAAAGAGCAAGGCCACATAGGCCTAGCTCGGCCAATCGCTAGGCTTGATTAATTCAAATTGCGGTCTTGGGGATTGAGGTCGCGACAGCTTGGTATCAGAAAATGGCAGTAGATCACTTGTGGAGAACTTCTTTTATTATTGCTTATGATCATTAAAGTTTGAATGTTTAGTGGCTTCTGTAACTAACCTTGTTGATTGTGTGGCTTCTGTAACTAACCTTGTTGATTGTTGACTACTTTCAGCATGTTTGATAAGTGACTAACCATTATTGTTGATGTTGAGAGCAGGGCATAATCATGGTTGAGATTAGGAGTGATGGCTGGAGTTATGGAGGGCCAGCGTTGCATGTAAGTAATCCAGTTCAGGATGCCATAGGACAAATGGCCCAAGCAATTGCTGATGCTATAGGTTGGGGAGCAGGAGGTTAGCCCTCAGCTGCACTCATCCCTAGAGCCCCTATAGAGGGCATAAGCAGGAAAACACTTACCTTACGAGAGTTTAGGAAGTTGGGGCCACCCAAGTTTGATGGGATGTCAGATCCCATCGAAGCAGAGAATTGGTTAGAGCAAATACAAAGGATCTTCGAGGAACAAAAAATTGACGAAGATCTAAAGGTACAAGTGGCTACATTTCAGTTCACTGGTGAGGCTATTCACTGGTGGTGGGTGGCAAGAGGTGTTAGAGCTAATGAGGAGTGGACTTGGAAACTTTTCAGAGAGGCCTATATAGCAAAGTACTTTCCTACTTCTCAGAGAGATGCTAAGGTGGCTAAGTTTTTGAGGCTCACACAATGTGATATGACTGTAGGACAGAATGCTACCAAATTTGATAAGTTGTCACGATATGCACCATTGATGATCCCCAATGCTAGGGATAAGGCCTATCACTTCATCCGAGGCTTAAGATCCTCTATCTGACAATGCTTGGTACCTTTCAAGGTGGAAGACTATGTTGAGGCGGTAGATAGAGTGCAACTGATTGAGCAGGATCAGGGCAGAGAAACCAGTGCATTTGAGTTTAAGAGGAGAAGTTTCAGGAAATCTCACTCGCATGGTAGTAGGGATAAGAGGAGGAAGGGGTATCCTCCTCGCGCACAAAATGCATAGGCATGTTCTCTATCCCTTAGAATGGCCAATAGGACATGTTATGGTTGTGGATAGGAGGGCCATTTCAAGAGAGATTGTCCTAAGTAGAAAGCCACGCAAGGCAGTGTGCAAAGTAGCAATAGACCACGTCCTTAGGGTTGGCCACCAGCACAGAGGGCAGATGCACCATTCAGAGGAGTACCTCATATTTCTGAGCAGAGGACACAGGGCAGAGTCTACGCATTGACACAGTCAGACACCCCTCCTGATCGCACAATTATAGAAGGTACATTTTTGTTGTTTCATACTTGGGTCAGAGCATTGTTTGATTCTGGTGCAACACATTCTTTCATTTCATCTTCAATTGTTTGGGACTTAAGCATGGAAACAGAACCATTGGACTCAATGTTGCAAGTTGAGTTGCCTATAGGGATGAGCATCACCTCCAGCAGAGTGTGTCAAAGTTGTGATATTGACATGGTAGGTCATAGGGTGAGGTTTGATCTGGTAGTAATGGACATTACTCCATATGATGTGATTGTGGGCATGGATTTTCTGTCTGAGTACCATGCCATTATTGATTGCAGTCGGAGGAGGGTTGACTTTGTCCTACTTAGTGGAGTTTATTTTTATTTCTCCACCATAGAGGATCATAACTACCCATAAGTTCATGTTGGTTACAAACGCTAGAAGGACTATGGTGGGTGGATGGCGAGCATGGTGGGGCATGATGATGTTGATGCTGACATTGAATCCATGCCAACAATAAGGGAGTTTGTTGATGTTTTCCCTGATGAGTTGCTAGGATTACCTCCAAGGAGGGAGGTCAACTTTGCTATTGATCTTTTACCTGGCATTTCTCCAATTTCAATCGCTCCACACCACATGGCGCTTGCTGAATTACGGGAGTTGAAGGTGCAGTTGGAGGAGTTGCAAGGAAAAGGTTTCATTCACCTTAGCACATCACCATGGGGAGTCCCAGTGTTGTTTGCAAGAAAGATGGCACATTGCGGCTATGTATTGACTACCGGCAATTGAATACGGTGACAGTTAAGAATAAATACCCATTGCCAAGGATTGACGACTTGTTTGATCAGCTGAGGGGATCTGGGTGGTTTTCCAGGATTGACTTACGATTTGGATACCATCAGCTGTGGGTGAGGGATGAAGATGTCCCTAAGACGGCATTCAGGACTAGATATTGTCACTTTAAGTTTGTTGTGATGCCTTTTGGGTTGACGAATGTTCCAATAGCTTTCATGAGCCTCATGAATCGAATCTTTCTCCTTACTTGGATCAATTTGTTATCATGTTTGTGGATGACGTATTGATATACTCAAGGTCTAAAAAGGAGCATGAACAACACTTGTCTATAGTGTTGCAGTTGTTGAGGGAACACCAGCTGTATGCGAAACTTAGCAAGTGTGAGTTGTGGGCATCCAAGGTGAATTTTCTTGGGCATGTAGTTTCTGGTGATGGGATTTCAATTGGCTCATAAAAAATAGAAGCTGTGTTGAGTTGGGAAAGACCGAGGAACATAACTGAGATCAGGAGTTTTCTCGGGCTGGCAGGTTATTATAGGAGGTTTGTGAAGGACTTCTCACGCATTGCAGCATCGATGACCAAACTTATGAAAAAGGGTGTGGTATTTGAATGGGATGATTCATGTGAGCATTCATTTCAGGAGTTAAAGAAATGATTAACCTCGACACCTGTGCTTATCATTCCTGAGCGAGTTGTCGGTTATGCTATGTACTATGATGCTTCACACTTAGGACTGGGATGTGTCCTAATGCAAGAAGGAAGAGTAGTGGCTTATGGCTCTCATCAATTGAAGCCAAATGAGAAGAAATATCCTACTCATGACATAGAGTTGGCAGTGGTGGTGTTTGCATTGAAACTTTGGAAGCATTATTTGTATGGTGAAAGGTTTGATGTCTTTACCGACCATAAAAGCTTAAAGTATATCTTCACTCAAAAGGATTTAAATCTGAGGTAGATTAGATGGGTTGAATACTTGGAGAACTTTGATTTCACACTTCAATATCACCCAAGAAAAGCAAATGTTGTTGCAAATGCACTAAGTAGGAAGTCTGGAGGTTTAATGGCTGGATTTCAAGTTTTCAAATGGAAGGTGCATGAGTCATTGACCGAGTATGACTTGCACATCGATTTATCTAGAAGTGGTGCATTTTTGTGTCAAATGATTTCTCAACCTTCAATAATAGAGGAAGTCTTGCAGGCACATGAGGATGATGAAGAGCGTTGAGCATTGGACCATGGACTCTTCTGGTGGGGTACGATATTTGAGTAGATTGATGGTCCCTCCAGTTGATGAGGTTAGGAGAAGATTGCTGAGTGAGGCACACCGGTCTAAATTTTTGATACATCCCAGTAATATGAAGATGTATCCTGACCTTAGGAGACACTTTTGGTGGAAGGGCATGAAGAAAGAAATTGCTGAATTTGTTGCTCAATGTTTGACTTGTCAACAGGTTAAAGCAGAACATCAAAAACCTACGAGGTTACTACAGCCATTGCCAGTGGCGGAATGGAAGTGGGAGCACATTACCATGGATTTTGTGGTATGTCTTCCACGTAGTAAGCAAGGTTGGAACAACATATGGGTGATTGTGGATAGACTGACCAAGTCAACGCACTTGCTGCTAGTGAAAGTTACTGATTCACTTAAGACATTGAGTCAGTTGTACGTATGTGAAATTGTAAGGCTACATGGGGTGCCTGTATCCATTGTGTCAGATAGAGATTCGAGGTTTACTTCTCGATTCTGGAAGAGTTTACAGTAAGCGATGGGTACAAGGTTGACTTTTAGCTTGACATTTCATCCCCAGACAGAGGGGTAGTCTGAGAGAGTGATCCAGGTGCTCGAAGATATGTTGAGAGCTTGCATGTTAGACTTCCAAGAGA
Source organism: Warburgia ugandensis (assembly GCA_035236585.1). Classification (NCBI taxonomy): domain Eukaryota; kingdom Viridiplantae; phylum Streptophyta; class Magnoliopsida; order Canellales; family Canellaceae; genus Warburgia; species Warburgia ugandensis. Next base: position 40,405,926 of record CP141138.1, read on the forward strand.
AGTGGGCTGAATATTTACCTTTGGTGGAAATCTCGTACAACAACAGTTTCCAATCTAGCATAGGGATAGCACCATTTGAGGCGCTATAAGGTAGGCCATGCTAATCCCCAGTTTGTTGACAGAGGTTGGTGAGACATCATTATTAGGCCCTGAGGCATTTAGAGAAACCACAAAAAAGGTAAAGCAAATCAGGCAGCGGTTGTTGATAGCTCAGAGTAGGACTAAGAGCTATGCTAACTGAAGGAGACAACCATTGGAGTTTGAGATAGGAGATTATCTGTTCCTAAAGGCTCGGCCGAGACCATGAGTGATGTGTTTTGGCAAATGCGAGAAGCTTTCTCCTCGATTCATTGGACTGTTCGAGATTCTATAGCGTGTCGGCGAAGTTGCTTATCGGTTGGCCTTGCCTCCACAGTTATCATTGATTCACAATGTTTTTCATGTGTCGATGTGGCAGAAATATGAGCAGGACCCTGCTCATGTTCTTAATTGGACAGACCTTGCCATTCAAGAGGATGTCTCTTATGAGGAAAAATCGATGTAGGTGGTTGGCCGCAAAGAACAGGTGTTGCATGAAAGAGTGATACCACTTGTAAAGGTGATATGGCAACATCATGTGACAGAAGAAGCCATGTGGGAGCTGGAGTCTTAAGTTCAGCAAAAATACCCTGAATTATTTGAGGATTTAGGTATATATTTTATTTCGAGGACGAAATTTCTTGAAGTAGGGGAGGGTTGTGACACCCATGCCCTAAATAGTGGATTAAAATGTAAAAAATTAAGAACATTAGAAATTAATGATGCAAAGTCATTCATTAGACTGTGCTCAGAGAGAGCTTTCCAACGACACCAAGAACGCAAGAAACGGAGATCGAGAGCGAAAGACCTAAGGATTTTACCATCGAGGCAAAGGGGGTCCAAATTGATAATGGCACCCCCTCTAATGAATGTGACCCAAAGAGCCATGTGGGAGAGACTTTACACATGGGAGTGGAACTCACTGTGTGGAGCTCTACTCCCACGTGTTTGTAACACAGAGGAAAGAGGGAGCCAAAGCTGGCAACACTCGACATGACCTAAGTTTCATTGGCGATGAGGAGTTGGGTTACCATCTTCGGGTCTGCTAGCTGCAAGCTTGACCCAGGTCAACCTTAAACCCTTCTATTCTTCTCCATTTCCCCTTCTTCTTCAACGTGTGTACTGTGTTTTTTGAAGAACTGGAAGGTGAAAAACATCGTCAGATTTAGGAAACGTAGTGAGAGGAACGTGATTGGATTAAAAATCAACCATTCACATTGTTCCTTAGACATTTTTGAGTGAAACCCCTTTGCTTTCATGAAGATCTGTTGAGAAACGAAGTCGAAGTCTGCAAAAAATAGCACTTAGAGTTAGTTTCAAAATCGTTAAAAATGCGGCAAAAATGGATAGTTTGAGTGGAAATCAAAAGGGGAAAACATTGAAAAACAAAAAATTCAAGAAAATTTGAGCATTCCTGTGACGACCTGGGTTTTTGAAACATGATATGTAAAGTATTTTGAAAGGCAGGGCCCTTAAGAGTGTAAAAGTTTTTCGCAAAACAAAGCAGCGGAAATTCTTTTCTTTAGAACTTGTTTTGAAAACCCAAGTCACCATTTCATACATAACATAAGTACAATTTGTGTACAAAATAAAATTCCATTGAAGGAATATACTTTTATTAAACGCAAGGATCCATCCAGTGGTTCACAGTACAGCCAAATCTAGTACAATACTTGTCCAAATTACATAATCCAAAACTCAAGCTCACCATACAATAAAACTCTCAACAAAGAAAAATACATGTCTTCAAGGGTATACCTTGAAGATTATTCTCTTCAAGTCTTCTATAGTCTTCAGCTCCTAACTCTCCTTCCCTGTATTTGAGATATTGCAACAATTACAATATCTCAGCAAGCAATGCTTGGTAGGGGATTCAAGAAACATAACATTGACAATGTAATTCCAATACTTCATAATCTCATTGTCCTTAAACATACTCTTTACTTTGTAAGCTATGTATATCTATATACATACATACCCTTCATGGGTAAACCAGTTAAATTTGTGAAAGTAGTCAAATATCATTCCCAACTAAGCTGATCAATTCTCTTCATTTTGAGAATTGAGTATTACAGCAAATCTTATACTGGGAATTTCCCTTCTTGGGAAATATTGGTAATATACAATTACCTAGCATTTCATTATGCTATAACATAAGGCATTTCACTATGCCTATTCTCATATGCATCATAGTGCAAAATAATAAGAAAGGTTGCTATGCTGTAGTTTGATTCGTACTAGCACGCTCAGATAACTGCCCTGTTCACCACTGATACCATAATGGAAAATATTATGTCACTGCCCATATGGGGGGGCAAGACTTTCACAGTGGTGGCCTTCCCATAATTGCCACCACCCGACTTTTAGCCTCTCATTGGGCAAGGTATCATCATATCATCAAATTTCAAGGAGCGAGTGGCCAAACCCTCATAACTCCTCTAGCAATAGCATTCCCCTGGGCTTATGCCTATTAAAACAAACTGACAAGCCTCCAAGCTTGTATGTAAAATAGATTTCATATATATACCAGACCATATGTCTGTTTACTTAAGGCTGAAATATTTCCTAGTTCCCTATTCACTTATAGTTTAGTCCTTAACCATCTTATATGTGTTTGGTTGGATCATAAGGTTTTCAAGAGATTTAGTACAAGTATTATCATTACTCTTGTCAACATAAGATCATGAGCATAATCATGTATATCTCATGTAAATGCATTCATCAAATCCTCCTACCTTCAAGGATTGATTTCTTTTCCCCAATCTTCCATGATCCTGACTGATGTATGAAATTTGTACATCCAGACATATTGTCAATATATAAATTATGAACAATCCTATTGATCACTAGATCTGATGTTTAGAATGATCTTTAGATCATTCATATCTAAGTATTTTTTCTATCTCTAAGTCTTTGTATGTCCATCTCCTTGAACTTGATCTTTCATAGATCATTTGATTGACAATCTACACATGTTGATACAAATCAAGGTCCTAGATCTTCTATCATCTAGTTCTTCTTTGATGTAAGTTCAGTTATTGGATCATCCCTATGGAGGATGATCTTGGTTTTCTTCCTTGAATCATCTTTGATCAAGGGTTTGGATTATTTAATCTAATGAACTATAATAAGTATACTAATAAACATGCATACTAAGTACAATATAGTGTTCTTATTCTTATTGTTCTTGGTCATCTAAGATCTAATGCATCTTGTTTGATCATCCTTATCTTACTTACTATTTTTATTAGGGTTAGGTAATTTACTAACCTTTTATGCTCTTATTATTATTATTCAACCAGTTAATGTGCTGGTTGAAGGTAGCTTATTCAAGCCTAAATCTAGACTGCTCCTCTTATTTCCAATTGGCTAAGGCTTACTAGCTGAATGGGTGAACACAAAGTAGTTACTTCAATCCTCATGTAAGGAGGTGTTTAGACCTCACAAACGTCACCAGAAGGTAGGGGAAGAGCGAGGCTCTATTAGATAACCCCCTTAACAACTATATTCATCATTCACTAGAATGACCATAGCTCAACCTTTCATAAGGTTCCTATAAGCATGCTTACCCTAAGTACTCTTTCTAATGGATTTTAATTAAGTCCATGAATATTTATAATGTCATTTATGGGGTTTATTATTCTTTTCCTAATTTGGGCCAAGGACTTGATAATCCTTATATTGTCCTACTAACTATAGCCCTTACTAATTAAGTCCAAAGTACTCCATTCTTATTTGTGTAATGAAACTCTACTTTCTTATTAGAATACATTTTTGATGTTTTATGCTCTTTATCTCATAACAAGTAAATCTACTAATAACATTCAACCATAAATGAATTATAAATTCAAAGCATAAAACTTCATAATTTAACATTCAATGATAATGAGGCAAGGTACTTAAATTAAATCTAACACCTTATGATAACAATGAAACACATATCATGCTGAACTCTAAATGTTATACTAGCATGCTTTATAATCATATTTAAAATGCTATGAAACTAATTACATTAACATTTTTAGAAACCTTTACTTATGATCCAACCATTTGATCTTAGATCTTTTCCTTTGATTAAGGATTTTAGTTATATTTAGGGAATTTTCTTTATTAAGGTCAAAAGATCATATTGATCTATTTTTATCATAATCTATCCATGATTTCCTTGGATTTCATCATATTAACATTTATTCTTTCCATCCCAAGGATCTTATCACACTTGATCTCATTGATCAAGTGGGTCCCTTTGTATTTTTAGGATTTTTCTACCATAATGGGTAGATCCCTTAATATATCTTATATATATATATCCAATTAAACCATAGATCTTACTTTATTTCAATAGTATATCATTATTAAAACATGTTTTTAAGATCTGATCATCTCAGATCTTGAAAATCTATGTAATTGGAAACTTATTTCTTTAATACAAAAAGTTTTTACTGAATAACATGTCTATTTTATCATTTCATAAGAAAATAGAGGTTTCAAGCTTTCCATAGCTTCTTTTCAATCTCAATTTGTAGTTTAGATGACTCCGAAATTGAAGTTGGAAGTTCACAGTCCTTCCTAGGGCCTGTATTTGATCTGGGCCCAAGGAACGGACGACCCAGATTAGTCGGGCGGAACGAACCAAGTGGAACGAACCAGGCGGAATGTGTCTGGGTCATCAAGAGCGTCCGCTCAGATGAATGGACGAAGTGCCTGTGAGGAGCGTCCACAGACACGGACGAGACGAGCGGAACGCTCGTCGTTCGCGTCCCCGCGAACGGGGTTTTGGTTTGGCTCGTCCGCTCGTGGATTTGACAGACGCGCCATCGTGTCACTTGGAATGATGCTCCATGAGCAGTAGATGCACCATTCTGACGGTGCGTCACGTGTGCGTCTTGGGCGCCGTTTGATCTGGAGATAGGACAGTCCATTCTGGATTGTCCAATCAATCCTCTTTCAATTGAGGGCCCAAAACGTCTCTAATTTTTATGAAAATTCTACCCTAGGGGTTTTGGACCCTTCTGGATCGATTGGTGTAGTCAGATTTTTCATCTGAGTACTCTATCATCCATAATTAAGGCTTATGTTATTTATTTTATTTTTACCTTTTTATTACCAAAATAAATTATAGTAATGGACGAAGTGCCTGTGAGGAGCGTCCACAGACGCGGACGAGACGAGCGAAATGCTCGTCGTTCGCGCGCTCGCGAACAGGGTTTTGGTTTGGCGCGTATGCTCGTGGATTTGACAGACGCGCCATTGTGTCACTTGGAATGATGCTCCAAGAGCAGCAGACGCGCCATTCTGACGGTGCGCCACGTGTGCGTCTTGGGCGCCGTTTGATCTGGAGATAGGACAGTCCATTCTGGATTGTCCAATTAATCCTCTTTCAATTGAGGGCCCAAAACGTCTCTAATTTTTATGAAAATTCTACCTTAGGGGTTTTAGACCCTTCTGGATCGATTGGTGCAGTCAGATTTTTCGTCTGAGCACTCTATCATCCATAATTAAGGGTTCTGTTATTTACTTTATTTTTACCTTTTTATTACCAAAATAAATTATAGTAAAATAAAAATCACATAAAACAGTACTAAACATCTATGAAAAGGATTTCCACTTACCTGATTGGAGAGAAAACCTAGGTTATATGCCCAATTTAAAAAAATACCTTGTTGATGAAGATATGGCCTAAAATCCTCCTTTCTTGCAAATATCCGTTGTTTGAACTGTTGGATCTTGAAATTTCTTTGGGGGTTTTGTGGAATAGATATGTTGGAAAGTTTTGGACAGTGGAATTGATCAAATTGGATCTGGAACAGAGTGCCTAATTGATTTTAGGTCTCTTGTTCCAATCTAAAAGGAAAAACAAGTTGAAAAGAGATCTATCTCTTGGAAATTTTGGGTTTTTGGGGATGGATCTAGATCTAATTTTTCAGGGAGAGTGAAGGGAATTTCATGGGGATTTTTGGAGGATTTTTGGGGTTGTATTTATAGGCATTTTGGGTGTTTTTTCATGATTATAATATTTTATTTTTTTTTATTATTAAATGGCATGAAAGTCTTCCATGCTCCATTTTTTCTTCCCCATGCCTAATTTTTCTTCCCCAAGACCAGCTGATGTTTGTTGACCCATGATTCATGTGGGCTGCTGATAAAATTAGTTGTTGGGTCCCTTGTGGGCCCCACATGGTGTAAAAAGACCGTTTTGCCATTTATGCATAAAATTTTGGGTTTTATTCCTATGATCTCGGATTTGAGTGTACTTAGTGGCGTTGCATTCATATTTGTCAATACATTCTAAATTTTGATGTGTTATATTTTGATTTTTGGGTAAAATTATTATTTTACCCCTTTTGTCCAAGAAATGAAGAAACTTAAGGATTTCTCATCCGAATTCGGAATTTGTCGTGCTTACAGTCATTTTGAAGGGTTTGCTAAGTTTAATTTCAATTTTGCATGTCTTATGATTTGATTATACTTTTATAAAAAGTATATTTTAAATAACCCTAATATTTCAGCCTGAAATATCTGAAACTCAAACTTTATTGATTTTTCTCAATCAATTACAAAAAAATTGGGGTTATTACAATTCCCATGAAATTTTGATAAAAAATGAAGTCATCTGTGCTGCCAGCGACGACCGAAATCCTGTCATCTTCTTCAGCGATGACAACATTTTCTGGTGACCCAAAAATAATGTGAAAAATGAAAAATTTTCAGATATGGACAAATCACGCGCTATCTTTTCATCTACAAAGATGGATCATTGATCAAGAATCTATTGGTCCACGAAATTATGATCACAAGCTTGTTTATGTGTAGGGAAAAATTTGAGACAATAACATCCGACCTTTAAAAAAGTGATCGAAAGGTAAATTTAGGTCATGTATAACTCCAAGTAACCATTGGTGATGAATTATCACAGAAATGACTAACCAATTATGGATAAATTGATTGGAGATCCCATCTGGCTGTCCAATACTAGATCAGCGAATATCGGAGGTCAGAAAGGAGATCAGGCCATGAATTATGGCTAAAAGCATTAAATTGTGAAATAACTTACCCAAAATGTTGGAAATTGAAACTTCTAGAGGTACGCGCTTCATCTAGACCATCGATGTAAGACTAATGGTGCCGATCCAATTGGATAGCGACCAATTGGTGTGCAAATCCTTGATCTAGATATATGATGCTAGATTAAGAACATGGTGAATATAGAGCTACATGTGATTATAGAAAATGACATGAAATTCTGAAATTTACTTAGAACTTGTATTTGTTATAGAGGTTTGAGGGCAGTGTGAACGGTTCTAGCAGTAGAACTTTGAGAGTAGGTAAGGACCCTGAACCATTTTATTCCTTAAATTCTTGTTGATTTGTTCTCTTGAAATTAACCTTATGCATGTGTAGAATGAATTTATTATCACCTTGGTTGAATAGATGATAGAAATTGTAATTTCTTATTGAAATGGTCATGTTATAGTCTGATTTACTATGCTTAACAGTTATGATGATGCAAACTATTATAAAATGGTCAAGCCCAAGATAGTAAGCCCTGAGGGCCGCCTAGTAAGCTATGATGATGCCTTTCAAGACGGTAAACCTTGAGGAAAAGGGCTACCTGGTTGCTTGCAACTAAAGTGAAGCCACCCAAGATGGTAAATCCTGAGGAATGGACTGTCAGGTATTGAGCCTCCCAAGATAGTAAACCCTGAGGGAAAGGGATGCCTAGTTCTTTGGAATCATGGTGGAGCCACCCAAGATGGTAAACCCTGAGGGATGAGCTGTAAGGTATTGAGCCTCCCAAGATGGTAATTCTTGAGGGAAAGGGCTGCCTGGTCTTTTGGGATCATGGTAGAGCAGCCCAAGATGGTAAATCCTGAGGGATGAGCTGGCATATTGAGTTACCCAAGATGGTAAACCCTGAGGGAACCTGACTTTGGCGCTGACCAAGATGGTAAATCCTTGAGGGATACTCATAGTGGGCTGCCTAAGATGGTAATCCTTGAGGGAGATGACTATTGGATCCTGGTGTAATGCTAGGCATGTTTAATATTACTGAGGAAATCATTAATGAGTATGCATCTTTGTTGGATGTAGCACATATGAATTGCATTTAACTTTAGAATGAGGTTCATGATAGTCACTCATCTATTGAATGTCCTAGGGTTGGACACAAATGGGAAATTCGTATGGGGTGTGCTTGTTTGCATGCTATGGCTGTTGCATCACATTTGAATTTGGAAAAAAATGCAATTCTGCTCTAATACCCATAGGCCTTACTTGATAGTACATGCTAACTACTTTGTAGATGACCAGTTCAAAATGGAAACGAATGCTCGTGTTGTATTGAATGTTCATTTAAGCGTAGCAATGAGAATGATTGGATATGCATGGGTTTAGTTCTTTTCCCTTACTGGGCTTCGCAGCTCACCTTACTATTTTGGAGGTACCAGTCAAGCCGAGAAGAGAAAGGTGGTTGAGTGAAATGAAGAAAGCTTGATTGAAGATGTAACATTTTGAATTCTATATATATGCATATATATGTGTTGACACTGAATATGAGTTATATCTTATTTTTGACAATGGTCCTTATGCATCTTATGTGTTTTATTTTGATAGGGCATGTATGAGACTCACTTGAACTCCTAGTTAGTAAGCTGGTGTTAGTGGTGTATTATGATATATAGTATGGAGACTGAGTCTCCCTTAAGGAATTTATACTTGCTATATTGTCTATCAGGAAAACTACATAGCATGCGTTAAATGCATAAGTCCGAAAAATAGGGGAGACTTTGTTGAAATTTCGGTAGAACTCAATAGTTAAAGGAGAAAAATATTTTATCAGTAAACCATGACTTGCACAAGACAAGCACTTAGCTCTCTCAATACTTCCACTGTGATATATATTATATAGAAAAAAAAGAAAAAGAAAAAGCAAGGCCACATAGGCCTAGCTCGGCCAATCGTTAGGGTTGATTAAGTCAAATGCGGTCTCGGGGATTGAGGTCGCAACAAATTCATTCTTCATTTTCATAGTTTGGTGTTCATCTACCCCAATTGTAAATCTAATTTCTTCTCTTTTTTCTGATCTTTTGATTTTGGTAGTTGATCTTGGATCAACTGTCCAGATCGCTTGGTTTAATTTTTTAACATTGATCAATGGCTCATAATCAATCCTTGTTTCATTTCCGTAGTTATTCGTCAATTTGATGGTCAAAACTAGTCTTAATTGCTCAAATGTGTGTTCCCTAATCATTGGGGGTCTAATCTTACTTATATTAGGGTTTTGGAGATTATCCATCTGTTGGATCATTCTCAATACTGTGTTACATGTCTTAGTTAGCTAATTTCTCATATATTTCAATCGTTCATAATTTCAATGTTTGATAAGGTTATAAGTGGATTAATAGTTAATATACTAATCTAACATTTAGATTAGTCTCTAATTAGTTAGATCTATGGTTCATATTTCATTCAGTGGTTTTGATAAAAAAATCTTAGTTTATTTAGGTGATCTGACTATCAGATTCATCAATTACTTACTAAATCATCTAATTGAACAATTCCTAAGGGCTAATCACCCCAATCTAAATTATACAATGATTTCTGTGTTTTGATCTAATTAAGGTGGGATCAAGTCATAAATTTATCATAACATCAGGTCTGCATCAGCAAGAGAAATCTAACGGATGTCTTGGATCAAGATGTGGGTTCATACAGCTTCCTAAATTTAAGATTTTATGTTTTAGGTTGAAATTAATGATTCATATCAACTTTGGATAAAAAACAGAATAAAATGACACATTAGGATGCACCTGGGTGCATCACGGTCACCAGGACAAATCTGGGTGCATCACAGACACTAGGACGCACGCATGTAGGCACGCCACTTGTGCACATTCCACTGGCACATAAGGTCTATCCATCATAACACCACACAAAGTACAAATGATATGTCCACTAGTTCAAGTTATATATATATATATATATATATATATATATACATACATACCTCACATGTTTGTCTTTTCTACTATCCCACTTAATATCTGAGGCATTGCAAATTAAAGTAATGACTTAGCAAGCTATTGCTTGTGTAGGTACGTGGACAAATAATATTTGAATAGTATATGTTGGTGGTGTGACAAGAAATAACAAAATCTCATGTATAAAATAAAGGCATGAAAATTGAACAGCCAAGTCCCATGATCAAAGACAACATCAGTCAGATTTAGACTTTTAAAGTCGTTTAAACCAAATGATTTTAATATGCCTTTCCCGCTTAAAATTTTCTCTTTGTGCTAGACCAAAGAAGTCATTTTGCAATTAAACAACTTTAAAAGTTATAGAAGTAATATTTTGTTTTAATAATTTTTTCATCTACTTTTGGTTTTTTTTTCCCCCAACTATCTTCATTTATACACAAACTAAAGGTCATATAGGTTGATTTTCATTGTGGGTAGACAAAACCCAACTGTGATTTGGAATTATATTTAATTATTCTAGGTCAATATCAATTTTTTAGTCTTAGTTAGTATCTCTTTTGTTTATCTCATATATTATATGTGTGTGTGTGTGTGTGTATATTATCTTTGAAGATTTTTTGCATGGTACCTAGGTCTTTTGCACATTCTTGTGTTTATTTTTTACAGAATGAGTGATTCAACATTGATTTATGAGAATCATTATTTTTTATCACATTAATTAGTGAATTTGAAGTCATGAAAAAAATGAGTTTAAGGACTTTTAAAATCGTTTTCCAAGAAACAACTTCAAAAGTTTTAACTTTTAAAGTCATTTTCTAAAAATAACTTTAAAAGTCCTTCTTCATCTATAAAAGGTTGAAGTCATCTCATTTTTCTTGTATCCCTTGTGCATGTTCTTCGTCTTGTGAGTGGCATGATGGCCTCCTCTAGTCCTTTTGCCTCTCTCTATTCTGTTTCCCTTCTTGCTTTTCATTTTGGATATTTTGATTATTTTTTATATGAAAAATACTATAAGTAAACAAAACCTTTTTTTTATTTTTTATTTATCAAGAATGACTTTCTTAGTACCAACTTTCTTTGTTTACATTTTGTAGATCATGTAAGTTTTGTCACTAAAGATGATGGGGTTAAGAAGTGTGTTAGATGGTCGCGATTTCAACAAAAATCATATGATTTCATTACAAACAACAATTGCATCTTTCTCTAACTATCACTATTGGAGAAAGGAAGAACATTATGATTTGATAAAGAGAAATGATACCATCAATTTGGCAAAGGAAGTTGCAGTCTAAAGCTTTACCCTCTCTCCACCTACAGTGGTATTAGCTGAATACTAGGTGCAAATTTTTATGAAATCATTTCAAATTACCTCTTTGATAATGATCTTGTATTAATAAGATCTAATAAAATGTAACATTTGATATATGTAATAAAAGGTTGATAAATCATGAGTTATTCCAAAAAATACTTTGATTTCCTTGTTTACGTGTTTGTTTAGATATATATGTGTGTGCAAAGGATGCATGAAATAATGCTAACTATCATAAAAAATTGGTTTCATTGTGTATTTATGTAAGATATTCTGAAGTACTAATATAATAATATATATATATATATATATATTTGAAGTGAAAAATATATTAGGTTTTAAAGTCATTTGAAAAAAACTTTAAACATAGTGCCTTTTAAAATTGTTTGCTGTAAACAATTTTAAAAATCAGTTATCTTCAAAGTTACTTAGTGTAAACAACATTAAAAGTCATAGTTAAAGTCGTTTACACTAAATGACTTTAAAGTCGTTTACACTAAATGACTTCAAAAGTCACTGACTTTTCAAGTTGTTTTATAGTAAATGGCTTCAAAATTTCTAATTTGAATTATGGCTATCTTCAACCAAAATCCTATCTGTGAATTGAAACTACATTCACTTATTCACAGTTGATATTACTTTTTGAGTGTTGGTTAGTATCTTTTTGTTTGTCTCATATATATACACATGCTTGAAGAATTTTTGCATTGTTATGGTTAGATACTTTTCTTTTTAAAGTTAAATTTATTTTTGAGTACATCTATCTTATTTTGCTTTTTTTCATTGTTAGTTGAAATTTTCACATGTGTCGCAAGGAATCCAAGTCACCCAAAGAAACAAAAGTGACTTCAATTTGAGCATTGTTGCACTTTCAATACTTGGTTCCTTCAAAAGGTAAAATGAAAGAATTCACACTTAATAAATTACATTATATATATATATATATATTTTACTTGTAACAATTGCGTCATACTTACTATGTATATACACGGATTCAAGATCAGCTAGAAGTTGCAGACAATGGTATATTTGAAACTTTGGGTGGATGGTGATAGGACCACGACTAGAAGTAATAAAATATGCTAGATATGCCATTAATGGTTATCACTTTTATATAAAAGATGATGATAACTCAAGAGGGGTCGACTTAGTTTCCAATGCTACATTCTTTTCCAATTCAAAAGATAGTAGGCCAATAGTGGCAGACAATATTTATTACAAGGTGATGAGAGAGATATGGACCTTGGATTATACTTACATAACTATGGTTGTATTTAAGTGTGATTGGGTAAAACACAAAAAGACAGCATCAAAACTAATGCCCTTGGATTGACATCGGTTGACCTTGATTAGCTATAAAAAAAAATCAATTTATTTTTGCATCTCAAGCAAAACAAGTATTGTGCAAGCAAGATGAATGTAATAAGAGATGGTCAACTATTTTATCATCCTATCTGAGGGATTTTTATGATGAAGATGGCCTTAGAGATACTGAAATAGATTACTCTTGTATTACCAAAACAATCCCATTAATCGAAGTACTTAGTGAGAATCAGGATTATGTGCATGATAATGGTGGGGAGGGTTCTTGGGTTGAAAACAATATAGGAGGGGGCTATATTGATTGTATTAGTGAGTTATAATAATTCCATATTTATAATCAGCTCCTTTATCATGAGCTACATGGATTGAAGTCAGATGAATACTATATATGTGACATTATATATATATATATATATATATATATGTAATTGAAGATTTATTTGAAAAGTAAATTCTTTGCATATTCTTGTACTTATTATGTACAAAATGTGTGAATCAATGTTGACTATCATAAAAATTAGCTTCATTATATTTAAGTAAGAGATTGTAAAGTGAAATAGATATATTTGAAGTGAAATATATATTATCTTTTAATGAATTTTTAAAGTCATTTAAGAAAATGACTTAAAAAATCACAAATTTTAAAGTCTTCTGTAATAAATGACTTTAAAAACTTTGTTTTTTAAAAGTGTTTAAAAAAATGGTGATTTTTAAAGTCATTTCATAATAAATGACTTTAAAAATCACAGTTTTTTAAGTCATTTATGTGAAATGATGTTTAGTTCAAATCACTATTTTTTGAAGTCATTTGAAAAAAATGATTCAAAAATACAATATACTTAGTCAATCAAACTTTTTCATCCTGCCATTTTCTTTTGCTACTTCTTCATTAAGGTACATCCCTCCTCTTCCACTCACCTTAACCTCCACCCTACAACTCCCTCTTCTCCCTTTGCCTCCTTCCTAGCCCCGCCCCCCATCCCCCACCTCATGGCCAAGCAACCAAACAAAGTAGATGAGGTTTTTGATGAAGAAACTCAAGAAGAAGAAGAAAACAAAGAGAAAGAGAGACAGGGTGAAGAGGAAAACTGAGAAGGGAAGAGTAGGGCTTTTGTGTGGAAGCCCTACAAGGGGAAAATCATAGAGAAAAGAAGGAAAGATCTGTTGGAAATTGTTGGGAAGGAGGAAAAGAAAACTAGGTCTTTTTATGTGGAAGCCCTATAAGAGAAACTGAATAGGGGGGAAAGTTTTGCTGAAAATGCAGGAAGAAAAGTTCTGCATGGAAAAGCCAGTAGAAAATTTGGGTTTTCTTCATGAGAACCAGAGGAGTGCACAAGGAAGAAATATTGTTTACAAGTAAGGGGAAAAGTAGGATTTTACGTGTTTAGGTTTAATCTTTTCCTTTTTCCTAAAATTGTAACCTTATAATAATAGTTAAGTTCGATTTTTACAGGAAAACAACAGTTAAATTTATTAGAATCATGCTTTTACATAGAAATCTATTCTTTTAAAATTTTAGGATTTTGTTTTGTGTGTTAATAACCTATTATTCTTGAATAACAAAATAGTAATTGGAAGAAAAGGGAAGAGAATTACAAGTTATGGATTTGGGGATTTAAAGAATTAGAATTATTTTATATAAATTATTCCTGTGATTTGATTTCTGATGTAGTTAGTAAGTATTATTCAATGAAGTTTAAGTAACATGTATAGCTTTTATATGACTAATCTTGATTTATTAATCTATATATTATACTATGATTTGATTTTTATAATTGCTTTATATTAAATTCTATTTTTAGTATAATTAATAAAGTATTTTCTAAAATTATTTTTATCTATTATGCAAAATCTTGAACTGTACTAATATTAAAAGAAATTTCTATTTTAACGCAGGAAATTCCTAAGGTTATGAGTGAATGGTATATTCCTTTATGAATGATGTTAGTTGTAAATTTTAGATACCCTCCTATGTTGATATGCAGACTTCTAGGAGTTCTTTATACTTACCACCCTATATAATTAAGCTATCAAACTTTCCATAGCAAATAGTTCCATATGATGAAATTTTTGTTAAGATCCATAATCAAGTTTTTTATAGTTGTTTCTTTAACATTAAGCAATGGAAAGGTTATCTATTGAACAAACCAAATTGTTGTTTTACAGTCCGATTGTGATTGCTATGTTACAGTCATTAAGATTGTTTCAATCCTATCTAAGAATAGATCTATTAGTCACTTATGTCTTCTCATCAACTAGCAGTTCCTTATGAATTTTGACTAGTCATAGTGTCATAAATTCTTAAAAAATAAAAAAGCACAAGATTTGGATATGGGCTACTGAACCTAAATCTAAAGATTTAAACCACCACCAAATGCTGCCTCTCCCTGTGGTGACCGCCACCTAAAGCCCCCGTCCCCCTCTTTCCTTTCCTCTCTAAGCCTTCAAAGCATTCCTCCAAGGGTATTTGCTCCTCTCCAAGTGTTCCATGCCTAGGCCAAGCTTAGTTCTTAGTTCCTCCATTAAAAGGATGGTTGTTACTCCTCTTTTAGTTCTTCTTCTTGAACCTTTACTATTGCTTAGTTCCATGCATGGGAATTTGTTGGATGCTTTCCATTCCTTTTAATCTTCTTGCTTGTTGATCCAAAGATCCAATGTTATTTTTTCTTGAAGTGACAGACAAGGAAAAGTCACCTTGAATCCATTGGTTATACTCTTCATCAATTTGCTTAGATTTCGTGGTTGTACTTCCATTCCCATGCTTCCTTTTTGAACTTATTCAATAGCTTTTCCTTAGTAGTTCACATGCATGTTTCTTACATATTGAGATAGATCTTGATATGCTTTTAGAATTATTTTTGGGTTTAAATTAAGTATGGTGCGCATACTTCATGAATAGTGCGCACCATGCTTGTACGTCTACATTTGAATGAATGATATCTTGAATACCTCTCTTCTTGATGGATGTTCCTTTTACTTGTTTTACATGTTTAGTTCTTTACATGTTTCTAGTTCATACTTTACCATTGAAGCAAGGGTTTTAAATTTAATCAAAAGCACCTTGATTCCATGCACAATGCTCTAGGCATCATGCGCTAGGTTCTAAGGAGTATTTAGTCAAAGTTGTGGAAGTTTGGTACAGAATTAGTAATATTAGATCTTGAAGTGTTATAGTTTCATGCAAGTTTAAGTATTTTTTAGGAGATTAAATCTTAGATTACATAGATGTTTAGCATATTCATAATCTTAGGAATGTTTAGCATGTTGTTAGATCTTGTTCTTTTAATTTAAAGTTAGTAGTTCATTTCTGTCCATGCATTTTCATTACAACCATTTACATATTTTGCATCATATTTATGAGATTTCATAACAAGAAAACACACTAGAATAATGCATCCCGTCCTATGGCCTTACGCATGGTTCTAGATGCACTTCCCTTAGATTTGTTGTTTAATGATGTCTCTTGAATTCATGGCTTGGTGAATGATTGGATCGTTGCTTAGCTTTTCATAGTAGTCTCCATTAGTTGGATGCATCATTTAGGAAATTTCTAATTTTCATATTTAGGAAATAATTAATTTAGGTAAGTTCTAAATTTAGAAGGTTTTAAGCTTAGGAAAGTTTTATCCTTTTATGAAGTGTGCTTTTAAGAAAGTTTCCAAGTTGGTTTATTTTAGTATTTTTACATGTCTTGCATTTAAGTTAAGTTCCTTTCTTAATTTAGGACAAAAATTTTCATTATCTTGGCTAGGCTAGATAATCTTAGCAAGGACCATGCCTCTTGGGTGCTCCCTTCCAAACCTCCACCTTTCCCTCTTGCCTATATTCTTTGGTTGTTACGCTCTTAATTTATAGGTTAATTAGTTTGTTGCTCTTGTTCCTTTTTTCATTGCTTTTGTTTATGGTTTTTTATTTAGGTTGTTGGATGCCCAAACATTGATTATTTGTTCTGGCCATTGTATTTTTTTTACTATATTGATGAATTGTTTTAACCCACCTTCAATTCTAGCCACTAGTGTGATGATTTATTTTTGACCCATCTTCTTCATGCCCAGCCACTCTGATCAAACATGCTATGTTGTTAGGTTGAATGTTTTTGAGAGTTCTAGAAAACAAATATGAAGAGGAGAATAGTAAATGTGTTCTTTTAGTTTTCATTATTTTTTTCAAATATATATATATATTTAAGTTATGAATGAATGGAAACTTGGAGTGTGGGAGTAAATGAATAAGTATGGATGAAGTGAATTTAGAGCTTGTAAATGAAGTGAATATGGGGGTTGGTTTTTGTTATATTCATTGAATTATATAACTTTTATGGGATATATATACTTACAAATGAAGTGAATGTGGATGTTGTAGTGAATGCATGTGTTGTGATTTCTTTTATAAGTATTTTCAAGATAGATGTGGATGGATAATGATGAATTTGGATGTCTTGTACTCAATGTGGAAGTGAATATGTGTCTATTTTTCATGTGTATAAAGATTGTAAGAAAATTGTATCAAGTGTTACATTGAATGTAGAAATATTGGTAGTAAAGTGAAAAATAAAAAAAATGCACTTTTGAAGTTTTTTAGCGAAACAACTTTAAAAGATAGTACGTTTAAAGTTGTTGGCTAAACAACTTCAAAAGTGTAGACTTTTGAAGTTATTTGGCTTTTAGACTCTTGAAAAGTACAAACTTTTGAAGTCATTTGGCTAAACGACTTTAAAAGTTATCGATTTTCTAAGTTGGCTTGATAGAAGTTATGTTTTAACTGACATCCTCTTCATCATAGTCATAAAAAGGATCAAGACATTACTCAAGTAGATATGATTTGAAGGTTTACAATGATGGTTGTGGACTTTGTGGCTTAGAATGATCATATGTAATTTTCATCCCATTATTGGTATCAATGGTCAAGGATGGTGAATAACTATATGGCTCAGAATAATCATATGCAATTTCTATTAAGTGTTCAATTTTCGTCCAAATACCCTTAATTTAGCATTCAATTAGATCATCTAACTGTTCAAATTTGCAAAATTTAGCTTGATTTTGAATTTAGCTCCAATTGACCTAATCATTAATTTGTCAAAATTAATGGTCAGATTATTATTAGAGCTTATTAGATGATTAATGTATGGTTTAGATGATTCTAATTTGGTCTTTTATTTTGCAGATTAACCATGAGAGGCGTGGATGGCTAAGATCAAAAGTTAATGTTGCAAATTAACCTAAAGAGCATTGGATGGCTAGATCACTCACAAAGAAGGATAAGATAGTTTCTTAAAAGATAATTGAGCTTAATTGGGAATTATGGTCAAAAGGGAAATAACATGGAGATGACAAATTGCATTTGTGGAGACGTTTCCAAAATAAAGGAGGGAACCCAAATTAGAAAGGATAAAGTTATAAGAGGCAAAGGGCAACCGTAGCTATTTCTCTCTCAACCACCTTTCCTTTCCTCTTCATACCTCTCTCCCTCCCTCCTCTCTCTCCATTTCCTCTTCTTCTCACCCTTGGGCTGGACCGTAGGAAGGACTTCTCTCCACCACCTTTCCTTTCCTCTCCTGTCCTCTCCACTCTCTTCTTCCCCCTACTTTGGCTTCGAGTTGCCATTTGTGTCAAGTGTTTAATTTTGGCCAAAAGACCCATAGTTTAGAATTTAATTAGACCATCTAACTCATTAATTTGGTAATTTTTTGGATAAAATATAAATTTTGGCTCAAATTGACCATCCAACCATAAATGGTCAAAATTAATGGTTAGATGATCAATTGAGCTAAGTGGATGCTTAATGTATGGTTTAGATGACTCTAATATAGTCTTTGGCCTTGCAGATCAACTAAAGGAGGGTTGGATTGCTCAGATTGATGTTCAATGGTACAGATCGATCAAAAGGGTAATGGATGAATTAGATTAAATTTTGACAATGTAGATCATCTTGAAGATCAATTTGGTAAGAGTTTCCTAAAGAAAGAGGAATTCTCCATGGATGAGAATGGAAGTTAGGAGGAAGTTTCCTAGTAGGAAACTAGATGCTAAAGATAAGGGGAGGAGATTTAGGAAGGGGGAAATTCTATAAGAGGGGAAAGCCATAAGAGGTTGAGGAGTTTTTTAGAGTTTTAGAGTTTTGGAGTTTGGGTTTTGTCTTTTGGTTTCCTTATTCATAGTTTTCTCTCTTGTTTCATCGTATTGCTAGGCTTTCACTGTCTCCCTTTCACCGCAACTATCTTTCATCACCATACCAGACTAAGTCCTTCACTGCTGCACAATACCACCAGTACTGGTTGCCCAACCCAGAGTTCCCAGTACTAGTGTAGTCAGCCTTGTCTTACTCTCTTGCCTCTGCTATCTTTCCCATCTCACCATCTCTGATCACTGTCTAAGGCAAACACCGGTCTTTCACCACCAACCCTTTACCACTTTTCTCTCCCTCTCATTTATCTTACCTTTTTTCCTTTGCCTACGAGTTCTCCATCTTTCCATCTCCTCATGTTCCCTGTCCCTCAACCCAGACTAGTCGCCTCCACCCTGCTCGTCCCAATTCACTTCCTAGCCCTCCTCTTCCACCTATCTGCCAGTTGACATACGCTACCTATCACCACCCAAACTGACCCAAATCAGATTGATTGCACCCATCATCAATACCCAGTCTCCCTCTCCCCTTGTACTCCATCTTCACTGCACTAGGCATCCTTCTCATCACCACCCACCAAGGTCCACGGCACCTCTTCATCGAAGTTGTGCTCCTCGGGCCCTCCTTTGTTCCACACAATAGACCAACTAGGGGTCATCTTTGGTGGCATTTGCTCCAACTGCATCACACTCCACGAGGCCTATGACGAATTCTTTGGGGCCTGCTTCCATCGCTCCAGATCATCTTTGACAGCATTCCATCAGCTTCTTCCATCTCCTTCGGCAGCCACGATGATCTCCAGTAGTCATCTTCATTTTCTCTGGGGTTACTCTGTTTGTTTTTTTGTTTTATGGAAGTTTCATGAAAATTTTCATTTATGCCCTTAGTAGAAAAATTAAAATCTCATTTGAATCCCTGTTTTGTCTTATACTCCATTTCATATTTTTCTTTATCCAGTTTTGTGTTATTCATGTTTTGTTATCTGTGTTTTTCTTATTCTCTTATTAGTCTAGGAATTGTTTTATCTATCCATGGTTATCTGAATCAATAGTTTTGCTTTAATTTGAGTAAATCTTCAATTGCTCATTTGTTTTAAGTCCAATCTTCAATTAAATTTCATATATATATATATATATTATAAGACAATTTAAAGCACTTTTACTATTCATGATCTTTAATATGATAATTTGAAATTAGATTTAAGCCATCAAATCTCAAATTTCTTATTTAGCTTAGATCTCTTAGAATTTTTAGAATTTACCTAATCCCTTTGGTGGATAATTAATCTAAAGTTCCAAAAATGTGATGATAAAGGATGATCATGATTTAGGATACCAGATCTATAAAAATTGAAGATAAGTAGTCTAGAGAAGTGGACTTTTCTTAATCTTTTAGTTAAATTTCTGTTTCCTGTAAATTAGCCTCTGTGATTTCATTGGTTAAACACATCTAAATTCTGATTTATTTTTTTTATTAATTTTTATCAATTATTTTTAATTTTTAAATAATTAAAATTTATTAAAAACTCCAAATTCTTAAAACGTGTCCCTGTGGGATCGACCCGTACTTGCATTAGCTATACCACAATAGCTCGTGCACTTGTGAAAAACAACAACAGTTTGCTTCATTGCCCTCACACTCCACCAACGTCGTCAGCTTAACATCCTTTGCTCCTATCTCCTCCCCCATCTCTCCTCTTCTTTGATGAGGCAGACCCAAACCGATGACGTTTTCTTCTACTACATTGCTCATCATTTCCAGGCATCTCTAGCCAAGTTTCCTCCACCAACGTCGTTTGTTTAGTCCATAGAGAATGCCAAACCAAGCTAGCATGGCTCGTCTCCATTCACGGGTTGTATCTCGGTCTCTCTCTCCCTTTGTGTCAATCTCCTTTTCCAAGTAGTTCTTCCCCATCTCTAGCCAGCTCAGAGGAAACCCATGTCGGGTTTCCTCTTTCCCTCTTCTCTTCCTTCCTCTCTTCTCTTTTCCTCCTCTTCTTCTCCCTTCTCCCCCGGCTTCCTCTCCTTCTTCTCTTTCAGTTTCCAGTTCTGTGTTTTTATTTTCGTTTAAATTTTTTTGGTTAATTCCATTTTTGTCCCTTACTCTTTAAATTCAATTCCATTTTTGTCCTCATTTTATTTCCATCTATGTCCCTTTCTATTCCTGTTTTACTTTATCTATACTTTTCTTATCTAGGAACAATCCAATCTAACTCGATCAATCAAGGTTTCACCAAATCAACAGGTTAGTCTTAATCAATTAAGAATTGCTTGTTTCTCCTCTATTTTTCAATTAACTTTCCAATTTCATTCTTAGGACATCCTTAAACTTAATTAACATCTTTGATTTTTAATCTAAAATCGATAACTTGATCTAGACCATCCAAATCCCAAATCACAATTTAGTCCAGATCTGCAAGATTTTTGGGAATCTGATAAATCCAACCGTCAGATCTTTAATCAAGAACATGCTGAAGATATTGATGGAGGCTAATCAAATCCAAGAGGACTAGATTTGAAGAAATTGACAATGATTAAGTTAGGGAAGTAGAATTTTCTTGTTATTTAGTTTAATTTTCTTTATTCTAGAATTGAAAATTCTGTAACTTTTAGTAGTTTATTTGATTTTAATTCTGATTCCAATTCTAGTAATTTTTTTTAAATTTCTATCAATTAAATTTTCTTTAAAATCCCATTTTTTAAGTCAATTTCTTGTGGGATTAACTCATACTTGCATTAGCTATACTACAATAGCTTGTGCACTTGCGAAAAATTCAATAATTTCCATCTTATGCTCTTCTGTTTTCCTTATTTGTTTCATTTTTTCAGTCCTTTTTATAAATTCAACAATGTTTTTTTTCAGTATTTTCCCATATATGTTTCATTTTCTCATCCCATTCATACATTCAACCATAAGTTTTAAGTAGTAAAATCCAAGAAATTGTTATATTTCTTCACTAAATTGTATCTCTTCTAAAGATTGTTCCTCGAGAAACGACTTATATGGCTAGTATTGTTGTGGCATTAGGTTACTGAAACATGGTTGAATAGGTTGAACCCATGTTGGTTGTTCCTCATATTGTAGATAGTTATGATAGGGTTGAACATGTTGGGACCATGATGGTTCTTCCTAATAATTCGGAGACTATGGTTGGTCATGATGCCTGGAACATCCATTATATTCTTGATAGTCTGGCTTAAGATAATAATTATTACTAGGTTCTGTGACTGCTTTAGGTACCACTTTCTCCTAATAATATCCATTATAGGTGGATCGTGATGGCCATGAAGTTGTGTGGTCAAAATCGATATAAGAATGCTCATACTGAGGTTGTTGATATGGTGGATATGACTAAGTGTCTTGCTAGAAGGAATTAAGCTATTCATTAGACTATCCATACTATTCAATCAACTATCAGCTGCATTGGATAGATTAGGAGTATACCTTATCTCTATCTCATACATATTAGGTAATGGCTTAGAAGTGAAATAGTATGAAAGTAGTGGTTATTCATCCCTTGTTTGGTAGGCTAGTGCACTCTACTTTATATACAATAAAATAAATTATTGTATACAATGAATGAGTACTTTTTTTTGTGAAATTATTGAGAAGCCCTAATATATGATGCAACTTGAATCTAAATGACTCCTAACTCTATGTGATATGCAACCAAACAATTCCTAATGCTAATGAGATATCTTATTGACCTTTGTTAATCTATGAGCTTATAGCTTTTAACCTAAAGCTAGATAGCTCCTCCTTTAATCTAGACTTAACTATTATTACAAGTAAGTCCTACCTAAGGTGGTTAGTATAATTCTCATAGAAGGAGACATTAAGATGTCAACAACCATCAACAAAAGGCATGAAAAAATTACTTTGATTTTGGATACCCACTATAACCACTAAGTTCAAGAGCCACTAGACTAACAATAGATTGCCTCTTTCAAAAGGGTCCTATGAGCTCAAAAGCCTAGGTCTCTTACTACTTGATTTTTAAGTTAAGATTAATGGCTGGAATTGCAAGCATATAAGGAATTTATTTGATCTCTTAGGTGGGCCAAGGATATGGTGATGAAATTTAGTCCTTATCTTACGAGGGTTATTGTGGGGCCCTTACTAAAATAATGTTCCATCCACCATAAAGCAGTAAATGTGCAATGCAAGCACAAGAAAGTAAACTAATGCAACCTATATGCTATCCAACCAAGGATTAGATAGGTACAATCTAATGCAATGACCCTAAATAAGATGCAACAAATAAGATGAATGGCCCTAAGCTATATGAATTATTCAACCAACTAAATGTAAATCATACTATATGAAACCTAATTAGAAAAGTAAAAAAGTCAGGGGTACTTACAACGGGTTTTTATTTTTATTTTTATGAAGATCAAGTATGGGCCTCCATATCCCAAAGTTGCCCTGTATTAATACAACTCATTTAAAATTTAATACAGAAACTGCAAGTTACAATGAGCCTCACTACAAGTTCACTCATAAAGAAAAAATTCCTATTCTAAGAAAGCAAGAAAATCCTATTGAGTTACTGAAGCTCTACTTGCCAATTTCCTGTTGCACAAAAACAAGAAAGATATGTCAATTTATGAGGAATTAGCAAGATATGCAAATGCAATGCAAAAATCCTAATCTAATGCAACCTGACACTATAACTAAAGATAAACAAACCAAATAAGAAGCCAACCAAAAATCCATTGTGATTTCACATCAACGATGCCCAACAACTTGGTGTAGCTTTTAAATTACTCTCAAGCACACAATTCAATGTAGTATTTTCATGCAAGTGAGCTCGATCCCATGAGGAATCTCATATATTTGTAATATATTAGATTCTATTTAGATAAATTAACTTCAGCCAAAGAGATAAAGATGTGATTAAACTAGGAAATTAAAACAAACTAATAAGGAAACATGTATGGAATTATAAACTAACCTTAAAAGAAATTTACTTAAAACCAAGACTAAGCAATGAAATAAAAACCTAATAAACTAATAGGTAATAAACTAAAGGAAGCTCATGCTAACGTAGAATGAATCAAATAGGCAACTAATCTTAAGGAAACTACTAAAATGGAAACTTTTCTAATCTAACACTTTCCTAAACTAGAATTAGAAACCTTCTAAAACCAAATTAGAAAACTTTCTAACACTAAAATAACATGAAAACGATGAATTAAATATTTCCCAAATAATATTATGCTACTAAGCTAAGCAAAAACCAAAAAGGAAAGTGACCTAGTACCATGCACATGTTCCATGGATTATACACATGGTTCTAGGATGCAAAAGTGACCAAAATTGATGAATATAAAGTGAACTATCATGAAAAATAATTAATGGATGTAATAAAAAACATGAAAGCTAAATGGGTTCCTACTACTTAAGAAAATCAAACAAATCAGGCATAAGAAAGCAATTAAAACCATAACTTTTATGCAAGGAAACAACCTAGATCTACTTTAATGAATAAAACATTCCATAATAATAATTCCCACAAAAATTTATTGATTTACTTCCAAATTATTCCAAAAATATGAGCATAAAATTATGTACAAATTTTGAAAATTTTGCACTATTCAAGCTTGCAAAACTATATCTAAACTAAAAAAAAACTTCAACCTAAAGCCCAATCTAAAGTATGATGGTATGCAAATAAAAATTAGAAAGAAATTTGAGAGAAAAGAAGGCTAAATGGGTGAACTAGCTAAGGAAAAATGGACCTAAACTAAAATTTCGAACGAGGAGAAAATGTGAAATTCAAGAGGGATTTCCAATTTCTAGGCTAGCTATTCTCTTAGCTGTCACCACCAGAGAATAAATAACTTAAATATTTTTTGAATAACAAAGAAAAACTAAAGAATTGAAGTAAGAAAGGAGGAGGATTGAAGGTTAGAAAGTTGCATGTAATCTAAAGAACAAAACAAGAAAAACTTAGAGCAATGAAACTAAATTGAAACAAGTAAACTACTAACTTGAATTGGAGAGAAAATAGCAACAAAAATAACCAAAAATGCAAAGGAAGAAAAGAATCAAATACTTTTTAAGGTCTAGCAGCAAATAACACCAAAAAAGAGTGATTTCATGGTGTCTCACCCACCTCTAGGAGTGACATTATTAAGATGACATAAGAGAGAGAAATAAATATAAGCTGGCTGGTTTCTAAATTAGAAGCAAGGGACAGATCCTTTTCCATGGAAGGAAAGTGACCCTCCACGCTCCTAATTGAGTGGAATTAGAATGTGGACAATGGGTAATATGTGGGGAGAAAATAAGTGTGGAAAGTTTAGGGTTAAACCAAGGGTTTTGATGAGCTTGAATAGACTTTGATCTATGGTTTCTAACTTAGGAAAACACTTGAATACACTTTAAATAAAGAGGAAGGGGGTTACTTTCTTAGGAGGTGCCTCCCTCCCTAAGTAAAAGTGGTGAAATCCTAGGATGGAGGGTGGATCTAAGATAAGAATTGATTCAGAATGTGGGGTTTTCTCTCTTAATAGGTCCCTTAATGCATCATCAACTTACCTTTTACATTAATCTCTCAAAAACCACTTTAAACACAGGAAAGTCACTTGAATTGATGTTCCAATCGTGTGGTTCCATGTGGCCCTCATCCTTAGCTTGATGGCTCACTTTGATGGCCCATTCCTCAGTAGCTTAAGTGGCTTCAATGCTTGACTTCAAGGTTTGAGTAGCATGTATGGCATATCACCCCTTTTATGGCTTTAATGGCTAAGTAGCTTGAATGACTCCTGTTTAAAGGTGGTGGAAATGCATGGTTTGGGCTTGGGTCCATTTCTAGTAATCTTTTTCTTCCTCAATTGCCTTCTTGTTTGTCCCTGCATTGATATCATTTAAGCTTTGGTTTGCTTAGGTTTCCTAGTTAGACTAGGAAACCTCATGAATGACCTCAATTCTTATCTCGATCAAGCTTGGCCTTTGGATTACCTTGTCAAAACCTAAAAGACAAGAAAAAATCTAATTAAATCTTAGAAAATTATGATCATTAACATACTTACTATGGCTTAGCTATTGAACTTGTAAAATATCAAACTTTTGAATTATTAGGTTAGAAATACATATTTTACAAAATTTTGGCCAAAACCCCTAATTTGACACTATAAATTATAACACATAGGCTACTAATTGAGTAGTTTTGATACAAAAGTGAACCTTATCAGGTTCAACCATAGAAGAGGCTTCCTACATTAAACATAAAATGGAGCAAAAGGAAAAGAAAGGGGAGACACTAACCCTTAGATTAGAACTTACCAATTCCAGCCTTAGGAGATGAAGCAAGATATAGGTACATGGTGTAATGCTACCATTCAACATGAAGCCTTTAGCTAGGAATCTAGGTGGCTTTGTGAATGGATTTGGATATTTCTTTAACCTTACTTAAGAAATTAGAAAGTCCCTTATTGCCATAAAAAGACACAAGAATATTTTATTTTTCCTTATTCTAACTCCATAAAAAGAAATTAGAAGCAAAGATAGAAGAATGGTACATGAAATAACTGACATGAACTCATGTGAAATCTAAACTTAGAAAATGGGTGTGTGTAGCATGGAAATTGAAAGTGGATGGAAATAGAAAGATGGTAATAATGCGTCTAAGACTGAAGGGAAGTTAAAGTGAGAGATGGAAGTGAAGGATGAAGGAAACCTATCATGAAAAGTGGTTTTGTTTTAAAATGAGAAGGTGCTATGTGTGTGTGCTAAAAAATAAAGTTATGTATGGTGTGTGCAACTATGATGGTATGCATGAATTTCTAAATCAGGAATGCATAGTATATTTTAAAAACTAGAATGTATGAGGTTATTACATTGATCCTAAAATGTACACGAAGGAAATTAGAAAGTGAAACTAAGTTCAGCATGGTTTTCTAAATAAGGAAAGTGCTATGTTTCTAAATATAGAAAGTGCTAAATCTAAGAATGTAACATGCAATTAGTTTCTAAAATGTCATAAAGTAATTTTGATATGTGTGGAAATAAAAATGGAAAATCATCAAAGCTAAAAAGAAGAAATCCTAGATCTAAACATAAGATCTAAATTTAGAAACTACCATACTTCTAAATTAGGAAAGTGCTTAAAACATGAAAAGTAAATATGCTAAATGTAATGTTATGAAAAAAAAATGATTTAAGAGACAACTGAAGCATGTAGACTATTAAGCAAAGACTACATTACATGCAACCTAAGGAGACTATATGAGCCATGAGTGTAATTTTCTATAAAGAAAAAGATGCATTTTACAGAAAAGTGGTGGATTCATGCATGTGAATTAATGGATTGGGATGAATGCTATGCATGAGATGATCCTATGATGGCATGCCAAAATAAACTAAGGTAATGAATGATCTAACAAGTATGGAAGTGAATTGTGCAAACAACTAAGACTTATGCAAGAGAATGGAGATGGAATGTAAATAAAATTATAATAAATAAAGGAATTGGAAGACCTTTATTTCCAAAGGATTTGAAAATTGATACTTGAAGGGAGCTTGGGTGAGGGTAATCTTGCTCCCTCTATTTCTCCTAGCTTTGGCTTTGAAATTAAGTAAAAGTTGAAAGATCTTGAACTCATTTATAATACCATAACACCTCCATGTATAACTTTTTAAAGTGGAAGTCAAGAGGTAGCATTTGTTGAGATCAAGCCAACTTAATTTGAACAGAATGGAGGAGTTGGTGGGTGTGATTTTCTTGTGGTGTAGTGGAGTGGAAGATGAAAGAAATAAGATGAAAAGAAAAAGAAGAATAAAGGAAATAGGTTGAAGAAGGAAAGGGAAGAAGCAGGGAAGGAAAGAAATAGAAAGGAAAGGGAAATAGGTAGCTTAGAAGGGAAGGGAGGGAGGTGTGGTGAGATTCAGTAGGTGGATATAAGGGAAGACATCTTTTTCATGTTGAAGATTGGAAGATAGAAGGAGATAGGAAAGATTAAGAAAGAGAATAAGCAATGGAAGGAAAGGAATAAGTGGGAAGGGAGAGAGATTAGAATGTCCTAGGGGGCTTGGAATCCATGTGTGTGTATTCACATAAGACCTAGAGGGTGATATTCACATAAGACCAAGTAGAGCTCACGTCCTTTGCATGGTTAAGACATCCAATCATTGGATGGTTTTCTTCTTTTGGTTGAGTTGGAGAGAGAAAATAAGCAAAAGTCTTCATGTGGGTCTCATTCTTCTTTTATTTTCAAGAAGCTTTCATTGCATATGATCTTATTGTACATGTATTGAACTTCTCACATAAGCTTCCTAAGGTAGTGAAATGTATGCAAGCATTTGTGGATGGAAAATTTGTCACCTCTTCACCCTCATTTTAGGAGTTGTACATGGGGTTTTTGACTGCTCTGTAAAGCCTTGGCCGATGAGGGCGGGCCAAGAGGGCTGGCAGGCTTCTAGGCAAGGTGAAAGACTGAGAGTTAGTCCCACATCGCTAGGGGGAAAGTTACTGGGCTCTTGATAAGAGTGATGAGGACTTTCCTTGCAACGAGGCCTTTTCCCTGGGCAACTGGGGAAGAACAAAATCGTGCGGGGTGTATGGGCACTCCGGCACGGACAATATCGTTGCAGGGTGTGGGCCCTCGAGCTGTTACAAGTGGTATCAGAGCCAGACCCTGACCCGGTGTGGGTGGCTAGCCGCACGTGGGCGCTCGTGTGTGGTAAGACACGCGGGGACGCGTGTCCCCTAAGGGGGAGAGGTTGTAAAGCCTTGGCCGATGAGGGCGGGCCAAGAGGGCTGGCAGGCTTCTAGGCAAGGTGAAAGACTGAGAGTTAGTCCCACATCGCTAGGGGGAAAGTTACTGGGCTCTTGATAAGAGTGATGAGGACTTTCCTTGCAACGAGGCCTTTTCCCTGGGCAACTGGGGAAGAACAAAATCGTGCGGGGTGTATGGGCACTCCGGCACGGACAATATCGTTGCAGGGTGTGGGCCCTCGAGCTTGTAATATCCTTAATTTTTAAGATAAAAATAGGAAATTATTAAATAAATTAAAATAAAAATTTATGGATGAAATTATTTCCTGAAAACATAATAATTAGAAAGTGCTCGTCGATACGAATCCAACGCCACCAAGAACGCGAGAAACGGAGCTCAAACGAGGGAGTTATGAGCCGTCAAAGTTGTAAGGGCAAAATGGTCTTTTGACAGAAACGTGTAACACAGGGGCCCAAATTGATACTGGCACCCCCGTCTTCCACACGTCTCTACCAGTGCCGGAAAAATCGCCGGAGAGACGTGGAAAGAGGCGTGAATGGAAGAGGTTCTCTTCCCCTGGGACTCTAGGCCTATATCTACCCTCCCCAGGGTTGCCCAAAACGCTCCACTTTGAGCGTTTTCTCTCTGAGTATTTACGCAAAACCCTAGCCTGTAAAAACTTGAATTTTCCGGCGAGTGGAGCCCCGGCAACACGAGCAACTCCGGCCAGGTGCAAGGTAAGCCTCAAAACCTATGTTTTTATGTATTTATTAATTAGAAAATTAATTAGAAAACCATTTAAAAATTAGGAAAAAAATTGGATTTTTGGGGGTTTTGTGCACGCTACTGTTGGAGCGTGATTTCATAGACCAAACGTTGTCTGTTTGGAAATCGCACCGTCCAAATAGTGCACAAGACACCCAAGAGCAAACCCTTTAAATTTGGGAGTGATCCAACGGTGGAATTGCCCAGAAAACTCAAAAACCAGTACCTAGGAAAGTTTTTAGGAACTTGGAAAAAATCATTTAAAAACCATGGTTTTTGAGAAAATTAGTGCAAAAGGAGGGCATAAATGGATTCTAGAGAGAATTCTGAAGAAAATGGCGCAAAAATCGCGCAAAACGGAGCTCTGTAGCTCCGCCGGAGGCGACCGGAATCCGGTCGTCTTCTCCGGCGTCGTCAACGGCGTCGGCGCCTTGGCGGCGGCCGCCATGACGCACAGCGGGACGCACAGCAGGACGACGTCGGATGACGTCGGCGTCGCAACGTCGTGCGCCGGCAGCGCGCGTGCGGACGCCCCCCGCCGTTGGGCCGGCCGCGGTGGGGCCAAGACGCGGCGCGTCTGGCGGCCGTGGCACGCCGCGCGCGTGCGTCACGGTCTGCCGACGCGCGGCGCGCGTCCCGTGCGGCGTCTGCGACGCCGTGCGTCTTCGTGCGCCAGAGTACGTCGGTATAAACCGGCGGTAAAGGGCGCCGCCGGCTTAAACCACCTTATGGTGGTCCGGCGAGCCCCATTTGAGGGTAGTTTTCACTAAAACTTGATTTTTGGGAGCTAGAGAGGTCCAAATCACGATCCCGGAAGAGGCGTTGTGACCGTATTGACGACGGACCTAGTTTTAACTTAAAAACTTAGAAATGACCACTTTTTATTTAGAAAAATTTTAAAATAGTGATGTGACATGTACAGGTGCACTTGAATATACCAATTAAAGGGAGTTATTGGCAAGCTAGTGATCTCACACTGAGGTAGGTGACGACAACTAATGTTTTGACTTGATTTTAAACCATGTTTAAACATAGCATCATGTGTGATTGTGTTTTAAATTGCGATTTTTATTTACCATGGATTTCATGCGACATTGCGTACGGGATGGTTATTCCAAATTGAAATCTTTTCTTGAATAAACTTATTTCAAATGCTTTTACAAGCATGATGTTAATTTGTTATGCTTACTTAGAGACTTATTTCTTATTATATATATAGAAAATGCATGGATTTACATGGAAATGAGAATAGAGGCTTATTAGTGGTCCTTTGATAGGCTAACCCCGGGATGAGGGCATGTCTTGGGGATTGCAAGCTATAAGTGCTCTTGAGTTTTAGCATATACATATGATTTCCGTGTTTTATATTTGATGACGGTGCTCTCTTGGTGGGCGTCATGCTAGGAGGGATAGGCTAGGCCACCCACCTTCCGAGATTATGATGTGATGAGTTTGTGATATGATAGACACCTGCCCATAGATGGCATTCGGTAGGGGTTTGGTAACATGGATAGTCCACACTACCGGTGCGAGCCTTTCCATGGGGACGGACGCTAAGTCTCCCGTTATGGTGTCGACGGGGAGCGGCGGTGGTTGATACCCATGGAGGGTTGCCACTGCAAAGATGATGGCCCATATTCTTGTTATGTGTGCATGTATGATGAGCATGGTTATAGATGGTATGCACAGGTGTGACGACACTCAGTGGTTGACTATGTGTACTCCTGATCAGGGATGTTCGAGCGATGTGGTGGGACCCATTACCTTAGGGTGCCCTTATTCTTGTTGTATGCTCCATTTATTGATTCATGTCATGTTTTAACTCAGTGAACTTCATGTTTTAGCATTTGGAATAAATTGGCATTTATTTGAACATGGCATTATGATATCACTATTTCCATAAATGTTAGACTTTTCATCAATGTTGTTCATTATTTCTTGCATTTATTACATTAATTGTCTATGTACCTACACAAGCGATAGCTTCTTTGAGGCATTGCTTTGTTTTGCAATGCCTTAGATCTCGAGCGCGATAACAGGAAAAGCAAGGCTGTTGAGAAGCCGTGAGAGCTGCTGAAGACCATTTTTCTATAGTATTAGACAGTGATGTGAGTCATTAAACAGGATTATCATTTGGATTTTTATTATGGACTGCATACTTTATATTTGGATGTGATTTAGATCTTTGGACATATATTGGACATTTATATGGGATGTTATGATGGATAGACCCTGGGCCATATTATTATTGTCTTTTGGATGTTTATTTGATTTAAAATAAAGGCGCCTATTTATTTGACGTTGATTTATACGTGGATTATTTATTTATGTTTAAATTACATGTACGCCATTTTGTGAAAGGAAAATTAACACCCGGAGTTTTTGAGATAGGTTTAGTAAAATGTTAAATAAATCTTTTCTCATGGGATCCCAAATGTTCTTATTTAAATTGCCATTATTATATAAAAAAAAAAATTGTCTTAAAAATCCGGGGTGTTACAAAGTTGGTATCAGAGCCCAGTCTAGTCCATCATAATCCTCGTGAAATGTCCAGTTATATGTGAATAACAGTCCATAATAGTTGTAGAGAGAGAAACTATGAGAGAGGAACTTACACTTAGTGACATGTAAAAATTTTGATAGATGGCTCCTCGGAGAAGGACAAGGTCTACCCCTGCTACACCCGTGGCTCCACCTGCTGAGTCCTCTGATCAAGGAGATCGAGATGCCGAGTTATTGAATCGGTTAATGTCAGGACTCGTACCACTTATACGACGGCCGAGTTAGGGACGGTGTGACGCAGCTAACCCTAGCCCTATTCCTCCACCTAAAGTGGCACCCATGGTTTCGTCAGTTCAGTCCTCACAACCAATACAGGAACCATCGGTGCACTAGAGCCACGGAGGGCGATGCTACGAGTGACTCTAAGAAGACTGACAAATTATTGGAAAGGTTTCAAAAGATGGTGAAACCCTTTTATGGCGACGGTAACACGAGAGGAGGCCGAGCGATGGTTATTTGAGGCGGAAAGGACATTCGACGCTATGAAGATCTCACCAGATGATCAAGTTAGAGTAGCCTCCTACCGCTGAAAGGTGAGGCCGGCTTCGGTGGCGGACTTTCACACTCACCCGACCAGATCCGGCGGGAGACGATGACATGGGCAGCCTTTAAACGAGGCTTTTGACACTCAGTATTTTCCACCCCATGCATTGCAGTCCATGAAGAAGGAGTTTGCCACCCTGGAGCAGAGAGATATGACGGTTCAGCAGTACCTGAACCGATTTACACGACTGAGGAGATTTGCACCTCACGCACTGGCCTCAGACACAGAGGCAACCGACGCAGTTGTGGATGGGTTGACTCCTTGGGCGAGAGATCGCGTGATTTCTTCTCGACCCACTTCTGTGCGAGATGCTGCTGATATGGCGTCCATGCATGAGAAGAACTCTCTCAGGAATAGCGTGCGTTCCAGCCCTTTAAGGGCAAGCGGCCATTTGGTGCTATGCAGACACATGGGGCATCAGGTCATCCACCACAGGCCAAATTTAAGAGAGACGCTGAGAGGAAGAGATGTGATAGGTGCAAGGGTTGGCACCCGGGGCGAGGGTGTAATAGATTCGACCGACCACGGCAGCGGAGGCAGCCCCAACCACGAGACAGCCCTATACACCTTACCAGAGACAGCCATACAGGTGTTTCAACTGTGGAGACGTTGGCCATTTCATTAAGGACTGCCCTAAGGGGCAGGCGGTGAGATGAGATGGGAGCGGAGGCAGCCTAATGCGCCACGTAGCAGGGGACGAGTATTTGCCATCTCATCGGGACGAGGCACGAGGCATCACACCAGGTCGTAGAAGGTACTCTTCTAGTCTCGGATAGACATGCCAAAGTTCTTTTGACACAGGATCTACACATTCTTTTATATCATGTATTTTTGCATCTTGCCTTGATGTATGTGTACACAAACTAGCATTTGGATTAGATATTATGACACCTGTGGGAGAGACAGTAGAGACTACAGAATATATTAGAGATATACATGTAGAGATATCAAGCGTGAGTATGGACACAGACTTCATCTTATTAGACATGGTAGACTATGATGTTATTCTTGGGATGGATTGGTTAGCCAACTATGGTGCTATGGTAGACTGCCGAAAGAAGCGAGTCACTTTTCTTATACAGGCAACCGAGAAATAGTGTTCCGGGGTAGGAAAGATCGAGCGGTACATGCATCATTTCTGCTATGAAGGCGGCACGATTTTATGCACGAGGGTGTAACGCATTCCTCGCATATGTGACTGTTGAGGAAAAGGAGCAGCCACAGCTTGACGAGATTGATGTTGTCCGTGATTTTGCTGACGTATTTCCTGAGGAATTACCAGGATTGCCGCCAAGTAGGGAGATTGACTTCACCATTGACTTGGTGCCGGGTACATCGCCTATCTCTAAGGCACCATATAGGATGGCTCCAGTAGAGTTGAGAGAACTTCAGGTACAATTGCAAGAGTTACTGGATAAGGGCTTTATCAAGGCAAGTGGATAACCATGGGGAGCACCGGTCTGTTCATGAAGAAAAAGGATGGATCATTGAGACTATGCATTGACTATCGGTTGTTGAATGGTGTTACTATAAAGAACCGATACCCTTTGCCACGCATAGATGATTTATTTGATCAGCTCCAATCGGCACAAGTGTTCTCCAAGATTGATTTGAGGTCAGGGTATCATCAGCTGCGGGTTAGAGAAGAGGATATCTCGAAGACTGCCTTTAGGAGTCGTTATGGTCATTATGAGTTCCTAGTGATGCCGTTTGGATTGACGAACGCACCTGCAGTGTTCATGGATCTAATGAACCGTGTTTTTCGAGCTTATTTGGATAAGTTCGTGATTGTATTTGTGGATGACATCTTGATTTATTCGCCTAGTCATGAGACACACAGAGAGCATCTCCACACGGTATTAGACACACTTCGTCGACATCAGTTGTATGCCAAGTTCAGTAAGTGTGATTTTTGGCTAGACGAGCTGCATTTCTTAGGCCACGTCATATCTAAAGATGGAGTGGCCGTGGATTCAACAAAGGTAGAGGCAGTACTACACTGGGAGAGGCCCAAGACAGTGACTGAGATACGCAGCTTTCTCGGTTTGGCAGGGTATTATCGTCGATTTATAG
Organism: Warburgia ugandensis; assembly: GCA_035236585.1. Lineage (NCBI taxonomy): Eukaryota > Viridiplantae > Streptophyta > Magnoliopsida > Canellales > Canellaceae > Warburgia > Warburgia ugandensis. The sequence continues at coordinate 40,440,408 of CP141138.1, forward strand.
AGGGATTCTCTAAGATCGCATTACCATTGACCACCCTGACTAGGAAAGACACTCAATTTGTATGGACCGAGGCTTGCGAGGAGAGCTTCCAAGAGCTCAAGAGGAGACTTACTACTGCTCCGGTATTGACCTTACCATCTGGGGCAGGCGGTTATGTAGTTTATTGTGACGCCTCTGGCAAGGGATTAGGAGCAGTGTTGATGCAACATGGGAAGGTAATTGCCTATGCGTCTAGACAGTTGAAGACACATGAGGTAAATTACCCAACACATGACCTGGAATTAGCAGCCGTGGTATTTGCGTTGAAGTCCTGGAGACATTATCTTTATGGTGAGAGATTTGAGGTATTCACTGATCATAAGAGCCTCAAGTACTTCTTTACTCAGAGTGAATTGAATATGAGGCAGCGCAGAAGGATGGAGTACCACAAGGACTTCGACTTCACCATACAGTACCATCCTGGGAAGGCTAATGTCGTTGCAGATGCCCTGAGTAGGAAGGCGGGTGTGATGATTGCCAATTTGACGACTCGGTCTAAGTTCTTTGACAGGATCTTAGAGGCACGGGGCAAAGACAAGGAAACACAGGATCGGCGATAAGACAGATTTTTCGAGGGGACCGGATGGAGGAGTTAGATTTAAGGGGAGGTTGGTAGTACCGGCGGATGACGAATTGAAGCGCGAGTTACTTCAAGAAGCACACCAATCCCCTTATACAATTCATCTGAGGGGGTACGAAGATGTATCGAGGATCTCAAGAGGCATTTCGGTGGAATGGTATGAAAAAGGATGTTGGAGAGTGCGTAGCACGATGTTTGACCCGTCGGCGGGTCAAGGCCGAGCATCGGCGTCCATCGTGACTACTTCGGACACCTTGGACCTTCCGTGAGTGGAAGTGGGACCATATTACCATGGACTTCGTTCTAGGTCTTCCGAGGACCGCTAGCGCCACGACATGATATGGGTCGTTGTGGACAAAGTTGACCAAGTCTGCTCATTTCCTTCCTATCGACAAAATCAGACCGTGGATAGCTTAGCGAAATTATATGTTAAGGAGATCGTCGGTCTACATGGCGTTCCCTTGACAATTATATCGGATCGAGATACGCGATTTACCTCAAAATACCGGAAGAGCGTGCAAGAGGCATTAGGGTCGAGATCGAAATTTAGCACAAAGATTCCATCCTCGTACAGACGGACGGAGCGAGAGGACCATCCGGACTATTGAGGATATGCTACGAGCCCGTGTTATGGATTGGAAGGGTAGGCTGGGAAGATCATTTACCTTTGGTGGAATTTGCTTATAATAATAGTCATCACGCTAGTATTGGGATGGCTCCATATGAGGCACTTTATGGCTGACCTTGTCGGTCACCTTTATGTTGGAGTGATGTAGGAGAAAGACGCGTGGTGAAATCTGAGTTAGTGGAAGAATGTGCAGAGAAAGTTCAACTCATTCGGAAGAGGTTCTCGACGGCTCACAGTCGACAGAAAAGTTATGCAGACAAGAGGCGAAAGGACTTAGAGTTCTTTGAGGGCGAGCATGTATTCTTGAAAGTTTCTCCTATGAAAGGGGTGTTGAGGTTTGGAAATAAAGGAAAGCTTAGTCCCAGGTATATTGGACCTTTCGAGATCTTACGACGAGTTGGGTCAGTGGCATACCAACTAGCCTTACCACCACAGGTAGCAAATGTACATGATGTGTTTCACGTGTCTATGCTGAGGAAATACGTGCCAGATCCCTCACATGTATTGGAGCAGATCCCAGGAGAGCTACAAGCTGACATGACATTTGAGGAGAGACCAGTGCGCGTCTTAGATACAAGAGTCAAGGAGTTAAGGAATAAGACCATTGCCTTGGTCAAAGTCCTTTGCAAAGATCATTCACTACAGAGGCTACCCGGGGAGGCGAGGAGGAGATGCGAAAGATCCATCCGAGTTATTTACATAGAGGTATGTAGCTAAATTTCGAGGACGAAATTTTTATAAGGAGGGAAGAATGTAATATCCTTAATTTTTAAGATAAAAATAGGAAATTATTAAATAAATTAAAATAAAAATTTATGGATGAAATTATTTCCTGAAAACATAATAATTAGAAAGTGCTCGTCGATACGAATCCAACGCCACCAAGAACGCGAGAAACGGAGCTCAAACGAGGGAGTTATGAGCCGTCAAAGTTGTAAGGGCAAAATGGTCTTTTGACAGAAACGTGTAACACAGGGGCCCAAATTGATACGGCACCCCCGACTTCCACACGTCTCTACCAGTGTCGGAAAAATCGCCGGAGAGACGTGGAAAGAGGCGTGAATGGAAGAGGTTCTCTTCCCATGGGACTCTGTGCCTATATCTACCCTCCCCAGGTTGCCAAAACGCTCCACTTTGAGCGTTTTCTCTGAGTATTTACGCAAAACCCTAGCCTGTAAAAACTTGAATTTTCCGGCGAGTGGAGCCCCGGCAACACGAGCAACTCCGGCCAGGTGCAAGGTAAGCCTCAAAACCTATGTTTTTATGTATTTATTAATTAGAAAATTAATTAGAAAACCATTTAAAAATTAGGAAGAAAATTGGATTTTTGGGGGTTTTGTGCACGCTACTGTTGGAGCGTGATTTCATAGACCAAACGTTGTCTGTTTGGAAATCGCACCGTCCAAATAGTGCACAAGACACCCAAGAGCAAACCCTTTAAATTTGGGAGTGATCCAACGGTGGAATTGCCCGTAAAACTCAAAAACCAGTACCTAGGAAAGTTTTTAGGAACTTGGAAAAAATCATTTAAAAACCATGGTTTTTGAGAAAATTAGTGCAAAAGGAGGGCATAAATGGATTCTAGAGAGAATTCTGAAGAAAATGGCGCAAAAATCGCGCAAAACGGAGCTCAGCAGCTCCGCCGAGGCGACCGGTATCCGGTCGCCTCCTCCGGCGTTGTCAACGGCGTCGGCGCCTTGGCGCTTACGCCATGACGCACAGCGGGACGCACAGCAGGACGACGTCGGATGACGTCGGCATCGCACGCGTGCGCGGCGTCGCGCGCGTGCGGACGCCCCCGCCGTTGGCTGTCGCGGTGGGGCCGGGACGCGGCGCGTCTGGCGGCCGTGACGCACGCGCGCGTGCGTCACGGCAGCCAAGACGCGGCGCGCGTCCCGTGCGGCGTCTGCGACGCCGTGCGTCTTCGTGCGCCAGAGTACGTCGGTATAAACCGGCGGAAAAGGGCGCCGCCGGTTTAAACCACCTTATGGTGGTCGGCGGGGCCCCATTTGAGGGTAGTTTTCACTAAAACTTGATTTTTGGGAGCTAGAGAGGTCCAAATCACGATCCGGAAGAGGCGTTGTGACCGTATTGACGACGCGGACCTAGTTTTAACTTAAAAACTTAGAAATGACCACTTTTTATTTAGAAAAATTTTAAAATAGTGATGTGACATGTACAGGTGCACTTGAATATACCAATTAAAGGGAGTTAATAGCAAGCTAGTGATCTCACACTGAGGTAGGTGACGACAACTAATGTTTTGACTTGATTTTAAACCATGTTTAAACATAGCATCATGTGTGATTGTGTTTTAAATTGCGATTTTTATTTACCATGGATTTCATGCGACATTGCGTACAGGATGGTTATTCCAAATTGAAATCTTTTCTTGAATAAACTTATTTCAAATGCTTTTACAAGCATGATGTTAATTTGTTATGCTTACTTAGAGACTTATTTCTTATTATATATATAGAAAATGCATGGATTTACATGGAAATGAGAATAGAGGCTTATTAGCCGGTCCTTTGATAGGCTAACCGGGATGAGGGGCATGTCTTGGGGATTGCAAGCTATAAGTGCTCTTGAGTTTTAGCATATACATATGATTTCCGTGTTTTATATTTGATGACGGGTGCTCTCGCCTGGTGGGCGTCATGCTAGGAGGGATAGGGCCGGCCACCCACCTTCCGAGATTATGATGTGATGAGTTTGTGATATGATAGACACCTGCCCATAGATGGCATTCGGTAGGGGTTTGGTAACATGGATAGTCCACACTACCGGTCTGAGCCTTTCCATGGGGACAGACGCTAAGTCTCCTGTTATGGTGTCGACGGGGAGCGGCGGTGGTTGATACCCATGGAGGGTTGCCACTGCAGCATGATGGCCCATATTCTTGTTATGTGTGCATGTATGATGAGCATGGTTATAGATGGTATGCCTGGGTGTGACGACACTCAGAGGTTGACTATGTGTACTCCTGATCAGGGATGTTCGTGCGATGTGGTGGGACCCATTACCTTAGGGTGCCCTTATTCTTGTTGTATGCTCCATTTATTGATTCATGTCATGTTTTAACTCAGTGAACTTCATGTTTTAGCATTTGGAATAAATTGGCATTTATTTGAACATGGCATTATGATATCACTATTTCCATAAATGTTAGACTTTTCATCAATGTCGTACATTATTTCTTGCATTTATTACATTAATTGTCTATGTACCTACACAAGCGATAGCTTGCTGAGGCATTGCTTTGTTTTGCAATGCCTTAGATCTCGAGCGCGATAACAGGAAAAGCAAGGCTGTTGAGAAGCCGTGAGAGCTGCTGAAGACCATTTTTCTATAGTATTAGACAGTGATGTGAGTCATTAAACAGGATTATCATTTGGATTTTTATTATGGACTGCATACTTTATATTTGGATGTGATTTAGATCTTTGGACATATATTGGACATTTATATGGGATGTTATGATGGATAGACCCTGGGCCATATTTTTCCTGTCTTTTGGATGTTTATTTGATTTAAAATAAAGGCGCCTATTTATTTGACGTTGATTTATACGTGGATTATTTATTTATGTTTAAATTACATGTACGCCATTTTGTGAAAGGAAAATTAACACCCGGAGTTTTTGAGATAGGTTTAGTAAAATGTTAAATAAATCTTTTCTCATGGGATCCCAAATGTTCTTATTTAAATTGCCATTATTATATAAAAAAAAAATTGTCTTAAAAATCCGGGGTGTTACAAAGTTGGTATCAGAGCCCAGTCTAGTCCATCATAATCCTCGTGAAATGTCCAGTTATATGTGAATAACAGTCCATAATAGTTGTAGAGAGAGAAACTATGAGAGAGGAACTTACACTTAGTGACATGTAAAAATTTTGATAGATGGCTCCTCGGAGAAGGACAAGGTCTACCTCGCTACACCCGTGGCTCCACTGTGAGTCCTCTCGATCAAGGAGATCGAGATGCCGAGTTATTGAATCGGTTAATGTCGGGACTCGTACCACTTATACGGCAGAAGAGTTAGGACAAATTGTTGACGCAGCCTAACCCTAGCCCTATTCCTCCACCTAAAGTGGCACCCATGGTTTCGTCGATTCGGTCCTCACAACCAATACAGAACCATCGCACCTAGAGCCACGGAGGGCGATGCTACGAGTGACTCTAAGAAGACTGACAAATTATTGGAAAGGTTTCAAAAGATGGTGAAACCCTTTTATGGCGACGGTAACACAAAGGAGGCTGAGCGATGGTTATTTGAGGCGGAGAGGACATTCGACGCTATGAAGATCTCACCAGATGATCAAGTTAGAGTAGCCTCCTACCTGCTGAAAGGTGAGGCCGGCTTGTGGCGTACTTTCACACTCACCCGACCAGATCCGACTGAGACGATGACATGGGCAGCCTTTAAACAGGCTTTTGACACTCAGTATTTTCCACCCCATGCATTGCAGTCCATGAAGAAGGAGTTTGCCACCCTGGAGCAGAGAGATATGACGGTTCAGCAGTACCTGAACCGATTTACACGACTGAGGAGATTTGCACCTCACGCACGGCCTCGTACGGAGAGGCAACCGACAGATTTGTGGATGGGTTGACTCCTTGGCTGAGAGATCGCGTGATTTCTTCTCGACCCACTTCTGTGCGAGATGCTGCTGATATGGCGTCCATGCATGAGAAGAACTCTCTCAGGAATAGAGGGAGTGCGTTCCAGCCCTTTAAGGGCAAGCGGCCATTTGGTGCTATGCAGACACATGGGGCATCAGGTCATCCACCACAGGCCAAATTTAAGAGAGACGCTGAGAGGAAGAGATGTGATAGGTGCAAGGGTTGGCACCCTGGGCGAGGGTGTAATAGATTCGACCGACCACAGCAGCAGAGGCGGCCCCAACCACAGAGACAGCCCTATACACCTTACCGTAGACAGCCATACGGGTGTTTCAAGCGTGGAGACGTTGGCCATTTCATTAAGGACTGCCCTAAGGGGCAGAGGCAAGACAGAGATGGGAGCAGTAGGCAGCTAATGCGCCACGTAGCGAGGGACGAGTATTTGCCATCTCATCAGGACAAGCACAGGCATCACACCAGGTCGTAGAAGGTACTCTTCTAGTCTCGGATAGACATGCCAAAGTTCTTTTTGACACAGGATCTACACATTCTTTTATATCATGTATTTTTGCATCTTGCCTTGATGTATGTGTACACAAACTAGCATTTGGATTAGATATTATGACACCTCGTGGGAGAGAGAGTAGAGACTACAATATATTAGAGATATACAGTAGAGATATCGAGCGTGAGTATGGACACATACTTCATCTTATTAGACATGGTAGACTATGATGTTATTCTTGGGATGGATTGGTTAGCCAACTATGGTGCTATGGTAGAGCGACGAAAGAAGCGAGTCACTTTTCTTATACCGGGCAACCGAAATAGTGTTCCAGGGTAGGAAAGATCGAGGCTGTACATGCATCATTTCGCTATGAAGGCGGCACGATTTTATGCACGAGGGTGTAACGCATTCCTCGCATATGTGACCGTTGAGGAAAAGGAGCAGCCACAGCTTGACGAGATTGATGTTGTCCGTGATTTTGCCGACGTATTTCTGAGGAATTACCGGGATTGCCGCCAAGTAGGGAGATTGACTTCACCATTGACTTGGTGCCGGTACATCGCCTATCTCTAAGGCACCATATAGGATGGCTCCAGCAGAGTTGAGAGAACTTCAGGTACAATTGCAAGAGTTATTGGATAAGGGCTTTATCAGGCCGAGTGGATCACCATGGGGAGCACCGGCCCTGTTCGTGAAGAAAAAGGATGGATCACTGAGACTATGCATTGACTATCGGTTGTTGAATGGTGTTACTATAAAGAACCGATACCCTTTGCCACGCATAGATGATTTATTTGATCAGCTCCAATCGGCACAAGTGTTCTCCAAGATTGATTTGAGGTCAGGGTATCATCAGCTGCGGGTTAGAGAAGAGGATATCTCGAAGACTGCCTTTAGGAGTCGTTATGGTCATTATGAGTTCCTAGTGATGCCGTTTGGATTGACGAACGCACCTGCAGTGTTCATGGATCTAATGAACCGTGTTTTTCGAGCTTATTTGGATAAGTTCGTGATTGTATTTGTGGATGACATCTTGATTTATTCGCCTAGTCATGAGACACACAGAGAGCATCTCCACACGGTATTAGACACACTTCGTCGACATCAGTTGTATGCCAAGTTCAGTAAGTGTGATTTTTGGCTAGACCAAGTGCATTTCTTAGGCCACGTCATATCTAAAGATGGAGTGGCCGTGGATTCAACAAAGGTAGAGGCAGTACTACACTGGGAGAGGCCCAAGACAAGGATCGAGATACGCGGTTTTCTCGGTTTGGCGGTATTATCGTCGATTTATAGAGGGATTCTCTAAGATCGCATTACCATTGACCACCCTGACTAGGAAAGACACTCAATTTGTATGGACCGAGGCTTGCGAGGAGAGCTTCCAAGAGCTCAAGAGGAGACTTACTACTGCTCCGGTATTGACCTTACCATCTGGGGCAGGCGGTTATGTAGTTTATTGTGACGCCTCTGGCAAGGGATTAGGAGCAGTGTTGATGCAACATGGGAAGGTAATTGCCTATGCGTCTAGACAGCTGAAGACACATGAGGTAAATTACCCAACACATGACCTGGAATTAGCAGCCGTGGTATTTGCGTTGAAGTCCTGGAGACATTATCTTTATGGTGAGAGATTTGAGGTATTCACTGATCATAAGAGCCTCAAGTACTTCTTTACTCAGAGTGAATTGAATATGAGGCAGCGCAGATGGATGGAGTATCTCAAGGACTTCGACTTCACCATACAGTACCATCCTGGGAAGGCTAATGTCGTTACAGATGCCCTGAGTAGGAAGGCGGGTGTGATGATTGCCAATTTGACGACTCGGTCTAAGTTCTTTGACAGGATCTTAGAGGCACAGGGCAAAGACAAGGAAACACAGGATCTGACTGATAAGACGCATTTTTCGAGGGGACCCGATGGAGGAGTTAGATTTAAGGGGAGGTTGGTAGTACCGGCGGATGACGAATTGAAGCGCGAGTTACTTCAAGAAGCACACCAATCCCCTTATACAATTCATCCGGGGGTACGAAGATGTATCGAGGATCTCAAGAGGCATTTACGGTGGAATGGTATGAAAAAGGATGTTGGAGAGTGCGTAGCACGATGTTTGACCCGTCGGCGGAGTCAAGGCCGAGCATCGGCGTCCATCGGACTACTTCGGACCTTTGGACCTTCCACAGTGGAAGTGGGACCATATTACCATGGACTTCGTTCTAGGTCTTCCGAGGACCGCTAGCGGCCACGACATGATATGGGTCGTTGTGGACAGGTTGACCAAGTCTGCTCATTTCCTTCCTATCGAGACAAAATCGACCGTGGATAGCTTAGCGAAATTATATGTTAAGGAGATCGTCAGTCTACATGGCGTTCCCTTGACAATTATATCGGATCGAGATACGCGATTTACCTCAAAATACTGGAAGAGCGTGCAAGAGGCATTAGGGTCGAGACTGAAATTTAGCACAGGATTCCATCCTCAGGCAGACGGAGCGAGAGGACCATCCGGACTATTGAGGATATGCTACGAGCTGTGTTATGGATTGGAAGGGTAGCAGGGAAGATCATTTACCTTTGGTGGAATTTGCTTATAATAATAGTCATCACGCTAGTATTGGGATGGCTCCATATGAGGCACTTTATGGCAGACCTTGTCGGTCACCTTTATGTTGGAGTGATGTAGGAGAAAGACGCGTGGTGAAATCTGAGTTAGTGGAAGAATGTGCAGAGAAAGTTCAACTCATTCGGAAGAGGTTACCGATGTCACGGTCGACGAGAAAAGTTATGCGAGACAAGAGGCGAAAGGACTTAGAGTTCTTTGAGGGCGAGCATGTATTCTTGAAAGTTTCTCCTATGAAAGGGGTGTTGAGGTTTGGAAATAAAGGAAAGCTTAGTCCCGTGTATATTGGACCTTTCGAGATCTTACGACGAGTTGGGTCGGTGGCATACCGGTAGCCTTACCACCACGGTAGCAAATGTGCATGACGTCTTTCACGTGTCTATGCCGAGGAAATACGTGCGGATCCCTCACATGTATTGGAGCAGATCCCGTGAGAGCTACGGCTGACATGACATTTGAGGAGAGACCAGTGCGCGTCTTAGATACAAGAGTCAAGGAGTTAAGGAATAAGACCATTGCCTTGGTCAAAGTCCTTTGGCAGCATCATTCACTACGGAGGCTACTGGGAGGCGAGGAGGAGATGCGAAAGATCCATCCAGAGTTATTTACATAGAGGTATGTAGCTAAATTTCGAGGACGAAATTTTTATAAGGAGGGAAGAATGTAATATCCTTAATTTTTAAGATAAAAATAGGAAATTATTAAATAAATTAAAATAAAAATTTATGGATGAAATTATTTCCTGAAAACATAATAATTAGAAAGTGCTCGTCGATACGAATCCAACGCCACCAAGAACGCGAGAAACGGAGCTCAAACGAGGGAGTTATGAGCCGTCAAAGTTGTAAGGGCAAAATGGTCTTTTGACGTAAACGTGTAACACAGGGCCCAAAATGATACTGGCACGCCCGTCTTCCACACGTCTCTCCCCGTGCCGGAAAAATCGCGGGAGAGGCGTGGAAAGAGGCGTGAATGGAAGAGGTTCTCTTCCCGGGACTCTGTGCCTATATCTACCCTCCCCAGTTGCCAAAACGCTCCACTTTGAGCGTTTTCTCCGAGTATTTACGCAAAACCCTAGCACAGTAAAAACTTGAATTTTCCGGCGAGTGGAGCCCCGGCAACACGAGCAACTCCGGCCAGGTGCAAGGTAAGCCTCAAAACCTATGTTTTTATGTATTTATTAATTAGAAAATTAATTAGAAAACCATTTAAAAATTAGGAAAAAAATTGGATTTTTGGGGGTTTTGTGCACGCTACTGTTGGAGCGTGATTTCATAGACCAAACGTTGTCTGTTTGGAAATCGCACCGTCCAAATAGTGCACAAGACACCCAAGAGCAAACCCTTTAAATTTGGGAGTGATCCAACGGTGGAATTGCCCAGAAAACTCAAAAACCAGTACCTAGGAAAGTTTTTAGGAACTTGGAAAAAATCATTTAAAAACCATGGTTTTTGAGAAAATTAGTGCAAAAGGAGGGCATAAATGGATTCTAGAGAGAATTCTGAAGAAAATGGCGCAAAAATCGCGCAAAACGGAGCTCAGGCTCGCCGAGGCGACCGGAATCCGTCGTCTTCTCCGGCGTTGTCAACGGCGTCGGCGCCTTGGCGGCCACGCCATGACGCTGGCGGGACGCACAGCAGGACGACGTCGGATGACGTCGGCGTCGCGTGCGCGTGCGCGGCAACGCGCGTGTGGACGCCCCGCCGTTGGCTGTCGCGGTGGGACCGGGACGCGGCGCGTCTGGCGGCCGTGACGCACGCGCGCGTGCGTCACGGTGCCGAAGACGCGCGGCGCGCGTCCCGTGCGGCGTCTGCGACGCCGTGCGTCTTCGTGCGCCAGAGTACGTCGGTATAAACCGGCGGAAAAGGGCGCCGCCGGTTTAAACCACCTTATGGTGGTCCGGCAGGCCCCATTTGAGGGTAGTTTTCACTAAAACTTGATTTTTGGGAGCTGAGAGGTCCAAATCACGATCCGGAAGAGGCGTTGTGACCGTATTGACGACGCGGACCTAGTTTTAACTTAAAAACTTAGAAATGACCACTTTTTATTTAGAAAAATTTTAAAATAGTGATGTGACATGTACAGGTGCACTTGAATATACCAATTAAAGGGAGTTAATAGCAAGCTAGTGATCTCACACTGAGGTAGGTGACGACAACTAATGTTTTGACTTGATTTTAAACCATGTTTAAACATAGCATCATGTGTGATTGTGTTTTAAATTGCGATTTTTATTTACCATGGATTTCATGCGACATTGCGTACAGGATGGTTATTCCAAATTGAAATCTTTTACTGAATAAACTTATTTCAAATGCTTTTACAAGCATGATGTTAATTTGTTATGCTTACTTAGAGACTTATTTCTTATTATATATATAGAAAATGCATGGATTTACATGGAAATGAGAATAGAGGCTTATTAGGCTGGTCCTTTGATAGGCTAACCCCAGGATGAGGGGCATGTCTTGGGGATTGCAAGCTATAAGTGCTCTTGAGTTTTAGCATATACATATGATTTCCGTGTTTTATATTTGATGACGGTGCTCTCGCCGGTGGGCGTCATGCTAGGAGGGATAGGGCCGGCCACCCACCTTCCGAGATTATGATGTGATGAGTTTGTGATATGATAGACACCTGCCCATAGATGGCATTCGGTAGGGGTTTGGTAACATGGATAGTCCACACTACCGGTCCGAGCCTTTCCATGGGGACGGACGCTACGTCTCCCGTTATGGTGTCGACGGGGAGCGGCGGTGGTTGATACCCATGGAGGGTTGCCACTGCAGCATGATGGCCCGTATTCTTGTTATGTGTGCATGTATGATGAGCATGGTGATAGATGGTATGCACAGGTGTGACGACACTCGAGAGGTTGACTATGTGTACTCCGATCGTGATGTTCGTGCGATGTGGTGGGACCCATTACCTTAGGGTGCCCTTATTCTTGTTGTATGCTCCATTTATTGATTCATGTCATGTTTTAACTCAGTGAACTTCATGTTTTAGCATTTGGAATAAATTGGCATTTATTTGAACATGGCATTATGATATCACTATTTCCATAAATGTTAGACTTTTCATCAATGCTGTTCATTATTTCTTGCATTTATTACATTAATTGTCTATGTACCTACACAAGCGATAGCTTGCTGAGGCATTGCTTTGTTTTGCAATGCCTTAGATCTCGAGCGCGATAACAGGAAAAGCAAGGCTGTTGAGAAGCCGTGAGAGCTGCTGAAGACCATTTTTCTATAGTATTAGACAGTGATGTGAGTCATTAAACAGGATTATCATTTGGATTTTTATTATGGACTGCATACTTTATATTTGGATGTGATTTAGATCTTTGGACATATATTGGACATTTATATGGGATGTTATGATGGATAGACCCTGGGCCATATTATTACTGTCTTTTGGATGTTTATTTGATTTAAAATAAAGGCGCCTATTTATTTGACGTTGATTTATACGTGGATTATTTATTTATGTTTAAATTACATGTACGCCATTTTGTGAAAGGAAAATTAACACCCGGAGTTTTTGAGATAGGTTTAGTAAAATGTTAAATAAATCTTTTCTCATGGGATCCCAAATGTTCTTATTTAAATTGCCATTATTATATATAAAAAAAAATTGTCTTAAAAATCCGGGGTGTTACATGCTCTAACTTTGAGAGTGACACCCAATGATCATTCTAAACATCTAAGACTTTTCTTTTGGTCATATGTGACTTATGTAGCTTTGAAGGCAAAATTTCTCTTTTAGGGGTAAAATTGGCTATTTTGTGCATTTTTTACTTGTACCATTGGCATGCAAAATAGTAGAATTAACCCTAATTAGTGATAATTAAGTGATTTTTGAGTCTAAAACATGCTAAATATAAAGGTATATATGTAATCTTCTATAAATATCACCCTCTTCCCCACTTAAAACAAATTTAGTTCTCTAAATTTTCATACATTATTACAATAACAAATGAAGGTTTTTCTCCTTCATCTCCAAACTATTGTTCAGAACACCAAACGTCAATGTAAAGTTAATCAATAGAGATGCACCTCAAAACACATAATGCAAAGTACGATCAAAGAATGAGATGATAATAGACTATAATGCACACTAAACCCCAAATTAACTTCATGGAATCAAGAATACATGTGAAAATGGCAACCAGTAGGATTCCTGAATCTTCAACATTTGTAGAAAACCACCCAATCTTCTCTTATAGCACTAAGTTAAACCATTGGTAACTAAAATTCCTTGAGATTTACATAGCTCAAAACCATTGCCACATGAAAATTCATATATAGGATCAACAAAATGTCAAATATTTCTATTAGGTAAGATATTTAAGCATCTTGTTGAATGATTGCACACATTCTCCCTTGAACCTTGGGTTTAGATGGCCGTTGTGGCCATTAATGTCTAGCTAGATAGTCTTTAAACATGTGGCCTACCTAGCCACAACTAAAACATGTTCTTGATGCTCAATAACAAGGGCTTGACCCATGAAACTTCTTACATCATGGGCATTGTTCAATCAATTTCTTTTCTCCATTCTTCTTGAACTTCTACTTGTTGAAGTTCTTCTATTTAGGTTCCTTCCAAAAACTTGTAGTATCTCTGGCTCTAAGTAGTTTGTCTTTCATCTTTTGGAATTCCTCATAGTCCCTTTCAATAATTTGAGCTCGATGGACAACCTCACTGTCCTTTTGTATTTCTGAAATTGATATCTTGTTTTGGATGTCAAGTTAAAGGCCTCTCTCAAACTTTCTCACCTTCCTAACATCATCATCAACCAAATGAGTGTGAATATGGACAACTCAATATTCTCATTTTTTTTATTCTGTCACCATTCTAGTCTTTTGGATCAACTCCATAAGTTCAATTTCTTTCTTCTCTTTAATAGTCTGACGAGAGTATTTCTTATATAATATATCTATAAACTTCTTCTATTCCATGGTGCCACTTTCTTGAACCACCATTTCCTTCATCATCATCCACTAGTATTTTGTCTCACTCTCTGGCGTGAACATTATCAAAGTTACTCTATCCTCACTAGGGAATTTTAAATTATCAAAAATCTTTTCCAAGTTAATCCACTTTTGTGCTTCAATTGGGGCTAAAGAGCCCTTGAATGAAGGCAGATGTAGCCTCCTTGAATTATTAAGGTTGTGACTAATGTGATCACTTTGACTATTTGTAGATATTATTCTTAGCTTGGCATTATAAAATTGCTTTGATTCCCTCTGGAGTTCAGCATACACCATCCAAAGTAGAGCTAGATTCTCCTAAAGTTGCCATATCCATCTTCTTACAATATACCCAATTTACTAATTTAGAATACTGATTTGTATAATTTATACTCTAGTCCTCTATCCTAACAACCTTAACCAAGTCTGTTTCTAGACTCTCTATTACAAAAATTTGCTGTAATACCACACCTCACACCCCTAAATTATGCAATTGGATATTTATTTATCATAGGGTTGGGTCATGATAGATTCTTAGGGTAATCGATGATGAGATGAAAAATTAACATCTCACAGAGCATAAACATAAACATGCATTCATTTAATACAGGTGGAGCATATAACATTCTAATATTGCTACATCAATTTACATGACCACATTTGACAATTCCAAAAACTTAGAACACTTAATGTACGCGTCTCTTTATGCACATCTTACACATTAAGCAATCAGGAGCACTTCAAAGCTCTAGTTGCTTTTCCACTAAATTTCTAATGTTCTTCAATCTTTTCCTTGTTCAAACTTCTTTCTCCTTTCTTTTCTTCTTTTATCAGAAATATTTTAATTATATCTCAACAAACTTGCATTTGGTAAGTGTACTGACTTCCAATTATACTATTTATATTTGCTTCTTATATATAATGGCTATGAATATTCATAAAACAATAACTTCTACAAAGGGAAATTTATATAATTCCAATATCGATAATCATAACATGTATTATTTCAGCATCTAATAGTTAAACATGTAATAGTGTATAAATATGAAACATTAACATGAAATAATCCATAACCTCATTTTATAATGAAAATTAGCTAGTAGAAATTCTATCTAACTCAATACAAAACTACAACTATAAATCAGAATAAAAACATCATCGATACTTTCAAGTCGTACATGATTGTGTAAATTCAAAAAACTCATTTTCAATATATGATTCACAAATATCAATAAAAAAAACATTTTGTGTTAATAAATTAATTTTTCAAAAAAAATAAAAATTCGATTGTCTATTCAACCACATGCAACAGAAATGATACCCTCTAACATATGCTCCCAATAAGTTCACTATCCCACTGATCAAATGAGGATTAGAGTATCATCCATTGAGGAATAATATATATTCAAATACCCAACATTGGTCAATGTTATGGTAGGCCCAAATTTTTAAATCAAGATTCTCACAAAAAAAAAATTTTAATGAGGGATATTCCCACTTTTAAAATCACATTTATGAATATAAAAAATCAAAAAACCTTTTCCCTTGAAAAATCATTTTCTAAATCCCAAGTGATTTATCTTTCAAAATACTTGCCTATTTCAAAAGCAAGCTCATGCCAAGGCCATTTAATATTGATCACATTCTTATGTAACATAAATGACCCAAGATGAATCAGTCACAACCACATCAATAATGTGATCATCAATGTCAATAAAGTTCTTGGCATTGCATGTCATAATACATTAATAGTTGACCTATTCTAATTAGTACCCCTAAGCACATGAATCAAAGTAGTATGATTTTACAACCCACAAGAAATCTCATAGATTTGTATTCAATTGGAATCTTATTTAGATTACTTACCTTAGTCAAAAGAGATTAGGCTACAATTTAATCAAGGAATTAAAAGCACTCTGAATTATAAGCATGCATAAAATTTGAACTAAAAGGAAACTTTCTAAAACAAAGGCTTGTGAAAACTAAAGCATTTCATTCAAGATAAGAAACTAAATCAAAACTAGGAACATGAATAACTTAGAAACCTAAATCTAGAATGAACTTCCTAAAACTAGAATTTAGAAATTTCCTAAAACTAAGATCTAATCTAAGCAGACAACTAACATGATCAATGAATCTAACAAAATCTAAACACCTAATTAAACATAAGTAACTAGCATGCTTGATAGATAAACATTATTCAAGAAGAGTAGCTCATGGAATAAAACCTATTTTATTGCATGAAAATCATTACAAGAAAGATGTGCAACATTCATATCATGCAAGCAAACTATCTTGACTTCAATCTTCAAGGCTATCCAATGACCAATAGATGGCATGTGTGTCAACCAAAAGAGACAACTAGAGAAGAGAGAGAAAGCATGATGGGAAACAATCCTAGAAAAGAAAATAAGATCAATATGGATGGCAACTAGAAAATAACAAACAACTAGAGAAGATCAATATAGATGGGACAATCTGTACTTATTCAAGTACTATCCTCATCAAGTCATTAGGAGATGCATACCAAATAGTGAGCATCAACAAATCATTTTCTTTTGCCATGATCATGCATGCAAGGGCCATTTTAGGGCAAGAAAGATAGCTGCCAAAATTTTGTAGTGTGGTTTCTATTGCCCTACCATCGTCACATGCTTATTGTATAGCAAGTGCACGTTACCAATAGTTGAGGAGTATAGGAAAAGGAGATATGATGTGTATGAACCCCATTCTGATTATTGAGCCTTTGATGTTTGGGGCACTGACTTTATGAGACCTTTTCCCAATTCTTTGGTCACCTCTAGATCCTTGTGAGAGTGGACTTTGTGTTCAAATGGGTGGAACCAATAGCATGTAAGACCAATGGCCACAAAGTGGTGGTCTAGTTTTTGAAAGGAAATATTTTTGCATACTTTAGTACTCCATGGGTCATTATTAGTGATGGGGGAAACACTTTTATTATAGAGGGTTTGGAAACTTGGTGAAAAAATATGGTGTCACCCATAGAATTGTTACCCCATACCATCCTCAAGATGGTAGATAGCTAGAAGTGTCAAATAGAAAAATTAAATGAATATTAGAAAAGACAGTTATTCCTAGTTAGAAAGACTAGTCACTAAGACTTAATGATGCATTATGAGCTTACCGCACTACAATCAAAATGTAACAACCCCAAATTTTGTAAATACTATTCTGGGGTTATTATGTGAAATTAGAATTTTTGACCCAAAGAAAATAAATTTTTATATAGAAGTGGAATTTGAAGTGGAAACATGAATATTTAGAATGTACTCAAAAAATCGAGTCCAACGGCTTATAGAACACTGAAATCAGAGTTTGTATGAATTTCACCCCAAAATTTTACTATTCCATGATCGGGTTATGAGCTTTCAAGAAGTATATCTTTTAATAGGATAATAATTTGAAACTAAAACCATTAATAGTACTCAAAAAATGGAATCCAACAAGCTAAAGAACGCTGAAAAGAGAGTCCAGATGAAGAAGTTATGGGACTTCAAACGGAGGGGACCAAATTGATATTGGCACCCCCCTCACATAAGAAAACTAACGTGGTGTTGGGTCTAGTTTTCCAAACCCGACAAATGAGTAAAGGCCAACAAATAGCCTAAAACTCAATCCCCCTCATGTCCAGCGATCTCCATTCCCTCAGGCAAACTCCCATTTTCAGCGACCAAGAAGAAACCCATATCGGGTTTCTCTGGCAAAATCCCTCTATAATTCCCCTGTTTGCTCCTCTTTTTTTGGCAGGCATGGGAACCCAAATTGGGTTTCCCTTGCTTGTGATGATGGGAACCTCGGCAAAGCCCCTAGAGATTCCCCCCTCTGCTTCTCCTCTTCCCTGAGCAGATCGTTAGTGGATCTGTGCTTTTCCAGCGCACATGAAAACCCTAGCTTCCATTTTTGGCATGCCCCTCTTTGTTCCCCATCTTTGGCCTCCCCAAGAGACTTTGATCACCCCAATCCCTTGATTTTCGACAAACCCTCTTCGTGTTCCCCATCGGCATGCCCTAGTTCTACCCATCCCACCGGTGTGTGCATACCCCTGAAAAACCCTTTCCCTCTGGTTCTCTCCACCGCAGGGCACAACCAAGCTTGGGAAGGCCGACATGCTCAGACCCACTGGGTTTTTGCCCCTTGGTCATCTTTTCCCCTTCAATTTTCCAGTCACCAGCACAACCATTATTCAGGCGTGCCAGCATTTCCAAATGCTTGTCATAATCAATCCTCCATCTCCACAGATCTAACGAGTCGGTCATCTTCTACGGCATGTTCTAAAGAAGAAAAACCCTTGGAGATTTCATGATCGGGGCATTTTCACAAGGATTTTGTGGAGATTGATGGCACACAACAAACGGTTAAAGATCATCGTTAAAAATGACGCTCAATAGATCAATCCATAGAAGAATGAGGACTGGAAACATACGTAAGAGGTATAATCTATACTTAAAACCTTCATTTTTGTTTTGATCTGAATGGGGTTCAGGGGCTTTATATCTCTTTTACCTAGACTCCCTAACTAGTAACATCATGCATGTGCTATGCAGTAAGCATGTGAATCCCTAAAGATGGTAGGTCAGTAAAAACTGCATTGTAAAATTTTTACAGCCATCTTCTTTGCATTGAAGCGGCCCCAACATGCATGGTCATGGAAAAGGAGATGATTTGTTGATGCTCGTTATCGGATTTGCATCTCCTAATTACTTGATTAGGATGGTATTTGAATAAGTAAGGATCATCACATGAAAAGTGTTTGACATCGACAAGAAATCTATGTCTATCATGTTTGGACCAATGATTTGACATTTGATGAGTGACAAGATAGTTTAAAATATCAGTGTAACAAGGTAATTGGGAGATAGCCATCACTTGTTCATCTGGAAATGACTTATGATAAGGATGGACTCATCATTAAATTGAATGTCTAACCTAGACAAAAGATCTACTACTACATTCTTTGATCCTTTATTATCCTAGATCTCAATGTAGAACTCCTATAAGAATAGGATCCATCTAATGAGCCTAGGTTTAACATCCTTCTTGGAAATAAGGTACTTCAAGATGGCATGCTCAGAATAAATGATAACTTTAGATTCAAAGATGTGAATCTTAATTTGTCTAAGGCAAACATAGCTACTAACAACTATCTGAAGTGGAATAATTGAATTGTGTATCATTCAATGTTATATTGATATAGTAGATCACATGGGGAACTTTATCTATACGCTACCCCAAGATAGCACTGATTGCATAATTAAAGGAATCACACATAATCTTGAACGGTGCACTCTAATTTGGTGGTCGAATAATGGGAGCAGGGGTTAATTCTACTTTGAGCCGCTCAAAAGCTCATAGGCAGTCTTCTTTAAAGTCAAACTTAGCCTCTTTAGTAAATAAGTAGCATAAAGGCCTAGATATTTTGGTAAAATCTTTAATGACGAGCAAGTAAAACCCATCATGACCAAGAAATGAGCAAATTTCCTTTAATATCTTGGGAGGAAGGTTAGCAATTAAATCTATCTTGGCTTTATTGACCTCTATCTCATTAGCTAAGATCACATTCTCAAAAACAATACTATTTGTCACCATAAAGTGGCATTTCTCCCAATTAAGTACTAAAATTTTCTCTTAACAGCTAGCAAGAACAAACTTTAGATGGTGTAGGCATTCATCAAAAGATGATCCAAATATTGAAAAATCATCTATGAACACTTCTAAGAACCTCTCCGCCATATAAAAAAAAAAGCTCGGCATACACCTTTGGAAAGTAAATAGAGCATTACATAATCCGAAAGGCATACGATAGTAAGCGAAGGTCTCAAAAGGGTAGGTGAAGGAAATCTTCTCCTGATCCTAGGTGCTATGGGGATTTGGTTATAACTAGAATAACCATCAAGAAAGCATATAACCTTTCTAGTTGGTTAACCATTCTAGCATATGGTCAATGAAAGGAAGAGGAAATTTATCATTGTTCATGGTCGAGTTCAGTTTATACTAATCAATACAGACTCTCCACCCAGTGTCATACAAGTGGATATCAATTCATTATCCTCATTACCGATTACCATGAATCCATATTTCTTAGGTAGAACTTGAATTGGACTAATCTAAGTGCTATTAGAAATGGGGTATAATACTCCAACACTTAGCAGTTTAAGCACTTCATCGCTAAGAACCTCTTCCATGTCAAGGTTAGGCCTTCTTTGTATTTCCCTAGATGGTTTAGCATTCTCTTCCAAATGAATTTGATGCATACACACAATAGGGCTAATTCCTTCTATGTTTGCTATAGTCCACCCTAAAGCTATCTTATGTTCATGTAGAACATTAAGTAGCTTCCCTTCCTATTCTTGATTGAGATATTAGGAAAGGATCACAGGCAAGGAAACATCAAGTCCTAAGTAAGACTACTTCAAGTTATCAAGCAATGATTTAAGTACTAGAGTGGGTGGTTTCTCAACTGAAGTTGCAGGAATAGATTTGGACAACGGAAGAGGTTCTACTTGGGGTCCCCATTTAAAGGTATCCATGATTGGTTCAACATCTTAAAGAGCATTCACTTCATTTATGGATTTGTCCATGTAAAAATCAAGATTAAAATGTGTAAGACAAGCCTCAAGTGGATCTATGGTAGAGGATGGTGGAAAAGCATATGGAATTGGATCTTCAATCATGTTTACTACGAAGGAGTCATCAAGGTTTAAATTTTGATGATCAACATTAAATACATTGAGTTTCACTTTCATGTTATCGAAAGAAAGTCGAATCACACTATTATGATAGTTTATGTTGACATTGCATGCTATTAAGAAAGGACATCCAAGAATAATAGGATCATACTACTGAGGTCTAATACAGGTTGGGTGTCTAGGACAACGAAATTGGCAAGGAAATAAAACTGGTCCACCTGTATCAAGATATCTTCAACCTACCACATGGAATTTTAACTAATCTATCTACAAGCTGTAACATAGTGTTGGTTGGTTTTAGTTCACCAAGCCCTAGTTGCATGTAGACAAAATATGACAACAGGATCATTCTAACCCTTAAGTCTAACAGTGCCCTATCAATGACGTGGTCTCCAATAACACATGAAATAATAAGATGACCTAGATCTCTAAACTTTGGAGGGCTATTATGCTAAAGCAAAGAGCTCACATGTTTGATGGTGAAGGCTTTCTTCTGCACATTTACCTTGCATTTTTTTGTGTAGAGCTCTTTAAGAAACTTGGCATAGGTAAGGATCTATTATCTCAATAAAGTTCTTTGCCTTGTTCAGAAGTTGAGGGAATGGGCCTTAGGCACATAAGGTGCCTCCACTATGGGTTCAAAGGGAGTTTGGGATTTTTGTTCCTTCTCCTTCTCCTTAGTGTTAGCTTGGTCATTCTCCTCTAATTTATTCCCAATCTACCCTACTTTGTTGTTTATCTGACATCCACTCCTAAGGGCAGTTATGGATTTGGCTTGCTTAAGTGGTCTTTGTGAATTTGAGGTGGAGCCTTTTTCAAACAGTACACTAGAGTTTGGGATAGGCTGACTAAGGAATGTTCCTTTATCTCTATCATTAAGGCAGCAGGTAATTGACTCATTTGCATATCTAGTTTAACAATAACTTGGGAATTAACATTGGAGTCCTATCGACTCTCATTCTAGATATAGGTTATGGCTTGTCTAGTCTCATCATAGTGTTTAAAAGTTTTCTCTATAAGTAGCTACAAGGTTTCCTCAAATGTTGGTTTCTTTTGTTGCTAAGGAAACTTCTTAAAACTAGAAGGCTACTGGGGAACTAGAGTGGAACAGGGAGGTTCATAG
This sequence comes from Warburgia ugandensis, assembly GCA_035236585.1. Taxonomy (NCBI): domain Eukaryota; kingdom Viridiplantae; phylum Streptophyta; class Magnoliopsida; order Canellales; family Canellaceae; genus Warburgia; species Warburgia ugandensis. The sequence continues at coordinate 40,462,216 of CP141138.1, forward strand.
ATGGACCTCCCGATGAGTGTTCTTCGACAATGAGAAATTACAATGCCTAGCCCATTTTGGATTATAGGTCTTAAAGTAAAGGTTGTTTATGATATGCATTCATAACATTTGCTTCCTCAAAATGATATTCAGGGTACACATGATTTTATGGACAAAGAGATGATAAATGTGCCAGGCTAGAACAAGTAGAACATACTTACTATGGAGGTTTCATGGATGAACTTCCAACCATGAAGGCATCTATTCTTTAGATCATGAAATCAAACTTATCCATTCGTTGATCAAAGGAGTCTAGTTTATGTGACACATCTGGGGTTACCCCTATTTCATAAAGGTATCGTTTCTTTTGAGGTTGGAAACTTCAATCTTATTGATTTGAATGATCCCACTGCTGGGAATTTTCATCTAAGGTTTCAAAAAATTACTAGGCCCCTATCTCATTTTTAGTCATGAGGGCCCATCCACTAGCGGCATATACGATTCTTCTATTCTGAGGTGTAAGTGCTTCATAACAGTATTGAACTTGATGTCATTTCTCAAATCCATGGTGGGGACATTTTTGCAACAATTCATTTCACCTTTCCCCGCACTCATAATATTGTTCATCTTCTCACTGTTGGAAATTTATGATTTCCCTGTGGAGGTCATTGGTTTTATGTAAAGGGAAGAACTTATTTAGAAAAATTTTCAATAATTGGTCCCATGTGGCAATGGAATTGACCTCTAATGAATTCAGCCAAGATTTGGCATTTTTTTCAAGGAGAATGGAAACAACCTATGTCAAATGGAATCATCCAAAAAGTTTCAGAACATGAATATGGCACATATATCAAGGAATTGTGTGATGTAAAGGTACCAATCCTCTCTTTGTAGACTATAATCAGACATGAATAACTGAATGACTCAAGTTTTGGATCGAAATGGCCTGCATTGATGGTGGTAATGCTATGCATGAGGGAGTATTCAATTGTAGTGGCACTCGAAGGTCTTTTATGGCCTTGGCTTCAACTACTGCTGGGATTGCCATGGGTTTATGTATTTGTTCTCTTACCCCTTGTCTGAGTCTATGCATGCAATATGATAATATCCAAACTAAATGTGACCCCTAACTCTAAATGATGCGCAATCAATTCCTAATGGTCCACTAGTGAGTTGTTTTTTTTATTCTTTATCTATCTATAAGGAGTAGCTTTTAGACCTAAATCTAGACAATTCCTCCTTTTATCCATGCTTAACTACTACTTACCATTAGGTCCTACTAAGAGTGGTTAATATAATTCTCATGTAAGGAGGTGTTTAGACTATAATAAACATCAACAAAAGGCATGGGAAAATCGCTTGGATTTTACATACCCACTATAATCACAATGCTTAGATGCCGCTAGAGTGATAGTAGATGTACTCCTTCAAAAAGGGTCCACAAGCTCGAAACCCTAAGTCTCTTCCTACTTGAATTTAAATTTAAATTATAAATTTTAAGGGTTGGGATCACGAGCATACAATGATTGATTTGATTACCTAGGTGGGCCAAGGATCTGGTAATGAAATCCAGTCCTTATCTTATGAAGCTTCCTGTGGGGCCCTTATTATCAATTTGATCATCCACCATAAAGCAAAAACATATAGTACAATGCAAGAAAAATAAGCTAATGCCTACTTATATGCTATCTAACAAGGGGTCCACACCTTAGCATACAGGGCACTGTAACTTGACTACCTATACCATGGTTATAACCGGCCTCAGGCTAATCCCTGTTAGATAGGTGCAATTCTAATGTAGCAGTCCCAAAAATTATGCAATAATTTAATATACATGAGTGATGCTATAGGAATAATAGTACCAACCAAAAAAGCAATTTATACTAAATGCAATTGAACTTAAAAAATAAAGAGAGGTAGGTTAGTTCCTTATAGCGGGGTCCTCGACGTGAGTTGGCTCATACAAGTGTGGGGCCATCCAATCTGGAGTGGAAGTGGCCCACACTTGACATGTATATTATAACCCATTTTTAAAAATTACACGTGGCCTCATTACTAGTCCTCTAAAAGACAAAAACCTTAATATAGAAGAATGAGAAATCCTAATTACTTCGATATAGCTTTAGTGCACAAGATCATCACCACTTCTTTTGCAAAATTTGCCTTGCACAAAACGAGGAAGATGTGTCAATTTCTCAATACCCTAAACTAATGCAACCTTAACTATGACTAGAGATGAATCATTCTAAACTAGAATACAAACACATATCTGTTATGTTTCCTTACAATAACACTCAAAACTTGATGTGTTCTAATTAGTACTTGCAAGCGCATGAATCAAAGTAGTATGATTTCACACAAGTGAGATCAATCGCACGAGGAATCTCATATATTTGTGTTCAATTGGAATCCTAGTTAGATTACTTATCCTAGCCAAAAGAGATTAAATTGTGATTTAACCTAGGAATTAAAAGCACTTGGAATTATAAACATGCATAAAATTTAAACTAAAAGGAAACTTTCTAAAATAAAGGCTTTCTAAAACTAAAATTAGAAGCTAACATGCATTCAAGACAAGAAACAAAATCAAAACTAGAAACATAGAAAACTTAGAAACCTAAATCTAGAATGAACTTCCTAAAACTATAATTTAGAAACTATTTAAAAACTAAGATCTAACCTAAGGATAAAACTAACATTATCAATGAATCTAACAAAATCTAAACATCTAATTAAACATGAGTAATTAGAATGCATGATAGAGAAGCACAAATCAAGAAGAGTGTGAATGAAAAAAAACTTGTTTTATTCATGAAAATCATTGCAAGAAGCATGCACATCATTGACAAGTGTTTAATTTTGCATAAAAAAGTACTTAATTAGCAGCCCATGTGTTATAAAATATAGTGTTTTTTCTAGGGCTTTTTTGAAATTTTATAACACATGCATTTCTGACCTAATAATTCAAAAGTTTGATATGTCACATGTTCAAAAGCTAATCCAAAGTAAGTAGGTGAATCATTATAATTTTTTAGGATTTAATTAGGCTTTTTACTCTTTTTGTAGGAAGTGAGAAGATGATCCAATGACCTATATTGCTCTTTGCGGAGTTTTTACAAGTTGAGCTCACTGGAGTGTAGGGGGAAGCATGCCCTTGCCTAGGGGTTTGGGGGCAAATCCCCTAAAACAAATTGGAAGAAAAGAAAGGCGATTAAAATGATCCATGTAAAAAGTCATGCATTTCCACCACTTTTCATGATAATTGGAGTCATACATGAGGTTTCTTAGTCCAACTAGGAAACCTAGGGAAGCCAAACTACTCAGGCCTTGAAGCCACTTAAACCACTAAGGAATAAGCCACAAAGTGACCCATTAGGCTATGGATTAATGTCACATGGAACCACACAATTGGAGGATCAAAAGAAGCAACTATAGATGTTAAAAGTGTGATTTCTAAGGGATTTTGAGATATTAATGTAAATTGTAAGATGATCATGCATTGAGGGACCCATCAAGAGATAAAACTCAACTTTCCTAATCCATTTTCCATCCTTAATCTACCATTGATCTTAGGGTTATATGAAATTTACAATAAGGAGGGAGGCAACTCTTCAAAAAGATGATGCCTCCCCCTTACTTGAATGTTTAATGATGTGGTTTTCTAAGATGGTAACCCTAATTTGGAGGGGGGGGAGAGAGAGGTGTGTGTGTAGGGGGTTTGGAGCTCCATTCCTAAGTTAGCAAGTGGTATGCTTCTCTCTTTATGTCACTTTGCTGACCTCATCTTCCGCGCACCATTTCTTTTTGAAAACTCTTGATCTATATCTACTTTTCGCATTGATTCAATCCCTTCAAATTTAAAAAACCAACCATCTATATATACACCATGGATCCCATGTCTTTACCCAAGTAGAGCTTGGGTGAGACAACCTTGAAACATTGCACTCTTTGCTTAGTTATCTTTGGAGCTGGACTTTGGTTTTCTTTGGTGTTGTTCTTTCTTTAGATTTCTAGTTTATTTCTCTGATTATTTTCCCTCCAATTTAGGTTAGGAGTTTGCCCAGAAACATTGCACTCTTTGTTTAGTTATCTTTGGAGCTAGACTCGGTTCTGTTTGGTGCTATTCTTTCTTCAGATTTCTAGTTTATTTCTTTGATTATTTTCTCTTTAATTTAGGTTAGGAGTTTGCTTCAATTTCATTGCCTTAGTTTCCGAGTGTTTTGCTTTCTCATTCTAGACTCAGCTTTCCACTTAGCTTTCCTATTTTCTTTGCTTCACTTTCATTATTTTTTTCTTCCTAATTCCCTCAAGATTCAAGTTAATTATTCTCTAGTAGTGACATCCAAGAGAAGAAATAGCTTGCATACCTGTGCTCCACCTTAGGAATTTCATATTTTCCCCCTTCAATTCTACTTAGTTTTAAGTGTTTATTCTATAGTTAATTCACCCATCTAGCCATATTTTCTCTTGAATTACTTTTTGAGTTTGCTTTGCATGTCATCATAATTTATATTAGAAGCTTTAGATTGAGTTTTGATGTTTTTTAGATTAGGTTTTAGGGCTTAATTTCCTATGTAATTTTCATATTTATACGCTTATTTTATGCACAAATTTTTTTATGTATTTTTTCTTTGATTCAATAAAGTTTAATCAAGATACTTGTTATTGAATGCTTTTTTCACCTAAGTAATTTAGATATGGGTTGTTTTCTTGCATAAAAGTTATTGTTTCAGTTGCTTTATATGTTTGACTTAATTTAAAGTTCTAAGTGCTTGAATTCTATAAATTTTTCTCCTTAATGTTTATACTTTGTTTCCAACCATCTAAACATCTTGATTGCTTGAATACATTGGAAACCATTTAGCTTTTTACGTTGTTTATTGAGTCCATTGGTTAGCTCGCATGTTAGTTTGCATTTAAAGCATCAAATATGGTCATCGTTCACCCTATGAACCATGTTCACAATCCATGGATCGTGCACATGGAACTAGGTTAATTTCCTCTTTGATCTTTGGTTTAGTTGCTTGATCTTGTTTTATGTTTAAAAAATTTTGATCTTTAATTTTAGAAATTTTCTTGTTTAGGAAATTGTAAAGTAAGGAAAGTTTCCCTTTTAGTAGTTTCCTCAAGTTAGTTGCTTAGTTTAATTCTTGCTTTTCTGCTTTAGTTTATTTTTAAAAGTGATGTTAATTAGGTAAGTTTCTAATTCTATTGCTTAGTTTTAATTTTATCAATTTCCTTTAATTGTAGTTTCTAATTACATGCCTTTACTTTCCTAGTTTAAATTCAAATCAATTCAATCTCTCTCTTTGGCTAAAGTTTAGCACTTTAAATAAGGTCCATCTAACATACAAATTTGCTGGATTCTAATAAGTGTTTAATTTTTCATAAAAATCACCTAATTAGTCACCCATGTGTTACAACTTAGAGGGGTAAATTAGGGTTTGTAGACCAAAATTCGTAACACATGCATTTTTTGACTTAATGACTCAAAAGTTTGATATTTTGTAGGTCTCGAGGCTAATACAAGTTAATTATATGATTAATCATGTTTTTAATATGTAATTAGTGGTTTTTACTATGATCTGATGGCCGAGATCGATCAAGATGAACATTGAAGATCAAGAGCAAAAGATTGAGTCAAAGCCCAAGAATCATCAATCTAATATGAGATGTAGGCTAGGATCAAGCAATGAATGCATTTAAAGGAGCCAAAGGTGGCCAAAGTGGGCCCATGAGGTAAGCCATCCATTTTCACAGCCTTTGCATGGGAGCCATTCAAGCCACCTTAGCCATACAAGTCTTGAGAGAAGGTGACAAGCTAAGGAATTCAAGTCCCTCAACCCAAGGGATTAAGCTACAAAGCTAAGCTAAGAGAGCCATCTAAGCCAGCCAATGAGGTCCTCAAAGCCATATAAGTTAAGCTAAATGGAAGGCCATGATTGGTGGAGAAGTTGAAGGATTACCCATGAGATTCTAAGGGATATTTTAAATAAAAATAAGAAAATATTCATTAGGATAAGTTGGCATGTTGACCAATAGGATGAGATCCTTCTATTTTTCATTTTTCCCATTATTTTCTCACTTTTCTCTCTCTCTCTCTCTCTCTCTCTCTCTCTCTCTCTCTCTCTCTCTCTCTCTCTCTCTCTCTCTCTCTCTCTCTCTCTCTCTCTCTCTCTCTCTCTCTCTCCACCTCACCCCTAGGAAGCACCACGAATTTGACTTTCCATTCAAGAGTCCTACATTCTAAGACTCCTCCACATTCCCAAACTCCCATCCCATTCAACCAACCAATCCCACCTTCCTAGGAAATCACTTAGCTAATCAAATTTCCAACCTCATCTTACTTTCCTATCCTTTTTCCTACTTATCTCTTTCCTAACGCATCCAACCCACCTAAATTCCTTATTCAAAGGGTTTCCAATGATTTTTGAATGGGGAAATGCCCCTTCCAAAAAAGGTGGCATCTCCCACCTACGCTCCTTCCAAAAGGCACCGACCTATCTACCTTGTTTCCTCTTTTAAAACACTAGATTCCCACTCATCTAAACCATCCAATTCCCCACTTTTCATCCCTGCCATACATCTATCCTAGGTCACCCTAGAAATTATAGGACAAAAACTATAAATTTCCAATAAAAACTAAGTTGGGGGACTTTTAACTCATAGGAAAAAGATGCCTTCTCACAAAGAGGAGGGTGTCTTCTTCCTACTCTCTCTTTTTCCTCATGTTTTCTTGGACTTAAATCTCTTTTGGGTGTTGTTTTCCATTCCAAGGTGGGGATGCTACTTGTTCTAGTGTTCCATGCCTAGATCTTAGGTGTTGTTCCTTCTTGAAAGGTTGGTTAGGTCTTCCTTGCTTCTCTAGTTGATCTTAGTTACCTTTGTGCTAGTTCTTGCTTTGCAATTTTCTTTAATTTTCTTTGCCTAAAGATTAAGATTTAGGGCTGATTGTTTCCTTGAAGTGACAACCAATGAAATTCACCTTGAATATAATATTTATCCATACTTTTCATTGACTTTAGATTCATTTTTGTTTCACTGCAATCCCCTCTTGCTTCCCTTGCTGTTCTTCAAGCTTGCCTTTAGTTTCTAGTAGAATTTTCCCTTGATTTTAAGCATGATTATTAATGATTGATTTTTGGAACAATTATCTTGTATTTGTGGGTGATTAAGAGCAAGTGAACTCCATTGTAATAGAATTTAATTTTCAAATTTGGATTACATGTATTGGGCATTATGTTGATGAATTTTTTATGTGATTCAATAAAGTTTTGTGGAGTTTTCAATCATACTTAGGTCCAGCAGTTAATGATCTTTATTAGCAAATTTTTACTTTCATTAAAATTGATCAAATCCAATTTTTCCATATTCCATTAAGTGAATGATTCAAATAGCATGGTGCTGGAATTTGTGTGGATGGATTGTTCATGTTAATTTCTAGCACCATACACTTTATGCTCACTTGATTTTTTAAATCCCAACTAAATTGTTAGATAGCTTAGTTAATGTTAGGGTAAGATTACATGCTTTAGGTTTCCAAAGTAGTATGTCAGAATCATTTTTGCACAATGAATCATGTGTGCCATTCCATAGTCACATGCATAATACTTGGGTAGTTCTCCTTCCATTGCTAGCTAGTGATTGTTTTCCTTTATTTCTATTGTTTAGTTGTAGTTAGATTCCATTAGTTTGCATCTAGTTAGTTTCTAATTTATAATAGGAAAGTAATTATTTTTGTCATAGTTGATTTAGTTTCTTAGTTTTCTTAAATTTGCATGATTTAGGAAAGTTACTTGATTTCATTTTTAGAAAATTTCAAGTAGGGAAAGTTTTCAATTTTAGCATGTTTCTAGTTTTTACATAATTTCCATTTCCATTGTGTTAATTTCCATTCTTCGTTTAGGTCAAAGATATCTTGAATTTTGGCTACTAGCATCACATTTGTTTAATTCCTCATGGGATTGACCTCACTAGCGTGCAGCAGTGTAACCAATTTGTAAGCTTGCGAGTTAACTTAAAATCACAACAAATTCCTTGTGGGTTTGAACTCTCTCATGTGCAATACTATCTTGAATCATGCACTTGTGAGTAATTTTAAAGCTACACCAATGATACAATAGAACTTGAACTTAGAAACACGAACAAGAAGAATGTGCAACATTCATATCATGAAAGTAAACTATCTTGATTTCAATCTTATCGGCTACCCAATGACAATAGATGGTATGCGTGTGAAATAAAATATAGAACTAGGGAAGAAAATGAAATCATGATGGGAAGCAATCCTAAAGGAAAGCAAAGAAGATGAAGATGGTTGGTAACTAGAAAATAATAAGGAACCAAAGAAAATCAATGAACCAGTAAGATGATCTAAAGGCTATTCTCTGTTGGCTATCACCAAGAGATTGATGGCCTTTAGGTAAAGGAGAACAAGAGTAAAAGTATAAGAAAATCAGCAAAGAAAATAACCCAAGAAGTATGCGCATGAAACAAAGGAGTAAAACTTATAAAAAGAAAAGGAAAGGTGCATCCAAACCAGGCTGAAGATGGCATGGAACTCCTAGGTTGCAATGGAAGATAATATGGAGAACCACTTTGAAGATTACACAGTGAAGCTAGACGGATGTGTGCAGAGCCAACCTTGAAAGTGGCATGGAATTCCTTGGAGAACCTACCTTGAAAAGGCCATATAGACCTCCTATGAATGATGTGCAGAGAGGTTCTCTATTTGCATATGTTTTACACCTTCTAAAAAACAAGACTTGCTAATCTTTATCCTAGGGGAGATAGGGAATAGAGACAAGATTTGGGAAAGAAGATAAGATAAGACAAGAAAAAAAAAAGTGGAGATTAAGAAGTGGAGTTTAGAAGGTGGAGATTAGGAATGTGAAAACTAGGAAATCAAAAATTAGGAAGTGGGAAACTTAGGAAGAAAGATTAGGAAGTGAGGATTAGAAGGGGAGATCACCAAAATTTTTGTTGTGATCTTCATTTCTAAGTGTAACATGATGGAGAGAGAGAGAGAACGAGAGAAAGTGGTAAAGAGAAAAGGGTAAAGATTGGAATTCCTCTATCTTGATTGGTCCATGTCTCATGCATATCTTCGTTGTTGATAGAGACCAAATTTTCTTAATGTTTATCACTTTAGAACATGGTTTATATATATATATATATATATATATATATATATATTGTAGAAAATGTGTGGACCTATGTGGCTTTGGATTTGATGGCTTAGGTGGCTTGCATGGCTTGAAATCATATGCAAGGGTGGTGGAACTCTTCTACTTTCTGCATGAATTTTGTATGGCCCCATTTCTAGTCACCTTGAATTCTACTAATTATTTCTAAAATCCATCAGCTTACTCTAGAATGATCTTGACCCTTGAATGTTTAAAATCATGGAAAATGGGTCCCATCTCATTGGGTTGATGTAGATCATCGATTATCATCTAAAGCAATCTGGACTATTAGATCATTCTTTTAACACCTACAAATGATTAAAAATACTAATTAATACCTAGAAATTTATGATAGATCACATATTTACTCTGGATTAGCTTATGCCCCAACTAAATATCTAATTTTTGGACTACAATTTTAGAAATGTATGTGTCATGAATTTTGAAAAATCCTAGAATAATGCCCTATAGTCTATGACACATATTCTACTAATTGGGTACATATACAAAATTGACTACCTATCAATAGTCTTTTCATAAGGAGAAATTTTTTTATTTTTTGCTTTTTCATATTGCACATGCTTCCTCTCTATAAAAAAAAAAGAAAGAAAGAAAATGTTAATACTTCATACATATTTGAAGTTAGTTGGCTCAAAACTCGACTAGTCTAGAGGGAAGCAACGAAGAATAGGAATAGATAAGATTTAGATACAGTACAAAGAAAATTTGATCCCTTTTCATTTTTGAATTTTGATTATTGGTAGCTTCTCACATTGTCTTCTCAAGAGGTAGCTTAGGACCTTCTTTCTTCACTCCTATGCTTTTTGTGATGAATCTGCATGTTTATTTTAGTTTGAGTATACACCATACCTTGTAGACAAATCTAGACCACAAACTCAAAACCCAAGGCATCCACACAAGCATTGATTTTCATGTTTTTCAAAGCAATAGAATCTCACAACTAACTTAGATTGGTCATTCCATGTTGTGCATTTACAAGCATTCACGAGTATTTATTCATCGTTAGTTCACATGAACAGTAAACTTCCATACATCATGCAAATAAAATGATCAAAATAATAAAATAAATACTCCTTAAGCCACAACATTAGTAGTCCATCTAACAAATATCCTATGCTGTGTGGCAACTTGTGCCAATTTTCATGAGTACTCATCGAATGACTATTTTAAGCTCATCTTACATAGAACCATCATCCGAATCCCTAGGAGCCTATATCACTAAATCATATGCCCTTTAGTATCTTAGAGGGACTACTCGCAATGTCCTCACATAGCTACATGAATATATTTCAAAATGGAATCCTAATCATCTCTAGTGGTTGTTCTTATCACAATAGTAGAGAAAAATCCACTTTAGGTCTAGATACAATTTCACCCTTTAGAAGTTAGGGGCTGGGAAGCCAACCCATATAACTCCTTAGCATAGATCCCACCAAACACTTTAGAGTGATAAAGAATATCCAAGGTATGGCCATATCCAATATCTCATCTCAAAGTCTCATCAAGTATAAGATTTGTAAATCATTTCCCTTGTCAAGAACTAAAAATTTTGCCATTTTAGTAGGAATATCAAAAATTTCCAAAAACATTATTGAAAAAACATCTCATTTTACAGATTCCAAAGATCATATTGGCAAGTAAATTTAACTTCCTAAAGATCACAATTTTATGCATGCATTTGGATCATCCAAGCCATGCTTGTGTTCACTATTTTACTTAAATAGCTCATGCTATCAAATCTTCATTTTGGTATGCAAATTTGATAGCATAAACTATTTACATGCTATTTTTAATAACATGTTTATTGAAAAGCTAAAACATCACTACAAAGCAAATCATGCAATTAAAAAAAAAAAAAAAAAAACTAAAATCATTAGAAATCATTCAGGGTGTTTGAAACCATTCTCTTCAGCAATACTTATGTTAGAAAATCCTCTCCTTACATGGAAATTGCAATCACTCAAGAAACCAATGCCTAGGATCCTCGATAACTTATTATTTTTAAGTATAAATCATTCAAATATATATATATATATATATAACACTCATGGCCCATATTTGGCTAAATAAACATGATCTATGGATCAGTTTTAGAAGGCCTAAGTCTTTAGCTATCCATTCAAACTAATGTAACACATTAAGTTAAGTGTGAAACAACTCATCTTTTGTGATACTATAGTTCATAGATGAGGCACATGAGTCTATTTATGTTGTCTTCATGCAATAATCTAGTTCATCTAATCCTTTGAATTATGATACTAAAGCATGCACAAGTTTCAGTTGACATGGCTTGCATATGTTGGATCAGTTCATCAAACATGTCAAGAACTATTAGGATTCATGTGCACACTCTAATTAGGTGAAATCAGTGATAGCATTTTTGTCAAGGAGAAACTACACTATCATGCTTCAACTATTAAAGATCTAATCTTTAAAATGTTCCAATATTTATGATGTTCAATAGATCTAGATCGTGTGCATTGTAGATGGTATAAGATGTTCACTTTTATCAATGATGGTTGCGTGCACACACACACACACACAATCAAGGAAGAGTTGAGCTTGAAATATGAACACTTAGCACAATAGTTTTCATATATTGACCATGCGCAAAGTACAAGATGGAAGTCACATGGTAAAAATTGGATCATATGAAAACCCAGAACACAACCACTAGCACTATCATTAGGTGCATAAATAGTGCTCTCATACAGTGGTAAATGTGTAAATACTAATCACAAAAGGCATGTTTTTCCAACAATTATTCAAGCATGCTATCACCCACTATATGAAAATAATGTTACAACATGATTCAAACACCACTTTCAATGATCAATAAGATGTGCGCATCACAAGAATGGATCTCATAAGAAAATAGAATCATTAACTGTCCAAAAATATTATTTGAGATAAATATGCTGTGTTAAAGTAAGATCTACAATAGTACAATTGTGGGTATTCGATGATGATCAAACTGTACCACAATCAATACCATTTTTTGTTCCCAAAACATTGAGCTAAAATAGGTGTTTAAGTTCTCAAAACTTTAGAAAACTCAATAGCCTAGTTCTATGTAGCTCTTACCTAAATCGGTTGTGTTTCCTTTCCTCATGTTCTCAATGCATTAGATCATTTTCTGACTTTGAGAAGGGGGTTTATGTTTTCCTCCTGCTCTTTCTCCCTCTCTCTTTTTCTCTTCCTATCTTTCTTTCTTTCCCCCTTTCTCTTCCTATCCCAATAGATCATAACTACTTAGACATCTAGGCTTGTTTCCTAATTGTTGTGTGATTCATGCTAATTGATTTCGTTCTAGATATTTTGGGCTTCCTATTGTTCATATTCAAACTCTAATTCTTTTTATTCTCTAAATTTACTTCCTGAATCTACTTATTTTTTAGAAGTTTTATTTTATTCTTTAAAACACTCACTAACCTTTGATATATTTTGATTCCTTTAATATTTCTAAATACTCTAAAAATAACTTCTTACAGGATTTAATTTATCTAAATGTTTATTCTTACAGGGTCTACCATTCAATGTTTTTTACTCTATATTTAGAAAGGGCTGCTGTTATCAACATAAAATATTATTTTGCTCATAGCTTAAATCTTCACTATTGGATTTTAGCTTACTTATAGTCATCGGATTGCTTTCTTTAAGCTCTATCCATTGGTAAAGGTCACATTGTCAAATTATTTAGTTTCTACAATCTTAAGTTTTGGATTCTAAATAAACTCTAAAATTTTTATTAATCATAAAATTGATGCAAAATTTTAGGATGTTACATTATTAACCCATTCAAAGAATTTTGTCCTTGAAATTTCTCTATAATCCCATGCCAATTGTTATCAGAGCAAAGGTTGGGCAATTCAAGTTGGGGGCTGCTTATGGGGATTGTGTGAACCTTGTGATAACATCATGGCATAGTCTTAAGGCTAACATGCAAAGCACAGTTGAGGTGTTTAATTATATTGATGTGAAGACCACATATAAGATAGAGTGCATGTCTGATTGCCTTGAGACAATGGAAGGTGAGATAGTTAAAGTGCATGAAGAGGTAGCTAGTCTGGAAGATGTGAAGATTCAATTTGCTCTATTGGAGAAGGTCGTAGCTAGTAGGAGAAGACCTAGGCCAAAGGCGTTTGCTTTTAAAGTCAATATCCCTAAATCTACAAGCTAAAAGAGAACTCGTAATGCCAAATACTTGGAGAATTTCCTATGGCAGATGAAGCAATATCTTAAAGCTGCCACGATTTTTTAGGAGGCCATGAAGATGGATGTGGCAATGATGTATCTTATCAATGATGCAACGCTATGGTGGAGACAATATATGGTGATGTAGCTGATGGTTGCTATATCATAGCCACTTGGAAAGACTTTAAGAAAGAGATTAAAGCCAATTCTTCCTAAAGAATGTGGAGTATTTGGCTTAGAAGAATTTGAAGCAACCAAAGCATATGAGATCTGTCCATGAATATGTCAACCAATTCACCACTTTGCTCCTGAGCATCTCTAATATGATTGAGAAGGACAAGTTGTCTTGTTCATAGATAGGTTGGAACCTTGGGGGGAGTAAGAATTGCAAAGGTGGGGAGTGCAAGACCTGGCCACTATACTCTTGACTACAAAGAAATTGGTGGAGTTCAACAAGAGGGCTGTAGGCACGAGTAAAGAGAAGAAGGTGAAAGCTAATCAAGGCAATGACGAGGAGGACAAACTTAAGAGTCATAAGGAAGAAGGCAAGGAGGCTCGACATGACCCAAAAGGAAAAGGTAATTGTATCCCTCATCACACTAGTTGCTTCATATGTGATGGGATCATTACGCAATTGACTGTCCAAAGAAGAAGACCCTCAATGCCTTGGTAGTTGAAAGGGAGAACCACAAGGTAAAGGATGAGGATAAAAGGGATGACCTAATATGGGGCACTTAAACTCCTCAATGCCATGATGGGCAAGGTATTAGGGCTTAAGCCTATTTCCTAGATGAGAGAATTTTGATGAATGTAGACACGTGCCTTAGTCACAAAGGCACACTGGTCATTGTAGATACGGAAGCCACTCACAACTTCATCTCAGAGGTGGAGGCTAAGAGATTAGGCCTCAAGATAAAGAAGGACGAGAGCATGATAAAAATGATAAACTTTAAGACTAAGTGAATGCTTGGAGTTGCCAAAGATGTACCTATCGAGGGTAAAGAGTGGCAAGGTACCATCACTTTGACTGTAGTGCCTTTGGACAATTATGAGGTTATCCTAGGAATGGATTTCCTCACTTTGGCTAGGGCCATCCCTATACCACACCTTTGAGTATTGAGCTTCTCTAATGAGTCATGAAGTATAGCAAGAGGCAAGGGAAGATGCTCTCTTCCTTGTAGTTAGTAGAGGGATCCATGATGAGTCTGGAGTCTGCACATCTAGGCTTTCATCACTTAGGGACTATCAAGGTGATATGGTCTTAAGGTTATAAGGAGAAATTAGTGGTTGACAGGGGTATTCCACAATAGAGAAGCTCCAAGAGGAATATGACCAAGAAGAAACATGCAGGGAGTATGACAACTAGTAGCTGCAACACTAATATGCAAGAGGCACAATAGTGAAGGGTAGCAATGTAGGGGCTCAAGAGGTGCAACAACTTGCAATTGTGCAAAGGTGCACACGTGTGAAAGAATGCACACAACATGAATAAGGTAAGGAAAGTTTCCATTAAGCACAAGAATGCAGGGTGGCCAATGTGCAAGGGAGGAATGAGATAGGGCATCTCATGAGGATCACAAGGCAATATGGGATGTGCCCAATGGCAAAACTTGCAACACTAGTGGAGATGTATTGAGGGCGTTGACATCATTAGGTGGGGAAAAATGTCACAAACTTGCATTGCAAGGCTTGTGACCAAGGTCCACAGGCTCTTTTTTTTAGGGAGGCTTGCTTATCTCATAGATGTGGCCTGAGGGACTTAGGCCCATGTTCGTGAATTTGTGAAATAAGGCCAAGTTTCTAGAAAAATCCTTGAGAGTATCTGGATCTTATACAATAGTTTATAATACTCTAGGAGAATGGTAGAGTAGTCTAGAAGGAGTAGGAGGGTTACCATTAATGTATAAACACATGAAATAACCCTAGCCATCCATTGAGGAGGTGGATGGGGGTGAGCAAGTATAAATAGGGTGTAACTCCTCATTTATAACCAACTTAGACCAATTCAGTTGTAACTCAAGCAAGGAATAATAGGTTCTCTTTGAGTAAGTCCCTTTCTAAGTTCCTCTTACTACTCTAGTGGGTGAGTATAGCCCTAACAAGTGAGAATAGGAGAGTTGAAGGCTAACTTGTGTTCTACAAAGGAGTTGCACACAAGTGTTGCATGGGTTTAGCATAGGGAAACTATAGGCATGTGACAACCCGCTCTAGTGAATGTGAAGGATCAAAAATCTACTTCCTCAACATGGAAATATGAAATACATTGTGGAATTTTGTTTATTAAAGAGGTAAAGCCAATCTGTGTGCTACAGCTCCAATCCTGTCTAAATTCTTGAAGGGGATGATATACCAATGACTCAGCTTTCCCTTCAACCCAAATCTCATGACTCCCTTAGTTGGAAAAACATTTAGAAATACATGGTCACCAACCTCAAACTCTGGATCTCTACATCTCTTATCTGCATAACTTTTCTACCTACTCTAAGCTATAAGAAGTCTCTTCCTAATCAATCTCACCTTGTTGGATCATTGCTCCACTAACTCAAACTAAATAATTATGTTCTCTCCAAGCCCATTCTAGGAGGTCAACAAATGAAATGGTCTCTCATATAGTACTTACGTGATTGGAAACTATTGTTGTACGCAGTCTCAGTCAAAGGTAGACTTTTGTCATAGGTTCCCTTCCAATCAATCATGCATGCCCTCAATATATCCTTCAAAGTCTAAATTGTTCACTCAGACTGACTATCTGTCTAAGGATGAAAGATAGTGGTCCAACTCAATAGTGATCCTAAAGACTCATGTGGACTCCTCCATAACTAAGAAGTAAATCGACCAAACCTATCAGAAGTAGTGTTGACCAGTATCCCATATAGCTTTATAATCTCCTTGATATACAATCAAGCCAAGATATGTATACATTGATTCTAATAAATGGGAAGCAAATTTGTAGATTGTGTCAAATAATCTATTATCA
Source organism: Warburgia ugandensis (assembly GCA_035236585.1). NCBI lineage: Eukaryota > Viridiplantae > Streptophyta > Magnoliopsida > Canellales > Canellaceae > Warburgia > Warburgia ugandensis. Next base: position 40,478,572 of record CP141138.1, read on the forward strand.
CCTAACTTGGCCAAACCCACTATGAATCTATAGTGATGTGGTTCTCCGTCCACTCAAGAAACTCAAGGGACTATCTAACAAATCAAACATCACTCCACATACTCCCCCCATATCCTTTTTAATGCCATTCCACCAAAACTATCCCTTCAATTTATGGTATATCTTTGTTCCACCTAGATGAATAGTGTACTAGGACTGGTGTGCCTCTCTAAAAATTTCTTGCCTTAATTCAGCATCTATCAGCACTACCATTTATCTCTACAGTCTCATACTACCATCAGGTTCTCTGGTGAAACCTAACTTCCTAACCAGTGCTTTGTGTCTTGGGATCACTACTACGATAATGGGTTAATAAGATGGTTTAAAATGGCTATTAAAGATGGTTACCAAACCACCTTATACCCAGCTATCTTATAAAATGAAAATCCATATAAGATGGGTATGAATAACCATCTTATATAGGTTAATTTATATAAGATGGTTCCCAAAAACATGTCTTATAAATATGAACAAATATAGGATGGTTCATAAATAACTGTCCTATATATGTTTCTAATAAAGGATGATTATCCAATAACTGTCTTATAAAACTGTATAATAAAGTATGGTTATTGAAAAATCATCCTATATAGATCTATATATAGGACAATTATTGAAAAACCATCCTATATAGATCCATATATAAGACAGTTATCGAAAAATCATCCTATATAGATCAGTATATAGGACAAGTTTTCAATAACTGCCCTATATGCAGATCTACATAGGATAATTTTTCAATAATTGTCCTATATACGAATCTATATAGGATGGTTAACCATCTTATATACATATCTATATAGGACATATTTCTAAAAAAATATAGGATGATTTTTCAAAAACCATCCTATATTGCTTATACTTTCTTCACAAATCATGTGCTCATTTGTTGGTTTCTGTTTATACATTGTTCCTGCAATTTCTGAAGTTCAACACTTCATTTGTGGAGACTACATATCATTTTACAGAATACATTCTTACACATCCAACATTTCACATTGAAGTTCTCCATATTTCTTAGTGAAATAAAGAAAATATACATAGACTTTAAATTTAAAAAAGGAACATATGCATCCAATTAGTGCAATTGTAAATTATATATCTATGATACAATTGATACACGTTCAATAACATTAGACATCTACAAATTAAAAGTCAAAACATATTCAGTCCATTCCATTCTGATGTCATCTACATCTAATTGAGATTAACTCTTACTCCCCAAATCAACCTATAAGGCAACAAAATATTACATCAATTGAGACATTATTGTTGGAGTCATTTAAGAGATGTAGAAAACTGTAAGAATGATGATTAGTCAATTATATGTACCTTTCTCAATTGGGAAATCGTAAATCCTTCTCGAATGAGAGTTCCCATATATTTAAGAATGTAATACCCACACTCTCAATCAAATTGTTGTCTAGGGCAGTGCACAATAAAGTCAACAGATCATAAGGTTCAAATATCATGTGTAATTATAAGTCTATAGGTTATAGGATTATACTAAAGAAGTAGTAAACCTTACCTTGACCCTTTTCCAAGTCAATTTGCCTAGATGGCTAATATTTTCCATCTTAGCTCATTGATGCCATGAACTGCACATATATAAGTAAAAGCATTATATATGAATAAAGAGGATATTTATCAGTTATCCAACTATTATAATGAATGAAATAAAAGTCAAACTTACTTCTTGATCAATTCCATCAGCGGGCCTCGAATATGCACTCACAAGAATAAAAAAACATTGCAATTCCTCCATGCACATCCAAAGTTAGTAGCATCCAATAGGACCTATATACATAATCAATCAATTGACACTTGACAAACTTAACTTATGTACATATTAATTTTTATGTGGAATGGTAGCAAGACATGCAATAACTTACCCACTATTATATGGAATCAGTAAGGCTTGCCCCTTGTCACAACCCAAGAACCCAGTTATGATATCTTCTATTTGTTTCTCTTTTAATAAATGCTCCTTTAGGCCAAAGACAACACCAAGATCAAGGAATTTGTAAACGCCCTTTACCTCTAATCGTTGCAATTTATCATGCAAAGACCTGCATAAACTTAATGTCAATTACTTATATTGTCCTGTTAATAAGTAATGTCAATTTTATTCTTAACAAAATAATTAAAAGACATACTCGATGTAAACAATGGTGTGCTTGTATTCCATCTGAGCCATATTATGTATGGCTAATAGATCCTCTTTCATGATTGAAACCTCAACATCATCATATGTAAGCACATCATTAATTAGTCTGTATAGTCCCCTTACGAATGGAGGAGTGTTGGGTGAAACTTGCACCTGATCCCTACACTGTAGATGTAATTTTCCATAAATTAGTAAAGAATGTGTGTGTGTGTGTGTGTGTGAAGAGATGAAGAGATTATATTTTATACTAAAAGTAGACATAAATACCTGAGATGGGGCAATTGGTAAGCTTGCGATTATTGGTGAGGATGTCAATCTCAATGGTTCATTGTGTTTTTTCTAGTCAACATTATAATGCAAATAGTATTTAAAAATTTAGCTCATGCATTAAAGTTATTGTTGAACAAGAAGTTGTGATACCATATACATACATTGAAAATCATTGTTTTGATATATCTCTCCAGCCAAGTTACATGATATCCAATTTCATCCCCAACAGTATGGATATCATCCGCTTCTATAAGAAATGGTAGGAGGCATCTAGTTAGATGGTAGTAGTAATGCACACACGCTTAGTGTGTGGATGCACCAAACTACCATGAAGCATGAAAAAAAATGCTTTGTATAGTTTAGCAACAACGACGTAGTTCTCTACTGTACGATGCTTTAGCATGTATTGACCACCTGCAAATCAGACATTACCCATACATAAGAATAAATGAAGATTACTAAGACATGAAAATGAAAAAAGGTAAGCATATCTATAAATTCCTTTAAACTATTGCTCATCCAATCTCTTTATTAGATGGATTGTAGCTATCATAAGACGAGGGTTGAGGGGGAACGTCTTAACTTGGACCTTTGAATCCCCAAGGGTCCTTGAAGAAATCGTTCCTTACCTTTGTGTATAGCTCATTCAACATATTCTCATTCCATTCTTCCATGTCCTCTATTAGTGGATTTCTTATAGTTTGGAAGAACTTGGAATGAACCATACCATGCCCTTGGCTCCTTACTCAACCAAGGTGCTCCTCTTTGTTGCCCATAGCCATGGACAAAATGTCCCACTTTGAAGCAGTGCTACTCAGAGTCCCTGTAATGCCACTTTCCTGGGTCAACTCTTCCTACACATGCAATTAATAGAACACAATTCTTCAAGCAAATATACAATTAAAACCACTTACAATTCTTGAAGCAACTAAGGTAGCATTTTCACCAGTAAAGGTATGGGAGTTACACTCTTTTAAATGCACCATTTTTCAAAGAAGGGCACTATTGATCGGATCTGTAGTCCCAACCTTCTTTTTTGTTAAGAGAGACATTACTTTAGAGCTAATGATAAAAAAATTTAGGTATGGTTAGATAGAATTGAACTATCATATATACTTACTTCTTGTTCTTGTAACTGTGCATAACCAATCCTTGAGAGGTGGTGTTGCATATGATTGGTCGCACGTACCATTTGTCCTTTGACATGCTTTGCCTACATGTCAAAGAAAAATGTAATAAAGAATAATAGACTTGAAAATTAGAGAAATCAAGCTTTTGGCTACCTTGTAATTTTCTCAAAATTAGAAGATAGGTGGGTCTATACAAATTCATTCCATGCATCTTGGTCAATGATGCTGGAATACAACTCGGACTATGTAGAATGTAGATGGATCATTAACATTTGGAAGTATGTACTTTCTTGCTGGACCACTCTTCCATTTCCTCCATTGTTCACTAGCCCCATGCAAAGCATTCTTCTTATATTCATCAAAGACTTTGAAAGCAAACTATAAAGTAAAAATAAACATTAGTTTGTCTGAACTAAAACAAGATAAGGCACATAGCATGTTGTATGTAGCAAGAATTTACAAACCTTCACAATCTCTCATATTGCATCATTTATTGATGGTAGCACATGTCTCTAGTCAGTAACTGAGACTAGCACCATGCTTCTAACAGTGCAGCAAACAAAACTAGTGTAAGAATGTGCACCGCCACCTATCATTTGCCCTTTACTATTGAACTATACCATCTCTCTTTTTCCCTTTGATTCTCTCTCAATAATATGCTCCATTTTTGTTGGGTTTCTACCATTTCTCTTAATGGGCATACTTGTGCTACACTATTCTTCATGATGCTCACTCTCTTCATGTTCCATTTTTCCTACACAAGTGAAAACAATACATTTAGAATATAAAAACATATATATTGGTTTAGAAAATACCATCATCTAAGTGCGTAGATGGTGTGTATAGATGAGCAATTGGAAGCATTTACAATCATTAAATAAGTACAAAATAAATGCATCATATACAGTAAAAAAAAAATGCATGTTAAAAATGCATATTCAAGCAACATTTTACATGTCTTGTTGAATGAAATATCAAAATCTAAGACATGGGACTTCTTCAACTCAAGGGAGGCTATCTAGAATGATCATAATCAAGCATTAAATAAGCACAAAATTAGCATCATATACAGTAAAAGATGCATGGTAAAAATGCATATTCAAGCAACATTTTGCATGCCTTATTGAATGAAACATCAAAATCTAAGACATGTGTCATCTTAAACTCAATAGAGGATATCTAAAATGATCTAATCAAGCATTTACAAGCATTAAAGAAGCACAAAATCAGCATCATATGCATTAAAAAATGCATGGTAAAAATGCATATTCAAGCAACATTTTGCATGGCTTATTAAATGAAACATCAAAATCTAAGACATGGGCCTTCTTAAACTCAATGGAGACTATCTCGAATGATCATAATCAAGCATTAGAGACGCACAAAATGAGCATCATATATAGAAAAAAAATGCATGGTAAAAATGCATATTCAAGTAACATTTTGCATGCATTGTTGAATGAAATATCAAAATCTAAGACGTGGGTCTTCTTAAACTCAATGAAGGCTATCTAGAATGATTATAATCAAGCATTTACAAGTATTAAAGAATAAAAAAAATTAGCATCATATACAGTAAAAAAATGCATGGTAAAAATGCATATTTAAGCAAGATTTTGCATGCCTTATTGAATGAAACATCAAAATCTAAGACATGAATCTTCTTAAACGCAATAGAGGCTATCTAGAATAATCATAATCAAGCATTTACAAGAATTAAAGATGCAAAAAATTAGCATAATGTACAGTAAAACTAATCAAGCATTTATAAGCATTAAAGAAGCACAAAATTAGCATCATATATAGTAAAAAATGCATATTCAAGCAAAATTTTGCATGCCTTACTGAATGAAACATCAAAATCTAAGACATGTTCTCCTTAGACTCAATGAAGGCTATCTAGAATAATCATAATCAAGCATTTACAAGCATTAAATTAGAACAAAATTAGTAACATATACAGTAAAAAAATGCATGGTAAAAATGCATATTCAAGTAACATTTTGCATGCCTTGTTGAATGAAACTTCAAAATCTAACACATGGGTCTTCTTAAACTCATTGGAGGTTATCTAAAATGTTTATAATCAAGAATTTACAATAATTAAAAAAGCACAAACTTAAGAAATGAGAGAGATCCAACCTAATGAGAGAAAACCAATTCTCTTTCTTCTTCTCCTCCTTAAGGGTTTTGGAAATTTTGGGTTTGAAAATTTTGAGGGGGGGTGTGATTCCTCTCCTCTTCTGTCTTCTTCTTCTTCCCCCTTTCTCCCCCTTTATCTCTTTCTCCTCTCCTCCTCTTCTTCTTCTCCTTAAGAGTTTTGGGGATTTGGGTTTGAAAATTATAAATGGGGGAAAGGCGGAGAGGGGGTTTTTTTGAAAAAAATGTATTGGGGGGGGTGTGATTTCTCTCCTCTCCTCTCTTCTTCTTCCCTCTTTCTCTCCTTCTATCTCTTTCTCCCCTCTTATTCTTCTTCTTCTCCTTAAGGATTTTGGGGTTTGAAAGTTTTGAATGGGGAAAAAGAAGGCGGATATTTAAAAGGAATATAGGACAGTTTTAAAAAGCCATCCTTTATTTACATGAATATAGGATAGTTTTAAAAAAATATCCTTTATTGAAAATAATAAAGGATGATTTTTTAAAAAAATTTCCTATATTTTGATGAATATAGGATGGTTATTTAAAAACCATCTTATATTTTGATGAATATAGGACGGTTATTTAAAAACCATCCTACATTTTAGTAATTATATAGGATGGGTTTTAAAGAACTGTCCTATATTAATGGTCACTTTACCTACAAAACGTTCCCCCGCCTAATGTTTTGTTTGAATACTAAGAGATGATTTATTAATAACTGTATTATATGAATTAAAGTAGTTTTACAAGTTACTTGAACCCTTAAAATCTTAAAAGCCTTTGAAGTGCATAGGTTGGGATGGGTTTTAAAGAACTGTCCTATATTAATGGTCACTTTGCCTACAAAATGTTCCCCCGCCTAATTTTTTGTTTGAATACTAAGAGATGATTTATTAATAACTATCTTATATGAATTAAAGTAGTTTTACAAGTTACTTGAACCCTTAAAATCTTAAAAACCTTTGAAGTGGATAAGTTGCCCCATGATTTATTTCATTCACATTTAACCAGTGTTTGACATGACACTTGATGGGTAAACTTCAATTGATTAATTAAATCATTTTTCATACATCAAATAATAAAAACGCATGCACTTTAATTTGTCCCCTCATAAACAATCAGATTTTACCTATGCATCTTCCTCACCAGTATCATGCACATAATCCATCTTGGTCTCCCCTATTAGATCGATTGATAGCATTGTTGGAGTGATTGAAGAGTAATCAATTGTTGTGCCACCTAGGTCATCTTCATCATAGAAGTCCCTTGGAGAGGCTAATAAAATAGTAGACCATTTCATATCATGTCCATCTTGTACATAAAATATTTGTTTTGCTTGATATGTAAAAAAAATGAGTCATTTTGATAGCCAATCTTATTGAGGTCAACCAATGTCAAACCGAGGGCATTGTTTCTTATACTATTTTTATTATATTCCACCCAATTGCACGTAAACACAACCACAATTCTACATGTATAATCCAGCTCTCATATCTCGAGTATAACCCTGTAATAAGTATTGTTAGCTACAATTGGATTGTTGTCCTTTGAACTTGAAAAGAAAGTGACTTTAGCAACTAAGCTAGCACCACTACCTTGTTATGCCCTTAACTTATCACGGTCTTTTATGTGAAAGTGATAACCATTGATGGCATATTTAGAATACTTTATTGTTCTGGTCGAGGTCCCATTGACATCCAACCCAAACATTCAAAAATACTATGACCTGGAACATCTCACTGATCTAAAACCTGTATGTAATAATATATTAATTAATGTATACATACATGCATATGCTATATATATTATACAAATTAATTAATTAATTCATCATAGAGCACTATTTAATTTAATTGAAGCCAAGTTATGAAGGAACAACAATGCTCATCTTGCAGCCAAGTCTTGGATACCTCTCTTTTAAGAAGTCCATGTGCATACTACATAATAATCAGAGATGAAAATTATATAATATACCTAATGTTAAACTTCAGCAACATCAATGATTCAATTAATTAATGTCAAAGAAACTAGTAAAGAAACAAAATTAATTGCATACTCAATGTATGGTTGAACTTCATCAATATTAATATTCTGCAAGACATAAAGGTATGCGTGCTCCCTTTCCTTACTATCGACGATCGACACACCACCATTGGATAGAGGTTCGTCAACTCTTAGATCAATTAATGCACCTAAATGTTTCTTTCTTGGTATTCCAATAGCATCCACTCCTGATAAATACTCAACACAAAACTTGACCTCTTCTTCTGCAATGTAACATTCGGCAATACACCCCTCTAGCCTATTATGATTTCTATCATAAGCTTTTAACACCTTCATGTACCTTTCAAATGGGTACATCCATCGCAAATAAACAGCTCTACACAACCTAACCTCATCAATGAGGTGCACTGTTAAGTGTACCATGATATTAAAGAAGGATGGTGGAAAGATTGTCTCAAGCTCACATAAGGTTGTCACTAAATGCTCCTGGATTTCTTGTAATTTAGAAGTATCCATCACCTTCTTGCACAAAGCATTAAAGAAGTAGCAAAATTTAGTAATAGATCCTCTAACTTTATCTGAGTGCATTGCAAATATTGCTATAGGTAGAAATTGTTGCATCAATGCATGACACTTATGAGACTTCATCCCCAATAGCTTCAGCTCTTCCATGGAGACAATGTTTCTAAAGCTTAAAGAGTACCTATCTGGAACTTTGATATCTGATAAGGTTTTACACCTTATTCTTCTCCCCTCTCTACTAAGAATATAATTTGCTTTATGCAGGTATGTTCCTCAATTGCTCCTATCCTATGGATGCAACCTTTTCTTCAAACCCATTGTCATGCAATCCATTCAAGTGGCAAATCAATCTTTTTTCTTTCTCGGCATGTCAAGTAAGGTACCGGTCAAGCTTTCACAAACATTCTTCTCAATGTGCATGACAGCAAGCACATGCCACATGGGTAGGGGTTTCTAGTATCCAAGTTCAAAGAATATTGAATTCTTCATCTAACAGCTTCTAGAGTTGCTTTCATTTGTATGCAAAGTTGCCTTCTTCTTCTTCCCCATGATACATTAAGGTTCTCAAATTTTTTCCAATACTTGTCATCTAATCAACCTCTTTGGAGGTCCCCTAGTCTCCACACTACCATCAAATTCTCCCTTTTTAAGAAGGTAAGGATGGTTTCTATGCAACTATCTTCTATGGCCTAGGAATGACATCTTCCTACCATGTTGAAGTCGTGTGGCACAAGTTTGGTCACTACAAATAGGACATACATTCTATCCCTTCACTATGCATCTAGCAAATTAATCATATGCATGAAAGTTTCTTATTGTCCATAGTAGTACAGCCTTAAGGGTGAATGTCTCTTTCTTGTATGCATCATAAGCTTCAACCCCTACTTCTCACAATTTCCTAAGGTCATCAATCAATGGAGCCAAGTACATGTTGATGTCATTCCCAGGTTGCTTGGGACTTGATATTAACATAGTTAACATCTTAAACTTCCTCTTCAAGCACAACAATGGTGAAAAGTTGTAACAAACTATTATAACAGGCCAACAACTATACTTGCTACTCATAAAACCACAAGGATTAATCCCATCTACAGATATTGCAAGTCATAGGTTCCTGGGTTCATTTGCAAAATCAGGCCACATGAAGTCTACAAGGTTCTGTAGGGCTGTCTACTAGATGGCATAAATAGTTATTTCTTACTCTCTCCTCAGCATTCCATACTAGTTGCTTTGTTGTTTCTTTATTACAAAACATTCTTTAGAATCTTAGAATAAGGGAAAAATACCATAGGACCTTTGTAAGGACATCCTTCACTTGCCAATCACTTGAATTTATCCTTATCTTCCATCTTGAATGTTGACAAATTGGACATATAATTTTTTCTTTGTGCTCCTTTCTATACAAGATGTACGGCAAAGTTTTCTTTGCCTTCCATGTCGACCTAACCAATTTGTTCCCCTTGGGCAACATTTTACCAATGACTTTCAATAATTTTGTAAAACCATGATCTAAAATACTAAATTTTGACTTTACATTGTAAAGTTCTACCACTGTAGACAACTTGGTATAATCTATACACCAAACATACAATGGCTCATTGACTTCCTCCAATGTAGTATGAAATTGTAGTGGGTTGTCTTAGAAGTCATTATATACATCTCGAAACATAGGTGCAGCTATCCTACTATCTTCACCACTTCATAGAGTGGCTTCTTTTTCATATACACATTCAGCCCTTACTAAGGGCCTATGAGGTATTTCGTCTCCATGCCACATCTAGGGCAATAACTTTTATCAACTCCATTGAAGCATAAATGTTCTCTTAACTCACCAACAGCAACCTTTTTTAGGTTTTCATATCTCGAGCGTGGAAATCAAATACAATTACAATCACTACCTGCCCCAAGTGCAAACTCAATGAACTCTTCTATTCCATCCTTGCATCCCCTTGATGATCTCTTCGAAACATGAAAAGATTATAATAGCAATATGAGTTAGGCATTTAACCAAATACTTAGTGTGTATACATAAAATGTACATATTTAACATATATATATATATATATATATAATTTTAGTACATATTAGAGGAGTCAACATTCAAGTCTAGCTAGAATTGGAAAAAGTAAGAATGATAAAAAATATGACTAATCCATACACATAAATGTTCACACTGATCCATACATATATATCACACAAATGCAAGAAGAAAAAAGAAAAGGAATTTTATAGCCATAAGCATCAAATAAAGTAAACATATGACAAAGTACAAGAATGAATACCACCCAACCACACGATATCAACTGAGGAAATACAAGTTCAAGACAAATTGCATGTAAATCTAACCCAATGTTTGAGTTTTCATCAAAGAAGCCCAAAGTCAATTAAACTTCAACTTATAAGACATGAAAAATATAAGATGATTTTTAAAACTTGTCTTATATTGTTAATAATATAGGATGCCTTTCTAGAACTGTCTTATATAAATTTTATTTAAGATAGTTCTATAAACTACCTTATATTCTTTTACAAATATAGGATGATTCCTAAAAACCGTCTTATATTATGTTAATAATATAAGATGGTAACATAATATAAGATGGTTTTCCATAACAGCTTATATTATTATAATATATAAGACGGCTTATCATAACTATCTTATATAAATTTTTTATAAGACAGTTGAGTTGAAATCATCTTATAAAGTGCAAATTTTAGTAGTGAATCATCCTTCTATACTTGAAGGACTCTTTCTACTATGGTACATCTCACCGCCAAGTTAGCTACAAAAGATTTGTGTTATTGCATATCTAGCTTGCATCCAACCACCTCCTCGAGTAGCTTCTATCTCCTTGACAACATGTTAGCAAACGTACCTTGAGTCTTTTGACTCATTGCATTGGCCACAACATTAACCTTTCCTTGATGGTATTAAATAGTGAAATCATAATCCTTAGAGATTCCATCCATCTTCTCTACCTCATATTCAAATCTAGCTACACTAAGATATACTTGAGGCCTTTGTGGTCTATGAATGACATAATTTAAGAAATACTAATAATGTCTCTTCAAGCTCTAAGTCATGGGTTAGATCATTTTACCCAATGCTTTTTTAGCGGTATAGAGGCATAAACAATTACCTTCCCATTCTACATAAATACGCATCCTAGTTCTTTACTTAAGTCATCACTACAGACATGAAACCTCCATTTCTTAATGATAGAGTGAGCACTGGTGCAGTGGTCAGCTTCCTCTTCAATTCCTAAAAGCTTTCTTGACACATGCAGTCCCATATGACTTCACATCTTTCTAAATCAACCTTTTCAATGGCAATGAAAATTGTGAGAATAGTTCAATGAATCTACAATAGTAACCTACAAGTCCTAGGAAACTCCCTATCTTTGTCAACATCTTCAGTAATTTCCCACTTCTTTACTACCTCCACTTTAGCTCTATCCACTACAACACCAATCTTAGAAATAATATGGCCTAGAAAGCAACCTCTTATAACTAGAATTAACACTTACTAAACTTTGCACACAACTAATGTTCTTTAAGTGTGCCCAATACTGTGTACAAGTTTTCTTGGTGTTGTTCATGGCTGTCCAAGTAAACAAGAGTATCATCCACAAACATTATGGAAAATTTGTCCAAGAAATGCTTGAACACCATGCTCATCATATCCATAAAAGCAACTAGGGTGTTCATCAACCCACATGGCATAACTCAAAACTTATAATGCTTATACCTGGTTTTGAATATTGTCTTCTAGATGCTCTAAACTTGAGTCGGTGATATTCCAACCTCGGATCAATCTTAGAAAATATAAATAAGTAATCGATACAGGATAAAGGGTATATGTTCTTCACACTAACCCCATTGAGTGTTATGTAGTTAATACAGAGTCTCATCAACATATATTTCTTCTTGACAAAGAGGACTAATGCTCCCTAGGTCTAATGAACCCTTTATCTAATAATTCCTTCAATTGCTTCTTCAACTCCTTTAGTTCAACCATATCCATCTTGTATGGCACCTTGGAGATAGGAGCCATGGCCAGTATTAAATCAATGGTAAAGTTTGTCTACCACTTAGGTGGTAGTGTTGGTAATTCCTTGGGAAATTCATGTAGGAATTCTTAAACCATTGTCATCTCCTCCATCTTAGGCATATCAACATCTATGGCCTGAACTTTACCTAAGAAGGCCTGATTTCCCTTCGAAATATATTTAGCCTCCTTAAATACTAGGATTACTCATGTCCTTGAATAATTCCATCTCCCTTGGAAGGAGATTCCTACTTCACATAATATATTGAAAATAACCTTTTTTCTTATGGCAATCCATTGTGGCCTAATAAAAGGCTAACCAATCCATTCCTAGTATGACAACGAAGTCTGTCATCTTTTGGAAGACCAAATTGACATCCATTTACTTGTTTTCTATCACTATGGATACATTCTAATGAAATTGTTGTGTGTACAAGGACTCACCTAGTGGATTCATTACTTCCAAATAAGTTTATAAGTTCTTGACCAAATTATCCATACACAATTGCAAAGTCAATTAAAATAAAGGAATGAGTAGAACTAGAATCAAACAAACCTTTAGTGAGTTGGTCATGAATAGTGTACCTTCCACCATCATGTTAGAAGCCAGCACTTAGCAATATGCCCTACCTCTCCACAGCTAAAGCATGATCAAGCATAAGGTCTTTTTAGATGATGCTTCTTACATCGAGGGTAAGATCAAGAATCTAGTGCTCTACCTTTGTTGTTGAACTGGCACCTTTATAGAGATTGAGACCTTTAAGGTTGTGTGGGCCTCTTTTCCTTACTAAACCTCCCTCCAATACTGACACTCTTTTTCTTTTTGCCTCTTTTCCTCATTGGATCTCTTGAAATTGTGCTAGAATATAGAGGCTATCTATACTACCTCTACCATCGTAGTAGGCTAAACTCCCAAGACCTTGCTTCTCATCCCTGATTGTAAGCCCATCCATAAATTTTTTTTATCACCTACTCATTATTTGCATAAGCATTGGTTGCAAGCCTCCAAAGTTTGGTTAATTGGTTCTCATACTAGACCATCATCTCACCCTACTTCAAGATTAAGAACTCCTCCTCCTTCCTTCTCTTCATGTGGGAAGGGAAATACTTGTTGAAGAACATGATCTTAAACACTTCCCATGGTATGGGCTTGATCCATTGAAATTTTGTTCGCTCAGCCATTTGCCACCAAAAAGTGGCTTTGCCTATCATTTCTAAGGTAGCCATATCCACCTTCTTCTCCTTTGAGACTCCATCCCCTTAAATACTTACTTTACTTTTAAAATCTAAGTTTTGGCCACATCTTGTTCACCCTCACTAGAGAATGCTAGAGCCATCTTCTTAAAATGATCAACCAATATTCCAGGCTTGCTTGCATTTTCTCCTGGAGCTCTGATAAAGCTTTAAAATTACTCACAAGTATATGAATCAATGTAGTAATTGTACATGAGTGAGGTCGATCCCACAAGGAATCTCACAAATTTGTATATTGATTAGATCTTGATTAAATCACTTATACTAGACTAAGAAAGATTGGATTTGAGGAATTTAAATGACATGGAAAAGGAAACATGTGTGTACTTAGAAACTAAACTAAGGAAACTTTCTAAAAATAAAATTCTTGAAACTTAGAATCTTTCTAAAAACTAATCTAAAGGTGTAACTAACTTAAGAAATGGAATCTAAGAATAAACCAAACATGTAACTAATTAATGAATCAGAGCATGCAAAAACAAGAAATAAAATAATGGTCATGGACCATGGAAGGGTGTGCATGGAACATGAAACATGAAATGCAATATTCTATGGAAATTAAACATTGCAACATTCAAGAAATATGCAGCAAAATCTAAGGTTTTTTATTGAATTGACGACCTTACAAAAATGGGGTGTAAGATTCAAGAACATTAAATAACATAACATGGCTTCAACTTCAAATCTAATACCATCTATGTATCCTTCACCCATGAGTTGCATGCATGTGAACCAAAAGAGATAACCCAAACAGATGGAAGCAAGTTGAGAATAAAAACTAGAAGAGAATAAGCACTAATTGAAAGCAAGCAAGCAAAGGAAATCAAAGACAAGAAGGTAAAGATGATCCAAAGGCTATTATCTCTTAGTTGTCATTATGAGAGGTTGATGGCCCTTTGGTCAATGAAAATAGAATAGAAAACCAAAAACAAAATACAAGGAAAAACACTCAAGGTAAGATGTGCACGAAACAAAGAGCAATACTTAGCAAGAATGGAAGGAAAGTTGCTCAAAAACCATTTTGGAAAACACCTAGAACTTAGAGGAAGGAGGTGGCCTAAGGGTAGGATGGAGGTAGGGGTGGAACTCCTAGCCAAGTGGCATCAAAGGCTTTAGGAAGAAGGTGTGGGGGACTAGCCCTTGGGTGGAGCATGGAACTTCCTTATGGAGGAGGTGTGGAGTGCTTTATGCTTTATAGATGTTGGACTTTCTATTTGAATAGAATTCTATCCTAAGAAGATAGGGAAGAGGATGTAAGGAAGTGGAGAAAGGTAATGTGTGGGATGTAACTTAGGAAGGGAATTAGAAGTAGGACTATAGGAAGCTACTAAGAAGATGGGAAACTAGGAAGCTAAGTGGAAAGTGTAAAGGAGTGATACCTAGACAACCATAGTTGGGGGTTAGGCACCAATTTTCAAGGAGAATGTGGAACTCCTCTCCTTAAAAGATGTTTCACGTGGA
This sequence comes from Warburgia ugandensis, assembly GCA_035236585.1. Lineage (NCBI taxonomy): Eukaryota > Viridiplantae > Streptophyta > Magnoliopsida > Canellales > Canellaceae > Warburgia > Warburgia ugandensis. Next base: position 40,493,606 of record CP141138.1, read on the forward strand.
AGGGTAGGAAAGAGAGAGGAAAGAGAGAGAAGAAAAGGAAAGAAAAAGAGGAAATGAAAGAAAAAGAAAAAGAAATATAAAATAAAAGGACTCTTCTCCCATTGATCCACCTTAGCATGCCACCTATCCTTGTTTGACAAGTCAATTTTCCTTCTAATTGTCCTCTTAATTTTTGCATGGAATAATTGCTTGAAAACTCCTCCATTTGTGTGGCTCCATGTGACATGGCTTAGATGACTTCAAGGCTCACTTTGATAGCTCCTACGCTTGGCTTTATGGCTCACATCCTTCCCTTCAATGGCTTGAATTACTTGGCTTCCTTAGCTTTTCCTTAATGGGTTAGGTAACTTTCATGGCTTTACTTCATACAAATGTGATGGAATTGTATGGATTTTGCATGGGCCATTCTAATTACCTTTGATTCTTCCAATTACTTCCTTCAACTCATTTTCTTGAGTTGGAATGATTTTTAACCTTTTCTAGATCTTGATCATCAATTCATATCTTGATTCGTCTTAGCCAATAGATCATCATCTCACTACCTACAAAAGACTACAAAGCATAATTAAATCCAAAAAATTATAATCTACAAAATATCAAACTTTTGAATCATTAGCTCAAGAATGCATGTATTATGAATTTTGAAAAAAAAAAAATCCTATGATAATGCACAATAATTGAACATTTATTAAGCTCATGCTCCACTAGATGGCACTTCTTGGAGTTAATTTTGTAAGAACTACCCCAATTATTGCACCAATTGTTGGATAACCTCTGTAGCTCCATTTCCTTGCTATTATGAACTAGAGGGTATGCTCGAGGGTTTGAGGATATCTTCCATCAGTCTCCTACTTGGCATATGCTAAATAATAATGAGACCCTATGAAAGTATTTTATATAGCTACTTATACTAGGACATAAATCTCTAATTTTGTTAACTATTCATGACATTTCAACTAGTAATTGGTTAACTTGGTTTGATACCAATAATGGGGACTTGGGCTTTTATATTAGGATTTTCATAAAATTATTTTAAAGACAAGATATCCTTATTTTAAAATCAAATTTATAAATAGCATGCATCAAAAAACCTTTTTGCTTGATAAATTGAATTTAAAACCCCAAGTGCTTTTTCTTTCAAAATACTTGCTCTTTGAAAGCAGGCTTACGTCTGAGTAGTTTAATATCTATCACAATTTCAAATAGCATAAATGGCCCAATATGAATTAGTCACAAACATATCACTAATGTAATCATCAATATAAATAAATGTCATGGCATCTCATGTCATAATACATGAACATTCCTTTCGCAAATAGAATTTTTATTTTTATTTTTTAGTTGATAGCTCCTCAATTGTCTTGTCAAGAGGTAACCTAGGTCCTTGTCTCATTGCTCTTATGCTTTTTAATGAATCTGCATGTTTATTTATGTTTGAGTATACACCATACCCAGTAGATAAACTTAGACCACAAACTCAAAAATCATAGCATATATCACACATGTGCTTTGAAAATTATGTTTTTGAATGCAACAAAATCTCATGACTAAACTTACCTTAGGTGTTCCATGTTGTGCATTCATAGGAATTCACAAGTATTTATGTATCATGAGTTTAGATGAACATAAAGTCACATCTTCTTAAGTCATGTAAATTAAAATTATCAAAATCTTAAAATAATTACTCAATAAAACCATAATATCAGCACTCTAGCTTATAGATATCCCATGCCCTTTGGCACCTTGGAAATATGTTTGCCAATTGACCATGAGTGCTCATCAAACAACTATCTCATTTTCATCCTATATAGAATCACTGTTCGTCAGCGTAACTCCCTAGGAGCCAAAATAGAAATCTCATGGGATCACTATGCTCACAACTAGATCAGCGAATTTGTGCCCTCCGCTATCCTAAAGAGACTATTCATAGCATCCTCATGTAGCTACACAAATATATCTCAAAAGGGTGCCCTAATAACCTCCAGTGGTTTTGATTACCACAGCAATTGAGAAGAATCATTGCCACTTTAGATGTGGAGACCATTACAATCCTTTGGTGGTCAGAGGCTGGGAGGCCGAGGCCAACCTGCATAACACCTTAACATAAAGCCCACTTAAGTACTTTAACTTGACAAAAGTGCAGATCCAAGATGTCACCATACCCAATATCTCATCTTAAAATCTCATCAAAGTATAAGATATGTAAATCATTTCCTTTTTCAAGAGCTAAAAATTTTGTCATCTTAGTTAGCATATCAAAACTTTCCAAAAATACTTCTAAAAAACATCATTTTAGAGATTTCAAAGATCATGTTGGCAAGTAAATTTATCTTGTTAAAAATCTTAGTTTTATACATACATTTGGATCATCTAAGCAGCAGTTACATGAACTATTTTACTTAAATAGCTCATGATATCAGGTCTTCGTTTTCATGTACTTTTTTAAAATTTTGGAGAATCAATCTTTTTCAAAATATGTTTAGATTGAAACATAGTTTTTCAGTTTATCTTTGAAATGCTAAAACATCACTTTAAAGTAGATCATGGAAATTTCAGATAATTTTATACTAAAATTATTAGAAATCAAGTAGAGCATTCAAAACCATGAAATCACTTTCTCCAAGAAAAACACATGCTAGAAAATCCTCTCCTTACATAAAGAATGCAATTGTCTAAGGATCCAAGTCTCAAAATTCCTAATAACCCACTACTTACATGTATAAATCATCTAAAAATATATATCACACTCATGGCCCATATTCGGCCAAATCAACCGAATCTATGGATCATTTCTTAAAGGCATAGTTTTCAATTGTCCATTTCAACTAAAGCAACATATCAAATTAAGTGCGAAATAACTTGTCTTTTGAGATACTATAGTTTATACATAAGGTGCGTGAGTCTATTCATACTATTTTCTTGCAACGATAAATCATGCTCAAGGTTCAATTCTTATGGTTTGCATATGTAGGATCAATCCATTAAACCCATTAAGGACTCTCAAGATTTATGCACATGCTCTAATTGGGTAAGATCAATGATAGGATTTCCATCAAGGTGAAACTATACTGTCATGTGTCAACTATCAAAGATCTAATCTTCAAAATTTTCCAAATTTTATGATGTTCAATAGACTTAAATCATGTGCATAGTAGGTGTTACAAGTATTAGCTTCTATCAATGATAGTTGCACCCATAACATAGTTTCAAGTGTTGTTTTCTGCCAATCATCAAATGCACCACTTTGTGTGTGTGTGTGTGTGTGTGTGTGTGTGTGTGTGTGTGTGTGTGTGTGTGTGTGTGTGTGTGTGTGTGTGTGTGTGTGTGTGAACACATCAAGATAGTTTTCATATCCAAATGATGCATAGTACAAAATAGAAGTCCATGGAAAAACTTGATCATGTGAAAACCAAGACACAACCATTAGCACCATCATTAGGTGCATAAATAGCACTCTCTTCTAGTTGTACATGTGTGAGTACTAAGCACATAAAAAATATATGTTTCCATCAAATATTCAAGCATGCTATCACCCAATATATGAAAACATGTTATAGAATGATTCAAACACCACTTTTGATGATCAATTAGATGTGCACATGAGAAGAATGAAAACCATAAGAAAATAGACTCATTAACTCTCTAAAGATCATTGCTCAATAAGGATATCCACAAAAAGGAGAATTGGAATACATTGAAAAGACAATGAGTGATTAAGTATTGTGGATCTCAAAGTCTTATGCACTTTCATATATTTTCCTGTGGATTTTGGTGAAAACCCTTTTATCTTTCCATAATCTAAACTTCAAAGTTCTTTTTATTTGAAGAAAGCCAAAATTTTATACTATGCAAAAGAAGAAGGATGGAGGTCAAAGTGACCTTGCAGCAAGGATAGGATGAAAGAAAACAAAAAACTATGGAAAACTTGGAGAATATAGAGAAAGTTGAAGATGGTCTGGCTACTAAATTGTTGATGGTGAGGTTGCTTGTGTATTGGATAATTTTCAAATGTCAAACTAACTATTGCCTTGAGCAACAACAAGGTCATAGCTCAAAGATTCCTTGCACTTTCAAAATAGCAAAGATTTTCCAAGAGGATTTCCATCCATCAATATATAGATGGACTTAGGTTTCTCAAAAATTTTAATGGACAAGCTTCTCATTAGTGGTAACTTTTTTGACTACCAATATTAGCGTCAATGACAGTAGGGTGACATAATTTAAAAGTATAGGAAATTTATGGTCACAATTTGAGAGGGCAATGTTTTATAGATCCATACCTATGCATTAGTTATGTTTGTTATCCTAAGGGAGTTAGTGAACTAGTCAAAATCATGAGGCTCTTTTATTTTAGATGCACTTTTTGAGTATGTGAAAATAGCTCCGTATAAATCATGAATTGGCAGTTTTTTCTACTAATGTCAATGATAACTTCTACTACTTCCAATTAGCAAACAAAATGACTTGAGTTTTGTATGAAGCTCTTCTTTTCTAAACTACCAATTTACTAGCCTTCTCTTAGTTACCAACTTACTAGTGACATCTTGAATCAACTTTTCAGGTATCCACATCTAGTGCAATTGAGTTCTTCCCTCTAAATATTAATGCACACATTTAGTACATTTAAACATATTAGAAACATGTAACATAAAATAGTTCCAAGAGTCCATACAAAAACATTAACTTAAAATTCCACTATCCAACCATCTTAATATGAGATGCATATAAATCAGCTATACTACTACTACTACTACTACCACTAACATGGAAATTTGGATGCATTCATTCTTGGTTGAAACATTTTTCTTAACACTGAAATAGTTCCAAGAGAAATCATACAAAAATATTGACTTAAAATTCCACTATCCAACTACTGCTTTAATACGAAATGCATATAAATCAAGTTTACAACTACCACTAAACTTTGAAATTTTAGTGCATTCGTCTTGGTTCAAACATTTTTCTTTTCTATAAAGTAGCAACTCTCTATCAAAATTTTATTTGCTTGGCTTTAGATTTTAGGCCATGGAATTGTTGATTTTGTTCTCTAGGTTCTTGCCAAATCTCTTGATCCAAGTAGTAAAGTTATAATTACATCCTTCTACATGTTTATTTGGAAGGTAACAATTTTCCTAACCTAAAAATAGAATTAAGCACTGTATGAGGAACTTTTTAACACATCCCAAAGAAAACTTAGTTCATGGCTCTTCACAAATTTTCATGGAACAAAGAAATAGAAGTAAACACCATATATGGCCAAGTTCATTAAGAAAGTGGCAAAAATGTCATAGGAGTATCTAAAGGTAAAAGACAAGCTATAAAGGAAACTTGGTGATCAAGTGAAAAGTGTAAAAAGTTATTAAAGAAAAAGTGATGTATTTTAAAGCATGTTTGAGGAGTAAAAATAATGAATACTTATATAAGAATGCTAAAAAGGTTGCTAAGAGAATAGTAAGTGAAACTAAACTCAAGGTAGATGATGATATCTATAATAAATTAGGATCAAGAGATGGTGAGAAAGATGTTTCTAAACTTGCAAAAATAAGAGAATATAAGGGTAAGGACTTAGATCATATTAAGTGTATTGGAAGCGATGACCAAAGGGTACTAGTCAAAGATGTCAAGAGCAAACAAAGGTGGAAAAGTTACTTTCAAAATTATTAAATGATAATTTCCCTGAGAATATAGGGAAGGAAAGTACTGTAAACCCAAATAACATTGGACATTATAGATACGGCCTAAAGTGAAAGAGGCTTTGAAAAGGATGAAATCAAGAAAGGCCTTGAGGTCCATTGGTATACCAGTAGAGGTTTGGAAGCATATGGGAAATAGTTTGGTTGACAAAGTTATTTAACACAATTGTAAAATCAAAGAAAATGTCGGATGAATGAAGGAAGAGCTCTATTGTATCAAAAGCTACATTAATTATCGGGGGATCAAATTTATGAGCCACACTATAAAACTTTTTGAAAGAGTGATTAAGAAGGCCTGAGACGAGTGTATCAGAGAACTAGTTTAGTTTCCTGCTTGGGAGGTCTACCATTAAAGCTATTTTTCTAGTTATGCAATTGATAGAGAAATATAGGGAGAGGAGGAAGGACCTCCACATGGCCTTTATTGACTTCCAAAAAGCTTATGATAGGGTCCTTAGAGTGTTAATATGGTGGGTATTGGGCAAGAAAGGGATTTCGTGTGTGTGTGTGTGTGTGTGTGTGTGTGTGTGTGTGTGTGTGTGTGTGTGTGTGTGTGTGTGTGTGTGTGTGTGAGGCAACATTAACAAATGCTAAGACCACTAACAAAGAGATTAGTGTAGGATTATATCCACAATCAACATGGAGCTTATACCTTTTCATGGTGGTCATGAATGAGTTAACAAAATATCTGCATGAGGAGATTCTATTGTATACGTGTATTTGCCAATGATATAGTTTTCATTGATGAGACAAGGGAGGGTATAAACACAAAGCTAGAGTTATTAAGAGAAGCATTAGAATTTAAAGGATTTAAAACTAGCAAAACTAAGACAGAGTATCTGGAATGCAAATTTAGCAAGAAAAAGAGTGGGAGTGGGAACCAATAAAGATTAATAACCAATAAGTCCCCCCTAAAAGACCACTTTTGGTACCTAGGATTGATGATTCAAGAGAATGGAGAGATTGAGAGAGAGGTTACCTAGAGAATCTAAGTGGGTTGGAACAAATGGAAATGCACCTATGGAGTTTTGTGTGATGAGCAAGTGTCACTCAAACTAAAAGGAAAATTCTATGGGACAGCTATGAGGCCGATCATGCTTTATGGATTATAATGTTGCGCAATTAAGGAACATCATGTACATAAGATAAATAGAGTCAAAATGAAGACATTGAGAAGGATGAGTGGCAGGACAAGAAATGATAGAATTAGGAAGGAAAACATTATAGGAAACTTAAGAGTAACACCAATAGGTAACAAGATGAGGTAGATTAGACTTAGATGGTTTGGACATATCCAACAAAGACCAAAGATGTCACTAATTAGAAGGAGTGAGGCAATGCAAGTAGAAGGTTCTAAAAGGGCAAGGGGAGGCTCGAAAGAACATGGATAGATGTGGTGAGAATAGATTTAAAAACATTAGGATTAAATGAAGCCATGATACTTAATAGAGGGTAATGGAGGAACATGATACATGTGCTTGACACCTGATAGAGATAAGGTCTTGATGATGGTGATGCTTATGTGTGCATACAAGCATGAATTATGAAGCAAATCACTCCCACACTAAAAAATCTAATACTAGCCTTAGGGTAAAATGGCTACTTGAACTTGCAACCAAGTGAATTGTCAGGAGATGTCTTGTTGTCTATAACCATTGGCTAATATTCATACAATCCCAAGAACATTCAATCTATATCTCATAGCCCAATTAAACTTTTTGAAAGTAGATTCTAGGAGTTAGAAAATTACATTATTGGATCCTTAAATCAAAGTGCAAGGATGTATGCATCTCCTTCTTTGTATTGAGCCAGTCCAAAGATTAGAGTTATTCACAATGCTGCCCTTAGCTTAGAGGGCCATGCTCCGAAATTATCATCCAATAAATGATCCTAAAAACTATTGCTATTTATCGTAGAATAGATAGTGAAACTTTTAACTATCTAGTTTACAACTTTAAAGCACATTTGCTAAGATCATCAGATGGATGCAAATTTTAGAGAATGACGTATCTAAATCAAGGACAACATTGTGAATTATTTGGATATTCATAAAGCTACATAGAGTTATAGTAGTCCTATAGATTGAAGAGCTCATGAATTTATTAGCAAAAATATTAACAACACTCTTTTCCTTTTTTTGAATGCACACCCATGACTCAAGTGTATCTCAAGTTGGGGCCTACTAATGGTTGTAGAGTTCTTTGAATATTGAAATTTTTTCAAGAAAGACTTGACTTTTTGATGTCTCGATTTATTCCCTAATAATTCAAAAGTGATTCTACTTTGTAAATCTAATATAAATTAAGAAGAATTTACCACATAAAATCTCAAATTTGACATTTAGTTCATAACATTCTCACACATCATGAGTAAATCTAGTTATAAAAAATACAAAACATTAAAATTCATATGCTAATAATGATTTTCTTTTGATTTTCCCCCCCAAATTTCCATGAATGTTTGCTGCATTTTACTAATATTTGTCTTGCCATTTTATTCCAGAATTTGAACTTTAAAACCATGCTAAGGTGCCATGGGGGAGAGATACATGTTGTGCTGTTGCTTTAGAAGGCATTCGCTCTACTGAGGCTCACTCTCTTGAAATGATTCAAGCCCTCCAGCTTGCAGATCATGTTATGGATGACTCATGCACAAGAATTAAACCATTATAGCAATGTGTACCTCTGATTTGTGGTCTTCAAAAAATGCACAGTGGGCTAAAAAACAAAAGAAAGCAATGGTATTTATTTGATGGTAAACCCTCGATAAATCACATGCTTAAAATCATAAGATGATGAAGAATTATGGGAATAACTCACCTAGAGCAACCTTTATTAGATGAATAGTTTGGATATTCTATATAGTGGGGCCCATCAGAAATTCTGGTAACAAGGAGCGAGAGACACTTGAGCTTAGGTCATAGGGGCTCCGGCATGTCGCTCCTGGAGTTTGAGTTTAGTTTGCATGTAGCCTCTAAAGTTCCATTTGTTAGTAAGTAGCCCTTTGATTCCTTTTTTCATTCACCTCGTAAGTAGCTCTTTGATTCCTTTTTTCATTCACCTCGTAAATGTTTAGGAAGGAAAGCTCCACTTAAACTGTTAAGTAGAAGGCAATTTCATCATTCTATCTTCTTCTTAACTTTTAACCGATTTAATATTGGATGGTGGATCTAATCTCTATAACTCTATTTTTGGCAAAGAGAAAAGCCACAACCATTTTTCCCACCTTAGGTCATATTGATGTCTATGTTAGAAAAGAAATTGCAGCTACAAATCAATTCCAAGAAGAAGAAAAAGAGAGAATGATGAAATTACCCTCAACTTAATGGTTTAAGAGGAGTTCTCCGTTCTAAGGCCTTACTCCTTTCAGAAAATGAAGGCTGGGAAATGCTTGGGAACAAATAGAACTTTAGTGGCTACATGCAAACCGCACATAAATTAAAGGGCCACATGTGAACCTCAGCCGGTCGCCGGAGAATTACTAATTTTATCTGCACGTGCAAGCAACCACGTGCGATGTCAAAGCTTGATAAAATAGGGTTCCTTTTCCTCTCATCGTCTTTAAGCTGCTCTGTGCTGTCTTTCATTGTCGTTCGCCATCCAGCAATCGGAAGAAGATGGTAAGAGGATCTCCCACTTCACTTATTTTCTTGCTATGATTTTGTTCTCGCTCTTCTGGTTTGATTTTTCCTTGATCTCCTTCTTCATGGTCTCTTTCATTGTTGGTTTTCGGTGGCTTTCCTTCTGGGTTTAGGATTCAAACTTTCCAATCTCGTTTTTCTTTGACTTCAGCCTTCTCACAAGACCTTCATCATCAAGAAGAAGCTGGCGAAGAAGATGAGGCAGAACAGGCCCATCCCTCATTGGATCCGGATGAGAACTGACAACACAATCAGGTGAACATTCTTCTCCTTCATATACTTCTCCTTTTTGTTGCTGTGAGAATTAGGGCTGATTTCTTACTGCATTTGGATTTTTCTGCTTTCTGTAGGTACAATGCTAAGCGCAGGCACTGGCGGAGGACGAAGCTCGGATTTTGAGATGATTTTGGATGTGTAACTCTCTGTTTGGAAGTGCTTAGGGTTTATTTTCACGAAAACCATGTTAGTGCAGTTTTATTTCCCTTTTAAATTTTGCTAGTAACTGATTTTCATGTTCGCAGTTGCAATATTTCGTTAGTGATGTTGTCTTGTCAAAGACCATTTTTTGAATTGAGATGTTTTCCTAGTGTTTTTGTCGGACTGAACCTTAAGAATCTACTTTGAAGTGAACCTTTTATTTGTTTTGTCTCCATTATATAGCATATTAGTTATTTGCCGTGAATAGTTTCACCAAGTATATTTGACTTGAAAGAATCCTGGAAGTGGGTTTTTGAGTTGGTTTGATTTAGGTGTGAGTTCTATAGGTATAAATGTTATCTTAATGACATTGTGTCTGTGGCTGATGTTTGATTCTGGGTTTTTATTATCCTCGTTTCTCCTTGAAAATGAGATAGCAACAGAATGGTTTGCTCATGTTTAAATTGAATGGAGTCGAAGGTGAAGTGATTGATCTGCTGTTTGTTGGATTGTATGCTTCGGGAACTTAACTTGTTACTTATTAACTATGGCATTTTGTATAGAGTGAGAAACTTGGAAGCACATGTCTTTTGACTTGGTGGAGTGAGTAACCTAGATATACCCTAAGACACCAATCCCCACCAATGCTATTCTAAAAGTCTTTTATCTGGTATCTCAGTAAACATTCTTAGACTGGAAGATAGCTATGGTTGTATTCTTCTTGGATGCATCAGTCCGATTAAAAGAATAAAAAAGACAAGTTACAAATGAGTTGTATATTGTGTTGGTACATGCATGTGTATTGTACTTTATTAGGATTCTTCACTCAGTTGTTCATTTGTGAAGCATCTTGTTCTATAAGTATTGAAGTGGATTACTTTGATCTGTTCGCTTATGTCACATACCTCTGGCAATTTCAAACTGCTGAACCAATTATATCTGTAGGACCGTAGTTCTGAAGGGATGTTGTTGGTGCTTTAATAAAAAAAGGGCAGCCCTGGTGCATGAAGCTCCTGCCTATGCAGGGTCTAGGGAAGGGGCGGACCACAAGGGTCTATGGTACACAGCCTTACCTTGCATTTTTGCAAGAGGCTGTTTCCACCCCTTGAACTCATGACCTCATGGTCACACAACGACAACTTTACCGTTGCGCCAAGGCTCCCCTTCTTGTTGGTGCTTTAATAGCAGCATCAATATATGACTACTGGTTATTTTATTGTAAGTACCACATCTTCATTTGGTACTTTTGAAGTTCCTAAGCTGTATTACTCTTAACTTGCTATCACATGTCTTGAATAATTTTGATCCCATCAGTGCATTAACATACTTGTTGAAAGAAGTGGTCTCATTACGTGAACCATGTCCTGTTTCATAAAGGAAATTGGGGAATCAGAATTAATACTGCAGGCATAAGAAAGTCTCAAGGAAAGTTTTATGCCATGTTGATTTTGAAATATCATGTTTCTAGTTGATCAAATTTGGATGTTACAATTCAAATTCTTAGTATGCATGAATCTGCATACACTTGTTGGCTACTATTCTGCAGTGTATAAAAGAACATTATGGGGGAAATTTTTGAGAGTCTAGGAGTCTTGTGGAGATTTACTTCATATTGGGGTTTAAAGCTCTGACTAGTCTGGAGACCTAAAGGATCATGTGGATAACATATTATATGAGGAGCCACCAAATGCATGTATGGAGTTTTGGAATAGTAGTATGTTATATGTCAAATGCCTGGTTTTAGTTTGCAGGAATTGGAAGTACAGCTTGTATAGTGCGTTCTAATTGCTAATTTGCTAATCCTCAATGGAGATAACCCCCATGCGTGGATATTCAAAATGGTATTTCCAATTAAACTAGATAGCGGGGGAAGATAAGAGTTCAAGCAGATTTTGTGTTCTTTGAGGGACTGGCGATCAACTGGTTCGAGGTAAATAAAACTGGTAAGAACTTGCAATTGCTAATAATATCTAAGCAGGAATTGAAGTATAATTTGTTGATGAAATTAGGTATTAATATTCAATCTATAGAATTTTGATGCAGCAGTAATGGAAGCTGTAACAATAAGCTAATTCATAAAGTAACATAAAAGAAATGTCACTCATAAATCCCAGGCTTTCTTGGAGCTCGTTTCTCCCACTCAATCTGTCAATTTTCCCTCTCCCCCCCCCCCTCTCTCCTTTTTCCACCCCTTTTATTCCAACTACATTACAAACTCCTAACTGTTTCTACTCTGTCATTGGACTAATTGTCTATGCAAGGATTGCTCTAGAATGGTCCACTTGTAGTTGCACAATTTTCCCTCCTCTCTCTCTCTCTCTCTCTCTCTCTCTCTCTCTCTCTCTCTCTCTCTCTCTCTCTCTCTCTCTCATTTTTCCACCCCTTTTATTCCAACTACATTACAAACTCCTAACTGTTTCTACTCTGTCATTGGACTAATTGTCTATGCAAGGATTTCTCTGGAATGGTCCACTTGTAGTTGCAGAATTTAACCCCCTTCCCACTTGGAATATACTTTAAACGACCCCCCCTTCCCCCCCCCCCCCACAACCCAAAAACACCAAAGGGGTCACCTTGTTCTCAAGGTGAAAGTCTGGGAACTATTTGGGGATGGTGTCAAGAGGCTCCCAAGTGTTTTCAAACTTGGATAAATCCTGCCACTTAACCAGAACTTCCTATTGTCCAGCATTGAGTCTTTGAACATGCCAAATGGCATCAGGTTGAACCTGTAGTTTAAATTCGTTAGCGAGGAAGGAAGAAAGAGGTATGGCTAGTAACTGAAGGAGGCAGTGATTTTTTTTACTTGTGATATATTAAAGACAGGATGGATTTTTGTTGAAGGAAGTAACTGTAAGCTATAAGCAACTTCTCCAAATTTCTGTAGGATTTCAAAAGGTCTATAATAACATGGACTTAGCTTTTCATTAGATCTTTTGGCTAGGGATTTCAATTTGTATGGTTGCACCTTTAAATATACCTTATCTCCAGCCTGAAAGTGAACAAAACGACGCTTCGATTAGCCAATTCTTTCGTCCTAGATTGAGCAGTAGTTAGGTTTTCCTTGAGGTCTAGTAAAATGCTACTTTTGTTAGCAATTTGCATATTGACTTCCTCTATAGTAGATGTACCATCCATTAGTTTAAGTAGGGATAGTGGGTTACGGTCGTAGAGGGCTTTGAATAGTGCCATTCCCACTGAGGATAGGTACATAGTATCATACCAGTACTCAGCCCATGGTATCCATTTGAGTTAGGTTTTTGGTTTGTCTCCCACAAAAACACTGCAGATAAGTTTCTAAGCATTGGTTTACTATCTTTGTTTGTCCATTAGATTGTGGATAGTGAGCAGAACTTCTTTTGAGCACTGTCCCTGCCATTTTAAACAATCCCGTTCAGAGAATGGCTCATGAAAATGCTATCTTGGTGGGATATAATAGAACTAGAAATCCATGTAGAGGTACTACTTCATCAACAAATAGTGTAGCAATATCTTTGGTAGAGAATGTATGGCCTAAAGTGAGAGAGTGAATGTATTTTGTCAAACGGTCAACGACAACTAGGATCATATCCATGTTAGTTGTTCTCGGTAAGCCACTACAAAATCCATCAATATATCATCCCAAGCTTGTTGTAGAATGGGTAAAGGTTGAAGTAAGGTATTAGGTGTGAGAGCTAAGTATTTACATGTTTGGTAGGTTTCGCATATAGCTACAAATTGTTGAACATCTTCCAAAATCCTTCCCAATGTAGTAGATTGGAGAGCCTCTTAAATATTCGAAAATAACCTAAATGGCCCCCACTTGGTTTAGCATGGAACTCTTACAAAAAATAGGGAATTTGGGAAGTGCCTCTGGGAATTACTAGTTGGCCTCGGAAAGTAGAGAAGGCCTTGGTATACAAAGAAGTCAAGGTGGCTGTTTGGCGAGCCAATTTGTCCTGTATAATAGTGCATAACCTAGTATCTATCTGTATCTCTTCTTCCAACTCCATCAGGTGCATGACAATTGGTAATAGAGAGGGCGCTGAGTTGATTAGCTTCATGGGAATAATCTTCTCTCCTTGGTAAGGCATCGGCCACCTGGTTGTCTTTTTTGGGCTTATATTGGATAGATAAATTGAACGCTACTAATTTGGTGAGCCACTTTTGTTGGTCCTTGTTAAGTAGTAATTGCTCCAACCAGTGCTTGAGGTACTTTGATGAGTAAGGATGATAAAATGACATCTTAATAAGTAGTGGCACCATTTCTGCACAAAAAATACAATAGCCATCAATTTTCGTTCATATACTGATTTGGCTTGCACTTGAACTAAAAGTACTTGACTGAGGAATGTTGGAGGCCAATCCTATTGTGTCCAAATTGCCCCAGTACCCACTCTAGAAGCATTAGTTTCTATTTCAAAGGGTGGGAAAAATCTGGTCTAGTTAAGATTGGAACAAACACCATAGCTTGCTTCAATTCTTCAAAGGCTTACTGAGCTTCAGAACCCCATTAGAAGTTGTTCTTTTTCAATAGATCTGTGAGAGGTCTTGAGTTGCATAATTCCACACGAATTTTCAATAATAACCTGTGAGCTCAAGAAATCCTCCCAATCCTCTTACATATGTTGGAGCAGACCAATGTAGCATGCATTCAACTTTTGAGATATCCACGTTTAGCCCCTCTCTAGAAATGATGTGGCCAAGATACTCTTAAGTCTATTTGCATGAAGGAGCTTTTTTTTTTTTTTCCTGTTGTCCTCCAATTGATTTTTCTATAGAAGCTTTAAAATGGAGTTTAAATGCATCAAGTGGGTAGATAAGTCAGAACTGTATATTAGTATATCTTAAAAATAGAAAAAGCACCAAGACGAAGATACTCAAATAGGGTCGAAAGACATTATTCATGGGCGACTAGAAAAGTAGAAGCTACATTCATAAGGCCAAAGAGCATAACTAGGACTTCATAATGCCCTTCATGAGTTGTAGTTTTAGCCTTGTCTTCTTCCTTGACTCGGATTTGGTGACAACCATATTGGAGATCTAATTTAGAGAAGCTAGTTGCTCCCCTTAATTCATCAAGAAGTTTGTCAATTTTGGGGATTGAGAACTTGTCAAGAATTGTAATTTTGTTTAAAGCTCTATGATCTATGCAGAATCTCCACCCACCATCATTCTTTTTCACTAATAAGTTTGGGCTAGAGAAAGTATTTTAATTGGTTTAATCAGTCCAGCAATTAACATTTCATTGACAATCTTTTCAATTTCAATCTTTTGATTGTAGGGTACAGTAAGGCCCTGATTTTGGGGGGTTGTCCTTCTCGTAGCATGGTCATGTGGTTGAAAAACCGGAAGTTTGGCTGGCTGATCAAACACACTGCTGTATTTGTTCTGCAATTCTTGAAGTGGTGGAGATTCTGATTGCATTGTTCCCCATAACAATTCCATGCACATCCTTGTGAATTTGATTACATATCCTTGATTGCTATTCTGAAGGGGAGCCTTGGCACAATGGTAAAAGTTGTCATCATGTGACCTTGAGGTCACAGGTTTAAGATGTGGAATCAGCTTCTTGCAAAATACAAGGTAAGGCTGCCTACTATAGGCCCTTGTGGTCCGCCCCTTCTTCGGACCCTGCATAGGCAGGAGCTTCGTGCACTGGGGCTGCCCTTTTATCCTTGATTGCTATTCTGGATTGATCTCAACATGGCTTTGAGAGAAATCATAGATGTGACCATAGTTAGATCCCCTTGGAGCGTGATTTTTTGGCCGCCATGTAGAGTAGTCATGGTCAGATTCCTGTAGTTAGCTGAAAAATCCTTTAAGATTTGCAACTAGGTAACTCCTGGCACTACATTGACACTCCCCAGTTCAAATGAGTAAAAGTCTTGGTCTACTATTAGGCCTACTAACTCCAACTGGACAGCCTTACATATCTCCTTCCCTCTTACGCAATAGTCGATCCACGTACAGCTTCAACTGCTGCACCAATTCCTTGGACATGAAAAGTGGGAAGCTCCACTGTCAATCAGCACAACCACTGGACGATTTTGGATGACGCCTTTTAGTTTCATAGTGTTTCCTGCAGTGAATCTGACAATGGATTGCATGGATAGTTCTAGAGGGTTTTCCTTAGGCACTGGTTCACCGTCAGTCTCAGCTTGAGGCATAATGTCGCCGTCTTCTTCCCTTGCCTTTAGCAACATTTGTAGTAGCCGATTTCTGCATCTTTGGCCTGGGGTGAACTTTTCATTGCACCAGAAACAAAGTCCCTTCTCCCAACAGTACTGTACCTACTTTTTGGACAGCTGGTGAGAGGTTTCTCGTTGCTGGTCAGACAACACTTCTAGTGATCTTACCCCCATGTTGGAACAAGGGCCATAGCAAGTTTGTTGGGTTTCATTGTTTTCATGATCGGAATGGTGCTCCCACTTCAATGCAGCTCTCATCAACTATTCATCACAACGTTAGATTCTTTTTCCTCTGTGGGGCCGCTGCCGTTTCCCGATGGCCCTTGCAAACTTTCTCCTTGCTCAGTTCCTTTTCCCCGATCTATTCTCCTTATTGATTCTCTAACCTCCAACAGAACTTCTTGCAGTACACCCATGTTAGTCCTAATCCTTCTACTTCACCTTCCACACTCTCCATTCTCTGCTCCATTCTTTCCCTAGTTCTTGTCTTAACTATAACCTGGGGAGTCAATTTCTTGATCGAGGATCTGATGCCAAATTGGTAGGAACATGCAATTGCTAATAATATCCAAGCAGGAGTTGAAGGATGATTTGCTAATAAAATCAGGTATTAGTATTCAATTTGTAGAATTCTAATACAACGGTAATGGAAACTGTAATAGTAAGTTAAATCTCAGGCTTTTTGGAGGAGCTGGTTCCTATTAGTCAATTCGTCATTCTTCCCCCCTATCTCTCCCCTTTCCACCCCTTTTATTCCAGCTACGTAACAAACTCCTAACTATTTCTGCTATGTTATTGGGCCATATGTCTGTGCAAGGATTGCCTCTGATTGGTTACCTGTAACTGCAGAATTTACCCCCTTACCCTCCTGGGATGTACTTTAAAAATTGGTGGTGTATCACAGTTATTTTTGCCTCTATTAAATTTTACAGGCATTTGTCTAGAAAAAGACTAGATGACTTAATGTCTTTTTAATTTCTAAAGGATTTGTATTGAGGCAGGAGCCATTTTGCTTATTATGTTAAAGATTGACGAGAGCTATATAAAAAGCTCTCTTCTTGTGATCTCACCCCTTCCCCCTTCCCCCTTCTCCCTTCTCCTCTCCCGTCTCTATAGTACTACTAGTTCATACTTCTTTTCTAGTTTATACTTCTTTTCTTACATCTCTTAGATATGTCTAGTTGGATGAGTATTGATTGAGTGGTGGGAATGTGGGGTACAAGTTTGTCTTGAGTGTGGCGTATTTAGACATGCCTCTCTGCCTATGAAGGTTTGATAAGTGCATTTTCTATCTTGTTTTGGAAGGAGTCCACACCACCTTTTTCTCAAGTATAGTGATACTCTATGTAGATCTAAGCCATTCACTATGTTAGGATTGGTTTAGATAAGCTGAATATAAAATATCATGCCTATTGGTTGCTTTCATCCTGTATTTCTTTGTGCTAAAAATGATGACCATTGAATTTTAAAAGACTTCAAACACACAAAGCAAGTAGTTAGGATCACCCAAACTTATTGATTTCCTTTAGGTTACCTAATTTGTGTACTTTGAACATGATGGAGGGCTTGGATCTTCGAACCAAAAGGTTAAAAAAGGTAGTGTGGATTCCTTCCACGCTCCTACCAGAACTTTTCTATATTAAATTTAGTTCGGTATTGTCTTTAGTTACAAGTATTCAGATATTTAATTGTAAGCTAGTCTGTCAACTTTGTAGAATGCTATATGTCTCAAGCAGTCAATTTGTGCAGCTCACTGTTCATGTGACAAAGCGCACCTTGCTTTCTTTTGTTTTATTATTTCTATTTATTTTAGCTTTTTATCTTTTTACAGGTTGCTTTTTACACCTATTCAACTAGGTCTGGGCATGTCATAGCTAATTTTTATTCAAGGGAAAAAAAAAAAAAACACAAAAAGCTAATACTAGAGACAAATTATAAAGTAAGCAAATATAAGAAATCCCTTTATAGGTTTTGAATATATTGAGGCTCTTTTATGAACATGCTATCTTGGTGACAAATTGGCTCAGACTAGATGGTTAGTTGTGTGCGTGTATCCGTGACTTTCCTCTTAGCTTTGTTACCAATGAGATATGGTGATTTAGCATAACAAAGAAGATTATTGGGTCATTGGTATAATTGCCTTTGTTGTTTGGTAAGAGTCCCACTATTCTTTCTCCATGTTCCTCTTCATGAATCTTAGGCCATAGTAAATTGGCCTGAGTTGAAGGTGTTTGTGGGTTTAGTATCATATGCTTGAAGAGTAATTTTCTCCTTTAGCTTTGAAGGTCGAGGTAAGAGTTGGATGCTCTTTCAGAAGAATCGACATGTCTAAATAGGGGAAGAGCAGGGCAACTGTGGAAACAGGGTAAGAAGAGAAAGGAGCTGTAAGGAGTAGAGACTTGGAGGGCTGGTGGTTGGTTTGTTGTATCAAGATTAATTTTATTGTCTCTTGATTTATTCTGTGAGGGGTTTCAGAAAGGCTTGGTAGGATTCGTGATTGGCTCTTTTTTTTATTCTTTTTCCTGAATGTTGAACACAGAACCGTGAGGACCTTGTACCTGTGACCTACTAGGTACCATGGGAGAGGCCCTTCTCGCCACTGTGCTAGAAGACATTTGCTCTAGGTCCAAACTTCATGCTATGACTATTCAAGCTTCTGTCAAAGGTTAGTGGGAGAGAAGAGAATCTTGTTCTTGATTGATACTCAAGAGTAGGGTGGTTCAGGGTTGCTCTTGCTGTAGCAACTTTAAAGATGGTGCATAGAGAACGATTAATCTTTCAGGTTCGGCTGTATAGGTTTTTGTGTTCTCCTGTCTTAGTTACCTGGTGGAAAAAATTCTTGAAGGGAGTTGTTAGTTAGCTCAATGAATTACTTGGTGACAGTGGTCCACAATTGCTTAACTAGATGCAAATGTAGAGGTCTAGTGCTCTGCCAGTATGGTTGTTTGTTTTCTAGATTCATGTCATAGATGTGGGTTTAAGCTGAAGTTTTGGTTGCTTACAGTCGATCTTGAACATTGCTCCTTACCATGATTGAAGTAGCGAATCAGGTATTCCTTTTAGCTTTCTGTTCCTACTGCAAGTGGGACTAAAGATTTAGTGTTTTCACAGTTTCACTTCTTTGGTCTATTTATGTTTATAATCATAGACAAATCTAGACTTCTTATTTGTTTTTGACGTAATTGTTTTGTCTCGTTCAATTACCACCAAGTTCGGTAATACTTGGCTAATTTTTTATACTATAAAGTAGTTCATTTTTTAGTTACTTTTTGTGCACATGTAATTCCTTGATTGATCCCTCACTTGCATTTACGCTACGGCTGGATGGCTAAAAACGTTACCCCCCCAACCGGAAAAAAGAAAAGAAAAGAAAAATATTGGCACAGCATTTTGGACAGGATAGCTCTTGAAGCACGTTTTAGTAACCGTTTATAAAACACCAATGTGGGGTAAAAGTGGGCCATTTGACTGACCACTTACAGTGAGAAGAAGCCTGATACATATGTACGTTTTTTTCTGTCTATCATTTCAAGTTCCTGCCATACATATGTACGACACTCGCTACCAGCGGTGTTTTGTTGAAGGAAACTCTTTGGAAATGGAGGGGAAATGATTAATCAAGGGATACTCTTTGGAAACGGAAAACCGTGGCCTTTTTGTTTGTGAAAAGGGTGGGCCAAATGGCAAAATACCTGTTTGCAGTTGATATTTATAATGTTGCCTTTGATTCTACAGCTTTCTTAACCGTTCCTCGATGCAAATGACGGTCCGGATCCTCATTGCCTCGGAAACTGGGGCTGAAGACAGTTTTTCTTGGGCCAAAGTGGTCCAGTCACTGGAAAAATGCTCTGATAACTACACAAGGCTTTCCACATGCACACTATTGACTTGAAGCTGACTTGGTGCAGTTTGTTGGAAAATTTAGTCCAAGTTTATGGGTATTCCCTGCTGTTACGCCTAACTAAGTTTTTCAGTTTTCTAAACTTCCCCGTTTTCAAAGTAGGCCCCTTTGATCAATGACAATTTCACTGTAAGGTGCATGAAAAGGCTTTGGTTCGAGATAGATTATACGAACAACTTTGATATTTTGTTGGCGTTTTGGTTTGAATGACTATTCAAGCTTCACATCTTGGGCAGATACATAGTTTGCCGTGGCTGGAAAGCGGCAGCGTAGGCGCTTGATATGCCTTCTTGCGCGGCAGCTGGCCCCCTTGCTGTCAATAACGATCTCGTAGAAGCGGCATTGTTGTTTTTCATGTGATTGCAATTGCAGTCGTGTAGTCTCTCTCTGAGGTGATCATTACAGCGTGAGCAATGCTTATTGGACGCTCTATATGAGATGGTTTGGATATCACTTATTTTGGAGTTCATCTTCAGATGATTCGACTCATTTATGTGATTGCACCAGATTTACCAGTTCTAGATGTCTAATAGATAAAAAAGCATGTGGATTAGAGGATTCTAGTGTCTAAAAGTTTTAATTAAGATCTTTGACGATTAATGGTGATTCGGAATTTTTAATTATAACTTCTACATACTAAAATCCTCCAATTCATATACTTTTTTCAGACATCTAGAGATGGAACAATTACATGGAGTCTGATCATGCGAAGGTGGACCTTCAGGAAAGTGGTATACAAACCATCTAGACTTGGTATATTGTTTATTCGTTTAAATCAGTGCGTGTGGAACGTTTAAATAAGAATTGCTAATCTTTGCAGCATCTTAGATTTGCCAAACCCGTGCAGCCGTTTCGCTTGCTTTCGGTTTCACTTTTGTGCTTGTACTTGCCAGATGTTTGTTTTCAGTAGTGGCTAGTATCCTTCAATGTAAATATTTTATAGCGCAAGGGAAGCTAAATGAAGGCGTGTTGTACTCTTTGAATGATCCTGTTCATCTCATTGCTTTAGTTTTTTTATGTCTAAAATTAACTCCCAAGACATGGATTCTGATTTTTAGAACAGACTCGGTCACAGTCAAGTGACTTTTTTCCTTTTTTGGGTATTAAAAATTGGGAGCAATCCGTGAGCAGGTCAGATCATTCAAAGGTAAGGCCTTCGTGGAAAAGTGGGTTGCTTTGTCACGCGTGTGCCTTTACGATCTTGCTTTAGTGGATGGCCATTATGAGGTGAGTCGCATAAGTAGCGTGTTTCCTTCACCAAAATCTGGCCACCCAAAGGCAAACTCCTATATTGCCCTGTATTAGCAAAACTTATACATTGATTCGATGTGGGCAAATGCCATAATAACGAGTGGTTTTCTAGATTGGGAAGGGCATGAGAAAGATACGTACGCGCAAATAAACGCTCCCGTCCTCTTACATGAGAGGAGCCAAGGGCTCAAGTTCCGTTGTTGGATCTCGGTCTACATGAATCATCCTCTATAGCGGAAAAAGAAAAGCAGTTAATCAAAGAAAACTTGCTTCTTTATGTGGTGAATTGGAAATGGAAGGGAAACCAGGAAATTATATTGGGTTTTTGCAAAATGCCATTACATTTTAGTATTTTTACAAAAAGTCTAATATTTTTTGAGTTTTACAAATTTGCCATTAAGCTTTCTTGAACTTTGCAAAATTACTATTATAGTACTTTTCCATCCTTCTTCTCTATGAGTTTTTTTTTAAATTCTAATCTTACCCTTCTCTATGACCAAAGTGATTAAGTTGCCGACTTTGGCCACTATGTTTAGTGACTCTTTGATGGAAAGCATCAATGGAACTTGGTATCTAACATAATTCAATAAGAATAAATCTAATGTATGGTTAGATTTTAAGCAAATAATAGGGACATATTCAATTGCAAATTTACCATGGTCACCAACTTACATGGCAGTGCCTGTTAAGCTTCTTTAATGAAATTCAATAACTTAAACTTTTATTTCTTACTAAAATTTGATGTATAACTCTTTCTAACATATATTAGAACATAATCAGTGCTTTGGTTCAATAAAAAGGAAATTAAATTGAAGAAAAATTCGTTTAAATCATAAGCAAAATATAGCTACTATTTATGCTAACAAAAACAAGTAGCAAACTTTCAAGCTCTTAGTTCGATACCTTTTTTAATGAAAAATAAAAATCTAAGACTTGGATCTTCTTTTCAATGTCTTCTATCCTGAACGATCAATTTTAGAGATTTTTGTTGATTAGCAAAGTGTAAAATCACATGCAAAGCCCTATTAGAATGTATTAACATAGAGACATAGAGAAGGGTAATATTAGAATTTCCAAAAAAAAATTAATAGGAAAGAAAGATGGAAAACTAACATAATGACAATTTTGTAAAGGCCACGAAAGCTTAATGGCAAATTTGCAAAACTAAAATATCGTTGGCCTTTTTTGCAAAAATGCAAAAATGTTAAGTGTTTTTGCAAAAAAAAAACACTGATATTTGGGGGCTGATCATGCACTATTAGCTCCAAAAAGGACCATCTCATGAGTCTCTCTTTTTGCAGATTGCATGTTTATATTCACACACACACACTTGATAGTGGAGTCAGAATTTACTCAACAATGAGAATGTTTAGGCAAGAGGCTTTCTAAAGAAAGATCTATCAATGTGCACCATCTATATCAATTATAGTTTCACCTTATTGTATATGCTAGTTGGGAATCTAGTTAGAATGGAATTTTATTGCCTTATTAATTATACGTCCCATTTCTTTGATTCAATAACTATGGCTTTAAGGACCTTATTGTGTAGTTTATGTGCTTTTATCATTAGTTGCCTTTTTTATGGTAAAATAAGCTATTAGATTGGGGAAATTCTAAATGGCCAAATTATAAACTTGATCAATTGTAGGATGGTAATAGATAACCACTAGCGTATATGGCTTTAGATATTCACTTATTGATTTTTTCCCTCTTTCAATTTTTTCTAGATATATGACATTCATCTTCCGGGCGACCTTTACAGGGCTACATCTCTGAAGTCATACCAATTGTATAAAACTAAGCATGATTTCCTTTTCATTTTAATAAGAAATGATAGATGTGGGTTTGATCTGAAGAGATATAGCTAATATTATCCAATGAATATCATTTCAGGTTTGTAGGTAATCTAAGAGGGGTTGAACAAGATGAATGGCTTAGATTGTCCCAAAAACTCATGCCTATCATCACTGAAAAGGAGTATCTATGGAGAAACACTAGAGTCTCAAATTAATGGGATCCTCGTAAGCATACCTATGAATTCCTTTCTATTTTGGCTAGACTCTTGGAGGTTCCATTTTGCCAAGAAAAACAAAATAGAGTTGACTCTAAATTTTCAATTATGCTACTGTATCCATCTTTTTTTACCTGTTTTGGTAAATTTTGATACTATTTAGTTATTTTATTCTTTTAAATCAAAATTTCTCTATCTAATAACCAAATTTTTTTAGAAATAAGCAACATTGTGGATCATTCTATTTGTGTAGCCAAAACAAAGTGGTCACCAAAATGGAATTAAAAACTATGATTAATGTATCCTTTTGAAAATTTAATTGTAAAAAGGGGTGCCTTTTGCCCTTCAAAGAGAAAGAAAGAAAGAAAGAAAGAAAGAAAGAAATGTTTGTTATTTCATTTGGTAATGACTACTGACTATTCATTGCTATCAGGATCTGCTAAGGCAATAAATCATGAATGAATTGAAAATGGAGTTACAAAGACTTGTAGACAAAAGAACTAATAGAAAACACAAGTGGTTTTCACAGTTCTCAAACTGGATAAAAAACTTTAAAAAAAGGGTTGCATTGTTAAACTGGGGGTAGACATCTGAGTTGCCCTCGAGAATGTGTTACTGGAACTCATCACCATGAATTTAGTCACAATAAGATAACTAGTTTTAGTTGGATCCTGCTTGACTTATTATGAATCTCAATCTCTCATTTTGCAAGAAACTAATTATTTATAAAGATGCAGCAAGATAATATCTAATTTCTTGAATTGAAAGCCACTTTGATAGGGGTTCATAAAATGCTTACCCAAAAAGTGTTCATAAGCTTTGGGTGGACACATATTTTTCTCTTCCTATTGGTATTTTTTTTTTTAAATTCTAGTGTTGCTGGAGAGCCATTGGTGTTAAGAAAGATAGTCCAAAATCCATTGATCAATTTAATTACTAGAAAGTGACTCTATATGGAAAGGGGCAAATTTTGTGACTAATTTTTTGTGCAAAAGCCAGTGTCCAAGTAAAGGTACTAATATTCTTTACTCTTTCATATCTATAGATTTAAGAGATTCATATTATATATAGGCTGCTGATATTGGCTTGAGCCACTTGCTTGTGTAATCACAAGAATTTCAAGGGTAAAAAGGTTAAATTTTATTTAATTAGCTATACGCATTATATCAGTTTCCTTTCTCTTTTTTATATGAGTTTCTCTCTTGAATTACTACATCCTAAAGACATCTTTCAAGTCATTCTCTTCTTCTTGCTTAACAACATCACTATTAGTTGCTTAATCATACATTTCAGCAGACCAAGCTTGCTACTTCCCATCCCCTTGAGAAAAATGGTGGGATTATTTTTCTCCCATATATATATGAACCAAAATGTAATGAAGTCATGCCTTGACTTAAAGCGAGAATTGCATAATAGCAAAACCAAAATCATAAGAAAGAAGCAATTTTTTTTTATATTAAATTCCCATCTTTAAAAGCTTGAAAATAGCATGAAAAATATGGAGGAAAACCTACTCCCATTATAGAAACAAAAAATCCTCCCAATTTACTACCCTAACAAAATCTTTCCCTTGAATTAACCATCTTTAAAACCAACGCATATTCCCAAAGCCCCCAAAATCACAGACATTTGGGAGAACTTGATGAGATATAAGCAAATTAACTATTGAAACAAGATAAAGACCTGAAAACCTATAGAGTCATTGAGTGTTTTGTATGGTTGACTAATTTGATGACTCATTCATCATATTAGTTTTTTTGGAATCAATGTAGTATGGAAAGAGAGGGTTTTACTGGTTCCTTGTCTCTCCCATAGTGGAAAAGAGCATAGAGGAGGGTTATCTATCTGAAAATTGAATCCTTCAGAAAGGGAGTGTTTGTGATGTGGCAATTAAATTGAGTATTATACATTTGTCCTCAACATTCTTGTCATTATCAACATTACTTATGCCAATATCATTCCCCTGCATATAAAGGGCAGAACATCAATAGATAATCCAAAACACAATGATAAAAATTAAAGAAAATTGGCATATTCATAAAGACATGAAAATCGGACAAAAAAGCATAAAATATTGGAAAAAGATTTTATCAGTGGTAAGAATTTGCCAGTAAAGCTAATGCATGTGCTGTTACAAGTTTCCTGCATATAAAGCGCAGAGTTTTGATGGATTCACTAAAATACGTGGAAAAAAATAAAATTAAGGGTGATCCGTTCAAACTGTATAAAAATGAAAGGATACATGAAAAGAGGATGGAAATATCAGGGAAAATGCCTTTTATTGGCATTTATACCGCCAGTAAAGCATATAAATATGCTGATAAAAAATTTCCTGTTAAACTTTATCTCCTTTCTCCAATTCACACAGCTGTTTACCAGTATCATTGAATAGGACTATGATGAAAAAGATTATACATGGCTATAGCTTTTTCTGTCCTTATTGGTAAAGGATGGTTGGGGGTGCTTACGACGTATATATGAGAAAAATATAATAAACAAGACGCTGATTAAGTTGCAACGTAATACTGCCTTCTCATCAATGAATCGATTCGCAAATTAGGTAATATATTGGAGGTAGTACCAAAATAAGGACAGGTAATAAATAGAAGGACGTGTGAGAATTTGATTCCAAGGCCTGCCAAACTATACCTGCCAGGTAATGAGATGAAACTTTTTCTTATTTGCTACTGATCCTATATATCCCAAAAGTATGCTTAGAGGATTTGATCTTCAAAAATTCCTGCAAAGCACAAAGATATATGTGGGTGGGTGCTTATTCACATGGCGTGGAGGGTGCTTGTTCTGGCAAAAGCAAGACGACCCGTTTCCAATGAGAGGGATTGACAAATTTACATTTATAAAAGTGAGAGAGAAAAGCAAGCGCATAATATTTTGGGTTGTTTAATCTATGTTTTAGATTCCACTCCTGCCAGTAGCTGCGCATAATATCACTGTCCATAGATAAGATTGTCCACAGTTTGCCACCCCGTGCCAAACAGCCACAAGAGCAAAAGTTTAGGCGGGATTCTTTCTCACTACTCAAACTCTCATTTGCCACATATAACGATATATAACTTGATTTAACAACACTAAGTCGAAGTCAACGTCACACTTGATTCCCCGCCCCCTAATTGCATGATCTTGAGTCGCTTTCTGATAAAAAAACTCGTCTTGTGATCCCCTCACAACCATGTTTCCTAACGTGACAAGCGGCACCATCAGCTGATTGTCTAACCTTCATCTCTGGGGAGGATTAGACTTGAGAAAGTACACACCCTTAGTTAGTACTAAGGGAAAAAGTTAGATTTTCTACTTAAAGCTCTAATCCCATCTATCTGTAATCATCCCAACAGTAGCTAAAGTGGGCAATGAACCGTTTCATGGACTCTTGCATAGAGCCAGTGATAGCTACAGAAGAAAGCACGCATGTTCAACCAATCTGTCGACCTCAACCGCTCATTCTGACTGGATTAAGGGAAAATGAATTCGACTTGCCGGGTCCCTGTGTCCAAGAGAGAAGGTTCATAATGCATTTCTAAGAGGAGTTAGGCACGTTAAGCTTGATCATCCAAGAGATGGGGACTTCTCTGTCGCCTCTGTGAGTCAAATCACTTACTGCCCGGGACCATGTCAAGAAGATAAAAGCGGACAATTTTGTGTGGTCAAGCTTTGCGGCATAGCTGCATACAACATTCCTAACTCATTGTTCTTTCATGGGATGATTACACGTTAATCTCCTTTAACAAAGTTTATACTCTTAAGCATCTTGCCTTTCTATGTGTAAGAAAATGGTAGCCCATGGACCATGAAGGCAGTACACGAGTCTCCGCAGTCTGACCCTGCCATCTTCTGGAACCCATTACTGATGGGCCCATGGAACATTACAGTCTTCTCCATCATCATCTGATCGATAGTCACTTTCGTGAGGAATGCAAATCGTTGCGCATTTTTTGTCTTAAAATGTTTGTTTGATGGTTACTGATAAAACGAGTAGAATCATCCAAATCGGTCGTACATTTGGACCGTGATCCATCCATAGTGGGCCCCAAACAACGACAAGTTCCTATCACCATCCATATGCCATGATGTCGAAGATTAGGCCTTACTGTGCCTTGCTGGGGCCTCACCTTTGTTAACAGGCATATCTTCTATGCCTTGCTAAAAGGCTAAAACAAAAAGAAATTACAAATAAAAAGGCTCCTTTTTCTCCACCATCGAACCTGCCAACTTAGCCGTACTAAAAGTGAAAAAGGGCATCTGTTGAATAGACAGATTAGGTTAGTGGCCGGACCACGAAATATAACTATGGTCTGGCCCCTAATTTTCAGTGGTCAAGGCCGTTAATTGGAGAGCCTGATGGTCTCATACATCAGACCATCCCAGCCTTTGATTTTTTCAATTCCTGATAGTCCGTTTCACAGCCGGAAGCAGAAAGAGGGTAGGATCATCTGATGTGCGACATTTAAGGGCATCAACTATCTAAGACAGGGCCCCAATTATAAAAGATTTGCACGACCAGAAAGCTGGGCCCCGGTATTACTTTTAGCTGCTGGTTTAAAGTTAGTTTTTAGTCTCCAGACCAGCACGGGAAACTCGACCAAGGTGCCCATTAAGTAGTGGAAGAAGCGTGTTATAGGTCCAGCTCCTCTGGGACAAAGACAGCTCCCTACCTACTTGTTTGCAATCACATATCTATACAACTCAAATGCAATTCAAACTCGTGATGCCCTCAATCTCCGTCTTTATCTTTTGGTTTTTTTTAACAGCCCTAGAATTCTAGGGTTTGTGAGCGCATCCCATCTCTTGGGCACATACACCTGATAGCTCCTAGATTCCCACTAGTGAGAAAAGAGCCAAAGAGAAAAGCTGCTTTTCCTCTAGTGGGTTGTTGTGGACACTCACAAATCATGTTTTTGACGACACACACACTCTCCTACTCGATGCAATCCATGAAGTATGGCCGGGCAATGCAACATGGGTAACAGGACTCTCATCATAGCTCACGTCAGAGTAAACCTGTACCACTAGAGATGCTCTCTTTCACTTCAGATGGTAGCGTTTGGATCCGTCCTTGTGGTGGGTTTAGCTACTCGGAATCATGTGAAGCTTTTTTCTAGACGCACAGGCGATCATAGTTACAAAATTGGAAACGTATGGAAGATTCGGCAATCTTACCCACCAGGACGGTCGGTGCATGTTCTTGTCGATTAACTAATTTCATATTTAGTGGGTCCTCATCCGTTTCTGCTAGTCCATGTGACAACTCGGTCGATCTGGTGGTGGATATCGTGTTGGAAGTTTGGACTCATGTCTAATTTGGGGCCCATCTGGATGCTAGTCTACATTGTCTGGCCATATACATGCTATCATGATGCCAAGTCGTTGAGACTTCTACGCATGTGTGGCAAAGATTAATAAGGGACCTCTTGGTAGTAGTTCATCAAAAATTTCACTAACTTTGAGGTTACTGATCCTCTAATTTGTGTAACCAACGAGAAAGTATGATTAAGAAGACTGCAGCTGGAGCCAAACTGTTAATGGCATTCTGGGATCATGTCTGCACTTTCTGTCTCCTTATCACTGTTTGGTCTCCCCGGTATGGATAGTGATCTTATCCCATGCTATTGGCAGACCTGAAACCTGGATCCAATTAGTTAAACGTTCCTAAACCCCGCATAATTTGTTCTTACATATGTTTATCTAAATTTCAATACTCTAGATTGCAGGAGCGGAATCTTATTTCATTTTTCTTTGAGGTGCCGTCCATGGATAACTCAACCCATGGGTTCATCTCAGCCTCACAGAGTTTGCGATCTAGGAATAAATCTGCAAGGCAAAAGTTTATAGAAATGAGCTAACAGTTTGGAAGAGTGAGAAGAAGAAATTTGAAATAACTAGAGGTAGATAACTGGGATCTCAACGTAATTTTTCAATAGTATCTGAAGATTTTGATTAATCGTTACTGAAATTTGCATTAATACTGTTTATTTGGGTAAATTTGCACTTATTTTTTTGTTTTTTTGTTTGTAGAAATTTTTGCACATATTTTTTTTTTTTACACTGAATTTATTAAGGTAAAAGATATATTATCATACAAACGATCCATTTGAAAAACCATACATTTATTATGAAAAAAGTACAGTTTACTAGCCTAAACTAATTGCAACTAACACTTTAGTCCCCAAACTATTCAACCTGCAGTTTACTACTCTCTCTCTCTCTCTCTCTCTCTCTCAATTGATTATTTTAATATTTAAAAATAATTCTTATTAAAAATAGAAGAATTTCAAGAATTTTTTTTGCTGTGAAGAGAGAGAGAGAGAGAGAGAGAGAGAGAGAGAGAGAGAGAGAGAGATTTCATCTGCCCCACCTTCACCAAAAGTTTGTAGCAATAATAGAGAGAACCATTCATCCTATTTCGCTGCACCATTTGGTGATCTATTCTGTTCAAATTATCAGTGGTTTTGGACACCATTGGAGGCCTAATAGCATAAACCAAATGAGATGAATGGATTAGATCACCCAATGGTAGAGTGGAACTTCTCTCTCTCTCTCTCTCTCTCTCTCTCTCTCTCTCTCTCTCTCTCTCTCTCTCTCTCTCCACTGCAATTTTGGGTTTGGCTTCTTTCTTCCTTAGAAAATGCTTAGATTGGCTACCCAGCAACTTTTATTAGGATTTCTTTAGCATAAAGTAAAACATAAAAAGTTGTAAAATAAAGAAAGAGAAAGAGAGAGATTCATGATTTTCTAGACTTGTCGAGGAGTGATGACTTAGAATGATATTGGCAACTACACATCTCTTTCCACATCCTCCTCCTTAGGATAGAGAGAATGTAGATTAATGGATCCAAAGAACCCCATGTTCCCCTTTTCCCTTCTTTTTCTTCCATAAGCAACTTTCAAGCAACACTAGCCTATAACCCTGGAATCATATGAATGGAGCATAAATATCAAATCAAATACTAAAAGGATTGGCTCAAAAATATTTGGAGGCAGCTACTCATTCACCTCAAATCACTCTACGTGGCTCTTCAATGCCAATGATTCTCTAACCATTTTCCTTTTTAGAATGGATCTATGCGTTCTCTTTTTCTCCCCTTCTTTGAATTCAAGACTGCCTTACACTTTTTCTCTTCTCTTGTTAAATAGGCAAAAGGTGTGTCTAGAGGAACTAAAACTTGTGAGGGTGGGACCATGCATGGAATTTAAACCTAGGCCTTTGCATGAAGCAGTGCAACTACTTTGACCACTTACAAAGTGATGGAGTATATAATGCTTTGTAGTACATGATATGTTCATTATAATATTTGCTCTTTTGGATTTCTAGTGAACATCGGTCAATTTACCATCCAGAGAGAGAGAGAGAGAGAGAGAGAGAGAGAGAGAGAGAGAGAGAGAGAGAGAGAGAGAGAGGTATGGTGTTGAATTGCATTGATTGGTCAATGTGTATTATTTATTTAGTAGACTTTTGATTGTTGAATGTGAACTATTGCATATTTTTTCTTCTTGGATAGGTACATGATGAATGGGTGCACATATTTTTGAGAAAAACAAGTGAAAGATGGCTGATAATTATAGTGGCTTAAATTGTATCTACCAAAAGGCTCTCTTATATATTGCCACCTAGAAATTAACTTAGGGACTAGTTAGATTTTTTAGTTAAACCTAAGTTAACTTTTCGCATGGCACTCTAATTAAAAGAGAGGCTACTAGTAGACTTGTTTTAAGCATCTATATTTATCAAAACTCAAAATGAAAGTGTGTGAAACTCACTTGTTAAATGATCAAAATTGTTAATTCTCCAAAAGTTGTCCTTTGAAGTTTCTACCATTGGACTATGGATACTTGGTGCAAGTGGATGGTTCCTTTTTCATTGTCTGACCATCGATCTATTTTAAAGCACAAATAAGGGACTTAGAAAGCAACAAATTATTTATTTTATTAGGCCTTGGTACAAATGGGGTCGTATATAAAAATATCTCTTATTTGATAAGTTCAAACAATTATTTTTGTGGTGACATACTTGATGACCATAGTTTGTTGTTTTCTCATTTTTAACCATCTCCGTAAAAGCAAGAACTCAAAGGTTCATAAGAAGATTTTGGGGTATGGTTCATCCATACTAGGCCTAACAAATGAATAGTCTCACCAACAAATATTTTGGTCAAACCCTTAGTTGCAAGTTCAAGTGACCACTTTCCCTTTTAGCAATATATTGGACTTAGGGTCGTGTATTAGTGATTTGCTTTGTAAGTTTTGGCTTGTAAAGAAAAAAAAAGAAAAAGTTCTCAATAAAATTAGTAGTCCAAAAAATTAATATATAAATAAATAAGTAGATCCCAATTTTATGTTTACAGGTGCTCTTGAAGAGTATGTGATCCTTTTACTTTATCCTACAACTAGATAGAGGCTTGGATTTGTTTGGAAACTAAAGTTTATGTATTCTTGTCATTTCATGCTTTTCTTTACTATTTATTTTTCTACAAAATATGGTGTTTTGTTTTTCTTTGATAAAGATATTTTTTGGAAGAGAATATTGCCCTCCTGTCGGATACAACAATTTGGACTGATGGGATAAGTTATATGGACCAGGATATTGAAGTAGATAATCTATAATTCAATAGCATGCCCTATATATAACAAAGCAAAATGTAGTCCACAATTTCAAAGGTATCCTTTAAATATTAAAGTTACTTCATGGCCATTTTCACCTAACTAAATGCAACTTTTTGAAAAAGTTAAAAATATGTCCCTTTTGTTTATTAGGAAGGCCCCACCTTGTTCAAACCAAAGGAAAAAGATTTTAAGTCATAAGACAATGCTTAATGAAAAGCTTAATGTGTTTATCATTACCTTTTCTTTTTAAGTTCTAGTTGAACATGTATGATTGGAAGGACCAATAGTTCAAAAAAGTCTTGTATTAGCTAATAATTAAAGTTATCAATTTACTTGTTAATTCACATTTGCCTATTCCAAGAAGCAACTAGATAAGTATACTGGTAAGTACAGTTATTGGGCGAGGTAAAAATGTTTTTGATGTGGCATTTTATTTAAGTTATATTGTTATATTATTCAACTATTAAATTTTTTAGAGAGCTACATCTTTCATAGTTAATAGTATGGATGAAGAAGTAGCATTGATTCAAAATTAGAGTGGTCCACATAATATATTTAAATCAACCAAAAATCAAAGTTCAATAATTGTGTGAATGAATAACTAGTGTAGTCCACACTAATAGTTTTTGAAGATTGTGAGCTAAGAAAAAATAATATAGATTATTATTTATGAAAAAAAAGCACTAATATAATCCTCTCTTTTTTGGTATAATTATAGTGTGCACCTTTTTTTGTTCTACTCTTATAATCTTCTTCTTTCCTTTACTTTTATCAATTATGTAAAGACTTCAACCCCTTTGTGATCAATGTTGATGACATCAAGATGTTATTGTTCTCTAGAGATCAAAAAGTAAATATGCTAATTTTTGGTGGCAAATCAATGACGACAATTGTTCATATTGCTAGAGGAGCTTTAGCCAATATTTGAGGATCCCATGATAATTTTTAGAATAAGTTGCGCACTTATCTTATTCGAATAATTAAGGATGTTAAGGAATGTGTTATCAAACATGTCCCAGGGATGGATAGATTGAATCATTTTCCCACAATGGACAACAAAAACAAAAGCATATTAATCCAATTCATTTGGTCGACAAAATGTGATCTTTCTTAACAACTATGGTGGACATAATATGACACCAGAACTTGCAATTGTGATTTAAAGAAAGCTTACAATCTTAAGATATTTTCCATTTGAGCAACATATTTTTGCTAGTCTACCAATTCATTCATGATTTTAGAAAATCAAAAGTCCATGGTCAGCTAGATGGGAGATGAAAAAAATTGAAATGATTATGAAAGGAGAATGATTAAATCAAGAATGTCTAGAATTGGGATCATCAGGAAAGTTGAAAACCTAGGTAAATAATTTTTCCTATAGTAAGCTGCAAATGCTCTATGTGATGTCACGAGCAGCATTTAAGTTATGCTCAAAAAGGCATGATCTAATATGGCCTTACCCTTGATATTAATGACCAATTATATGAATTGGTGAAGAGCTAGTTTTAGAACTCAAGGCTAATCTTACTAATGATGCTTAATCAATTTTGTTATTTGCAAGTTATGAGTCAAACATTAACTTGAAATAAATAATATATATATATATATATATATATATATACACATACTATTTTTATCTCTTTTATTATTGATGTTCATATTAATTATTTTCAATTTTTGTATTTATTGTGGAGCTCAATAATTTTCTTTTTACTCAAATGTAATGTAGAGTGAAAATTAGTTTGGTCCATATTAATATATGTGAAATGTCTAAAAATCATAGGATCCTCATTAGTGTGGTCCACTCTAAAGGTGTAATTTATGAGATTCGAGTTCCTGTATAAGTTTCTGATTTGTTAATGCCAAACTAGCATTATCAACTCTAAATGTAGCTTATTTATTTAGGTACATTTTAATTATAACAAGTTTGTCATAATTTGACTATTGATAAAAAAGAAAAAGAAAAACAAGAATGTGATTGATTAGACCATTTATTTTGGCAAGAGGTAAATTATGGCTAATGTTTTAATTTGCTTCCTAAACTATGATTGATGTTCTCAATGTACACCCTAAACTAATTTGAAGAGGTTAATTTTGGGTTTTTCATTAAGTTCACTTTTTGTGTTACTCGTTTTCGTTGATATCACTTAAAATATTTGGATGTCTTGCATATATCTGACGTGACATTGAAATAGTTCAAGGGGTTCCCATGCAAGACAAATGCAACTTTAGGCTCATGTAGCAACAATGTGAGTCCCATGTTCTTTTTCTCCATCAAAGCGTAGTTTGTGATCGCAATTTCCCCCACCACCACTACCATGAAATAAACATAAACTCATGAAATAAACATTTAAATAGGCCAATGAAAAACCACAAACAAATATTAACATACAACTACAAAACAAACGTAAAACATTGATGTAAAGAGCTTTCTAACTTTCATTAAACAAAAAAGGGTTGTGTACATGTTCAACTAATAGTTTTTAAAACCTACAAATAAACATGATTTTAACATTCAAATCCTGCTGTATATGTAGCATTTTTCTTCTACTCTTCCTTCAACCTATGAACTTCCTTTCACTAGATTACTTTATCAAACTCCAATAGCCCTTCTTTATCTCATGCATGACTCCTTTTTCTTCTAGAAAATTGTGCCCTTTTTGTAGTGGCTCTTTGTGTGGTTGTCAACCCAAAATCTTTGAACTAGTTCCTTGAGACCCCTCTTAAGTTCTCTATAACTAAAGAACTTTGCAACCTCGATTGGTAGAGCATTATTGTCCTCAAGAACTTCTCTACAATTAAACCACTTTCTACCTTAAAATGGTTTAGTTGCAAACTTTTATGTTTTTTCAACTATGTTCAAAATGCCAATTAATGTGTTGTAAATGGTTTTAATGGTTGGGGAGTTTTTACCATTAATAATCATGTTCGGTGTTGCTTCATTAGTATTGCCAAATAGCATGTAAGGGAAAAAAGGATTGTTAGGCTAAAGGCCCTATAAGGCACAACCCTGGAAGTGCCCCTTATACTTTCTATGAAGGGGCCCATCTTTGAATGATTAGATCTGCCCACTGAATGCTCTAGCCTTGGATATCTATTGTTTGAAATAGCCAGAAGATAGGATAATTCTAGCATATAAATAAGTAGCACATTTTATCACAAGTTATGAGCAGTTAGAAACTTTATATAGACAATGGTTCAAATTCAAGTTCCAAAAACATGACTTTTAGGATGCTATGCTCATGTAGACATCGTAATTTTTTGTTTATGAGATATCTGGGGTTCGAGCAATCGGATGAACGAATTTGATAATTTAAAGGTGGGCCCTTCATAGAAACATGAGGGACGCTTCTAGAGAAATGACCTATAGGGAACCACACAGTGGCACAAGAGTGAACCTTAATGGCAAAAATCACAAGTTCGAGGTTACTTAAGGGTTTCCACTATTATTTAAAAAGGAAAAAATGAACAATAAGATAAGATGCATCCTGCATTCTCCTTCCTCTCGTACAAAACCCTGTCGTTCTAGCCAAAATGCAAAAGCTAGTTTGGCACCGGATCGAAATAGCGGATTAAATTATTCATGGATTTTTTACCTTATAACTTATTATTAGCAGCGGTAAAACATGGATAAGCTATTAGCAGCAGTAAAACATAGATAGCTCCAATGCCGTGTATTTGTTCCTAAATAGTTTTGTTCTGTGTTTTAGGGATGCCAATAGCACTGCATTAGACAACCATCAGTCTTATATTACCAATCGCCTATAAGGTGAAGGTCCACACAAGTTCAATTCAGAGAGATACAAGTGAGGTTCGTATGTAAATAACGAGGGAAAAGAATGAAATTGATTTCTTTCTTGTTATGAGGGGATTGTACGTGAGCTTTACGGCCAACGTTTCCAAAATCTTGGGAGTGAAGAATAGAAAGATTTTCCAAGAGTTTTGGCTAATTTCTGTCAATCGAGGATTAGTAATAATATAGAATAAAAACTGATAAATATGGTGAGAGAATTATAGCTATTAGAATTAATCGCGAGAATCTGATATTATCATTTAACATCCCTCCGTAAACTGAAGGTGGGTTCAGCCAAGTCTGTCACTAGATATGCCTTCTGTGAAGCCTACTAGATCTTGTGGGGCGACAAAGTCGACTCGAAGCAATCGTTTTGCAGCTCTCTCTCGAACAAAATGATAGTCAACCTCGATATGCTTGATGCGAGCAAGAAAAATCGGGTTGCCTACCATATGTAATGCACTAATACTGGCGCAGAAGAGTGATGGGGATCTGGAGTGGTGTGAAGTTCTTTTAGTTGAAATTGTACCCATGTTAAGTACGCAGTGGGAGAGGCTAAAGAGCGATAGTCAGCTTACGCGCTCGATCGGGACACCGTTGGTTGCTTTCAAGAACACCACTTGATGAGATTGGGTCCAAAAAAGAGATAATTGCCTGTGGTAGATTGTCGGTCATCTAGAGAACCGGGCCAGTCTG
Source organism: Warburgia ugandensis (assembly GCA_035236585.1). Classification (NCBI taxonomy): domain Eukaryota; kingdom Viridiplantae; phylum Streptophyta; class Magnoliopsida; order Canellales; family Canellaceae; genus Warburgia; species Warburgia ugandensis. Next base: position 40,529,791 of record CP141138.1, read on the forward strand.
CATCACTGAAGGCTGTGAGATTAAAGTTGTAAATGAATTTGAAGTTGAAGTGCAACATGCCTTTGATATACTTGATAATTCGTTTGACAGAAAAAAATGAATATCAGCAGGTTTATGCATGAATTGACAGTCTAGTCAATGTTAAGTATTGAAGTGCTCCAACTAAGTCTGTATGTGGTACTATTTTCTAAGGGTGTGCCATCAAGAATAGAGAGTTCGGTACCAGATGATATAGGGGGTACTTACTAGGTTTGCAATCGAGCATGTCAGGTCGTTTGATGATCTCTAAAGCATATTTGGATTGTAATAAAGAAACAAAATCAAGTCCTTGTTAGCAAAGCTCTTAGCAACCACTCTTGCTTTCCTTCGTTTAGTAGTGCCGTCAGCACCCATTAATTAGATGGCACGTTGTTTGCTTCAGATGGAGGAAGTTGAAATGTTCGTGTGTCATTCTAATAAGAACGGACATTTTATTTATAAGTGTTCTCCACATATCGGATTCAAATTTGGAAATGCATGTCGGCATATCCTCATGTAGGTAACGATTAAAGAAATAATTTGGGCTTTTGCATCCGATTTTTTAAGCCGTTCATTGGTTGGGGTGGGATATGACGGTGGGGCGCTAGGAGTAGAGGAAGTGTCAGATGGTGTGTACCAATTTGAACGGGAAACAGTAGATAAACTAGGCGAAGTCTCTTGTGAAGAAAGCTTCGGGAATCAATGGGTTGTAGTAGATTGTCGGTATTTGGCTGTGAACTTTTGTGAGATGACGCACTTGACTTGGTGAGGTGAAGGTACTGGTCCAATGAGGAATAGCTCCAGTGGTTCACGGAGTGACATTGTTGTTTGGGCACCTGTAAAAGGGAAGACGGATGCGTCAAATGCAACGTGTCTAGATATAAAAGTTTTACTTGTTTGTGGATCTAGGCACTTGTACTCTTTCTGTTATGAAACACACGTTGTCTGGTCCTTGAATCTAACTTAGATTCGTGGTCAGGTAGCAAAAGAGGATAGCAAGCTCAACCAAAACACGCAAGTAATTAAAGCAAGGAGTATTGTTAAGCATCACCTGAAAAGGGGATTTGCCCTTGAGAGTAGGAGTGGATAGCCCGTTAATTATAAGAAAGGTTTCCAGCCAATGTTCTTTGGGAAGTCTTGCCCCTTCGTGACAATTAGAACATTGAAGAAAAGTCTTACCAGATTTTGGCGGCATTCCAAGTAGACTGGAGGATTTGGAACCAGACGAGTTGGATCCGCCGGATCCATTATATCCATGCGAAGAATTGTTGAGCGAGCCATAGAGACTCAGCCACAATAATTTTTAGAACTACCACGTGTAAGTACGTGCGTGGAAGACATTTGCGTGAAGTTGCTCTCTAAGAAGTTGGAGTAGTAGGCTTCAAGAATGATTTGCGTCCAAGCAGCATGGAATAAAGGTTGGTGGTGGGAGGCGTACTGAGATAGCTGCACTGAGTGGAGCGTAATCTGATCAATACAAGTGAGAACGTAAAGAACAACGTCCGAATCGGAAACCAGAGCTTGTGCAATTTCAGCATGATCAGCAATGCTTATGATCCACTGGATATATTCTGTAATGGATTGAAATCCTTTTCTCATCGTCTATAACTAGCCCCTAAGTTGAACAATCTGGGCCGTTGAATTTGAGGTGAAATTTTGTTCTAGTGCAAGCCAAATGGCATGAGGGAAAGGGTTGCGACTTGCGCGAGTACTGGTTCCATTAGTGGAGAAAATCCAACTCATAATGGTTGAATCAGTACTTTCCCAGCTTATAAAGGTGGGACTGACAGATTTTTCACTATTAGTAGTGGTAGAAAGAAACTTTGGGGAAGGAGTAGATGAACCATCAATTAATTTTAGAAGATCCTAACCGTTGAAAATGGACAGCAATTGACGACTCAAAACAACATAATTGGAGCGATCAAGTTTTGTAGAATGTGATGTGTAACGTGGGTTATTGAGGGTGGGGTGAAGGAAAAAGAAGATGAAGGAATCTTGCTGTCATTTGAGCCAGTACTAGAAGAAGAGTTGGAGACATGCCTGAAACCATGTAAGAATGTAGAGAGAGAGAGAGAGAGAGAGAGAGAGAGAGAGAGAGAGAGAGAGAGAGACAGAGAGAGAGAGAGAGAGAGAGAGAGAGAGAGAAGAATGGAAACAAGAATGAAACTGATTTCTTCTGTTATGAGGCAATTGTACATGGGTTTATTTAGAGTTTTACAGAAAGATTTGTGAGAAATATGGTGTTGGTATTATCATTTAACAAGGTTACCAACAAAAGAAAAAGGGCGAGCAGCTTACCAACAAAAGTAAAAGGGTAAGCTTTGGAAATGCTTTAGAGTATCCTTTAGCTTCCCATCTAAAATATTATTAATTAGCCCTCCGGATCAAGATATCTATCAATGCTTACGGTTTTCTTTGAAACTTAGAACATTAACTTGCAAGTAGCCTTGAACGTGTGACCTTCCACGAGGGAGGCTCCTCCTTTTGCTACGAGGCAAGAAGGCCGAAGCTCTAGATTAGACGACTTGATCCCTTAAAGTTCCACCGTGATCCGTGTGCCTCCCAGTCCCTATTGCCAGTTTTTTATCTATTGATGTCAAGGAGCAAATTTGTTAAATCTCAATGGCCTACGCATACATTCTAGTAATTAATTATAATAGGATGGTCTTATGGTGGATGCCCATATTCTTGTTAGGAGAAATGACACGAGTAGAGCTTGCTTATTCAATGAGCAAACCATTTATTGATGGGCCAGGCACCCAAATTTCCCATAGCATGAGGGTTTTAAGTGTTTAATCATGTAGGATCTATTGCCGGATGTAAACTGGTGCTTATTTTGTTTTCTGAATCTCTACCTAAAGGCCACAAATTAGAGGCTTAGAACAATGTTAGATGGAGTTGAACTTTGGTGCATGGTTCAGCAAGAGCATAAATGGGCTTGTACAACTGTGCTTACATTTTCTTGAAATGCACAAGGTTCCTATTCTCGGTTAGCTTATGTTTTGGTTATTTTTCCCTCTTTTAACTCCTTTTACGTACTTGGAAGTTGAATCTAAGATTTGAGTTCCAGTATTCAGTAGTGTCTTAAATGACAGCTTCTAATTGGCCAGCTCCCTTGGTATTTTCTAATAAATAGATACCTTGTTTTCTATATTTTGCATCCCCCGTGTGAGGCACAATAGGTGGTCAGACACCTCTCCTTGAATACATATTCTGGATCCCACAAAGTAAAGCACATGCATGAATCAGTCCGCACCAAATACCTACCACAACTTGTTTTTAAATTTGACATCCATATTCCCTTCTTTTGATAGTGACAACCATTCACTTTGTTACAACACTTTTCTTTTTGCAGTTAATAGCCTCTTTAGAATCACTTTGTTAGAACATTCTCTATGTTGTTAAATGAAATTAAAAGACGAGTACTGGCATTAAAACAAGGTAGAAATAGATCATATATGATTTTATTTGGTTTCATTCATGAATAAGAATTGTCACAAGTATTTAGGTTTTCTCAAAGAAGAACTCATTCTCAAATAGGAACGAAAATGGTAGATTTATAGAATCTTTTATTTTTGGAAGGGGAAACATCTACATTATTTCTATCCTATGTATGAGAAGCCCTGTAAACATAGTTAAAAAGTCTTTCAATAGCTGAAATATTTGTTAAAAGGTTCCAACAATTTGATGTCTCAATTCAATCCCTAGTAATTCAAAATTCTCATCTTTTCAAATTTAATGGAAATTTATCAAATTAAATACAAAATTTGGCAAATTAAGTACATCATCTAATAATAATTAGTCAAATCCTCAGAAACTTTTTGTACCTTCTGTTTAAAGCCGATGTTAAAAACTAAATTCACATCCTAGTCATGCTTTCATCTTTCATTCTTCCCCAAACATATCTCATATTTTATGCATATTGGTCTTGCCAATGTATTCCCCAATCTGTACTTAGTTAACTATGCTCCAACATAATAAACCTAAGTTTCAAATATGTTGTTGGTGTTCTTGCTGTTCATCATCATCCTTGTCTCTACTCTGGTCTCTCTCTCTCTCTCTCTCTCTCTCTCTCTCTCTCTCTCTCTCTCTCTCTCTCTCTCTCTCTCTCTAAACTTATTTTCTCTCTAATAACTCTTTGTCTCTCTCTCTCTTGCACGTCAATGTGCCACTTACTAGTTGTTTTCTTACTGCTCTATAAAATGAAAATGCTATATAATTTTTATACTTTGAAAATGTTGAGTGATTTCCTGCTGTCTTTTGCCACACCTTTTCTAAATTTGTAAGTACAAAGTTCAAGTTATGATAGCTTAATTGAAAATTAAATAATATTTAGCTTGATTGTAACATTATCCTAGCATGGGGCAACTTGCTAAATTACTATTATAAGCTATTACAATTCCTTAAAAGTCAATCATGAACACTTATGAGGGTTTACTTAACTGCATTTCTTAAGCATTTCTGAGATATCATATCATATCTAAAATGTGCAACTTATTTAACAATGATATCTTGGGCATATGTAAGATATCAGGTTTATTTAATTGTAATATCATAGACATATGTGAGATATTAGGTTTATTTAACATTATCGCTATTGATATGTTCGTTGTTATCAGAGATATGATAACCCCTCTTTATAGTGTAAATTCTGAATGTTTCCAAAGAGAATCAAACCATGATTTTTTTAGAGAGAGAAGAAATTGGTGTCTTCAAACCATGACATTCATTCAATGTGCATGCATCCCTACATGCTCTAGTCAATGCATGCATGTAACCCATCTCCATCCTCCACATTATCTCCATCTACTAGTCTAACTATGATCTAGCCCCTTAATTTTGTTCTTGTAACTCTAATTTCTGTTGTCAAAATTCACATAAAATAATCCTCAAGGTGGGGAAATCAATAAACAAAGAACATTAAGTGGAAGATCATATCTGCAAGCTCTTTGATCAATAGAGATTTTATATGGTAAAAGGTTCAAGTTCAACTCTGGCCACTAAAAGTATATGGGGGGCCAAGATTTGGTTGATCCAACCTTTATCTTCTAATGACTAAGCTACTATGGTGTGCGATGAACGGTTATGATTACCAAAAGTATGGGACCTACAGATGCTTTAATATATAAAACCTCCTAAAACATTGAATAAGTTGATCCTGTGGGAGATTAGGCAGTTTTGGTTCCATTGATTTTCATGGAAGAAGTATGGGCTTAACAGATCAAGGGTTGTGATCATTCAAGAAAACAATCCTGTTTTAGATCAAAGGATTTATGTCAATGTGGCAAATAAAGGCTTCTCTCTAACCAGTGAAGGAGCATCATTATTGCATTTTGATTGGTTGATACATTGTTTTTATAAAAAATATCAAAATATGATACTTAGATATCACAAAAAATACCATAGAACATATCTCACATATCCCAGATATCATAGAAAATATTATAGAACACATGACAAATATCACAAATATCACAAAAAATATCATAGAAGACATATTAAAAGAAACACCCAAGATCCCAATTAAATAAACCCCAGTTAGAAACAATTATAAAGTTAAGAATATTGTTACAAAAACATGGAGAGGGACAATATCATATCCCATTGAAAATGTAAATTTAAAGAAAGGAAGTCCTTAAGGATACCTTTTTAGTTTACTTTTTATCGATTAACAAGCTTTACGTAATAGTTAAGAGGTCCTCAAGATTCAATTCCTTTTTGGAAAGAATCCTTCAAAATGCATTTCTTTCTTTGTTTTTTTCTTATCTCGTATGTAATTAGCTTTTGACATGCACCATACATAGATGACATAGGTCTACAAGATTTGGACCTTTTCGTCAAGTGGGTGATGTGCCATGGCCATGGAAACTCCACTCATCAAATCATCGACTTCATAAATGTCTAATCCACAACTTGCAAATAGTTTGATGAGAACATAAATGACTTAGGAGTTAGGCCTAGCTATTTGGTACAAGGATAACAAACCATGGATAATGATTTCCTCCCTTGTACAACAGCAAAAGACATAAGCATTGTCTATGGATAATTGAATCCAAGGATTGTTATGGTGTCCCATGGTAGACATATTCACTATGTTAAGGATTCAATTTCAATGGACAATTGCACTCAAAAGATTCACTCCACTATATATATATATATATATATATATATATATATATATATAGAGAGAGAGAGAGAGAGAGAGAGAGAGAGAGAGAGAGAGAGAGAGAGAGCAAAGAGTATGAAGTTCACATCATGAGATTTGATAATGCAAATCAGTTTTTGTGAAGTTGAGCTAGACAGGTTGAGCATGGAGAGTTTTGAGTCAACTCGGGGAGTTTAGCATCAAGATTAGCAAAAAGTATTGAAACTTCCAAGAAAACTAAAAAAATACCCTGAAAACAACTAGAAAACCACCCAAAGGCAACAAACCAAATGACAAGTGCCCAAGAGACAATCAATCCATGGAAACTCTTTTCCATGTGCTCAGAACTTGCCCCAAAATTAGAGAACTATGATAGATGGTTGAAAATGGTTTTTTATTAAAAATTTTAGAAAATAATTATGTTTCAAAAGCCAATTCTAAATGGTTTCAGGAAGCTCCAAGAAAATAGAGAATGAAGTCACTTGCTATAAATACATGGAGCTACCTAGCTTGTGCGGATGGAACCCATTGAATATGGGTGATTCTTATTAAGCTTTGATGGGCTAGCTAGGAGAAATCCAAGAAGTTGTTAGTAAGGGTTATAAGAGACTAGATTGAAAAATTTGTTGCTGGCTTCCTTATGTTTCTCTATAACCAAATGCAAAATGGATTATCCTCAAGGCTTTAAATAGGTAACTGACATAAATGTTTCTAAATTGAATGTGCAAGGGACTTGGAGGTGGTTTTAGAATCCCTCAGATGCAAAACTCATTGATTTGGGAGGCATAGAACTTAAAAGTTGAATGCAGGACGGTGATCAAGAATAGGGATAGCAACGGGTCAAGTCGAGTAGAATTTTAGCTGACCCTAACTCCAGCCCTAGCCCTTACACTAACTTACTTTGGGTTATAGTTTTCTAACCTAACACTTTTAGGGTAAAATCCATTCCTAGCATGAATTAGTGTCACAACTTTTAACTTAGCCTAAATCTAACAACAAATTTCATGGCCTCCTTAAGGGTCAATTAGGGTTGGGTCCCCTGATTGCCATCCCTAATTAGAGGTATCCAACCTCTCCATCAGGTACATAAATGGGAGGGAATAAGGTGTAGATGGTTCAAGTAGTAATGCTTTAAATATTGGGAACATTTACGTTTTGTTAAAATAGCCATCCCAAATTTAAAATAGAATTGTTATTTTGGATTGTAAGGGCAATTATATATCTAGAACTATGTACCCTCTTGCGACTCTTTAGTGAACTCATCTTTCACCCCACCCCATTTGAAGCCCCACCATGCCCCAAAGAAAAAAAGGAGATTTTATGTGATGTATGTGTGTACAATTGACTTACTTATTTAACTTGCCACTATACATAAGCCATGTGAAAACTTCAACCTTATGTAATTTCATTGGGACTCTAACTTATGACATTTAAATGGATGATGGAAAATAAAAAATGATTTTGCTCATTGAGATAGAGGGCCCACTTTCTTCTTCTTCTTCTTCTTTTTTTTGTTGAATGCAATGATTTTATGGAGAAATATAAATGAGAACATGCAAAAGAGTAAAAAACAAATAGAAACAAAACTAGCCTTCCCTACAGTTTCTAGGAAGACATGGGCCTTGAATTTCTAAATTATGTGCATGTACAATACAAGGGGGTGCAAAACTAAGCCACAACTCATTGGACTTAGACCTAGAAGCCTTGTTAGCTATATGTGATTCAATTGGCTTTAGTATAGATATGTTTAAAAATGGCTCTATTAAATCTATTCAAGTTATGGATACAGTCCTTCTATAGTCTTTAATTTTTCATTTCTGATTCATTATTTCCTTCATCCATATCATATCTCCTAATAGCACTTACAAGTACTAGGTTATTGTAAGAGATGCCCATATTAGAGATCATTGTTAGACCATGTAGAAGAGCCCACTATTCTACATTGTTGCTTGTTTGTTCTCTAGGAAAGTAGCTAAACCCAGCTACAAATCTTCCACAAGAATCATGAATGATTTTATCGAGAATCAAGTATCCCCTAGATTACTTAAGGTAGAATTATCAAAGGCAAGTTGAATAAAGCCCTCAGCGGAAGGTCTCCATGAAACTTTAAAGAACTTTGGAGAGTACAACATAAGATTTTTCTAATTCCATTAGACGAGGACATTCTTTTATTCTTTAGAATGCCATGATCAATCGACAAATGAATTTGTATATGCAATAACCTTGCTCGTCCATGTAATAATGAGATAATCCTCATTCTAGGATTTATTTTGGTGGACAATTCTATTTCTAGCATTCCAAATTTCTTATGCAAAGTAAGCATTTGTTGCCAAAAAAAGAATAGATATTCTAAAGTGAGACTTTTGCAGATTAGTCCATTCAGAAAGGCCTCTTCAATGGATTGGAAATTAGAATATTCAATACCCAAGAGATTGAATACAATGACACATAAAGGCCTAACATTAGCACAAGTAACAATCAAATTGATATTTTGATTCATCAATGTTTCTGTAAAGTAAACATTAATTGTTTTCCATGTGGAAAACATAATATAATCTTAGTTTTGTGGGTAATCTATGGTGGGCAAACAACCAAAGAAATATCATAACCTTTGGTATATAGTGAATATTCTATAAATATTTTCAATTGATATATTGAATAACTTTGCAGTGATCATATCATAGCATAATTTGATTGAGCATTGATTATTTTTATAATGCAATATAAACCATTTCATCTCATTGCCTAGGAAAAAGTCTCAAAGAAAGAATCTCCTCCTTAATGTTATCCAATAGAAAAGAAATGAAGTCTTACTTCCATTTTCCATTGTCTCAATTCATTATAAAATTTTATTTATCATTTTGATTGAAATGAGAAGGGAGATCAGTACGATTGATAGAATCAACAAGGGGACATTGATAATTGTAAATCCTGTAATCCTTCTAGACTTGGATATCCGCACCATTCCCAGGTAACCATTGAATGCCTTGCTGAAGCAGGTTTCTAACACAAAGGATGGCTTTCCATGCTGTAAATGATATGGCTTTATCTCAAGGTCTTCAATGGATTTTTGAGCAGGTATTTAGCTTTAACAAATTGAACCCAAAATGGGTTGAGGTTTAGTAAAAAATGTCCAACCTAGTTTGGTGTTTTAAAATAAGAATCCATTTTGACAGCTCATGAATCCTCTGGCCTCCATCAAATTTATGAGAGCAAGTGCGAATCCAACAAGAAAAATGAGTAGATCTATGATCCTTAGAATGATCCTAAATTAAAGAATGTTTTTTTTTGGGTTATTCATCCATAATAGCTTTAGGGACAAGAAGGGCCGCAAGAGAATAATAAGACATACCTGAAGTGACAACTCGCACAAATGTTGTCTCCCCAGCTCTTGAGAGGAGTTGACATTGCTAGTTGGCTAGTCTTTTATGAACTTTGTTGATAAAAAATTGAGAATTTCTTTTTTGAAAATTAGAGAATAACATAATTCTCAATTAGTTATCACCATTTGTAGTCTTGCTAATACCAAATGCCTTGAGAAAGTAACTAATAAATTTATGGTGCATACCTTGTACAAACCTAGTCAGATTTATCAAGAGAGATAGTGAGTTGAATTCCTTAAATATGGTTAGCAGAGTGCCATAGATGACCTAACAATTATTTATTATTGGTTTAGCAAAGATAATCAAATTGTAAGCATATAAGATGTGAGTAATTGGAGGCTATCCACAAAAAAGCTGCATTGGAGTGAGGGCTTTTGATTGAATAAGGTGCAAAGAGATGCCAAAAATGCTTCTACACAAATCACAAATAAATAAGGAGGTAGAAGATCTCCCTATCAATGTCCAAGCTTAGGTTTAAACCAATTAGATGGTGACCCATTCACTAGGATAGCAAGGCTAGTCATCGAGATACATTTTCCATCATTCAATTGCTCATTCAATAGGAGGGCTCTATTTGTATTTAGGAAACATTTTCTGTCACAAACAGCTCCAAACAAATTTGAGTCCTTGTAGAGTAGATAGTCATAAACATCTAAAAAGTAGATCTTGGGTCTTTTTTCATGATTTGAGCCATTACATCATATAAGGCATATAAACTAGGAAACTCACCAAAAATTCAATGCACTTAGATGACCTTAACCACATCTTTTGCTCTAAGAAATTAGATTAAAATGGATGATCTTGATTTTTGATGCAGAGAGACATAAGCTAAATGTCACTAGTAGACATGAAATTTAATTTGTAGCCAATCTAAGTCATTCAAAACATGATGAAGCCGTAGATCTAAAAAAACGTTATCACCATTAATTAGAAAAGTTAGTGTCTACTTGTTAGGATGCTTATTAGCATCTACTCTTATCGTGACTCAACAAAGTATACTTGGTAGATGAGATAAAAGCTAGCTAGAATAGAAACAAGTGCAAAGATAGCGTGGGGTTAGGAGGGCAATTGTCCCTGTGAAATTTTAAAAATCTATCGATATCTACCTTTCTCTCTCACACAAATGTGAAATAGTAATTGGATTAGATCTATTACTTTTCCTGAATAAAGATATGAGACATTAGTATGGGTCCATCCATGGTTTTAGGATGATTTAACACTGTTGTAGGACCAAAAATTTCAATTTATTAAGTCCCCAATATGCATATAAGCTCAAGGCAAGAGATAAAGTCCACACCCTCTTTTTCTTGTTTTGTGAAAATGTCGTTTGCAAATGCAAGTTATTCACTATGTTTGGAAAGACTTAGATACTTAGAGATAAAAAAATTCATACTTAGTCTAGACAGTTTTCTACTAGCATAGAAAACAAGATCAATGGTTTGGATCTAAGTAAAAATTCATTATGCATAAATGGAAAAAGGATTATAGATGAAGTCCAAGTAGTAGGAATACATGCTCTTGGGCAGGGGAAGAAGTTCACACCCTTCTTTCATGGGTGGTCATGAAACTTGTTTATATAGATCTAAGCCATTCATCTTGTTTAGAATGGGTTAGATAAACTAGAGATAAAGTTTCATATTTATTGGAAGCTTCTAGCCTATCTTTTCGTGATTAAAAAAATGTTGAGCTACCCATTTTAATTAATTTTCTTAAAAAATAAAAAAAGTAGTTAATATCATCAAAATGCATTGCTTTATATTGAGTTACCTATTTTTGATATGATGAACGTAATGAATTGCTTAGATCTAAAAACATCATTATGCAAGAAAAACAAGAGCATGGACTTCTTCTCCTGCTCAAGAGCACGTACATCTACTAGGACTCTAATAATCTTTATAGTTATTCCTCACTTGCATGTGCACTTCACTATTAACATTCCTCTCCATGATTATCTCATTATAAATTTTAAATGTGATTAGTATAGGTAAAGATAATAAATCAAGTACTTTTAATGAAAACTATTTTATTAGTATTTTTATTTTAATCTCACTATGTCTTTTATTTTTGAAAATTTTTGATTGATCGCAAAAAGTTTGTGCCTCTCCCCAAAATCCTGGCTCCGACCTTTGGTGGGAACCATGGATCCAATCCTTTAGATGGGCCATGCTCTGAATATCTTATCCATTTGATGATCTTAGGGCTTGTGGTTAGAGGGTGGTTTCAGTTTTCGAAGGCTATCCATCAGTTGTTTGCACCTTGGAAAAACAATGCTTCCAATCATCCAGTAGATGAGAATTTTGGGCCCTGGCAATCTGAGGTAGAAGATGAATTGTTTAGATCACCAACTAGGGAACCCAGATGTACTTTTGTGTGATCTGCTCTATTGTAGTCCGTCGACTACAATCTAATTTCTCCTTAGGGGGACCCACCAAATGACTCCCATGATTCAGTGGATCCTAACCTTGGAATAGAACACAAACAAATACAAACGCCTGTCCTCTGCACCAAGAATCATGGCTTTCCTTCGCCAGAAAAGATCACAGGACAAGAGCAGCCCTTGCTCTTTTTCCTTCAAAAATAAATTAAAAAACCCATCAAATTGAAAGATCGATCAGTAAAGAAATATGGCCATACCCCACATCATAATAAAGTAATATTCATATTTCCAAGTGTCTTTGATTTTTCTTCGTTCTTCTTTTTCTAATATTTGTCGTGTTTTCAAAGTGCAGCGTCTTATCTGAACCTAGAGCCACTACTTGCATGGTTACTTGATGCTGGTTGACCTGGAAATGCTTCCTTGTCCCTACAACTTGATGAAGTGAAAAGAACCTACGAGGCCTTGCACCTTTCCAATCCACCTCAACATCCAACAAACCCAACCATGCTATGTTCCCAATACTTTACGCTTCTTACAATTTTAATGAGAGTAAGACTTTCTCTTCTCCCAAGGGCACCAAGATGGTATCCTTCCATTCAAGGCGATCATGGTCGTTAATTCCACTTCCTTGAAATAGATGGCCAAAGCAAGAATTGGACATCACTTGGACCAGACTATTATCCGACAGTAAGACCCTAAAATTCAACATGGATCAGCCCTTCCCAATTTTTTTGTAATTGCTTCATCGAATGTCGTGAAGAAAGGACCAATTGAGATCTATTTTCAGATTGTTTTTTAGCTTTAGCAGTATATTTGATGCTGACCAATTGATATTGTATACGTATTTATGTATATAAAGGAGCAGTTCCGGTGCACGAAGCTCCTGCCTATGTGGGTCTGGAAAAGGGACGGACCACAAGGGCTTATAGTAGGTAGGCTTACTTTGCATTTTGCAAGAGGCTGATTTCACACCTTGAACCTGTGACCTCAAGCTCACATGATGATAACTTTTACCATTATGTATATGTACATATGCATATATATAAATATTTGTATGAAAAAGCTAAAAAGAGGCAGGTATTGGGCTCCTTCCTAACAGTTACTTTGTGGGCCCTGTGGGGTGCCAAGTTGCTGCGATCAACCCCATCAATGCAATTAATAGGTCCACGAACAGGTTTGCATGTCTTAAGGATATTTGATTATAGTCAATAATTTGTATGTAACGAAAGGTGAATGGTCATACACATTAATTTTAGTCATAAATTATTAGTCTTCCCTTTTGATTTTTGTTTGTGATTTTTTACCCTACTTCCCCACTATATCATTTTAGCTGATGCAAAATTCCACCGCTAATAATGGCTACAGGTCTGTCACTTTGAACATGTGCTTAATTATTCGCATAACGGGCTAGTGAATTTCCAAATAAAAGCAGAAAAAGGCAAGTGAAACACCACAACGCAGTGAAAATATATACTAAATTGAACGGGCAAATTTGTAGTGGAATTGTAGCTAACATGCCACAAAAAAAGTCTACCATGGCAGGTTTAGCAACTCCTAGTCATACAAGTTATTTCAACTCCAGCTGATTTAGAAACTGGATGCTGCAGTGAGAAAGGAATGGTCCATGTGAAACCAGAACAGTGGTCATATGGGCATGAAGAATCTACTATCAAAAGGACATATTTTGGAAATATATTACAAAGGTAATACACGCTATTTTGTTTAAGAGCAGTTTCAATTCTAAACTCGTTCCCCCTTCCCTCTTCGTTGTTAACGCATCCACTTTTGTACTTGTCTTCTTTGAATCTTTCTATTATCCAGAAATAGCATTCAGACTTCGGGAGGTTAGAAGTACAAGAGTTTGGTGAGTCAAAGAGGCCGGAATTCATTTGTACCCATGGTTTGATTCAATTAACGAGAAAATAGTGAAGAAGTTGAACTAAAATGTGGGCTTTATAGCGACATAAACCGATGCAAAAATGTCAAAAAAGTTGACTATAAAATGGTAATACAGTTTAGTATTTGACAGCAACCTCGCAGCCTTCAACCAAGGACGGTCTAGCCCGTAAGGCTTTCCGGTTGGCAGTTCTCAATCTCGCTGAATTGGTAATAAGATACTGCGAGGGAGCAGTTAAGGTTGAAAGAAGATACACCTTTATATTTGTTTGGAAGAGATAATGCACATCTACTCCAGATAAATAAGAGAAAATGTTCCTCCACAATCTCTAGCGCAGCTAGCTGATTGCTAACAACAAGGCACCTCCCCCACAATAAGCTTTCGTTGCAGGTTCAGGTCACCATTTTTTTTCAGGGATTGGATTTAACATTTTTAAGTGACTTGCTTTGTAATTCTTCAGTTGTGCCAGTTGAGAAAAAAAATAGGAGTCAAGCACTTCTTGCCAAGACAACTGAGAAATGAGCTTAGATTATATTTCTTGCTTAATTGTGTTATTCAATTTTCTTACTTCCAATAATTCCTTTAAAGGATAATGATATATGCATCCCTAGTTTTTAGTCATAAGTCCCTCAATAAAATTCAATCAGCTATAAATTCAAGTAGGTCCAGAGTTTCGAAGATCCAAATCGTTCGTATCTTGGCTTGGATGGGCCAGCTCTAAATTCCCATTCATTAGTAATCCTAGCAACTGTTAGGGTGTGCAAAAACCGACTGTACTGTTGCGTTTTTGGTCGGTCTGAATGTTGTTATCAGTCGGCAGGGGTCGGTCCAGTCCTACGCAAGAACGAACTGTTCGGTCCAGTCGTTTTAGCGTTACTAGACCGCACGCGACCGATATTGGATGCATTTAATAAGGTTAATTCCCATCAAGTCAGGCTGCATATGTAAGTTTGTCTTGTCCCACTAGAACCCTGAACTTCGAAACCAATCTTGCCTCTATTCTTCTGCTTCTCTCGCTCTTCTCCTCTTCTTCGACTGCGTTCGATTGTAGGCTTCGCAAAATTTCATCGATTTCCTGCAACCATAGGATGCTACTTTACTCAGACTGCCAGTTATCATGCTTTCATATCCATCTTTTGAGTCTCCAACAATTATTTTAATAATTATATATCCAACTTGACTAATGGAGGAATATGCAAGCACCTTGTCCTTGAATGACAAGTCCGAACTATAGCAACCGGCCACCCAAGGAGACTATTTTGTTGGATGGCTGTGGTTTCAAGAATTGGCTCGTTATGATGGAACCACCCGAAGCGAATAGGGTTCAAGATGCACATGCAGCTCTTATAGCAGAGAGGGACGTAACGTAGTACCTGGAGATCAAGAATGGGACTGGTTGGAACTACGCATTTGCTGGCTTCCACTTTTGATCGTGGCCATACGTTCCACATCATCCAGACTCCCTGTCAACTTTTGCCACTGCCATCTCCAACATTCTTATCTAGGCTTCTCCTAAAGGGAAGCGATGGAATTGCGGAGGAAGCGATCTTCAGTGATTGGATCGGTCATTTTCGGTGAGAATTGGATCAAGAGAGATAGCATGAAGATGAAATTCCTGGGTTTCTCTGGATTGTGAATAAATTTGAGATAAGATCGAGTGACGGAAATGGTTTTATGCTAAATCATCTATTTCTAGCGTGGGGCAATCTCTTCATCGCTCACCAGATGTGGGAATTATGGATCTTTGCGGGGGTAGAGATGCTAGGAGAGAAATGGGAAACATGGACGATTGTTGGGCTGGTTTCTGTCCGGACCCAAAATGGGATCGAACCCAACCGAAGACCGATCGGTCTGTCTTCACCCAACACAAATCGGATTGGACGGGGCCATGGATCGAACCCATTCTTCAAAGGTTTAGACATTTAAAGATCCGATCCTACATGAACTTATACCCATTCATACAACTTATTAACGTGCTCATGAGGTAACGCAAGGGGCACATGTATCGGTAACTTTCAATTTTCTTTCAATTACAAGCTTAAAATTATGAAACAAATCAGTCGTACACACCCATAAATTTATTCCCTGACCTATAGGGTAAAATAGCAACTCAATAATATTTCAAGGGAAATGCCAAATTCTTTGCAACCAATTGCGCCAAAAAAAAACTTTTAAAACAAAAACAAAGTGGAGCAAGAGGCTAATGTGGAAATTTGTTGTGCTATCGATGACTTGTCATTTAGGCCCTAAGTCGTGTGTCTTACTCCTTTTCACCAACAACAAAAGGTCAAATACAAGAATTCAGCGTTCACTTTTGCATATAATAGCCACAAAATCCAACAAAATATTTGGAGAAGATAATGCGAGATTTACTTGAATCTTTAGGGGGTAATCCAATCTCGATATATCATGAATTTCCTTTTTCTTTGCGTAGGTCGGTTGGCATACAAAATTTCCAACCGCTGACCTCAACGCTACGAGCCTCAAGCTTGACTAGGAAAAAAGCTAACCTCACGAGCACAGAACCAAAGTTACGCGCGTCCACTCATATGTGCGCCAATTTCCCGACTTCTATTTCCTTTGCGTTAAGGCTTCTCTGACGTGCCTTTTCTCATTGGCTGGCGTCATTCTTGACAAGCTATCACGGGTCACTCCTGCAGGAGGAGTGCCAATATCAAAATCACCAGTGCTGTTAGCTAAAGAAAATACCTCAAAGAAGATGGGACATGCCCATTGACCAATCCCAAAACATCAAAATCACTATAATTGAAGAGATTCTTGGATGATGTTATTTACTAGTCATGGCGGTAATTCAAGAGAGGATTCTAATTCTACCCGGTTAATAACAGCCTAGCGTAAATAACCACCGGTTTGGCATGTAACGAGGCCAAACGATAAGACAAAAATTTCATATTTATTTATACACATGTTACAAAGGTACATTACCTGAAATAAAATAATATACTTTGAAAAAAATTAAAATGTCTAAAATTCTTCCAACTGTCTTTGTTCCTCGCTTATGTTGCCAAGCATGTCTCTAACTCTCTTTCCGTCACGTGCATCTCACGCCACCTGTTTTTATTTTTTTATTATATAATATTCTCAGTGTAAAAAAATAAATATACAAGTGTTTGTAATCCAAAGGTTTGTTGCAGTTGTGGAATAAACGGCTCCGAGGAATTCAATATTGTAATCTAATGGTATTTGCCTCGGTTGAGATGATATGGAAGTGGTCGGTCCTGGCAATCTGGTGGCGTCTACTCTCCCGAACTGGACTATATCAGCCATGGGATATGTAGACGGACGTGTTTTGTTTGAATGTTGACCAGTGGGTGTTGAATGTAACGTCTGGTTGTGGATTTCTTTTCCTTGGCATGTGAACGACTGACTGCTGTAAGTGGACATTGCAAACGAGGTACAAGTATAGATGGATTTATTAGTACAAATTCTGGAGGATGAAACGTCCACAGTTGGGCCCACCCAAAGAAGAATGAACCTGGTCTCTTGATAATTATAATATACGATATGGATAGTTGAAACTGCTCTTCGTTGTCAATCGATTGTCTTCATGGGGCTGCTTGGTAGTGGGATAGCTATCCTAGCAAGGATGGAGTATTATTAACTGTAATGTGGAAAGGCTTATTCTCAGACTGCAATCCCAAAGTCCCAGTGCCAAAAGCAATTGCCACACCATTCTGGCCATTAATGTTGTAAATATGTTGCAATCCAATGATCACAAGTAGCGTGAAAAAAATTAGTTTGATCACTTAAAACAAATCGTTTAAACAGAAAGCGCTAAAAGGATTGGTGAAACTAACCGCCTTTTCGGCTCCAAGCGTGCAGAAGCGATCTGCTGTGTCTATCTAATTGACAACCGTATTCATCCTTAATTTGCTGTCAGTTTCACCTTTCATTGGTCAATAGAGCTTGGTTTAAGGTACTACCATGGACAGCTAAAATGTTTGTTCCTGTTTGTTTAAGCTTTGACACCGATTGATCAAGACCCTGTTCACTCTGCTGGAAGATTAAAGATGTCAATTGAAAAATTGACTGCTAAGCTAGATCTTGAAACTATTGCCTGTGCAGTTGGTATCCTGGAAAAATACAGCCTAATGTTACAAAATCAGAGTCAGCCTAAGGTACCAAATACGGCTAATACCAACATCAAATGGTGCCTATACATATATATTTGCCGACTCGTGGCTAGCAAGTGCCCATAATGAGTGGATGTAGGGCCTAGCTAGCAGTTTTCATATGATGTTATTGGTATAGGTACAAATTAATGTATAGCTAATGTAATCCAAGGAGTAAACATCTATTTAAGTTGTGAAATTCAAACCAACGTAATGTATAAAAAAAGCGAAGTGGAAGATTAAGGCACGTAATTATGAAGTCTATACAATAGGAAACTAAAAAACATTAACAAATGACTACCGAGAAAGCGGCTTCCTTGTTTAATTAATGGAATCCTTTCCTGCTTCTCTGTCATAGTTTGGAGGTAATGAAAGGTTACAACTCTAAGGACATTGCTGTATATACCGTACCATCGGGATCTGGATAAACTTTTGGAGATATATGAGGACATAAACGTGCAGATGGGGTCGTTGATCTTGCAAAGCATCAAGAGGTGACTTCCATGTTGAAATGGGGTCTAAAGTAAGCTAAAGTTCAGCATACAGTTCTAGTTTGATAGTGAAACCGTGAGGAGAACTGTTACCGGGGTGCTTATGCTTGAAATTAGCACAACAACACGGACTTGCGTTCACTAAATTTTGCTGCCGACGACATAAATGTGGCACCTGTGGGCTCTTCTCATCTAAATGTCGTTGTTAGGAGGCGCCTCACATCCACAAATGGTCAGCATTTTCAAAGCCGAGTATCTCAACGATCTGATGAGATAATAGTAAAATATGTCTCTAAAACACTTAAAACTATATATATATATATATATATAGTTCATTAATCAGACCGTCACAACATGCATAATTTCAAAGTGAGGCTCAGATATCGGACCGTCCGGATCAGCATTATGCCATTGCAAATCTAAGTTGGAAACGTCATGTTTAATATATTAATTAAACTTTGTTCAGTGAATTAAAACTTAGAGAAGGCGGAAAGTGATGGGGACCCGACGTGAGTCCCGTTAGAGCGCAACCGTAAAAGATTTTGCCTGCCTTGAAATTTTGGACCGTGACCACTTTAACTGACGAGCCAGAGGAGTCGAAACGGTATTTTGAAGATAACCCAACTGATTTCACGGGCACATGGCCCGAAAATAGTGTTCAACGAGATGATTTAATAACCTTCCCGAATACTTATTTATATAGCCTCAATTATTTCCCAGAATATTTCTTTTTAAAAGAAAGTAAAAGGTGCCACAGCGCAACTTTTTCCGTGTTTTAAATCTTGTGACCCTGTTCAGAGTGCATAACTACTTGGTAGTCTGCCCATAACTTCTAGCTCCATAGGTCCATCTTGATAAGTCTATGTCAAAAGAGCTCACCGACCACATAACCCTAGAAATCTAACCAAAACTTAAACATGGATTACTCCAATGACCGGCCAGTGGCTCCTTCCGCCAGGAAGTCATTGATTAAAGCTACTGTCTGTCTCTAATTGTGGGCTATAGATTGTAGGGGATCCATCTGCAGCTACACCTTAGGCAGGCGATATGCAACAACGTGAACGATTTTAACTGAACTTCTGATATGTTAATCTCCTAGTTCAATATAATAGTGGTTATAGGATTGCCCAACCAAGTAGATTTATGCAGCATGACGCAATCTGATTTTGATTATCGGATAATCACATCACGGCTTAGAACAGGAGTGTGGACGAGATCCCTATAAATAATTATGCTGCATTGACAAATTTTCAATATCAATCTGACATGAACGGGTGCGTCACGAAACAAGTCATGTTCCTTCTGTCGAGCAGATCATTGTACCTTTACATCATGTAAACGCTCGCAATGACAACATCATTTTACCTTCGCATGTTGACCTGAAATAGATTTTAACAACTCCAATATAAAAGCGCCAAGAATACCACGAACCAGCATAAAAGATCGAACGGTTGAAACTCATTAGAGGGAAATGGTTGGAGAAGGAAAGCAATATTGTCTAATCCAGTGAAGAGAACTAACCTGTGGCTGGGACTAATTGGTAGTGCATTTGGAGGGTTTGTTGGAGTTTTTTGGCCCTGATGAACCTGGCTACTGTTGCGAGAGAGTGCCGAGTGGGCCATCTTGAAGAAGGGATTTTGTCTGGAGTTGAGGAGAAGGGAGGAGAGAGGTTTGAGTTTGGGTTAAGCGAGAGAAAGAGAGAGATGGTGTGGAATTAATTAAAAAAAAATTCTTCTCTTGAAGGACCATTTCACCCTTAGGGATTCTTCTACTATACTACCAAAATGGTTAGTGCCGTTTCACCCTTAAAATACAATTATTTTACAATTTTCCTGACACAAGATATCCAGCGAAGTAACTCTATGTATATTACATAAAATAGTTTATCTATACACTCATGAGAGCTGTATCTCTTGTTTAAGCATGTGTATGCGTGTCGGGGTGACTTGCCGACGTAACGGCCGATAATCAATCTCCAAGGTTGTCAAGGAATCGATACACTCATGAGAGCTGTATCTCTTGTTTACGCATGTGTATGCGTGTCGGGGTGACTTGCCGACGTAACGGCCGATAATCAATCTCCAAGATTGTCAAGGAATCGATAGAGTTGATGAGTTTGGATAGGTTTGGAAGACCGGGAAAGTTTTTCCTAGTCAATGAAAACAATTTTGTGATCGTCGTACAACGTTAGCAATCTAATGACGATAATACCCCTTAGCAGAACTAATTGTTGCATGTATGAACGGGGCGTTGTTGTAAAAGAACTCCAGTTGCTATCTCGTAATTACGGGAATAAAAGGGAGTAATTTGTTCTAGTGTGGCGAAAGGGGCGCGGCTGTCATATGACGAAGGCTGTCGAATGGGCCCTGCTCACGGAGAAATTACGGAAGTGGATTTTACGGAAAGAACCCTGTTACTTAAATCCTTGTTGACAGCCTCTTGACATCGGGCCAAATCTCGCTCTTCCTCGTAAATGTGAGTTAGTTATGTTCCGGCTCAGAGGCCGGGTGAATGTGAATGCACCATAAAACGGGATGACCATTATTCGGAGATCTATCTTCAGCAAAGTGCAGTCTCGTGAATTTAAGTACACAAAGTTATTACATAAAGGAGTTATGTTGTATTTTGCAAGAATTTATTTTCATGTCTCAAGAAGGGCAGTCCTTGTGAATGAAGCTCTTATAGTCTTACCTTGTATTTTTACAAAAGACTATTTCTACGTCGTGAACTCGTGACCTTAAGATCATACGACCATAACTTCTACCAAAAATGAACAAACCCACGACCTTTAAATTATTATACAACAAAGCTTACCAACTTTTATAGAGTTATTAAACATTGAATTTCAATATTTATTTTCTTTGCAAATCGACCAACCAAACGGACAGTAGCATAAAACCATCTCCTTCAACATATGTCTGAGATGGATGATTTTTACACAAGTTTCTGAATTATGAAAATTTATTTTTGAAAAGTTCCCATCCTTTTGCATTCTGATTTAATCAATAATCGTCCAAAAATTCCCATTTACATGCAAATATAAATCCAAGTGGAACCTAGATTCCCACTCCACTCCCACATTCTCTTTTCCAACCCTTCTCAATGGTTTCCTGAATTTACCGATTTATTGGAGAATCCCAACTGAAAATGCGGGACCCACTCTACACCGAGTGATTGATCTAGTGTAATACATTACTCGGCCGACCACCCTATATAACTCAGACCTTCCCAACAAAAAGGCGCGTTTGAGTTTGTACTTGTAACGAATGAGCTAAAATACCAGGAAATGATTGTAGGAGTGGCAGTTCCAAAGGATAAGGAGGACCTTTCATTTAATGATCTAAGCCGTTCATTTATCGCACTCAATGTTAAGTACGCAAATGTCGATAGATGGGAAGTTTACGATCATCTGATCCGAACAGTTGTGCCTTGAATTTGAACGAAAGTAAATCTGGAATTCCGGATTAACAAAAACATTTGCCTTTCTTATCCCGATTATCGAGCCGATGGATTAGGGGAAACAGATTCCAGAGCAGCAAAAGAGGGCTCATTTCTGCCTTTTGTTATCGGCTATCAAATTCTAGACCGGCTAAAGAGTGGAACCCATCTCGAGAACCAAGTCGAGCACAAGCCGGTAAGCTTCATGGGAGACGGGCATTAACCTCTAAGCGGAAGAGAATCAGTTATTTAAGCAACGGCCGAAGAGGGAAGAGTAAACTTCACAAGCCGCCGGTCCCGCCATTCAAAGTCAATGTCTAATTAAAAATTCCAACAATTAAGAAAAACCAATTATTTTCATTAGCTTGTACAAATCTCTCATTGCCACGTTGACTAGAACCTTAATGTGAAAGGCTAGCGAGGGGGTGGGGCCAGTTTGAGGACATCGTATTTGGGACGGCGTAGAAGGTGAAGGTTCGACTATCAAGGCAGGGTTCTAGACCGACACGTCCCCGGTTAAAGGCCCGGAAAAAGCATATATGCGGGCAAGTGGTTCCCACGTGCCTTGTATATATAAAACGAGGGAGAAGGAACGCACAGCAGGGAAATCTCGGTCTGTGCTTTCCGGTTCAGTGAACGGAGAAAGGACTACCATGAGTGTGCTGGTTTTTCTTCTTCTCCGTCATTGAAGCTAGGGCTTTGAACCTGTTTTAGAGTCGTTGAATAGTCGGATTTAGTTCTAAGTGAGTGATTTTGTTGCGAAGATGGGAGGCGATAAGGCAATCAGTTTGGAGGAGATTAAGAATGAGGCTGTTGATCTGGTATATGATTTTTATGACTTCTTCTTATCTGGCTTCTATTGTGATCGTGTTTGATTATTTGTATGTTTTAGGATCTTGTTAATGATGTTTCTCTCAAGTTTCTGCTTGCTTTTTATTGCTGTATTAGCGATCTGGCAATGAATTGCCGTAGTTTTTGATAAATTTGTCTTTCCTTATGCCTTTGCATCTCGCAAATGAAGCAAGGTGTTTGACATGGATTTTTCACAATTTCTGTCAAAGTTTTTCGCTTTTTCTTGCTGTATTAGCTATGTCAGAAGGAATTCCCTATTTTTTACATATTTTTTATGATCTTAGCTTATAAATGAAGATCTGTAGGAATGATTTCGTGTAATTTTCATTTCGCGCTACTTTGTGGATCTGTTGAAGTACAGTTGTGGTTTTCGTTTGTTTCTTTTCGTCTTTTTTTTTCTTTCTTTCTTTGATCTGATGTCTGCAAACTCGGTATAGTTCTTCTGTTTGTTAATTCAGATTCCTTTGACTATTTCCATGGATTTTCGCATTTTCGTTTGTTTGTTGATAAAAAACATGCAATTGCAGGGAGCCGATCTCTCTGTTATTTGCTTTTGGATTTCCCTGTTCTTTTTTACTAATAAGATACGGGACTTATGATTTTATTCTAGTAACTAATTATTTCATGAGAGATCCGCTCTTTCGCTTTACTTCTTTTACTTTTCTGATGTCTAGTAATTTACCTTCGGTCACAGCTCCTCTGTTACGGCAGAAATCTTGGTGCTCAGAAAATCATTATTATTATTTTTTTTCATATTTTAGATTTCTTTATTCGAAAATATGGAACATTCTCTGTTTATATTATAGTTTGCACCGTTTCCAAGGATCTTAAAGGTACCCTTTACTCTTCTTCACTCTCTACTCACTCTGTTGAAGCTGCATAGGCGTCGGATTTCTCGGCCAGTAGATTCCGCTTCTTCATTCGCAGAGAAAGAGAAAGTGCTGGGAGGAGAGAGAAGAAAGACGTTTTTTATTTGTTTTTAATTTTCATTTGATATGGTTTCCGAAATTGCAGTATTATCTCGTCGTTCCGTTCCCTTCTCAAATTCAGCCTTGTTTCTTCTGCCTTCCCCTCATTTGCCGTTTTGCGCTTTGGGTACTTCCGTCGTACCTTTGCTTTCCGTCGTTGCTCCTCTTTTAAGTCGTTAGGCGTTAAGAGGAGAGATTTTTCTTTGTCAATTTCTAGCCCTTCTATAAAAGGATATATAAAATTGCTTTTGGTATATAAAAACGGAAGTTTCATTTTTCAATGCTGGAAATGATGAAGTGGTGCTCCTTGCACCACTAATTGACAAAACCACTCTATTGACACGTGTAAATGAACAACCAAGCCCTTTGTTTCTTAGTGTTACGTACGGTCACGGGCACTGAGGTCGGCCTTGGTTTATTCAGAATAGGTTTAATAATGTAATAATTTTACATTTGAAGTCGACAAAATATTCAAAGAGAAGAAAAAGGGTCTGGACAAACTACTATACGCCTTTTTCCAATTTCCGTTCGCAAGTACGATCACGATTACTGAGGCCTGGTCGTGGTATACTCTGTAGCGGATTCAAATTGAGGATGTTTCTCTAGTATTTTTACTTCGAAGTGAAGAGAAAAAGAAAAGAAGCGGACCAAAGTCTTCCTTTTTCCTTTTTCCTTTTCCATTCTCTGGTCTCCAAAGTACGTACGTCGAGGAGGACTGAAGCTCTGGTTTTCGTGTGTTCAGGAACGGATTCCAATCGAAGAGGTGTTCGAGCAGCTCAAATGTACGAAAGAAGGTCTGTCATCGGAAGAAGGAGCCAACCGGCTTCAGATCTTCGGACCGAACAAGTTAGAAGAGAAAAAGGTCCGCTATCACTAACCACGGCTGATCTTAATCTTCGGATTTCATTTTTCTTCTTGGCTATTTGCAGGTTTTTTCTTCTTTCCTAAATCTTACCTACAAATGATAATTACAGGAGAGCAAAATTCTCAAGTTTTTGGGTTTCATGTGGAACCCCTTGTCGTGGGTCATGGAAATGGCAGCTGTCATGGCCATTGCTTTAGCAAACGGAGATGGGAAGCCTCCTGATTGGCAAGATTTTGTTGGTATTATCACCCTACTGGTGATCAACTCTACCATCAGTTTCATTGAAGAAAATAATGCTGGTAATGCGGCAGCTGCTCTTATGGCTGGTCTTGCTCCAAAAACTAAGGTATGGAAATGGTTCGAGATACAAGGACACCTCTGTTCATGATTTTGCACTTAACATTAAACCTGTTCCTTTTTTGTGGTAACACATTTTTATCTTCTTGACGAATCAATAGGTTCTAAGAGACGGTCGATGGAGTGAGCAAGAGGCTGCTATTCTAGTTCCAGGAGACATCATAAGCATCAAACTCGGAGATATTGTTGCTGCCGATGCCCGTCTTCTTGAGGGTGATTCGTTAAAAATTGACCAATCTGCTTTGACTGGAGAGTCACTCCCCGTCACCAAGAACCCTGGAGATGAAGTGTTTTCTGGTTCCACCTGTAAGCAGGGCGAAATCGAAGCAGTTGTCATCGCCACTGGAGTTCACACCTTCTTCGGTAAGGCAGCCCATCTAGTGGACAGCACCAACAATGTCGGGCATTTCCAAATGGTTCTCACCGCTATTGGTAACTTCTGTATCTGCTCGATTGCAATTGGGATGATTGTTGAAATAATCGTCATGTACCCAATTCAACACCGCAAGTACAGAAGCGGGATTGACAATCTCCTGGTCCTTTTGATTGGAGGCATTCCTATTGCGATGCCTACTGTTTTGTCTGTTACTATGGCTATTGGATCCCACAGGCTCTCTGAGCAGGGGGCAATCACCAAGAGAATGACGGCCATTGAGGAGATGGCTGGCATGGACGTTCTCTGCAGTGATAAGACTGGGACTCTTACTCTCAACAAGCTAAGTATTGATACCAACTTGATTGAGGTGTTCGCGAAAGGTGTCGACAAAGAGCATGTTATCCTGCTAGCTGCAAGAGCATCAAGGACTGAGAATCAGGATGCTATCGATGCAGCTATGGTGGGGATGCTTGCGGATCCTAAAGAGGTATATTTAGCTCAAACATTTTGCACTAGGTAGCTGATAGCAGTTAACAGTTTCTGGTTGGAGAAGCTTGTATTGGAATTTGGCTTCATATCTCTCACTTATATTTGCTAGTAATTCTGTTTAGTAGTTTTTCTTCTTAAAGTTATATATTTGCTACTGTATCTCATCCAAATCCGGAGAAGCATTTTCAACTTTGTGCTATCAGGTTATCATTATGTTTGGTTTACAGAAACTAACTTAAATTTAGCAGCAAAAATAAAGAAGGGAAAGATTTACAGGTTTTACAAGAGTAAGAAAGGACTAGGATACACCATGCCTTATCAACAGCACCTGTATTAGTTATCTAGATCATCATCTAGTACAAAACAAGAGATGAGTTTAATAATGGATAAATAGTGTGCTTCTTGAAAATGTCGATAACACATTGTTTCCACCTTAATCATGGAGAAAATATTTGTAAGTCCATAACCAACTGGAGCTCCAATCAGACAAGATATAATGGCAGGTAGAGAACATTTTTGTAAATCAATACCCAATTGGAGCTCCAATCAGACAAGATATAATGGCAGTTGGGGGGACCAATTATTTGTGTATGAGTATCTTATTTAGCAGTTGCAACATATGCATCTCACATCCATTACCTCAATTGACTTGGAAGCCACATCAAGATTGATCCTGACAACGATGCATAGAAGCTGACGGTATTTTAGATTAATCAAAGGGGA
The DNA here is from genome assembly GCA_035236585.1 of Warburgia ugandensis. NCBI lineage: Eukaryota > Viridiplantae > Streptophyta > Magnoliopsida > Canellales > Canellaceae > Warburgia > Warburgia ugandensis. The sequence continues at coordinate 40,556,303 of CP141138.1, forward strand.
GTCAGTTTCATGATCAGCAAGAACAGCCATCAGCTTAGAATAAGAAACCTTATTATTATTATTATTATTATTATTATTATTATTATTATTATTATTATTATTATTATTAATGTAGGTTGTGGTGATGATTTTTGCTGCTTTCTCAGCATTTCTTTAAATATTTTTCTTAACCTACAGATAACACCAAACATAGTTCTAGTATGTTTTTGACATTGTTTGCTCTGGACAGGCAAGAGCTGGCATAAGAGAGGTACACTTTCTGCCTTTTAACCCTGTGGACAAGAGAACTGCTCTCACTTACATTGATGCAGATGGCAGCTGGCATCGTGTTAGCAAAGGTGCCCCTGAACAGGTATGCGTGCTTGTCTTTTTTCTTCTTTTTTTTTTCTCTTCATTTCCGTGATAGGGATGGCACAGATTAAATCAATAATGTGGCAGTCATTCATTTATTTGTACTTGTCTCTATGAACAGATATTGACCCTCTGCAACTGCAAAGAAGATGTCAAGAATAAGGTTCATTCTGTTATTGACAAGTTTGCGGAACGTGGGCTTCGATCATTGGCTGTTGCAAGACAGGTATGAGATCTTTGTTTTTGCTTGTCTGATGCGATGTTCCTCTTATTGTCGCTTGTATTATTTGTTTGGCAGGAGGTGCCTGAGAAAACAAAGGAGAGTCCAGGAGGACCATGGCAGTTTGTTGGTCTCTTGCCTCTTTTTGACCCCCCCAGGCATGACAGTGCAGAAACCATCCGTAGGGCTCTTAACCTTGGTGTGAATGTGAAGATGATTACAGGTAATTGGAAAACTTCTTATTTTTTCACTTGATCATTCCTCTTTGTTCTATACCTTATGCCTTTATTGTCTTTTCATATTTTCAGGTGATCAGCTTGCCATCGCCAAGGAGACTGGTCGGAGGCTTGGAATGGGAACGAACATGTATCCTTCATCTTCATTGCTTGGTGGAGAGAAGGATGCGTCAATTACCTCTCTTCCCGTTGATGAGTTGATTGAGAAGGCTGATGGATTTGCTGGGGTATTTCCAGGTGGGTTTGGTCTATAAATCCCATTGTTATGAGAATCTGTTACCAAATTGAAAAACTGTTTGCTCATGATAGGTTTGGCTGTTTTGAAACAGAGCATAAATATGAAATTGTGAAGAGGTTACAGGAGAGGAAGCACATATGTGGAATGACAGGTGATGGAGTTAATGATGCCCCTGCTCTAAAGAAAGCCGATATTGGTATTGCTGTCGCTGATGCCACTGATGCTGCTAGAGGCGCCTCTGACATAGTCCTCACAGAACCTGGACTTAGTGTCATCATCAGTGCTGTTCTAACCAGCAGAGCTATTTTCCAGAGGATGAAGAACTACACTGTAATATATTTGCACTATAGTTTTCTGATATCTCCCAAAAATCTTGTCCTTTCTTTTTCTTTTTCCTTTTTCTGAGAATTGACTATGCTTCATTTGATTTGTCTGATACACAGATATATGCTGTCTCCATCACCATCCGTATTGTTGTAAGTAGCAAAACAAGCAGCATTTTCTGTCTTGACTTATTTATCCAAATTATTGTGTTGATTGTTCTTTCTGTCTGTTGTTTCTTTGCAATCTTGTAGCTTGGTTTTATGCTTATTGCTCTGATCTGGAAGTACGACTTCTCTCCATTTATGGTTTTGATTATCGCCATACTAAATGATGGTGAGTTATTGATCAAGGAAACTTGAAACTGGATGGTTTAATGCACTCGTTGTCTGTCAACTATAATGGGATTACTGTGAGACTGAGTCTCCATGAACGTGTGTTTGACTCTAGGAACAATCATGACCATCTCAAAGGACAGAGTTAAGCCATCTCCCATGCCTGACAGCTGGAAACTGAAAGAAATTTTTGCAACTGGTATCGTGCTAGGAAGTTATTTGGCTGTGATGACAGTCATCTTCTTTTGGGCTATGCATGATACAAACTTCTTCTCGGTAAAGTTTTCCATGATAGATTTATGTTTCTGCTCTTATATGCTTCTTTTGATTGTTATAAACAGAAATCATTCTGAAAGATATGGTATTTTCTTCTGTGGCAGAATAAATTTGGTGTTAGGTCATTGAGACACACAGAAGGTGAAACATTGAGAGACAGAGAAGATGAAATGATGGCTGCCCTATACCTGCAAGTGAGTATTATCAGCCAGGCTCTCATATTTGTCACCCGATCTCGCAGCTGGTCCTTTATTGAACGCCCTGGGCTCCTCTTGGCCTCTGCCTTCCTAGTGGCACAATTGGTAATGCTCATGCTCTTTCTGTTCCATTTTGGTTTGTCTAAATTGACTCTGTTAGTGCACTTTTTCTATTGATCAATTAAAAAACACCAGAAGGGTATTTCGTCTTCCAATGTCATTTGAGGCTTGAAAAGGGTGAGCTGCTCCTGGTCTTAGAGGCAAAGGTCTTCAGCTCATTTTTTGTTTGGGCTATGTGAATGATTTTGTTTTCGGCTTCATACTTTGTTTTCTTTCAAGGTTAGTTCTACTGGAAAACCGTTACGTCACATCCTAAGCAGAGTACCAAGTTATTTATCTACAAATAGTATCTGTGTACTATTTTGTTTTAGTGACTGATACTTTCCATTTTGTCTTCACCTCCCTTTGTTATTTAGGGTAGCTCCTTTGTCTGTTTGACTTGGTCCATAATTCAGGCCCTCAAGAATTATTCAACTGCTTGAAAGACATGCAGCCATGATAACCTTTCTAACAAATCCTTTTCTGCCAGGTGGCAACACTCATAGCTGTCTATGCTGACTGGGGCTTTGCAAGGATCAAAGGAGTGGGCTGGGGATGGGCTGGGGTCATCTGGCTTTACAGTGTTGTATTCTATTTCCCACTTGATTTTCTCAAATTTGCTGTCCGCTATGTTCAGAGTGGGAAGGCATGGGATACTCTTCTAGAGAGGAAGGTACTACTTGATTATGGAGTTTTTCCATTTCAATGATGTCTTTAAGCTTGCAATTATGATCCTGAATTTCTCTTGCCTCATGTCTTTGGTTATTGCTTGTGGTAGACTGCCTTTACTAGCAAGAAGGATTATGGTAGGGAGGAAAGAGAAGCTCAATGGGCTTTGGCCCAGAGGACATTGCACGGCCTTCAACCACCTGAAACTTCTAACCTCTTCAACGACAAAAACAGCTACAGGGAGCTGTCCGAGATTGCTGAGCAGGCCAAGAGGCGAGCTGAAGTTGCAAGGTAAGATAAATGATAAGTTCAAATTATTGCAATTTGTTTCTTTAAACTTGAGAAAAGTCATTTTGCCATTCCAATAGATATGGTGTAATCAAGTGATCAATCAATTTGACGTACGTAACTTGTAGGTTACGTGAGCTGCACACCCTCAAGGGACATGTGGAGTCGGTGGTGAAGCTGAAGGGGCTTGATATCGACACCATCCAGCAGCATTATACAGTGTAGTAAACATATAAGGTTCTACTTATCAAGAAAGCGATGGGTACATAGAAATGGAACATGGAGAGGAAAATGAGGAAGCTCTAACTAGTAGAATGCTTTCTAGACGCGCCAATATGTAACTTTTTTATCAGTTACCTTTTCATTTTCGTGCAAGGGAGGAGGGGGAAAGGGGGCTAGCTGGTTTTTCTTTCGCTCTTTAGGAGCAAAATAACATTAATCTACCCTTTTCTTCCCGCATCATTGTCTCTCTTCAATGCTATGCTGCTTATCTGAAACAGCCTTGGAGATTTTCTTTTTCTTTTTCATTTCATTTCTTTTTTTGTTAGTGAATCTAAACCTTTGTGAAACAACATAATAGTCAGTTGGTACGGGTTCATATTCACCGATATGTTGAACAGTTCCCTTATATATGAGAAATCCTTGATCTGTAATGTAAAAGCTGAATCGTCAGAGTAATGTAGAAATTTCTGCCAAATGGAGTAGTCTTTGTTGTCTCAGAAAGTGATTACCAGGAAATAAAAGAGAAATTAAGGAAGCAATGATAAAGAGTCATTTTTCTGTATTCCAATTCCTTTTGATATGCTGGGCTCTTCGTGCATTGGAATCTCTACATCCATGAGAAAGGACAATCTCTGAAGAATGGTCCTAAGCTCCCTCCGAATTTGTGGTTAGGTTAGATTCCTCCTCCTGAAAAGCCTTTAAGTGAGGGCGTTTCCTGCAAGCAACACGCTACATCGGAGTTTGCATGCTGTGGGAAATGGGCAAGGGTTGCTAGAGCATTCCCTTGTAAGCGATGTGGCATAAGAAATCCCGAATACAATGAAAAATGCGCATGCATTGTGAGGACATTTTCCCGTAAGGGAAAGTAGGCAGAGGTTCTCGTATCTTTCTAAATGTGTGTGGGTAAAGAGACTATATTAGGAAAATAAGATTTGTATCGCCACATGAAATATGGGTATATTGACATACAAGAGTATGAAGTTATTAGATACAATGAAACATAGGTAAATCAATATAGCTTGTGTCTAAGAAACTAAGTTAAAACCTTGTGTCTAAGAAACTAAGTTAAAACGGGCTAAAATTAGAGAAATTAATAGGTATAAGCTATGGTACATAGGAAAGGACAATAATGAAAATGACATAGGGATAGATGTGGATAAAGAATTACATGATTAAGTTGTAGACATTAGTAGAACTAGTGATAGAATTCTAATTATAAAACTTGTTGTTGGAGACAAGACCATAAATGTTATAAGTGCATGCTCCCTACAGATGAGGTTTGAAGATAGAATCAAGAGATAATTTTGAAAAGACATTGATGGAGTAATACAAGAAATTGCCAACATAGAGGAGACATTTATTGGAGTAGACTTATATAGTTATGTAGGAGAAGAAAAGTAAGTTTATGATAGCATACATGGAAAGTGTGGTATAAGAGAAAGAAATGAGATGAGAAAAGCTACCCTCGATTTTACTTTGGCATATAACCTAGCTCTCGCAAAAGAAGGGTGAATGCTTACTAACCATTAAAAGTGGATCATATAAAAGTCAAATAGACTTTTTTCTACTTAGGAATATCGAAAGATCAATGTGTCAAGAATGTAAGGTGATACCTAGTGAGAGTTTAACCATACAACATTGGTTAATGGTTACAGATATTTATATTAAGAGATGAAAGAAAAGGAAATGATCATTAATAGGTGTACAAAAACTAAATAATGAAACTTGAAAAGAGAGAAAATAACATAATTCACAAACAAGTTAATGGTAGAAGGAAAGTAGAACAATAAAATAGAAGTAAACACCATGTGGAATGATATGACCATGCCTATTAAGAAAGTGGAAAATGATATTATCGGAGTATTTAAAGCTAAAAGACGACCAAGACGACCAATAAAGGAAAGTTAGTGGTAGAATAAAAATGTGTAAAAAGTTATTAAAGAGAAACATGTGTGTTTTATGCATGCAAAGGACTAAAAATACTAAGAAACTTTGAGCAATATAAGAATGCTAAAAAGGTTGTTAAGAGAGTAGTGAGTGAGGTTGAACTCAAGGTGTATAATAATCTTTATAATAGATTAGGATCAAGAAAAAGTGAGAAAGATGTGTTGAAACTTGCAAAAATAAGAGAATAGAAGAGTGAGGACTTAAACTACGTTAAATGCATTGTCATGATTAAAGGGAACCAATCAAAGATGATGAGATCAATCAAAGGTGAGAAAGTTACTTTAAAAAATAGCTAAATGACAAATATCTTGAGAATATAGAGATTGAGAGAACTATAAACCCAAATAACATTGGACAATATAGGTATGATCATAGGATTAGGATATCTGAGGTGAAAGAGCCCTAGAAAAAGATGAAATTAGGAATTGCCTTGAGGCACTATGTCCAATAGAGGTTTGAAAGCATACAGGAGATGCTGGAGTAGTTTGGCTGACAAAGTTATTTAATAAGATTGTAGAATAAAAAAAAAATGCAAGATGAATGGAGGAAAAACTCTATCATACCAATTTATAAGAATAATGGAGACATACCAATTTATAGATTAAAAATGCACCGGTTGAAAGGAGTAAGTTGATCAAAGTCTAAGGGTCTAAAAGGGCAAGGGGAAGGCCTAAAAGGACACAGATAGAAGTGGTGAGAAAATATTTAAGAACTTTTAGACTAAATTAGGACATGACACTTTGATAGAGAGGAATGGAGGAACAAGATTCATGTAGTTGGACCCTGATAGGAAGGAAAAGTTAGAGGAAATGACTGCTTTTGACTGTTTTCCACCTAATTATATGTCACCTACACTTTACACTCGCACTAAATAGCTGAAATTACTACTCCTCGTGATGCTGCTGATTGTTCTTTTTCCGTTTGAAGTTCTTCACTATCATTCAACTCCAATTAATGCGAATGATAGCAACACAAAGAACCATGGCCCGAACAGAAAACCTCAAAAGAGAATGGGAAAAGTCGAAGTCAACCACGTGATTGCAACTAGTCTCTGCTTTTTACTTGCACATCAATCATATAACTCAGCAAAACACCTCCTTTCCTCTTTAAGATATCCAAGGTGTTCATCTTTTCAAATAAATTTCCCATTCTCGACCACAAAACTCTGGAGTATAACCACTTGGATCCAAAGAGAAGGGTTAGCAATATAAATGCTTCTGCATTTACAAGGTTGTTAACTGAAGATTTTGAAGATTGTTCTGAGAGTCACAAGTGCTTGAGAGCAAATTTCCAGGTGCTTATGGGTCTGTTTATTCAACCTATAAAAAGAAACGTGCTTGAAAGCAATGAGTTCTGCGATATGGAAGAGTGGTTGGACAATTGTAATGCTGACTGTTTCTCTCTATCCAGCAAGAGAGCAACTGTTGAGAAGTTCAATACCCCATGGTTCCGAGTGGGAAGATTGCAAAGAATAAAAATAAATCCCAAGAAAAACATAGGTCGCTCATACACCATTAAGGGTGCTAGGGTCATCGGTATCTCCTGATCGATATAGCTTTTCTGGGACTATCTATGACTGGCCTCACCAAACAAACGCGGCTTCTACACACAAATCACATGTACGTTGAAAGTCCTGGATGGCAGTCAGCAGAACCCATTACCAGTTAGATCCAAATCTCTGCTGATCTAAGCCATTAATCTTCTAGGCCCTTCTAGGATATGCCTTACCCCAAAGAAGTCGTGCATCACAAAACCTTAGTGGTTTAATCTTAGACCTTTCATTCCTCTTGTTCTTCTTCTTTCCGTACAAGTAAAACACACACACACACACACACACACACACACACACACACACACACTCCTAGGTCTATTCATTCATAATTTGATGGGACGAGAGTGCTGACTTTTCGCCAAACCTCTAAGCTATTAGTTCATTTGTCTTGGAGCTTTCTTGAAGGCTAGGATAATGTAAAGGAGAAATAAATAGGTTGGAAGAGTAAACTCGTGACTTTTGGTTGGGCGAAATGGAAGGTGCGGCCACAATTTAGGACTATAATTAATATTTCTAATAGTTAGGTTGTAATTTCTTTACATTAATCAATTCTTCCCTAGAATAATCAAAATGAAAGGTGGGGTCAACTCGCAATCAATCATGCTCTTTCCAGTTCTTTCTTACTCCTTCCTAACATTTCCTCAATTGCTTCTCCCATATATTCTTGAATCCCAACTTTGTTCCTAAGGTTATATGGCATCAATCAGCTAGCATATTCACGAAATGGGAGATCGTGGTGCAACAATACCTGGAGCAGCTGGTCGCAGACAACTTGGCTTTTTCAGTAGAATAAGCTTGTTTACCGGTTTCAGTTGTTGCTTTGCTCTTTAGCTGGGGAGTAGATGCAGGACCGTATATGATTGATTGCTCTGTGATTCTTTGCCAGTTGAAAAAAGGAAAGAAGAAAAAAAAAAGGGACGTAGTGCTCTTAGCAAGGTGGAGATCATGGTAAACTATTTGAGAGCTATAGAAAGTAAATGTTGAAGACTATGCAGGCGTCATTCATAATTATAAATTTAATCTCTACACGATGGTTGATGACAAGAAGGAATGACTAAATATTTCCACTTTTGATGCTTTTTCCAACTCGCCCATGGTTATTTATTCTGTGGTCCCAAATGATTAGACAACCGACTACAAATGTTGCAGAGATATCTAGCTGATACATCGTGATAAATGGCGAAATCACATTAATCCAATGCAAATGTCATCTTATGATCCTTAGTTGATGTCGAGCAATGACAATCAAAGACACATGTGTGTCTACCAATGATGTCTTTCTTCTATGGGATGATAAACTGAGGCTCCTTGACTAGGCCTCAAAACGAATCTTACCCATTTAACCTGAGACTCTGGTTAACTGTCTTTTGACCCGTAAATTGTATTAACTATGACTTGAGTTAAATAGGACACATATCATCTTGAGAGGAGCCTCACTTTGAAGTCTAGTTAAAAAGCTTCAAGTACATCACTTTCCTTTTTCTATATATAGTTCACCCAACCTTATTTAGGCTACGTGAGAAAAATCATCCCAATTGGATGATTATAAGCACCTTATTTGTTGTTTATTTAAGCATTAAGAATAAACTATCACAATTTTCAACTCAATAAAATCTTAAGCTAGCCGTGATTTCTTGTGTGTGATTAATCTTGGGGAGGGTGGTGGTTTCTGGTGTGTAGGTAATCTAGGGGAGCGTAGATAAGGTGAATGGATTAGATCTTCCAGAGACTATCCTATCCAATGAAAAGAGGAACATCCATGGAGACGCACATCAGTCCTCTTTGATATTACCTAAACATAAGAAATGCCTAATATCTAGCTTGTTGTAATCTTTAAACTTGTGATACTAAAATAAGGGTAGATGATATTCCCTGAACTCTAAACTCGATTCTTTCCCCTATTCTTTTGTGGTGAAGAAAGGAATTAATTGTTTCAAAGAGTGTTACAGAAAAACCATACGACAATGAAGGAAAAAGAAGAGAAGGGAGAGAAACTGATTCCAACGATGATTTTCCTACTTTTTATTAAGAGATGACTTTCCTACTTGAAGCTAATATAGTAGCCATACTTAATGGCCACACTCTTGTTCTAAGAATGACTGTCCTAGCTAATCCTTTTTGATTCATTGCTCATAGCTGGCTTCATAAGAAAATAAGACCACTATAACTATCTCTCAAGAAGGGAAAAGAAAAAGAAAAGGAGAAGGAAAACTAGAATGTTTATAAAATGGAAAGGGCTGGTAAAGTTTAATGAAAGGAGATATATGTTGTTTCCCATGATTATTTGTTTTTCAACTTTTAGAAAGTTGGTGAATGAGCATACTTGAAACCACAACCTTTGATAGCTCAAATTTGTTTTGCATTTTTTATACTCACATTGTTAGACTATGTTTATAAAGTTAAAAGAGACTTATTCCCACATAGTCTATTACAAAAGTAAGGTAGAATATTCTTCATAGCCTCTTTACAAGGCCTTCCTCCCCTTTGTGGATGTAAGAAAATTGTGCGAGTGAGCCTTGATGTGATGCATGTGTGTGGTGCACCTAGTGTGAGTGGTCCACATGCATAGCTTTGTTGTTACATAGATGTTCTAGTTCTACAAGGCCTAACTCTCTCTATTAGGGCCTACTAGTGTGGAAGGAAAGTGCTAGGGCAATTTTTAGAGGCTTAAGAGCTACGCTAGGTGTCTTGCCTACCAAGTAAGGCTGCTTGATGGCCAAGTAATGCTTACATATAAGGGGATACCCCTTCAGCCATTCCTTGCACCAATTTTTCTTCTCCCTAGAGGTCTCTACTTTCTAATTCTTCTAGAGTTTGTCTAGTTAAAGACACTCTCTATTCTTTCTTCTTTTGGAGTGTGCCCAGTTAGAGACACTCTCTTTAAGTGTTCTTCTATTTCTTAAGATATTTGGTTCTAAAGTTCAAGTTAGAAAGACGAGACTTAAGAATATCCATTTCTAGCACTCTTGATTCCAAAGCTTTAGAACTTGAGAAATTTTTTCTTTTTTCTTTTTTAGTTTCTCTTGAAACTTTAGAATTTTTGTATGTATTTTTAATTTTGTTTCTAAAGTGAATTGAATTCTTATCTTGCTTCATTTTAAGTGGTTAATTTTGATTTGAGGATAGAATTTTGAAGATCTTATTTTACGATATTCATCTTGATGATAAAAAGTACAGATTGATTCTAATTTTGTAAATTAGTTGATGGACATATTGAGTCTAGCTTGATTGAATCCTATATATGGAGCTATGATATTCCTTGCACAATTTGTGAGGCTTCAACTATCTTAAAGAAGCACATTTTGAGATAAGTCTCTAAGCTTCAGTTCATTGAATTCAATTTGTGTAAGATTTTCAATAATTTAAGTATGTTCTTCGCATAGATTCTTTGAACTTAGCAGTTGATAAAGGTATAGATCTCTTTAACCTTAACATGATTATTTCTAACAAACAAATGATTCATATCACATAGTTTTTAGGATTATAGATTGATCTCTTTCATTAACAAAATTTCATGATGATATTTATGAAATCTAAGTTCATTAACCATAGATATATTTTTGTAGATTTTTCAATTTTCAATGACAAAGAATAATTGAGACATGGGTTCTGCAACAATGACAAAATATGTATTATTCTAAATTTTCATAATCTTTAGTTTAGTAATTTGAGAGAAAATAATTTTTTTACTATTTTTGGTATATGTTGGATAATTTCAAAAATTAGATTTCTTGGATTTTGCCAAAGAAATTAAATAAGTTTATATTATGCAATGAAATTAGATATTCATAAATAAAAAATACATGGTTTGACATGTTTTATAGTATACATATCTGTGATAGAATGAACTTGATCATGTGATGATTATTTACTTTTTCATTATTTAAATGTAAATAGAGTTTTATAGATTTAATGAGCGGATCTAGTTTTGATGTGAAAGATATTCCTTTGGAATTTAAGACTTCAAATATAATGAAATATTTTTTGAGATAATTGACTTATTAGATTCTTAAGAACCAATTGACAGATTCTTTGATAGAAATAAAGGAAAAAAAAATAATTTAAAATTGTCAAACTAAGAATGGTCTCAAGTTGAATTCTTCAACAAAATTTTTGTGAACTGATTGTAGATACTATGTATTTTAAACACATTCTTAGATAAGAGATATTATGGTTTGAGATTGGTGTACAAGGTACAAGATTGTGATTGCAAGTATACTACCGTACAAAACACAAAAGGATTGCTTTTTAGTGTGTTTGAAAAAGACAAATACTTTCTCATTGATTATACTATTCTACCCTCTACCTTAAAAATTTTAAAATTATATATTCTTCTCAATGGTTCTCTTTCCAACAGTAGTTAGTTAGTTACACTTTGCCAAAAATAGACAATCACTGCCCTTTGATTCCAACCAACAAAGGATCATATGCTAGATCATTTGATCTTTTTGTTAATATGTGCTTCAGCCTTTGCCAAATATGTTTCCACTAGAAGAAAACAAATCCATTAGTCTACATCCTTAAACACAAAAAGCATGCAAAAATAGGTAAATAAAAATCTTTAGTTGAATTGCACTTACTTTTTTAAGAAAGAAGTACAAATCAATGAGTGTCACTTGACACTTTTTCTTGGGACTCATTTGGTATTTATAATCAAAGTAATATCTATGACTACTTAATGTTATATCGGTGAAATAGTTTCATTCAATTTTTTAGTTGCTCTTATAAGCCATGGTGTTTATTTTTATTCACAAAATCATAACATTAAAATACATAGATTCTCTTTTATAATTTTATTCTACTTTTTTTTTTTTTTTTTTTAACTTACTCTAGGTGTAGACTTTTACTCCTATAATTATTAAATGCATATTTAATTGAAAGAAAAGAAACTTGTCAAAGAGTTTTCTATGTGTGAACTTATTGAAAAGGATGACTCTACTTCAACTTCAAAATATCTGATATTAAACTTGTAATCATTCTATTGCTCTAGAAATAACATGAAAACACCATTTAACTAGTGTAAGACACATATACCAACTTAAAGTGTTGTGCTCACAATTTAATCTAAAACATAAATAGTTAAAAATAAAACTTTTGTAATATAATTGCATGTCCAAACTTTTGTAATATAATTGCATGACTCTTGTGTGCTCAGCGCATGTGTATCCTCAGTAAGAACAATTCAAGATGTATAGAACAATGGGGGTTAGAACTATGGAGATTATTATGGAAAATTTCTAGAGTTACGAGATTACTTCTATGATGATTGAGCAACCTTATGTTCATTTCTTGAAAAGAGGGGAATGACTTCATGTGATATGAGTAGGTGGTGATTTTGGTATGAATATATGCTTTTACTATTTGCAAATATTTTTTGTTTAAATATGGAATCTAGGACATAGTTATATATTTGCATAATAGAGGCTAAAATGGTAATTACAGAAAATCAACCAGTAGAAGCTCAAAAGATGGTTGGTGTAGAGGTGTAATACTTCTTGTCTATTTTACTTACATAGTAAGTGGCTCATATCATTTGAGCTTGATATGTAATCAATTTTGAATAAAAAGTTCCTAATTATAATTACATGTGTCATAGATCATAGGGCATTATTCTAACAATTTTCCAAAATTCATGACACATGCATTTCTAAATTGTTAGTCCAAAAATTTGATATTTTGTAGGTGCAAGAGCTAATTCAGAGTAAATATGTGATCTATCATAATTTTCTAAATACTAAATAGAGTTTTTAATCTTTTGTAGGTATTAAAGGAATGATCCAACATTTTAGATCGTTTTAGATGATAACTGATGATCTAGATCAACCAACAGTCCTAGGATCTATTTTCCATCATTTTAAAGTTTAAGTAAGGCTTAGGATCATTCAATAGCAAGAAAATGAGTCTCAGAAATGTTTGGTAGAACTCAAGGTGACTAAAAATGGGCCAATGCAAAATCCATGCAAAAGGTGGTAGAATTCCCCCACCTTTGCATGTGATTTCAAGCCATGCAAGTCACTTGAGCCATGAAATAATGGCTAGGAGAAGTCAAGCCATAAAGCTAGGATGTAAGCCACTGAAGCCAAGTCAGAAGCCATAGAGAGGAGCTACTTAAGCCATCTAAGCCATTTGCTTAAGGGACCACACTTTTTGAAGTAAAAAGTTTTGTCAACTTCCAAAAACCATGTTATAAAGAGGAAAAAAAGGTAGAAAGGGGATGGTTATCAACTAGGAAAGCTGCATGCATATATGGATCAATTAGAGAGGAGACCTAAATCCTTACACTTTCCTTTCTCCCCTTTCTCTTCACCCCCCCATTAGAAATTAGAAAGAGAATCTCTCTCTCTCTCTCTCTCTCTCTCTCTCTCTCTCTCTCTCTCTCTCTCTCTCTCTCTCTCTCTCTCTCTCTCTCTCTCTCTCTCTCTCTCTCTCTCTCTCTCTCTCTCTCTCTCTCTCTCTCTCTCTCTCTCTCTATATATATATATATATATATATATATATATATATATATATAGACACACACACACACACACACACACACACACACACACACACACATATATGGTGAAAATGTAGACAAAAAGTAGTTTTTCTTTTCTACGCAATTTACTTATAGGTTTTCTACTCAAATTTCTTAGGAGTTATTTTTATGCAATCTTACTTTGGAGAGTTAGCTTTATATGAAATTTTATTTGGAGATGTTCTATGCAAATATCACTTGGGGGTTCCACGCAACCTTGCTTCTTTCTTACAAGTCTTCTTTCCTTTGGTTCATGAGCACATAACTTGGGTTCTCCCCTATATTCTTTTGCTTTGTTTTGTGTTTGAATTCTCCTTCATCCAAAGGCCATCAATCTCTCGTAGTGACAGCCAAGAGAAACCATTATTGGATCATCTTATTCTAGCATTCAAATCAAGGTTAGTGGTTTCTTGCTTTTCTTTATTTGCTAGTCTTATATCTTTGATTGTTCTTTTCTAGTTATCATCATGCATCATCTTTTTTTTAGCCCTTTAGGATTTATTTCCTATCTTTCCTTCATTTTTTTTTTGGTTCACATGCATGCCCATTTATGGATAGCATTAGATTTGGAAGTTTGATGTAAAGTAGTTTATTTTCATGCTATTGTATAAACCAATAGACAAGTTTAGTGTCATGTGCACTCTTCTTATTAGTGTGCCTCTCTCTTGCATGCTTTGCTTATGCCTTTTACTCATGCTTAATTAGATGTTTAGATATCATTGATGTTCATTGATTATGTTAGTTGCATCTTTAGATTAGATTTTATTAGAAAGTTTCTAATGTTGGCTTTAGTAGTTTTACTTTTAGGAAGTTATAATTTCTAATGTTAGAAAGCATTCATCTTTAGAAATTAGTCATATTTAGGAAGTTTCATTAAGATTAGTTGCATGTTAGAAAGTTGGTATTTAGGAATTTTCATGTTTAGAAAGTTCCTATTTATAGAGTTTCTAATTTCTAGCTTTAGAAAGTTCATTCTAGATCCAGATTTCTAAGTTTCTTCATGTTTCTAGTTTTGCATTAGTTTCCTTTCTTGAATGTATTTTAGTTTTAGAAACTATAATTATAGGAAACTTGCTAAAATTAAAACTAAGCAATAAAATTAACATTTTCCTAAACAAGCATAAATTAAACTAAGCAACTAAAGGAAAGTTTCCTAATTTAACATTTTCCCAAACAAGAAACTTTCTAAAAATGAAACTTTATAAAACATAAAAAGGAAACTTTATAAACCTAAAATAATGTGAAAAAAACTAATAAACACTGCTAAAATAATATTAAGGTACTCAATTAACTAAAAATCAAAGAGAAAAGTAACCTAGTACCATATGCATGATCCATGGATTGTGTGCATGGTTCATAGGTTGAAAGATGACCAAATTTGATGCTTTAAATACAAACTAACTTGCAAGATAAATAATGAATTTAATAAAAAACCTAAAAATCTAATATGTTCCTAATAATTTAAGCAATTAAGATGTTTTGATTGTTGGAAAGAAAGCATAAAGATTAAGGAGAATTTTTTTAGATTGCAAGTACTTAAGAACATCAACTTAAATTAAGTATATAAAACAACTGAAACAATGACTTTTATGTGAGATAACAGCCTAGATATAAAGTAATTTTATAATGGAAGCATTCAATAACAAGAATCCTCAAAGAATATTATTGAATAAATGCCAAATTACATCAGAATTTTGTGTATAAAACAAGTGTATAAATCTAGAAATTGTGTAGGAAACTAAGCCATTAAAACTAATCTAAACAACAAAAAAAATTCAATATAATGATTCCAATGTAAAGTATGATGACATTCAAAGAAAACTCAGAAAGGAATTCAAGAGAAAAGGACACTAATAGGATGAACTACAGTAAGGAATGTGCACTTAAATTAAGATGAATCTAAGGGAGAAAACATGCAAAACTAAGGGAAGAAACTAGGGTTCTAAGCTATCTCTTCTCTTGGCTGTCACAATTGAAGAAGAATTAACTTAGATCATGATTGAATAAGCACAACAAACTAGAGAATTGAAGCAATAAACAAAGGACTTAAGGGCTGAAATTATGCTTATGGAATTCAAGAACAAAATAAGATTAATTTAGGACAATGAAACTAATGCAAAGAAAGAAAACTACTAAAATTGGAGATAAATTAATAAGATAAATAATTAGAAATAGAAAGGAAGAAAAGGAACAAAGAAAACCAAAGCCCAACTTTGAAGACAACCAAGCAAAGAGTGCAATGTTTCAAGGTTGTCTCACCCAACCTCTACTTGGCTGAAAATGTGGGCGGCATGGGGAATTTATAGAGGTTGGATTTCTAACATAGGAAAGGGGTGAATCAATGAGGAAAGGAGATCCAAATTTAGGGTCTTGAATGAGGAATTTTAGGTGGAGAGTGAAGGAGGAAAGTTAGGTGGAATATGTTGCAACCAAGTGATGTAAGCAAGATGTCATGGCTAGTTTGTAACTTGGGAAGGGGAGAGGTCTTTTTCTTAGAAGCATAAGTTGATATCCTTCCCTTATAATAGGGATGGTGATTGAATAGAATGGAGAGAATAATGGAGAAGAAAATAAGACAAAAAAGCTAGGGAAAACCTAGGGTTTGGTGTGCTTTGAATGGAGATAGATCTAGGGGTTTCCTAATTAGAAAACCACTTGAAATTGCCAACTAAGCAAGGGGGAGCCATCACCTTTTAGGAAGGTAGCTCCCCTCATTAAGTAAAAAAATGTGGAACCCTAGGGTGTGTGGAGAAAAAGGTTAGAAAATGGATTAGAAAAGTGGGGTTTTCTCTCTTGATGGGTCCCTTAATGCATGATCATCCTACCTTTTACAATTCTCTCAAAATCCCTTAAAAACCACACTTTTAACATAGGACAATTGCTTACTTTGATGCTCCAATTGTGTGCCTCCATGTGGCATTCATCCATGGCTTGATGGCTCACTTTGATGGGTCATTCCATGGTGGCTTTAAATAGCTTCAATACTTGGCTTCCTTAAATTTCTTAGTTAGACTAGGAAATCTCATGTATGGCTCCAATTCTCATGCAAATGATGGAAATGCATGGCTTTTTGGCATGAATCATTTGATTCACCTTTTATTTCTTCTAATTTCCATTTTACTTGTCTTAAGATAATTTTTATGCTGAGAAAACGACGTAGCTTGACTTGCAAAAAATTCTACGATGCATAATATAGGCCATTGGATCATCCTCTCACTTCCTACAAAAAGAGTGAAAATCTTAATTAAATCCTAAAAAATTATGATGATTCACATATTTACTCCGGATTTGCTTCTTAACTTGCAAAATATCAAACTTTTAAATTATTGGGTAAAAAATGCATGTGTTATAAATTTTTAGAAAAGCCTTAGAAGTAATAACACATGGGCTACTAATTAGTACTTTTTATACAAAATTGAACATTTATCACCTACCATCATATGCCCTGTGGATTGTGTAATGTTTTTGCTGCTTTCCAAAGGTCTATGCTATGAACTTTTTTTTGGTATGATGGAGAGGTTCTTAGAAGTGTTCATGGATGATTTTTTAGTATTTGGATTATCTTTTGATGAATGCCTACACCGTGTGAAGTTAGTTCTTGTTAGGTGTTAGGAGAAAATTTTGGTGCTTAATTGGGAGAAATGCCACTTTATGGTGCCAAGTAATATTATTTTAGGGCATGTGATCTCACATAATGGGATAAAGGTCAATAAGCTAAGGTAAATGTAATTTCTAACCTTTCCCCTCTGAGGACAGTAAAAGAAATTAATTCCTTCCTTGACCACGTTTGGTTTTACTAGCACTTCATTAAAGATTTTAGTAAAGTCTCTAGGCCTTTATGCAAGTTACTTGTTAAAGAGGCTACATTTGACTTTAATGAATACTGCTTACGAGCTTTTGAGTGGTCCAAAGATATTTAACCTCTGCTCCCATTATTCAATCACCTGATTTGGGTCACAATTCAAAATTATCAATCGAAGTTGTCTTAGGGCAATGTATAAATAAACTTCCCCATGTGATCTACTATGCAAGTAGAATATTGAATGACCTACAACTCAATAATTCCACTACAGAGAAAGAGTTGCTAGTAGTTGTATTTGCTTTAGACAAATTTAGACCCTACCTCTTAGAGTCTAAAGTTATCATCTATTCTAACCATACTGCCTTAAAGTATCTTCTTTCAAAGAAGGATGTTAAACCTAGTCTCATGCAATTGATTCTATTACTATATAGTTTGACATTGAGATCCATTATAAGAAAGCCTCAAAGAATGTAGTGGCAGATTAGTTGTCTAGGTTACTCATTCAATCTATTAATGAGTCTAGCCCCATCACTTAGTCATTTTCGGATGAACAATTGATGAATATCTCCCAGTTACCTTGCTATGTCAACATTGTAAACTATCTTGTCATTGATTAGATGCCGAATCATTAGTCTAAACAAGATAGGCATAGATTTCTTGCCATGGTCAAACACTTTTCATGTGATAATCTGTACTTATTCATGTACTGTTTTGATTAGGTAATTAGGAGATGCATACCAGATTGCAATCATCAGCAAATCATCTCCTTTGGCAATGGCAATGCATGCGGGGCCACTTCAGTGCAAAGAAGATGAATGCAAAAATTTGTAGTGCTGTTTTTACTAGCTCACCACCTTTAGGGATTCACATGCTTACTACATAGCATTTGCAAGATGTTAGCAATTAGGGAGTATTGGTAAAAGAGATATGATTCTCCTAAACACCATTCTAATTATTGAGCCTTTTGATCTTTGGGGCATCTTCTTTATGGGAATTTTTCTAATTCCTTTGGTCACCTTTTCTTCCTTATGGGAGTGGATAATTTGTCTAAATGGGTGGAGGCCATAGCATGCAAGACCAATGACCACAAAGTTGTGGTCTAGTTTTTGAAGGAAAATGTTTTTGCACTCTTTGGTACTCCATGGGCCATTATAGTGTTTGAAAATTTAATGAAGAAAAATAGTGCCAACCCTAAATACCATCCCAAGACCAGTGGACAAGTAGATGTATTCAATAGGGAAATTAAGCAAATCTTATAAAACACAATTAATCCTAGTCAGAAAGACTGGTCACTTAGATTTAGTGATGTAATGTGGGCTTACCATATTGCATTCAAACCCCGTATTGGCATGATACCCTACTGTATAGTCTATGGAAAGGCTATCATCTCCTAGTTGACTTAAAGCATAAAGCATATTGGTCCATTTAAAAACTTAATTTTGACCTATATAGTGACGGGACCCACAGAAAGCTCTTACTCAATAAGTTGGCCTAACTTAGGAAAGATGCATATGAGACTACTGGACTATACAAGAATGAATGAAGGATCATCATGATAAGCACATCTTGCATGAGTCCTTCCCACCAAGACAAAAGGTCCTATTATATAATTCTAGGTTGCATTCCTTTCCTCGCAAGATTTTCTCCCGATGGGCTGGACCCTACATTATTTGCACTATTTATCCTAATGAAGCCATCAAGATCAAAAAGGTCGTGGAGATTTTCAAAGTGAATGGTCAAAGGTTAAAACCCTTTATCGAATTGGTCAAGCCTGAAGTGGAGAAGAATATGTTAGAGGATCCTATTTATCAGGACCACCACTACATGTTCCATGACATCTACATTTATCATGAGTCTGGAAGTTAGTCATCACTACATTAATACTATACATTTGGATGAAGACTTTAAACTTAGCACTCATTAGGAGGCAACTCAAAATTTTAGTCTCATTTTTTTAGATTACCTTGTCAGCATATAGGAGTCCTATATTTCAAAACATTGGGGATAATGTTAGTTCAAGTTGGAGTGTGTAGATATGCATGAGAATTCTAAGTTTTCCTTAACTTTTATTAGGTAAAAAAATTCTAAGCATTTTCAGTTTTCAAGGTCAAGTTCCTTTACTATAATGGGAATCGAACTTTTCAAATCTTATTATTTCTCTAACTTTAACTTATTAATAGACATGCAAATGGTTACTTTTGCATTTTATTCATGTCTAAAGTGTGTTTATGAAATTAAATCTCAAAACATACACATAGTGCATAATCTAGACAGATAGATAGTTATGACTTAGTGACCTTGAGGAAAATTAGTGGAGACCTATACCTAATGAGTATTAGAGACTATCATCTTCTTGATAGTTATATATAATTCCATATTTTTGTTAGTGAACATCAAATTTGAAAGTATCTTTATTCTGGTCAATTTCTAAGAATCATCAATTGGAGTACTAACTTTCCTAAGCATTTATTGAATCTGATAGGCTTTAAGAAAGCTAAGATATAGACCATCCTTGTTTAGTCTAAAGACAAACTCTACCTAGTATACCACTAGTTAGACCCTTTAAGCCTCTTGGTGAGCCTTTTTCTTTTGAAAACCATCTACCTTAACCCAAAAACTCAATTAAATATCCATTACCTATCATTTAAAAATGAGTAGAGATGGTAGAAAAAGTTAAAAGAAAGAAGACAAAAGTTTAAAAAGTGAAAAACATCAAGGTATTTACATATAAAAATCCTTCATTCAAAGAAATACAAATAAAAAAAAGAAAGAATAATGTGAAAAGAAAAGAATTGTGAATAAAGAGAGAGGAACAATAGGAAGATATTTACTTTAGTGCACTCAAAAGAGAAGTTGTCCAACATTCATTGAAGACCTCTACTTAGATTTGAAACCTTTGAATCCTATTACCTTTTCTTTCAAAACTTGTCTTAAACTTACGTTTCGTCCCATTGAAAGTCCTTTTGATCTTAGGGTGGAAGATAGTCTTAATGAGGATATAAATATTAAGGAATTAAGGTGAACCCACCCTTTTGGTCTTAGTAATGTCATCCATTCTTGGGGATTATAGTTCTTTGTATCATCTATGCACATAAGCTTATGTGAACCATTAGTGTTATTAGATCGGGTCACATAGTGGGAGGATTTTGTTTGACCCTATTCTATGAAATCTTCATTTCTGAGTGAATACTAGTGAGAAATTGATGTCATGACATTTTTTCAATAAAGTATAAGCATTTTTGTTTAGAGATTCAGACATTTGTAGCAGGTACATGTATTTCACTTGAAGATATACCTGTAATAAAATAGCTTTGGCATGTACAGTAGATGCACAAGCGGAACACGCACGCATACCATGCTCGCAACATTTGAACACTAATTACATCGTTTGCAGAATAGATAGGATGCAGGTGTGTCTTGTGTCCATGACGCACCCAAATGTGTCTTGTGACCATGACACACCTAGGTGCATCCTAAACATGCATCACATATGCAATGTGTCCTAGTGACGCTGTTTCATTCTGTTCACAATCTATATTATGATTTAGAATGTTAAAACTAACCTAAAACAGAAAATTTGCAATTTAGGAGTCTATATAAGCCCAAATCTTGATCCGAGACATTTGTTGGATTTATCTCTACGATGTGGACTTGATTTTATAAGGAAATTTAAGATTTAACCCACCTTAATTAGATCAAAACACAAAAATCATTGGATGACCTAGATTAACCAGATCAAGAAGTGATTAAGCCTTAGAAATTGATCAATTAGATAATCTAGTAAGTAAATTGATAGATCTAATAGTTAGATCATCTAAATAAACTAAGATTTATGATCAGAACCATTGAATAGAATATGAGCTATAGATATAACTGATCATAGACCAGTCTGGCCATTAGATCAATAGACTAACTATTATTACACCTATGAATTTTATCAAGCACTAAAACAATGAAGGATTGGGGTATATGAGACCCAAATTAGCTGATTAAGGTACCTAAAGGAGTACTGAGAATGACCCAATGGATGGATTGTCTCAAAAAGCTTGATATACGTGAGATTAGACCCTTGAGTGATCAACGAAGATATATTTGACAATTAAGATTAGATTTGGCATTTAGATTGATAAATTTACTATGGTAAAGAGACAAGGACTGATTATGAGACACCAATCAATGTGAATAAAGTAACCAAGTGATTTAGATTGTTGATCCTGGATCGATTGCCAAGATTGGAAGATCAGATAAAAGAGTGAAGAAATTAGGGGTAGATGAACACCAAATTGTGTACATGAAGAATGAATTGTAGTGTTGTGAATTAGAGATGAGACACAAATGGTGCTAAGTGATGACGTGTAATATGTGTGACCTGATAGGTATACTAAATAGTTTGGGTTAGAGAGGTTGCACATCTTAGAGGATTGTTCTCCTTATTGAGGTAGGTGACAATATTTAATATTCTTATGATTTTATAAACCATGAGTGTTTATTGAAAATTTGAATGTGTATTGATGATTTGATGCATGTCTATATGGGTCTTATGATTTCATTGAGATTATTATTGAGCATGTGCACTTGATATATCATACTCTCACCTTAATTTCATGTTTTATTCAGACACATGATCATTTGAATATTAAGATGCCATGCTGATTTGTTTTATTGAGGATGTTTATTAGTGGATTGTTGAGGATGCTTGTTGGTAGGTCCTTAGGAGACTGACCTTGTGGTAAGGATAGTGCTCTCAGATGGCGAGCCACAAGTGCTCCTAGATTTCATGCAGTTGGTGACTTCTCCTTATTACTGGTTTTGATAAATTAAGTCATTTTCATCTTTACATGGATTTATGACAGTGTTTCGGTCCATTGGGTGCTATGCTAGTAGGGATGTATGGTCGGCCACCTGCCCTCTGATTTTGTCAGTTGATTAGATACCCACCGCATAGAAGGACAAATGCATAGGGAGTGGTATCATGGGTAGTCCACTTTATGCATCCAATCAGTCCCCATACATGACAGATACTTAATCTGCCATTCTTATGTTAGCAGGAGCAGTGTTTGGTAGACCTGAGAGTTGGTTACCACTATAGGATGGTGATCCATATGTTTGTTCTGTGTTTTTCATGTAGCATTATGAGCATACTTGGATTGTTGTGTCCTAATGTACCCATGGCGTGACGACTTGTGAAGGATTGGTATAAGTACTTATGACTGGATGTGCGAGTGAGAGGTGCACTCACAGGACCCATGTGTGTTCGGTGTCTTTTTATTCATGACATTCTCTGTATTTGATATAGTGGGATTGAAAACTTTTAGCACTTTTAGATTTGTGAGCCATGATCATACTATGACATGCACACCATGTTGATTTGATTTCATGCGATTATCATGTTATATTCAAGGTCTGATATGTTGTTTTATATTTTATTCGATACAGATTATTTGATTGATATTGTGTTTGATCATGGGACCTGGCTATTCAGTTTTCATGCCTCCACTTTATTCATGGGATTTTATTGTGAGATTTTTCTATTACCTATCACACCACTTGCATTTATTATTTAAATATTAAATATCTATGTACCCACACAAGTAATAGATTGTTAAGGCATTGCTTTGGTTTGCAATGCCTCAGATATTAAACAGGATAGCAAAAAGGCAAACAGGTGGAAGGCTAGTGAAGATGGTGGGGACCATCAACTTTTATAGGGATTGACATTTTGATGTATGTAACCAACCAAATTTCACTTTGGAAATGCAGATGGGCTATACATACATACATACATACATATGTACATATATATATATATATATATATACATACTTAGACTTCCTCTTTGACACTTGAATTCATGGATGTATCATTTTGTATTGGATGTAATGTTATGATGGATAGATCCTAGGCGATGTTCCTTTCTATTTTCTTGATTGTATTATTGTCATTACATTGATAGAGTTTTTTAGCTTTTATTTCACCTATCTCACAATGTAAATCATCTATTGTATTTGACTACATTACATCCTTACGAGTCATATGGTCCTCGCGGTTTAAAAAAAAAAAGAAAAAGGTGATGCTTTGGCAAAGGATATTTTATATTAAATAAATATAAACTTTTTTTGAGTCAGGGATCCTAACTATTTTACTATTATGTTTACTATTATTATGCATAAAATTTTGTTGGGAAAACCTAAGGCATAGCACACATTAAGTAATTAATGCACTCTTTAAAGTTTCTTTCACTTTCCTATATATGTTGAAGGAAAATGCATATAAAATATTAATTTTCATCTCTTCATGTATGGAGAGCACATGGACTTCCTAACAGAGAGGTATCTTAGAGATGCAAAGAAATATAAGTGGCTGCAGATGAGCATTGTCATTCCTTCTCTGCTTGGCTTCGTCAGAAGGTAAATACAATGAATTAATGCTTTCATTCACTTAATTGATTTGTAATACATTAATCATCTCATAAGTAATATCTTATACACAACTTTTAAATCTAGGAGATGTGCCATGTCATAGTATTTCTAAAACCTTTAGTTGGTTGGCAATGGTCGATCATAAGTAATAAAGTACACTGGATATTCTATCAATAGTTATCACTTTCACTCAAAGGACCATAATATTTCAAGACTACAACAAGGTAGTGGTGTTAGCTTAGTTGCTAAAGCTACTTTCTTTCCCACTTCAAAGGACAATAACCCAATTATAGCTAACGATACTTATAACGCTAGATATGGGTGTTGGATTATACTTGTAGATCTATGGTTTTGTCAAAGATAGCATCAAAACTGATTCCCTCGGATTGACATTGGTTGACCTCAAAAGGACTGGCTACCAAAATGATGAGTTCATTTTTGCATCTAAAGTGAGACATATTTTATATACAAGATGGACATGATATGAGATGGTAAACTATTTTATCAGCCTCCATAATGGACTTCTATGATGATGACGACTCAGGTGACGTGGCAATCGATTGCCCTTGTATCACTACAACAATGGCATCAATCGATCCAATTAGGGAGAATGAGATGGATTATGTGCACGATGCTAGTGAGTAAGATTCTTGGGTTGGATTAGATTGTATATGAGGGGTCAAATTAAAGTGTTTGTAACATTCAAAGGATTTATATAATTAATCAAGTTAATTATACATATGCATGTGTCATGCCAATCATAGGTTATACTTCAGGGAAATAAGGGACAAGGGCTCCCTCTGTCCTTCACAATTTAATTATACACATGCATGTGTCATGCCAATCATAGTTGAAGTTTTTGTTTTTTGTTTTTGCACATTCAGCATCCATTCCAATGAATTTCATTAGTTTTGATACGGATTTCAATAATAGTTTTAATATTCTTATACTTTACTTTTCTATTTTATTTGTGGATTTCTTCTTTGCTCTGTGACCTTAATAAATTATCAAAGTTGCCCCATTCCTTTGAAAATGATTTTAGCGTGTTTATTTTGTTTGTGTTTTAAAAAGTTAGTTGCATTTTATATATATCCTAGAATTTAGAAGAAATTGGACATTAATAAGATGCAGTCCAGTGAGTGTGCATGTGAAAATAGGTAATATGACTTACATGAAGTTGACCACTACTAGGAGGGGACTAAAGTGGTTGACTTGGCCTAGAGGACTTGAAGTTCCCTACTGTGAAGTCATTGAGAGAAGCTTTGAAAAAGTATGCAATTGAGAGGGGATTTGATTATAGTTACATAAAGAATGGCAAGGAGGGTGACAATACAATGTAAGATGAATTGCAGATTGAGGATCCATGGAAAAACTTGGTTTTTGGATAAAGTATAGTTGGTGAGGCATACAACTGTGGGCTACAATTCAATAACAAGAATGTTACTTCAAGATGGTTAGTAGATAAATACTTGGACCATGTGAGTACTAACCTAATCCTATGGTTAAACTTTTCCTGGTTTTGACTTGTGTAGGTGCTAGGTTAGACTTTCAAAGAGTTAATTCCCACAACTGACATGAGGTGTTGTATTAAGTACCTGTATGCAAATTTCAAAAAGCACTTCATTGGAGGTGACATAAAAGAGGTCCTTTGGTATACTGTTAGGGCCACAACCGAAAGATAATTTGAAGGAGTTAAGAAGGCTATAGGGAAGTTGAATGATAGAGTACAGCGGTGGTTAATTTGGAACTATAATCCAAAGGTATAGTCTAGGCTTTTAGTTGAAAAGTGAAGTCATGACATTGCCCCTCAACAATGTTGTTGAGTTGCTTCAACTCATGGATAAAAAAAACATGAGATAGGCCTATTTGACAATGATGGGGCTAAAAAATCATACTATATCTATTCATTTTTATCTTTTACTTTCATGTATACTATTTTACCTTTATTCAATTCACAAGATCAATGTCATATTAATTAGATATATGTTATCTCCGGACTGCTATAAACCTCCTGGTTTATAAACAAGATTCATTACTAACACTATTATTTGTACATTCTTCTTCCTTTAAGCATTCTACCCTATATTTTCATATAAATTAGACATAATATATTAGTTTCTTACATGTCCAATTCTTAATTGAATTCAAGTTTCCAATTTCTATACTCTAGCATCTTTATTATATTTGATTCATGCTTAGTAAATGTTTCAATCCATTTCCATTTAAACCTTTTAGAATTTTCCTCATATTTTCTGTGCCTACTTTATGTTTGTTCTATATTGGAATTTAGATTATGTTTCTGGTTCATGATGTTGTTCCCATGCCCAAATCTTGCATTTAGTGCTATGCATTTTTGGTTTGTCATTTTGGAATGCTTTACATATCACCATTCATTATATGCTTATACCTGTGCATTACATATTAATCCAAGTCTCTATCATATAAGTTTATATGTCTAGTTCATTTTTTGCAATCATGGTAGATTTCTCTTTATGATTAATGTTTTAAGTTATGTCTGTGCGAGCTCTTTTTTTTGAATAAGGACAAGACATATATGATCTTTGATGTCAATTAATTTATTATTTTTCACTTGTGCAAAAAACATGGAAGGTGAAGGAAGTGGAGATCATGAAGAACAATCCTCGACAAGCTCTCTTATTAAGAAAAAGGGCAGAGGGCCAACAAAAATGGAACATATCATTAAGAAAAAATCTAAGGGAATAAAAGAGACGATATAGTTAAACAGTAAAGGGTAGGCGATAGGTGACAGTTCATATGCTTATAGCAGTTTCATCTATTTCACTATTAAAAGGATGGTGCCAATCTTAATGACTAATTGGGTAAATGTTTCACCATCAATCAAAGATGCAATATCGGAGATGGTTAGGGTATGTAACTAGGAGTTAGATATAACATACTATGTGCCTTATGTTGTCTTATTTTTTATAAAAAAAACTTGCTTGTTTTTACTTTGTACTCTACCTTTGCCATCATTGATGAGTCCAAGAATGCCTTATAAGGAGTAGGTCAACAATGGAGGAAACTAAAGAGTTAGATTGTTAGAAAGTACTTACTTCCAAATGCTCATGATCTATTGAGGCTTCAGACTATCTCAGAGTTGTATTGTAGCTTCATTGACCAAGAGGCATGGAATCAATTTGTAGAGACTTTCTTGTCTTTTGAGTTTGAGGCAATTTCAAGTAGCCTAAATTTTGATTCCTTTCATATAAAAGTTGATTGTGCTTAATCACATGTTTCTTTCACATGTAGGTAAAATGTATGAAAGGATAAATGGTGAATATGACTAATCATATGTAGCACCACCTCTCTAGAGTTGATTATATATGGTTAGAAGGACAAGTAGTAAGTACATGTGATAGTTCACTTTTTGTCTGAATATGCAAGAATTTTATTTCATTACCTCTGATTTAGTGTCTCTCTTGATTACAAAGAAGGCTAGGTCCATGAATGCCATCGATTGCGTACTTCTCTAGAAGAATGTGCATTCATAAGGGCATAACTCCCAGACCTTCACTGACGAAGGTGCTACGGTAGTTGGTTCACTAATTGTAAGTGGTCTTACATGTCTAGTTCTATATTACTTCTATTATATTATATATAATATGGGATTGATCGTTATTTGATGTTTGCTTGTGCAAGAAGAGTTGTCCAAAGAATGTGCAACTACTAGGACTTTGAGCACATTGTTGCAAAGAGAGACATTCTTTATAGGGCTATGGGCAACAAGGATGAGCACCTTGGTTAAGTAAGGGCCCAGGGTTGTGGAGTCATTTCTTCCAAATTATTCCCTAAAGCAAAGGCTACTGCATATAATAAGGTTTCAATTTTGTATAAAAAGTGCCCAATTAGTTGCCCATGTGTTATAAAATATAGAGCCATTTCGAAGGTATTTTTAGAATTTTATAACACATACATTTCTAACCTAATAATTAAAAAGTTTGATATTTGGAATATTTAAAAGCTAATCTAGAGTAAGTATGTGAATTATCATAGGATTTAATTAACAATTTTTTTTTCTTTCATAGGTGTTGAAATGAAGATAACTCCGCCAATGCCGGTCCCAAGCCCGGATGAAAAAGGAGGAGGGTCTTGCATCAGGTGCCAGCTGGCAAGGGGGAAGTTGAAGATGATTCTATTATTTCTTTATTACAAATGAATATGCATTTGTATATTAGTTTGTGAAGAAGAAATGAAAATCATCTCCAGCTTTTTAAAATATGGCCACCCTTGCGTCAGGTTGCCAACTGGCAAGGGTTTAGTTGGAGATGATTTTTGTTATTTCCTTTATGCTTGCAAATGAATATGCATTTGTATATTAGTTTGTAAGGAAGAAATAAAAATTATCTTCAGATTTTTAAAATTACGGCAACCCAAACATTACATGAATTGAAAATAGACATTACCTCAAGCTAGGGCATTCCCCATAAGCAACACGCTGCATCAGATCCCAAGTGTGGTAAAAAATAGGCACGGGTTGCTAGGGCGTTCTCCCAGAAGCGACGAGCTACATTGAATCTCGGGTATAGTGATAAGTGGGCAAGGGCTACTAGAGCGTCCCCTCAGAAGTGATGCACTGCATCAAAACCTAGGTGCAGTGAAAAATGGACATGGGTTCATACCATGGAGGTTGAGAAAGGCGGTAGTAAATAGGGTATCTCCAGAACATAAGATTCATATCGCTACATGGAATATAGGGACATTGACAGGTAAGAGTTTGGAGTTAGTAAACACAATGAAACGTAGGAGAGTCAACATTGCTTGTATCCAAGAAACCAAGTGGAAAGGGGCTAAAGCTAGAAAAATAGATGGGTATAAATTATGGTACATAGGAAAGGAAAATAGTAAAAATGGCATAGGAATAATAGTGGATAAGGAATTAAAGGATAAAGTTGTGGACGTTAAAAGAATAAGTGATAGAATTATAATAATAAAAATTGTTCTAGGAGAGCAGATTATAAATGTTATAAGTGCATACGCACCACAAGTAGGGTTACAAGATATAATCAAGAGATAGTTTTGGGAAGATATAGAGAGAGTTATATAAGAAATTCCCAACACTAAGGGGATATTTATAAGAGCAGACCTAAAAGGCCATGTAGGAAAAGATAAGGAAGGATATGATATAATACACGGAGGGTATGGTATAGGTGAACAAAATGAGATGGGGGAGAATATCGTTGATTTTGCTTTGTCATATAACCTGTCCATTGCAAATACACTCTTTAAGAAGAGGGATGAACACTCAATAACCTTTAAAAGTGGACTTCATAAAAGCTAAATAGACTTTTTTCTACTTAGGAATAATGAATGATCTATATGCAAGGATTGTAAGGTGATACTTGGTGAGAGTTTAACCTCACAACATAGGTTAATGGTTATGGATATCCATATTAAAAGATGGAGTAAAAGAACTGAACTTAATACACATCCAAAAACTAAGTGGTGGAATTTAAAAGGAGAGAAAATAACCTCATTCAAAAATAAGTTGATGGTAGAAGGAAATTGGGACTATGAAACAGAAGTAAATACCATGTGGACTAATATGGCTGAGTCCATTAAGAAAGTGGCAAAAGATGTCTTAGGAGTATCTAAAGGTAAAAGGCTATTAGCAAAAGAAACATGGTGGTGGAGTGAAATAGTGCAAAAAGTTATTAAAGAAAAACTGATGCATTTTAAAGCTTGGTAGAAGATTAGAAATAATGAAAATTATGAACAATATAAGAATGCTAAAAATGCTGCTAAGAGAATAGTAAGTGAGGCTAAACTTAAAGCATATGATGAGCTCTATAATAAATTAGGAACAAGAGAAGGTGAGAAAGATGTGCTTAAACTTGTAAAAGTAAGAGAATAGAAAGGTAAGGACTTAGATCATGTTAGGTGTATTAGAAGTGATGATCAAAGGGTATTAGTCAAAGAAGATGAGATCAAACAAAGGTGGGAAACATACTTTCAAAAATTATTAAATGACAATGGCTCTTAGAATATAGGGATTGAAAATAATATAAATCTAAATAACATTGGATATTATGGATATGAATGTAGGATTAGAATACCTGAAGTAAAAGAGGCCTTGAAAAAGATAAAATCAGGAAAGGCCATGGGGCCTGATGGTATACCAATAGAGGTTTGGAAGCATATGGGAGATATTGGGGTAGTTTGGTTGACCAAGTTGTACCAATCTATAAGAATAAAGGTGACATTCAGAGCTGCACTAATTATTGAGGGATCAAACTTATGAGCTACACCATGAAACTTTTTGAAAGAGTGATTGAGAAGAGGTTACGACATGAAACAAGTGTATTAGAGAATTAGTTTGGTTTCATGCCTTGGACGTCTACCATGGAAGCTATTTTCTTGCTAAGACAATTAATAGAGAAATATAGGGAGAGGAGGAAAGACCTACATATGGTCTTTATTGATTTAGAGAAAGCTTATGATAGAGTCCCTAGAGAGTTAATATGGAGGGTGTTGGGTGGTAAGGGGGTTTCTCAGGGGTATATAGACATAATTAAAGACATGTATGAGAGAGCGGTAACAAATGTTAAGACCACTAGTGGCGTGACTGGTGATTTTCTTTTCACTGTAGGATTGCACCAAGGATCAGCATTGAGTCCATACCTCTTCACATTAGTTATGGACGAGTTAACAAAACATTTGCATGAGGAGATCCCCTGGTGGATGCTATTTGCAGATGATATAAGGGAGGGTGTAAACATAAACCTAGAGTTATGGAGAGAAGCATTAGAATCTGAAGGAGTAGGAGTGGAACACTAGTCAAGATTGATAACCAAGAAGTCCCCGTGAAAGACCTCTTTCGGTACTTAGGATCATTGATCCATGAGAGTGGAGAGATTGAGAGGGAGGTTACCCAGAGAATCTAAATGGGTTGGAACAAATGGCGATGCACATCTAGAGTTTTATGTGATTGGCGGGTGCCACTCAAACTAAAAGGAAAATTCTATAGGATGGCTATAAGGCCGGCCATGCTCTATGGATTAGAGTGTTGGCCAGTTAAGGAACATGATACTCATAGGATGAGCATCGTAGAAATGAGGATGTTGAGATGGATGAGTGGTAAGACAAGAAAGGACAGAATTAGAAATGAAAATATTAGAGGAAATTTAGCGATAGCTCCAATAGGTAATAAGATGAGGGAGATTAGACTTAGATGGTTTGGACATGTCCAAAGGAGACCAACAACGGCACCAGTTCGAAGGAGTGAGGCAATACAAGTAGAAGGCTCTAAAAGGGCAAGGGGAAGGCCTAAAAGAACAAGGATAGAAGTGGTGAGGATAGATTTAAAAAATTTGAGACTAAATGAAACCATGATATTTAATAGAGTAGAATGGAGGAATAAGATTCATGTGGCCGACCCCTAATTGGGATAAGGTCTTGATGATGATGATGATGATGATGAGGTGTTGAAATGAATATCCAACAGCCAAGACTGATCGAGATGAGAATTGAAGATCAAGATCAAAAGATTGAGTCAAGGAATAAATGTCAACATTTCAAAGTAGATCATGGTCCAAGATCATATCAAGATAGGATGATGGATCAATGGAAGAAATTGGAAGAGCTAAAGGTGACTAGAATGGGCCTATGACATAAGCCATGCATTTCCACCACCTTTGCATGGGAGCTATTCAAGCCAATAGTAGCCATGCTACAAGAGAATGTGACAAGCTAAGGAATTTAGGCCAAACCAAATAAGCCCTTGAATTGACCCACATAAGCAAATTGAGCCAAATGCTAGATGGAGACATACAATTGGAGGAAAATTCAAGCAATGATCTACTTTCTAAATTTGGATTTTCAAGGTTTAATTGGAAGGTTTGAGAGAATTATGTAAAAGGTAAGATGACTATGCATTGATAGACCCATCAAGAGAGAAACCATACTTTCTAATTCATCTTCTACTCTTTTTCCATTCAAGTTGACCTAGGGTTACAAGTTAGAGGGTAGCACTTCTAAGGAAAAAGACATAATGCTCCCCCTGTTCAAAATTAGAAACTAGCCCACTTATCTCTCTTATGTCATCTTTCCACATCTCTTTCTTATATCAGCTAGCTTACATCATCTCCACCTAACTTTCTTCTTTCAATACCCTAACCCTAAGGCTAATAATTGTTGTAAATTGATTGAGAAAATCAATTTAGTTTAAACTTTCAGAAATTTTGGGCTAGAATATTAGGTTATTGGAAATTCTCTTTTTATAGAAACTAAAACACAATTTAAAACTTAAAAATTATGAATTTATTCGAAAAGTTGATCAAAATGACACTAAGTACGTTCAATTCCAAGTTAAAATGAAAAGACCCTAATTTTCTCCATTTTTATGAATAAAAGGGTAAAATGTTAATTTTACCCATAATCGAGATTTAAGACTTTAATATTTAGAATGTAATAAAAAATACAATTCCAACCCCACTAAGTACGCTCAATTTCGAGTTCGGGAGAATGAAACAAAATTTTCTCCATAAAAGGGCAAAAATGGTCCTTGCACACCTTTGTGGGGCCGACAAGGGGCCCACAAATGAATCCAATGGATAGAAAACATGTAATGAGTGGTTAAACCACTACTAGTTGATAGTGGAGAAGAAGGTGGTAGTGGAGGATCCAATGCTAATTTAATATTCAAAAGAATTGAAACATAATTATTACAAGTAATTATGAAAAATTAAAAAACATCTACAAATACACCCCCAAAAATCCATAAAAAATGTTTATTAAAATTCCCACGAAATCATCTTGCTTCCCCTAAAATACCAAATCTAGATTCATTCCCAAATTTCTAAAACTCCCAAAAATCTCTCTTTTTTCACTTTCTCTCTCCTCTCTCTAGAATGGAACAAGAGACCTAAATTCAATTAGGCACTCTGTTCCAAATCAGATATCACAAATCCAACCATTCAATTATCCTAGACTACCTTATCTACAAAAACCCCCAAAGAAATTTCAAGATCCAACTGTGAAATCAACGAGAAATCACAAAACGAGAGGTTGTCAGGTGATCCTATCATCGAGTGGATTTTTCTTTTAAATTGGGCTGCAAAAACTATGTTTTTCTCCAATAAGGTAGGTAGAAACTCTTCCCACACTTATTTCATGTTAGTTTATATAATTTGTATTTTTTTGCAATTAAATTTAGGTTAAAAACTATAAAAATCAAGTAAGGGTAAGAACCCTTCAATTTTGTATGATGGAGGGCTCAGATATAAAATCTGAGACATCCAATCGATCCAGAAGGGTCCAAAACCCTTAAGGTGGAATTTTAAATAAAATTTATCAAGTTTTGAGCCCTTGATTGAATAATAATTAATTGGATGGTCCAAAATAGACTGTCCGATCTTCTTTATAAGATCGGGGTCTAGGGACGCTGCATGAAAATGTGCCCTATGGGAGCATCTCTGCATGTGACGCAGTCCCGATGGAACAACCATTTGACAGCGTAGGTCCTAGGGAGCGGGTTACAGTGTGCATCCCAGTGACGGGGCCGCGGCGACCGATCCACCAGACCGGACCCATTCTTCCCAACTAATCAGGGCTGTCCGTTTTGTTGGGCCCATATCAAATCTGGACCCTCAAAACAACTATGAACTTCAAAGTTCAATTACAAAGTCATCTAAACTCCAAATTAAGATTGGAAGGAAGTTATGGAAAGTTTGTAATGTCTATTTTGTTCTTAAATCATAAAATTGAAAAAAATATTCAAGAAACTTTCTGTTTTTAGGAATTAAGCTTCTAATTTAATGATCTTCAATATCTGAGACGATCAGATCATGGGGATCTGATGCAATGATGATATAATGTTGAAATTTGAGATTTTAGAATGATTCCATTAGATTAGTAGTAAAATTTCATGTGTTTCATAACTTAGGATCATGCTAGTTTAATTATAATTTTATTTTATTAGGTTAATTTACATTCATAGGAAGCATGTTAGTATAAATAGTTGTTAAATTTATATTGGATTTATGCTTTAAAGTTTTATGTTTTATTTATTGTCAAATTTTATTAATAGATTCAAATTGTTAAGATATAATGAGCATAAATCATCAAAAATGTAAACTGATGGAATATAGAGATTCATGGACAATTAAGATGAGTGAATGACTTTGACTTAGTATTAGTAAGGGCTATAGTTAGTAAGACAATATAAGGATTATCAAATCCTTAGCCTAAACTAGGAGAACAATAAACCCCATGAATGCCATTTTAAATGTTCATGGATTTAATTAAAATCAATTAGGAAGAGTACTTAGGGTTAAAATGCTCATAGGAACCTTATGAAAGGTTGAGCTAAGGTCACTCTAGTGAATGATGAACATGGTGGTTAAGGGGGTTCTCTAATAGAGTCTCCCTCTTTCCCTACCTTCCATTGATGTTTGTGTGGTCTAAATGCCTCCTTACATGAGGATTGA
The DNA here is from genome assembly GCA_035236585.1 of Warburgia ugandensis. Classification (NCBI taxonomy): domain Eukaryota; kingdom Viridiplantae; phylum Streptophyta; class Magnoliopsida; order Canellales; family Canellaceae; genus Warburgia; species Warburgia ugandensis. Next base: position 40,590,437 of record CP141138.1, read on the forward strand.
AGTAACCACTTTATGTTCAGCCATTCAGATAGTAAGCCTTAGTCAATTGGAAATAAGAGGAGTTGTCTAGACTTAGGATGGAATAACCTATCTTCAACTAGTAAAACATTAATTGGTTGAATAATAATAATAATAATAATAATAAGAGCATAAAAGGTTAGTAAATTATCTAATCCTAATAAAAATTGTGAGTAAGATAAGGATGATCCAACAAGATCCATAGGATTGTGAATGATCAAGAATAATAAGAATCCTAATGTCGTATTTTATTATGTATCTATGTATGTATGTTATAGACAAATCTAGATAGAAAATCCTAACCCTTGATCAAATATGATTTAAGGAAGAGAACCAAAATCCTCCTCCTTAGGGATGATCAAACAGCTGAACTTAGATCAAAGAAGAACTAGATGATAAAAGATCTAAGCTCTTGATCTTTATCAACAAGTGTAAATTGTTGATCAAAGGATCTATGAAAGATCAAGATCAAAGAAAGGAATACATAAAGACTTAGAATAGAAAATACTTAGATATGAAAGATTAGAAGATCATTCTAACCGTCAGATCTATTGATCAATACTATCTGAGGAAGATAGATCATGATAGGACACAAGATCTAAATCCTTTATATCGAAGGACAAGATTAGACAAAGAATATAGATATGATAAAAAATATAAGATTATTCAGATTGTATAAATATTGACAGCATGTATGGATTTACTAATTTCATACGTCACTCGTAGATTTGAAGAGATGAATCATTACTTGTAGGTAGGAGAATTTTATGAATGCGTCTACATGAGATATACGTGTTGAATACATGATCTTATGTTTAGAAATGTTGACAAGTGTAATGTAAATACTTGTATAAAATCCCTTGAAAACCCTTATGATCTAACCAAAACATATATGAAATGGTTAAGTTAGAATTGAGGAAAAAACTCTAAGTGAATAGGGAACTAGAAGATATTCCAGCCCTAAGTAAACAGATAGATTGTTTGATATGTAAGAGAATTACTTTACATACAAGCATGGAGGCTTATGGTTTTGTTTTAAATAGGCATATGCCTGGTGATGCTATGCTAGGAGAGTTAGTAGGGTTTAGCCTCCAAACTTGTTATGATATGGATACCAAGCCTGTGTGAGGCTAAAAGTTGAGTGGGGCAATTATGAGAAGGTCGCCACTGTGATAGCCATGGTCTCCCCACATACGGACATGGATATTGTGATTTCCACCAAGGATGGTATAGGTGGATTATTGGGCAGTTATTCGAGAGCGTTGGTACGGATTCTAACTACATGCATAATAGTGCTTTGAGTATTTTTGCATTATGACGCATGGCATAGTGAAATGCCTTATGATATGGCATGATGAGATGTCGGGTAATTGTGGATTACCGATACTGCCCAAATGAGGGAGTACGTCTAGCAGAGTCTGGATGATCTATCAACTCAGTATAAACTGGTTATGATTATATTTTGAGATATTAACTATTTTTCATAGTTTTGACCATATATATCTATACAAATTATATAGTATGTATGTGTAAGGATGTACATATATAACCAAGTAATGAGATTGATCCATGAGTATGAATAATGAGATTATGAAGTATTAGGAATATATTATCAAATTATTATGCTTCTTGAATCCCCTACCAAGCATAGCTTGTTGAGATATTGTAAATGTTTCAATGTTTACAATATCTCAGATACAGAGAAGGAAAATTAGGAGCTGAAGACTTAAGAAGACTTGGAAGAATAATCAATCACGGTATATCCCTTGAAGACATGTATTTTATTTGAGAGCATTATATTCTATTGATAATTTTTATTGTATGGTGAGCTTTGAAATTTGGATTATGTAATTTGGATAAGTATTGTATTGATATCCAGGTTGTACTGTGAACCACTAGATGGATTCTGAAATTTAATAAAAGTATATTCCTTCAATAGAATTTTATCTTGCACAAAAATTCTACTTATGTTATGTATGAAGTGATGACTTGGGTTTTTCAGAACATGTTCTACTAAGGGCCCTGCCATTGAAAAATGTATTACAAAATGTGTTACAAAAACTCAGGTCATCACTACTAGTTTCGTCACGTTTTCATGCCTTCGTAAGTTAGGAAACCACTCATCTGCATATAGCTCCATGGTCCATACAAATTTTCCAAGTAGAGGTTGATAGACACAGCCTTGAATTCTAGCTTTCCTTTGGTGCTTTAGTTTACTTCTTATTTTGCTCTCTTTTTCACCCATTTTTTCCCATCTTTCTTGTTCTCACTTCTTCATTCCATTTTATTGGTTTTTCTATGTCATTCAATCAAGATTCAAGTCAGTTATTGACTGGTAACGACAACCAATGAAAAATCTAACTTAAATTCATGATTTCTCCTCTTGAAATTCACATTTTTTAAATAAATTTTCTCCCTTAGTTTTAGGCTATTTTCTCTTAGCTAGTTTCCCCACTTAGTTTTTGTTTCTCTCATATTCATTCCCTAGTTTTCTTTGCATGTCATATACTCTAGAGTGTGAGCATTGGATTGGAATTTTTTTTGTTTAGATAGTATTTTAGGCTTTGGATAAGTCAACAAATTTCCAAAGTTATAGATATTTTATGAGCATAAATTTGATGTAAATTGCATATGATTCAATAAAGTTTTGTGGGAATTCTTATCATGGATTATTTATTTCATTAATGTATTTGAGATCTGGGTTTTTTCCTTTCATAAAAGTTATAGTTTCAATAGCTTTCTAATGCATGATTCATTGACTGTTCTTAAGTACCGAAATCTGAAAATTGTTATTGTTGTTATTTATTTATTATTATTATTATTTAACTATGTGCTTTAATTCAAGCCATCAAAACATCTTATTTTCCAGAATCCTTATGTATTCATTTAGATTTTCATGTTTTTTATTAGATCCCAAAGTTAGTTTGCATAGTAACTCATTATAGGTGCATTAAATTTCACCATCTATAGGGCTCCAAAATCAAGTGCACTATCCAAAAACCATGCCCATGGTTTAAATCCCATTCCTTTTAGAATCTTGGTTAATTTAGTTATTTGATCTTCTTTTAGAAGTTACTAATTAGCTATTTCTATATTTTTTTATGCATATAAGGCTTCCTTGTTGCATTTGAGAAAATTTCATTTTTAGTAAGTTTATGGTTAGGTAAGTTTTAATTGAGGGAAGCTTATAATTTAGTTGTTTCCTTAAGTTTCATTGTTTAGTTTGAATATTTTTCAATTACTAAACTTTCTTTTATTTAATTACATGTTAATTAGGTAAGTTTTCATTCTATTTGTTTAGTTTTAATTTAGGCAAGTTTCTTTGACCTTTACTTTCTAATTTTGTTCATGCTTCTAATTCCATGTTATTTTAGATTCCTAGTTTAAGCACAACTCTCCTTCTTCAGCTGAAGTTAGTCAATTTGAATAAAATTGAATGCATTACAAATCTATAAGATTCCTTATGGAATCGACCTCACTTATATGAAAATACTACATTGATTTGTGCGTTTGCAAGTGATTTTAAAGTTACACCAGGATTTTAGCGCCATTGCTAAGGAATCGCAACATATTTGTGGTTAGGTATTTATTTGGATTATTTATCTTTAGTCATAGTTTTAGGTTGCATTAGATTATGATTTTTGCATTGCATTTGCATATCTTGCTAATTCTTCAAAAATTGACATATCTTTCTCGTTCTTATGTCAGGGGAATTTGGCAAAAGGAGCAGTGACAATCTTGTGGGCCAAAGCTTCATCAAATTTGATTACTTTTTTAGATTAGGTTTTTCTTTTTGAGTTAACTTGTAGTAAGACTCCATTATAACTTGTATTTTTTTTATTTCAATTTTAAATGGTTTGTATTAAAATAGGGCAAGCGTGTGGTATGGAAGCCCACACTTGATCTTCATTAGAAACCCCATTGTAAGTATCCCTCACTTGGATTTACTTTTCTTGTTAGGTTGCATTTAGTACAATTTGCATTTAATTGGTAGAATAATTCATATAGTTTTAGGATCATTAGTCTTAATTGTTGCATCTTTAATTAGGGTTGTTGTAGTAGATAACATACATTAGTTTGCTTTCTTGTATTTGCATTGCACGTTTATTGCTTTATAGTGGATGAAATATAATGTTAGTAAGGGCCTCACAAGAATCCTCAAAAGATAAGGACTCGATTTTGTCACCCGATCCTTATCCCACTTAGGAAATCAAATCAATTCCTTGGATGCTTATGATCCCAGCCATGAATCTTAATTTAAAATCAAGTAGCAAGAGACCTAGGGTTTTGAGCTCATAGGACCTTTTTTGAAAGAGGCGATCTATTGTCATCCTAGCCCTATTCACTGGTGTGCACACTCTTCCTGGGCAGATCCCAATTTTTTTTTGGCACTGACGGATCCTTCTCCTTTGGCCCTAGTGAAATACCCCATTTGTAGTTTGCCTGATGGAAACCCTTGTCGAGTTATTTTTTTGTTGTCTCTGGCAAGCTACCCTTGCTTTGGTATCGATGACCCATTTCTCTCATTGGGCGCAATGACCTTCCTCGGGGCAAACACCATCTCCATCAACCCTGGCACGACTAGAAACCCCTCTTGGGTTTTTCCACTGTGGAATCTCCAATGCCTAGATCGTTTCTCCCCCACTTGCCCACAACTCTTATTATGGGCAAATCCTTCCTTTGATCTCCACCATTCCTAGAAACCCATCTTCATTTTGATCTCAATTTGTGTATATGTGTCTAGGTCTAGGGTTTTGGCTGAGTTGGTAAGGGATAATATAACTAGAATTCACGAGTTCCATGGAATTCCAGTCCCCAAAGCTGTATGTGTAAAAGTTGGAATTCGGGAGTTCCACATAATTCCAATCCCCAGAACTGTATGTATAAAAGTTAGAATTCGTGCGTTCCATGAAATTCCAGTCCTTAGAACTGTAGGTGTAAAATTTGGAATTCTCTAGTTCCACGAAATTATAGACTCCAAAATTGTGCGTATAAAATTTGGAATTAGAAGGAGAAATTGACTTGGGCTCTGACCACTCTACTCCAAATTATGTTTTATGTAGTAACTTCATTATCAATTGTCTTGGAAATGATTCTGCACTTCAAACCTTGTTATGGTCACCCACATATTAGTTTACTTGGACATCGATTCTTTGATGGGTTCACTAATGGTTGCCAGCATAAAAGCCCTTGTTATTCCAATAAGGCTTAAAATAGAGGGGCTAAGGCAAGTTGCTTATCCTAAAACATGTTTATTTCTTTTTGTTGCTGTAGCAATTGTATGTATTCTAACTCAATTGAAGTACCTAAATACTATTGAAGCACGTGGTCGATTGTGGAAAAGAGGGCAATTATAGCTAGTGGAATTGATGAATGCGGCATAGGAGGTAGGTGGAATTTTAAGAGTACATACTTGTTTACATATTAAGATCAATATTTGATACATGATCATATTCCTTATTATGGAATTGATAATTTAATCTATTTGAACTATGGAATTACTATGAATTAGTGATTTAAAGTGCCTAAATATGAGGCATTTGTTGAGATTTCATATGAAATATGTCTTGAATAATTACTATTAGTATGCATTTGAAATTGTATGTAATTCCATGTACTTATGTGATTGTTATGGAAATTTTAAAAAGGATTATATATTATCCTTGATATATTACTCCTCTTAAAGAGAGGTGGTGGATTATGGCCATGGACTATAGATGTACATATGGTACATACTTATAAATATGTATATGGATACATTATATATATTATGATATGATTGTTGTTGGTATTATGATATGATTGTTGTTGGTAAAGGGGTATGGATATTAACCCTATAAATGTCTAGGTTTTGATATTATGATATATGATACTCACATTTTAATAGATTCTAATAATCTGTAGCTAGTATAGTATGTAGATACATATAAATTTATGTGAGAAACATGTTATAGAGATTTTAACATGAGAATATGCCTGATATGCTTAACTTATAAATTCTGATTTATGATGTTAGGATTAATTCATGCAATAAGAAATGTTATGATGCTAATTTGTTTGATGATTATGGAATTATATATGTTTAATTTAATTTAAAGTTAATATGTCTCTTAAATCCCCTACTTAGCATAGCTTGCTGAGATATTGTAAATGTTTGAATATTTACAATATCTCAGAGATTGATAGATAGGAGCAGATGGATGTGATATGTGAATACTGGTAGCCAAACCACTGTCAGGTATGAGTTTTATTTCAATTCTTATATTGCTTAATTAGTTTCATTTGGATTGTGGACTTTGGACATTTAATATAATGTTATAGGGGTTGTACAAGTGAACCACTAGATGGGTCCTATTTTTATGAAATGCATACTTATTTTATAAACAAATTATATAATTATATATAGAATGAGAATGAAAGTGACATCCGTGATTTTAAAAAAAATTGAACTTCAAAGAAAACGTTTTCTACTATTTTGGATTTCTAAAATTTTGGCCGGCCACCTTTTGAACATACATGTGAAAAATTGTTTTGAAACCCCGGGTCGTCACAATTTCACTCCTAAGCAATTACTTGATATGTGTGAGACATGGACAAGGTATACTCTTAATCTGTCCAATGCAATTCATAGTCAATTGCATAATATGGAAAGTCTAATGAATAGGTTAATTGCTTCTAGGTAAGATACTGAGTCATATTTGCCATATCAACAACCCATATTTTCCATATCAACAACCGCAGTATGAGAATTCATACACTTATTCTAATTTACAATATCCCACTATCTTGAGAGAATTTGTCAAAATTATAATGGATGGGCTAGGCATCATGAACAACCATGGTCTTAGGATTAGCAATATTAGGAAGAACCATCATGTGTTCAACCTACATAGCCTTTTTTAGTACCTCAATGCCACATCAGCACTAACCATATGAGTAGTTTCCCAAGGAACAATCTTTAGAGGAGATCTAATTTAGTGAAGAAACTCAATAGTTGCTTGGATTTGACTATAGAAAATTTATCACTCAAAAGTATGAATGGGAAGAGAAAATGAAACCAATATGGGAAAATACTAATAAAAACATTCTTGAATTTATAAAAAGGATTGAGGAAATAAAACAAATAAGGGAAATGGAAGAGCATAGAATGGGAATTGTATATAATCTTTTTGAGCCATATAGTTATCACCATCCTTGATTATTGATACTAATAATGGGATTAAAATTTGCATTTGATCATTCTGAGCCACAAAGTCCACAATCATCCTTGCAAACCACCAACTCATATTCATTCGATTCATGTCCTACTAGTTTTTGTAATAGTGATGAAGATACATCCATTGATGAAGAGAACGAATATTTAGAAACTTAGCTAGTAGTGGGCAATTTTCAATGGAAAGACCGAGTACACCCTCTTAAAATTCTCAAAATTCAAATCGAGCTTTATAGTGTAGAAGAAGTACCCAATTGGGACCTACAAACTTTATTTGATCAGACACTAGAGAATAATCGAGGTTCACCTAAAATCTTACCGGTGTTTGAAGAACAAGAAGAAGAGTCAATTGATGTTCTAGATAAATATCAACTAGCTCTAGGGTACACATTAGAAGACAAAAGGATTTAAGCACCACATTACCTCTAGTAGATCAAGAATAACCTTTCATGGAAGTGTAGAGTTAGCTTATACCCTAGTTTCAGGAAAATGTAAGGGAGAAGCAAAAACATGTTCTAATTGCTATTGGTTCCATTATACCTAAATTTGTTGAAAAAGGGGACCATTCATTTCAATATGGTCCAACAAACTTCATGGTGGTCTACTGTGACATATTGTTACCACCACAAAAAATGTCTAGGTGGATGATGTATATCGACTATCGTGAAAGTTTAACTTGGAGTGAAAAATTCCTCCATTATTAGAGTTAGGATGATGTTAATCAATTGGGTTTGGAGTAGTTTAGTTAGTCTAGTCTAGCTGAAGACATTAAACTTAGTGCTTACTTGGAGGCAACCTAGGATTTTAGAGTGTTATTGTTCTACATCACTCATTTATCATATGTGTGTTGTATATTTCAAAACATTGGGACATGTTTAGTTCAACTTTAGGGGTGTAGATATGCATGAGATATTTGAGTTTTTCTTAAATTTTTTTTTTTTTTGAAATTTTCAAAGTTTTCAAGGTCAAAGTTCTTTTACTATGATGAGAATTGGATTGTATGAAGATTAATATTGCAACTACTTTTACTTTTTAATAGAAATGCATATGGTTAATTTTGCATTTTATTCTTACCTTGAAGTCTTTTATGAAATTTAAATCTTAGATAATATTTACAAATAGTAGATAAATGTAGACTACTAGATGGTTATGACTTAGAAATCCTGAGGAAATTAGTGAAGACCTATATATCCAAGCTAGTTTTAGAGACTATCATTTTTTTTCTAGAGGATTAGACATAATTTACTATTTTCTTTAGTGTATATTTGATTTGAATGATCTTAGTATCCTTTATATTAGTCAAAATCCTAAGACCTATAAGGAGTACTAACTTTCGTTCTTGAATTTTTATTGAATCTGATAGGTTTAAGAAACTTAGGAAATGATATAGGCCATCCTTATTTTAGCCAAAGATATGAAGCTTGCCAAGTCTACCTTGTACTAATACTTAGACCCTTCGATCCTCTTGACAAGCCTTTTCTTTCTTAAGCTCAAGTTACCCTAACCTGAAAGCTCAGTAAAATAATAATGACCATTACCTAACTTTTAGAAATGAGTAGAGATGGTAGAAAAATTAGAAAAAAAGATAAAAGTCAAAGAAGTAAAAATATCAAAAGTACAAAGAAAAGTGTTTCTTCTCTAAAATACAAGAAAAAGGGAAAAAATCAAGAAAAAGTGAAAAGAAAAGAAAAATTTGAGAAAAGGGAAATGAAAATACAGGATAGATTTTCACCTAAGTATAACCAAAAATAAAGTTGTCCAAACAAATATTCATTGAAGACCTCTACTCATATTTGAAACGTTGAATCCTTATACCCTTCTTTTCAGAACACTACTTGAGCCTACTTTTTGCCCTATCTGAAGACCCCTTGATCTTGGGAGGAACATAGCCTTGATGAGAATATAAAAATAAACGAATTAAGGAAAAATATTTCTAATGGTCTTGGTAATGTCATCCATTCTTAGGGATCGCATTCCTTTGTTAATTATGCTTAGAAGACTATGTGAACCATTAGTATCTTTGGATTCGGTCACATAGTGAGTGAAATTTTTTTGACTACTTTTTTAGAGAGCTTTAATTCTAAGTGTTTACTAGTGAGAATTTGAGATCAAGACATCTTTCCAATGGAGCAATAAGCATATATGTCTAAAAGTCCTAACTTATGTAGCTATACACACACTACACTTTGAAATAATTTGTGAACTTTCTCATTCATCTTTATTAATTTGTTAAAGTTTGTAGAGTATTAATAGAAGAGAATTTGCTAAAATAAATTCAGGAATTTTATGTGTATATTCACTTCAAACCTTCATGAGGCCTAACTTGTCCATTAGGGGTAACTTAGTGTTTAAGGGCTTATTGCATATGCTAAATGCTATTGTGAGTACTATAAAAATGAGAACCATTTTGTTTTCATGATTTTTTGCATGTTTTGGTTGGGAGTTGCAAATTTTTGGTTGGGGTGTGTGATAAGGGTTCAATTTTATATAAAAAATACCCAATTAATTGCCCATGTGTTATAAAATATAGAGTTGTTTCTAGGAATTTTTTTTTTTGGAATTTCATAAAGCATGCATTTCTAACCTAATAATTCAAAAGTTTGATGTTTGGAAAATTGAGAAGCTAATCTAGAGTATATATGTGAATTTTCATAGGGTTTAAATAGGATTTTTTTTTTCTTTTATAAGTGTTAAAATGAAGATCTAACATCTGAGATTGATTGAGATGCAAATTGAAGATCGGGATCAAAAGATTGAGTCAAAGCTTAAATGTCAACATTGCAAAATAGATCAAGGTCCAAGATCATATCAAGGTAAGATGATAGATCAATGGAAGCAATTGGAAGTGCTGAAGGTGACTAAAATGGGTCTATGAAGTAGGTCATGCATTTCCACCACCTTTGCATGGGAGCTATTCATGTCACCTTAGCCATGTAAGGCAAGAGAGAAGGTGACAAGCCAATGAATTCAATCCAAGCTATTGAAGCCAAGGATGTGAGTCATGAAGCCATGCCATATAAGCCCTCAAAGTAAGCCACATAAGCCAATTAAGACAAATGCCGCATGGAGTCATACAATTGGAGGAGAATTCAAGCAATGATACTTTCTAAATTTGGATTTTTAATGTTTAATTGGAAGGTTTGAGAGAATTATGTAAAAGATAAGATGACTATGCATTGATGGACCCATCAAGAGAGAATATGATGACCTGGGTTTTTCCATGCATTTTTAAATGCAAGATCGAATTCCTAAGGCGGGATGCATCCCTATTTGAAAACCATTTTACAAAAAACGATGCAATGTAGCGAAAAATCTTTTATTTTAAACTCATTTTGAAAACCCCGAGTGTCATTTGCTTTCACAACAACCAAAGTAGTTTTTGAAAAACTTTAGAATTCATAAATGTTTTTCCCAAGTCCATCCAGTCACAGCTCACAGCCCAACTGTAAATAAATACAAGTACATGTCCAAAGGGTAGAGTGTTTACTTACATGTATAATTGTCTCCTTTTGATTTTTCTTGCTTGTAGCACTAACATAGGTGTCCTCTACTCGTGGATGGAACTATCCTAAAAAATGTTAAGGATAGGATGAGTATATACTATACTTAGTAGGAGTCTATCACTACTAGTTTCACAATGCATGCTGTGTTTAAAATCATATGCTCTTTAAAACATGTGCATGTTCGAACAATCATGTTCAATATCGATATTAAAAACCATTGTCAAATTGGAATACTGACGACTTAAAGAATAGCATAATTCAAGTCGAAAGTATATATATATATGTATCATAAACATAATGATATGCTTAAGATGCTCACTTGAATCCAACTCATGGATATCCGGCATGGTCGACCAACCTCATGTCATGCCATATGTAATGCAAGTAAATCCTCAAACCATAGGGCCCAACTATGCTCATGACCTCGCCGCCGTGTGGTCCTCGGGTACCTAGGGACACAGGGTCATATGCCTCCACGGGACATATGACACTTCGACCCAGTGTCGTGACACCAGTGGTAGCCCCCTGTACCACTTGCATTTGAAGTAGGGACATGCCCTTTTTGGGTGTGGTACCCATCCACCTAATAGTGGTAGAGGCTGGAGGCCAACCCAGACCTCTCGGCATAGCGCTTACAAGCTTATTAGCCCAAATCATATAAGATCAAACAAGCAAAAACCTCTTTTTCAAAACCTGTCCTCTTTGGGTCCCTCACAACTGCCTGACCCTCACAACTGCCTACCTAGCGTCTTTTGGGCACTCCAGTGTCTTTTGGTAACCCTCAAGGACATGCAATTTTTCAAGAACTCAATGCTCACAAATCATGCGATGTATGCAATTATTTGCAAAACATGTCTATGCATAATGTATTTGTCATATGCATGCTGAATTCGTTTATAAGATTAAGTCATGCTAAACAAGTCATATAACTTATACTTTAAAACATGCAGTCTCAAAACAATCATGGCTCTTTTTAAAAGTCTAGTAGCGATAGAGCACCTACCTCAAAGTCTCATTGAGTCGCATCTTTTATCACTTCAACCCGTCCCTAGGTCTCATTTATAAACTCCTGGGTATGAATGGATACAAGGAGTCCTTATTAATTTCATTCTATTTAGACATTAGATTGCTAGATCTGCCTTTTAGGGTCCATGCTCCTTGCTTAATTCATTGTCAGGCTAGATCCTATGATATGGATCTACTATTCAATAGTTAACCTTTGTAAATTGTCCTTTGATCCTAACTTTAAAGTCTCATTAGGTCCACGTGTCCCAGTTCTCAAGACACCCATGCATCCTGGTTGAACCGCGACCGCTTGACGTGCGTGTGTGCCCAAAGGCCACGCCAGGGATCACGTTTTGCACGTGCACATGCATGCTCAAGCAACGCGTTATGACGCGCATCCTGGATGGCATCGTACGGATGCACCTTTGGTGTAACATGGCGCGTCTCAACTCCCCCGGCACCTTGTGCATCCTGGTCGAGCCAGGATCCGTGCCCCGCGTTGTGCGCGCACCCGAAGGCCGTACCTGGGACAGTGTACGCACTATCGTACGCCCGGAACCCATCCCAGGGACCCTGTCCTAGGCGTACGTGGAGCATGGCATCCCTGGGACGCCTTGTTCGTGCAGGGCCGGCTGGAACCGGTCTTGGAGCGTTTTTTGGCCAGGAAATCTGGTTGGAAAACGGCTGGAAACGTTAGATCCAGCATGGATCTAGCCTGAAAGGAGGACAAAAAATGAAAAGGAAAGGAGAACTGCTTACCTGAGCAGCCTGGGGACGCCCTTCACTGGTGGTGTGTTTCCCTCTGCCGAAAATTTGCGTTGTCCGGAACCCATGAAGGGGAAACCCCAACTTTTGATGAAGCCAGAGGAACAAGAGGAGGTGGGGAGAATGGCCGACCTGACTTGGGTCTGGCCGTTGCCAGAAAATGCAGAGAACTGGGTTTTCAATTTTTGCAGGAAACCCCAGTCCTAAACGACCGGAAAACTCGTGATTTGGAGAGGGGGAGATAGGGCTTTTTATAGCCCTGCTATGGCGGTGCTGCCAATGGCGGTGCCACCATTGGCGGTGGCAGATTTCTCTGGAAATTAGGGTTTCTGGTGAAATTTAGAGGAAGAAGACGATGGGGTGCCATTATCAAAACGGCCCTTGTGTTTTCTGTCTTTTTCGTTTTTTGTTTAAATTACAGAACTACCCCTAATCTTTAAATGACTGTAACTTCTTCATACGAACTCCGTTTTCAGCGTTCTTTGAGGCGTTGGATTCCATTTTTTGAGTAAAATATAATGGTACCAAGTTTCCTCACAAATTCCTTAGGTTACTATTTTAAATAAAGTGAAACATTTAACACAGTTTATTTCCCATAAAATGTCCAATTTTTATTAAAAATAGCGTAAATTGCTCGGGTGTTACAGAGAAACCTGACTTTTTCATTCAAATTGACCTAAGGTTATAAGTTAAAGGAGGTAAGCACTTCCCAAGAAAAATACCCCCCCTTTGTTCAAAGTTAGAAACCAGCCCTCTTATCTCTCTTATTTCATCTTCCCATGTCTCTTTCTTATATCAGCTAGCTTAGATCATCTCCACCTAACCTTCTCCCCTTGTTCAAAATTAGAAACAAGCCCTCTTATCTCTCTTATTTCATCTTCCCACCTCTCTTTCTTATATCAGCTAGCTTACATCATCTCCATTGACTTCCTCATTCAATACCCTAACCCTAAGGTCACTTTCATCATGTTCTCACCCCTTCCTAAGTTGGGAAACCACTCATCTATATATAGCCTCATGTTCCGTACGAATTTTCGAATTAGAGGTTGAGTGACACAACCTTGAATTCTAGCTTTCCTTTGGTGCTTAAGTTGTTGCTGGATTTTGGAACTTTGCTTGTCCTTTTCTTTTCTTGGTTCTTTAGTTATTATCTTGGTTGGTTGCTCTCCAATTCAAGTTAGCAAGTTGTTTGATTTCTATTAGTTTCCTTGCTTTAGTTTAGTTCTTGTTTTGCTCTCTTTTATTCACTCCATTCCACTACTTTTTCTTTTTTATTCAATAAGATTCATGTTAGTTATTCACTTTAAATGACAATCAAGGAAAATCTAACTTAAATTCTTAATTTCTCCTCTTGAAATTCATGTTTTTTCTTACTAAATTTCTCTCTTAGTTTTAGGCTATTTTCCCTTAGCTAGTTCACCCACTTAACATTTGTTTCTCTCAAATGCTTTCATAAGTTTTCTTTGCATGTCATTATACTTTGGAGCGTGGGCATTAGATTGGAATTTTTGTTGTTGTTTAGATAGGATTTCAGGCTTTAGAAAAGTGTACAAATTCCAAAAATTTATAGGCAGTTTTATGTGCATATATTTGATGTAAATTAGATATGATTCTTTAAAGTTTTGTGGGAATTCTTGTCATGGATTATTTATTTCTTTAAAGTACTTGAGATTTGGGTTTTTTTCTTGCATAAAAAGTTCTGGTTGTAATAGCTTTCTAATGCAAGATTTATTGATTGTTCCAAAGTACCAAAATCTGAAAATTGGTTTTTTCCTTATCTTTATGCTTTAATTCTAGCCATCAAAACATCTTATTTTCCTTAATCCTTAGATATCCATTTAGATTTTCATGTTGTCTATTCAATCCCATAGTTATTTTTCCTAGTAACGCACTATAGGTGCATTAAATTTCACCATCTTTAAGGCTTTAGAATCATGCACACAGTCCAAAAACCATGCACATGGTTCTAAATCTCATTCCTTTTAGAATCTTGGTTAATTTATTTGTTTGATCATGTTTTAGAAGTTTTTATTTAGTTGTTTACATATTATTTTAGGTTTATAAAGTTTCCTTTCTGCATTTTAGAAAGTTTCCATTTTAGTAAGTTTAAGGTTAGGTAAGTTTTAATTTAGTAGTTTCCTTAAGTTTCATTTTAGTTTGAATCTTTCTAAATTACTATAACTTCCTTTAGTTAATTGCATGCTAGTTAGGTAAGTTTCCATTCTAATTGTTCAATTTTAATTTAGGCAAGCATCTTTTACTTATAGTTTCTAATTTGTGCTTGTTGCTGATTCCATGTTACTTTAGATTCCTAGTTTAATCACAACTCTCCTTCTTTGGCTGAAGTTAGTTAATTTGAATAAAATTTAATCTATTACAAATCTAAGAGATTCCTCATGGGATTGACCTTGCTTGCATGAAACCACATTAATTCGTGCGACTACAAGTAATTTTAAATTTACTCTAATAGTAGCAGACTTGGAAGAATTGAAGGAGAAAATGGGTGATGAGTTATACGAGAAGGTTAAGAATGACTTTTACAAGGACTTTTGGAATTTGAGACCACCTCGTGAGAATGTTGGCCCTAGACCTCTATCTCATAATAGCACCAGTGCTCCATCCAAAGAACAAGTAAAGGAGCGACTCTTCAAGGGAGATTTCCTGGTCAAGGAGGTATGTATTGACATGTTTGTTTTCTTAATGTTCGATTTCTTAGTAAACTTCATTATCATTGTGCTTAAGTATATGTCATTTGTAATTTGTAGGTGGGTAAGTGAATGTTGCAGCTACATACAACTGATAACTATGTTGTTGTGGCTACACTATATGAGATACTATCAATCATGTTGTATGACATGTTGATGCATCCACATACAAAGCATGTGTGCTTCATTGCTTCCCTCTAACTAGATGCCCCTTACCATTTTTTATAGAAGCGAACGATATTCATATGGTTGTGGATGCAATTGGATATCATGTAGCATGACCACAGAGGTATATTAAAATAATATTGTCTAAGGTATTCACATAGTTTAATAGACTCATTTTCAATAATAATTTGAAGGCATTAGCTATATTTTTTTTACCTTTATGTACATCTAATTGTTAACTTGAAGCAACATAAGCACCATTGAGACTGACCACCTATCCTGCAACAAATTTTGGCATATCGATTGTCTCGTCCCAAGTATTTAAGTCTATTTCTAAATAATCCTGTCTCTTTTCTTATATATTATTAATTACAAATATCTACAACTTTACGAGCACAATGTAGAGATTAGGTGGAGGTTCCACTTACCACACCTCCAATCGTGACGGGACTATACAGACTAATCAATGAAGATAATGCAACCATAAAGGTCCGTGTTCTTAGAGATAACATACTTAAGGTTCCAGTCATGAAAGTGGACCTTTTAGCTATATGTAATATGGCTCAACTAGAATACAAGTGATAAGTGTTTAATTTTGTGTAAAAATCACTCAATTAGTTACCTATGTGTTACAACTTATAGGGGTAAATTAAGGTTTTTAAACCAAAATTCATAACATATACATTTTTGACCTAATGAAGTAAAAGATTGATATTTTGTAAGTCCAAAAGCTAATCCAAGGTAAGTATATGATTAATGATATTTTTCTAGGATTTAATTAGTTTTTCTTTACTCTTTTGTAGGAAGTGGAATGAATGCCCAATGACTTATGTTGTGCTTCACAGGGTTTTTCATTGGTCGAGTTACGTACTTATCTTACTAGGATTGCAAGGGTGGTGCTCCCCTACAGATGGGTGTGAGGATGGAGCCCCCGAAAGAAATTTGAAGAAAGCAAAGGTTTTGGAGAGATGATCTGATGGTGGTGATCAATTATGATGAACATTGAAGATCAAGATCAAACAATTGAGTCAAAGCCTAAGAATCGTCAACGCAACATGAATTCAAAGGTCAAGATCATATTTTGGACTAGAAATGAATATGATTAAAGGATCTATAGGTAGACAAAGTACTTCCACCAACTTTGCATGGAAGCCACTTAAGCCACCTTAGCCATATAAGCCATGAGAGTAGGTTACAAGCTAAGGAAGTCAAGCTAACCAAGAAGCCAAGCCAACGAAGCTTCCAAAGGCAGCCATGAAGACAAGCTAATAAAGCCTTCAAAGTTAGCCATATAAGCTATCAAGCTAAGTTAAATGGAAGCCTAGGAATGGATGAAATTCAAGAGGATTATGTAATAACCCCCATTTTTTTTGTAAATTGATTGAGAAAAATCAATAAAGTTTGAGTTTTAGATATTTCGGGCTGAAATATTAGGGTTATTTAAAATATACTTTTTATAAAAGTATAATCAAATCATAAGACATGTAAAATTGAAATTAAACTTAGCAAACCCTTCAAAATGACTGTAAGCACGACAAATTTCGAATTCGGATGAGAAATCCTTAAGTTTTTCATTTTTTGGACAAAAAGGGTAAAATAGTAATTTTACCCAAAAATCAAAATATTCCAAAAATCAAAATATGAAACATCAAAATTTAGAATGTACTGAGAAATACGAATCCAACGCCACTAAGTACACTCAAATCCGAGATCATGGGAATAAAACCCAAAGTTTTATGCATAAAGGGCAAAACGGACTTTTTACACCATGTGGGGCCCACATGGGGCCCACATGGGGACCACCACGTCCCCAACAACCACTTTGATCAGCAGCCCATGTGAAACATGGGTCAACAAAGATCAGCTAGTCATGGGTTAGGTATGGGAGCATTAAAGACTTTCATGCCATTTTATATTAAAAAATACATATTATAATCATGAAAAAAAGACCCAAAATGCCTATAAATACAACCCCAAAAATCTTCCAAAAATCCTCATACAATCCCCACGAAATTATCTTCAATTCCCTTGAAAAATTAGATCTAGGATCCCTCCCAAAACCCCAAAATTTCCAAGAGCTAAATCTTTTTCCAATTTGTTTTTGTTTTTAGATTAGAACAAGAGACCTAAATTCAATTAGGCACTCTGTTCTAGATCTAATTTCATCAATTCCACCGTCCAAAACATCCCAACACATCTATTCTACAAAACCCCCAAAGAAATTTCAAGATCCAACTGCTCAAAACAACTATTTACGCGAAAGGTGGATTTTAGGCTATATCGACATCAACGAGGTAATTTTTTAATTGGGCATGTAAATCAAGTTTTCTCCTCAATCAAGTAAGTGGAAATCCTTTTCCTATATTTTTAGTAATGTTTTATGTAATTTTTATTTTACCTGTAATTAATTTTGATAATAAAAAGATAAAAATAAAGTAAACAACAGAACCCTTAATTAGGGATGATGGAGTGCTCGGATCAGAAATCCGACTGCACAATCGATCCGGAAGGGTCCAAACCCCTAGGGTAGAAGTTTCATCAAAATCGGAGACCTTTTGGGCCCTCAATTGCAAGAGGATTGATTGGACGGTCCGTAATGGACCGTCCGATCTCCCCGGATCGACGCCCACGTGACGCACCGTCGGAACGGCGCGTGCGATACGCGTGGAGCGTCTCGTTCAGCGCACGGAAGGCACGTCCGTCCAAAGGACGGCGGACGCGCCGGCAGCCGGCCGGTTATGCGGGCGCGGACGACGGCGTTCGCTCGTCCCGTCCGCGTCGTGGACGTTCCGCGGCGCGCGGCCGAGATTTCTGTCCCAGCGGACGCGCCCGACGACGCCTGGTTCGTTCCGCCGATTCTGTTCCGCCTCGTCGTTCCGCCCGACTAATTCGGCCGTCCTTTCCTTGGGCCCGATCAAATCTAGGCCCTAGGAAGGACCGTGAACTTCCAGATCAGTGCAGTCATCCGAACTCCAAATTGAGATCTGAAAGAAGATATGGAAAGCTTAAAACCTCTATTTTCTTATGGAATAATAAAATGACATGTTATTCAATAAAAACTTTCTGGATTTAAGAATTAAGTTTCCAATTACATTGATTTTCAAGATCCTGAGATGATCGATCTTAGAAACATGTTTTAATAATGATCTAATACCGAAATAAAGTTATATCTATGTTTAAATTGGATATATATGAGATATATTAAGGGATCTACCCTTTATGATTGAAAAACCCAAAAAAAAATACAAAGGGACCCACTTGATCAATGAGATCAAGTGTGATCGAATCCTTGGGATGGAAAGAATAATAACTGTTTATATGATGAAATCCAAGGAAATTAGGGATGGATTATGATAAAAATAGATCAATGTGATCTTTTGACCTTAATAGAGAAAATTCTCTAAATATAACTAAAGTCCTTAATCAAAGGCAAAGATCTAAGATCAAATGGTTGGATCATAAGGAAAGGTTTCTAAAAATGTAAATCTAATTAGTTTCATTTTATGTTATTACGTTATAAAGCATGCTAGATTAACATTTAGAGTTTATGTGTTCATTCTTATCATAAGGTGCTAGAGTTAATTTAAGTACCTTGCCTCATTTTCATTGAATGTTAAACTAAGTAGTTTTATGCTTTAAATTTATAATTCATTTATAGTGGAATGTTAGTAGTAGATTTACTTGTTATGTGATAAAAAGCATAAAACATCAAAAATGTATTCTAATGAGAAAGTAGAGTTTCATGACACAAATAAGAATGGAGTACTTTGGACTTAATTAGTAAGGGCTATAGTTAGTAGGACAATATAAGGATTATCAAATCCTTGGCCCAAATTAGGAAAGAATAATAAACCCCATGAATGACATTATAAATATTCATGGACTTAATTAAAATCCATTAGAAAGAGTACTTAGAGTAAACATGCTTATAGAACCTTATGAAAGGTTGAGCTATGGTCATTCTAGTGAATGATGAACATAGTGGTTAAGGGGTTATCTAATAGAGCCTCGCTCTTCCCTACCTTCGTTGACGTTTGTGAGGTCTAAACGCCTCCTTACATGAGGATTGAAGTAACCACTTTGTGTTCACCCATTCACTAGTAAGCCTTCCAATTGAAATAAGAGGAGCGTCTAGACTTAGGCTTGAATAAGCTACCTTCAAATAGACATTAATCGGTTGAATAATAATAATAAGAGCATAAAGGTTAGTAAATTACCTAACCCTAATAAAAACAAAGAAGAAAGATAAGGATGATCAAACAAGATCCATTAGATCTTGGATGATCAAGAACAATAAGAATAAGAACACTATATTGTACTTAGTATGTATGTTTAGTAGTATACTTATTATAGTTCATTAGATTAGATAATCCAAACCCTTGATCAAAGGTGATTCAAGGAAGAAAACCAAGATCATCCTCCATAGGGATGATCCAAGAACCGAACTTAGATCAAAGAAGAACTAGATGATAGAAGATCTAGGACCTTGATCTTTATCAACATGAGTAGATTGTCAATCAAAGGATCTATGAAAGATCAAGATCAAGGAGATGAACATACAAAGACTTAGAGATAGAAAAATACTTAGATATGAATGATCTAAAGATCATTCTAAACATCTAATCTAGTGCTCAATAGAATTGTTCATAATTTATATATTGACAATATGTATGGATGTACAGATTACATACATCGGTCAAGATCATGGAAGATTGGGGAAAAGAGATCAATCCTTAAAGGTAGGAGGATTTGATTAATGCATTTACATGAGATATTCATGATTGTACTCATGATCTTATGTTGACTTGAGTAATGATAATACTTGTAGTAAATCTCTTTGAAAACCTTATGATCCAACCAAACACCTATAAGATGGTTAAGGACTATACTATAAGTGAATAGGGAACTAGAAAATATTTCAGCTCCTAAGTAAACAGACATATGGTCCGATATATATATGAAATCTATTTTACATACAAGCTTGGAGGCTTGTGAGTTTGTTTTAATAGGCATGAGCCAGGGATGCTATTCTTCAGAGGAGTTATGAGGGTTTGGCCACCCGTCCTTGAAATTTGGATGATATGATGATACCTTGCCCAATGAGAGGCTAAAAGTCGGGTGGTGGCAATTATGGGAAGGCCACCACTTGTGAAATCTTGCCCCCATACGGCAGTGACATAATATTTTCCACCGTGGTATCGATGGTGACAGGCAGCTTATCCGAGCGCGCTAGTACGGATCGACCGGGCTAAGATAGAACCTTTCTGATTATTTTGCACTCATGATGCATATGGGAACAGGCATAGTGAAATGCCTTATGTTATAGCATAATGAAATGCTAGGTAATTGTATATTACCAATGTATCCCAAGAAGGGAAATTCACACAATGAGATTAGCAGTAATACTAAATTCTCAAAATGAAGAGAATTGATCACTTAATTGGGAATGATATTTGACTATTTTCACAAATTTAATTGGTTTACCCATGAAGGGTATGTATGTATATATAGATATACATAACCGACAAAATAAAGAGTATGTTTGAGGAAAACGAGAATATGAAGGATTGGAATTACATTGTTAGTTATTATGGTTCTTGAATCCCCTACCAAGCATTGCTTGCTTGAGATATTGTACTTGTTGCAATATCTCGGATCCGAGGGAAGGAGACTTAGGAGTGAAGACTATAGAAGACTTGAAGAGGAATAATCTTCAAGGTATACCCTCAAGACATGTATTTTTATTTGTTGAGAGTTTTATTGTATGGTGAGCTTGAGTTTTGGATTATGTAATTTGGGCAAGTATTGTACTAGATTTGGGCATCTTGTGAACCACTGGATGGATCCTGGAGTTTAATAAAAGTATATTCCTTCAATGGAATTTTATTTTGTACACAAATTGTACTTATGTTATGTATGAAGTGGTGACTTGGGTTTTCAAAACAAGTTCTAAAGAAAAGAATTCCATTGCTTTGTTTTGCGAAAAAATTTTACACTCTTAAGGGCCCTGCCTTTCAAAATACTTTACAAATCATGTTTTCAAAAACCCGGGTCGTCACAGATTATTCATAAGATTTAAAGATATTTTGAAGATAATCAAGGGAAATCTTATTAAGATTAGATGACATGTGGACCAATAGGCTGAAGGCCTTCTATTTTTGATGTTTTTATCACTTTTATCTACTTTTTCCTCACTTTCCAACTCAGCTGTAAGATGCACTATGAATTTCAAATTCTATTCTAGAGTTACATCTTTCTAAAACTCTATCACTTGGTGAAGACTCCATTCTAACCACTGATGACTCTCCACCTCTTAGGAAACCAACCGACCAACCATAATTTTCCACCTCACCTTCTCCATCCCTTTCCTATCTCATTGCCTTACCCACTTTCTTTTTTTGTAGGGGCTTCCAACGATTTTTTAAAGGTGAGATGCCCCTTCCTAAAAAGGTGGCGTCTCCCATCTACTCCACCTCAGAAAGGACAGCCACCTCTTAACCTTGTTTTCACTTTTGAGATCCTAGATTAACCACTATTCTAGCCATCCAAATTGGGGTATTTTCATCCCCACCACACCGTAGTATTAGGGTGCCCTAGAAAAAATAGAAAAATAATTATAAAACTAGCACAAACCCAAGCTAAAGGGTGACTCTTCTCACTTAGGAAAAAGATGTCTCCTCCATTGGAAGGAGACGCCCTCTTCCTAGCTTCCAATTCTTCTATCTTTTGCTTTAGATCTCAACTCTTTGGATGCTACTACTCTCTTCTTAAGGTGTGAGGCATCTCTTCGAGTGCTCCATGTCTGATTTTTCTGCTTTTTGAGGTTGTTCATCTCACTTCTGCTTTTGTTTACCTTTCTTCCCTGATCCTTTCATGCTTGTTTGTGTTGATTTGCTTTCTCTTGTTGTTCTTTTCCTTAGAAACTAAGATTCAAGGCTGGTTTTCCCTTGAAGTGACAGCTAAGGGAAGTCATCCTAAATCTAGTTTTTCCCCTCACCTTTCATTACCTTGAGTTCTTTTTTTAGTTTCCTTGAATTCTAGCCTTGTTCTCTTAGTTTCCCTTGAGTTTTTCCATGTAACTTCATTAGAATTTCCTTTGAATTTCAAGCATGCTTATTCATGATTGGTAGTTGGAACAATTGAGAAAGTATTATCTTGTAGTTGTGGGTGGGTTAGTATCAAGTGGACTCCATTCTAATAGGATTTTAATTTCATATTTGAATTACATGTATGGGAGATTTATATTAATGGATTTTGATTAAGTTAATAAAGTTTATTGTAGTTTTCAGTTCATGTTGATGTCCAATAGTTAATAGTTTACATCATTGAATGTTTGCTTACATTAGAGTTGAGTAGTTCCACGGTTTGCACTTTCTATTGAATGAATGATTCAACTACTATGCTGCTGGAATTTCTTTTCATGGTTAGTTTTGTTTAATTTCCAGCACCATGCACTTTATGTTCACTTGAATTTTCAAGCACCCAATTAGTTCTTTAGATCGCTTAGTTAGTTTTAAAGTAATATTGCATACCTTAGTATTTGCAAAGTTTTTGATTAATTAAGATTCAAGTTGTTGCCTTCATTCATGATTGGAAAGAGTTTAGTAGTGTTGATCTTAATTAATTTGTTTGCATGTTTTTCTTAGAGTGTAGTTATTAAAGTTTCCTTTTCCATAAGTTTAAGTACTTTATTTAGAAGATTGAATGGTTAGGAAAGTAGTTGTTTAATGCATGTTTCCTTAGGTTAGTTGTTAATTTCATTCTTCGAAAAATTAAGTTAGGAAAGTTGTTAAAATCACACTTTAGGAAAGTTGCTTATTTGCATTTTTAGAAAGTTCTTACTTAGGAAATTCATAGATTTAGAAAGTCTGATTTAGGAAAGTTTTACTTTTGAAAAGTACATATTTTAGGAAAGTTTTCAATTTTAACATGTTTTGCATAGTTTCCATTTCCATGATTGATTTCCATATTTAGATTAAAATAAATATCTCATTAATTTTGGCTAGGTTAGTTAGTTGAAAGTGGGGATCACTAGCATCGCATTAGTTCAACTCCTCATGGGATCGACCTCACTAGTGTGCTATATTGTGAATAATTCATGTGCTTGTGAGTTTTACTTAAAACAACAAGAACATGCACATCATCTTTTATATTAGGTATGTATTGTAATCGCTCCATTAATGATCAAATTAACATTACTTGTTAATAGAAAATGATAAGTATTTAACATTAAGTTTTTGTAGGTCTTTGTAGGATAAATTGCATAGATTAGAGGTCAATGATGTTTACAGATTCCTTGACCTTGCTATCATGAAAGAGCAACTGCTTATGGAAAAACAAATTGAAGATATCACAATTGGCTTCTTGCATGTGGGAAGGGGTGGGCCTTATACTAATTCCCCACAATAGCAAGTAAGTTATCAAATATCTTACTAACTTATGTCACTTAATAGACATAAAGATTTATATAAGTAAAGTTTTGTAAATTCTATTTGAATGAGTGGGTATATATATAGGTCTCATTGGATGCTACTAACATGGGATGTGCATGGTAGGCATGCATTGTTTTTTTATTCTCGCGGAGCACACATTCGAGGACCACTAATGGAAATGATCGACAAGGAAGTCTTTATTTTTTTATTCATTATAATAGCCAGGCAGTTGATAATTACTCTATTATTGATATCTAATGCTTTTAAAAAAATATATGTGCAATACATGATATAAATGGCATGAGTTGGAAAATGTAAACCACTCAGCAAAACTCTCTTAAAGAAGGGTTAAGGCAAGGTTTACTAGTACTTTAGTATCTAATTTTAACCTAAAATTATAGTCATACATGAAATTTGGTACTTTTTTTGTTATCTTTGTCATGCAGTGTCCTAAACAATAGTATGATTAGGAGTGTGGGTATTATGTTTTAAGATATATGAGAACCCTCATTTGCAAAGTACTACAATCTCATAGCTTAGAAAGGAATGACAAATTATTGATCATCATTTTTACAGTTTTCTACATTTCCTAAATGACTTAATTAAATATGTCTCAACTAATTTAAACCATTATTATATATCTTGCAGGCTAATTTGGAAAGCAAGAGTTACTCCTAGCTAGATCTAGATGACATTAGAATGGAATGGGCTAATATATTTTGACTTGTAATTTGTAGATCAATGATGTTATTGAATGTAAATACAAAACAACAGTTTATTTACATATAGATGCCTTTGTTTTTTACTTTTGATTGAAGTCTCATATATGCGCCTTTTTTATTTTAATGATATGGAAGTTACAATGTATGGATACAATACAATAGGGAATGATATCAAATTGAATACATTTACTATTGTTAAAATGATTGTAGCCTAGAGAAATAAGGGTGTTCTTTATGTTTGTTGATAGTGGTTGGGTGTATATTTTGGTATGGAAAAATATGTACAAATTGAAACCAACCAAAAATATAGGAATTGTATGTGCTGGAGGTTTATATAATATTTAGGATACTTTTCCAAAATCATTGTATATTCAAAATAATAGGACCAATATAGGATGATTTTTCCAAATCCATCCTACATAATAATTCAGTAAAGGATGGTTTAGGGAAAATTGTCCTATATAATAATCCACTATGGGATGGTTTATGAAAAACCATCCTATATTTCTCATATAATATATGATGGTTTCCATTGAACCGTCCTATATTTTTCACTTTATATAGGATGATTTTTGTTGAACTGTCCTATATTTACATGATGTTATGGGACAGTTTTTTCTAACTGTCCTATATTGTATTTTTATATAAGATAGTTCATTGAACCACATTATGTTGCTCTTTATTTTATAAGATAGATGGGTATAAGATAGTTTAGTAACCATCTTCTACATTTGATTTTAATCATCTTATAATTTGCTTGCCATAGCAGTGAAATCTATATTTTTCTCAAGTCTACTCTAATCCTATAAAAATGTAACGTAAACCCTAATTTGTGACAAATAAGCAATTCTAGGGTTAAAAGTGCTAATTCTAAAAATATTATTTGTAATATTTATATGTGTATCAAATACCCTCAGGCTTAGATTTTATTAGTCCCTATGCAAAATATAAGCAAGAAAATAGAAAATTTAAATATCCTTACTACTTTCATAGGTGTTGTTGTCTGCATTTAGTATATACAGAAAACCTTTAAACCCTTAGGTTACCCCTAGTGGACAAGTTATGTTCTCACAAGGGTTTTCAGAAATGATACCCATAAACATTTCAAAAAAACTCATATGGAAGTTCCTTCATTTTTCTCAAAGAATTTTCTATTATTTAGTTTACATTAAATATCTAAATTTAGCATGCTAATAAAAATAAAAAATAGTTTAAATTTTTTACTCATGCTAAAGATATTCCATTACTAATCAAACCTAAGAATGTGAGTGTTTGAATAGCCAACATACACGCAATTATTCATATATAAGTAAACTATAACCTAAATTACTGTTAAAAGTACACTTCAACTTGCAATCTCATAAGATATAATTGACACTTAGAAAGAATTCATTTGGAGTGGGTAAAACTCTGATCAATATGTGAGTGGATTAATGTATATCAAAGCCAAATTATCTCACATATTTCCTAAGTGAGAACAATAGCTTAGAAAAAATTGATAAATGGTCTCTTGGAAAGGATACCACCTATTAAGAATGTTATGCTATATCAATATCCCTACTCATTCATATCCACATCTAAGCCATACTATGTCTAAGACAAATTTAGGTCTTTTATGAGAACAAAACATAAAGCTTAAGACAGGGCTATCAATGAAAGTGGTATAAGGGTATATAAAATGTTTTGAAGAATATGTCAAGGTCTTCTACTAATGTATTCAAAATATTCTTCTAAAAATGAGAGTGAACATTTTCTTTGTTCTTTTCTTTTTCACTTGACTTTGAATATATCCTTTTTCTCTACTTTGGAACTTTTCTTCTTTGAAGCATATAGATGTTCATCTCCTAAACTATATTTCTCATACAATTTCATCTAGATATTTCCTCTAACCAACTCTACATATTTCTAAAATGCATTGAGTATTGGATATATTATAAGGTTAAAATAGGAAATCATTTATTGGCTAATTTAAGAATCGATATAAAGGCTCAAAAGGGCAATTATCAAAAAATAACATAGGGTAGACTAAAGGCTCTAGGTTTAACAAAATGACCTTTATTGTTTCTTAAGTTTCATATGACTCAAATTTGTCCATAAACTCAAGGGGTACGTGGTATGACCTTCAAATGATTTCTTAATCGTTGTTCAAAACAAATAATAATAAGATCAACTACTAATTAATGCTTGCTGAAGAAAATTTTAAAATTTTGAATAACCCTCAAAAAGAAATAATGGCTCTAATCTCACATAGGTTATAGGTGTCTACTAATTTTCTTTAGGATTTATAATTTATATTTGCACTTCAACTTAAACACAATGGGTATTGGATATATTATAGGGTTAAAATGGGTAATGGTTAATTGGGTAATTAAGAAATGGCTATAAAGACTCAAATGGGTAGCCATCCAAAAATAACATAGGATAGGCTAAAGGCTTTGGGTAATACCAACATGACCTCTATCATTTTGTAGGTTTCATATGACATAAACATGGCCATAAAATCATGAGATATATGGTACAATCTTTAAATGATTTCTCAATAGTTGATCAAAACAAAGAATAATGAGACCAACTACGAATTGATGCCCATTAAAGAAGATTTTGAATTTATGTATAACCCTCAAAAAAAGAGAATGGCTCTAATCACACATGGGTTAGAAGTCTCTTCTAATTTTCTTTAGAATTTTTAATTTATACTTACTCTTCAACTTAAACACAATGGGTATTGGATAAATTATAGTGTTAAAATGGGTAATGGTTAATTAGCTAATTAAGAAATGGCTATAAAGGCTCAAAAGGGTTACTAACAAAAAATAACATATGATAGGTTAAAGGTTCTGGATTAGATAAAAATGGCCTCTATCATTTATTAGGTTTCATATGACTCAAATATGTCCATAAACTCAAGAGATATATGGTATAATTTTTAAGCAATTTCTCAATAGTTGATCAAAAACAAAGATATGAATTAATGCCCTCTGAACTTTCTTTTGAATTTATATATAACCGTAAAAAACAAATAATGGCTCTAATCTCAAATGGGTTATAAATCACTACTAATTTTCTTTAGGATTTCTAATTTATGCTTGCTCTTCAACTTAAACTATGTGTATATGACTATTGTGCAATAACTATTTCAAGTTTAATTTTCAATGGAAAATTGTAGAAAAGGGATAATAAGATAAATTAATTGTAAGAAAATTTATTAAGAATCTAAAGTCTAAATATAACACTAAAATTTTGAAAAATTCGATCTCATCCTTGCAAAGGAACTTACAAAAAAGAAGAAGAAAAGTTTCACTCAAAAACTATAAAAAAAGACTAAAAAACAAGTAAGAATCTACATGAACACATCAAATTTTAAAATACCCAGAACACAAGATCTCTATATTTTAGTAGGGTATTTTGTTGGATTATCAAGTTTACTTGGTTGGTGAGAAAAGCTTTCTTCTGCACATTAGTCCTTTGCTTTTGTGTGCAGAGATATTTTAAAAATTTGGCATAAGAGTATTGCCTTGATAGCATTGAGTAATGCAATATAAGCTGGCTTAAGAGTAGGTGCAATGAAGTAGGGGATTTCTGAGACTTCTCTGTACCTTTATGAATCTTAGCATGAGTCTCATTCTCCACGCATTTTACTGTTTTCTTAGTCTAGCTCACAGGATTTTATATTGTCTTACCACTCTGAAGGGTAGTTATGGATTTTGCTTGTTCATGAAATTTCTTATCACTTGAAGTTGAACCAATCTCATATCGACCTTTAGGGTTTAGAGTGGATTGATTAGGAAATTTGCCTTTTTCCCTCCTGGTATGTAAAGCTAGAATTTGACCCATTTGGTATTCCAATTCACTATAGATTGCAAGTGGGCATGTAAAAGCTTGTTTTGTATCATTTTGAAATTCTAGTGAACATTGCATGACCAGACTCAGGTCTCCTCTAAAGATTATTTCCTTTGTAGAAGAAATTACTACAAAGGTGGAGGTTGTTGTGGAACTAGGGCTTAAGGAAAAGGTTGAGTATAGAGGTTCCTAAGTGGTCCTCCCTAGTGATTATTCTTTGACCAAGAAAAATTAGGATGCTTAGTCGATGCAGGACTATAGGTTTAAAAATAGGGTTTATCACTAGGATTTTTGAATGCATTTAATATATTCATTTGATCCAAAAAATATTTAAGAATGCAAAGCCTAATGATCACGATTTAGTAGGATGTTATGGACAAATGAATCAAATCCTAAGCTAAGTTTGCATAGAATATCCAGTAGCCAACATGAAACCATCCAATGTTTCAACTAGACTATATAATTTATCCACCTCATATGCCAGTCAATCCATTTTAGCATAGAAGTCTAGATTGGTCCTTATATCATAACATATTGCCCTTCTTCTGAGGTTTCAAATTTTTTAACATGTGGGTGGAATAATCCCATTGCTGGGAGTTTTCAGATAGAATCTCAGAGAAATTTCAAACTTGAACATCACTTTTGGCCATAAATGCCCCACCACTAGTAGCATCTATCATGTTCAATTTTTTGGTGTCAAATGTTTATAGAAATACTACACTTGTTGCCACTTCTTAAACCATGGCTTGGACACTTAAACAATAGATCCTTCCACGTTTCCCAGCATTCATAAAAATGAGCATCCTCTTTTTCTTAAAAGTTAATGATCTCCTCTCTAATGGCATTTGTATTCTGGAAAGGAAAAAATTTATTTAAGAATTTTTTAGATAATTGCTCCAAAGTCATGATAAAACCTAGCTCTAAAGAATTTAGCCATGCCTTTGATTTATCCTTTGGAGAGAAGGGGAATAGTCGTAATTGAATGGAATGGTCTAAGAAGGAGTTCCTTACCATGGTGATAGGGGTCCTCCTTGTCTAGACCATACAATGTAGGCAGAAGTTGGATCACTCCTAGTTTTAACTAAAATGTTTTGCACTAGTTGCAGATAATATTATACATGATGGTGAGTTAAATTGAACAGGAGTAGAGTAGTCTCTAAGCCGCTTGACTTCCACTACTTCGTTTCCCATTTCTATTGCAGGGTTATCTAGATCAACTTGATTTCTTAACCATTGCCTAGTAGTTCATTCGATCTCAGGATTTATGAGCACTAAATATGGGTTCAAAGATTGACAATTGTGCTAACACAAATGTGTGGCTCAGTGGACTCAACTTTGTATACAATGAAAGATATTCATTATATACAACAAAAAATAGTTTTTTGTTTTTTTTTTCTCTCTCTTCAAATAACTAGATTCTAGATACCTAAACTAAATGATGTAACCTACATGTATAAATAATGCATATTCAAAAGGTACACAATAAATCTAACCCTAAGGCAAACAAGCTAAATTTTTTATTTATCATTAATTTCTATGGGGAAGTAGTTGTTAGATTATACTAACCTAAATGGATACTCCACTCTTATAGACTTGTTTTAATTCTTATGAGTTCGATCCTAACTTTATCAATTGCTTCACAGCCTCGTCTGTTAGCCTTAGATAACCTGTATCATTAAGTATATTGGTAAAGCTAGTCATTTAAATGCTAACACCATTGATTAGCTTGGAGTCACTAGAGTGACAACAATTTTCCACCTTCCAAGAGATTATGTAGGAGATGATTAACTTAGGTGGGGCATGGAGGTGGTCATGAAATCCACCCTTTATCTTGTAGGAGTTATTGCGCTTACTAATGAATTTTTCATTCCCATAGCAGTTTGATCAATCATATAATCACCTTAAATGTCCTAAAAACACAAGAAAAGCAGCAAACTAATGCCGCTACCTATGTGCCACCTAACAAAAGGTCCAAGCCTTGACAGATGGAACACTATGACCTAGATAGCCCATGTCTATTGGTTATATCCAGGCTTAGTCTATCCCTTGTTAAGTAGGTGCAACTAATGCAATAATCCTAACTAAAATTCCACAATTATTATGAAATGCACACTATATGAAATAAATTATTATACATATGCAAGATAATTTAACAATGCAATTCCAATATAGGAAAGTAGTTAGGATGGCTTAAAATTAGGTTGTAGGTAAAATCTTCTTGTATAGGGGTTTAAGCTATGGGCAAACCACCTCCACTTCCAAGTTATGATAGTTCGTGATTGACCATTACTATTGCAACCCTTTTATTAAATGAATCGTGATTATATAAATTACAGTGGTATCCTTACTACAATTCACTTAAAAAATAAAAATAATGTAAGCAACTATCCTCAATTAATTCTCCCCTAAATCATTGGCTAAATTCTTACAAAAAAAAGAATACTATTGTGACTATCAAGAAATTACAAGAATTATGTAAAAATGCACAAAATCCAACTAAAAATGCATGTAATCCTAACTAGGACTAGTGGTAAAATAATTCAACTTATATTTAATTAAAACTCTATTATGAGTTCTCATCAACGGTTCCAAAAACTTGATGTGTTTTAAAAATAACTGCAATTCTATTAAGTAGGGAATGGGAATGATTGACTAGGGAATGTTCCCTTATCGCTACCATTAAGGGCATTAGACAACTGACTCATTTGCATCTCAAATTTAGTAATAGCTTGGGAATTAACATTGGAGTTATATGGACTCTCATTCTGGAGGTGGGTTATGGCTTGTCGAGTCTCATCCTGGTGTTTAAAAAGTTTTCTCTATAAACAACTACATGGATGTTAGTTACTTTAGTTACCGAGGAAACTACTGAAAACTAGGAGGCTATTGGGTAACTAAAGCTCTATGGAAACTCAGAGCAGGGGGGTTCATAGATGGACCTCTTTGATGAGTGTTCTTTGACCATGAGAAATCAAGATGCTTAGCCATCCTGGAATTTAGGTCTCAAAGTAGGGGTTGTTGTTAAGATTGTGATATGCATTCATAACATTTGCTTGTTTGAAATGATATTCAAGGTACACATTATTTGATGGACAAGCTGCTGATAAGTGTGATAAGATGAAACAAGTATAGTAAACCTCCTTTAGAGGTTTCATGGATGAACTTCCAGCCATGAAGGCTTCAATTTTCTGGAACATGGTATTGAACTTATCCATTCATTGAGCCAAGGAGTCTACTTTATGAGACACATCTAGGGTTACTCATATTTCATAGAGGGCGCCTTTCCTTAGAGGTTGGGAATTTCTATCTCATTGATTTGAATAATCCCGTAGCTGGGAATTTTCAACTAAGGTTTCAAAGAATTCCCAAGTCTCTATCTCATTTTTAGTCATGAGGGCCCCTCCACTAGCTGCATATACCATTCTTGTTTTTTGAGGTGTTAGTGCCTCATAAAAGTATTGAACTTGCTGCCACTTGTCAAATCCATGGTGGGAAATTTTTTGTAGAAATTCATTCCACTATTCCAAGCACTCATAATATTTTTCATCTTCTCATTAGTAAAAATTAATGATTTTCCAATGTAGGGCATTAGTTTTGTGTGCGAGAAAAACTTATTAGAAACTTTTTTACTAATTGGTCCCTGGTGGTAATGCAACTGACCTCTAATAAATTCCTCCAAGATAGGGCCTTATCTTTCAAGGAGAATGGAAATAGCCAAAGTCTAATAGAATCATTTGAAAAGATTTTGAACTTGAATGTGGCACATATATATCTAGGAATTCATTGCTATGAAGGTATGGATCCTCTATCTCTACACCTTAATAAGATGGGAGTAATTGAATGACTCTAGGTTTTAGCTCGAAATGGTCTACATTGGTAGGTAGTAATGCAAGATGCACAAGGGAGTGTTAAATTACAGTGGTACATAAAAGTCTTTAATGGTCTTGGTTTCAACTACAACTTGGTTTGTTATGGGGTTTTGTATTTGTTCTCTTACCCCTTGTCTAAGGGTACGTTCAATTTTAGAATCAAATGGTGCTAAGTCTAAGTTCTAAGATAAACAACCATGAATGCACTATGATGCAATCATAACTAAATGCTAATGTAATCCTAACTAAATGCTACTCCTAACTCTAAATGATGAGCGATCAATTTCTAATGGTTTGCTAACAAGATGTTTTGATTACTCTTTGTTAATCCATAGGGAGTAGCTTTTAGACCTAAATATAGACAGTGCCTCTTTTTATCTAGGCTCAACTACTACTTACTAGTTAGGTCATGCTCAGAGTGGTTAATATACTTCTCATGTAAGGAGGCATTTAGAAATGTCACCAAAAGGTATGTGAAAATCACTTGAATTTTGCATACCTATTATAACCACAATGCTCAGAAGCTACTAGAGGGACAATAGGTCTACTCCTTCAAAAAGGGTCCTACAAGCTTGAAAACCTTAAGTCTCTTCCTGCTTGATTTGAAATTAAAATTTAAGGGTTGGGATTGAAAGCATACGAGGATTGATTTGATTACCTTAGTGGGCCAAGGATCTAGTGATGAAATTAGTATATCTTATGAGGGTTCCTATGGGGCCCTTACTATCAATTTGATCATCCACTATAAAGCAGTAAATTTGTAGTACAATGTAAGGAAAAAAAAAACTAATGACTACTTATATGCTATTTAACAAAGGGTCCACACCTTAACAGATGGGGAACTATAACTAGGCAGCCTATGCCTTAGTTATAGTCGAGCTCAAGCTAATCCTTGTTAGATAGGTGCATTTATAATGAAATAATCCTAAAAGTTATGCAACAATTTAATATGTATGAGTTATACAATATGAATTACATTACCAACTAGAAATGCAATTTATACCAAATGCAATTACACTAGAAAAATAAAGAGGGTTAGATACTTAATGGGGTCCTAGATGTGAGTTGGCTCATACAAGTGTGGGGCCATCCAATCCTAGAGTGGAAGTGGCCCACACTTGACTTGTATTATTACAACCCATTTTAAAATAAAAATTACACTTGGTCCCATTACAAGTCCTCTAAAAAATAAAACCCTAACCTAGAAAAATTTGAAATCCTAATTACTCTAATGAATCTTTGGCCCAATCCTTTTGCCAAATACCCCTCACACAAAACAAGGAATATTTATCAATTCTGAGGAATTAGAAAAATATCCAAAAATTGATAAAAAAAACCCTAAACTAATGCAACCTACACTACAACTAGAGATGAATCACTCTAAACTAGAATCCAATCTCAAATATGTTGCAATTCCCAAGCAACATCACCAAAAACATGGTGTA
This sequence comes from Warburgia ugandensis, assembly GCA_035236585.1. NCBI lineage: Eukaryota > Viridiplantae > Streptophyta > Magnoliopsida > Canellales > Canellaceae > Warburgia > Warburgia ugandensis. The sequence goes on from CP141138.1 coordinate 40,624,119, forward strand.
ATTCTAATTATTACTTGCAATTGCTAGAATCAAAGTGGTATGATTTCACGCAAGTGAGGTCAATCCCATGAGGAATGTCATAGATTAATATGCAATTAGAATCTTATTTAGATTAATAAGGAAAGATTGTATTTTAATTTACTCTAAAAGTTAGACTTTCTATAACTAACATGGATTCATGAAAGAAACTAATGCAACTATAAACATGAATCACTTAGAAACCTAAAGACGAATGAACTTTCTAAAATTAGAATTTAAAACTTCTTAAAAGTTAATATCTAATCTAAACATTCAATTAAACTAAAGAAATGAATAACAGATTCTAAACATGTTACTAAACATGATCAACAAGTGTTAACTAAATCTAAACTAGGCATGCAAGAAGAGTGTGCATGAAAAAAAATTCGTTTTATTGAATGTAAAACACTTACAAGAGTGGTGTGCATGATACAATAGTGATTCAAACTTAAAAACATGCAAAGTAAGGTGCACAACATTCAAGAGAACTTGACTTCAATCGTCAACATCTCATGCAATCCAACAATCTCCAATCCATGTCCAAGATGGCATGGTTGTGAATCAATGGAGTGAATCAAACAGAGAGAATCAAAGCCAATTGGGAATGAATTCAAAAGAGAGGGAAAGAAGATGATTCGCAATGGTAATTAGAAAAAGAACAAGCAACAATAATAGGCAAGCAAATAAAGGAAAATCAAAGAACCACTAATAAGAAATGATATGATCCAAAGGCTACTTTCTCTCGGCTATTACTACAAGAGATTGACGACCTTGTATGAAGTAGAACTAGAGGACAAAAATAGAAGTAAAACAATAAAGAAAACACCTAAGAACTATGCACATGAATCAAAGGAACAAAGCTTAGCATAACAAAAGGAAACAATCTTGGAAACTTAGGTGTAAATGGCACAAAAATCTAGCTTGAAGGATGCCTAGAACTCCAATGAAAATTGTGTTAAAGTCAAAGATGGAGAGAGTCATTGAGAACTCCCTTGCAATTTCCATTGAGAAGCTTAACAGCTGGTATAGAAGATGATATGGAATTCCTTGAATGAAAGATTCTCATAAAGGTAAACTCCAAGGAAGAATGCTTAGAAACCTAGCTCCAATGTAAATTGCGTACAAAACTCTATCAAAATTGCATTGAGAGCTAACTTTTTAAATATGGTGGAGAGAGTTCCATTCTCATAAGATTTTCACCATTCCAAAAGATTGATCTCTAACTAAAATTATATCCATAGGAAGAAGGAAAGAAGGGGTAAGAATGGGGGAATCATAGAGATAAGATAAGAATGAGGGAAAGGTAGTTGGATAAGGCAAGGAGACTTAGGAAGTGGAAACTAGGAAAGAAGGTAACCTAGGAAGGAAAGATAGCATGAACATGCATGAACTTCTCTCTGATTCCTCTACTTATGCATGCCACCTACCTTGTAAATAGAGTCAAAATTTGTTTCCATTTATCCTCTTTAGAACACATTTTCTTCAAGTGGGAAATTACGTGGAAACTTCCCAAAACTTGTGGACCCAAGAAGTTTGCTTAAGTGTCTTAGATGGCTTCTAACTTGGTAGCTTCATTGGCTTGCATCTTCGCTTCATGGCTCACATGGCTTGGCTTCTCCTAGTCATTAGTTCATGGCTTATATGGCTTATGTGGCTTGCATGGCTTGAAATCTCATGCAAAGGTGATGAAATTCTACTACCTTTTGCACAGTTTTTGCATGGGATCATTTCTAATCACCTTAAATTGTACCAAATGTTTCTAAATTCCATGTGGTTGCTCTAAAATAATTGTAACCCTTGCTTGAATTTGAAATGTTGGAAAAGGGCCCTCATATCTTTGGGTTGATCTAGATCATCAGTTTTCATCTAAACCGATCTGCACCATTGACTCATTCATTTAATGCTTACAAAAGATTTAAAACATTATTTAGTATCTAGAAAATTATGATAGATCACATAGTTACTTTAGATTAGCTTTTGCACCACAGATTTTTGGATTATCAATTTAGAGATGCATGTGGCTTATATATTGGAAAATTCCTAGAATAATGCTTCTATTAAGCTTGTAAACACGTGGTCCCATTGTGCTTGGCTTCAATGGCTTAATTTGATGGCTTCATATCTCACATAGCTTCCCTTGATGGCTTTAATGACTTGGTGACTTCTTGGCTTAATCCCTTGCCTTCATGGTTAGCTTGGCTTGTCCTCTCCTAGCTTGGCTCATGTGGCTTAGGTGGGTTGCATGGCTCTTAATCTCATGTAAGAGGGATGGATTTTTCATGGGGCCATTTCTAATAACCTTTGATTCTTCCAATTGTCTATGAAACTCATCTATTTTCCCTAGAATGATCTTGAGCCTTACTTAAACTTTGGAATGATAGAAATTGGGTACCGGTTCTCTAAATTGATCTAGATAATTGATTCTCATCTAATGCAATCTCAGTTGTTGGATTATTCTCTCATTGCCTACAAAATATTAAGAACCCTAATTAATACTTAAAAATTATGATAAAGTATATACTTACTCTAGATTAGCTTTTGAATTTGTAAAATTTCAAACTTTTGGATTATTAGTTCAAAAATACATGTGTCATGAATTTTGGAAAATTTTTAGAATAAGCCTTATAATCTATGAGACATGTACTGCCAATTGAGTACTTTTTGTACAAAATTGACTACTTAATCATGCTCCACAACTAGCATTTTGCTAGTCCCAAGCAAAAAATGTGAAAAATCATGAAAAAAAAATGATTGTTGTTTTTGTAGGTGGCCATGATTGCATTTAGCATATGTAACATGCTCTTAAACTCCTAGGTTACCCCTGGCAGACGAGTTAGGCCCAGTGAGGGTTTATAGTGAATGTACCTAGAAAAGTCAGTAATGCCAAGTTCCTTAGTTTATCTTAGAGAATTCTTGTCCATTAGCACTTTACTAGCTTTAACAACTTAATAAAGATGAATGAAAATTCTACAACTTAACCACATACCAAAGCCATTTGTTATAGTTACATCTTGGAATGCAGTGTGTGCACAGGCTACATAAGTCTGGACTTATAAATAGAATTGCTTACACTCTACTGGAATAATGTCTTGACCGCAATTTGATGCTTGACTTGTTAGAGAAAAATCTTACTCCAACAGTGAAAAAACATTTTTTCTTATTAAAATGAAATAAAATTTAAAAAATATATAGAATATATCTATTCATCATTGTCAATCGAAAGGCAGATTGATCTCCATTCCCCAAACTACTAAAAAATAAAGATTTGCTTTTGTTCCTTTTCCTCCTCAAGCTAACTAGTTAAACTAATCTCTCCTAATCCTAACTCTATCAATAAAATGGAGGAATTTCTCACTCCATTTAAGAATTTTATAGTAGTCAGTATGCATTTTTACCTCAAAATGTATGGTACTGATAACAATGTAGCATTACATATCAAACGTTACATAATAGTGCCCATATCAAGATGAATGGTCCCCATGGTTGCCAAATTGAGGAATAATAGTGCCCATATCAAACATTACATAATATTCCTCCTTCTCCCTTTCTATTTTCCTATAGTTGGGATTTAAGCTAACTTTACATCTCCCTAAAAGGTTATTCTTGTTTTTCTTGGGGCAGAGAAATGGTAGGGCTTAAACTATTAGTGTCTTCTAATGCATACCCTAGAGTTGATTTATGTTGGACTAGAAAATCAATTAACTCTTTGCTCTATTCTGTAGTCATAGGTAAGGTTTCAGTTGAACCTAAACTCTCACATGGTAAAATATTTGGTAAAGGTTGTAGGTCCAACTCAGGTGTTTCTTCAATATATGGCTCAAATTGAGTCTTAAGAACTATAAGGAATCCTACTTGGGCTTGCCATTGAGAATTGATTTTTAATGGTCCAATATCCAATAAATCATTCACTTCATCAATGGAGGTATCTACATCAAAATTAGAAAGATGAGCAAGACATGCCTTGAGTGGATATTTGTTAGAGGATTGCAAGGATGTTTGGGAATCTTATATCTCAGAAAGGATTGCATGATATTTCCATCCTTGTATCGGTATTAATAGGCTTCTAATTATCCTTAATTTGCTTAAGGTCCTTAGCCCTTCTTATACATTTATCATTCATTTGACCATCTTTTCACTAAGTTGTTCAACGCTTCAAGATATAACATAAGGTTCTCTTCTAATGATTAATCCCTGTGCTGTAGAGGAAACAACTCGTATGGTTCATGCTGTTGTGGCATTGGGGTGCTGAAAAAGGGTTGAGAAGGATGGGACCATGATAGTTCTTCTTGATAATCTTGAGACAAAGATGGTTCCTTGGGATGCCTAGCCCATTGATGATAGTTTATCTTAGCATAATAACAATCATCAAGATCTATTAATGCAAATGGGTGAATCCTTTTACTCCTAAAAATATATATTATCTATGGAGCTTGATGGTCATGAAGTAATGGGATATATTGGGCTAGAATAGGTATACGATTTCATATACTGAGGTTGTTGAGAAGACTTAGGATCTTTGATAGAAGCATTTAATATATGCAATTTACTTCAATCCTATCCATTGTAGAGCCCAATCTATCAAATGTAAGACAAATTAGAAGTATCCCTCTGTCTCATACATATTCCCATAACTTAAGAGCCTAAAAGTGAAATAATATGAAAGTGGTGGTTTTAAATCTCCTACTTGGTAGGGAATTGCACTCAACTTTATATATAAGGAAATAAATTGTTGCATACAATGAGAAATTTTTTCTTATGCAAACCCAAGGGAAACCCTAACTATATGATGCAATCTAACTAAATGTTATTCCTAACAATAAATGATGCATAATCAATCATGATAAGTGCCCAATTTTGAATAAATACTACCCAATTAGTTACTCATGTGTTAAAACTTATAGGAGTAAATTAAGGTTTTTAGACCAAAATTCATAACACATGCATTTTTTACCTAATGAAGCCAAAGTTTAATATTTTGTAGGTCCATAGGCTAATTTGAGGCATGTGATTAATCATATTTTTTTTGTAAAGGATTTGATTAGAGTTTTTCAACTTTTTATATGAAGAGAGATGATGATCCAATGAACAAGGTCGATTGGGATGAAATTGAAGATCAAATCAAAAGATCGAGTTAAAGCTTAAAACTCATAAATCCAAAGGTCAAGATCATCTTTTGGACCAGTAATGGATGAAATCAAAGGAGCTAAATGTGGCCAAAGTGGGCCCATGAAGTAATCCATGCATTTTTGCCACCTTTTCATGGGTTGCACATAAGCCACCAAGCCATATTAAAGCCATGGACAAAGTAACATGTCAAGGAGTCAAGCCAACAACGAAGAAAAGGGAAGTGTAATACCTGCTATTTTTAAATTATGAAAATGCATAATTTCATAGAATTTAAAAATTTTGTGAAAGTAAAAAAATTAGAGATTTAAAATTTTTAGAGATTAAATCATAGACTAAAACCTCAATATTTGGAATATACATGAGAAATGGAATTCAACGACACTAAGAATGCTAAAATTAGAGACTAGATGAAAATTGGCTAATTATTTTAATTTTTGTATTTGATAAATTAAATAGAAAGGGTAGAATTATAATTGCACAAGTGGGGTCCACAAAATCAGACACTTAAAACGATGAATTGATGGGCATTTATTAGGCATGGTAATGATTACTATCATTTATGGCTTGTAATCAATTTTGAAATAAATGAAAATTAGATTTTTAAAGAAAAAACTAAAATTTTAGACTATTTATGGGGGGGAGGGGAGGGGAGGGGAGGGGAGGGGCTTTAAACATGCCTATCCCCATTTATTATTTCCCACATTTTTCTCTCCCTGCCATTAACATGCTCCGTTTTGCGTGCTCTTGCGACGACGTTAGAGACGAACCCCTACGCCAATTGGCTCAACATAGCAATGGAAGTTGGTTTCTCCCCTACCTGACAATAATGAAATTTCTCAGTTTTCACTGACTACCAACTAAAGGTACGCTTAATACATTTCCCCCTTTCCATTTTTGGTGGTTTGTCCTTATTTTTCTATCTGTTGATGCTGAAAAATGGTGTGGAATGCTGTTTTTCCAGTGACTGTAGGGAGTTACTATTTTTGTGAAAATCTTTGATGAGATGGTGATAGATTGTTGATCTAAACCATTCATCTTATGCACCTCAACACTAAGAACAAACCCTTTAAATTTTACGAAGATCTAATAGTTGTTGGAGCAAAAAAAGTATGAAAAATAATGAGTAGGTGAAATTTTATGATAAATTAAATAGAAAGGGTAGAATTATAATTGCACAAGTGGGGTCCACAAAATCAGACACTTAAAACGATGAATTGATGGGCATTTATTAGGCATGGTAATGATTACTATCATTTATGGCTTGTAATCAATTTTGAAATAAATGAAAATTAGATTTTTAAAGAAAAAACTAAAATTTTAGACTATTTATGGGGGGGAGGGGAGGGGAGGGGAGGGGAGGGGCTTTAAACATGCCTATCCCCATTTATTATTTCCCACATTTTTCTCTCCCTGCCATTAACATGCTCCGTTTTGCGTGCTACTGGCGACGACGTTAGAGACGAACCCCTATGCCAATTGGCTCAACATAGCAATGGAAGTTGGTTTCTCCCCTACCTGACAATAATGAAATTTCTCAGTTTTCACTGACTACCAACTAAAGGTAGGCTTAATACATTTCCCCCTTTCCATTTTTGGTGGTTTGTCCTTATTTTTCTATCCGTTGATGCTTTGAAAAATGGTGTGGAATGCTGTTTTTCCAAAGGATCAGAGGGGAGTTACTATTTTTGTGAAAATCTTTGATGAGATGGTGATAGATTGTTGATCTAAACCATTCATCTTATGCACCTCAACACTAAGAACAAACCCTTTAAATTTTACGAAGATCTAATAGTTGTTGGAGCAAAAAAAGTATGAAAAATAATGAGTAGGTGAAATTTTATGATAAATTAAATAGAAAGGGTAGAATTATAATTGCACAAGTGGGGTCCACAAAATCGAGACACTTAAAACGATGAATTGATGGGCATTTATTAGGCATGGTAATGATTACTATCATTTATGGCTTGTAATCAATTTTGAAATAAATGAAAATTAGATTTTTAAAGAAAAAACTAAAATTTTAGACTATTTATGGGGGGGAGGGGAGGGGAGGGGAGGGGAGGGGCTTTAAACATGCCTATCCCCATTTATTATTTCCCACATTTTTCTCTCCCTGCCATTAACATGCTCCGTTTTGCGTGCTACTGGCGACGACGTTAGAGACGAACCCCTACGCCAATTGGCTCAACATAGCAATGGAAGTTGGTTTCTCCCCTACCTGACAATAATGAAATTTCTCAGTTTTCACTGACTACCAACTAAAGGTAGGCTTAATACATTTCCCCCTTTCCATTTTTGGTGGTTTGTCCTTATTTTTCTATCTGTTGATGCTGAAAAATGGTGTGGAATGCTGTTTTTCCAAAGGATCGTAGGGAGTTACTATTTTTGTGAAAATCTTTGATGAGATGGTGATAGATTGTTGATCTAAACCATTCATCTTATGCACCTCAACACTAAGAACAAACCCTTTAAATTTTACGAAGATCTAATAGTTGTTGGAGCAAAAAAAAAGTATGAAAAATAATGAGTAGGTGAAATTTTATGATAAATTAAATAGAAAGGGTAGAATTATAATTGCACAAGTGGGGTCCACAAAATCGAGACACTTAAAACGATGAATTGATGGGCATTTATTAGGCATGGTAATGATTACTATCATTTATGGCTTGTAATCAATTTTGAAATAAATGAAAATTAGATTTTTAAAGAAAAAACTAAAATTTTAGACTATTTATGGGGGGGAGGGGAGGGGAGGGGAGGGGCTTTAAACATGCCTATCCCCATTTATTATTTCCCACATTTTTCTCTCCCTGCCATTAACATGCTCCGTTTTGCGTGCTACTGGCGACGACGTTAGAGACGAACCCCTACGCCAATTGGCTCAACATAGCAATGGAAGTTGGTTTCTCCCCTACCTGACAATAATGAAATTTCTCAGTTTTCACTGACTACCAACTAAAGGTAGGCTTAATACATTTCCCCCTTTCCATTTTTGGTGGTTTGTCCTTATTTTTCTATCTGTTGATGCTGAAAAATGGTGTGGAATCTTTGTTTTTCCGGTGGATCGTAGGGAGTTACTATTTTTGTGAAAATCTTTGATGAGATGGTGATAGATTGTTGATCTAAACCATTCATCTTATGCACCTCAACACTAAGAACAAACCCTTTAAATTTTACGAAGATCTAATAGTTGTTGGAGCAAAAAAGTATGAAAAATAATGAGTAGGTGAAATTTTATGATAAATTAAATAGAAAGGGTAGAATTATAATTGCACAAGTGGGGTCCACAAAATCGAGACACTTAAAACGATGAATTGATGGGCATTTATTAGGCATGGTAATGATTACTATCATTTATGGCTTGTAATCAATTTTGAAATAAATGAAAATTAGATTTTTAAAGAAAAAACTAAAATTTTAGACTATTTATGGGGGGAGGAGGGGAGGGAGGGAGGGGCTTTAAACATGCCCGTCCCCATTTATTATTTCCCACATTTTTCTCTCCCTGCCATTAACATGCTCCGTTTTGCGTGCTGCGCGACGACGTTAGAGACGAACCCCTACGCCAATTGGCTCAACATAGCAATGGAAGTTGGTTTCTCCCCTACGACAATAATGAAATTTCTCGGTTTTCATGACTACCAACTAAAGGTAGGCTTAATACATTTCCCCCTTTCCATTTTTGGTGGTTTGTCCTTATTTTTCTATCTGTTGATGCTTTGAAAAATGGTGTGGAATCTTGTTTTTCCGGTGGATCGTAGGGAGTTACTATTTTTGTGAAAATCTTTGATGAGATGGTGATAGATTGTTGATCTAAACCATTCATCTTATGCACCTCAACACTAAGAACAAACCCTTTAAATTTTACGAAGATCTAATAGTTGTTGGAGCAAAAAAAGTATGAAAAATAATGAGTAGGTGAAATTTTATGATAAATTAAATAGAAAGGGTAGAATTATAATTGCACAAGTGGGGTCCACAAAATCGAGACACTTAAAACGATGAATTGATGGGCATTTATTAGGCATGGTAATGATTACTATCATTTATGGCTTGTAATCAATTTTGAAATAAATGAAAATTAGATTTTTAAAGAAAAAACTAAAATTTTAGACTATTTATGGGGGGGAGGGGAGGGGAGGGGCTTTAAACATGCCTGTCCCCATTTATTATTTCCCACATTTTTCTCTCCCTGCCATTAACATGCTCCGTTTTGCGTGCTACTGGCGACGACGTTAGAGACGAACCCCTACGCCAATTGGCTCAACATAGCAATGGAAGTTGGTTTCTCCCCTACCTGACAATAATGAAATTTCTCAGTTTTCACTGACTACCAACTAAAGGTAGGCTTAATACATTTCCCCCTTTCCATTTTTGGTGGTTTGTCCTTATTTTTCTATCTGTTGATGCTGAAAAATGGTGTGGAATGCTGTTTTTCCAGTGACTGTAGGGAGTTACTATTTTTGTGAAAATCTTTGATGAGATGGTGATAGATTGTTGATCTAAACCATTCATCTTATGCACCTCAACACTAAGAACAAACCCTTTAAATTTTACGAAGATCTAATAGTTGTTGGAGCAAAAAAAGTATGAAAAATAATGAGTAGGTGAAATTTTATGATAAATTAAATAGAAAGGGTAGAATTATAATTGCACAAGTGGGGTCCACAAAATCAGACACTTAAAACGATGAATTGATGGGCATTTATTAGGCATGGTAATGATTACTATCATTTATGGCTTGTAATCAATTTTGAAATAAATGAAAATTAGATTTTTAAAGAAAAAACTAAAATTTTAGACTATTTATGGGGGGGAGGGGTGGGGAGGGGAGGGGAGGGGCTTTAAACATGCCTATCCCCATTTATTATTTCCCACATTTTTCTCTCCCTGCCATTAACATGCTCCGTTTTGCGTGCTACTGGCGACGACGTTAGAGACGAACCCCTACGCCAATTGGCTCAACATAGCAATGGAAGTTGGTTTCTCCCCTACCTGACAATAATGAAATTTCTCAGTTTTCACTGACTACCAACTAAAGGTAGGCTTAATACATTTCCCCCTTTCCATTTTTGGTGGTTTGTCCTTATTTTTCTATCTGTTGATGCTGAAAAATGGTGTGGAATGCTGTTTTTCCAAAGGATCGTAGGGAGTTACTATTTTTGTGAAAATCTTTGATGAGATGGTGATAGATTGTTGATCTAAACCATTCATCTTATGCACCTCAACACTAAGAACAAACCCTTTAAATTTTACGAAGATCTAATAGTTGTTGGAGCAAAAAAAGTATGAAAAATAATGAGTAGGTGAAATTTTATGATAAATTAAATAGAAAGGGTAGAATTATAATTGCACAAGTGGGGTCCACAAAATCAGACACTTAAAACGATGAATTGATGGGCATTTATTAGGCATGGTAATGATTACTATCATTTATGGCTTGTAATCAATTTTGAAATAAATGAAAATTAGATTTTTAAAGAAAAAACTAAAATTTTAGACTACTTATGGGGGGGAGGGGAGGGGAGGGGAGGGGAGGGGCTTTAAACATGCCTATCCCCATTTATTATTTCCCACATTTTTCTCTCCCTGCCATTAACATGCTCCGTTTTGCGTGCATCTTGGCGACGACGTTAGAGACGAACCCCTACGCCAATTGGCTCAACATAGCAATGGAAGTTGGTTTCTCCCCTACCTGACAATAATGAAATTTCTCAGTTTTCACTGACTACCAACTAAAGGTAGGCTTAATACATTTCCCCCTTTCCATTTTTGGTGGTTTGTCCTTATTTTTCTATCTGTTGATCTTTGAAAAATGGTGTGGAATCTTTGTTTTTCCGATGTTGTAGGGAGTTACTATTTTTGTGAAAATCTTTGATGAGATGGTGATAGATTGTTGATCTAAACCATTCATCTTATGCACCTCAACACTAAGAACAAACCCTTTAAATTTTACGAAGATCTAATAGTTGTTGGAGCAAAAAAAGTATGAAAAATAATGAGTAGGTGAAATTTTATGATAAATTAAATAGAAAGGGTAGAATTATAATTGCACAAGTGGGGTCCACAAAATCGAGACACTTAAAACGATGAATTGATGGGCATTTATTAGGCATGGTAATGATTACTATCATTTATGGCTTGTAATCAATTTTGAAATAAATGAAAATTAGATTTTTAAAGAAAAAACTAAAATTTTAGACTATTTATGGGGGGAGGGGAGGGAGGGGAGGGGCTTTAAACATGCCTATCCCCATTTATTATTTCCCACATTTTTCTCTCCCTGCCATTAACATGCTCCGTTTTGCGTGCTATCGGCGACGACGTTAGAGACGAACCCCTACGCCAATTGGCTCAACATAGCAATGGAAGTTGGTTTCTCCCCTACACGACAATAATGAAATTTCTCGGTTTTCACCGACTACCAACTAAAGGTAGGCTTAATACATTTCCCCCTTTCCATTTTGGTGGTTTGTCCTTATTTTTCTATCTGTTGATGCTTTGAAAAATGGTGTGGAATCTTGTTTTTCCGGATGGTAGGGAGTTACTATTATTGTGAAAATCTTTGATGTGATGGTGATAGATTGTTGATCTAAACCATTCATCTTATGCACCTCAACACTATGAACAAACCCATTATATTTTACGAAGATCTAATAGTTGTTGGAGCAAAAAAGTATGAAAAATAATGAGTAGGTGAAATTTTATGATAAATTAAATAGAAAGGGTAGAATTATAATTGCACAAGTGGGGTCCACAAAATCAGACACTTAAAACGATGAATTGATGGGCATTTATTAGGCATGGTAATGATTACTATCATTTATGGCTTGTAATCAATTTTGAAATAAATGAAAATTAGATTTTTAAAGAAAAAACTAAAATTTTAGACTATTTATGGGGGGGAGGGGAGGGGAGGGGAGGGGCTTTAAACATGCCTATCCCCATTTATTATTTCCCACATTTTTCTCTCCCTGCCATTAACATGCTCCGTTTTGCGTGCTACTGGCGACGACGTTAGAGACGAACCCCTACGCCAATTGGCTCAACATAGCAATGGAAGTTGGTTTCTCCCCTACCTGACAATAATGAAATTTCTCAGTTTTCACTGACTACCAACTAAAGGTACGCTTAATACATTTCCCCTTTCCATTTTTGGTGGTTTGTCCTTATTTTTCTATCTGTTGATGCTGAAAAATGGTGTGGAATGCTGTTTTTCCAGTGACTGTAGGGAGTTACTATTTTTGTGAAAATCTTTGATGAGATGGTGATAGATTGTTGATCTAAACCATTCATCTTATGCACCTCAACACTAAGAACAAACCCTTTAAATTTTATGAAGATCCAATAGTTGTTGGAGCAAAAAAAGTATGAAAAATAATGAGTAGGGGAAATTTTATGAACTTGATAAAATCAATTAAAAACCTCAAATTTAGGTAAAAGTAGTTGATGAATGTTGTAAAAAGAAAATACATAAAAATTCGATCAAAATGACACAAAAATTTGGAGACTGTGGGCATCAACCGCGATGATCGAAGTCTGGTCGTCGTCTCTGGTAATAAGGGCATTGGTTGAGTGTCCGGGATGCATCCTAGAGACACATAGCACAATGCACGAGTTGGGTGTGGCCGTGCACATGCATACGGTGTGTGGGTTGTCTCCAAAACCCGGTGATGGTGACGCATGTGGGACGTGCTTCGTATGCATGTGTGCATCCTCATGGCATTGAATTTCTATTAATTAATTCAAAAATTAATTCTAGATTGTTTATTCACTAAAAACTCAATTTTGGGAGTTACAAATGTCCAAATTATGATTAGACACATCTATTGAGTTCTTCTCGATGATGTGGACCTAGAATTGACATAAAAGCTTTGATTTAACCCCTTCTAAATTGATCAAATCACAAAATACTATTCAATTAACTAGATCAGGCTGATCAATGGATGATCAGGCTTTAGAAATTGATTATATGAATCGAATATGAGATGATTGAGTAGATTAGAATAACAGATCTCATGTGATTGTCCAGAAAAGTGATCTTGACCACTGATCTGACCAAGTTCCTTAGTTCTAGCTGATCTGAGAGTGGTCTGATTGTCAGATGGACGTGTAATCATGGGTACACATGTAAATCATGAAACAAACATAGAAATGTGATGATTATGATTAAATTGACTAGAATTGATGATCAGATGTTACATATAAGTAATAAAGAATGATCCAATGGTTGGATCGTCTTCAAACTTTATAAGATGAAAGAGACTGACCATTTTTGATCAAGGGACACTAATTGAGTGAATCATGACTCAAATTGATGATCAAAGATGATGGATGATTGTCTAAATGATAGAAAAATCAACATCTAGTCCAGGATTGTCTTAATTCAGGGTTAATCAGATGATTTGGGCCATTAATCTAGGATTAATTACCAGATTAGGGAAATCATCACTTTGATTAACTTCTTTTTGGGATTTAAGAACACCAAATGATTGGATGACTTAGTGTGACTTATGATTTGATAGGTACATCAGAGCACACGAGTTGATATAGCTTACGCTCCTGATTGGAGTACTGCATTTTGAGGTAGGTGATTATGTTTAGGATTTTTTCATGATTTCATAGATCATGATGTGTGATTTGGGAACTTTGAGGCATGTGTTTTATGCAATATCATGTTTTTATTAAAATTTATTCATTATACATGTTTGATAACATGACATCTTGATCTATATGATTTCTCATGTTTTGACACATGACTGATCATGTGTATCATGCTTTTGACTCGAGCTTTTTGATATTTATTACACATAGAAGTTTCCATAGTTTATATCATGTTTTTTTGTTTTAGGACGGGTGTTTTTGCTTGGTAGGTACTATGCTAGGAGGGTTGTAGGGTTGGGCACCCTCCCTTTAACTTTATGATATTTATGATTAGACACCAGCCTCAAAGGAGGGCAATGAACGTAGGTGGTGGTATCATGGGTAATCCCCACTGCTAGTCCGTCCCCCCATGTGAGACAAAGGAAGTCTCCTATTTTGTGTGCTCATGTGGCATGGATATGTTGGATGAAGTCTATGTGGGTGGCCAACTGTGGGCGGGCTTAAGGGCTGAGCAAGCTACCTTGTGTGTGAGCTATAAGTAAGGAACCCTGGGATCATATGTGGCATTGATATATTGGGTGAAGCCTATATGAGTGGCCAGATGTGGGCAGGCCTACGGGTTGAGCGAGCTACCTGGTGTGCAAGCTATAGGTGAGGAACCTTAGAATTAGAATGAGTACTCATTACTAGTGATATGAGTGTAGTGAGACACTCTTAGGGCTTGATTGTGCATGGTGCTCTATTCATCATGACATGCATGTATATTACATAGATTCTTGTTTTCTTTTGACTGATGCATATCCGTGTATTACTCGTGCTTTGCATGCCATGGTGATTGGATTTGATATTATTTTATTTGGAAAAAAAGCATGCTTCTATTATTATTATTATTATTATTTCATTCAACCTCATGAGTTTTCATCCAAAGGACAGATGCCATTACCAAGAATCGGAGATGGTGCGACTGAACCCCCCTCACCTATAAAGACAGAGGAGGCGTCGAAGATGTCACAGTTGGGGCCAACAGGGACAACAGAGTGACCTAGGAGGTGCCTTCAAGGAGTATCGGGACGTCTTTGCATGGACGTACCACAATGTCGAAGGGGTGCCGATGGAATTACACGAGCACCTGATAGAGCTCATCCTTGGGGCGAAGCCCGAGAAGTGTAACATCCCTTTTTTTTTGCCAGTTCTAGCTTGCTCCGCCCTCAGACTCGTGATGCTTAACCACTTCGCTCGAAAAGAGCCCCTTATCACGCCTTTCTTAGTATGTCGCCTGGAGTGCTCTATTCACCTAGGTGAACCCGAACCTAGAGCACAGGTAGAGCCAGTTGAAGTGCATTATCGATTGAGGCAAGTTGATCCAGTTGATTCTGGTGACCAAGAAGCGAGTAAAGATAGTTGATTCAGCAGATGTAGAGTCAGTTCGTTCTCTTCCCCACAAGAGCAGAACCAATAACGTGCCTTGAATAATTTACTCTATGAGACCTGGCATGATATTGATCGTTTGCAAAGTATTTTATTGCATGTTGAATTACTTCTAATTACCTACACAAGCAATAGGTTGTTGAGGCATTGCTTTATTTTGTAATGCTGAGATTTGTAATGTGACAATGCTAAGGCAAAGCAAGTAGAGTAGCATTTACTAAGTGAGGGCCTCAGGATGACCCTTGGGATTTTCTTTTTGGACATTTCCCTTAAAATGGTTGTGTTATTTATATTAAATGCTAGTTTTCTATTTCAGAGACCCCGTCTATTTTATTAAACGTATTATTATTATTATTATATTTATTTGGAAAAGGTTTTAAAAACTCAGGGTGTCACACGAAGAAAGCTTCCAAAGTCATCCATGAAGCCTAGACAATGGAGCCTTCAAAGTTAGCCATCTAAGCCACCAATCAAAGCTAAATGGAAGGCTAGGATTGGAGGAAATTCAAGAGGATTAT
Organism: Warburgia ugandensis; assembly: GCA_035236585.1. Classification (NCBI taxonomy): domain Eukaryota; kingdom Viridiplantae; phylum Streptophyta; class Magnoliopsida; order Canellales; family Canellaceae; genus Warburgia; species Warburgia ugandensis. The sequence goes on from CP141138.1 coordinate 40,639,814, forward strand.
CCATGAGACATTTTGAAGACAATCAAGGGAAATCTTATCAGGGTAAGATGGTATGTGGACCAATAGGACGAGGCCCTTTTGTTTTTAGTGTTTTCTCGCTTTTCTCCACTTTTTCCTCACTTTCCACCTCATCCCTAAGAAGCACTATGAATTTCAAATTCTATTCTAGAGTTGAATCTTTCTAAAACTCTATCACAATGCTAAGACTCCTTTCTAACCACCCAACCCTTCTCCACCTTTTAGGAAACTACCTAGCCAACCACAACTGTCCAGCTTATTCTCTCCTTCATGCCCCTAAAAAGGTGGAATCTCCCACCTACTCCACCTCCAAAAGGGCAGTCACCTTCAGCCTACTTTCCTCTTTTGAAACCTTATTTACCTACCATCTTCACCCTAAAAAATAACTTGATTTCATCCCCACCACACCTTATTAAATGGGGTACCCAAGGAAAATTAGGAGAAAAACTATGAAGAGAAGAAGAGGACTACTATACTTAAGAAAAAGATGCCTCCTCCATTAGGGAAGGGGATGTCTTCTTCCTAAGCATCTTTATTCAGTCTTTCGCTTGCTTTTCTTGGATCTCATTTGGGGCTAGTCTTTTCCTAAGCTGAGAGGCACCTCTCCAAGCTATTCCATGTTTGGTTCTTAGTGGTTGATTTCCTTTCAAAGGTTGGTTAGCTTCCTTTGTTTCTCTTGTTTGATCTTAGAGCTTTTCATGCTAGTTTTTGCTTTGCTTTCCTTTATTTTTCCTTGCCTTAAAGACTAAATTCAAGGCTGGTTTTCCCTTGAAGTGATAGCCAAGGAAATTCATATTGAATCTATTTTTCCATTTTCCTTTCATTTCCATTTGATTCTATTTATTTTTCATTGAATTCCAACCTTGTCTCCTTGAGTCCCTTAAAATTTTTCCTTATTGTTCCATGAGATTTGCCTTTGATTATTAAGCTTTTTGGAGGGGGAATCATATTTATTGTTTATTTTTGGATTGAAATTAAAATAAAGAGTGGTGTGCTTTCATCAAAAGTTGAATGCGCCCTTCATGTATTCACTTGTATGCAAACGCTTAATGATTAATGAAATCTTACTTGGTTGATGAATGAGCACGAGTATTTCTTACTTGTTACATGCTGAAGATATCTTGAATTATTATTACCTTGTGTTGGAATCCACAAATATTTCAATTAAAAGTCTTAAGAAACCATGTGTCCAATCCAAAAGTGGAACACATGGTTTTGAAAAGATTAAAGGTTGAAGCATTGAATGATTTTTTGAAAGTTGATGTTTCCTTTATTGATTTCATTACTCATTCAATCAAGCATAGTTTAATGTGAGTTGTTGACTAGTTAGATTCAGGTTGTTGTAGTCATTCATGATAAGAAAGTAGTTTATTAGTGTTGATCTTCATTAGTTTATGTGTATGTAGTGCTTAGCTTGTGCTTGTTAAAGTTTCCTTTTCCATAAATTTTGTTGCTTTATTTAGAAGTTGAATTCTTAGTAAAGTAGTTGTCTAAAGCATGTTTCCTTGGTTAGTTGTTAATTTCATGCTTAGGAAAGTTAAGTTAGGAAATTCATTAAAAATGAATGTTAGGAAAGTTCTTAGTTTAGGAAAGTCATAATTTTAGAAAGTGCATGTTTTAGGAAAGCTTTTAATTTTAGCAAGTTTCAAAATTTTGCATAGTTTTCATTTCCACATGTTATTTTCCATTCTTAGTTTACGGTAAAAGTTTCTTGAATTTTGGCTATATTAGATAGTTTAAAATAAGGAGCACTAGCATCACATTCATTCAAGTCCTCATGGGATCAACCTCATTAGCGTGCTATATTGCAAATGATTTGTGTGCTTGCAAGTTTAGTTAAAAGACACAACAAGTTTTTGGTGTTGTTGCCAGGGAGCCACAACATTTGTATAGTGTTCTATAATTTATATTATTTTCCTTTAGTCTAGGTTTAGTGTGCATTAGATTATGGTTTTTACTTTACTTTTGCATATATTTACTATTTTCCTCATAGTAACCAATTTAATTGATTTTTGTAAAATTGGTAAAGAAGTAGTGGTGATCCTGTGGGCCATGGCTTCATTATCATAGATTCGAGTTTTTATTGATTTTCTAGATTAGGATTTGAGTGGAACTTGTCGTGAGGCCCATTGTTATTTGTAATTTCTTTATTATTTAATTTTAAATGGGTTGTAATAATATAGAGCAAGTGTGGGTATGGTGGCCCACACTTGATCATCATCAGGTCCCTCACTATGAGAAATACTCACCCAAATTTTAACTTCTAAGATAAATTGCATTTTGATGGCAGAACAAATTATATAGATTAGGACAATTCACATTAATCAGTGCATGTTTACTTAGGGTTGTTGCATTAGAAAGCACCTATCTAACTTTTGTTGGATAGCATATAGGTTGCATTAGTTTGCTCTTGTTTTGAATTGCATATTTAAATGCTTTATGATGCAATGGAATTGATGTTAGTAAGAGTTCCACAAGAACCCTTATAAGATAAGGACTAGATTTGATCACTAGCTCCTTTGCCCACTTAAGAATAAATCAACATCCTTGTATGTCATGATCTCAACACTTGAACATTAATTTAAAATCAAGTACTCATTAATTTAAAATCACTAGCTCCCCGGGGTCTCACGAGTGTAGAAACACTCTAAATCTGACCCCTTGCGATTGGTCACGAGTACTCATTATAGACCTGAAATATTGAAATGTCCTGTACCTACGCTATCACATAATATGCATATGAACCTGAAAATAATGGACCCTCTATGTGACGGACAAGAACCAATCAAGTTCGTGGCTATCATGCCAATATTAAGTGGATAGACTCCTACATTGTGATCATGGAGAACCTGGTACACAAGCTATGACCTATCCATGATGTCATGAGCTTGAATTTGGCCCCTTTGGCTAGGTATCTATCACACATATACATTTTTAGAAGGAGGATGATCAGTCCTCAATCGTCCTAGCACAGCGTCCACCAACCCCAATATGCCTGTCATAACATAATAATAGTAGGCATCATCACATGCTGATATAACTAATAAGAACCATAAAAATCTATGCATTGTTGAAATCATGCAATTTAAATCTCATGATACAATATAGCCATGTGAAAGCAACCCTCACCATGGGTTGAGTTTTAGGATTCTACATTCCTCGTTATTTCATAATTCATGAAGTCCATGTATTTTTAAATATATTTTCATGCATAAGTTTCTAATATGATAATAAAACAACACCGCATGTCAAACTAGTAAGGTGCACAAAATAGAGATATGCAAACTACATAAATTAAAAGTATCAGAATCCCAAATCTTAAGTATTTCCAAACATGATAGAGTAATTCATCAATGGTTTTCATATATCACAAAATAGACCAATGTTAAAACTACCTACCTCCCTTATCATGCTCCTCAGTTTAGTTATATCCCTCCTTTGATCACTTGTTGATCATCTAACCAAGCCAAAATTTTAGATTCATTGTCATTGTCGATTCATATTCTCACAATTACTAGAAAATCTACTGATTCCTAATCAAAACCATTGGTTTATCAATCCATTCCCATGGTTTGTATTCTAACCATACGTTTTCAAAGTATATTTACTAATTAAGGGTTAGAGAACATGATGGTGGCATCTAATCGTCAATTAGATGTTGCTAAGTTACTTTTCCATCACTATCTAATCGGAATGCCAAGGTTTTAAGATAGATTTTTATCCAAATTACATAATTCTAGTCACATCCTTGTTAATTCAGGGTTATAGGATTCATTCGTGGGTTCTGAACATCTATTAGACATCAACAAGTCACTATTTGAATAGTGACATATCGGGACAACTAAGATCATCTGATCATTTTTCAGCTTAGATCGACCATTTTAGTATGATCTGAGTTACAACAGGTTTGTATTTACCTATTTCTAAGTTTAGATTAGAAAATGGACGGTTGGATCATCATAAAAACCTAGATCTAGAATGAACGGTGCAGATCTAGCTAAAAATCTCAAATCGAGAATACGGTTTTGTAGATCTTACCTTTTGGATGCATTTTTGTGTTTTTTTTTACCCTTGGATAAGCCAGATTGATCACCATTTTGCATTGAAACCCTCTGATTATGCCGTGCACTATTCCCCTCTCTAATCAATGGTCAAGATAACTTCAGATTCTCCAATCATCCTAGGGGTTTTGATCATCTCACCATGCTAGACAAAATGATCAGCTTGGATTGTTGATTCGAGCTGTCATCTTCTCTAGTGATGGACTGAAATCCAACAACTTTATAACCCTTGTTTTTCACTTTTTCTTCTTACTCCCACCATCGTGTCAGGTTTTTTTTGGCATCAAGGTTTCTCTCCTCTTCCTCTTTCTTATCCTTCTCCTTCTTCTCTTCTCTTCTTTTTCCTTCTCCTTCTCCTCTATCCCGATTTCTCTCTCTCTATCTTCCCCTTATGTATCGAGTTCGGGAACATACCTAATAGTCAATTCTCATTTCACTTAAGTGGGAGGGGTGCCCATATCAAATATGCCCCTCTCTGGTTTAAGCACCTTTTTTTTTTTTTTTCCTATCTTATTTTTATGAAAATGCCCTTCATATTAAAAGCCTCACATCTTCTCCATCCCAAGTTCGATTTCAGCAAACTTGGTATCGTTGGAATCATCTTTTCGAGTATAATCCAGTTATGGAGGTCTCTGTGATGACCCAGGTTTCATATGATGCAGATTTCATAAAAAGGTAAGATCTCTTGCTTTAGAAATATGAAATGTATGAAAATCTTTTGTTTTGGAAAGCAATCTTTCGTATAAAACCCCAAGTGTCAGAACACATTTTCAAATCATATAGCCATGGCATAGTTTTTAATCAGCTCTATTCCCAAGAAAGTGTTAGTCATAGCCCCATCTACAGAGAGTAACTACAATCAAGTAACATTCATTAAAAGATAAGGTAGGGGTTTACTTACTTGTACTTAATTTGGATGTTCTTTGTCATGGGTGTATCCTGTCCACGGGGCATATGACACTTTGACGTGTGCCATGACACCTCCAGTGGTAGTCCTTGTTTGCCACAGCAATCGAAGTGAGGACAAGCCTTTTTGGCATGGTACCCTTTCCACCTATGGTGGTAGAGGCTGGGACGCCACCCCAAACCTCTCAGCATAGCATCCATGAGCTCACTATCCCAAATCATATACTAACAAGCAGGCAAGAACCTTTCTTTTTCAAAACATGTCTATGCATGTAACACATGTCTTGGCAATATATGAGCAATGTATTTTTCATATGCATGCTAAGTTCATTTATGAAATCAATTCATGCTAAATAGGTCATGTGCATAAGGATGTAACATAAGTTTATATGATATATGCATAAAGATAGGACATGTAACTTAAAAACTTAAAACATGCATTAGAAAAGCAACCATGACTCAAAACATGCATTCTCAAAGCATCATGGGTTCTTTTCAAAAGTTTAGTAGCGATAGGACACCTACCTGGTTTGATCGCGCTAGTCCCCTTGTCCTCGTACGTTCCTGGACATGGTTTAGGGGAAAAAGGTTAGCTTGGCCTATTTCTATAGGTTCTAGAATAGTTTACCTCACTACTTAGGCATTAAGGGGTCATTCCCATGCCGAAGGGCCTCCTAAGGTCCCTAATTGGGCCTTGGTATAGTCAGGTTTACATAGGTTTAGTGGCCTCGCTCCACTATCATGGTTTAAGGGTCATGCTAGCCTTAGATAAATTCTTGATCAGGTATTTTATGGTTTAGGTGTGTCTGCGCTGTCGATACGAACACAATGCCTCTCACGGCACCTCAATCGGAGTCCTAGAACTCAAGTTATGGGTATTTTAGTGTTAATAATACATAGAAGGCCCAAAATGGGCCTTGCGTCATCGCTCCCAGGACGTACCTGCGTCTCGGTCGAGTGGCGACCGGCCCACACGTGCGGTCGCACTCTCCCAGACGTCATCAAGCTGTGCGTTGGAATGCGCAGCGTCACCATCATAGGCCCACATGAGGCGGGTGCCTGGGATGCTAACACGTCTCGTGTTAGCCGTGCGTACCCCACAGGGCGCGTCCGTCGACACATTAGACCTCTGCCCCATTTCTCGTTTACGTGGATGCGCTCGTCGGTTTCCCTTTAACACACTGGGTGTGTTTTGGTTCTGTGGTGACTTGGGCGTCCTCGAGATGCCTTGGTTCGACCCTGTTGAACCAAAACGCCCCAAGCACCTGCTCTGGGTCTGTTGTGGCTTCCTATAGCCCCATTTTGCATAGTTTCTCATGCAAAAACTTGGGGGCATTCAACCTAAGATTGAGGGGGAGATGGGTTTGGAGTTGTTTAAGGCATACCTGGTTCGTGGCTGGGTATTTTTTACGGTTTCTCCTCTTGCCTGCAACTCTAAGACTAGTTTTTCCCAGGATTTTGGGTTGCCATTGGAGGCGCCCAAGAGCTCTATTTATAGAGCTTAAGGAGGGTGCTGGAGCGGGGTTTCCACCACCATGGAATGGCAGTGGAGAAATCTCCACAATGACGGTGGTTTCTCCCCTGCACATCGACATTCTAGAATGTCGGTGATGCAATATGTTTGGGAAGAAGGGGGTGCCCATATCAAAACAGGTCCCTGTTTTCTCAGGCCAATTCGTTTTAAATATAATTATAATTTTGCCCTTGAACTTCAAAGGGCCATAACTTGCTCATTTTAACTCCGTTTTGGGTGATTCTGGTCTTTTTGGATTCCTTTTTTTGAGACTCACCTAAGGGTACCATTCTAAGGACCAAATTTCTAGATCTGGTTAGGGTGAATAGTGAAATGACCAAAATACCCTCATCTCAAAAAGTGAACTTGTCATTACCAACATGGGATTTCAAGGTTACAAAAATGGAGTCATTACATTCTTACCCCCTTAGGGGAATTTTGTGCCCAAAATTCTACAATATATACAATCAAAAGATCTCGGGGTACTTTTCTCGCATTTCTAACTCCAGTTCCCAAGTCTCTTCTTCCATGTGCGCATTTCTCCACAAAACTTTGACTAAGTGTATGTCTTTGCTCTGCAGCTTCTTACTCTTACGATCCAGAATCTCAATTAGTCTCGTCTCTAGCTTTAGATCCTCCGTCAACTCCATGGGTACCTGGGTGATGACATGAGCAGGGTCAGGCATGTACCTCCTTAGCATAGATATATGGAATACGTTATGCACTTCAGATAGCTAAGGGGGTAGTGCGATCCTGTAGGCCACTTTTCCTACTTTCTCCAGGATTTCAAAAGGTCCTATGTAACGTGGACTAAGCTTGCCTTTGATACCGAACTGCATAAGTCCTTTAGTGGGAGATATCTTCAGGAAAACGTGCTCTCCTATGTTGAATTCTAATGGTCTCCTCCTTTGATCAGCATAGCTCTTTTGTCGGCTTTGAGCTGTGAGGAGGTATTTCTTTATGAGTTTGACCTTCTCGGCGCATTGCTCCACTAGCTCGGACTGTAGCACCCTGGACTCTCCAACTTCACTCCAACGGGTGGGTGATCGAGAGGGTCTCCCATAGAGCACCTCGTATGGAGCCATGCCAATGTTCGACTGAAAGCTGTTGTTGTACGCGAACTCCACTAGTGGTAGGTTTTCATCCCAGCTCTACTTCCAGTCGAGGGCACAAGCTCGCAGCATATCTTTGACTATCTGAATCGTGCACTCTGACTATCCATCGGTTTGTGGATGGAAGGCTGTGCTAAAGTTCAAGGAAGATCCTAAGGATTTTTGGACGGACTTCCAGAGTTGTGAAGTGAAGCGACTATCCCTATCTGAAGTGTTACTAAGGGGTATGCCATGTAAACTCACTATCTCTTTGATGCATAGCTGAGATAGGCTGTCAGTGGATTGGGTATGGCGTATAGGAAGGAAATGGGCTGTCTTAGTCAATCTATCAACAATTACCTAGATCATGCCATGACCCTTAGAGGTCTTGGGTAACCCTACGATGAAGTCCATGGTAATATGATCCCATTTACATTCGGGTAACTCAAGGGGTTGTAACAATCCTGCAGGTCTTTGATGTTTGGCCTTTACTTGTTGACATGTTAGACACTTTGCCACAAATTCCCCTATGTCTCTTTTCATACCATCCCACCAATATTGTCTCTTTAAGTCTTGGTACATCTTAGTTCCTCCCGGGTGTATAGTATACTTAGACCGATGAGCCTCTTTTAAGATTTCTTGTCTTAATTCTTCATTAGTCGGTACCACTAATCTTCCTTGCATGTAAACGCTACCATCTTCCCCTTTAATAAACCCTGGTTTTCCTATTAAAGCTTGTATGTCCAGATCCCCTTGTTGTGCTTGCTTAACCTTTTCATTAACAGCCGACTTTATCGTTAGACCTGTCATAATGACATATCCCGGGAGTTTACATCAACCTTGGACATTATACCATAGGACCTGGACTTCACTCTAGAAGTCATGACTCCTATAGGCCAGGCACTTCCCACCTATTCTTATCTCCAGGATGCCCTATTTTGGTCAAAGATCATTTGCTACATGCCAATCTTATTCACTTAGATATGAATGACTTTGATGCCATCCTAGGTATGGATTGGCTAGCCCTTCATCAAGCCTTTGTTGATTGCCGCCAAAAACGTGTCACTTTTACCCTACCTAATGGAGACACTTTCACCCTCTAAGGAAGAAAGGATTATTCTGGAGCGTGTGTTATTTTTGCCATGAAAGCAGTTAAGCACATTGCTCAGGGATGTCCCTTCTTCTTGGCTAGGATTGAATCTGTCGAGAGTCCCCAACCAAAGCTAGAGGATGTCGAGGTAGTCCAAGAATTTCCTAACGTATTCCCTGAGGACTTACCAGGTCTACCCCCACCAAGAGAAATTGAGTTCACCATTGACCTTATACCCGGTACTTCCCCTATTTCTAAAGCTCCTTACCGAATGCCTCCTATAGAACTAAAAGAATTGAAGACCGAGTTACAGGAACTACTTGACAAAGGGTTCATACGGCCTAGCATATCTCTATGGGGAGCTCCAGTACTTTTTGTTAAGAAAAAGGATGGCTCCATAAGATTGTGCGTAGACTATCGGATGCTAAATAGGGTCACCATTAAGAATAAGTACCCCATTCCCCAAATTGATGATCTTTTCGATCAACTTCAGTCAGATAGAGTCTTCTCTAAGATTGATCTATGATCTGGCTACCATCAACTTTGAGTTAGAGAAGAAGATATCCCTAAGATATCCTTCAAGACTCGATATGGCCATTATGAATTTAGAGTGATGTCCTTTGGTTTAACTAATGCTCCAGCCATGTTTATGGACCTCATGAATAGGGTGTTCAAGGAGTACTTAGACAAATTCATCATAGTGTTTATGGATGATATCTTGATATATTCGAAAACTCCTGAAGACCATAAGGAACATCTAAGGATAACATTAAGCACCCTACGAGCACACAAGTTATATGCATAATTTAGTAAGTGTGAGTTTTGGCTGGAAAAGGTCAATTTCTTGGGACACATTATTTCTCAAGATGGCATAGTAGTCGACCCTGCTAAGGTTGAATTAGTACAGAAATGGGAAAGACCTAAGACAGTCATAGAAATAAGAAGCTTCTTAGGACTTGCTGGATATTACAGCAGATTCATCGAGGGTTTTTCACGAATTGCTTTACCTTTAACTAAGCTGACCAGGAAAGACACAAGATTTGAATGGACTGATAAATGTGAGGAAAGCTTCCAGGAACTAAAGAGAAGGTTAACTACAGCACCTGTCCTTACCTTACCTTCAGGAAGTGACGGATTTGAGATATACAATGATGCCTCGCAACAAGGACTAGGCTGCGTACTTATGCAACATGGGAAGGTAATTGCTTATGCTTTAGCAGGTGTATCATAGATAAAAAGAATACCTTCAATTACTACATTTGAAGCCTGGGCTTGATTGGAAGTGAGGGTAAAGACACGTCCTTGGCTCTTTGGAACCTGGTCTTCTTTACGCTCTTCAACTTTCCTTTTAGAACAATTCCTAGCAAGATGTCCTAATTCTCCACAAGTATAGCAAGTGATATTGAAAGTGGGACATGGTTTGCCTAAATGCTTCCTGTTACACCTAGGGCATGTCTTCCAGTCTGGTCTTCTTCCTTTGTTTTTAAACAGCTTCTTGAAAGGTGGCCTGGGTCCAAATGACTGAAATGGTCTCTTTCCTTTATTTCTCATGGTGTTGGTGTTCTTAGTTTCCTTTATCACCTGATTCCTTTGATAATCTTTTTTGCATAGGGAGGCCATCTCTACGGCTTTGGCTACGATGGAAGGTTGGAAACCTAGAACTCTATTCCTGAGTCTTGGGTTGAGCCCATCTACAAATCTTTTCACCGCATCTTCCTCATTAGCACAAGCAAGTGGTGCAAATCTTCAGAGGTTGATGAATTTATTTTCATACTATTGGATAGTCATGTTTCCTTGTTCTAATAAATTCTTTTTCCTTCTATTTTCTTACGTGTTTAGGATAATATTTGTCATTAAAGACCTTTTTAAATTCTTCCCATCCTATTGTTTCTTGCTGGTCAAAATAAGTCCTTTTCGCTGTTTCCCACCAACAGGTAGCCTCTCCCCTAAACACAAATGTGGCCATGGGTACGTTTCTTTCTTTAGCTATGTTCATGGCTTTAAATATCTTTTCAATATCAATTAACCAGCTATAGATGCTTCATCTTCTCCTGTGAATGAGGGAGCTAATTTCTAAAACCTTTCTAACTGAACCTCAGTCCTATCTAGTGCTTTATCAGGGGAAGGATCTCGTGTGGTAGGGGTTTGGGTTTGTTGATTACTCATGTATTGTTCCATATGCTATAGGAATCACTGGAATAATTCAGCCATCCCATTGCCCGACCGAGTGGAGTCCACTGGTGGGGCTTCAGGTCTTGGACCATCGCTTACTTTCTTTCTAGGCATCTGTAAATCATCAGGTAATTCACAAGACCTTAGTATGTGTTATCATATTATCCCTTAATCTTTCATGGATGAAACTTGATTATAAGTTATTCTCCTCATAACTGGGCTATGAGTAACGTCAAACCGGGCTCTGATATCAACTGTGATGACTTGGGTTTCATATGATGCAAATTTCATAAAAAAGCGAGATCTGTTGCTTTAGAAATATGAAATGCATGAAAATCTTTTGTTTTGGAAAGCAATCTTTCGTATAAAACCCCGAGTGTCAGAACACAGTTTCAAATCATATAGCCATGGCATAGTTTTAAATCAACTCTATTCCCAAGAAAGTGTTAGTCACAAATTTCAGCTACAGAGAGTAACTACAATCAAGTAACATTCACTAAAAGATAAGGTAGGGGTTTACTTACTTGTAATTAATTTGGATGTTCTCTATCACAGGTGTATCCTGTCCTTAAGTGTTTACTTGTATCTGAAAAAAATTAAGGATTGGGTGAGTATACACTATACTCAGTAGGAGTCTATCACTATTTGTTTTACAATGCATGCTATGTTTTAAACCATATGTTCTTTAAACCATGTGCATGTTTGGACACTCATGTTCAATATTGATATTAAAAGCCATTGTCAAAATAGAATACTGACTCATAATCCAAGTCAAAAGTAGCATAGATATCATAAACATATACTATGATATGCATAACATAATCAACTGAATCCAACTCATGGATCTATGGTTGACCATACTCATGTCATGCCATATGCATGCATGTAATCCTCATAAACATAGGGCACACTATGCCAACGACCTCAGCGCCGTGTGGTCCCCGGGTACTTGGGGACTCTAGGTCATAGCCTCAACGGGGCATATGACACTTCGATGGGTGTCGTGACACCTCCAGTGGTAGTCCTCGTTTACCACAACAATCGAAGTGAGGACAAGCCTTTTTGGCATGGTACCCTTTCCACCTATAGTGGTAGAGGCTGGGAGGCCACCCCGAACCTCTTGGCATAGCGCCCACGAGCTTACTAGCCCAAATCACATACTATCAAGCAGGCAAGAACCTTGTTTTTTCAAAACATGTCTATGCATGTAACACATGTCTTGGCAATATATGAGCAATGTATTTTTCATATCATGCTAAGTTTATTTATGAAATCAATTTATACTAAACAGGTCATGTGCATAAGGATGTAACATAAGTTTATATGATATACGCATAAAGACAGGACATGTAACTTAAAAACTTAAAACATGCATTAGAAAAGCAACCATGACTCAAAACATGCATTCTCAAAGCATCATGGGTTCTTTTTTAAAGTCTAGTAGCAATAGGACACCTACCTGGTTTGATCGCGCTAGTCCCCTTGTCCTCGTACGTTCCTAGACATGGTTTAGGAGAAAAGGTTAGCTTGGCCTATTTCTATAGGTTCTAGAATAGTTTACCTCACTACTTAGGCATTAAGGGTTCATTCCCATGCCTAAGGGCCTCCTAAGGTCCCTAACTGGGCCTTGGTATAGTCAGGTTTGCAAAGGTTTAGTGGCTCCGTGCCACTATCATGGTTTAAGGGTCATGCTAGTATTAGATTGGGGATTGATTAGGTATTTTATGGTTTGGGTGAGTCCGTGCCATTGATACGGACACAACGCCTTTCGTGGCGCCTCAATCGGAGTCCTAGAACTCAAGTTATGGGTATTTTAGTATTAAGAATACATAGAAGGCCCAAAATGGGCCCTGCATCACCGCTCTCGAGATGCACCTGTGTCCCAGTCGAGCTACCACTGGTCCGCACGTGCGGTCACACACTCCTAGGTGTCATTAGGCTGCGCATTCTGCTTACGTGGAACATGCGGCGTCACCGTCGCAAGCCCACACGAGGCGGGCACCCGAGACATTAGCACATCTTGTGTTAGCGGCGTGCGCCGCACAGGCCACATCCACTGACGCATCGGGCCTCTGCCCCTTTTCTCATTTGCGGTCGTGTCCACGGACGCACCTGTCGGTTTTCCTTTAACGCACTGGGTGTGTTTTGGTTCTGTGATGACCTGGGAGTCCTCAGGATGCCCTGGTTCGAACTTGTCAAACTAGAATGGCCCAGGCACCTGCCCTGGGTCTATTGTGGCTCCCTAGAGTACCGTTTTGCATGGTTTCTCTTGCAAAAACTTAGGGACATTCAACCTAAGACTAAGGGGGAGATGGGTTTGGAGTTTCTTAAGGCGTACCTAGTTCGTGGCTGGGTATTTTTCACGGTTTCTCCTCTTGCCTGCAACTCCAAGACTGGTTTTTCCCAGGGTTTTGGGCTGCCATTGGAGACGCCCAAGAGCTCTATTTATAGAGCTTAAGGAGGGTTCTGGAGGGGGGTTTCCACCGCCATGGAATGGCAGTGGGGAAACCTCTAGAATGGTGGTGATTTCTCCCCTGCACACCGACATTCTAGAATGTCGTTGATGTAGTATGTTTGGGAAGAAGGGGGTGCCCGTATCAAAACGGGTCCCTGTTTTCTCGGGCCAATTCATTTTAAATTTAATTACAATTTTGCCCTTGAACTTCAAAGGGCCATAACTTGCTCATTTTAACTCCGTTTTGGGTGATTCTAGTCTTGTTGGATTCCTTTTTCCGAGATGCACCTAAGGGTACCATTCTAAGGACCAAATTTCTTAGTCTAGTTAGGGTGAAAAGTGAAATGACCAAAATACCCTTATCTCAAAAAGTGAACTTGTCATTACCAACATGGGATTTCAAGCTTACAAAAATGGAGTTATTACAGTCTCAATGCTTGATTTAATGTTTATTAAGTTTTTCACTTATAAAATCCAAAAAAAATGAAATTTAATATGTTCTCTTCATCCCATTTTCACATTTTCCAAAATTCACTCAAATTGACATTTAAAAATTTGGGATGTTATAACCTCCCTACTAAAAACTTTCCTCTTAAAGCTATAATTCCTCAACAGTGACCTAGTTTTCACCATCCTTAACAATCAAAGCAACGGTCAATTAAGGATAATATTCAGTTGCTCATAAAATAGAATCAAGACACTAGTAAGGCTTTGAACCAATTAAAATCTGTCAACTCTCAAGGCACAGCTAAACTAGAGATGCAGGTTAGCCAATTGTTAGTTGAGCGACATAAGGAAGGGTCAGTTCCCTAATCAATCCATCTTTATCCCTTAGGGTCAATTTGAGATAGAGTCATGTTCTCAAAACCTCAACCCTCATGAGCATGCCAAATTCATAACCACCCTTAGGAGAGGTTGCCAGATTGATAATAAAGTAGGGTAGGCTAAGGAAACTATAGAGGAAATAGAGGCAACCAAAACACAAGAAAATAAGAAAAGACAAAACCCATGTAAAACCTATAATGGAGGTACCCTATGTGACTAAAGTCCAATTTCCTTATTTATTAAACAAGGTTAGAAAGGGAACAAACTTCTATAAGTTAATGGATGTCTTTAAACATGTATAAATTAATATTCCATTGCTTAATGCAATAAAAGATGTCCCCGCTTATGCCAAGTTCTTAAAAGAGATCTTCACTAGAAAAAGAAAGCTAAATGTCCAGAAAAAGGCTTTCCTCACCAAGTAGGTGAGCTCTTTGATACAACATAAGACCCCGCCAAAGTTTAGAGACCCAGGGTGTCCTACCATTTCCTTTATTATTGGAGACCGTATTGTAGATAGGGCACTACTTGACCTAGGGGCTAGTGTTAACTTGTTACCATATTCTCTGTATGAGCAACTAAAACTCAATGAGTTAAAACCAACCACTACTACACTATAATTAGCCAATGGAATTGTCAAAATACCCTGTGGTTTGGTTAAAAATGTGTTGATACAAGTGGACTAATTCTATTACCCAGTTGATTTTATTGTACTGGACCCCCAACCTGTATCTAATCCTAACAGTTAGATCTCAGCCATCCTTGAACGTCCATTTCTTGCGACGTCTAACACCATTATTAACTATAGGAATGGTGTAATAAAATTGTCATTTGGTAGCATGAAGTTTAAGCTTTATGTCTTTGAGGCTGATCAACAACATTTAGACTTTGATGATTCTTATTATGTGAATTTGATTGAGAGTCCAATTCACAACATTCATCCACCGTCAACCATCTTTGACCCAGTAAAGGCCTAGCTTATGCTATTTAATAGAGATTTTGATATAGGCAAGTCTACTGGGGAGGTAAACAACCTTTTAGATGTTGCTCCAATCATTGATACCTCCACTTGGGACTCTTATGTTGAGCCACTCCCTCCTTCAAAGTCTATTCCCATACCCTCTATAGAGAAACCACCTTCTCTAGCCCTAAAACCCTTGCCTGACAGTCTCAATTATTCTTACCTAGGACCAGATGAAACCTTACTAGTTATTATTGCATCAAATTTAGATAATGAATAAGAGGGTAAGCTTTTAGATGTTTTTAAGGAATATGCGACTACTCTGAGTTGGACCATAACAAACATAAAAGGGATTAGTCCAGCCATATGTATGCATAGGATACACCTAGAAGAAAATGTAAAACCTTCTAGGAAAACTAAAAGATGACTGAATCCCCACATGAAGGACATGGTTAGAGATGAAGTCCTAAAGCTTCTAGATGTTGGCATTATATACCTTATCTCTGACAGAACTTCGGTTAGCCCTATTTTGGTTGTACTTAAGAAATCTAGGGTTATGGTAGTGAAAAATGAGGAAAATGAGTTAGTACCCACCTGCATGATCACCGGGTGGAAAGTTTGCATTGACAACTGAAAGTTAAACATGGTCACGAGGAAAGACCACTTTCCTCTACCTTTTATTGACCAAATTCTAGAGAGGTTGGTTGGACATAGCTATTACTATTTTATAGATGAATATTCTGGTTATAACCAAATTCCTATAACACCCAAGGATCAGGGGAAGACTACCTTCACTTGTCCTTTTGGAACCTTCACCTATCAACGTATGCCCTTTGGGATTTGCAACACTCCTGCTACATTTCAAATGTGTATGTTGAGCATGTTTTCTGATATGGTAGAAATATTTCTAAATGTGTTCATGGATGACTTCTTAGTATTTTTTTTTAATGTTTTGATGAGTGCTTACACCACTTAAAGTTAGTTGTTGCAAGGTATTAAGAGAAAAATCTTGTGTTAAACTAGGAAAAGTGTCATTTTATGGCACAAACTGAAATAGTGCTAGATCACATAATATCACCCAATGGCATAGAGGATTTAATAGCCAACCTTCCTCCACTAAGGATGGTGAAAGAAATTTGATCCTTTTTATGACACTCTGGCTTTTACAAAAGATTCATCAAAGATTTTAGCAAATTTGCGAAGCCCCTGTGTAATCTACTTACTAAAGAGGCCATTTTTTTTACTTTGATGGAAACTATAAGAAAGAATTTGAGCGACTAAAGTCAAAGTTGACTTCTACCCCTATTATCCGTCCACCTGATTAGAACACACCTTTTGAGATTATATGTGATGCATTGAATTATGTCATTGGAGCTGTTTTGGAGTAGTGAATTGATAAACTTTCCCATGTGATATACTATGCTAGTAAAACACTAAATGATGCACAACACAATTATTTAACCAATTTTAAAGTGGTTTTAGGAATAGTATTTTTTTGGATAAGTTTAGATCATACTTGGTAGGGTCTAAAGTTATGGTATACTTGAATCTTACGTCTTTAAATTACCTCCTTTCTAAAAAGGATAGGAAACCTAGGTTGATCCATTGGATACTCCTGCTATAAGAGTTTGACTTAGAAATTCAAGACAAGAAAAGGTTCTAAAAATATTGTAGTAGACAACAATAATGTGTTTGTAACTGAATCCTTCCTAGATGAGTAGTTACTGCACATTTCCCAGCTACCTTGGTGTGATGATATTGTTACCGATCTTATTATAAGAAAAATGCCTAATCATTGGACCAAACAAGATAAAGGAGATTTTTGGTCAAGGTAAAATATTTTACATGGTACAACCCATACTTATTCAAGCACTGTCTCGATCAAGTGATTAGGAGATATGTACCAGATAGTGAATACAATCAAATCATCTTCTTCTGTCATGATCATGCATGTGGAGGCCATTTTAGCTAGAGAAAAATTGCTACAAAAATCCTACAGTGTGGTTTTTATTTACCCACCATATTTAAGGATGTACATGCTTATTGCACAGTATGTGTAAGGTGCCAATAGTTAAGAAGCCTAGGAAGGAGATATATGATGCCCTTAAACCCAATCCTTGTCATAAAACCATTTAATGTTTGGGGCATAGATTTCATGGGACCCTCCCTGAATTCTTTTGGTAATCTTTACATCCTAGGAGTGGACTATGTGTCCAAGTGGGTGGAGATTGTACCCTGCAAAACCAATGACCACAAGGTTGTGGTAAAGTTTTTAAAAGAAAATATTTTTGCATGGTTTGGTACTCAAAGAGCCATAATAAGTGATGGGGGGAAACACTTTTGTGATAAAGTGTTTGCAAATATAATGAAAAAGTATGGTGTCAATAGTAGGATAGGCACCCCGACCACCCTTAGACTAGTGGCCAAGTAGAGGCATCCAATAATGAGATCAAGTGCATTCTAGAGATGGCAGTAAATCCAAGTAGGAAAGACTAGTCTATACAACTTAATGATGCTTTGTGGGCTTATTGTACATCCTATAAAACTCCTATAGGAATGTTAGCATATCACTTGGTTTATAGAATGGCATGTCACTTACCAGTAGAGCTACAACATAAGGCTTGTTGGGCTATTAAAAATCTCAATTTTGACTTATATTCTACTGGGACCCATCCAAAACTCCAACTCAATGAGTTGGATGAATTGAGGAAGTATACATATGATTCTACTTAACTATACAAAGACCAGATGAAGGTTACACATGATAATCAAATCTTAAGAAAATCCTTATCACCTAAATAAAAAGTCTTTTTGTATAACTTGAGATTGCATCTATTCCTAGGAAAACTCAAATCTAGATGGATAGGACCTCATATAGCAAGTACAGCTTACCCTCATGGAGCCATAGAGATTGACAAGGATGGAGAGATCCAAAAAGTAAATGGTCAGAGGTTAAAACCTTTTATAGAACTGCCTAACCCTGAAATTGATGAGACACTTTTAGAGGTACCTCATTATCATGACCCTCCTTAGACTACCTTGCATATTCTTATCCATGCACTGATCATTATGTCTAGTTAAAATGTAAAACTTACCGCTCCCTAGGAGGTAACCCAGATGTTTTTCTTAAAATCTCCATCTTCTACATCTTCCATATAGGATCCTACATTTTCAAACATTGTGAACAATGTTTCATTCAGGTTGGGGGTTGTAGATGCACATAGAGGTTTTGGATTTTCCTGAATTTTCTTGAATTTCTTGAAAAAAAAGTTTTTGGTAGAGTTCCCTTACTATGATGAGAGCTGGATGTTGAGAATTTAGTAATTCTATTGTTTTCACATCTTAATGGGAGTGTATATGGTTAGTTTTGCATATTATGCATGTGTAAAAGCATTTTACGAAGGTTAATTCTCAAAAAATAATTACGCATAGCACATAATCAAGACTAATAGAATGGTATGACTTAGAGACCCCGAGAAAAATTAGTGGAGACCTATAACCCAATGAGTTTAGAGACTATCTTCTTTTAAAGAGAGTTATAAGTAATTCCATAGTTTGTTTAGCATGCATAACTTAGTGTGATCCTATTATCTTTGTTTTGGTTAATTATCAAGAATAAATAAGAGTTATAGCATTCTTTCTAGAAAGTTTATTCTATTCGATAGCTTTTAAGAAACCTGGGAAATGATATAGGCAATCCTTGTTTATTCCAAAGACATAAAACCTACCTAATACAGTGTACCACTAGTTAACCCCTTTAGCCCATTATGAATCCTTTTTCTTTCTTAACCCCACTTAACCCAAAAAAATTCAAAAAAATAATCATTACCCATTTTCAAATTGAGTAGAGTTAGTAGAAAATGTTCAAAAAGGACAAAAAGTTGGAGAAGTGAGAAAAATCAAAAGTTTTTCTTTCAAAGAAGTCAAAAGAAAAAGAAAAAGAAAAAATGAAAAGAAAGAAATATCAAAAAAGGAAGAGAAAATTTGAAAATCTAGAATACAAAACAAATTCACTTCAACAAAGTTAAGGAAGAAATTTTCAACAATAAAAAATAAGACCTCTACTCAAATTTGAACCTTTAAAATCCTTATACCCTAGTTTTTAGAGCCTTACCCAAGCCCACATTTCATCCTAGCTAAGGCCCTATTAATGTTAGATGTAACATAGCCTTAAAAATGACATAAAAAGGAGTTAAAGTAAAATACCCCTACTATTCTTGATAATAACATCCCCTCTGAAGGATCACTTTTCTTTGTCTTTTTAGCACTTAAAAAATTTATACTAACAATTAGCCTTGTTAGATTCAATCACATAATGAGATAAATATGTTCAATCCTTATCAAACAACTTCATTTCTGAGAGTAAAAATGAGAGAATTTAAGGTCAAAACATATTTTCAATGGAATTTAAGCATATCTAATTAGAAGTTAAGACTTGTGTGGCTGTAGATACACATGCGCCCTAACAAATAAGTAGAATAAAATGTCTTTAGTATATTTATAATTTGTAAAATTATCAATCCTCTCTATTAAGTTGTGAAAAACTAGTAGAGTGCTAATGAATGAGGATTCTCTACAATAAAATAAGGAACTCAATTTTAAGAAATTTGGTGGGTATATTCATTGTAAACCCTCACCTAACTCGTCCACTAGGGGTAACCTAGTGGGTCAAGGGCTTCTTGCATAGTCTAAATGCAATTGTGAGTACCTTGTAAAATGACACATTGTATCAGTTTTTGAAAAATATTTTTTTGCAGTTTTTGCTCGAGATTAGCAAAATGCTAGTTGGGGGTGTGATAACTGTCTAATTTTGCAAAAAAGCTACCCAATTAGTTACCAATGTGTTACAACTTATAGGTCTAGAGAGCAATTTGAGGTAAGTGTGTGATCAATTATATTTTTTTAGGATTTGAATAGAGTTTTTCACTTTATGTAGGAAGAGAGATGATGATCCAATGACCAAGATTGATCAAGATGAAATTGAAGATCAAGATCAAATGATCAAGTTAAAGCTTCAAGGTCATCAATCCAAAGGTCAAGATCATCTTTTCGACTAGCAATGGATGAAATCAAAGGAGAAAAGGGTGACCAAAGTGGGCCCATGAAGTAAGTCATGCATTTCCTCAACCTTTAAATGGGTTGCATGTAAGCCACCAAGCCATATTCAAGCTATGGACAAAGTGACAAGTCAAGGAGCCAAGCCAAGCCAAGAAAGCTTCCAAAGTCAGCTATGAAACCTAGCTAATAGAGCCTTCAAAGTTTGCTATCTAATCCATCAAGCTAAGCTAAATGGAAGGCTGGGATTGGAGGAAAGAGGATTATCCATGTGATATTTTGAAGATAATCAAGGGTTATTAGCATAAGATGTGGACCAAAAGGATGAGAGCCTTCTACTTTTTATTTTTTTTCTCACTTTTCTCCACTTTTTCCACACTTTCCACCACAACCATAAGATGCACTATGAATTTCAAATTCTATTCTAGAGTTGCATCTTTCTAAAATTGTATCACAATTTTAAGACACCATTCTAAACACCCAACCACTATCCACCTCTTAGGAAACTACTTAGCCAACCACATTTCTCCACCTTATTCTCTCCCTCTCTCCCTCTTTTCTATTCCCACCTCACTTTCTTATTTTGTAGGAGTGTTCAATGATTTTTTAGGGGACAACCCTTCCTAAAAAAGTGGCGTCTCACACCTACTCCACCACCAAAAGGGCAGTCACATTCCACCCACTTTCCTTTTTGAAACCTTAGTTACCTACCATTTTAACCCTCCAAAATAACTTGATTTCATACCTATCACACCTTATTATTTGGGTAACCTAGGAAAATTAGGAGAAAAACAGCACAAAACTAAAGTAGAAAGAGGACCTTTACACTTAAGAAAAAGACACCTCCTCCATTGGGGAAGGAGATGTCCTCTTCCTAAGCATTCTTATTCACTCTTTTGCTTGCTTTTCTTCAATCTCATTTGGGCACTACTCTTTTCCTAAGGTGAGAGGCATCTATTCAAGCTATTCCATGACTGGTTCTTAATACTTGATTCTCCTTTCAAAGGTTGGTTAGCTTCCTTTGTTTCTCTTGTTTGATCTTAGTGATTTTCATGCTAGTTTTTTCTTTGCTTTCCTTTGTTTTTCCTTGTCTTAAATACTAAGATCCATGGCTGGTTTTTTCCTTGAAGTGATGATCAAGGGAAGTCATCTTGAATCTAGTTTTTCCTTTTTCCTTTCATTGCCTTTTGGCTCTCTTTAGGTTACATTGAATTCCAACCTTGTTTGCTTGAGTTCCTTTGTTGGAATCATCAAACATTTCAATTAAAAGTCTTAAGAAACCAAGCATCCAATCCAGAAGTGGAACTGCTGGTTTTGAAAAGATAAAAGGTTGAAGCATTGAATGATTTTATGAAAGTCGTTTGTTCCTTCATTGAATTCACTATTCATTCAATCGATCATGGTTTTAGATGAGTTGTTGACTAATTAGATTCAAGTTATTGCCTTCATTAAAGATAGGAAAGTAGTTTAGTAGTGTTGATCTTGATAAGTTTGTTTGCATGTTGTGTTTCGATTGTAGTTGTTTAAGTTTTCTTCTTCATAAGTTTAATTGCTTTATTTAGAAGTTGAATGGTTATGAATGTAGTTTTTTAATGCATGTTTTCCTAGATTAGTTGTTAATTCCATGCTTAGGAAAGTCAAGTTAGGAAAGTTCACTTGGAAAGTTCTCAGTTTAGGAAAGTTATAATTTTAAAAGGTTTCGTTTAGGAGAGTTTTAATTTTAGAAAGTGCATGTTTTAGGAATGTTTTCAATTTTGGAATGTTTCTAATATTTGTATAGTTTCCATTTCCATGTTTTATTTTACATTCTTAGTTTAGTGTAAAAATCTCTTCAATTTTGGCTAGGTTAGATAGTTTAAAGTAGGAACCACTAGCATCACATTCATTCAACTCCTCGTGGGATCAACCTTACAACCGTGCTATATTGTAAATGATTTGTGAACTTTCAAGTTAACATAAAAGACACAAAAAATCCTTAATGGTTTCAGTAATGAGCCGGATTGTTAATCTATACAGTGGTAGCTTTAGACCTAAATCTATACAACTCCTTTTATCCAGGCTCAACTACTACTTACTAGTTAGGTCCTACTCATTATGGTTGATACAATTCTCATGTAAAATATCTTGGCTTTTGTATACCCACTATAACCACAATGAGCAAGAGCCACTTGAGTGATAGTAGATCTACTCCTTCAAAAAGGGTCCTACAAGCTCAAAACCCTAAGTCTCTTGCTACTTGATTTTTAATTAGAATTGAAGGATTGAGATTGCAAGCATACAAGGATTAATTTAACTACTTAGGTGAGTGAAGAATCTACTGATGAAATCCAGTCCTTATCTTATGAGGATTCCAATGGAGGCCTTACTATCAATGTGATCCATCCACCATAAAGTAGTAAACGTGCAATGCAATTCAAGAAAAATAAACTAATGCCTACCTATATTTTATCTAATAAAGGGTCCTCACCTTGATAGACATGAAATTATAACCAGACAGCCTATAACTTAGATATATACAAGCTTAGGCTAGCCCTTGTTACATAGGTGCAATTCTAATGTAGCAACCCAAAATATTATGCAACAAGTTAATATGCATAAACTAAACTCTATGAATCACACTACCATCCATCACTTGCCCTGCATTACTACAACATATTTTTAAAAAAAAAATTATACTTGGCCTCACCACAAGCCCTTTAAAAAGAAAAAAATAATCTTAGAAAGCATGAAATTCCTAATTAATCCCATGAATCTTTGTCCCATAGGATCAATGCCACTCCTTTTGCCAAATTTCCCTCACACTAAACAAGGAATATGTCAATTTATGAGTAATTAGCAAAATATGAAAAAATGGATGCAAAACCCTAAACTAATGACTAGAGATAATCAATCTAAACTAGAATCTAATCATTCCATTGCAATTCCCTATCAACGATGCCAAAAAATTGCTGTAGCTTTAATATTACTCACAAGCACATTAATCAAAGTTGTAAGATGTATGTGAGTGACGTTGATCCCACGAGGAATCTCACGAATTTGAATGCAACTGAAACTTTATTTAGATGAATTATCTTAGCCAAAATAACTATTGAATTAATCTATGAAATTAAAACAACATGGGAATTAAAACATGCATAAACTTAAACTAAAGGAAACTAACATGCATTTAAGATTGAAATTAATGAAAAACTAGAAACATGAATCACTTTGCAACCAAAATATGAATGAACTAGAACTAGAAACTACTCAAGACTAAGATCTAATCTACAGGTGCAACTAATTTAAATACAAATAATGAAATCTAAAGATAGAATAAACATGATCAATGGAGGAAAATCAAGCATGCATGAACTAAAGGGAGAATGCACATGAAACTTACATGAACAAGGGAAAGAATAGTGTGCATGGAACTAAATGGAATCAAGCTTTGTTTATTGATTATAGTCATTAAAGTCATCACATCTACATAGGGGCTTTTAAAGTTAGTTAAAAGTGATAATAGAATTTAAAAGTCATCAACTTTTAAAGTTGTTTAAATAAACGACTTTAAAAGTAAAAAAACCTTTGAAGTCATTTTTTTCTAAATGACTTCAAAAGTCATAAACTTTTGAAGTCACTTATATAAAAACAACTTATAAAGTCATCAACATTGGAGGTCGTTTGTAAGTGACATAAAAAACAACCAAATTTTAATTGACTTTTGAAGTTGCTTACAAAAAAACAACTTCCAAAGTTAATGACTTTAGAAGTCACTTTCGGATAAGCAACTCCGAAAGAAGTTCATTTGGATGAACTTTTGCAGTCGCTTGCATAAAAGTGACTTCAAAATTTTGTGACTTTCGAAGTCATTTCATATAAGTGACTTCAAAAGTAAAAAATTTAAAGAATATATCATTACTTTAAAGTTGTTTGCAACAAAATGACTTTAAAGTGATGATATATTCTTAAAATGTTTCAAAATGACTTCAAATGAAGTCATTTTGTCAAAAATGACTTCAAATGTCAAAAATGACTTCAAATGTTTCAACTTTTAAAGTCATTTTGTAAATAAATGACTTTAAAAGGGTTTTTTTTTTTTTTCCAAATATGTTTGTGTAATATCCTTAATTTTCAGTACAAATTAAGAAATTACTAAATAAATTAAATTAAAAATTTATAGATGAAATTTTTTCCTGAAAACTTAAAAATTTGAAACTGCTCGTCAATAGAATTCCAACGCCACCAAGAACGCGAAAAACAGAGCTCAAACGAGAGAGTTAGGAGCTGTTGAAGTTATAGGGCTATTTTAGTCTTTTGGCAGAGACGTATAACATAGGGGCCCAAATTGATAATGGCCCCCCCATCTTCTACACGCCTCTACCGGATCCGAAAAAATAGCCAGAGAAACTAGGGAAAGAGGCGTGAGGGGAAGAGTTTCTCTTCTCCTAGGACGCTAAGGCCTATATCTACCCCTCCCCAGGTGCTAAAATGCTTTACCCTGAGCGTTTTCATTGAGTTTCACTCAGTAACCCTAGCTTCGCAAAGTTAAATTTTTTCAGCAAGTGGAACTCCGACAATGTCCATCAACGGTTAACAACATGAGGTAAACCTTAAACCTTAATTTCTGCATTAAATAAATAGGAAATATAAAATAGAAATCCATTTAAATAAGGAAAAAATCACATTTTCCTTGGAACTCTGTGCACGCTACACTTGGAGCATGATTTCATGGAAGAAACCAATCTGTTTGAAAATTTGACCGTCCATCTAGTGCATAAGAGACCCAAGATCAAACCCTTTAAATTTGGGAGAGATCCAACGGTGGGCTTCTCTAAAAAACGTAAAAACCAGTACCTAGGGACATTTTTAGGAACTTGGGAAAAAACCATTTAAAAAACCATGGTTTTTGGCAAAATCAATGCAAAAGGAGGGTATAAATGAATTCTAGAGGAAATTATGAGAAAAACAGTACAAAAATCGCACAAAATGGAGCCCTGTAGGCTTGCTGGAGACGACCGGAATCCGATCGTCTTCTTTAGTGGCGGCGACCACGTCGGTACCTTGGCGTTGATGCCGGGACTCCCAGCAAGACGCCCCAACGAAAACGTCGAACAGAGTTGACGTCGCATGTGCACGCGACGTCACGCGCACAGGAGAGATAGCATTGGCTTTCTCAGTGGGGTCAGGACGAGCTGTGTCCTGACGACCGTGCAGCACGCGGTGGTGCGTCACAGTGCCGAAGATGCACGCGACGCGTCTCGGCCGTGTTTCAAGCAGGCAGCCATCTTTGTGATGCAGGTTTACACCAGTATAAACCGATGTAAACCAGCGCCGCTGGTACAAACCACCTTATGGTGGTTGGTCAACTGCATTTTGTGTATGTTTTCACTAAAACTTGATTTTTGATAGCTAGAGGAGTCCAAATCACAATCCAAAAGAGGTGTTGTGACCGTATTGACGACGCGGACCTAGTTTTAACTTAAAAACTTATAAATGACCATTTTTAATTTAGAATTTTTTTAAAATAGTGATGTGACATGTACAGGTGTACTTGAACATACCAGTTAAGGGGATTTATAAGCAAGCTAAGTGGTCTCACATTGAGGTAGGTGATGAAAATTAATGCCTTGTCTTGATTTTAAAACCATGCATAAACATAGCATCATGTGTGATTGTGTTTTAAAGCACATTTAATAATTTCTGTTGGTTTCATGAGACTGTGAGTACTTTATGATTATTACAAATTGCAATCGTTTATTGAATAAACTCATGACAAATGTTTTTATGAGCATGAAATTAATTAATTATACTTAAATAGAGACTTCTTTCTTATTATATATTGAAAATGCATGGATTGACATGGAAATAAGAATAGAGGCATGTTAGCTGGTCCTTTTATAGGCCAACCCCTAGATGAGGGGTGTGTCTTGAGGATTGTGAGATACGAGTGCTCTTGAGTTTTAGCATATACATATGATTTCCATGTTATTATATTTGATGACGGGTGCTCTCACTCGGTGGGTGTCATGCTAAGAGGGATAGGGTCGGCCACCCACCCTCCGAGATTGTGATGTGATGATATTGTGATATGATAGACACCTACCCATAGATGGCATTCGGTAGGGGTTTGGTAACATGGATAGTCCACACTACCGGTTTGGGCCTTTCCATGGGGACAGATGTTAAGTCTTCCATTATGGTGTCGACGAAGAGCGACGGTGGTTGATTCTCATGGAGGGTTGCCACTACGGCATGATGGCCCATATGCTTATTATGTGTGCGTGTATGATGAGCATGGTTATGGATGGTATGCCTGGGTGTGATGACACTCAGAGGTTGGCTAGGAGTACTCATGATCAGTGATATTAGTGCGATGTTGTGGGACCCATTACCTTAGGGTGCCCTTATTCTTATTGTATGCTCATTTACATTGATTCATGGTATGTTTTAACTCCGGGAAATGCATGTTTTAGCATATGGAATAAATTGGCATTTATGTTGGCATGACTTATGATACAACTATCTTCATAGATGATAGACTTTTTATTTTGTCAATATTGTTATTCATTTATTTCATTTTATTACATTAATTGTCTATGTACCTACACAAGCGATAGCTTGCTGAGGCATTGCTTTGTTTTGCAATGCCTTAGATCTCGAGTGTGATAACAGGAAAGGCAAGGCTGTTGAGAAACCGTGAGAGCTGCAGAAGATCCTTTCTCCTAGAATTTTAGACAGTGATGTGAGTCAATAAACAGGATTATCGTTTGAATTTAATTATGGACTGTATACTTTATATTTTGGAGTTGATTGAGATGTTTAGACATATGTTGGATATTTATATGGGATGTTATGATGGATAGACCCTGGGCCATATTATTATTGCGTTTTAGATATTTATTTGATTCAAAATAAAGGCACCAATTTATTTGACGTTGATTGATACGTGTATTGTTTTAAATCTATTATCATAAAAATTCATTTATGTTTTAAATTATATATATGCCATTTTGAGAAAGGAAAACTAACACCCGGAGTTTTTAAGATGTGTTTTAGTAAAATGATAAGTAAAAGTTTTCTCATGAGATCCCAAATGCTCTTATTAAAAATGTTATTATTATTATAAAAAAAATGTCTTAAAAATCCAAGGTGTTACAAGTTGGTATCAAGCCCAGTCTAGTCCATCATAATCTTTGTAAATGTCCATTTATATGTGAGTAACAATCCATAATTGTTGTAGAGAGAGAAACTATGAGAGAGGAACTTACACTTAGTGACATTTAAAACTTTTGACAGATGGCACCTCGAAGAAGGACAAGGTCTACCCATGCTACACTTGTGGCCCCACCTATTGAGTCCTATGATCAAGGGGATCGAAATGCCAAGTTATTGAATCGATTAATGTCAGGGCTAGTACCACTTATACAATAGTAGGTTAGGACAGCTGTTGACACTACTAAACCTAGCCCTATTCCACCACCTCAAGTGGCACCCATGGTCTCGTTAGTTCATTCCTCCCAACTAGTACAGGAACCACCAGCACCTAAGACCACTGAGGGTGATGCTACTAGTGACTCTAAGAAGACGGATAAGCTATTAGAGAGATTTCAAAAGATGGTAAAACCCTTTTATGGCGATGGTAACATGGAGGAGGCCGAGTAATGGTTATTTGAGGCTGAAAGGACATTTGATGCTATGAAGATGTCACCAGAGGATCAAGTTAGACTAGCCTCTTAGGACTAGAGGGGGTGCGTACCAGCCCTTTAAGGGCAAGAGACCGTTTGGTGCTATGTAGACACATGGTGCATTAGGTCATCCACCGCAGGCCAAGTTTAAGAGAGATATAGAGTGGAAGAGATGTGATAAGTGTAAGGGTTGGCACCTTGGGCGAGGGTGCAATAGATTTGACAGGCCACAACAGCAGAGGTAGCTCCAACCACAACAACAACCCTATACACCTTTCCAGAGACAGCCATATAGGTATTTCAACTGTGGAGACGTCAGCCACTTCATTAAGGACTGTCCTAAGGGGCAGAGAGAGAGGCAGACCGAGATGGGTGCAGAGACAACTACCACACCACGTAGCCAGGGACGAGTATTTGCCATCACGTCAGGACAGGCGCAGACATCACACCAGGTCGTTGAAGGTACTCTTCTAGTCTTAGATCGACATGCCAAGGTTCTTTTTGACACAGGGTCTACAAATTCTTTTATATCATGTATTTTCATCTTGCCTTGATGTATGTGTACACAAACTAGCATTTGGATTAGATATTATGACACCTGTGGGAGAGATAGTAGAGACTACAGAATATCTTAGAGAAATACCTGTAGAGATATCAGGCGTGAGTATGGACATTGACTTCATCTTACTAGACATGGTAGACTGATATTATTCTTGGGATGGATTGGTTAGCCAACTATTAGGCTATAGTAGACTGCCAAAAGAAGCAAGTCACTTTTCTTATACCTAGACAACCAGAAATAATGTTCCAGGGTAGGAAAGATCAGTCAGGTACATGCATCATCTCTGCTATGAAGGTGGCACAATTTTATGCACCAGGGTGTAACGCATTCCTTGCATATGTGACTGTTGAGGACAAGGAGCAACCACGGCTTGATGAGAGTGATGTTGTCCATGAATTTGCTGATATCTTTCTTGAGGAATTATCAGGATTGCCGCCAAATAGGGAGATTGACTTTATCATTGACTTGGTGCTGTGTACATCACCTATCTCTAAGGCACCATACAGGATGGCTCCAGCAGAGTTGAGAGAGCTTAAGGTACAATTGCAATAGTTATTGGATAAGGGCTTCATCAAGCCGAGTGGATCACCATGGGGAGCACCAGTCCTTTTCGTAAAGAAAAAGGATGGATCACTGAGACTATGCATTGACTATCGGTTGTTGAACAGTGTTACTATAAAGAACTGATACCCTTTACCACACATAGATGATTTATTTGATAAGCTCCCATCAACACAAGTGTTGTCCAAGATACATCTGAGGTCAGGGTATCATCAGTTGAGGGTTAGAGAAGAGGATATCTCAAAGACTGCTTTTAGGAGTCGGTATGGTCATTATGAATTCTTAGTGATGCCGTTTGGATTGGCGAATGCATCTGCAGTGTTCATGGACCTAATGAACCGTGTTTTTCAAACTTATTTGGATAAGTTCGTGATCGTATTCGTTGATGACATCTTGATTTATTCGCCTAGTCATGAGGCACATAGAGAACATCTCCACACGGTATTGGACACACTTCGTCGACATCAGTTGTATGCCAAGTTCAGTAAGTGTGATTTTTGGTTAGACCAGGTGCATTTCTTAGGCCACGTCATATCTAAAGATGGAATGGCCGTAGATTCAGTGAAGGTAGAGGCAGTACTACACTAGGAAAGGCCCAAGACAGTGATTGAGATACGTAATTTCCTTGGTTTGGCAGGATATTATCATCGTTTGATAGAGGGATTCTCTAAGATTGCGTTACCATTGACCACCCTGACCAAGAAAGACACTAATTTGTATGGACCGAGGCTTGTGAGGAGAGCTTCCAAGAGCTCAAGAGGAGACTTACTACTGCTCCGGTATTGACTTTACCATCAGGTGCAGGAGGTTATGTGGTTTATTGTGACGCCTCTTGCAAGGGATTAGGAGTAGTATTGATGCAACATGGGAAGGTAATTGCCTATACGTCTAAACAGTTGAAGACACATGAGGTAAATTACCCAATGCATGATTTGGAATTAGCAGCGGTGGTATTTATGTTGAAGTCCTGGAGACATTATCTTTATGGTGAGAGATTTGAGGTATTCACTAATCATAAGAGCCTCAAGTACTTTTTTACTCAGAGTGATTTGAACATGAGGCAGCGTAGATGGATGGAGTATCTCAAGGACTTCGACTTCACCATACAGTACCATCCTAGGAAGGCTAATGTTATTGTAGATGTCCTGAGTAGGAAGTCGGGTGTGATGATTGCCAATTTGTCAACTCGGTCTAAATTCGTTGACAGGATCTTAGAGGCACAGGACAAAGATCAAGAATCCGGGGTGTTACAGTTTGCTTGCTCCACCTCCTATATACAATGAATAACAAACACCTAATATTCAAACAATGTTTATAAACATTAAAAACCTATTTAAAAATGATGTTTATAAACAATGTTCATCTACTTCTTAATACACAATACCATGTATACATTAAAATACTTCAATCTCCACAAACGTGAAAAATCAACAACCACTACATTGCATCCACATCTTAATTTATTAATACATTACCACCTGCGTATACAATGAATAACAAACATTCTATGTACCTAATACTTCAAACAATCTTCATAAACATGAAAAACCAAACATCATATGCACCTAAGAACTTCAATCTCCATACACATTCCAAACAACCATCCACTACAATGCATTGACATCTTTATGATACACTACAACATGTGTATACATTGAATAACAAATATTCTACCCACCTGATACAAATAGTCTTTATAAACATGAAAAACCAAACATCTAGTACAACATGCATCCACTTCTTTCTTGATAACTCGAATCGTTCTTAAAATATAACACCTGATACATCCATAATGGCTACAAAACATCCATACTCATCATTATCCATCAACATCTATCTTGAAAATAATTTATATAAGAAACTACAACATATCCATTGTCTATAATATCCACATTCACTTCATTTGTAAATCCATACACATTCTAAGTATGCCTCTTATTCTTCATCTCATAAAAGTTATATAATTCAATTGCCACAAATGCACTTCAAGTTCAAACTCCAAACACACTTCATCCATACTCATTTATTCCCACACTCCAAATTTCCACTCATTCATTGCCTAAAAGACAAATATATATATATATATATATTTCAAAGAAAATAATAAAATCTAAAAGAACACACACAAGTCAATGACAAAACAATTTATTATGTATTTTAAGTTCATGTAGTGTGACGACCCAGGTTTTCGCATACATTTTTAAATGCAAAACTAATTCCTAAGGTGAGATCGAACCCTATTTGAAAACACTTTTAGAAAAACAATGCGATGCAGCTAAAAAATCTTTTATTTTAAATTCATTTTGAAAACCCCAAGTGTCATTTGCTTTCAAGATGGACAAGGAATTTTGAAAAATAAAAAAAAATCATAAATATTTCCCAGGTCTATCTAGTCATAGCTCACAACCCAACTGTAATAATTACAGGTACATGTCCAAAAGGTAGATCATACACTTACCTTTATACTTGTCTTCTCTTCATTCTCTTGAGTGTAGTACTAACATTTTCTGATACTTCTTCTAATTCTTTTGGAGCTAATATGAAAGATGATATATTTAGGTGAGTATTTGTTAAGTGTTCAAATTTGATCAAAATACCCTAATTTAGTGTTCAATTGGAGCATCTAGGCCATTAATTTCAAGATTTTACATAAAATATTTTATTTTAGCTTTAATTGGCCATCAACCATTGAATTCAAAGATTTAGTGGTCAGGTGATCATTAAAGCTAATTAGAGGAATACTGAATGGTTCAAATGATTCTGATTGGGTCATGTGCATTGCAGATTAATCGACTCAGGCGTGGACGCTCTCCAGATCGAATCAAGGATATCAGATAAGGATGATGAAGTTGATTGGAAAGAGAACACTGAAGACTTTAAAGACTTGCAGAGTTCTAGCAAGACTAGACTTCTGATGGACCCCATCCTTCTTTCTCTCTATCCTCTCTCTTATCTATCTTTTCTCTTTCTCTCTTATCTCCTTCTCTCTAACGTCTCTCTATCTTTCCCACTATTCTCTCTTATCTCTTTCCCTCTTATCCCCCTCTCTCCTACACGTCTCTCTCCCTTTTTAACCCCCCTTCTCCCTCTCTCTTAGAGGATCCTCTCATTTGGGCTGGAGAGGAGAAAAACCGTCAACCCCTTCCCCCTCCTTCCTCTTTCTTCTTCTCCACTTCTCCACTTCTCTTCTTCTTCTTCTTTTCTTCTCCTATTCTCTTCTCCCAATACTCCTCTACCCTCCTCCATGGCAACCATCTCTCTCTCGGACTCTATTCTTCTCTCCCTCCCATGCTACCTCTCCTTCTTCTCATTCCCTCCTTTCCCACAGTTTTTTCCCTCTCGTGAGGCTAGGCATTTGACTTTCTCCCTCTCCTTCCCTTATTCTCCCTCCTATCCCTCTTCAATGCTCTCTTCACCCGCACCCGCACCCCCACGCTTTCTCCTTCTATCATCTCTCTCTCTCTCTCTCACCACAGGCTAATCGTATAGGGCAGATCAAGCCCCTTGTTCTCTCCACTTAGGGGCTGGCCAACTTTCCCCCTCTCTTCTCTTTCCCTCTATCTATCTCTCTCTGTTTCTCTCTCCATCCTCTTTCTTTCTCTCGACCTCTCTCTCATTTTATCTTCTCCAACTGGATTGCCCAGTAGAGCTGGCAGTTCGCATCAATTCCCAGCACCTTTGCTTCTTACCGGTGAGAACCCATCACTGGTCTGCTACTTGATTTCTCTCCCTCTCTATTTTCTCTTTCCGGTATCCTCCTCCACCCGTCGCTCTCTCTTTCTCTTACTCTTGTTTCCCCCCCTTTGGCTGGCCATTGGTGCGTGACACACCAAGTAGGCCTGGCCTTTTCTCCCTCTCCTCTCTTTCCCTCACTTCCTCTTCTTTTTTTTCTTTTTTTCCTTTTTCCTCCCCATCTTCTTCTTCTTCCCCATCACCATTGCATAGCCCCTCTCTCTCTCTCTCTCTCTCTCTCTCTCTCTCTCTCTCTCTCTCTCTCTCTCTCTCTCTCACTCTCTCTCTCTCTTTTCCACCCACCTTCATGTGCAACACTGCCCAAGGCCAGCATTTGCTTCCCCTCTTCTCATCCTCTCTACTCTCTCTTCGTCAACTCTTTCTCTTTCCTCTGCTTCTATTTCTCACCCACTCTCTCTGACCACCATCACACCTCCCACTTCTTCTCTTCCACAGCACCGGCCTGCATCTGGCTCACACTCCCTCTCTGCTAGCCGGCTATCAAAGCCAGCCCAGACTGTAGATTTCATTAGTGGTTAGGTGATTCCAGTTCGACCAGGCTCCCTAATTCGGGCGAAAATCATGCCAGCTTGCTCCTCACCTCTCCATTTCTTCTTCTTCTTCTTCTTCTCTCTCTCTCTCTCTCTCTCTCTCTCTCTCTCTCTCTCTCTCTCTCTCTCTCTCTCTCTCTCTCTTCTCCTCTTTCCCCATGTTCCTTTTCTCACTCCCATTTCTCCCTCATTTTTCTCCAGTCCTGCCAGCCCAGAGGCCCCCTTACTTTCTTCTTTTTCCCTCTATTCCTCCTTTTTTTCTCTTCATCGGACATTCGGGAGATAGAAACCCGAAATGGGTTTCCATTCCCAATCTCCTTTCCTCTCCCTCCGTCTTGTCCTCCTTCCTCTTTCCTTCTTTTTTCTTTTCCCCCTTCTCCAGTTTCCCTCTCAAACAAGTTTTCCTAGTTTTCGATTAAAACTAGGAATCTGATCAAATTCCACTTTTGCCCCTGGCAGATCTAAGGAATGCCACATCTGTCCTTTGTCTGAAATACCATCTGAGTCCCTAGTTTAATTTCATCTATCCCCGAATATCCTAGTTTTACATTATCCATATTCTGATTATCTGGGGACAGACTTATCTAGGACAGCTTATTTAGTTGCATTTTCTGTTTTCTTTTGAATAAATAATTGTGTAAATTGCAATAGTTGAATATATCTGGATTTTATTTTGTCATTAGTTTAATTCTAGTATAGTCTTTGTTTTGGTTCTTTTATTAATTGAATTTTATTGAAAACTCCATCATTTTAAATCAAGTCCTCGTGGGATCGACCCGTACTTGCATAAGCTATACTACAATAGCCCATGCACTTGCAATTAAAAATTAACAAGTTTTTGGGGTCGTTGTTGGGGACTTGCAATTGAGTTTTTATACAATTTAATTAAAAATCCAGAAAAATCAGAAAAAAAAAATCCAAAAAAAATCCAAAAAATAGGAATTACATTTTTAAAAATATTTTAGGAATTTTTAGGTGCATCTTTAAATTTTTTACTGCATAACCACTTTATTTCCTGAATTTGGTACTAATTGTTATCTTTCCATTTTAGGAAATGGCAAGTGGAGCATCATTAATTAGATAGATTTTTCTTGCTTTCCTAGATTAGGAATTTTTTATTTTTGAGTGAATCTTGTAGTGAGGCCCTTTGTAGTTTGTATTTTTTATTTTAATTTTTAAAGGGTTGTAATAATATAGGGCAAGTGTGGGATAAGGTGACCCACACTTGATCTTCATTAGAAACCTCACTGTAAGTCTTCTCACTCATTTATTTTCTAGATTAGGGTTTGCATTTAGAATAATTTACATTGTTTGGTAGTTAATTGCGTATAGAAAGCATATTTCATATTTGTTGCTTTTTTAGGGTTTGCATTAGTTTTTTATTTTTAATTGCATTTTAGGACATGTCTAACGCTTTAAGGTGGATTATATGTTGATTGAATTGCCATGGTGTGTGAAAATTAATTAGCAAGGGCACCCTACCCCTATAAGATCAAGGGTGGATTTCACCCCACCTAGGATAATCACCTCAAGCGTGCAACCCCACCATTCACATTAAATTAAAATCAATTAGAAGAGACCTAGGGTCAGCACATGCTCGTAGGACCCTCTTAATAGGACACAATTTACGATCACTCTAGTGGCTTTTGATCATTGTGGTTATTGGGGGTTGTCTAATAGAGCCTCAGTCTTCCCCCACCTCCTGTTGACATTTGTGAGGTCTAAACGCCTCCTTACATGAGGGTTGTATTAATCGCTTTGGTTAGAACCTAACTGGTAAGCAGTAATGTACTCCTAAAGAGAGTATGAGCTTTAAATCAGGCTAATTAAAAGCATTATACCCACAGAAAGTCAAGAAAATCAAAATATCTATGCTTGCTAGCCTTAAGGGATTGTTTGATTATGTCCTTGATTGTGCATCATTCTAGGCATTTAGGTTGCATCATTTAGGATGATCTTCTTTCATTGTATGCCCTTTTGGATACGCGATAAAATTGGTAGGTTAGTCTCGTATGACCAAAAAGATAGACCAACAATGAATGATCAATGATTAAGGGGTAATTTACCCCATGGTAGTGTCAGAGGTGATCAAGGTCCTTCACTCATCATGAATGAGTACCCACCACCTCTAATTGATGATGAATATCAACCTCCACCAAGAAGGAATAATCATCAACAAAGAAACTGGAGAAGGAATGGAATAGGGAATGGGACCAACAGAGTGACCATGGAGACAATGATGTTTATCAGAATCTTCATGGACGAACCTTAAGAGACTACCTTCAACCTACACGCACCAGTATACCCTCCTGTGTCATTCTTCCTCAAAATGTTGGTGTGTTAGAATTAAATGTGGGAGTAATCCAATTACTTCCCAAATTTCATGGGCTAGATAGTGGGAGTCCTTATTTGCATCTTAAAGAATTTGATGAGGTATGTAGTACCCAAAGAACCCAAAATATAGGTGTAGATACTATCAAGCTTAGGCTATTTTCTTTCTTTGTAAAGCAAAAAGCAAAAATGTGGTTTAATGCACCGCCACCAGGTTTCATAAGGACTCGGAATGAAATGACTAGGGAATTCTTGAAAAAGTTTTTCCCTACACATAAAACAAATACACTCCGTCGTAAGATAATGAACTTTACCCAAAAAGATAAAGAATCATTCTACCAATGCTGGGAAAGGTTCAAAGATCTATTGCTTACCTGCCCACATCATGGCTATGAACCATGGCATATCATCAGCTTCTTTTATGAAGGACTGAATTCTGACATGCGCCAGTTTGTAGAGATGATGTGCAATGGCAACTTTTTGAATAAACAACTAGATGAGATGGAGGAGTATTTGGAATGGCTAGCAGAAAGTGCACAAACTTGGGCTGACTCAAAAAGAGTAGAACATCCAGATAGACCCAAGCCCACTACCACATCTACTAGGGTAGGCATGTATGCCATGTCTGAACAAGATGAAATCAGTGCTAAAGTGGCAACCCTAGTTAGAAAAGTAGAAGCCATGGAAATGGGGAAGAAAACCTCAAATAATGATGAACAAGTGTATAACATTTGTGAAAGTACATCGCATCGTACTCAGGAATGTCCTACAATCCCTGCTTTTCAAGATGTACTTCATGATCAGGCTAATGCACTCAATAATTATAAAATACCTTTCTCCTCATATTCAGAGGCATATGATCCCAACTGGAGAAACCATCCAAATTTTAGTTGGAGAAATGGACCAAATTCTAATGTCTCACAACCAGGCCCATACTAGAGTCATCAACAACCAAACGAAGGACTACTTATTCCACCCCCATACCAAACTCATCAACCACATTCTCCTGGACTTTACTTGCCCCCACCAGAAAGGCATGTAGAGGATAATCAAGTTACTCAGAACTAGAAGAAGAAAATTTCTCAACTAGAAAAGTCTTTGAATGAACTAAAAAATATGATGAGTCAAATGATGCAAAATATGAAAAAAGGAAAATTCCGAGCTCAACCACAAGCAAATCCTAAGGGAGTGCATGCGGTTAGCATTAATGCATCTAATGAAACATCTAGCTCTATCATGGAACAGACTAAGGCTGTGACCATTCTTAGGAGTGGTAAAAGAATTGAGAAAGATGAGCCTCAGAAGATTAAAAAGGTAGAAAAATCTACAAAAGATAAAGAAAACTCCAAACAAAAGGACCCTGTTTCACCTGTTGACCCATGTCCATTCCCTGCTACATTCCCTCAAAGGTTGTGCAAAGCCCCAAAGTCTGCCTCTAATGATGACATTTTAGAGATTTTCAAGTAAGTCAAGATCAACATACCAATCTTAGATGCTATAAAACAAATCCCATCATATGCCAAATTCTTAAAAGACTTATGCACCATCAAAGGAAAATTAAATGTCCAAAAGAAGGCATTTTTGACTCAATAGGTTAGTTCTATTCTTCAACACCATACACCACCAAAATACAAAGATCTTGGTTGCCCCACTCGTACTTGCATTATTGGCAACTACAAGATTAATCAAGCTCTTCTTGATTTAGGATTTAGTGTGAACTTATTACCATACTCGGTATATGAACAGTTAGGTCTGGGTGAACTGAAACCTATATCTACCACGCTTGAGCTAGTTGATTGTTCTGTAAAAATACCGAGAGGGGTAATAGAGGATGGGTTAGTGCAGGTAGAACAATTTTGCTTCCCTGTAGATTTTCTAGTTCTAGATACACAACTGGTGGTGAATGAGAAGAATGAAATACCAGTTATCCTAGGATAACCATTTTTTGCTACATCTAATGCCTTAATCAATTGTAGAATTGGTGTAATGAAATTGTCCTTTGGCAATATGACAATAGAGTTCAACATCTTCAACATTTGTCAGCAACCTGGTGAAACTACTAATGACTTGTACTGTGTTAACATGATCAATTCAGTTGTGCAAGATCAAATTCAGTCATCTTCCTTGTCAGACCCACTTGAGGCCTGTTTGGCCCATTTTAATTAGTTTAATGAGGATGCATTAATAGAGGAAGTTAATGCCCTCCTTGATTCTGTCCTTATCATGGAAACAGAAAAATGGAAACCTTATTTCG
Source organism: Warburgia ugandensis (assembly GCA_035236585.1). Lineage (NCBI taxonomy): Eukaryota > Viridiplantae > Streptophyta > Magnoliopsida > Canellales > Canellaceae > Warburgia > Warburgia ugandensis. The sequence goes on from CP141138.1 coordinate 40,677,613, forward strand.
AGGACCTTTCACTGAGGAAGTCCACACAACTTCCATCATTCGTAGAACCTCCTAAGCTTGAATTAAAATCTCTACCATCAGATTTAAAATATGCCTTTTTAGGAGATAAAGATACTTTTTCTGTAATAATTTCCTCCCAAATAGAAACATCTCAGGAGGAAAAGTTAATAAACACTTTAAAAGAACACAAAGGTGTTATAGGATGGACCATAGCTGATATAAAGGGTATTAACCCTTTAATCTACACCCATAAAATATATCTAGAGGATGAAGCTAAACCATGTTGTCAAATGCAAAGAAGGCTAAATCCTAATGTGAAAGATGTGGTTAGAGCATAAGTCTTAAAGTTGCATGATGTGGGAATCATTTATCCCATAAGTGATAGCAAATGGGTAAGTCCTACTCAGGTGGCTTCAAAGAAGTCTGGAGTGACAGTAATAACTAACGCCAACAATGAATTAATCCCTACTAGGGTTACCATTGGTTGGCGTATGTGTATCGACTATCGAAAGTTGAATGCTGTTACTAAGAAGGACCATTTTCCTTTGCCCTTCGTTAATCAAATGTTAGTAAGGGTTGCAGGACATGAGTACTATTGTTTCTTAGATGGTTATTCAGGGTATAACCAAATAGAAATTGCACCCGAGGATCAGGAAAAGACCACATCTACATGTCCTTTTGGCACTTTTGCTTACAAAAGAATGTCATTTGGATTATGTAATGCTCCTGCCACATTTCAATGTTGCATGTTAAGCATTTTCAGTGATATGGTAGAGAGAATTTTAGAAGTTTTCATGGACGACTTTTCTGTTTTTGGTAATTCATTTGAAACATGTCTTGAAAATCTAAGAAAAGTCTTAACTCATTGTAAAGAAAAGAACCTAGTGCTTAATTGGGAAAAATGTCATTTCATTGTTCCTAAGGGAATTGTCTTAGGTCATATCGTGTCATCTAACAGCATAGAGGTAGATAGAGCTAAAGTTGATCTAATTTCTAATCTATTGCACCTATCATGCAGCCACCTGATTGGAGTCTACCCTTTGAAATCATGTGTGATGCCAGTGACTATGCTGTAGGAGCTGTACTAGGGCAGAGAAAAGAGAAGAAGCCATACATCATCTACTATTCCACAAGGACCTTAAATAGCACCCAAATGAACTATTCTACTATGGAGAAAGAACTCTTAGCAGTTGTCATCACATTGGATAAATTCAGGTCTTACTTGGTTGGATCTAAAATAGTCATATTCACTGACCATTAGGTCCTAAAGTAACTTCTTTCTAAGAAAGATGCTCAGCCTAGACTAATTAGATGGATTCTCCTACTCCAAGAGTTTGACATTGAAATAAAAGATAAAAAAGGAGTAGAGAATGTGGTAGCTGACCATTTGTCTCACCTAGTCCTAACAGAACCTTTAGATGAGTTGCCAATTAAAGACACTTTCCATGATGAGCAAATTTTCATGTTTCTCATCCTCCCTAGTTTGTTGATATTGCAAATTATTTAGTCACATGGAAGATTCCTAAACATTGGACTAAACAAGAAAAGCAAAAAATCTTTTCCAATGTTAAGCACTATTTCTAGGATGATCCATACTTGTTTGAGTACTTCCCAGATCAAATCATTAGGAGATGTATCCCTGAATTAGAACAACATAAAGTTATCTCCTTTTGTCATTCAGAAGCATGTGGTGGACATTTTTTTGCCCAGGAAACAATGGGAAAGATTTTGCAGTGCAGTTTTTATTGGCCATCATTGTTCAAAGACACACATGTGTTCTGTAAATCATGTCGGCAATGTTAAAAGTTAGGATGAATAAACTGTAGGAATATGATGCCTCTAAACCCTATCCTTACCATAGAAGTTTTTTATTGTTGGGGTATAGATTTCATGGGTCCATTCCCACCTTTTGGCTACATTTATATATTATTGGCCGTAGACTATGTTTCAAAATGGATTGAGGCTATCTCATGTAAACATAATGACCACAAAATAGTTCTTAAATTCTTAAAAGAAAACATTTTTTGCTAGATTTGGGACCCCTCGAGCCATTATAAATGATAACGATACACATTTTTGCAACAAACCATTTGAAGCACTAATGAAAAAATATAATATTATGCATAAAGTTGCAACACCGTATCACCCACAAACAAGTGGACAAGTATAAGTATCTAATCGGGCGATCAAACAAATCCTTCAAAAGACTGTTCATCCAGATCGTAAAGATTGGTCTCTTCGACTGACCGATGCACTCTGGACTTACAAGACTGCACATCGCACCCCAATTGGTATGTCTCCCTATCATATTGTATACAGTAAGGCTTGTCATTTGCCTGTGGAATTGGAACATAGAGCCTATTGGGCAATAAAGACATTTAATTTCAATATGGATAAAGCAAGCTCACATCGAAAACTTCAACTTAATGAGTTGGAAGAGATCAGGCATGAAGCTTATGAGAGTAATAGGATCTATAAAGAAAAGATGAAAGTTTTTCATGATAAGAACATAATGAGAAAATCCTTTACTCCAAGCCAAAAGGTTCTACTTTACAATTCTAAGCTCCACCTATTTCCAGGTAAGCTTAGATCTCGATGGACCGGTCCATATATAGTAAAAGAAGTTTTTCCATATGGGACTATCGAGATTGAGAATACTAGGACTGGTCATTCTTTGAAAGTGAATGGTCAACGTTTAAAGCCTTTCTTAGATTATGAGAATCCAGAAGTTGAGTCCACAACTCTAGAGGATCCTGTTTATCAAGATTGAGGGGATTTGATCCTTCTATACCCTATTTTGTATATTTTTTCTACATCACCCATATTCATTTTAGGTCCTACTTTTTTAAACATTGAGGAAAATGTTTCTCTCAGGTTGGGGGGTAGAATTCTAGCAAATTCTAGTTTTTTTTTTCAATTTTTAGGTGATTTCCTTGAATTTTAAAAAAAAGAAAAGAAAAGAAAATTTTTAGGTCATTTCCTATACTATGATGAGAATTGGATTTTCTGAAGTATAATCTTGATAACTTTAGTTTATTAATGGAATTGAATATGATTAATTCATCATTTTACTTATTTTTCTAAAGTATTCTATGAAAGCAAAGTCTCAGATCACATCTGTACACGCAGTTGCGTATAGATAGTTTAAATTGATAAGTGACTGTAACTTAGAAATTCTAAAGAAATTCAGTAGAGACCTATAACCTAAGTGAGTTTTAGAGCCATTCATTTGTTTTGAGAAGTTATAAATGTTCTTAATTTTCTTTAGCGTGCTTAAAGAAAATTCATCCCAAACTCTTAAATTTGGCTAATTACCTGAATAATTAGAATACTACCTTTAAAATTCTAGAAGTTCATTGAATTTAATAGATTATAGGAAACCTAGAAAATGATTTAGGCTATCCTTATTATAACCTGGAGATATAAAGCCTACCCAAAAGTATTTTTACTACTAGTCAACCAACTTGAGCCTTTTAATATAAGCCTTTTCTTTTGTCACCCAAATTACCCTTTACCCATGTTAACCCAGTATAAACTATCCATTACCCATTTCTTTGAAAAATAAGTTAAAGAAGAATGAAAGAATATCTTTTAGTTGCACTAAAAGTAGAAAAGTGGATATGAAGAAAAGAAATATTCTTCAAAGTGAGTCAAAAGTACTGAAATATAAAGAAAAGAGTCTGAAAAAAAAAGTTTGAAGAATGCAAAGAAATAGAAAAAGAAATATTCACTTCAACAAAGAAAAGAAGAATTGTCAACTTTAGAAGAAGTCCTCCACTTATTTTTTGAAGAAACTTTGAATACTCTCATACCCTTTCTTTGGTACCCTGTCCTAAGCCTATGTTTCGTCCTAGTTAAAGACCTATTGATTCTAGGAGAAATATAGTCTTGATGAGGAAATGAATGGATAGAATTAAAAGAGTGGTATTTCAAAATATTCAAAGGTAATGGCATTTATTCCAAAGGGATCAAAACAAATAAATTCCTTAGTAACTCCCATTCTTCATGAGTATATGTGAGATATATTTGTTTTTATTGACTCTTCTAATATAATTAAAAGTGAGATATGATTTGAACCCTCTATCTGATAGATTTTATTTTTGAGCGTATGCCATTAGTAAGGATTGAGGTCAAAACATATTTTAGATGGAGTTCAAAAGTTAAAAGTCTACTTAGAGATAAAGATTATTCTATATGTAGACTGTATACGCACACACTCACTCTGAGATCTGAGTTGGAATGGAATATTTTTAACATATGGGTAAGGTTTTGAATTATTCAGTCATCTTTATTAGTTTGCTAAAGTGGAAAGATTTATTGAAGATAATTCTCTGAGAAAAAAAGTGGAGATGACCTGAAAAATAAAAAAATTTGAATTGATTTTTTCACATCTTTTGCTAGGGACTAGCAAAATGCTGGTTGGGGGGCATGTTAAGTGTTCAAATTTGGTCAAAATACCCCTAATTTAGTGTTCAATTACAGCATCTAGGCCACTAATTTCAACATTTTACATAAAATATTTCATTTTAGCTTTAATTGGCCATCAACCATTGAATTGAAAGATTTAGTGGTCCGATGATCATTAAAGCTAATCAGAGGAATACTGAACGGTTCAAATGATTCTAATTGGGTCATGTGCATTACAAATTAATCGACTCAGGCATGGATGCTCTCTAGATCGAATCAAGGATATCAGACAAGGATGATGAAGTTGCATGGAAGGAGAAGACTGAAGACTTAAAAGACTGGCAGAGTTCTAGGAAGATTAGACTTTTGATGGACCCCATCCTTCTTTCTCTCTATCCTCTCTCTTACCTATCTTTTCTCTTTCTCTCTTAGCTCCTTCTCTCTAACATCTCTCTCTCTCTTTCCCACTATTCTCTCTTATCTCTCCCCTCTCCCCTCTCCCCTCTCTTTCCTCTTTTCTCTTTCCCTCTTATCCCCCTCTCTCCTACATGTCTCTCTCCCTTTTTAACCCCCCTTCTCCCTCTCTCTTGGAGGCTCCTCACTTTTGGGCTGGAGAGGAGAAAAACCATCAACCCCCCCCCCCTCCCTCCTCTTTCTTTTTCTCCACTTCTCCACTTCTCTTCTTCTTCTTCTTTTCTTCTCCTATTCTCTTCTCCCAATACTCCTCTACCCTCCTCCATGGCAACCATCTCTCTCTCGGACTCTATTCTTCTCTCCCTCCCATGCTACCTCTCCTTCTTCTCATTTCCTCCTTTCCCATAGTTTTTTCCCTCTCGTGTGGCTGGGCAGCAAACTTTCTCCCTCTCATTCCCTTATTCTCTCTCTCTCTCTCTCTCTCTCTCTCTCTCTCTCTCTCTCTCTCTCTCTCTCTCTCTCTCTCTCTCTCTCTCTCTCTCTCTCTCTCTCTCTCTCTCTCTCTCTCTCTCTCTCTCTCTCTCTCTCTCTCTCTCTCTCATTTTATCTTCTCCCATCAATCCCCAGCACCTTTGCTTCTTACCGTTCAGTACCCATCACTGGTCTGCTACTTAATTTCTCTCCCTCTCTATTTTCTCTTTCCTGTATCCTCCAACCGTAGCTCTCTATTTCTCTTACTCTTGTTTCCCCCCCACTGGCTGGCCATTGGTGTGTGACACACCAAGCAGGCCTAGCCTTTTCTCCCTCTTCTCTCTTTCCCTCACTCCCTCTTTCTTTTTCTTTTTTCCCATTTTCCTCCCCATCTTCTTCTTCTTCTTCCCCATCACCGTTGCATAGCCCCTCTCTCTCTCTCTCTCTCTCTCTCTCTCTCTCTCTCTCTCTCTCTCTCTCTCTCTCTCTTTTCCACCCACCTTCATGCGCAGCACCGCCCAAGGCTAGCATCTGCTTCCCCTCTTCTCAACCTCTCTAGTCTCTCATCCCCAACTCTTTCTCTTTCCTCTGCTTCTATTTCTCACCCACTCTCTCTGACCACCATCACACCTCCCTCTTCTTCTCTTCCACAGCACTGGCGTACATCTGGCTCACACTCCCTCTCTGCCAACCGGCTATCAAAGCTAGCCTAGACCATAGATTTCCATCACTAGTCAGGTGATTCTAGTCTGACCAAGCTCCCTAATGCAGAGGAAAATCATGCTAGCCTACTCCTCACCTCACCTCTCCTTTTCTTTTCTCTCTCTCTCTCTCTCTCTCTCTCTCTCTCTCTCTCTCTCTCTCTCTCTCTCTCTCTCTCTCTCTCTCTCTCTCTCTCTCTCTCTCTCTCTCTCTCTCTCTCTCTCTCTCTCTCTCTCTCTCTCTCTCTCTCTCTCTCTCTCTCTCTCTCTCTCTCTCTCTCTCTCTCTCTCTCTCTCTCTCTCTCTCTCTCTCTCTCTCTCTCTCTCTCTCAGTGATCCCTTTCTCCTCTTCTCCTCTTTCCCCACGTTCCTTTTCTCACTCCCATTTCTCCCTAGTTTTTCTCCAGTCCAGCCGGCCCATAGGAATCTGATCAAATTCCACTTCTATCCCTGGAAGATCTGAGGAATGCCACATCTGTCCTTTGTCTGAAATACCATCTGAGTCCCCAGTTTAATTCCATCCGTGTCCCTGAATATCCTAGTTTTACATTATCCACATTCTGATTATCCATGGATAGGCTTATCCAGGATAGCTTATTTAGTTGCATTTTTTGTTTTCTTTTGAATAAATAATTGTGTAAATTGCAACAGTTGAATAAATCTGGATTTTATTTTATTGTTAGTTTAATTCTAGTATAGTCTTTGTTTTGGTTCTTTTATTAATTGAATTTTATTGGAATCTCCATCATTTTAAATCAAGTCCTCGTGGGATTGACCCGTACTTGCATAAGCTATACTACAATAGCCCGTGCACTTGAGGTTAAACAATCAACAGTATTTCTCATGCTCAGTAGGTGATCTGATACTACTATTTTGAAAACTTGTCGTGCAACATGCATAATTCAAGGAGCTTTTCGTGGAAAACATTAGTGATTCCTTTTTTTGTGTAAACATGCATATTTGTGGATAAAACATAAGCTCATTGATGTAATTTCAACCATGAAAGCCATACGCAAATCTAGTCTTCTAAATATGACTAAAATCATATAATAGAAATCAATAGATCCAAGTAGTAAGATCTCGACAACACATCAAACCAACAAGTAAAAAATAATCCTGAAACTCTTAAAATAGTTATCATTCAAAGCAGATGCTGGCATCACTATAGGTATCATGCACATGGACTCTCAACGGACACATCACGTCGACTGGTCACGAGTACTCGTCTACGACCATCTCAATGCTATATGCATATCAATAAACCTGAAGTCATAGAGCCAACTATGCTCACGATCAGCACATAGCTAGAATCATGTGTCTCTGGTGTCTAGAGACCACCCACCATAGCTCTCCACGGCAACTATGGATATGTTCCTGAAAGGGTGCCGTGAACACCTCTAGTGGTCATCCATGTTTACCACAAAAGTCAGGGAAGGGACAATGCCATTTTGGCATCAATACCATCCACCTTTGGAGGTAGAGGCTGGGAGGCCAACCTCATACAACCTCTTAGCATAGTGCCCACCAGGCTCATCTGCCCAAGAAATATAAAAATAATGTCCTCTTTGGGTCCCTCACACTACCTGGCCCTCACAATTGCCTAACTAGTGTCTTTTGGGCACTTCATCATCTTTTGGAAACCCTCAAGGCTATGCATCATATGATGGCATTATGAGATGCTTTATATGATATGCAATCCTCAATCTCAATCATCGTAAATCAGGCATTTTATGCAATTAGTTTCAAAACATGCGAGAGCAATCCATAAAATCGATTTATGCCAGTAATATCATTCAAGGCCATAAATCATGAAGACAATTTCGCATGCTTGTATAAGAACATTATATTTCAAAAAGCATACTAAATACCGTAATAAAGTCAAGTAAATCACTTAGAGTTTGGAATGCATTTGAAAACTTAGTATTAGACTACCTACCTCGACCGTCGTCGCTTAACTTGAGTCCCACTTCAATTTGAGTCCTAGATCACCCTTATGAAGTCTTGAGTATTATTTAGAAATAAAAATCCAAATATTATTTCCTATTTTATAGATCCACAGCTAGATCTACACTATAAGTCATAAATCTCTAATTTGTAGGTTTCTAATGGTTGATTTATGTAATTTAGGGTTGATCTAGGTATATTGATCTCCTAACAGATCAAATGGATCAATCTATGAGATTTAATCATCTTTGATCTTACCGATCTATGAGATTTTTATGGTTTTTAGGCTATAGTTATATAAAATAGTTCTCTGATCCTAATTTTCATAGTCTCATTAGGTCCACGTCATTGATGGGAATTCAATGGTTCTTTTGGATGATCAATCAGAGTTATATAGCCTCCTTAATTGCGTTTTTAGCATCGCGAATCCATGGACAAACCAGGTTCGTCCATTTCGGGCCCACGCATCACAGTTCCCAAGACGCGTACTCATCCCGGTCGAACAGCGACCACAATGCATACATGTGCATGCCGAGGCGATGTGTTGTAGCGCATCCTAAACTGCATCGTACGGACGCGTCTTCAGCGCAAGCGCAGAACGTCTCGGCTCTTAGGACGCCCCGTGCATCCCAGTCGAGTCAGCCATTCGCCCACACGCGGAACATGTTTTATTTTGGCCCTAGGGAGCTCGGCACGGGTGCGCATTACGCCCATGCATCCCTGGGATGTTAGGTCTTCGACAGGTTTTCACCCGTCTGGTTTATTTCCCAAAAATTCGATAATTTTTGGCCAAAAAACCTACCAGATCCGATCGGGATTTGGGGGAAAAGGGAGAGGGAAGAGAGAGGAGGATCATACTTGGGAACCCGAGATAGAGCTTGTCGCTTGCCTAGACTGTCAGCTGAAACCCTCCTTGCTAGAGATGGTTGTGAACCTGGTTTGAGCCGATGAAACATGGTGATGGAAAGGGGGGAGTGGGGGATTTTATAGGAGGGGAATGGTGGTGCAGCCATTCTTTCCAGTTCGATATAGGTATGGTGATGTTGTACACTGCCTAGCTTGAGGAAGAAGAGACGCATGGAGAGTGTCGTTATCAAAATGACCCCCTAAGTTTTTAACCTTTTTCATTTGTAAGTCCAAATTACACAAATGCCCCTTCATCTTAAAATGCCCCTAACTTGGTCATACAAACTCTGTTTTCAGTGTTCTTTGAGGCGTTGGATTCCATTTCGAGCATAGAATCTAATTATTTCTCATATATTCCTTCATTTCATAGGTTAATTAAAGTAAAACATCCAACCACCTATTAATATGATTAAATATCTATTACTCTACCAAAATTGTCCAAAATAAACAAGCTATAACTAACTAGCACATGGAGACCAACATGATTCATTGTGGTTATAAAAGTGATATACTAATATACAAAAAAGAACTCATAAATATCATGTGTAATAATGTAGATCTAATTAGTGATAAAATAGAGCAATTAACTGTTTCATATACCTTGACATTCTTCCACGTGAGTTTTGGTGGTTGTAAAGTCTCAGTCATTGTAGCCCATTCTCACCAAGTCCTACAAATTTAAATTTCAAATGCATTATAGACGAATAAAAAATTACTTATCTATACATAACACATGAAAAAAATAAGTTCTTACGCTCCATAAGAATAAGAAAAGAGAGCATGATCACCATGCACATCCAAAACAAGTAGCATCCAATGAGACCTACATAGACAATCATATGGATTGTAATGGAAGTTGACAATCCCTAAGTGAATGATAAATTGGCAACAAACAAGAAAATTAAAACTTACCCTTTATTGTAGGGAATCATTAAGCCTTATCCTTGAGAGTAGCGAAAGAAGCTTGACAAAATATCTTGAATACGCCTCTCTATCGTCCATTGCTTCATTGTTCCAGAAATGATGCAAGGGTCAAGGAATTGGAAAAGTGTACCCTCACCCTCAAAATGGCTAGTAGCATCATTCAGGAAGCTGCATGAAAGAAATAATTATTACAAATACCATTAAAATATAATATGTAATTAAATACTAAATGATTTACATGCAAGTATGTGCATATACCCCATGTAGGAGACAATGTGAGGGTGATTGAGCTGATCCCATAGGCAAACTCATAACAGGTCCTCTGTCATAAGTGGCACTTCAATAACGTCCTCAGCAAGCACTCGCCGCTTTGATTTGTACAAGACTGATTAGCATATTATCGTTGATGAGGCCATGGATCAACCTTAGGGTTCGAGTCATGTTAGGTGGGACTTCCACATGCTCTTAGGTCAGTTGCTATAAAAGATGTAAAAAAATTTAAGTAAATAATATTAATCTATGACGAGGGCCTAATTTATGATGAAAGAAAAACGAATGATATAAACAAGTACTTGTTCCATTGGTGTAGCAGCCAAAGGTGACACTGAAATGGCGGCCGATTTCAGTGCCCATTTTATTACTAATTAACCATTTTAGAGTTATTAAACAATTAAGTGATGTCTTTAGCTGAAAATTAATGAGGAAAGTAGTATGATAAGATACATATCGTGGACTCTATGGGAATGACTAGTGCCTCTGGCCAAGCGACGTTATATGCATTTGCCTGCCCAATGGTTATAATATTTTCTAATGGGAATGGTAGCCAGGCATTAGCATTTAAAGCCATGGTAATAGACACCTTCTTAGTATGCGGTGGCATACTAATTGCATGCAAAACATTTGATCCATGCTCATAGCATGAACCAACTACCATGATATTTTGACGGGAATCCTAAGCCAATAGGCTTTAACCCACATGCAAATCAAATATGCAATAGAGAGGTTGAGTGAGCTATAGCATTATTACAAAAGGACAATGAAAATTTATACTTTTGTCAATGTAAATACCTTCTAGGCAGGAATTTCCTTTTTGAGGGGAGGCGGATGTCCTTCATTATCTTCTTCAATTGGGGAATTGCAACTTGCATGTGATGGAGATATAGTAGGGCATGTATTATGAGCAGTGGATAGAGTAACGATCATCAAACCTCCCTCACACATTTGTCTAAATATATCAACCTTTATTTTCTCAACGAGCTCCTTGTAGGCCTGCTCATCATCTTGAACTTTAGGTATACATCCTCTACCAAAGAATTTAGAAGGAACAACACCTTGACCCATGCCCCTAACTCGACTAAGGTGGTCCTGCATATTGTCCATAGCTCCATATAGGAAGTCATCCTTAGTAGCAATGCTGCTTAAAGTTCCTGTAATAGCGTTGTCTTAGGTAAGAATGTTCTACAAAATTTAATTAGAAAGACATGACCATTTTTTAATTGTACAAAATTTATAGATAGGTGGAACCACTTACTATGCACGAAGCAATTTGTGCAGTAGTTTCATCTGCAAACTTGTTGCCAGTACAACCCATTGAATGCACCATCTTTCAGAGGATAGAACGATCAATGGGTTCCGTTGTCCTAGCTTTATTTTGCTGTCAAGCAAAGGCATTATAGTCAGAGAACATGTATATAACTATAGTAACATTAAATTGAATGGGATAAATTGTCATAGATGCTTACTTTGCACTCTTCTAAATGATCGTAGCCCATCCTAAATAGGTGGTGCTGCATATTTGTCTCATGCACCTTTCTTCCCCTTGCACTCTTCGGCTACACATTTTTACATGCATGATCAAGTACAATAATTGAATGTTACATGTAATTAATAGAATGAAGCATCGTTTCTACACATACCTTAAACTCGGTGGAGGTACAGTTTTGTACAAATGCATTCTAAGGCTCCTGGTCAATGATGTCAGAGTAAATGGAAGGCACTGTTACAACCTTAACGGATCGTTGACATTTGGAGCTATGTAATTGCATACAAGATAGTTCTTCCATTTTCTCCACTGCTCACCTGCCCCTTGTAAAGCACACACTTCTTATCATCCAGCATGTCAAAGGCAGATTGCAAATTGAACACATCAAATTACTATATTTGAAAAATAAGGAAAGTTATAATGTAAATAATACATGTACTTAATGTTTACATACATTCACCATTTCCCATGTTAAATCTTTTGTTGAGGATGGCACATGTCTCCAATCCTGAAATGTGATAGGAACCATGCTTCTTACAGTAGAGCAGAGGAAACTACTTTAAGCAGGTGCACTCTCGCCAATCTCTTGACCTCTACTATTGTATTGGATAGTTTCTTTCATTCCCTTCAACTTTCTCTTAATAACCTTTTCCATTGTTGTTTGCCCTTAGCCCTTTCTTTTTATACTATTACTCATGTTGGCATCTTGTTCATGCTCTTCAATGTGGTCGTAATCTTCAGTTTGATGTTCTTCTCATTCCATTATTACTACAAATAAACACTCAATGATATTAACACAACGACATAAAAAAGGGCTATGCAACTCATTTAAAGAAACCAAACTAATATCCCTAATAAACATAGTTTAAGTAAAAAAATAATTAGAGGAGACTTTGTCTCCATCCATTCACATAAACACATAATATCTAACATATGTGACAGACTAACCTCAAGGAAAATAGATAAAGAATGCATGAAAAGTATTTGCCTGCTTAGTATAGATATTTGTAAAGGGGCTACAAATCTCACAAACCTTTTACTACTCTTTAACTCCACTGCTTTGAGTTCACATCTCTTAGTGTGTGTAGGTATTCACAAGTGGTGATAAGCTTAACTTATACTAGATGTTTATCTATGTACATATGCACAATTCATGTACCAAATTCCATCCAATAAAGTTTGTCTTATGTAAGTTTCTCTTGGTTATTTGCATGCTTGAAGTTTATTAAAATTTTGGTTTTATGATCATGTTTCATGTCTTGAATCACATGCACCATGTCATTTCATGCCGTGTTTGATTTAATTTTCATGAGTATCTTACTTTTGGAATTTTACCTTTCATGAGTAATACATAATTTTGAGCAGTCCATACACTTTATTTACTTGATTTCATAAGAACCACTTTAGCATTTTATATAGTTTAGTTACTATTTTGGTTAGATCTCATGTTAGCAAAATTTTAATCCACACATTTCAGCCATTTTCTTACTCACAAACCATGTGCACAACTCCATGGGTCATGCACATGGTGATTGGGTGGTTTGTCTTTCAGTGGTTTATTGTTCCCTTGTTTCATGATAGTTTTGCATTACTTGTTTAGTTATTTTCATCATAGTTTAGTTTTAGAACTTTTGTTTGTTTAGTTTTAAAGGGTTTTATTTTTATAAAGTTTTAGGGTTAGGAAAGTGTTAGTTTAGGAAAGTTTCATTTTTAGCAAGTTTCCTTAATTAAAGCTTCCTAGAATCATGCATTTTAGTTTAGCATTATTATTTTTATTTAATGCATGCCAGTGAGGAAAGTTTCTAATACCATTGGAAATCTTTATTTTTAGAAAGTTTCCTTTGGCTCATGTGTCTAATTTTATGCATATTTCTCATCCCATGTTGTTTAAATTCCATGTTTATCAAAATAATCTTTATTTAGCTAAGCTAAGCAACTTAAATAGGATAAAATCAATTGGAAATTCCTTGAGGTTCCTCATGGGATCGACCTCTCTCACATGCAATTATTACTTTGACTTGTGAGCTTGCAAGTAATTTTAAAGCTACACCACCTAGCCTATGAGAGATTGGTTTTGATTTAACTAGGAAAGCAAATAACATGGAAATGGAAACATGCATTGGAGTTACTAGATGTTATTACCAGACATGTATGTTAAGAAACAAAAGAAAAGAGGAAGCAATCAAGCACCTGCAAAATCATGCTTGTCAACTTTGCATATGAATAACTTAATTATGCAGAAAACAATAAAAATTGGTCATGAAAATCAATCAATAAACAGCAGTAACCCACCCCCCTCCCCACCACCATGCCATAACCCAGCTCCCCTTCTCCCCTACCCCCTGCCACTCGCTAGAACATAGTTCCCCACCACCACATCACAACCCAACTCCCCTCCTCCTCTTGCCCCCGCCGCCCTCCTCCTCCCCCTACCCCCACCTCCCCATCCAGCTCCCTCCTCCCCACCCCGCCGCTCCCGCCCTCGTGAACCCTCCCACCCTCCTCCCTAAACTAGAACCCACACCCAGCTCTTTTCCACCATCCACCGGAGCCCTCCACCCCCACCCCCAACCCCACCCCCCAACCCAGCTCCTTCCCACCACCTACCTACCCCTTGGCCTGCCCAAACCCTCCTCTCACCCCTTGCCCTCTTGAACCCAACAACCCCCCACCCCCACTTCCCTCCCCCAACACCCACACCACTACCAACCAACTATAGGTACGTACCACCCCTCTTGTCCTCTCTCCTTCCTTGTTTCTCTTCTCTTCCTTGATTTTTCTTTACGTAAGTCAGGGATGGTAGGAAGTTTATGTTAGGGTTTAAATATGGGTAGATAAAAAAGTTGTTTTATATGTAAAACGGCTTAAAGGTTTATACCTTTAAAATCATTTTTAGGAAAATGACTTTAAAAGTATACATTTTTTAATTTTTTTATTAAAAATATATACACCTTTTATGTTAGTACTTCACAATATCTAACATGGAATGCACAATGAAATGAAATTTTTTATGATAGTCAACATTAATTCATGAGTTCAGGCATCAAGGTTCAGTGTGAGCTTTCAAGGTATGTACATAAGTGTTCAAGTTCTTGGTTCAAGTGTTCGGGGTTCAAGTGTCCAAGTGGTAATGTTGGGCTGGGTTAGGTTAAGGGATCAGAGTTAAATTGTGAAGTAAGGGCTCAGGTTGCATACATAAGTGTTTAGGGGTTAGGGTTCAAGTGTTCAAGGAACAGGGTTAGGGGTTAGAGTTAAGTGCTCATGGTTAAGGTTTAGGGTTAGGGTTACGGTTCATGCATGGTTGATCTACACTTAATTAATTTTAACTAAATATATGTATTTGATTAAGAAGTACAAAAATTTTACTAATAAAAGAACATTAAAAAAAAAGATGATAAATTAATTATGAAGTGGGAATATGGGGGTGCTAGTTTAAATTTTCATGTCCATTTCCTAACCTATGTGTCTCAGAGTGGTTCTTATATTAACGTTAATTTTCTTGACACCAAATTCACATAAATCAAACATTTGTAAATTGTTATTTAAGAATCAAAGATGTTAAATAATTAATATGGTAAATTTAGGAGCTCTATCTCTTTTGTTGATACATTTGTTATATATAAAGAAGTTTTTTATATTCTAAATGACTTTAAAAGTTTAGACTATTAAAGTCGTTTTATTTGTAAAGGACGTTAGAAGTATACACTTTTAAAGTAGTGTTTATCTATAAACAACTTTAATAGTTTATAATTTTTTTATTCAAAGTATATACACCTTTTATGTTAGTACTTCACAATATCTAACAAGTAATACGCAATGAAATAAATTTTTTATGACAGTCAACATTGATTCATGGGTTCAGGCATTAAGGTTTAAGGTAAGGTTTCATGTTACATACATAAGTGTTTAGGGTTCATGGTTCAAGTGTTCGAGGTTCAAGTGTTTAGGTAACAATGTTCTTGGTTCAAAGTAAGGGTTGAAGGTTCATACATAAGTATTTAGGGTTCAAGGTTCTAGTTCAAGGAACAAGGTTGGGGGTTAGAGGTAAGTGCTCAGGGTTAGGGGATCAAGGTTAGGGTTAAGGTTAAGATTCATGGTTGATCTACACTTAATTAATTTTAAATGAATATATGTATTTGATTGAAACTAAGATTCCAAAGTTTACTTGTGCCACAAAATATTGTAGAAACACTCCTAAAGAACAAAAAATATGTGATAACCAAAGAAGTACAAAAACTATTCTAATAAAAGAACATTAAATAAAAAAGATGATAAATTAATTATATAACGGGAATGTGGGTGTGCTAGCTTAAATTTTGGTGGCCATTTCCTTACCTGTATGTGTCAGAGTAGTTCTTATATTAACATTAATTTTCTTGACACCAAATTCACATAATTCAAACCTTTGTAAGTTGTTATTTAAGAATCAAAGATGTTAAATAATTAATACAATAAATTTAGGGGGTCTGTCTCATTAATTTGTTGATAAATTTGTTATAGATAAAGAAGTCATTTATATTTTAAATGAATTTAAAAGAGTAGACTCTTAAAGTTGTTTATCTATAAATGACTTTTAAAGTTGTTTATAGATAAATGACTTTAAAAGGTTACACTTTTTTGTAATTGTTTTATATTTTTATTCAAAATATATACACCTTTTATGTTACATACTTTACAATATCTAACAATTAAATACATAATGAAATTGTTTTTTTTTATGATAGTCAACATTGATTCATGCATTCTTTATATCCACACACAGCTCACTATCAATATTCCATATACCTCATGACAGAAGTAGAGCTAAAAATCATCAACATGAAATTATATATATATATATATATACATATACATATACACATATTACAACTGACTAATATACATATTCCACGTAACTCAAAAAATATATTATTTTCAAACCCAAGCACCTTCCTCACTATTGTCATGCATATAATCCTCATTCTCACTAAGTAATGCATCAATTGATGGGATTCTATTAGTGTAATTTTGTAATGACTCCAGTTTTGTAATATTGCAATTCCAAGTTTAGCAATGAAAAGTTCAGTTTTTGAAGATAAGGGCATTTTAGTCATTTCACTATTCACCTTGACTGAACCCAGGAATTTGGTCCTAAAAATAGTTCCATTAGATGCGTCTCGGAAAAAGGAATCCAACGAGACCAAAATCACCCAAAACGGAGTTAAAATGAGCAAGTTATGACCCTTTGAAATTCAGGGGCAAAAATGTAATTTTATTTAAAAAAAGAATTTACCCTGCAAAAACACAGGGGCCTGTTTTGATACGGGCACCCTTTCATCTTCAACCTCTAGAGGGTTCTAGAACGGTTGTGATTGGAGGAGAAAACACCGCCATTCTAGAGGTTTCTCCACTGCCATTCAAAGGCGGTGAGAGCCCCCTCCAGAACCCTCTCTTAGTTCTATAAATAGAGCTCTTGGGCGCCTCTAATGGCAGCCCAAAATGTTGAAGAAAACCCGTTGAGGAGCAGTGACCTAGAGGAGAAAACAAGGAGAAAAACCCAGCAACGAGCCAGGTATGCCCAAGATCCCTCAAAACCCATCTCCACCATAGTTCCAAGATCAATTTCCCTAGGTTTTTGCATGAAAAACCATGCAAAATCAAAATGGAGCCTTGGAGACTCACCAAGGACCCAAGAATGTTTCCTGGGCCGCACTGGTTCGACAGGGTCGAACCAGGGTGTCCTGAGGACGCCTTGGTTCCCCAACGAACAGGATGTTCCAGTCGAAACGTCCCACGTCGACCATGGTTTGAAAAACCAAACGGGCGCGTCCAGGGACGTGCCCGCAAAAGAGATAGTTGGGCGGAAAACCCGACTCATCTACAGATGCAGCCACTGAGGCACACGCCACAGACGCGCAACGCCCTTGCGGTACGCGGGTTTTTAGTTCCTTAAGGAAGCCGGGGCGCACGACGCAGACGCGCAGTGCCCTAGCATTCCGTCTTTTTATTTTTAAGACTCCTATGTACACTGGAAAAGGTTAATTTCTTAGGACACATTATTTCTCAAGATTGCATAGCAGTTGACCCTACTAAGGCTGAATCAGTACAGAACTGGGAAAGACCTAAGACAGTTACAGAAATAAGAAGCTTCTTAGGACTTGCCGGATATTACAGGAGATTCATCAAAGGTTTTTCACAAATTGCTTTACCTCTAACTAAGCTGACCAGGAAAGACACAAGATTTGAATGGACTGATAAATGTGAAGAAAGCTTCCAGGAACTAAAAAGAAGGTTAACTACAGCACCTATCCTTACCTTACCTTTAGGAAGTGGCGGATTTGAGATATACAGCGATGCCTCGCAACAAGGGCTAGGCTGCGTACTTATGCAACATGGGAAGGTAATCGCTTATGCTTCTCGACAACTTAAGAAGCATGAAGTCAATTACCCGACCCATGATTTGGAATTAGCGGCCATAGTCTTTGCTTTGCAAATCTGGAGACATTATTTATATGGGGAAAATTTTGAAGTTTTTACAAATCACAAGAGTCTTAAATATATCTTTTCCCAACAAGACTTAAACATGCGACAAAGAAGATGGATGGAATACTTAAAAGACTATGACTTCTCCATTCATTATCACCCTGAAAAAGCTAATGTGGTAGCTAATGCATTAAGCAGAAAACCCAAGGGATGTGTGCAAGTTTATTAACTAAGAGATGGAAGCTACTACAAGAAGTAATCACATGGAAACCAGACATAAGTAAGAACAAGATCATTATGGCAGGTCTAACAATAAAGTTAGCTGTTAATGAAAAGGTTAAACAAGAACAGAAAGGAGATCCGGATATACAAGCTTTCATAGGGAAACCAGGGTTTACAAAAAGAGAAGATGGTAGCATTTACATGTAAGGAAGATTAGTGGTACCGGCTAATGAAGAGTTAAGACAAGAAACCTTAAAAGAGGCTCATCGGTCTAAGTATACTATACACCCAGGAGGGACTAAGATGTATCAAGACTTAAAGAAACAATATTGGTGGGATGGTATGAAAAGAGAGATAGGGGAATTTGTGGCAAAGTGTTTAACATGTCAACAAGTAAAAGTTGAACATTAAAGACCTGCGGGATTGTTACAATCCCTTGAGTTACCTAAATGGAAATGGGACCATATTACAATGGACTTCATTGTAGGGTTACCTAGGACCTCTAAGGGTCATGACATGATCTGGGTAATTGTTGTTAGATTAACTAAGACAGCCCATTTCCTTCCTATACATCATACCCAATCCACTAACAGCCTATCTCAGCTATGCATCAAAGAGATAGTAAGTCTACATGGTATACCCATTAGTATCACTTCAGATAGGGATAACCGCTTCACTTCGCAACTCTGGAAGTCTGTCCAAAAATCCTTAGGATCTTCCTTGAACTATAGCACAGCCTTCCATCCACAGACCGATGGACAGTCAGAGCGCACAATCCAGATAGTCGAAGATATGTTGTGAACTTGTGCCCTTGATT
The DNA here is from genome assembly GCA_035236585.1 of Warburgia ugandensis. Lineage (NCBI taxonomy): Eukaryota > Viridiplantae > Streptophyta > Magnoliopsida > Canellales > Canellaceae > Warburgia > Warburgia ugandensis. The sequence continues at coordinate 40,696,643 of CP141138.1, forward strand.
GGAGGGAGAGCTGGGATGAAAACCTACCACTAGTCAAGTTTGCGTACAACAATAGCTTTCAGTCAAGCATTGGCATGGCTCCATGTGAGGCGCTCTATGGGAGACCCTGTCGATCACCCACCAGTTGGAGTGAAGTTGGAGAGTCCAAGGTGCTCTAGTCTAAGCTGGCAGAGCAATGTGCCGAGAAGGTCAAACTCATAAGAAGACGCCTCCTCACAGCTCAAAGCCGCCAAAAGAGCTATGCTGATCGAAGGAGGAGACCATTGGAATTTGACATAGGAGAGCACGTTTTTCTGAAGATATCTCCCACTAAAGGAGTTATGAGGTTCGGTATCAAAGGCAAGCTTAGTCCGTGGTACATAGGACCTTTCGAAATCCTAGAGAAAGTGGGAAAAGTGGCCTACAGGATTGCACTACCCCCTTAGCTATCCGAAGTGCATAACGTATTCCATGTATCTACGCTAAGGAGGTACGTGCCTGACCCCGCCCATGTCATCAACTAGGTACCCATAGAGTTGATGGAGGATCTCAAGCTAGAGACAAGACTAGTTGAGATCTAGGATTATAAGAATAAGAAGCTGCGGAACAAGGACATACCCTTAGTCAAAGTTTTGTGGAGAAATGCGCACATGGAAGAAGAGACTTGGGAACTGGAGTCAGAAATGCAAGAAAAGTACCCTGAGATCTTTTGACTGTATATATAGTAGAATTTTGGGGAAAAATTCCCCTAAGCGGGTAAGAATGTAATGACTCCAATTTTATAATATTGAAATTCCAAGTTTAGCAATGAAAAGTTCAGTTTTTGAAGATAAGGGCATTTTAGTCATTTCACTATTCACCTTGACTGAACCCAGGAATTTGGTCCTAAAAATGGTACCATTAGATGTCTCTCAGAAAAAGGAATCCAACGAGACCGAAATCACCCAAAATGGAGTTACAATGAGCAAGTTATGACCTTTTGAAGTTCAAGGGCAAAAATGTAATTTTATTAAAAACAAATTTACCCTACAAAAACACAGGGGCTTGTTTTGATACGGACACCCCTTTATCTTCAACCTCTAGAGGGTTCTAGAACAGCAGTGATTGGAGGAGAAATCACCGCCATTCTGGAGGTTTCTCCACCGCCATTCAAAGGGGGTGAGAGCCCCCTCCAGAACCCTCTCTTAGCTCTATAAATAGAGCTCTTCGGCGCCTCTAATGGTAGCCCAAAACGTTGAAAAAATCCCGTTGAGGAGAAGTGACCTAGAGGAGGAAACGAGGAGAAAAACCCAGCAACGAGCCAGGTACACCCAAGATCCCTCAAAACTCATCTCCACCATAGTTTCAAGATCAATTTCCCTAGGTTTTTGCATGAAAAACCATGCAAAATGGAGCCCTAGAGACTCACCAAGGACCTAGGGATGTTCCTTGGCCCGCAGTAGGGTCGAACCAGGGTGTCCTGAGGATGCCCTGGTTCCCCAACGAACAGGACGTTCCAGTCAGAACATCCCATGTCGACCGCGGTTTGAAAAACCAAACAGGTGCGTCCAGGGACACGCCCGCAAAAGAGACAGTCGGGCGGAAAACCTGACGCTTCTGCAGACGCGCTCGCTGAGGCGCACGCCACAGAAGCGCAGCACGCTAGTAGTACGCGGGTTTTTCGTTCCTTAAGGAAGCCGGGGCGCACGACGCAGACGCGCAGCACCCTAGCGTCCGTCTTTTTATTTTTAAGACTCCTATGTACGTGCGACACTAAAACGCTTATAACTTGAGATCTAGAGCTCCGATTGAGGCACTGCAAAAGGCGTTGTGTCTGTGTCAACGACGCGGACACATCCAAACTATAAAATCCTTATCAAGGCCCAATCAAAGGTGGGCATGACCCTTAGAATAGCATTGTGGCGCGTGGCCACTAGACCTTTGAAAAACTGAGAATACCAAGGCCCAATTAGGACCTTAGGACACCCATAGGCATAGGGATAGACCCCTAATGCCTAAGTAATAAGACCAATTACTCTAAAACCCATAAAAGATAGGTCAAACTAACTTTGATTCCCCAAACCATGTTCAGGAGCGTCCGAGGACAAAGGGGTTAGCGCAACCTAGTTAGGTAGGTGCTCTATCACTATTAGATTCTTTTAAAGAACTATTATTATTTTGAGAACATATGTTTTAAGTATATAACTTGTTTATCATGACTTAATTCAGCATGTATGTGATAAATTCTTTGTACATAGACATGTTTTGTAAATGATTGCATATACATTATGCACATATATGTTTTGCAAACAAGTGCATACATTGCATGATTTAAGCACTTGCAAAGATTGCATGCCCTTAAGGGTTGCCAAAAGACGCTGGAGTGTCGAGGGCCAGGCAGTTGTGAGGGACCTAAAGAGGACAGGTTTTGAAAAGAGGTTTTGGCTTATTTGATCTTATGTGATTTGGGCTAGTAAGCCCGTGGGTGCTATGCCGAGGGGTCTGAGTTGGCCACCCGCCCTCTACCACTATTAGGTGGATGGATACCAGGCCCAAAAAGAGGCAAGTACCTACGTCGACTACATGTGGTACAGGGGGCTACCACTGCTGTCACGACACTGGGTCGACGTGTCATAGGCCTCGTGGAGGCTATGACCGAGTGTCCTCAGGTACCTAGGGACCACACAGCGAGGAGGTTGTGGGCATAGTGGACCGTATGGTTTGATGATTTATGTGCATTGCATATGGCATGATATGAGGTTGGTCGACCATGCCATACTAGAGATCCATGAGTTGGATTCCATGAAGCATCTTATGCATATCATGATGTTATGATATATATGTATATGATACTTTCGAATTTGGATTATATGATCCTTTAATTCGTTAGTATTTCAGTTTAACAATGGATTTTAATATCGATGTTGCACTTGAGTATTCAAACATACACATGTTTTGAATGAGCATATGATTTTAAAATATCTCATGCATTATAAAACTAGTAGTAATAGGCTCCTACTGAGTATAGTATATACTCACCCAATCCTCAACATTTTTCAAACACCAAGTAAATACTTAAGGGCAAGGAATGCTTGTGCTAGGAAGACACCCAGACTAAGTGCAAGTAAGTAAACCCCTACCATATCTTTCAATATTACTTTATTGTAGTTATTCTCCAATAGCTGGGGCTGTGACTAACACTTTCTTGGGAATAATATTGATTTAAACTTTGCCATGGCTAAATAATTTGAGAATGTGTTTTGACACTCGGGGTTTTTATGAAAGATTGTTTTCCAAAAGAAAAAGATTTTGGAAAATTGCATCATATAAAATTGCATCATATAAGAGATCTAGCCTTTTTATCAAAATTGCATCATATAAAAACCCGAGTTGTGACAAATTTATTTTAGCATCTCCTAGATCGTCTTCCTCAAAAAAATCCTTCGAACAGGATGATAAAATAGTTGACAATCTCTTATCACGTTCATCATATACATTAAATACTTGTTTTGCTTGAGATGCAGTAATAAATTGATCATTTTTATAGCCAATCCTATTGAGGTCAACCAATATCAATCCAAGGGCATTAGTTTTGATGCTATTGTGTTCCACCCAATCACACTTAAATACAACCACAATTCTGAAAGTATAATCCAAGGCCCACATCTCTCTTATAACCCCATAATAAATATCGTCCAGCACTAAAGAATGTAGCATTGGCAACTAAGCTAACTCTGCTATTCTATTGCACTCTTGGTCGTGGTCCCATCGCCATCTAGCCCAAGGTTTCTAATATACCATGGCCTGCTACTTCTCCCTGATCTTAAATCTATGTATATTAAGTAGGCTTAAGTAAGATTAATATATATCATACATATATATATACAGAAAGTAGTTTTTTAACTTAAGTGAGATTTCTTTCATTTTACCATCTTACGCAGCCAATTATTGAAAATGCGACAATGCTCAAATTGTAGCCACTTCTGTTTCTTTGCGTAACTTGGATTATCTTCCTTGAGAACATCCATGTGTTCACTACATACATACACACAAATTAATAGAGTAATCATGGAAAATGTAATTAACCATCAGCAATTAAATTTTACATAATTGCATGCAAACATGATCAACTTACTCAATGTAAGTTTGAACTTCATCAACATTTCGCAATACATAAAGATGCGCCTGGTCATGTTCTTTATAGTCAACGGTCAATACACAAAACCTCGATAGAGGTTCACAAACCTTTGGATCATGAAATGCAACTAATCATTTCTTTCTTGGGATTCTAATGGCATCCACTCCTACTAAGTACTCTGCACAAAACTCCACTACTTCCTCTACAATATAACATTCAGCTATACACCCCTTTGGCCAGTTGTGATTATGTACATAACCTTTTAAATTTTTTATGTATCTCTCAAATAGATACATCCATCGCAAGTAAACTGGCCCACAGAGTCTAACCTCATCAATGAAGTGCACTATTAAGTGTACCATGATGTCAAATAAGGATGGTAAGGAGATTGTCTCAAGCTCGCATAAAGTTGTCACTAGATGACCTTAAATTTCTTGTAATTTTGAAACATCAACCACCTTCTTGCATAAAGCATTAAAGGAGTAGCAAAATTTTATAATAGCTCCCCTAACTTTGTTTAGTAATACAGAATGTATTGCTACTAATAGTGGTTGTTGCATCAATGCATGACAATCATGGGACTTCATCCCAAATAATTTTAGCTCTTCCATGGAAACAGTGTTTTTAAAGTTTGAAGAGTAGACGTTTGGGACTTTGAGCTCGAATAAGGTTTTACACCTTATACTCCTCTCCTCTCTATCGAGAGTATAATTTGCATTAGGTAGGTATGTTCCTCAACTGCCCCTATTCTCAGGGTGCAACCTCCCCTTCAAACCTATGTTCATAATATCCATTCGAGCTGTAAGTTCATCCTTTGTTTTTCCTATGATATTAAACAAGGTACTGGTCAAGATTTTATACACATTCGTCTCAATGTGCAGGACATCAAGCATATGACACATATGCAGTGATTTCCATTATGGCCAGACAAAAAAATATTGATTTATTCTTCTAACAACTTCTATAATTACTTTCACCTACACATTTACTTGACTTCTTCGTATTCTTTGCCCACAAGATATTAATATTTTCAACTTGTTCCAATACATGATGTCCTGTCAATATCTTTGGAGGTGTTCTTGTCTCTACACTCCCATTAAATTCTCCCTTCTTAAAATGATATGGATGGTCTTTGTGCAACCATCTTCTATGCCCAAGGAATGCCATTTATTGATGTTTTCCACCTTTATTAACATGTTTCTTAAACTTCTGATTAATGATCCACTAAAGGGATTAGGTAGATTCTAAAAATTTTGAGAGATTTGGGTTAGATAAAAAATTAGAGATTTAGGGCTCAGATTTGAGTTTAGATTGAACATTGAAGATCAGTGATGATAAACATGCTTTACAATGTCCTATAACCCATATCTGAAAGTTAATTGAAAATCAGAATTAAATGGATGAGAAATTGAAGATATCCTAAAATTAAACTAGAACCATTGATTCAGTTAAACATGGATAGATAAAACAGTTCCTGGATTAATTAAGAATAACACAGTTATGCAAATAATAGAATGGGAATAAAACAAAATGCAGATAATGACTAAAAATGTAAATAGCATTTTCCTACTAAGGGTAAAAAGGGAATTTTCCATGAAAGTTCCTTAAACTTCCCATAAAATAGAAAAATAGGGGAAGACCCCTAATTTAGCATTTAATTAGACCATCTAACTCATCAATTTGATGATTTTTAGATAATTTATGAAATTTAGCTCAAATTGACCATCCAAATGTAAATTATCGAAATTAATAGTCAAATGATCATTTGAGCTAATCAGATGCTTAATGTATGGTTTAGATGACTCTAATCTAGTCTTTGGTCTTGTAGATCAACCAAAGGATGGTTGGATGGCTCAGATCGATATTCAATGATGCAGATCGATCAAAAGAGGCATAGATGGATCAGATTGAATTTCAATGATGCAAATCATCTTGAAGATCAATAAGGCAAGGGTTGAAGGTTTCCTAATAGAAGAAGACTCCTAATAAGGAGAGGAAACTATGGATCAGAATGGTAATTAGGAGGAAGTTTCCTAGAAGGAAAGTAACTCCTAAAGATAAGGAAAGAGGAAATAAGAAAGAGGGAAATCTATAACAGCGGAAAGCATACAAGCCTAAGGGGGAGTTCTAGTTTGTTTTGGGTTTTGTCTTTTGCTTTCCTTATTCATCTTTTTGTTTTTCTACTTCCTTAGTCCTTTGTTCATTGTCTGTTTATTTTGTCTCCTATTTTAATCGTATTGCCCAGACGTTCCTTCTCTCCATCAACTATTCACTCCACTACTCACATCACTATTGCCCATCTTCATCCTCTGTTCCTTTTGTTTGTTACCAGCACCCATCTTTGTTATCAGTACCTCCATCTTCACTACCTAGTCCCACCACACTGCTCCACCCCAGCATCCTCTGTTCCTCTTCTGTTGTTGTCATTTCCAGTAAGCCCAGTTCTCTATATATCGTCTGCCTCTCTCCAATCCACCTTTTGTTCCAAACAGACATGCCCAAACCTCCACTGGTCTCCCTCCTTCCCATTGCTCTATCCACACAATCTAGGCCATCTACCTTCTCATCTCATTCCCCTAGGCTAGCTTCTAGACAGGTTAGGACGCACCACACCCAGTCCCCTCGATGTTCCCAGTCAGCTTCCACGAACCAGCCCAGCCTCCTGTCCTCTTCTCCACTGCATCAAATCTGCTTCCTTGTCCATCAATGTTCTCCACCATCCCCAAGCCCCTACCAAACAATGCCCAGACAGATCAAAAAGCATGGCCAACCGGTGTTGTGTAGTGGACTGGAGAACAGGGGGCAGTTAGTGGTGATCTAGGCTATCCTATTGCGATAAGCAGGGGAACCTAGGGCGTCATCCAGTGCGATGGAGGTAAGGGCCCATGACTATGAGCCAAAAGGACTGCAATGGGCAATGTAGAGGAAGGTGTAGTCTAAGCTTAGTGTGATGCCTAGTGCTGTCCAGATTGCATCAGGCTGAGGGAGAATGGGAGATGGAAGAGGAGGGGAACTTGGGAACCGAGCTGGGCTGGCCAGTGGAAAGGAAGCAGGGCAAGGTGGAAAACTGTGGTGGTGGGTTGCCTGTGCATATAGACCATGCCAGTGATGATGAAGGGGGCCTAGAAATCTAGGTGCAACAAGAGGCTGGAGATGGATTTGGCTCTGGGCTGTCTAGTTGCAGAGGAGACTAGAGAGTGGTAGCAGCGAAGTAGTAGCTCTACGTCGATCAAAACGAGAGAGAGAGAGAGCAGGAGAGGAAAACAAGGGATCCAAGAGTTCTAGGTGTGCTCAACTTGCTCAGGCGAGTTGGGGTAGTGAAGATAGGGTAGAAAGAAGGACATCTAGTGTTGCTGGTGAACAGAAATAGAGAAAAAGTGAGCAAGAGAGAGAGAGAGAGAGAGAGAGAGAGAGAGAGAGAGAGAGAGAGAGAGAGAGAGAGAGAGAGAGAGAGAGAGAGAGAGAGAGAGAGAGAGAGAGAGAGAGAGAGAGAGAGAGAGAGCAGGAGAGGAAAACAAGGGATCCAAGAGTTCTAGGTGTGCCCAACTTGCTCAGGCGAGTTGGGGTAGTGAAGATAGGGTAGAAAGAACCAAAACAATAGAAAACAGAAAGCCAAAGAAAGATAACCCAAAAAAACTAAAAACTTTAAGCTCCCATGGCTCCTCTTCTTATAGTTCTCCCCCTCTTTCCTTTAAGAGTTAGTTTCCTATTAGGAAACTTCCTCTTCTTCCCAAAATTCCATCCTTAGTCCTCTCCTTATTAGGACTCTTCTTTTATTAAGAAACCTTCAACCCATGCCTTATTGATCTTCAAGATGATCTGCAACTTTGAAATTCAATATGATCCATCTATGCCTCTTTTGATCGATCTGCACCATTAAATATCGATATGAGCCATCTAACCCTCTTTTAGTTTATCTGCAAGACCAAAGACTAGATTAGAGTCATCTAAGCTATAGCTCAAAAGATCATTTGACCATTAATTTTGACGATTTATGATTGGATGGTCAATTTGAGCTAAATTTCACAGATTATCTAAAAATAATCAAATTGATGAGTTAGATGTCTAATTAAATGATAAATTAGGGGTCTTTTGGCCAAAATTAAGCTCTTAACACTATTTTCTTACTATGTTTAAATCGTATAGCATATGTTTGATCACTACAGATAAGACATGCATTGTATCCCTTGACAGTGCATCCAAACAAATTACCGTATGCAGGGAAGTCGCTTATTGTCCACAACAATATAGCCTTTAGGGTGAATGACACTTTCTTGTATGCGTCATATGCTTCAATGCCTATGTCTCATAATGTCTCAAGATCATTGATCAAGGGAGACAAGTACACATCAATGTCATTCCCTGGCTGCTTTGCACCTGATATCAACATAGTTAGCATCATGAACTTCCTCTTCATACATAGAGGTGGTGGAAGGTCATAACAAACTAATATAATGGGCCAAAAACTATACTTGCTACTCATAGAACCATGAGGATTAATCCCATCTGTGGATAATGCTAGTCGTTGGTTTCTAAGTTCTTCACCAAAATTAGGCCACATGAAGTCTATAAGTTTCCATGTTGAGCTATATATTGGATGGCTTGAAAAGTTATTAGTTACTATATCATTGGTATGCCACACTAATTTCTTCATTGTTTCTATTATACAAAACATTCTTTTGAACCTTAGAATAGGGGGAAAGTACCACATAACCCTTGTAGGAATGCTTATAACTATCTTAGTTGAATTCTTCTTTAACTTTCATCTTGACTGTCCACAAGTTGGGCTTGTAGTTTTATCCTTATGCTCCTTCCTATATAAGATGCAATCATTTGGGACACGAATGTATCTTCTAATACTTCAACCTTAGTGTAGACATGGTTTTCTTTGCCTCCCATATGGACCTCACCAATTTATTATCCTTTGTAGCATCTTACCACTACTTTCAAGAGTTCTATAAAACTTGATATGAAAAACCAAATCTTGATTTCATGTTGTAAAGTTCTACCACTGTGGACTGCTTGGTATAATCTTTACACTCAAGGCACAACTGCTCATTGTCTTCCTTTAAGGTAGCAAGAAATTGTTTAGGGTCATTCTGGAAATCGTCATATGCATCTCGAAACATTGGTACAGCTGTTCTACTATCTCCAACACTTCCTACATTGTCTTGATCATATATTACATGCCTTGTCGAGGGCCTATGCAAAAGTTCTTCTCCATGCCAAATCCATGGGTGGTAGCTTTCATCGATTCTATTAAAGCACAAGTGGTCTCTCAATGGCCCTACGAATGCGATTACGATCAACACCCGCCCTAAGTGCAACCTCCATGAAATTTTCCGTACTTTCCTCATATTCTTTTGATGTTCTTATAGCAGACATCCAAGCATATTTGTCCATTATCACAAGAAATCGAAGCAAATTTGCGTGGAGACTTGTATGACATAAAAAGATTAGGTAAGGCATTTTACCATACATTAGATATACATGAATTAGAAGTATTCAAAATAACTACATTTCATGAAAATTTTCAATTAACAAAGAAAAAAGGCAAATTATAACAAATACATTCATGAATGAAATCAACTTTCAAAAGAACAATTTCTAACCCACAACCTTGTAAAAATTCTTCAAATATGCATAATACATATGAGACAAACATATAGATACTAACCAACACTTAAAAATTGATTTTCACCCCAAATTTGTGAATGTCATTCCAATTCACATAGGTAGGATTTGGTTTAGAGTAGAAAAATAGAAGTCTCGTTTAGTTTTTGCACATAGATAATAAACACAAAGTGAAAAGGCACGACAAAAGTTGACAAAATAATTCTTAAAATAGAAGTACAATTGAAGTTGTTTTATGAAAATGACTTTAAATATAAACACTTTTAAATCCGTTTCCATAAAAAAGACTTTAAAACTATGAACTTTTAAAGTCATTGTTATACAAACAACTTTAATAGTTTTTAAATTTTTACATGAAATGTATATTTATTTACCTTTTGTACATTCCAAATTTACAAAAATACACAATGAAACTGATTTCACAAACACAATCATATGTATATATATAAACAAACACATCAACAAGGAATTCAAATAGCGAATCTACACATTTTCATCAAAATCTAGCCTTGCATTTAGATGACACCACTCTTTTTCATCAAAATTGGCCAAACGTTAATGTTATAACCACCACTCTTCATCAAACCCTAATTTTGGGTGGGAACCATAAATCGTATTGTTCTCCCTTTCTTCAATAGTGAAGCATGAGAGAGAAGTAGTTTTCATTTTCAATGAAATCATACGATTTTGGCGAAATCAAGATGATTTAACATATTCTTTAACCCCATGATATGTAGTGCAAAAGCCCACATGATCTATAAAATAAAAACACAGAAAAGTTAGTAACAAGAAAAGAATGTGTTGAATTTAAAAGAAGTTATGGCTTACTTACAGTTTTTTCCATGACACAAACAGTCAAAATATAAAAAAAGGAAAGTAAGAAGGGAGAAAGAGAGGAGCATAAGGCCCAAAGATGAAGCCATCATGCCAAAACCGTGAGATGAAGAAGATAAAGGAAAAAATGGTATTTTGATAGCTATTTATAAATCATCGAAGACTTTAGAAGTCGTTTAGTGCTAAACAACTTTGAAAATATTATACTTTTGAAGTTGCTTAGCACTAAACGACATTAAAAGTGAGGGACTTTTAAAGTCATTTTATATAAATGACTTCAAAAGTCCATTCCCGCTAAAAAAAATATTCTTGCCAAATTTATCGTGATACTTTTCAAGTTGCTTCCTTAAAACAACTTCAAAAGTTATGTATTTTCGAAGTCATTTTTATGAAAATACTTTAAAAGTTCTTCTAGCAAAAAATTCCCTTCTCATGCTAGTTTCTTAAAGTCCCTTACGTTTAAATGACTTCTTAAGTATATATATTTAAAGTCATTTATTTTCAAACAACTTCTAAAATATTTATAAGGTCGGCATTTGTAATATCCTCAATTTTAATTTTAAATTAATGATTAAATAAATTAATTAAATTAAAAAATTTATACATAGAATTTGGTTCTAAAAACTTTAAAACTAGGAAGTACATATCGATAGAATTCCAACGACATAAAGAACGCAGAAAATGGAGCTCAAACAAAGAAGTTATAGGCCGTTGAACTTGTAAGGGCAGTTTGGTAATTTGGAGGGGCCCGAATTGGAGGGGGCTATTTTAATAACGGCACCCCTTCCATCCCCCCTTATTAGATCTGACAATTTTGCCAAAAAAATTGTTGGAGGGAAAGGTGTATAAGGGAAGAGTTTCCCTTCCTCCTCCCTAGCATGATCGCTCTCTCCCTCAATATGCTCCTCTCATCATCTTCTCCACCGCCCACTTTCCTCCCTAACCTCTAGAAAATTGTGTTTTTCAGGCAACTAAGGATTTGGTAGAGTTAACAATTGCCCAGCTGATCGAGGTAAGCCCCAACCCTCTAATCCCCCTTTACATGTGTAGTATATACATCAATGGCGCGCATGAAAGTCAGAAAAAATGAGGGTCCATCATTTTTCCTAGAAATCTATATATACTACTGTTGGAATGCAAATAGGTTAATAAAACATCATTAAAACAGAGATCAGATTGTCCATCTAGTGTGTAAGGGACCCAAGAACAAACCCTTTAAGTTTGAGAAAAATCTGACGGTGGACGATGCCAAAAATAGCAAAGAACAGTACTTACAAAAGTTTTAAGAACATAAGAAAAATCAAGTAAAAACCTTAGTTTTTGAAAAATCAAGCCAAAGCAGTGTTGAAAATGGAAAATACATGAAATTTCAAGCAAAATGGTGTAAACATAGTGAAATTTGGACACATGTGGGGTCACCGGCGACGATCGGACTCTAGTCGTCTTCCCCAACGTCGATTTTCGCATTGTGCCAGTGTAAATTGGGGCCATTGGTATAAACCGGTGCAAACGCACCTCCCGTTACAATCGTCTTGATGACGCAGATCTAGATTTAGCTTGAAAACTTACATTTGACTACTTTAAAATTAGTTAAATTATAAAATATTAATTAATAACTTATAACCGACTAATCAAAGGGTGATCAGGCCTAAAGACTTGAATAATGAGATAAAGTATGACAATAAATAAGGGTTCTATGGGCATATTAGTGTGATTACTCTAGAAATTGATGTAGACCTTTGGTTTGAACTAGATCTTGGAAAATTATTGATCTGAGGATGATCTGACCGTTAGATTAATGTATAAATGTTAGATACACACAAAAAATGAACAGATAAACATGAGATGGGACCAAATTAAGAACCAAATCATAATTAGAAATCTTGAAGATGATTCAACGGTTGGATCACCATAAAATCCCTTATGATAAAATAAATAACATCAAATAGTATTGTGGTATTGACAGGTACATTGGAACATACAAGATAAGGGAATTATACACTCGAGTTGAGTGATCTCACATCAAGGTAGGTTATGACGTTTAATGTTATGTCTTGATTTTAAAACCTTGCATCATCATAGCAACATGATTGACTATGCTTTAAATTGCATAGTTAAAATTAGTCAAAAAATTGTGAGACTCAGACTTTTATGTATTATGATTGATATTTGATTTCAACAATATATTGAATGGATTATGATTGATGATTTCATGAGATCTGTATTTCATATTTATGCATGATTAGAAATTTTCTCTTTTATTGCACCACTGAAATAGATGGGTTTTCATAAGGAAAGTGGAGGCTTGGTGGCTAGTCCTTTTAGAGGTTATCCCCGGGATGAGGGGTGTGCCTTGGGGATTATGAGTCATTAGTGCTCCTGGCTTTCAAGATACGTGTTTTTCATATTTTGGGTTTTATGACGGGTGCTTTCACTTGGTGGATGTCATGCTTGTTGAGGCATTATTTTATTTTGCAATGCCTTAGATCTCGAGCACAACAGCAAGAAGGGCAAGAGCATTGAGAGACCGTGATAGCAGTGGGAGATTTCTTTACTTTGACTGATAGACAGTGATGTGAGTTAATAAATGGAGTACCATGTGACTTTCTTTATGGACTGTATACTTTTATTTTATGGATTTGATTATGGTAGTTATACATATGATGGACATTTAGGTGGGATGTTATGATGGATAGACCCTGGGCTACATTATTATTGTGTTTTGGATATTTATTGTTTTGAAAATAAAGGCGTCAATGATTTTGATGTTGGTTTAACATGTGTATTGTTTCAATTGTATCACTGCAAAAATTTAAGTATGTTTTAAATTATAATTGTGATGTTTTGGAAAAAGAAAATAACACCTAGAGGTCTTCAATAAATGTTTTAATAAAATAATTAATATAATCTTTTTAACATGGGATCCCGACTATGGCTATTATTATTATTATTATTATTATTATTATTATTATATTTAAAAAAATTTGTTATAAATTTGGGGTGTCATAGCAGTCATATAAGCGACTTCTTTATGATGACTTTAAACCCTCCTGTATAGTAGTGCATGTGTGCATAATCCATGGACCAGTGCACATAGAACAACTTTAATTGAATGTAAAAGTTACAAAATGTGTGCATGATTCATAAAAACATAAACAAGATATCTTCACTTCAATCTCAAGTTGAATACTATCTAGCAAGGGTCATGCTTGTAAACCAAGGGAGAGGATTGTGTTAGAGAATGAAAGCGAGACAAGAACCAAAACAAAGAAGAACAAGCAACAAAGTAATAGCTAACAATCAAGGAATGTAAAGAACCCTTAATCTTAATCCAAAGGCTACTATCTCTTGGCTATCAATATAAGAGATAAATAGCCCTTTGATCATGGAAACTACAGCACAAAACTAGAAGAAAAACTTAAAGGAAAACAATCAAGGAAAGAGACGCATGAAACTAGAGTCAAAGCTTAACATAATATAAAGGAAAGAGCATGGAAACTTAGCTTCAAATAGTGCATTTGAACCCTTGAATGTAAGAAGGCATGTTGGTCCATGGAAAATGGCGTGGAAGGCTATAATGGAAAGGAGACATGGAAAGTTTTGGTGGAGAAGAAAACATGGAGGATCAGCCCATGGAGGAGAGGTGTGGAACTCCTTAGAGGAAGTGGTTTGGTGATCTCCTTTTTTAGACTTTTCTCACCTTCTAAAGTGATAAGATTTGGTAAATTCTATCCTTAGTGAGATAATAAAGAAAGATAAGAATGGGAAAGAGATGGATTAGATTTAGAAAGTGGAGATGGGAAGTGGAATTAGGAAGTGGAAAACTTAAAAAGTGAATTGGAAGAGGAGATCGTGAAGAGGTTTTAAGAAGTGGTTCAGGGTTCAGATGTAGTAACTATGAGGTGGATTAGGAGGAGGGGTGTGCATGGTCTGATTTGGTCAGGTCTCATACTTTAAAGTGGATCCAACTGAATAATTTTGGTCTATTACCAAGAGGATCGAAGATTGACTAGACTGAACTATGTCAAGCAAAGACCAACCTATCAGTCTTCGGTCAGTTTTTCAGTCTTTGGTCCATGTCATGTATTGGAAAAAATCAATATTTTTGTCTTATTCTATCGTGTTTGATCCCATTCTGTCCATTGTTCAATTCACTATAGAAACCCAAACTTATAGGGTTCTCGTGTAATTCTAATTGCCCCTAAATTTGTCTATTAGTTTAACATGATTAGAAACCTTATAAGAGCTCTAAGACAAAACAAATAAGCAGGGTGGATACTGTCCAATGCAACCATAATACCTTGGAACACAAACCATCTCAGACCACATATCTTTAGTATTTTGGCAAACTGACAACATATGTATGTATGTATGCATGCATGCATGCATTCTTCTACCAGCACATAGCACAACCATTTGATGCTAATTAGTATTCTTATGGTTAAGACAAAAATATTAAGTAAAAAACCAATACTACAAGGACAACTTCAAGAGAAAGATTTGGCTTAGAGGAATAATAAATCATAAGTGATTTTATAGATATCACCTCATTGACCAAAACTATAAGATGATAATGCCCTAACTGCTAGACATGCAAAATTTTCAAAGCTATAGCAAGGTAATTTGGACATCCATATTATACTCCATCTTCTCCAGTTTAGCAATCAAGGTGATACATCTTTGCTCAAATTTGATGAATTTTTTTTTGCTAGACAGAATTTTAAGTCCAAATCTTGTGTGGTCACACCCAAACCAAATGATAAATGTACACACTCATCCATGGTCATCAACTCCTACAACTTGGGATAATACATCATCATCCCTTGCACTCTAAGTTTTGATGCAATCTCCTCCTCTATTAATAATTATGCATCTTATCCTATAATCAAAAAAATAAATAGAAGGAATCTAAGAGGGGAATCAACTTATTAATTATAAGGATCATATGACTCTTTGTGCCTCAGAATTTTGGTTACATTCCAAATTTTTCCAAGAAGCTTTATATAGATAAAATAGTCAGCTAGGCAACAAGAGGAACATAAAAGAAAAAAGCAACAAGCAAACATACTTTGTTCATGATCTAGGCTAAGGAAAGATGTCTACAGGCTTGTCGTTCCATAATTTTAACTATGCATGGTGAAGTGTAGTACTGAATTACTTCATAATTGTAACAATGGCAAGGCTAAGATCCAAATTACAAAAGCAATGATGTCTTGAACATGATGCTGGACCAGTATTTTTCCTATCCAAGAATAAAAGGGCAGCCCCAGAGCACAAAGCTCTTGTGTATGTGGGATTCAGGGAAGAGGCAGACCACAAGGGTCTAACCTTGCACTTTTGCAAGAGGCTATTTCCACGCTTTGAACCCGTGACCTCAAGGTCACACGATGACAACTTTACTATTGCACCAAGAATGTATTGATTAAATTCTTTTAAAGAGCACTTAAGACAAGTGGCTTTAATTGGTCCCTTGGATATTTGAGGTATTAAGCGATGGGGATTTCATTAATTCATCCAAAGCTTTGCTGGGTAGATCACATTATCCTTGATTATTGGTTGGGGGTGTAAAATATAAAATCTATACTAATACTGAACTAGTATATCATGGTTCACTAAAATGATAGAATTTGATATAATTTGTAAGGAGCTAAAGTCTATAAGCTTTAATACTCATACAAAAGTAGGATGAGCTGTATCTAGTAGCCAAGGAGAAACCCCAGTTGCACCAACCTATAAGAAATATAATTTTCTTGTTAGACTACAATTAGAATTTACTTGGTGTAACAAGTGTAGGCATTTTGAATTCCAGAATATAGCTTGAACTATCCCAATTTCAACTAATGCACCATCACTTGATGAAATCCCTATTAAAAACAATTGACACATTTAGAAGGAATCATTTAAAGTAAATAGCCATTCCATAGCTGCTTAGATGCAAGAAATAAACAATGCGCACAATAACCCATGTATAAGGAACAATACTAGAATAATGTTGATATATAAAATTAAAAAATACCAATACCATTTATGGATAACACGATAGGGGAGGCAAAAACCATACCATTCTTGGCACTTAAGTACTAGAAATGTTGTCAATAAGTATATCAAACAAAAGTGAACGATTGTGTATATTTATTAAACCCTTCTCAATAGGATCTTTTAACATGCATAATAGATATATACTCTTGAACAAACAAACACCATTCAATCAAAAAGTTGTTCAAAGTGACTAGCAAACACTTGCTATTCAGAAAGGTTTTCAGAGTGAAATATGGTGAGCCTCTTAGTAGCATAGTTAACAACCAACATGAAGATCTTGCTCTCTCTATGGTATGCAAATAGTACAAAAGAAACATTATCATTAATAATCCATAAGAATCAAAAGTTTTTTAAAGGTTATAATGAACAATGAGAACATACAAATTATTTAAAAATCAATTCAACACTTACCTCAAATGTCATATAGCTCAAAAAAGTACAAAGCTCTAAAAGAATTCAAATATTGGTCATGAGACTTCACAATAAAGAGTGCAATTATAATTCCAATCTTAAGTATAAAAACTAGTAATAAGTATGAAAAATAAGGTTGAATAAATAAATACTTAGCAAATATGTATGAATAAGTCAAAATGAGCGAAGTTAGAATAAAATATAAATGAAGTATAGTAGTTATAGTGAATGGAATAGTTATATGAAGTGAAGTAGTTACATGACTTGATTCGACCTTCTAGCACTTCTCAAACTCATTTGCATCCTCTAAAGGATCATTTGAAGCTAAAGATTGCAACCAATTTTGAAAGCAAATGAGGGCCTCAACTATCACCAATGGTAAAGAACTTCGATAAGAATCAAGAACACACCCTCTTGTGTAAATGTTGATTGAGAGGCAACTGTGGATGTAGGAATTGCTAGTATGTAATGTGCTAATTGTGAGAGGATTTGATATTTTGTTGAATGGGTCTTCTACCACCATAGAATATTAAATGAGGGATTTCTCTTCTCACTTCCCTCTCTCTCAAGATCAAACATAGTAGCCATACTACTTTGTTCCTCCTCCACAAGTCTCTCATATTTAGAAGTTAAGAAACCTACTAAGCTTTTCTCTTCATCATCATTGCCAACATGAACAAGACTCTCGCCTAAGTTTTAATTGAGTTGACTTCCATTAGCCTCCTCAATAACCTTCCCATCAATATCATGTTTGATGTACCAATCAAATAAGTTTTTTGTAACACCCCTAACTTTTGTAATGAAATGGAATAAATAATGAAATTGAGAATTTCAAGGAAAAATTAGGCTGGAATATTAGGGTTATTAAAAATGCACTTCTCATAGAAGTACAATCAAGGTTTAAGACATGTATAATTGAAAACATACTCAACGAACCCTTCAGAATGACTGTAAGCATGACAAATTCTGAATTGGATGAAAAATCCTTATTTTTCTACATTTTTATGAACAAAATGATAAAATGGTAATTTTACTCATAACCAAGACCTGAGACATAAAAATTTGGAATTAACTCAGAAATACAAATCCAACCCTACTAAGTATGCTCAATTTCAAGTTCATGGGAATAAACACTATCTTTCTCCATTTTTGGAATTAAAAGGGAAAAATGGACTTTTCACACTCGTGGGGCCCACAAGGGACCGACAAAGGAATCCAATTGCTAGAAAACATGTAATCATGAGTCAAACCACTATCATCTGCTAGTGGAGAAGGAGGTGGTAGTGGGAATCCAATGAAAATTGAATAATGAAAAGATTTGAGAATAATAATTACATATAATCATGAAAAACTCCCAAAATGCCTATAAATACCTCAGAAAAAAAATTCTAAAAAATGTTCACAAAATTCACCATGAAATTCCCTAGTCTCCACCAATAATTCAGCTAAAAACTCCTCCCCCTTCTCTCTCTTTTCTTCCTTATTTTTCCTCTTTATTTCCTTCTGTTAGTGCATCCACAAATGCACCCAGGAGAATATTCCCCCTGAACTATTGGGCATGTCTGTAGACGCATCGTCCCCGGTGAACCTGGGTTTCTACCTAAAAATCCTAATTGAATTAGCCATCACATTCCAACCATTGGAACCAGATCTTTATCGTCAGATGTGTTTGGAATAAGGAGATCTACAAAAGCCCTTTGGTTTCATTATGATCCACCTCATGGATCGTCGGGAAATCCCAAACAAAGCACCACTCAGGTACTGGTTACCATCTCCGGCAGAGTTTTCAAGTTATTTTGGCCAATCTGGCTAGTAAATGGTGATCTTGCACCATTAAATGTCTTCCTTTCATGGTGATCTACCAAAGCCCTATGGTCCCCCACCTTCTCCAGCAACGATAATGGAGAATTTCACAACTGAATGTATTGCCGGTGTCTAGGGTTTCTTATCTCTTTTTTTGGTGAAATATCTCTCTCTCTGGTGATCTTCGCTTCACCGAACCAGCATAAGTAGGTGCACTTTTCTCCCCCATGTTCATTCTGGCATCTATTGGGTACTTTCTGGTGTTTAAGGTTTCTTATCTCTTTTTTAGGTGAAATATCTCTCTCTCCAGTGATCTTCACTTCACTGAACCAGCACAAGTAGGTGCACTTTTCTCCCCCTTGTTCATTCCAGCATCTATTGGGTACTTCCGACCTCTAGAGATCATCCCTGGCCGTTGATCCATTGGAAAAGATGGATTTGGCATGGAGGGTTGAGATCTCCTCATTTTCCAGCTCATACACAAATTTTGAGCCGTTGGATAGTTTATGTGGCCCAAAAACTTTAGGGTAAGAAATCTTAGCCCTTGATTTTTTCTAATTTAGGAGATTTGGAGAAAGGTTGATCTGACAGTCCAAATTGGACCGTCTCAACCAATCTCAACAGATCGAGTTCCAGCACATTGGAGAATCCCCGTGGGCATGCCCCCCATGCATGCACCTATATGCAAGCTGCCAGGTGGCTTGTGAACTAATTAGATCTGAGCTCGGTACACTCAGGTTTGATCTTAACCATTCAATTTTGAACTGAGATCTTATATCTTCAATTAAGAGCTCAACATAGCTCTGATTTTAGATCTGAAAGCTTCTGTAGATTACTTATCACTTGTTTAAGGTACTGAACTCATGAAATATATGTTTTAAATTGTATTTAGTGATTATAATCACAAAAATTAGTAGTAACAGTATTGGATTGTGATCAAGATGATCTCAAAATTGATATCTGAATTGATGGATGGGCTTAGGAGGTCCCAAAAACCTAAGAACTATGATCAAAATAAATTTTTTGTGTTTTTAGATCAAGAAAATTATCAAAAATAGTAAGATCAAATTTCAGTCCTTAAAACAGGATGAAATCTTAAAATCCCAATTATGATCTAAATTTAACTCCAAATTGAGATAAAAAAGCTAGGTTGGATTCATCTTGATGAGGAGAACCTACTGAACCAATAAAATCATAAGTTTAATTCATTAAATGTTCTAAATTTAAGTAAATAAGTGTACTAACATCCTTGATCTTCAAGATCTAGGATGATCAGACCATTCAAACCATGTTGGATGATGATCTAATAATATACTAACTTAAATAAATGTGTTATATGTAATTGAATTGGTAGATCTTATGAGATCTAGCCTTAAAAGTAGTAAAATCCATAAAAAATGAATGGTAATCTTGATCAAGGAAGATTGGACAGCATGGATGTATTTGAATAATGATATGAAGTTAATATCATATGGACTGATGGACTTGATGATGATGATTTGGGATATATTAAGATCTATGCCCTTAAATTGGATAAAAGGACTTAAGATCTTCTTGATCAGTTGGATCAAGAAGGATTAGATCATTTGATGAGATGCATCAATGATCAAATAATGAAATCACATTAAGAAAATGTATTAGATCTAAAGGAAAATGAAAGATCAAGATCTAAACCCTAAAAGAGATGAAAAAAATAAATAAGAATCAATTATAACCATTGGATCATGATGAATAGTTAGGGCGCATTAAATTTTTATTTAAATTATTGAATGTTAGTATAATTGTGTTTTTTATTGCATATTAGATTTAGATTGTTATACTTATTTATTTATTTATTCTTTAATGCTTATGTTATGAAAATTATGTTGAAAATGTAATTAAATGAAAATAGAGTTGAAGAACAATTACATGGAATGAATGACATGGACTTAATGATAGTAAGGGCCATAATTAATAGGATAATATAAGGAATATAAACTCCTTGGACCAAAATAAGAGAATAATAAAACTTCATGAATGACATTTTAAATGTTTATGGATTTAATTGAAATCAATTACAAAGAGTACTTAGGGTTAAAATGCTCATAGGAACCATATGAAGGGTTGAGTTAAGGTCACCCTAGTGGATGATGAACATGGTGGTTAAGGGGGTTCTCTAATAGAGCCTCGCTCTTCCCCCGTCTTCCATTAACATTTGTGAGGTCTAAATGCCTCCTTCCATGAGGATTGAAGTAACTACTTTGTGTTCAACCATTCAGCTAGTAAGGCTTAGCCAATTTGACATAAGAGGAGCGGTCTAGACTTAGGATGGAATAAGCTATCCTCAACCAGTAAAACATTAACTAGTTGAATAATAATAAGAAGAGCATAAAAGTTTAGTAAATTATCTAATCCTAATAAAAATTGTAAATAAGATAAGGAAGATTAAACAAGATCTAAGAGAGATCTTGAAAGATCATAAACAAAAAGAAAAGAAATATAATGTAGATTGTAGTATTTTCTATGATTTTACTTATAGTATATATTGTGAACTTAGAAGGTTTGAAACCTTGATCATATATGATTCAAGGAAAGTTAGGGCATCCCTCATAGGATAACCCAAATACATATAGAAAGAATACTGGTATAGAAGAATAACTTATATGTATGGTTTGACAGATGTGTGAATCAAGATCATGATGGACACTATGGAGTGAATACCACTTGAGATGTATGAATCAAGACCATGATACCACTTTGAGGTAGGTGGATGTATAAGGATGTATTAAGCATTCATGTGTATTCATACATGATCTTCTATCTAGAATTATAGACATTCATGATATAAGTATATTTGGTACCTTAAAATGATAATGATCCAACCGCATGATCCAACTAAGTGGACCAACCCCATGATCTAATTCAACTGATCCAATCTAATGATCTAATCAAATGAGGTGAAAGTACTGAGATGTGTAGACTAAGGAAACCCGAAGAATAGGGCATAGAAAATATTCCAACCTTAGTTAAACAAACACATTGTCTGATATGTACAATGTATTTTACATACAAGCATGGTGGCTTGTGATTTTATTTTACATAGTACTAGAACTGGGGATTCTATGTTAAGGAAGTTATGAGGATTTGGCCACTAGCTTCTTGAAATTTATATGGTGGATACCATGCCCAAAGAGATGCTAAATGTTGGGTGGGGCAATCATGGGAAAGTTGGCACTATGACAGCCATGGTCCTCCTCATGCGGACATGGAGTTGTTATTTCCACAATTTGCGGACATGGAGTTGTTATTTCCACAATTTGTATCAGTGAATGATTATGTAGTTTTCGGTGCGCACTGTATAGATTGAGACTGTGGCATAGTAGTCCTAAAGTATTTTGCATTATGATGCACACATGCTAGGCATAGTGTAATGCCATGGCATGATGAGATGCCACTACATGAGTTCCTGGAAAGAAAATCCCCATATGAGGATTAGCTGAATATTGATCTCTTAAGTGGAAGTATAACCAGGGGAAGGAACAAGTTTTGAGCAATTTTCACTATTTTAACAGATTTATCCTATACTACATAAATAATGTATATACTCTATGTGGAGATAACTCATGAGTAGATAACAGTGATGGAATAATGACTGAGGTATGTATTCTTATATTAGTGAAGTAGTATATTTTTGTATCCCCTACCAAGCATAGCTTGCTGAGATATTGTAAATGTTTGAATGTTTACAATATCTCAGAAATAGAGAAGGAAAAGTAGGAGCTTAAGACAGTACAAGACTTGAAGAGAATAATCATTCAGGGTATGTCCCTTGAAGACATGTGAGCATTGTATTGTAATGAGAGTTTTTAATGTAAGGTGAGGTTTGAAATTTGGATTATGTAATTTGGACAATGGTTTGTAATTATAATACAGGGTCTATGTAAGAGTGAACTACTAGATGATTCCTAGTATTCAATAAAATTTTATTTGATAGAAAATTTCTATGTGTATTATGTACCATGAGGTGAGGCTTGGGTTTTGTTACAAACAAATTTTAAACAAAAAAATTTTCACTGTATTGTTTGTGAATTTTTTTTACCACTAAGGGCCCCACCTTTGAAAATTTTTTTACAAAAGCCTGAGTCATCACATTTGTAATAGCATCTCTCATTGCTTTTACTAAGTTCTCTCCTACTATAGTATCATAAAATTTTCTAAGAAAAACTTCTTGTACCTAGGATCAATTACTATATCCACAAACAACAACATATTCATATTACCAATTTTACTCCAATACTTCTCAAACTTTGGTTGCATACGATCAGACATTCTGTATAAAGGCTCATCTTTAGTTTGTACAAACTTGATATAGTCATGTGACTAGACATAATATCCTCAAAAAATGCATTACAAGAGGCATATTTGGTGCTTGAAAACAACAATGTAGCTCTCTAAAAAAATTTCAAAAACTTCAAACACGACTTTTCCCTTGTCAAATCAAACTAGTGGAGGCCTTGCCACTTTTTTTCCTGCTTTCCATCTTTCACTACTACCACCACCCTCTTCATCATTATCAAAATCATCATCCTCTATAGAATGCTTTTGGTATGGTTCATCATCTTCATTTAGATGATCAAATGCTTTTTGAAAATGTACAGCCATGTCAAACATAAGATATGTTGAGTTCCATCTAACCAGCACATCTATGCACATTGTACTTTTACAATTAATGCCTTCTCTCTTAGTGCAAGTCTTGAAAATGGTCATCCTAGACGATGAGGATCTCACATATCTCATAGCATTTCAAATTTCAAGATAGATTCATCCATCTCTTTTAATCCCTCACTGACAATAAGATTTAAAATGTGAGCCTACATCTCATTTGCAGAAACTCATGTTGTAAGGTGGTGGTCTTCCTATTTTTAGTCTTCCTCTTCAAAAAGTTGATGATACCATTATTTTGAACCAACATTATCCACTGTAATAGTAAGAAGCTTGCCTATTCCAAACCCAATCAAGCAATCTTCAATTCTTTTTCCCACTGACTCACCCTTGTGACTAGAAATTAAACAAAAGTTTAAAGTTTTCTTCTGAATTTTCCTATCACTGTCATTATAATGTGCAGTGAGATACATGTAGTTTAAATTTTGCATTGATGTCCATGTATCATTGGTGAGGCAAATTCCTTTATCCTTTACTACAGTCTTCAAATTTTCTTATTGCAAGCAATCTCTAGTCACAGTAGTGCAACCAGGGATGTTGAGCTTAGGTTATGCATCATGTAAGAGGTCTTTAAAGCCTTTATTCTCAACAAAACTAAAAGGCAACTCATCTACAAAATTATCACCTTAGCAATGGACCTTCTATAAGCTTCAGCATTAAAAGTCCAATTAACAAGATGACTCCCACTAGCCCCCTCACCAGATGCACTTAATTGTTTATTACTCAAAGTGCTTTGGGTCTTATCTTCCACCCTATTATGAAACTTCTTACATTTACATATGTGGAAATTCAAATTCTTAGTGCCATTGCAGTTTGTATTACATGCATAATCCTTACCACAATAATTACAAGAAAACCTAGGACTTGGGTCACCATCTATTATTATTATTGTTGTAAAATGATCCCAAACTTATGAGTGCATTATTTTCTTATTATCACTTGTTGCATTCATGTGAGTAGTAGAGGGGGCATGGACATTGAAATTTGTATTACTCTTAGCCACTTGATCACAATCTGCATCCATCTACAAATAGAATGTAATTCAATAACCAATCAAATATTAAATGCATTAATCATTCAATGGATAAATTATTTAAATGTACTACAAATGGAAAAGGATTAATTGGGTTCTAAGTGACCAAAGAAAAAAAATTATTAGCTCAATATATAATAGATTATATATACATTTAGGTTAACAAAATAGGGGATACAACTGCTACCATAAATTATTCAAACTCTAAATTATATACTTGTCATTCCAAACAGTCCAAAGGTCCATGACTTTTTTTTCTTCTAACAAGCCCCCTGTTGCCATCAATAACCAAGTTATTTTTCTTCCTTTGATCAAATGTATGAATGTAAGTTGACAAAGCTAAAACCAAAACTCAAGTGTAACCATCTTAATTATATTTTTAGGTCATATATTAAATTTTTGACACATCTAATAATGGTTCAATGGATAATAAATTTATCCAACTATAGAATATTTCCATGTATATACTGTGACTCCAAAATAATAGGGGATAAAATCTTCTTATGCCAAATTGCATCACTAATCAGTGGAATGTCTTGAGAAATTATAAGCCATACACTTAGCCAATAGGCCCTTTAGCGTGGCATTAACCAACTACCTAGAAAGTTATCCCATGGATTCCTATATTAATAAGAACATGGATGCTTCATATTATAAGAGAAAGAAGTTAACTTGGTGTCCTCAAACTCTTTAAACTACCATATTCTGAGATAATTGGAGATATTTTTAGCAGCACACAAAAAATGCCTAATATGCTATCATTATTAAAAGATCTATGTAATGAAAACTCCATTTGCACAGATACATTGATGAACTGCAAATTGCTTACATATGAAGTAATAAGAAATGATTAAGCTTATTGTCTCCACAAGTTGAAAAAGGAAGACATTGAACATTGGATTTTTGGAGAATCAACAAAAATAGAAGGAGAGATCAAATGGTCGAAGCATGCCACCTCTAGAGAGAAAATGGAATCCTTACTAGTTACCAGTACTGTAGCTCATAGCGAGAGACTAAGAGAGAGATCAAAATCCCATCAAGTCATCTAGAACTAGATGTAAAGAGCCATAGATTGAGAGGGAGAGATTAGATTCAGGAGGTTTTTGGCATTGCTGCATTAGTATTTTCCATCGAGAACCATGGGGAGAGAGAGAGAGAGAGAGAGAGAGAGAGAGAGAGAGACAGACAGAGACAGAGAGAGAGACAGAGACAGAGACAGAGACAGAGAGAGAGAGAGAGACAGACAGACAGAGACAGAGACAGAGACAGAGAGAGAGATTAAAATCATATCAAGCTATCAAGAATCAGAGACTAAGAGGGAGAGAGATTAAATTTAGGAGTTTTTTAGCATTGCTATCTTAGGGTCTTCTATTGAGAACCAAAGAGTGAGAAAGAGATCAAAATCCCGTCGGACCATTGAGGAACCAAAGACTAAGAGGGAGAGAGACTAGATTTAGGAGGTTTTTGGCATCGTGCATTATGGTTTTCTATTGAGAACCAGAGAGTGAGAGAGAGATCAAAATCCTATTAGGCCTTGAGAACCGAAGATAGAGCAACTGAAACTGAGAGGGAGAACTAGACAAATTCAAGCGGTTTTTGCCTTTTTGGTGTTGCTATGTTAGGGTCTTCTGGCGAGAATTAGAGAGTTCAGCATTAGGGGTGTGCGACAGTGTGAGGGAGAGGATTGAGTTAGGCCTAGCTAGCTGTAGCTAGATATGTGAGTTTATATACCCCCTCCCCCACTTTTGGTCTAGTCCAATTAGGTTGAATTGGAGGATTGGGACACGATTGAATTTTTTAGTCTTCAATTTTAAAGAATCAAACTAGACCAAAGTACAACTCAAACCAATTGAAAACCCATTTTTTGGGTCTGGTCTAATCACTTTTGCACACCCCTAATTAGGAGGTAAACATGAGAATCTAGGAAGAGGTTTAATAAGTCAAGATCATGGTGAAGCTTAGGAAGTGGAGACAGTAAAGCAAATTGCAAGGGATCCCTTCCTAAGTGTTCCATGAGGGGAGAAAGAGAGGGAAAGATTGAAGAGAGAAAGAGAAGGAAAGAAAGATGGAAATGGAGCTCTCTCTTTTGATTGGTCCACCTATGCATATCCTCTAATCACCATCCATTGTTCCTCTTTAAATCACTTTTTCTCCAAATTGAAAATTTATGTTTTTAGCTTGAAAACATGTGGTCCTATTGTGCTTGGCTGAGATGGCTCATTTTAATGGCTTCTTGGCTTAATTCCTTGGCTTAACTACTCACAAGGCTTGTCCTCTCCTAGCATGGCTCATGTAGCTTAGGTGGCTTTACATGGCTCTAAATCTCATGCAAAGGTGGTGGAATTACATGGATTTTACATGGGCCCATTTCTAATCAGGCTTGATTCTTCCAATTGTCTCTAGAACTCATTTCCTCGCCCTAAAATGATCTTGGACCTTACTTGAACTTTGGAATGATGAAAATTGGGTCTTAGCTCTCTAAATAGATCTAGATCATTAATTCTTATCTAAAGAAGTCTTGGCCACTGGATTATTCTCTCAATACCTGCAAAAGATTAAAAACCTCAATTAATATCTAAAAATTTATAACCAATCAAATACTTACACTAGATTAGCTTCTGAACTAGAAAAATATCAAGCTTTTGAATTATTATTTCATAAATGTGTGTTACGAATTCTGAAATTTTTTTAGAATAAGCCCTATAATCTATAACACATGCACAGCTATTTGCTTAGTTTTTATACAAATTTGAGTACTTATTATCCAAAATTAAATCTTCTCATACAAAGGTAAACGATTCACAAAACCACCTCCACTTCTACGAAAGGATGGTTTACCCTTGACTTGTATTATTACAACCTTTAAATTGAATTTGCGATTAAAATAGAATATAAGTCATCCTCACTACAATTCCACCAAAAATAAAAAGAAGAAATAAAAACTTATTTTAATTCAATGGTGCTTTAGCCACTCAATCATCTCCTAAGCAACAACCCAAAAAACTTATTTGAGAGTTTTCCTACAAGCATGTAAGAGTTAGTTGTAGTCATATAAGGTCGAATTGATAGGGAGGATATAGTAAGAATTAAATCACCCAAGTTCCTAATTATACTAAACATAAAGCCAAATTAGGATATTATAAATTAAATTAGACTTTTAAAATTAATTATCCAAGGATCTAAGAAAATAACTTCTACAAAATTAAACATAAATAAAAATTATCTAATATTAATCAAAAGCAAATCCCAAAACTTAGCATACAATAAACAATAAAAAAACCTAAGAAAAGTAAATTTTCTATTTTTTATCATTCCTAAAAATTAATTTAAATAGTAAATTAAATTTTTTAGATCATCAATCATCATCACTAACGTGTCACTCATCAAATCCATTTCACAATCAAAATTAATTTTAAAAATAAACAAATTAAAGATCTAGAGCAACACCTCTCACTGCTTCTATAGGTGAGAGAGTGTTAGTAGAAAATCACTATAAATAGTAGCATGCATTCGTATTGCTATCACAAAAAATGCAAGAAGTATGAAAAGTTGGGTTCATCTTCTTCTCTTGACAATCACTGTGTGTGACTAAGTAGCAAACTTGGGCTATTTAGTTGAATGACTTTTTGATGGAATTTTTTAATGAAATTTTGTACCTAGCACAATGAAACATGAAATAATCTATTTGTATGGTTAGATTTTTCAAAAAGTGATTGTAAATTAAAATATTTGATCTCAAACAATGGCTGTTAACTAACCTACAAAATGGTACCTCTCATGATTACTTGGTAAGATTAAACAAGTAAGATAGTTAACTTTCAATAAAACTCAAATCAAAATCCACCTACCTCAAATTAAAACATAAGAACTAAAATGGATCATTCTAAAACATAATAAATCAACTAGAATAACAATGTAAAACTTGAGCAAAAATACTATCAACAGTGCATCTGACAGTTGAAATATCATTCATTAATCAATTCAATTTACAAACTTTGGAATGAAAATTGAAAATCAAACACTTTGGTCTTCTTCTACTCGAAGTTGGCTTTCTAATGGAATAGATTTCATTGATTTTTTACAAATATCAAAGCTGGAATCATCGCATGAAGCACCCTTACTTGCATGAACTATGGATCCTCTTCTTCCCTTAAGAAAACATGTTTGAAAATAGATGTTTTTCTACCTCTTTTCCTTCACATTCTAGCATGAATCCTCCTATTTTTTCTAATAGATCTCTCTTCCCATTATAGAAATATGACTCTAATCACCTTCCTCCTTGTTTTATGATCATCTTTATCTCATATAACATCTCTTATCTCCTATCTTATCTTTTTGTCTTTAGAAACTTTAAGTCAACTCTCCTTCATGATGAGTATAATACAACTCAGATCTTACCATTCCAGCAATGGCAATGACTGTTAGCTGTAGAGGGCCCATTGTGTTGGCAATCAGAACTGTTCCTATTGTGTATCACATCAAATATGTTGATTCTAAGGAAATATTTTTTATTTTGACGATGAAGGCCATCCATTAGTTAAGATTGGTCTATCAATGTCTTTCCATTATTATCTTACCTATCTAATCTTTCATCTCCCATGGAATTATCTTGATTCAATCCAAGATGTCTAATAAAGTCTTTTTATCTTAGCCCAAAAGCCATAATTTTAAATGATCAAAACCATTGATTATGTCTATCTTGATGATACCATCACATCCATGACCAATAATTATAAAATTGACATATGTCAAGATACACTTTAAAGAAATATTGACCATTTAAAGCTAGATTGCATAGATCGCACATTGATTTTATTCAATCCACTTCAAATCTTGTAATCCTTAGATATTTATAATTGAAAAATATTAGAACATGAGCTATTTTATCTTGATTTAATATAAATCATCCAAATCATCTTGAATTGATTGTAACCATCTATTTCAATTTAAGCTTGATCGACGATCTATAATGTTGATCATCTTGATCTAAACATATTATCTTGATCTACAACCTACAAAACATAGAAAAAGTCTTAATTAGTATTATTTTATAATTAGTTGTACAAATGCATATCTTGAATCATTATCTAACCTTGAAAATTCATCAATTTATTGTTTGTAATATCCTTAATTTTTTGTATAAATTAGAAATTTGTTAAAAAAATTATAGATGGAATTTGATCCTGAAAACTTAAGAATTTGAAAGTTCTTGTCAATAGGATTCCAACTATATAAAGAACGCAAAAAATGGAGCGCAAACGAGGGAGTTAGGAGCCGTTAAAGTTATAGGGGTATTTTAGTAATTTAGTAGAAACATATAACACAAGGGCCCAAATTGATAATGGCACCCCCTTCTTCTACACGCCTCTACCGGATCTGGTAAAATCGCCGGAGAAACCAGTGAAAAGAGACTTGAAGGGAAGAGGTTCTCTTTCCCTTAGACTCTAAGGCCTATATCTTTCCCCCCAGGCGCCAAAACACTCCACTTTTCCCTGTGTTTCACTGAGTTTTACTCAGAAACCCTAGCTCCGAAAAATTCAAGTTTTTTGGCGAGTGGAACTCTGGCAACGTCCATCAACGCCCAGCCAGACGAGGCAAGTCCTAATCCCTTAAATATTTATTTATTTAATAGGAGGTATAAATAGAAATACATTAAAAATCAGGAAAAACCACATTTTTCCTAGGAACCCTATGCATGCTACTGTTGGAACATGATTTCATAGATGAAACCATACCTATTTGTAAATCGGACCGTCCATCTAGTGCATGAGAGACCCAAGATCAAACCCTTTAAATTTGGGAGAGATCCAACGGCTGCGTTCTCTACAAAACATGAAAACCAGTACCTAGGGAAGTTTTTAGCAACTTGGGAAAAACTATTTAAAAAAGATGGTTTTTGTAAAAATCAAAGAAAAAGGAGGGTAGAAATGAAATCTAGACAAAATTTCTGAGAAAAACGGTGCAAAAAGCGCACAATTTGGACACCTGTAGGCTTGCCGGAGACGACCAGAATTCGGTCTTCTTCTCCGGCGGTAGCGACTGCGTCGGCGCCCTGGCGCTGACCCCGGGACGCCCAGTAGGACGGCTGATGGAGACGCATGACGAACGTAGGTCTCTGCACGCACGCACAGCTTTCACGCGTGCAGGAGCTCCTACACGGCTGTCATGTTGGGTGAGGACGCGCGGCGGTGCGTCACAGTGCCGAAGAAGCACGCGGCGTGTCCCTGAGGTGGTTTTGGAAGGTGGGGGTCTTCGTGACGCCAGTTTACACTGGTATAAACCGGCATAAACCAGTGCCATCGGTACAAACCACCTTATGGTGGTCGGTCAGCCCCATTTTGTGTATGTTTTCACTAAAACTTGATTTTTAGGAGCTAGAGGAGTCCAAATCAAGATTCGAAAGAGGTGTTGTGACTATATTGATGACGCGGACCTAGTTTTAACTTAAAAACGTATAAATGACAACTTTTAATATAGAAAAATTTTAAAATAGTAATGTAACATGTACAGGTGCACTTGAACATACCAATTAAGGGGATTTATTAGCAAGCTAAGTGGTCTCACATTGAGGTAGGTGACGACAATTAATGCCTTACCTTGATTTTAAAACCATGCATAACATAGCATCATGTGTGATTGTGTTTTAAAGCACATTTAATAATTTTTGTTGGTTTCATGAGACTGTGAGTACTTTATGATTATTACAAATTGAAATCTTTTATTGAATAAACTCATGACAAATGTTTTTATGAGCATGATATTAATTAATTATGCTTAAATACAGGCTTCTTTCTTATTATATATTGAAAATGCATGGATTGGCATGGAAATAAGAATAGAGGCTTGTTAGCTGGTCCTTTTATAAGCTAACCCCAGGATGAGGGGCGTGTCTTGGGGATTGCAAGCTACGAGTGCTCTTGAGTTTTAGCATATACATATAATTTTTATGTTTTTATATTTGATGACAGGTGCTCTCACCCGGTGGGTGTCATGCTAGGAGGGATAGGGCCGGCTACCCACCCTCCGAGATTGTGATGTGATGATATTGTGATATGATAAACACCTACCCATAGATAGTATTTGGTTGGAGTTTGGTAACATGGATAGTCCATACTACTGGTCTAGGCCTTTCCATGGGGACAGACGCTAAGTCTCCCATTATGGTGTCGACGGAGAGCAGCGATGGTTGATACCCATGGAGGGTTGCCACTGCGGCATGATGGCCCATATTCTTATTATGTGTGTGTGTATGATGAGCATGGTTATGGAAGTTATGCCTGGGTGTGACGACACTCAGAGGTTGGCTATGAGTACTCATGATCAGTGATATTAGTGCGATGTCCTGGGACCCATTACCTTAGAGTGCCCTTATTCTTAGTGTATGCTCATTTACATTGATTCATGTCATGTTTTAACTCCATGAAAAACATGTTTTAGCATATGGAATAAATTGGCATTTTGTTGGCATGACTTATGATACTGCTATCTTCATAGATGATAGACTTTTTATTTTATCAGTACTATTATTTATTTATTTCATTTTATTACATTAATTGTCTATGTACCTACACAAGCAATGGCTTGCTGAGGCATTGCTTTGTTTTGTAATGCCTTAGATCTCGAGCGCTATAACAGGAAAGGCAAGGCTATTGAGAAACCATGAGAGCTGCGGAAAATCCTTTTTCCTAGAATTTTAGACAGTGATGTAAGTCAATAAACAAGATTATCATTTGAATTTAATTATGGACTGTATACTTTATATTTTGGATTTGATTGAGATGTTTAGACATATGTTGGACATTTATATGGGATGTTATGATGGATAGAGCCTGGGCCATATTATTATTGTGTTTTGGATATTTATTTGATTCAAAATAAAGGCGTCGATTTATTTGATGTTGATTGATACGTGTATTGTTTTAAATCTATCATCATAAAAAATTATTTATGTTTTAATTTATATGTATGCCATTTTGAGAGAGGAAAACTAACACTTGGAGTTTTTAAGATGTGTTTTAGTAAAATGATAAATAAAACTTTTCTCATGGGATCCCAAATGCTCTTATTAAAATGCTATTATTATTATAAAAACAAAATGTCTTAAAAATCCAAGTTGTTACATTGTTAGACTAAAATATAAGTATATTAATGCAAACATATCCTATAAATGTAAAATGAATGATCAAGTGCACTAAAATGATATAAAAGTAGGGATTTTTAATATGAAAATCAACTCTCATCAAATAATAAATGGTTGTGTCTACCCTTCTTATATTTTTAAAATAATTTATATAATTGATCAAGTTTTTATAAATTATACAGGAAAAGTTGACCCAAGCATCTGCATCTACAAAGATTCTATGTAGCACTATTGTAAAGTATGATATCCTATATAAGGCTTTAGGCAACATGGAGGAACACTATGGCCGAATATGGGGCCAATGGCACAGAGTTATGTCTTCCAAAATACTTTGGCTGGAAGCATAAAAAATGGCTTGAATTTGAGAAGAGGGAGATGTACAAAAAGATAAAAGTGAAAGTGATAAGAATCTTGAAAAGTAGATGTACGAGATTTTAAAGAGCCATTTAATAGGAGAGTTTCATAATATGAAAGGTTATAGTCAAGAGCCAACTCTTACTACCCTTAAACCTTAATCACACGCTAGCTATAATTCTCCCACTAAAGAATACTTGGAAGAGCTACCTGCATCCTTTATATAAGAAAATTTAGCCGAGGTATATATATGTACACATGTTCACTATTTCTTTATCAAATTAACTATCCCACTTAATCCATTCTTATATATCTAGTATTTCTAATTTGCAGATGCACCGATGCAAGTTGGCCTAGAATGTCATTGAAGGCATTGTCACTCTTGGTACATGGTATGAGGCTCATTATCTCATTTTGCACAAAAATTTGATGCCAACACACACTAGGCACGCATGCGTTTGTGTACGTGTGTCTATTGATGTAGTTATCAAGAGGATGCGCATCTACCATTTCTAATAGAAGCTTACAATATATATACTGTTCATAAGGCGATCAGATATCATGTCACTTGGCTGGAACCATATGTCATTTAAAATCTAAGGTATATATTTTGTCATACCACCATCTTCAATATCATTTTTTAGAAACCTGAGTTTAATTGTTTATTATCTGCATCTATTGTTAATAAGAAGAAGCACACATGTGCCATCAAGGCCAACCTCCTCTTCACCAACACCCATGATCCCAACAATTGTTTCAGTGCTAAAATTTATGTTTATCTTTATGATAAAATTGAATGAGTCTTCAATGAAAATTAATATATTGACTAATAATATCTAGACTTTACAATAATAGTTGAGTGATTGGTTAGAAATTCCATCCAACATGCTTCTTTTAGTGAGGAACCTCGATAATTTCATTAATGAAGATAAGGTAATCAAACTCGATGGACAGAGCTCACTGTGCTTGGTAGCTATTCCAACTAATGCTTAGTGATGATCCTGAATGCTCTCGAAAAGCTGTTCCCCTGAGCACATAAACCCCTAGCACCAATAGTTGATCCAACACCAATTGCAAGTAATTGAAGAACAAATAATTCCTTTGCCAACTAATGACAATTTTGCTTCCTAGTAGCCGAATCAACCTGATTTCTCCTTTCTGGAATCTTCAAACCCCATAGAAAATCCAATCCCAACACAAAATCATGACACAGCTAATAGTTGCTCAAATGATTCAATCTTCAATAAGGCCACCCATATCTTGGAGCTCAGGGACTTCCTTAAAGCAACTCAACTCCTTTTCTTTGGATTTTGAACTAGATCATCTAAATAGATTTTCAATCTAAGCTTGATGGAGAATTTGAAATGTTGATTAACTTGATCTAACCACTTACATCTTGATTAACCACTTAGAAAACATAGAAAATTTCCTAATTAATACTATACAATAGGTGGTTTTGCATATACTTACTTTAGATTGTCATCTAACCTTAAAAATTCACCAAATTACAGTTAGATAATAAAATTTTCAAATGATATAATTTAAATAAATTTGTAAATAATTCCCTAAAAATATATCAAATGTCATTCTAAATTAGGGTAATTGATACAAAAATAGGCATAACACTTGGCAATGTAAGAGTTGAAATACCATTCCTGAGAGAGGATCTCGTAAAAGTTTGTACACAGAATGAACTCGAACATATGCATATTATCTCTTATATTGGGTATGCAAATATATGCTTCAATAAGAACCCTTGACATTATGTACTAATCTCTAATGATAAGTAAAACTTATTTATTTTTTTAATAAATACCTATATAATAAAATACATGGATTAGATGTCAAGGATGTTTATAAATTTCTTGACCTTTTTTATTATTTTTGACTAACAAAGAAATGGACCATGGCGAGGCGAGTTGATGAAATTTTATCAAGGTTCTTCTACATCTTGAGTGGGTAAACCTTAATTATTCTTATAATAACATGTATGTTTTAACTATTTTGCCTTCCAAATGATGTTCTACACACATAAATATATATATGTACATGTATGTGTGTGTATATATATATATATGTATGTATGTATGTATGTATATGCATTTTAAGGAAATTGTAAATTGTAATTGTAATCCATATGATTGTGTATATAGGTCTCATTGGATGCTATCATTACTCAATGTGCATAGTGGTTATGCATTTTTTTAATTCATGTCAAGCATACATTTGTAAACCACTTATTGAAATCATAATTAGGCAAGCTTTTTAATCCTTTTATATATTATATTAGTTTAATAACTAATCTTTTACTTATAACTAGTACATTTGAATTATAAATTTAAAGTGAATCGTATATATGGGCTGAAGTAACTGAGACTACAAACCCACCAAAACTGACTTGGAAGAAGGTCAATGTAAGAAAAGCTAGTTAATTACTCTATATATAAACTAAAGTTATAACTAAACATGATATTTATTAACATTTCTATTTTCTTTATTAAGCAGTGCCCTAAATAATAATCAAATTAGGAGTGTAAATAGTATATTCTAAGATACATGGGAAACCTTATACGCCATGGTGTTAAACCCCAGCAACCAAGAAAGGTGAGACACTTTACTAATCATCATTTTACATTTTTCACAATCTTTGAGGTTTGCATTAAAATTCAACTATGAATAATCTACTTCCACACCACTACACCTTGTGTTTATATATAATAGTTCTTTGATTCTTTGACTTGATATTATGATTAATAATACAAATTAAACTTCTTCATTTAATTATTGAATGTGGATGTGTGTTATATTTTTTATATGGTTCGAGTATATATGTGGTTTGTATATTTGAATGAGAGCATGAATGAGGAAACTACATGATGTTTTATTTATATGAATGAGGGGATGTTGAGTCTTGGAAGTAAGGAAGAAACTTATGGTGGATGTAGGTCTTTTCTTTATAAGAATGTGGGATTTTGGAGTATAGAAGTAAATGGGAGTGTATCAAGAAGTGTGTATAGAATGAATAATACTTTTTGTTTAGTGCTTGTGAAGCTTTTCTCTTTTATATCTATGAATTTTTTATATTGAATGTGGATGTTGGAAGTATAGATGAATAATTTTATATAGAAGGGATGGACAAATATTGTAATAGTAGGAAAGTTGTTGTACACTATTAGTAGACGAGGTTCAACAACTTTTTGAGAATACAAACTTTTTAAAGGTGGTTAGTAAAAGCCATCTTTGTTTTAACTTTTTCAAGATGGCTGTTTAAAAAAACATCTTTAAAATCACTTTTAAAGATGATTTTTGTAAGCCTTATTAAAAGTGTAATGTTAAGATGGTTTCTAAAACCATTAGAAACCATCTTAAAAGCTTATTTTTTAAAATGGTTTCAAGAGGGTTGTTTTTGTAATTGTCTTTAAATTCTATTTTTAAGACACTTTTTGAAACCATCTTATTTCTCTTAAATCCTCTAAGATGAGTGATTAGAAGACTATTTTGATATTGCTTAGATATATGTTTTCAACCATCTTAAAATTACTTCAATTTAGTACTTTTCTCTAATCTTTTTAGCTATAAGATATGAGACTTTCTTACATATGGTAGCTATGCTAGGAAATTTTCTAACATAATATTTGAATCTATTAGCACCCCTACATTTATTTTGCACAATAGCCACACTTGTCCCATCCATTTTTCTATTTGGTAAGAGAGGTGTAATTAGCCCAACCAAGGATACACAAGTGAGAAATATCTATTTCTTCTCAAAATGCACCATTTGTTTCACTTGTCATATCTATTAAACATGAAGATAAACATATGAATAATGAAAATTCATGATATATAGTCAACAAGAAATGCTTCCTACCATTAATAAGATAAGCCTAGTGTTGAAAGTGAAGAAAGTGATGCTTTAGAATCTAGTTTGTAGACAAGCTTATTATCAAATCAAATGTAGAAACAACAATCTATGACAATAAATGATATAGGCAAAGGCTATTTAACAACTAAATTATACTAGTAGATTGAGGCTGTTAGTATCAATACAAAAGATAAGAAATCTTATGAATAGAGAAGATAAAAAAACATGCAATAGCCATTGAATTGAAGATGTCACCATTGTTAAGGATCCATTATTGTATAAATTACCCTCATTTAGTATGACATTTGATATATTTTTAGGACATTATTTAGAAATTTATATGAAAATATATCATTTGAAATTCTTATAGACAAACTATAATTTGGTAAATTTTCAAGGTTAGATGATGATCCAAGGTAAGTATGTATAAAATCAAATGTTGTATATTACTACTTAGGTTGTTTTCTTTGTTTTGTAAGTGGTAGACCAAGATCCAAGTAGTTAGATCAAGCCAATCAAAAATCTAGATCATAGATCAAGCTTTAGATGGTTTAGATAAATCAAAATGATCTAGATCAAAATTCAAAGAAAAGGAGTAGACTTGCAATCAAGAAGAATATGCAACAATCTATTCATGTCAATCTTGGAGGAAGGTTGTACATGATTGATCGTTTCTTTTGAAGCTGTGCATGATTTAAGTACCTTGCATCCTTCTTTCTTTCCTATCCTTCTTCCCTATCACTTTTCCTTTCTCTCTCATTCTTCTAAGGCTTTATCATCATATAGAATATTATAAGAGGAAAGAGGGCCAATATCATGTGCAACTTTTGTCAGTAACCTTTTTCCTTGCATTTCTTTCCTAACAGTAAGGAGCATCTATCCTATCCTTCTCCATATAATCTTTTTTTCTAACATCTTGTGCACAGCATTTCCAATGAGCGTTAAGGACATTGATTGATTCTTTCATGAAAAGAATCAAAGAGGAACTATTGCAAAGAATAGGTAGTGGAAGGAAAAGCTTAGTAATTAAACAGAGATATGGACTAAATGGCAAAGGTGGGAAGTAAGTAGAATTTTCCTAAATGGAAACTACATAAATTAGAAACTTCAAACATTGAAAATACTTGGAGAGAAAGGAAAAACCATGGAGGAAATTGCTAAAAGGTGAAATAAGATAGACTTTTCATGTCCTATAAGTATTCGATGAAGACAAATGAAAAAAAAAAAAAAAAAAAAGCTTGAAAATTCGAAGGAAAAATGAAGGTCAACAAAGATGAGCATTGTGCATATGAGCTGCTTAATAGGGCTAGCTTGCACATAAATTTCTGCTATGCCGGTCAAAAGTCTTTGAAATTTGTTCCATTGGACAAAATAAATCAAGGGAAGAAGTCCTAGGTGTTTGATTTTCAATTTTCATTTCAAATCTTGTAACTTGAATTAATTAAAGTTAGTTACTTGCTATTATATGCATTAACAGTAACAGATACTTAAGTTTTGCATCTTTAATTTACTTTTTGAAGAGTTTTTAAATGATTTAATCCTTTAATTATGTTTTTATTTGAGTTAGAAAGAGTTTCATAAAAAAAAAAAATTGAAATTTAATGGTTAGATTTATTTAATTTTATGAAATAATCTTAAAAGGTACTATTGTGCAAGTTTGTGAACAACCTATGTTTGTGATTGATTATCTTAATTTCTGCTACCTTGATTTGAAATTTAACCATACAATTGAATTTATTGATAATAAATTGTTCTAAGTGCTAAGTTTTATTGAGAAATTCCATTAGAAAGTAGGAGAAATTAGTAGCCAAAGTTAGTGAAATCTTCATAGATTTTGATTTTCATGGATTGTAAACAGATATTGGACTAATTGTGGATTGTAAATAGGGATAAGGTAATTGGTTAGCTATTATCACATGCACATGACAGCGCATGACTATTTTAGTTATCCATGCCTGCCTAGTGACACTTTCTCACTTGTTGACATAGTGAGAGGTGTTGTTTTAATATTTTAATTTGAAAAAATTTGAAAAATTTGTGAATAGGAACTGATGCATGACACATTAGAGACCATTATGAGTGATCTAAAAATTAAAAAACAAGTATTTAGAAATTAGTTTCCTCAATTAGAAAGTTTTATTTTAAAATTTATTTATTTATTTTTCATAAATTGCAAAAGTAATTTAAAAATCATGCTTGGCTAGTTTTGTTTTGCTTATGATTAAAGTAACCTTGTTTTTAGATTAGAAATACCACTTATGAAATTTTTGAGGTTGTAATTGTCTTAATAAATTAATTTGAAAAAGATAATTTCATCCTTAGTTTAATTCTTTAATTTTGTGTTATTACTTTCTATAGTGGATGCTTAAATTAATATTTGATCAATTATAGTTAGGTTTTACATAAAATGCTTAGAATTTGATAAATTATCTAAGTTTTTAATGTTTAAAATTTTGTACATTAATTTTTTAAAGAAATTTTTTTGAGATGTTAATTGTAGTTTCAATTTAATTTTTGAGTTATAAAAGAAGATAAATAAGTGGTGGATCTAATTTACAATAAGTGATATTTAATCCTAGCAATTTAAGTTAGATTAAAAAATCATTTTCTCTCTCGTCCATTAAATTAGAAAATTATCTTCTTTTTTTAATTTTGCATTACTTTCAAGATAATTAGTTTGGATCAACTTTGGTGCTTTATTTTCTCACTATATCCTCCTTGTGGATTCAATCGTTCACTACAACTGACTATTGTTCATTTATAGGAAAACTCAAACAACCAAAAAGCAGAGAGTATTAGCAACCTCAAAAATGTATATGTACAAAAGTTTGACTAAGAAACAAGCATCATTTCTAAGAACTTCAAGAAGATATTATGTGATCCAAAGCATATAATGAGAAATAAGTAATGCTAAGAAACTAATACAAGCTTAGGGGTTTATTTAACTACATTTCTTAGGTGTTTCTAAGATATCATGGCATATCTCAAATGTGCAACTTATTTAATAATGATATCGTGGGCAAATGTGAGATATTAGGTTTATTTAACTACAATATCATGGGCATATGTGAGATATAAGGTTTATTTAACATTATCATAGTTGAAATATTTGGTGTTATTAGAGTATACCAACCCCTCTTTATAGTATAAATTCTCATTGTTTTTAGAGAGAGAAAAATCAACTTCAAAACATGTATTTTTAGAGAGAGAAGAAAAGGGTGTCTTCAACTTAAAGAAGAGAATAATGCTTGCAATCATGTATATCAAAACTCATGCATGGTACCATATCCTACGACTAAGAGAGAAATGGAAGTTTCCACTATCAACGATTGTAATCTTTCTATAATGTGGGGATAGATTAAGTATTGGCTTACTTACTCTTTCTTAACACTAGAATCCATTAGGTTGGTCAAGGTCTTCTCCACCTAGTTGACATTTCAAAGCCGTACTGAGAGTTAATGGTGGTCAGGATCATGTTCATTAGTGGAGCAGATTTTGAAGCATGGCCAATCTAAATCTGCCCAACATTGTTACTATTTTAGCCACCAACCTACTGCTTCTCCTGTACTCGCAAGCAGTCACCACCCTACCCATGTCAATGATTTGGACGTGGCAGAATGGAAAGCCATGAAAACCTACAAATAAATTAGGTTGGAGTGGAAGACCCTCAATGGTGGATCCTGACCACTTGATCAAATGTATTTTGGTATAGTTCCATAAGTAATGATAGTCTAGATCACCATAATTTTAGACCCACTACTATTCAAGAGTTACAGATTAACTTGAATTATAATTAGTGATGCTTAACATTCATGTTGTTAATAAAGAAACTTTGACGGCTATCAAAGTACATAGAATATATGACACATATCTCAGATATCGCATAATATATGACACATATCTTAGATATCACAAGAGACATCACAGAAGATATGCCAATAGAAATGCCCAATATGTGCTGTTAAATAAACCCCCTTAGAAATCTCTTCAAATGAGCTTACCTTCTAATTTTAAGAACTAAGAATTTCAAAGTGGAACTCATCTAATAAATAGCATTATAGATGTCAAAAAAAGAAGCCATGAGCTATAATCTC
Source organism: Warburgia ugandensis (assembly GCA_035236585.1). NCBI lineage: Eukaryota > Viridiplantae > Streptophyta > Magnoliopsida > Canellales > Canellaceae > Warburgia > Warburgia ugandensis. The sequence goes on from CP141138.1 coordinate 40,737,644, forward strand.
TAGTAAAAAGGTATTTAAGCACTAAAACTTGTACAAAATCTCATGGTTCTTCAAATACTATAGCTAATGGCCAGCTAAAATTTTAGAAACTGAGCATAATAAGCTATTGTTCTAAGGATGAAGAAATTTCATTAGCAACTAGTTCCTATAAGCCTAGAAAAAGGCCAAACTATAGCAATGCTTCAGGTCAAGTGGTCACCCATCCCCAAGGGAATGATGGTGCTCCAAAGATCTCACTACCTATAGAAGTTAAAGAAATTCCACCAACTAATAATTATTTTGCTTTAAATATAGGAAATTTTTGGACATAGTAACTTGTTAGTGTCTATTTATTGAAAATATATGCACATGTACACTACTTTAGAAATTCAAATTGGTACATGAAGTAATTGCTATTAAAATCTAGCTTTCTATTATCTCCTTATTTTTTTTGAAACTCATTATAATTCAATGAAATTGAGTTTGCTAGATATGAAGCCTAATTTACTTGTCAAATTAACTTACTATTGTAGAATATGAAGAGTTGCTTGAAACATGAAAGTGCATTGCTCCAACTAGTTTGAAAACACATAAAATAACATGATAGTTTGATGCAAAATTACCAACAACTTAATACAAGTAGAAATTATAGGCTCAACTTGAGTTGCCTCATAAAAAGGACTCAAAAGTGGAGCTTTTACAAGTAAATGTTGACTTCAACTTAATATAATTGGGAGAAATACATGGAAGTATATTAGTATTTTCCTTATTCCAACCACATACATTCTAATCATAACCACAATTTTAATTAAAATAATATTTTCCATTTTTAAATACAGGAGTCCCACCATCATTAAGAATAAGATCACCAACAATCCAATTTAATTAACTAGCAAATGTCCTTGACAGATTTAAACAGTACCTAATGCAAGATTAATTCATGTAATGATTATAGCTCTGAGTAAATAACAAATTGTATTACCTAAACTAGAAATTAGATATGAAGCACATTAAAATTAGATAAATATCCAATGTATGTGTCCAAATAAAGAATCAAACATACAATAAATAAATCTTTGTAACTTGCCAAATAAGTCTCTCCTAGCCTCAAAAACCAAATCTAAGAACAGTCATAAAAATATAACTCGAGAATAACTGTACTCATGATTTTTAGGAAAATCTATGTAGCATCCATGTCTAACTTCAAACTCTCTCAATTTCACATGAAAATTTCAAAAACTATAGCCCAACATTTCAAGGCATAACTCCAAAAGTCAGATCACATCTAGTTGCAATTTAAGCCTGAGATTACAATCACCTACTATTATATTTCAGTCTAAATGGCATAGAAAGGTTTGACATCCTAGGACCTTTTTCTCTTGCCAACAATGAAACTACAAGGTTCTCAATGGTGGATCAAAACTAGTAACAAACTCTATAAATTTTTGGGTGGCATCCATGACTAACCATCTAAAAACCCTTTCCATCTACGTGAGAAAACCAAACATTTGACATTGTTCAACCCACTTGTACATATTAGTAAAATTCTCCATCCATAACACTTAAAGTGTAGTATTTCAAAACTTAAACTTCAGCAACAAACATCAAATTTGAAAACATTGTACTACATATTTCTTATGAAAAATTAGAAGTAGCAATCACATATTTCAATTGGAAGATAAGTGCTGAAATGATCCTTAATGAATATGGAATTGCCTACTTGAACTGTTATAAGCCAATCAATGAGGAATTTCAAAAGAAAAAAACCCTATCATTTCACCTTAGTAACAGTAGAACTAAAATTTCTAAACATATAGTCTACCTACAACTATACATTTGACATGCCCAAATGATGAGATAACATAAAGTTAAAGGCTAAACATGCTGTAATTCTAAACTAATGAGCACAACCAAATAAGAACCTACCCTTTAGGGACTACACATGCTCAAATGTTTTTCTATATACCTACACATGTAGAAGCTCTAAGAATGAACTTCCCATTACTACTCTTAGAAATTAAAAACCTAGCAATCATAAAGTTTAACTTCAACCACTTGTTATAGAAAAATAAAATGTAAACACTTTAATTCCTAAGTATTATGCCCTACATCAGAGGTTAAACCACAATTTTACTCATGTTGTGTTTACTCTAAAATAGATAGGTCTTTAGATCATAATTAACCAAGCTCATCAATTTTTGCTTTGCATCGACATGTCAAATAGAGATTAAACTCAAGAAAACTTACCTAGCTATGTCAAGTTCTAAATGCAAGAAACATTTGTGCATGCATGGCATCTCCTATTTAAATCAAATTCCAAACCTAAAATCTCAAATCTTAAAATTGTACATGCATGACTAGGAACTTATGAATCTAGTAAAACCAACAACATGATGAGTAAGCATTTTGAGATCAAAGCGAAGCATGTATAACACAAGCCTACATATTTAGCATGCCAATTGCAAAAGTAAAAGAAACAAAACATGAGTGAGAGTTGATTCTTCAAGTTTCTAGGCTAAGGTCAAAGAAATACTTCAGTTTGAGGCTAAGGAGATAGTGATTGTGGCTACTCCACATACATTTCCTCTTTCTTATCTTGAAGCTAGAAATTAGATGAATTGTTGTTGGTGATTAAGCTTGACGTCAAGAGCAACCATGGATTTAAGATCAGCAAAGATGACAAGATTTCCAATGAGATGGGAAGATGAGTTTCTAAATCTCATAAAATACATTCTAGTGATCCTTCTCTCTTATTATTCTTCTTCTCTTTCTTTATTTTTTTCTTTTTCCTACTTCTTGCTTCTATGCTTTAAATATTTTCTCTCCATTAAACATGCATCTCTGCCAAGGTTCAACAGAGCTTAGGTCTAATGTCTTTATGTTAGGAAATAAAACAAATTTTTTCCTTAAACCCTTAGATTAGATTCATCTTTCTTTTCTGCTTCCACTTGAGTATGTCTTCTACTGAAACTTCAATTATGACAATGTTTTTCTTTCTTTTTCCCATAGAAAACACATATGGTTCTCTTTGCTATCATGCTTAGTGCTTGAATATGAGATTGAAGGTTCTTATGGATTAGATGATCGAGCAGGCTACATAATATTCTTGTGGATTAGATGATCAGTGCTGCTTATATATTCAAAAATTAGAGTTATTTTCCTTTGCCCAAGGACCATATGCTATCATATTGTGTGTAGACTGTGGATTGTGTTGCCATCACTATATGACCAAACCACTGCCTCTTTTTTGGTGCCTATGTTTTTGTTTTTTCATTGATTTCTATTCTTTCCCAAGACTTTTTAATGTTTGCTGCCTTAGCATTTGTATTATAATTATTTTTTGGATGATTAATTTAATCATTTTCCTATTTAGTGCTTCCCTTTTGTAGATGTGGTGTACACTACCCTATCATGTTCTCTATATCTAAAATCTCATGTATTTGTTTCTAGTCACCATAAAGAGGGACACGATTAAAATTAGTGAGAATGATTTCACTAACTATCTCCTCTTAGGCTCAATTTGTTAGCTAAGCTCTTGAGCAAGGGGAAAGTGAAGTCTTATTTAGTATTGTTTCAGCCTCTTCATTCTTGTCATTTTCCTTAAAAGAATGTGCACGTTGGGGAATATAACATGTTAGGAAACATACACATTACATATTCCATCAAATTTGTATATCCACAACTGAAGTGATCAACAATGATAAGAAATTTACTTATACTTAAAAACAACCACATGACAAGCTATATATATATATATATATATATATATATATATATATATATATATAAAGCATTTCCAAACACAACATATTAGAGATTAACAATTGAGCAAACAAATAAGTAATGATAACCAGTTTGGCATACACCATGAAATAAACACAAGATAAACCATAGAGAAAATAAGCATTTCAAAAAGTAATGGGTTAGAAATTAAAAGTGGCACTAGATAACAATGGTTTTAAAAAAATTCTAGCAAAGAATGGAATTGGATTTTTACTTGGGTTTTAAAGAAGAGAGCCAACTGGCTATGTTCTAAAAATGAACAAGCTTGAAGCTTTTGCTTATCTGGGAATACAAAACTTGCACGAAGGTCAAATTGAAAATTTAACTTTCCATAATTCCACTAGATTATGTTAGGAATTGAAATAAAAGTTGCTATTGTAATTGAGCCTGGTGGCGAGAAGAAATTGCAGATAACAACAAATCCCATTTGTTAAGATAACATCTTTATCTAAGGCTGAAATTTAGGGTTAAAAATGAGAAAAGCCCTTCGTTGAATACATTTTTTAATGTAGAAATTACATATAACGCGTTGAAATTTATGCTATTAAACAATATTGAGATAACTTGAAAGCTCATTGATTTTACTCGACTTGATTGATCATGGTAGCAATCTAGGACAAACTAAATAAAAAATTGAATTCAACTTAAGATAATTGACTTTTTCAAAGATTTGACTCAATTTGGAAAAGAATTGAGTAAATTGGGGTGATTTTACTCGACTTGATTGAGTAAATTGTAGTGGTCAGAGCTTCCTCATAAGATATACTTGGTAGTTTTCCTCATTCTCTGATTGAGATCATATCCTTAGATTCATACTATAACTCTTATCTTTTTGTAACTCACCATACATAATAACCCTACCCGGGGATGATTGTACTAACAGTCACTTACAAATATACAAATACTCTCTCACAATTGTGAAGAGAACCATTCCTATTAACTTTATGTAATCTCTGTAACTAGTCTTTAATACAAATCTCACTGTACGTTATATTATGACATCCTTGTGCATGGCAATAAAGGGGCAGTAAATATAACTGTCTATCATAGTATGTTATAGATATTGATAGAGTAAATTTTCGTATGCTAATTAATTAGAAACACCATTAGTACTTGCATGCATTAGCAAGCTCTAATAATATAGTCAAGCTGATGATATGGCTAAAGTTTGTTAAAGCAATTTGGCCAAAGGTGAATGAAGGATCTGTGGATCTAATTGCTTGTGAAGATAAATTAAGATGGATTTTCTAATGAATAAAAGATCCCTGGAGTGTTTAATAGTTTCATGAGAAAATTTGAGGACTTCTATATTTTTTAAATCCACAAAGAAGTTAATAAAAGCACAATAACATTCTTAAACATACATTTAGTTCATCCAAACTTTATTGTACCTCTCAAAAAGGAAGAGAAACGTATATTTAGTTAGGCCCAAAAAATGCCCCTTTTAGGAGTTCAATGAATTTGTGTATGAAGAATAACCCAAACATGTCATATGCATTTTACATCCTGCTAGACTGCTTTAGGAATGCACTTAACTTATGGCATTTTATTATCAATGGGTTCATCTTTCTACTTCTTGGCTTTAGACCAACATGGAAAGTGATATTCCCCAGAGCATCTATAAGCATATGTAATATGCATGTTAGCATTTGGGATATGGAAAAGATAAAAAGGAAAACACATAAACCCACTCTACTTATTCTTTTCTTCTGATATTAATCATTTTGTTATACATTTGCACTAGCCAAAGACATGGCTAACATGTTCTACTACAAAACTAAACATTTAAAGGAAGAGAAAACAAATGTCTTTATCATGCCAATGAGTATGTTGGAATCATGCACGCTGTGCCATACCATTAAAACTATTTCCATCCCCATCTATAGTTTGATTCGAAGAAAAGAACTGCTGCTGTAGGTTGTTGCGTCATAGGTTTTTTCTATCTTAAAATCATAAACTAAAATATGTGAGTTGAAAGCATGAAAACTGCCTCACACTGAGACAAATATTCTTCCTTTTCCTGTATTTACAACACCATAATATGACAAACAATAACAAAGGAGATGTCAATATCTTTTACATGGTTTATTATTGAGTAATGGACCCTAGTGTCAAAGAATTCAACATGAATTGACTAGGGCTCGAAGGATACCAACCTGCAACTCAAGACAAACTATATAGCTTTCCACTTCAGAAAGCAATTTACATGTTCCCATCTGATGCCCACCAGGCAAAATCCTTCTGACTGTCCTCAAACGACAATCCAAATCCTCTTTTTCATCTCTATTGCGTGTTTTCATCCTTTTCTTCTGTTGAAAGACGGCCATTGACTTTTTTGAAGAATTTTTTGAATTAGATTTAAGGCTCCTACGAGCATCGACATGACGCAAAAGCCTAGGAATGGGCGGCAATGTTGGAAGCCCTTCAAGGTTTTCTCCGGTGCTGAAGATGCTAGTATTTTTGTACCTAAGGACGCTAAATGAGTTTGGTAGTTGTTTGAGACAGTTTTGAGAAGGTTTTACGTCCATCTCTCGCTCAAGCTTCTGCTTCAAAGCATGGCTCCATGTAAACCCGCTGGCTCTCACAAGAGCCATGTCCACTTCAAACCTCACAATCTTCTCTATCTTATGATCTTTACTAGCATCGTGAGGTATATGTTCGCCAACTTTTCGAAGTGCCGGTAACAGATAATTCACATACTTCTCTGAGAATGATGCACGTACTATAGCTTGTGGATCCAAAGGGAAGACTCGCTTATGTGTACTTCTCCCTACCTCCTCCATTCAAACAAAGATGATGACCGCTGTAAGGTAGAAACAAAGAAACAAAGTTTATGACAAAATGAAGAGAGAAGAAATAATCCTAATAGCCACAGACTGATAACAATGACGCTCTATGGGTGTAGTAGTAAGTGCCAAGTGTACTAGTCAAAGTCCTGGTGGTAACATATTTTTAGGAAGATAAAAGACTAATATATAGAAAAATTAACGAACAGAAGCATAAAAATGTCAAAAACTATAAGAAGAAGAAACAATATGAAGAACAAAATTGATATAAGTCGAGAAGCCAAATGCCTGGAGAAATATCAAAAAGGAACATTAATGTAACAAACAAAAATTAATATAGATTACAGAAGATAAAATTTTTCCTTTCCAGCTACGAAAAGGAGAAGCAAAGAAAATAAGAAGAAGAGCATGAAAAAAGCAAGGCAGAATGAAAAGAAATTGGACCAAAGAAGAATGAAGGAACAATAAAATGAAGAGAATAAACCGTTAAAAAGAAAAAGCAGACAATGGAAGCAGAAGAAAAGGGAAAAGAAAAGGAGCAGCTCTTTTGTTTCTACTTTGTAGTGGTCAGAGCTTCCTCATCCCTGCAAGCAAAAATTCCGGAAACGCTTCATATAAGCAACTTGAAAGGGAAGAAATCATGAGGAGACTAATGTAGCAACGCAGAAGAGCCCAAACTCCATTTTATCTTCACGCCGTTGGAGCATAATAATGGGTCACAGAAGTTCCAACAAATACCTTGGTTACATGGAAGCCAGCCAACAAAAACAATTGAAGAAGAAAGAGTTGGAACAGTAAGAGAGAGTTTTGCGAGCGCACTAAACTTAAAAAGGGGAGGGGGGAAGAGAGAGTGAGACAGTGGGGGGAGGGGGGAAGCCAAAGGGCAAGAGCCCGGTTTTTGGGGTGATGTGGTCAAAAGGATTTGTGTGCAAAATCGGGGGTCTTTCGGAGGAAAAGCACATGGTCGCACATGCCCCTTTGCTTTCCTACACCTACCAAGAATCGTCCCCTCCCATGTGCACTAAGGAACAAGGCCACCGAAGCCACTATAAATGCAATCACATGACCCCAATCAGGTACCCTTTTTTCTCCCTTCTTTCAACTCTCCCAATAAAAACCTTTGCTTTAGCATTTCTAATTAATCAAATCAAGACACACTTCCCTTCTGCAACTCAACCTTCATTTTGTACCTGCATCCTCTTATCCTCGCTTTAACATTTACTCTCCGAGTCAGTACTCACTAGAGTCAACAAGGTTTTACCTAAGCATAGTTCTAGTCGTTGAGCTTTGATTGAATGCATCTGAGTTTTAGACAGCTTACTCGAGCTGATCTAGTTGACTAGTTCTCCTCTTGGCCATTTTTTGGTCCACATCCTTGAAGTTAGGCTATTATCACATTTTTCAGGTTTTCTCAGTATTCTGCTTTGACCTTTGTGATTGTAATTTGGGGGTTATAAATGGAGTACTTAAAACCTAAATCTAACGAACCATCCGATATCTGATTGAAGTGGCATTTCTTTAGCCATAGAATCTTGTCTATCCTACTGCATTTTCACAATGTAGTTCCCCAAAACCCTCAAATTTAGGGACCATGAACAGAGGGTAGTGGTCTTGTATCTAATCCATTACCTGTCTATATATAATTTACCTGAATTAACTGAGTAATTTTAGTACTCACCGATTCAATTTAACCCACGGCCTTTCCGGTTCAGGTCTGCCACTTGAGAACTGCAATTCTCGCCTCTACAAGTTGCTTTGGCCTTCATAATTATGTGTCGAGGCGTCCAAGTGGGGCACAAGCCTAAACCAACCTATCTTGCCTATTGAGGCGTGGCATCTTTGTGGCCATAGACTAGTCTACTCTGGTGTGGTTTCACAAGTAGCTAGTCCTACAAAATCCTTACTTTGAGGGTCCTAATGACAAGGTTGATGGCGTAGTATCCACCGGCTGGCCTACCCCATGCACAAGTATTCAAAGAAGGTTTCGTCGATGTCGACGTGGACACAGTATGATGAAAGAATAATTGGAACCACCAAGTCACCCCAAATATGAGTCTTCCTTCTTTCATGGACCACATGGTCATCCTATCATTCCCAACATAGCCTACTCGAAGTTTGATTTACTTTCCTCCATGAATCATTTTCATGCACCCAAGAGAGAGAGAGAGAGGAATCCTCAACAAAATTGACCGTGTTTCTAGTAGTAACAAGACGGAAAGTACTAAATTACTTAGAGTGGTTTCTTGATTGCTTTGTTCTAAGGTAACCTTTCTTCGGAGTACCTAGGTTACTCTTCTTCTTCTTCTTTTGTTTCATGTCCTAGGTTAAAGGTGGTTTTAATGCATACGGAGTATTTCAAAAGTCAAGATTTGTTTTCTTCTTATTTTCATAAATAACTAAGCATTTCATATACATAGTGAACATAAGAAGTGTTCTTGTACGCCCAATAGGAAACAAATAGAGATAAGCCCACAACAGCAAATTAAAGTAACGATTAGGAAAGGAGTTTCGCTTAATATGTAGTTAAACACGTGCCATTTCGTCGCCGACGCCTCTATATCGTGACAAGCTGGCAACATAATTAGATATCTAATCGTGTATGTGGAGGAGATTTGTTATTAATATCCACAATTTTCTTTGTCCGCAGCTTAGGAAACCCCATCCTCCATCCAAGCTGCCAGAGTGGGAAGACTTCCATCTTTCAATGTCTAGTTGTCTTTATTCCTCATATAGTTTGAAGTCGCCCAACACGCGTATTAAGTGAATTACTAACCATTTCAGCCTAGTGTTTGGTTCTGTCATTAATATAATGACATTTTTCTTTCCTTCTGAAGTTTCATAGCGGAGATTTCTGAGCATTGATGGGCTTGGATTTTAGTGAGGAGGAGCACATGGGGTTCGTTCATGTGGAGCCTAGTAGCAATGCCTGTTTTGGACATACATGAGACAATGCCTTCACATGCAAGGAGCACATATTGACAACCTTTTCAAATAGTTACCAAATGAAAACCATTGATTAGTGCCCACTGCTTCTCTAGCCGCTATAAACTTTGCATCTTTTGTGAAGTTTTTATATTGTTCGTTTCTAAGCACAGCATTTTAGATGTCTACTAGGTGTTAGAGTTGTCTTTCACATAATTTTTTTATCTTTAGGTGTATAAATATAGAGTAATGAGATGAACGAGTCAGATCATTCAAACATGGTCTCATTCCTGGGAACAATTTTAATTTTTAGTATGGCAAAGAATTTTGAAACAAACTGTCTAAGAACTTATCAACCTAGTTTCTATATATATATATTCTAATTTCTAAATCTACTTAAAATATCTCCAACAAGGAAGAATGTACCACTTCCCTTTTTTTTTTTTTCTTTTTTTTTTATTTGACGTTCCTACAGAGTCACAATTGCCTAAAATTTGGTGATTTCGGGGTGATTAACATGGGTCAAGCAGCTGAGTGGTTTGGATGATCAAACACTGCTCCATAGGTAGATTTTTCTGTCTTAAGGCCAAAATATGTATTGACCCACACCGTATGATTTCTCCTACTCTATATATTTGAAGAGACTTATTTGTTCAAACAGGGCAACCAATTCAGTTACTTGAAGAGGCCTTCTAGAGTAGTCCTGAAACTATATTAATTGGCACTCTTTCTCAGTCCGAACTATCATCTATGAGGAATTGCTGTGGTGGACCCTTAACAAAAGAAATGCCTTCCGGTTCAGGCCATTGGATTGGCGATATACTAACCAACATACAGACGAAACAACGACGAAAAAGCTTGAAATTCAATTTGCCTTCATCTATTTGACAGTGTTGTCCTCTGCTTATTGCAGAATATGTGGCTGTTCATCTGTAGGTCCCACTAAAATGTCCAGTTTCAATCACCATAAATGTCTCACGTGTACATAGTCGAGGCTCGATATGATCACTACCAATTAAGGAGTTCCTTATCCATCTCTGTCAATATGTTCTTGAAAGAGGAAATCTATTTTTGCAATGGATTGGGAGGAAGAACCTTTAGGGACCGCTTTGCTTAGTGGAGAAGATCATCCATTATAGTGACTTGGTCCTCGTGTTAACAGCAGCTAACGAGGCCTACATTAGGAGCCCTAGAACCAGTGGTTGCTCGATTTAGGTACGTAGTGTTATCTATGTTTTAGGATTGTAGTATATATATCTAAATATGATCATTATCCATGGTTTGCTATCCCGACGCCAAACAGCCCCTGGCAGTTGTGGGCAATCCTGAAGAATGTTGTGAGGCAGGGGGTAGCAGACACCAAAACCACCTTTCCCTGAAATACTACAGGCTCACGTCGCAGCTTTTCTCTTTGGCTGGGAATTAGATTTGGGACAGTGAATTAGTGATTTGCACTGTAATTCTTAACCATCATCGCCTAGCTACGATGTTGGTGAATAAGAAACCACTGCCCAGTTTCTACTTCGCTCAAATATTTTCTACTTTTGGCTCAATGTTTCCCTTTTTCATCAATAGAATATAGCCCTCTCTCTCTCTCTCTCTCTCTCTCTCTCTCTCTCTCTCTCTCTCTCTCTCTCTCTCTCATGTACGGGCGAGATCGACCTATATAGTGCATTACCATATTTAACGTCATCCAGCAGAAAAGAATTTTGGGGTATTAAAAATCTAAGATGAGGCTCGGCCTATGAACAGCTTGGATTGCCCCGGCATGTAATGTACTTCTAGCGTGTGCAAGTCACGGGCTGATTTACCGTGTAAAAGTACTATATTCCATCTCTTGTTTTATACGACAGCTTTTATGTTAGGGCAGGACAACAACCATATTATTTTACATGTAGTCACCCAACCAATAACTACGAATTCAGTGGGGATGGGTACGATCACAAGCAGAGGTCGGAAGTTTGGTGATGCTCTACATTCATCTTCTGTACGCATCCAATTCATTTGTTTTCTTGAAAGGTAGGTAAAGTTTCTGAGCATATCTTTAGATGAGCTGTAATATCGTGGATTTGCATATTTTAGTTAGAAAACACTAGCCGGCTAATGTATTACGAGAGCGTACAATTTTGAATCATCAGAACTGTTATGTCGTGGATTTGAATATTTTCAGTAAGAAAACACTTGTTTTTTGCTAATGTCTAACCAGGACGTACAATTTTGAATGATCAGGCGATCTATATATATGCCATGCACCGATACTCCAACCCATCTGATTATTGTAAGCCCTTCATTCATCGGCCCGATAACGCAAGGTAAAGAAAAGCAAACAATAAAAGCAACAGTTTAAATTCAACAACTAAACCATTACATCAAAGGTTTACAAATAGGGCTGTCAATTGTCCGAAATTCAGTGGGATTGAAACCGGACTAGCATGGACTTTAGTTCCAATTTGAAGGATCAGAACTAAACTATTTAGCTCTACTTTAGTTTTCTCGATCCCTCTATTATCCAGTTCTCGGGTTCCAATCTGAGTCTTGTGGTGAAGAATTGGAACCATGTCGAAATTAATTCAAATCCATTGGCAACGAATTGGAGTTGGACCATTTCCAACTGAAGAAACAAAACCTAAATTTTCAATCCGGTTTAGTCCAATGTTTAGTCCTTCAGCCCAAGTTAATAGCCCTACTTATAAGCAAGAATCTATTGCTCCCACTTATACTTCAGCCCCCCAATATCTTCCAGCTGAAAATACATGAATTCACCATATAACAACTGATCTTAATAGACTATGGCGGAAAATACTCTCTAGAGAGGATAACCATAGGTAGAACCTTTTTAATTGCTAAACAGATAGCCCGAAGGGTTTAGTTAAAAGTACATCTCCAGCAATTGTATGGTTAGGATTGTGAGATGCATGAGAATTGTGGGGCATCCTTTATCTAAAATATACGCATATAGTTGAATATATATTTTTTGGTGTAGGCAAGTTTTTGTAGATGATCCTAAACTGACAAACAACTTGAACCCGTGAGAGAGAAAAATCCCCTTCTTGTGCCACTGCAGTAGAAAGCTAGCGCTCAACTTATGTGTACAGTTTGAACAACCACCATTTGTACCCGTGGCCCCTCAACACATATGAGAGAGAGAGAGAGAACTATTACATGGCTTTTGTGCCGGTTAACCGATACAGATATTTATAGACCAGCTAAAAGTAGCCATATATTGGGTAAGATGGATCGTGATTCAAAATTTTCATCTTTTGGGTTTCATCTAAGATCTAATCTCAAAATTCTCAAGGTTTTGGGGGCTAGCTCACCCACCTGGGATCACTATCCTTTGTCGAAGCACCAGCTAAGGCTCATAAATCACTGCTTAGTGATAAAGGATGTAGGGGTAAAGAGACAGCTAGGGGTCCGTCATCCCAAGGCAACGAGTTTATAAAGGGAAAGGTGCTTTTCCAACTATTTTAGGACCCCATTTAACTAGACCCCATCATATAATGTTCTGAATCTTCTAACCTAATCATTTTGTTTAGCCTCTCCTATTTAAGCTATACGTGAAAACTCATGCTCATTAGATACTTCTAACTATTTGTTTTATTAGTTTAAAATTTAATGATCATAATTTAAGAACTCAAAATAACATTAAAAATGATATAATATGTATTCAATTTTCGGCATGCTCCCAAAACTGGATTGATTAAATTAAATTTTGATGGGTCATGGGTTGGCGAACCTCGTCACCTTGGAATAGCTGGGATTGGAGGCCTTACTAGAGATGCAAATGGGGCTCTCCTTTTAGAATTTCCCACTCTAATTGGCAGAAAAGAGGCAATTGAGGCAGAGGTTTTTATCCGCTAAGGTTGGAGTACTTCTAGATAAATTTCCAGGCAAACCACTATAGATTGAAGGTGATCCTTGCATGGTTGTTGGATGGTCAGAAGAAACCAGATGAAGCTACATGACGTATCTTACTTCGATTTTTTATCGGATTGCAGATTTTCTCCAATTGAAACAGGTTTTTATTTTTCATCCCTCGGATAGCAAATGCCAAGGGGGATAGATTGGAAAAGGATGGGGGCCAAGCCAATGGTCTTAGAATTTGTCCCCATGGAACTTTGAGTTCTGAATTTTGTATTCTGATATCATTTTTGTGTCTGATTTTTCTTGTCCGACCTTTTGTAATTTCAAGATTTGCGTCACTCTAGCTGCCAGTTAAGTCCAATTAGACCTCTTTCTGGCTCTGAACATCCATGTCTTGTATCAATCAGGCCTGAGGAGAATTACAATTCTAGATATGTTCTCTCAATCTCAATAATGAAATTTGCAGTTTAGCTAATCTAACGAAGCCAAACAAGATACATGGGTCAGATCATCCAAACAATGGGCTTAGCTAGGCAGGGTCTCTGAGGGTTCTTAACCTCCGTCCGGATCGCAATGCTCTTTATCAGCTGTTGCAAAAAAAATACGGATTTCATGGTATAATGTTTGACCCACCAATTAGCTAAGGTCTTCTACGTGTTTTCCCTTTTTGAAATTTGTCAGCAGGCCGGTTATCCGTGCAGAGTAAAGGGACTGTGATGGAGATGCATTTTGGTGACATATCCATCCAAAATATGGCCCAGAAAATGAGCGGTTTGGATCATCCAAACCCTAGGCCTTGCATGTAATTTTAGAACTTATAAATATTTATCGATAGACTTAAAAGAAACACAACTCGATATTGAGTCGTGAAAATGTAAATGAAGCGACAAATGCATAAAGGTTGAGGGCATGCAATGTTAACCACATGAGAAGATTGAATTTGAAGGTCAAGTAGAGTATGTTGCATGTGGGATCATGATCATGTCGCTCAACACCCAGACACGAACAATGTTCACGCAATGCCATACATGTGGTCTCAATTCCATGACGAGCCCAACCATTCATTTCATATGTTTCTTTGACACTTTCAATACAATATCTGTTGCCAGTGTACCTGCCTTCCATCGAAAGAAATTGTGGGCAATGTGAAGAGTACATCATTCACTTCCAGCATGTAGCACTCTGCCACTGTTTGCAAAATGCTAAGTGGTGCAAGAGAAGATGGTCTCCAACCTCATAGGGGCGCTTTTCTCTTTTTCGCCCTTTTTTTTTATAGATCGAATGGTAAATAAACTTAATTTTAAAATCAGGGCCTGTAGCATTGATAGAGCCAAAACAAAGCCACACAATAACAAAGAAAACCCCATCTAACTTAGACCCACAATAGAAATCATATCCGCCCTCTAGTACTATATTTCTAAGGAATATTGCACTAGCAGGGCAGGGCCGTGTTGCAAAACAATTAGCAGGCCTACTTTTACCTGGTGAAGCCTACCTAGCTAGATTTTTTCGGACCATCTATGTGATAGAACTTATATTCGATCTTCGATGCCCTAATGTTTTTCTTTGGATGGGTCAAACCCGTGGATCAATTTGTAAATAAGGTTGTTTTAATATTACTATGGTGAGATTGGAACTAATAAGTAGTCAATTTTGTATAAAGTACCCAATTAGCAGTACATGTGTCATAGATTATGGGGCATTATTCTAGGGTTTTTTCAAAAATCGATGACACATGCATTTTTGAATTGGTAACCCAAAATCTGATATTTTGTAGATGCAGAAGCTAATCCAGAGTAAGTATATAATCTATCATAAATTTTCAACTATTAATTAGTGTTTTTAATCTTTTGTAAGTGTTAAAAGAATGATCCAACAGTTTAGATCACCTTAGATAATAACCGATGATCCAGATCCAACAAAAGTGACCAGGACTAGTTTTCCTATTATTTCAAGTTCAAGCAAGGGTTAGGATCATTCCAGAGTAAGTAGATGGATTCCAAAACAATTGGTAGAACTCAAGGTAACAAGACAAAAGGCCCATGTAAAATCTATGTAAAAGCAGTATAATTTCACCACCTTTATATGAGATTTCAAGTCACGTAAGCCACCTAAGTCATATGAGCCATGAACTAATGACTAGGAGAATCCAAGCCATGTGAGTCATGAAGCCACAAAGTTAGAAGCCATCAAAGGAAGCCATCTAAGTTGCTTAAGCCAAGCTACATGGAAAGCTACACATTTGGGGAAGTTTTTACGTAATCTCCCACTTAAAGAAATGTGATTTAAAGAGAGAAAATAGGAGGAAACAATTAGGATTCTACCAACATGGTTAGGTGGCATGCTAAGTGGACCAATCATAGAAGAGACCTCACCCTTAAACTTTCTTTTCTCTCTACCTCTCCTTCCTTCCAACTCTCTCTCTCTAGAAAGGAAGATCACACACAAAATTTGTGTGATCTCCCCTTCTAATCCTCACATTCCTAGTTTCCCACTTTCCCCTTTCATAGTTTTCACTTCCTAAGTCTCCTTGGCTTACCCAACTACCTTTCTCTCATCCTTATCTTATCTCTATCTTTCTCCCATTTTTATCCCTTCTTTCCTTCTCCTAAGGATAGAATTTTTGCAAATCTTATTTATTTTAAAATGGTGAAAATTGTACAAATATAGGACTCTTTCCACCATCTTTATAAAGCTAGCTTTCAATGCAATCTTCATAGGAAGTTTTGTACACATCCTTCAAGTTTTTTCCACGCCTCTTTCATACCATCTCTCCAGGTCATCTTCAAGGGCCTTCAACAAATCTTTAAATCTTAGAGTTCTATGCTTCTCTTTCCATGGTTGTAGCCTAGTTTCCAGGTCCCCTTCAAAGGGAGTTCCATGCATCCTTGTTGGAAGCTTTTCCATGCATCTTTGATGCTAAGTTCCACACATCTTTGCTTCTAAATTTGCATGGTCTTGCTCTCTTGTTTCATGCACATAGTTCTAGGGTGATCTTCTACTTGTTTTGCTTTCACTTGTGCTCTACCTCTCCTTCATCCAAAGGACATCAATCTCTCATAGTAACAGCCAAGAAAGAGTAGCCTTTGGATCAAGTTAGCAGTTCTTTGAATTTCTTTAATTACTTTCCTTGTTTAGTTGTTTGTTCTTTTCTAGTTATCATCTATCTTATTTGCCTTTCTTTTGGATTCATCCCATCTTGCCTTTACTCTCTCTTTTGGCTCTCTCCCTTAGTTCATATGCATGGCCATTATTGGATAACGTTGAAGATTGAAATCAAGATAATTTGTTTTCATGTTCTTGAATATTGCACTCTTTTTGTTCATGTTTTTTAAGTTCTATTCTATGGTGTGCATCTTTCTTGTAATGATTTTTATGCAATGAAACATGTTTGGTTCTAAGATATTCCATGTGCACTTTCCTAAGTTTCATGTGCACTCTTCATGCATGCATGCCTAGTTTAGATTTTGTTAATACTTATTGCTCATGTTAGTTGAAACTTTAGATTACATTTTAGTTTCTAGGAAGTTTCTAATTCATTTTTAGAAGCTCTGATCTTAGTAATTTCATTATAGATTTTGGTTTCTGAGTTGTTCAAGTTTCTAATTTTGCATTATTTTCCTTACCTAAATGCATGTTAGTTTTAGAAAGTTTCTAATTCAATTCTTAGTTTCTAATTTTATTTTTAGAAAGTCTTACTTTTTAGGAAGTTTCCTCTTAGTTTGAGTTCTAATTTTATGCATGTTTCTAATTTCATGTTCTTTTAATTTGTATATCAAATTACAATCTAATCTCTTTTGGCGAGGATAAGAAATCTAAATAAGATTTCAATTGAATAGAAATCTATGAAACTCCTCTTGGGATCAACCTCACTTATGTGAAATCATACTACTTTGATTCATGCACTTGCGAGTATTAATTAGAACTACACCATGTTTTTGGCATTTTGCTAGGGAATCACAACGGACTTGTAAATGGATTCTAATTTAGAATAATTCATCTTTAGTTGTAGTTTAGTGTTTTGCATCAATTTTTGAAAATTTTGCCAATGCCACATAATTAACACATCTTCCTTATTTTGTGCAAGGTGAATTTAGCAAAATGAGTGGCAGCGATCTTGTTAGCCAACTCTTCAACGGAGTAATTAGGATTTCCTTTTCTTTCTTTCTTTCTTTTTTTTTTTTTTTTACAATACATGCAGTGAGGTCAAGTGTAATTTTTACTTAAAAATGGGTTGCAATAATACAAGTGTGGGCCACATCCACTACAGGTTACAATGGCCCCACACTAGTATGTTCCAACTCACATCCATGACCCCACTATAAGTAGCTAACCACTTTTTAGTTTATAGTGCAATTTGCATTTAGTATAACTTTCATTTTTTATTGGTAGTGTAATTCATATAATATAATTCGTGCATATTAAATTTTTTAGGATTTCAGCATTAGAATTTGGCATCAAAACATAAGGTTGTTTAGGATCTACATTAGTTTACATTCATACCTCCTCCCATAGATTTACATTAGATTTTTCTTTGTTTTACCATATCATAGAACATGAATTGTGTACCTTTGCAAAGCGCAATATAGGTCATTGTGTTGCATTTTGGAAGTTTTATGTTCTCATTCCATTTAGATTTAGAGCATAGCATATAGATAAGCATTGGTTTTTTTTTCTTGCGTTGTACTATGTGTTTACTGCTTCATGATGGATGATCAAATTGATAGTAGGGGCCGCACAAGAATCGTCATAAGATAAGGACTAGATTTCATCACCAGATCCTTAGCCCACCTAGGTAATCAAATCAATCCTTGTATGCTCACGATCCCAATCCTTATTTTCTAATTTAAAATCAAGTGGGAAGAGACTTAGGGTTTTCTAGCTTATAGGACCCTTTTTGAAGGAATAGATCTACTGTCATTCCAGTGGCTTGTGAGAATTGTAGTTATAGTGGGTATGCAAAATCCAAGTAATTTCCTATGCTTTCTATTGACATTTGTTGAGGTCTAAATGTCTCCTTAAATGAGAATTAGATTAACTACTTTGGGCAAGACCTAACTAGTAAGTAGTAGTCGAGCATGGATAAAAGGAGGAGCTGTCTAGATTGAAGTATAAAAGCTACTCCCTAAAGATTAAAAAAAAAACAAAAACAAAAGAGCTCTCTAGCAAACCATTAGGGATTGATTATGCATCATTTAGAGTTAAGAGTCACATTTAGTTAGGATTGCATTATAGAGCATGCATGGTTGTCAATCTTAGAACACGAAATTAGACTATTTGATTTTGAGATTGAACGTATCCTTAAATAAGGGGTAAGAGAACAAATGCACAACCGCACAACCCCATGGCAAACCTAGTAGCAATTGAAGCCAAGGCCATAAAAGACTTTTATGTTCCACTATAATTAAACACTCCCTCATGCATAGCATTACCCCTATCAATGCAGACCATTTTCAAGCTAAAACTTGGAGCCATTTAGTTACACCCATCTTATTACGGTCTAGAGAGAGAGAGAGAGAGAGAGAGAGAGAGAGAGAGAGAGAGAGAGAGAGAGAGAGAGAGAGAGAGAGAGAGAGATGATTTGTACCTTCACATCAATGAATTTCTTGATTTATGTGCCATATTCAAGTTCTGGAGTGTTTGGGATGATTCCATTAGACTTAGGTTGTTTCCATTCTCCTTAAAAGACAAGGCCAAATCTTGGTTGAGTTCATTAGTGGCCGGTTCCATTGCCACATGGGACCCACTAGTGAAATTTTTTCTAAAATAAGTTCTTCCTCATACACAAAATCAATGCCCTTC
Source organism: Warburgia ugandensis (assembly GCA_035236585.1). Taxonomy (NCBI): domain Eukaryota; kingdom Viridiplantae; phylum Streptophyta; class Magnoliopsida; order Canellales; family Canellaceae; genus Warburgia; species Warburgia ugandensis. Next base: position 40,756,780 of record CP141138.1, read on the forward strand.
ATAGGGAAATCATAAATTTCCATCATCGAGAATATGAACAATACTATGAATGCTGAAAATGGTGGAATAAATTACTGTAAAAATGTCCCTACCATGGATTTGAGAAGTGGTAGTAAGTTTAGTACTTTTATGAAGCACTTACACCTCAAAAAGAAGAATGGTAGATGTAGCTAGTAGAGGGGCTCTCATGACTAAAAATGAGACAAAGGCCTAGGAATTCTTTGAAACTTTAGCTAAAAATTCTCAGTAATGGGATTACTCAAATTGATAAGAAAGAAATTCCCAACCTCTAAGGAAAGGAGGCCTCTATGAAATTGGAGTAAGCCTAGATGTGTCTCATACATTAGACTCTTTGGCTTAATGAATGGATAAGTTTGATACCATATTCTAGAGAATTGATGCCTTCATGGCTGGAAGTTCATCCATGAAACTTCCACAGGAAGTTTACCCTTCTTGTTCCAACCCAATACACTTATCATGTAATAACCCCAATTTTTATGAATATATTTGAATTATTAAAAATTAAAAATGGAAATTCTAAAAGTGGAACTGGAACTTTGAGTTTCGGGAGAATTCATTTTTATAAAAATAAAATCAAGTCTTAAAACTTCGATATTTGTAATGTACTAAAAAACCAAATCAGAATGACTGTAAGTACGTCAAATTCCAAGTCTGAATGAAAAATCCTTATTTTTTCTCCGCTTTTATGAAGAAAAGGGTAAAATGATAATTTTACTTATAATTGAGACCTAAGACATCAAAATTTGGAATGTACTTAGAAAATTGATTGAAACAAAACTAAGTATGCTCAATTTTGAGCTCATAGGAATAAACCTTATTTTTCTCCATTTTGGGAATTAAAAGGGCAAAATGGTCTTTTCACAACTATATGGGGCCCACAAGGTAGGCAATAGTCTGGAAGACCACCATCATGAGTCAAAGTCACCTACAATGCCCTAAAATCACAAATAAAAAATACCTCCCCTGGCTCTCTCTCTCTCTCTCTCTCTCTGCACCAGATGATCCAAGTCAAACCATCGGGCACTTCCCTAGAAGCGTTGTCCCCACTGGAACCTAGGTTCCACCCAAAAATCACTAATTCAATTATCCATGAAATTACAACAAACAGATAACCATCTCCATCATTGGATTGATTCGGGCCTGAATTATCTACAAAAGCCCCAAGGAATCATGATGATCTAATGGTTGGATAGTCAGAAAATGCAAAATTATAGTCATATCCAGTATTGATAATGTCTCAAGCAAGTTCTTCATGAAATTCCAACCAATCCAACTGGTATAATTCAATCTCACACCAATGAATCACTCTAGAACATGGGGATATATTTTTCCCCTATGGTTTTATTCCTTCTTTGACAAGCAAAACCGAAGAATCTCTCTCTGTATGCAAAATCCGACGCAGCTAGGGTTTTGAAGTGGATTTCTTATTTTTCAGTATGGATTTCACCAGACCAGACCAGGTAGGTGCACTCTCCTTCCCTTGTTATTTTTTGGCACTCCCTTGAGGTTTTCTAGCCATCCTTGAGCTTCCTCAGCCGTTGATCCATTGGGAACGATGGATCCGGCAACACGAGTTGAGATCTCATCCATGGACAGATTAGATGCAATTTCTAACCCATTGGATGATTTCCTGGGGCTTAAAACCCCATGGTAAGAAATCTTAGCCCTTGGATATTAAAATTTTGGGAGATCTGGAGAAGGGTTGATCTGACGGTCCAGATCGGACTGTCTCAACCAATCTCCTGGATCAAGGGTTGATCTGAGCCTAACCCCATTCAGATCATTTAGCCACGTTATGAGATTGTCTAGTTAGGTTCCAGATCATCTTTCCACATTCCATATCATCTAAAACAAGTTCTAATGGCCAGATCAAATCTGGGGCGTTGATTTTTTTTTTACTGAAATCTTGTTTCTTCAATTGAGAGCTCATTTTAGCTCCAATTTTATATCAAAAAGCTGCTATGAATTTTTTATATTGTTTCATTAGATTTATGTTTTTCATTGTATTTACTTGTGATAATCACAAAAATCCATTCCAACAATAATGGATCATGATCAAGATGACCTTAAAATGAAAATCTGAACCGATGGATGGATTTAGGAGGACCCTAGGAACCATGATCATGATAAAAATTCTGGATCCCTAGGTTGATTAATTCAATAAAACTAGTAAAGATCAATATCAGCCATTAAAACTGGCTAAAATCTTAAAATCCAAATTCTGATATCAATTTAACTCCAAATTGAGATTAAAAAGTTGAGTTGGATTCCTCTTGATGAGAATAACCTGCTGAACCAATAAAATCATAAATTTAATTCATGAAACTTTCTGTTTTTAAAGAGATAATGGTACTAACATCCTTGATCTATAAGATCTGGAATGATCATACCATTAAAATCAATTTGGATGATGATATAATGATGTAATAACTTGAATAAATGGCTTGATGTAACTGAATTGCCAGATCATAAGATCTTGACCATTAAAAGTAACAAAATCCTTAAAAATACATACTAATCTCTTTGATCAGATTGATTAAGGATGATCAGAAACTATGAATAAGTGAGAATGATGATCTAATGATAAGATCTCATTGAGATCTATTCCCTTAAATTGGATAAAATGGCTTAAGATCTTCTTGATTGGTTAGATCAAGAAGGATCCAATCATGTGATGAGATGATATCAATGATTTAGTGATGAGATCACTTTAAGAAAATGAGTAGATCTGATAAAAATAAAAGATTAAGATATAAACCTTAAATATGATGAAAAATGATTAGAAATGAAAGATGATCATTGGATCATGATGATATGTAAAATTTGTTTATTTGAATTATTAATGTTATTGTAAATATCTTTTATTGATTAGTAAATTGAAGTGTTAGATTTTCTTGTTTTTTTATTTATGCTTTAATGTTCATATTATGAAAATTATATGGAAAATGTAATTAATGAAATATAGATATTAATGGACATTTACAATAAATAAAGGACATAGATTTAAGCATAGTAAGGGCTATAGTTAGTAGGACAATATAAGGATTATCAAATCCTTAAGCCAAATTAGGAGAATAATAAACCCCATAAATGACAGTTTAAATGTTCATAGACTTAATTGAAATCAATTAGAAAAAGGTTATAGGGTTTAATGCTCATAGGAACCTTATGAAGGTTGAGCTAAGGTCACTCCAGTGGACGCTGAACATTGTGGTTAAGGTGGTTCTCTAATAGAGCCTCACTCTTTCCCTACCTTTTGGGGATGTTTGTGAGGTCTAAACTCCTCTTTACATGAGGATTGAATTAACCACTCTTTGAGCAACTTGTAGTTGGTAAACCTTAGTCAATTGGAAATAAGAGGAGCTGTCTAGACTTAGGATTAAATAAGCTATCTTCAACAAGTAAAACACTGGCTGGTTGAATAATAATAATAAGATCATAAAAGGTTAGTAAAATATCTAATCTTAATAAAAATGGTAAGTAAGATAATCAAGATCAAACAAGATCCATGAGGAGATCTTGAATGATCAAGAGCAATAAGAATCATAACATTGTATTGTACTTAGTATGCATGTCAATTAGTATGTATGTTGTAGATCAAATTTAGATCATTTGATTAGATTATCCAAACCCTTGATCAAATATGATTCAAGGAAAAGAACTAGGATCATCCTCCTTAGGGATGATCAAATAACTGAACTTAGATTAAAGAAGAACTAGATGATGGAAGATCTATGCCCTTGATCTTTATCAACAAGTATAAATTGTTGATCAAATGATCTATGAAAGATCAAGATCAAAGAGATGGACACACAAATACTTAGAGATAGAAAACACATAGATCTTAAAGATTAGAAGATCATTCTAACTATCAAATCTATTGATCAATAAGATAAATTCTGTCTGAGGAATATAGATTGTATGGATGATAGGAACACAAGACATATCTTGGTCCTTTATATCAAAGGACAAGATTAGATAAGGAATATGAACAAGAGATTATCCAAAATTGTACAAATAATGACACTATGTTTGTATTTACAGATTACATACCTCAATCATGGAGGATCTGAAGGGATGGATCACTACATGAAGGTAGGTGGAAATTTAAGAATACTAGATCTATGGTCTATGGAATTGTTGTTATACATAGAAATTATAATGCTTAAGAATGATAATAATCTTAGTTTCATTTGAATCATAATTAATGTATATGAGGTAGAAATAACTATTGAAGTTAGATAGAATACATAATAAATACCTGGGTATCATTTATGATTACCCCTAAACTTAGATAAGAACATATTAATAATGGATATCATTTGTATCAAATGAGTATCCTTACACTTAATAACATTTGGTATATGAATACCAAATTAAAGGAAATGGGGATCATTTACAATAAATGATTAAATCCTAAACTTATATGAACATAGGTATCATTCATTATAAATGAGGATCCCTAAATCTAGAAATGAAATTATATCCTTAGTAAGAGGATATTGAATATGAAGACGATAATATAAACAGACAGATTGTTTGAGATGTACAAGAAGTATTTTAGATACAAGCATGGAGGCTTGTGGTTTTGTTTTAGATAGGTATAACCCTGAGGATGCTATGCTAGGGATGCTATGAGGGTTTGGCCATCCGCTTCTCAAAATTTGATGATATTATGATACCTTGCCCAAAGAGAGGCTAAAAGTCGAGTAGGGCAATTATGAGAAGGCCCCACCATGAAAGTCCTGTCTCCCCATACAGGCAGTGATGCAATATTTTCCATTATGGTATCAGTGGAGAACATGGCAGTTATTTGAGTGTGCTAGTACAAATCAAACTACAACATGGTAGTCCTTGAGTATTTCACATTATGATGCATGGCATAGTGATATGCCGATACTCCTCTAATAAGGGAGTATTTTCCTAGCAAAAGTTTGGATGACTTAACAACTCAGTATGCTTGTGTATGATTATTGATGTTTGAGATATTGACTATTTTTTACAGTTTTTGACCGTGTATATATACGTACAATATAGTGGTGAGTGGTTTGGAATTACCATAGTAGATAATACATGATAAATTATATGATAGATCATATATGGTATGGTTCGTGAAAATTGAATGATGTTACTCATATGGAATAAGATGAACTTAAATACTATACTTTTGAGCTATATGATTCCATATGTTCTTAGATCCCCTACTAAGCATAGCTTGTTGAGATATTGTAAATGTTTGAATGTTTACTATATCTCAGATACAGAAAAGGACTAAAGGGATACAGCAAGGGAATACAAAGACCATACTATTGATCAAGACTATGTACATTTGTGAAAGGATTGGATTGTATTTTGATTTGTGTATTTTGGACATAAGATGTAATAATAGGGCTATGTATGTAAACCAATGGATCGATCTTGCAATTTTAATAAAATGAGTTTCTTTGGAAACATATGTTGTATACAAAATTATGTATGTATATGTGAGCAAAATGTGGCATTCGGGTTTTCTGAAAAGAATTTCAAAGATTTTTTTTTTCCACTGCTTAAGTTTTCAAAATGTTTGCAAAATTTGTCCACCAACATTTGAAAATAAATAACAAAAATGTATTTCAAAAACCTGGTTGCTACATATCATCAGCTTCTCCATCAAATCATATGTATCCTAAATGAGCAAGAAAACGTTATGAATGCATTTCATAATCCTAGCAATAAGCCTTACTCTAAGACCTACAATCTAGGATGGGCTACGCATCCTAATTTCTCATGATCAAAGAACACTCATCACGAAGGTCCATTTTTTAACTCCTTGCTCCAAATTTCCCTAGAGCTTCAATCCCCAACAGCCTTATGGTTTCCCACAGTTTCCTTAGCAACCAAAGAAACCAACATTTTGAGGAAACCATGCAGTTGTTTATAGAGAAAGCTTTTAAACACTAGGATGAGATTAGACAAGCGACAACCCATCTCCAGAATGAGAGTTGATAGAACTCTAATATCAATTCCCAAGCTATTGATATACTAGAAATGTAAATGAGTCAATTATTTGCTACCCTTAATGGTAGAGATAAGGGAAAATTCCCCAATCAGCCAATCACAAACCCTAAGGGACAATTTGAAATAGACACTAGCTCAAATTCACAGAGACCACCTAAGTAGGCAAAACATGTAACTACCCTTAAGAGTGGAAGTCAGATAGATAATAAAATAAGTTAGGCTGGGAATAAATTAGAGGAGAATGACCAAACTACAGCTAGGGAGAAGGATATGGATAGAAATCTCTAACTCCCTCTGAACCTATAGTGGAGGTACCTTATGTGCCTAAGGCCCCATTCTATTAGCTTCTAAACAAGGCAAAGAAAGGGACCAACTTTCATGAGAGAATGGACTTATTCAAATATGTCCATATCAATATTCCATTGCTTAATGCAATCAAGGATATCCCTATCTATGTCAAGTTTCTCAAAGAGCTTTGGACACAAAAGTGTAAGCTAAATGTGCAAAAGAAATCCTTCCTCACTAGGTAAGTGAGCTCTTTGCTTCAGCATAATACCCCTCCAAAATTTAGAGATCTAGGTTGTCCTACTATCTCATGTGTTATTGAACACCATGTTATTGATAGGGCATGTTAGATTTAGGGGCTACTATGGACCTATTGTCATACTATGTCTTGGCGATGTCCAACACCGTCATCAACTGTTGAAACAGTGTGATGAAATTTTCTTTCGGCAACATGAAAGAAAACTTAATGTGTTTAGTGCCGATTGTCAGCATTTAGAACTTGATGACTCCTTCATAGTCAACATGATTGAAGGTCTAATTCCAAATACTTTTCCATTGTTCAATACCCTAGATCCACTTAAGGCTTGTCTTGCACATTTTAATCTAGATTTTGATATAGAAAAATCCATAGGTGAAGTGAATTCTCTCCTTGATGCTGCATCAATCATGGATACCTTAAATGGGCACCTTTAGTGGAACCTCTTCCCCTATCTAAATCTGTTCAAGTACCTTCAGTTGATAAACCATCCACTCTGGTTCTTAAACCATTGCCTAAAAACTTAAAATATTCTTACATAAGACCTAATGATCCCTTGCCTATGATCATTGCCTCAGATCTAAATCAAGAAAAGGAAGCCATGACCACCAGACATAAAATAGCTTTACGGTGGACTATAGCGAACGTAAAATGGATTAGCCCTGTTGTGTGTATACATTGAATTCATCTTGAAGAGAATGTTAAACCATTTGGGGAAACACAAAGGAGGTTAAACCTCAACATCAAAGAGGTTGTTACAGATGAAGTGCTTAAAGTACTAGATGTTGCATAATATACCCTATTTCTAATAGCACTTGGGATAGCCCAGTTTAGTTTTTACCCAAGAAATCCAAACTCACAATAGTTTGCAATGAGGATAATGAACTGATCCCCACTCACATGACCACCAGATGGACAATCTATATTGATTATTGTAAATTGAATTTAGTCATAAGGAAAGATCCCTTTACTATTCCTTTCTTTGACTAGATGCTGGAAAGGCTAGCCGGTTGTAAATATTATTACTTTTTTTAATGATTATTCTAATTATGACCAAATTCTCACAACACCTGAGGAGCAGGAGAAGACTACCTTCACTACCTTTTTGGGACCTTCGCCTACCATCATATGCCCTTTGGATTGTGTAATGCTTCAGCCACTTTCCAAAGGTGTATGATGAATATTTTTCTGATATGGTGGAGAGGTTCTTAGAATTATTCATGGATGATTTTTCAGTATTTAGATAATCTTTTGATGAATTCCTACACCATCTAAAGTTAGTTCTTGCTAGGTGTTGGGTGAAAATTTTAGTGTTGAATTGGGAGAAATGTCACCTTATGATGACAAGTGGTATTGTTGTAGGGCATGTGATCTCAACTAAAGGGATAGAGGTTGATAAAGCCAAGGTAGATTTAATTGTTAACCTTTCTCCTCCTAGGATAGTAAAGGAAATTCACTCATGTCTTGGCCATGCTGTTTTTTATTGGTGCTTCATTAAAGATTTTATCAAAAATTTCCAGGCCTTTATCCAACTTGCTTGCTAAAGAGGCTACATTTGACTTTAATGAAGACTAGAACTCACCTCTACTCCCATTATTTGACCATTGATTGGAGTGCACATTTTCAAATTATGTTTGATGCCTCCAAATATGCAATAGGTGTTATGTTGGGTTAGAGTATAGATAGACTTCCCATATGATCTACAAATCTAGTAGAACATTGAATGATGCACACCTCAATTATTCCACTACAGAGAAAGAGTTGTTAACAGTTGTCTACCTTAGACAAATTTAGATCCTACTTCTTAGGGTCTAAAGTTATCATCTATTCTGACCATGCCACTTTGAAGTGCCTTCTTTCTAAGAAGGATGCTAAACTCAGGCTCATTAGATGGATTCTATTACTACGAGAGTTCGACATTGAGACATGTGATAAGAAAGGCTCTGAGAATGCAATAGAAAATTATTTGTCTAGGTTAGTCATTCAATCTACTAACGAGCCCATCCTTATCATTGAATCATTTTTGGATGAATAGTTGATAGCTATATCCCAATTACCTTGGATATTGACATTGTCAACTATCTTGTCACTCATCAATGCCCCATCATTGGTCCAAATAAGCTAAGTATAGATTTCTTGCCAATGTCAAACACTTTTTGTGTGATGATCCCTACTTATTCAAGTACTCTTCCAATCAAGTAATTAGGAGATGCATATCAAATAATTCACATTATCAATTCATTTCCTCTTACCATGACCATGCATGTGGTGGCCACTTCAGTGCAAAGAAAACAACTGCAAAAGTTTTGTAGTGCGATTTCTATTGGCCCACCATCTTTACGGATTCACATGCTTACTATATAACATGTGCCAGATGTCAATAGTTAGGGAGTATAGGTGTAAGAAAGAGAGCCCCATTTTGATTATTGAGCCTTTTGATGTTAGGGAGATCGAATTTATGAGACCTTTTCTAATTCCTTTTGTCACCTTTACATCCTTGTGGGAGTGGACTACATATCCAAAATGGGTGAAAGCCATAGCATGTAAGACCAATGACCATATTGGTGGTCAAGATTTTGAAGGAGAATATTTTTGCATGCTTTAGTAATCCATGGGCCTATAATAACTCAGGTTTTTATAACACATTTTGTAATACATTTTTCAAAGGCAAGGTCGCCTTTTGTAGTAAATTTTTTTTGCAAAACAAAGTAGCAAAAATTCTTTTCTTTAAAACTTTTTTTTGAAAAACCCAAGTCATCACTTCATACATATCATAAGTAGAATTTTTTTACAAGATAAATTTCCATTAAAGGAATATATTTTTATTAAATTCCAGAATCCATCTAGTGGTTCATAGTACAACCTGGTACTAGTACAATACTTGTCCAAATTACATAATCCAATTTCAATCCTCACCATACATTAAAAACTCTCAATATAATACAATGCTCTAAAAATAAAAATACATGTCTTCAAGGGATATACCCTGATTGATTATTCTTCGAAGTCTTCTTAAGTCTTGAGCTCCTAATTCTCCTTCTTTGTATTTGAGATATTGTAAACATTGAAACATTTACAATATCTCAGCAAGCTATGCTTGGTAGGGGATATAAAAATATACCAATTCACTAATATAAGAATACATACCTTAGTCATTATTCCATCATGGTTACCTACTCATGAGTTATCTCAACATAGAGTATATACGTTATTTATGTAGTATAGGATAAATTAGTTAAAATAGTGAAGATTGCTCAAAACTTATTCCTTCCCCTGGCTCTACTTCCACTTAGGAGATTAATATTCAACCAATTCTCATACGGAGATTTTCTTTCTAGGAACTCATGTAGTGGCATCTCATCATGCCATGGCATTTCACTATGCCTATCATATGTGCATCATAATGCAAAATACAGCAGGACTATTATGCTGCAATCTTAATGTGTATAGGTCTCTCTAATAACTGCATAATAATCCACTGATACCAATTGTGGAAATAACAAAATCCAGGTTTGCATGGGGGGAACCTTGGCTATCATAGTGGTAGCCTTCCCATGATTGGCCCATGCGATATTTTGCCCTGTCTTTGGGCATGGTATCTATCATATAAGTTTTAGGAAGCAGGTGGCCAAACCATCATAACTCCCTAGCATAGCATCCCTAGTCCTAAGATGTGTAAAACCAAATCACATGCCACCATGCTTGTATGTAAAATACATTGTACATGTCAGACGATGTCTCTATTTAACTAAGGCTGGAATATGTTCTATGCCCTATTCTTAAGGTTTCCTTAGTCTATACATCTCATTACTTTCACCTCAATTGATTAGATCATTAGATTGGATCAGTTGACTTAGATGATGGGGTTGGTTCACTTAGTTGGATCATGTGATTGGATCATTATTAAGCTAAGGTACTAAGTATACTTATATCATGAAGGTCTATAATTCTAGACAGAAGATCATATATGTATACACATGAATCCTTATTACATTCTTATACCTATCGCAAAGTGGTATCATGGTCTTGATTCATACATCTCAAGTAGTATTCACTCCATAATGTCCATCATGGTCTTGATTCATAAATTTGTCAAACCATCCGTATAAAGTTATTCCTCTATACAATTATTCTTTCTACATGTATTTGGGTTATTCTATGAGGGATGTCCAAACTTTCATTGAATCATATATGATCCAGGTTTCAATCCTTCTAAGTTCACAATTTACACTATAAGTAAAATCATAGAACAATACTACAATCTACATTATATTTCTTTTCTTTTTTGTTTGTGATCCTTCAAGATCTCTCTTGGATCTTGTGTGATCTTCCTTATCTTATTTACAATTTTTATTAAGATTAGCTGATGTACTAATTTTTATGCTCTTATTATTATTACTCAACTAGTTAATGTTTTACTGGTTAAGGATAACTTATTCCATCCTAAGTCTAGATAACTCCTCTTATGTCAAATTGGCTAAGGCTTACTAGCTGAATGGTTGAACACAAAATAGTTACTTCAATCCTCATGTAAGGTGGCGTTTAGACCTCATAAATGTCACAAAAGGTGGGGGAAGAGCAAGACTCTATTAGAGAACCCCCTTAACCACCATGTTCATAATCCACTAGGGTGACCTTAACTCAACCTCTCATAAGGTCCCTATGAGCATTTTAACCCTAAGTACTCTTTCTAATTGATTTTAATTAAATCCATGAACATTAAGAAGTCATTCATGGAGTTTCATTATTTTCCTATTTTGGGCCAAGGAATTTATATTCCTTATATTATCCTACTAACTATGGCCCTTACTCATTAAGTCCATGTCATTCATTCCATGTAATTGTTCTTCAATTCTATTTTCATTTAATTACATTTTTAATGTAATTTTCATAACATAAACATTAAAGCATAAATAAATAAAAGAATAAATAAATAAACCTACAATTACATCTACTAAGCAATAAAAGAAAATTATACTAAAATTCAATAATTTAAATAAAAATTTAACATGCTATAAGTATTCATCATGTTCCAACTGTCATAATTGATTCTTATTCATTTTTCAACTCTTTTTGGGTTTAGATTTTGATCTTTCATTTTCCTTTAGATCTAATACATCTCCTTAATGTGATTTCATTGTTAGATCATTGATGCATCTCATAAAGTGATTTGATCCTTCTTGATCCAACCAATTAAGAAGATCTTAAGTCCTTTTATCCAATTTAAGGGCATAGATCTTAATCTATCCCAAATCATCATCATCCAGTATATAAATCCATATGATATTAACTTCATATCTTCATCCAAACACATCCATACTATCCAATTATCCTTGATCAAGGAGATTATGGTTTATTTATTATTATTTATTATTATGAATTTTACTACTTTTAAGGCTAGATCTCTTAATTGAACATAGATTAGTCACTTATAACCATTGATTCTATGTTTCAAAGTCACAAGATCATCAGTGGATCAGAATTATAGAGTTTGATCATTCCAAATTTCACTAATCATGAGAATTAGTAATACTTTTCTTTATTAATAGAATTTTACATGCATTAAAACATAAATTTTCTAAGTTTAGTAGGTTCTACTCATCAAGAGAAATCCAACCCAACTATCCAATCTCAATTAGGAGTTAAATTGATATTAGAATTTGGATTTTAAGATTTTAGCGTGTTTTAAGGGATGAGATTGGATCTTACTATTTTTATTTATTTGCTTAATCTAAAAACCCAAAAAATTTATTGTGATCATGATCCCTAAGGTTTTGGGACCCTCTGAACCCATCCATCACTTCAGATTTTTATTTTAGAGTCATCTAGACCATGATCCAATACCATTGGTACAAATTTTACTAATTATCACATGTAAATACAATTAGAAACATAGATCTAATGAGTTAAGTAACTTCTACAAGAGATAAGGAACCTATAGAAACTTTCAAATCTAAAATAAGAGCTGAATTGAGATCTCAATTGAAGAATTAAGTTTTCAATTAAAAAACTAAATGGCTCAGATCATCCTAATAGAAAACAACAAAACGGACGGTCGGCCCATGCTTATGTCACGCCCTTGGTCTGGGCTCCCTTAGTAACGATATTGTCTGCTTTGCGCCACAGGCTCACACTGTTTTAAAAGGCCTCGTTCTGTGTATCAGAGTGGCACAACGAATAAAATATTGTCCTCTTTGGGTCCCTCAACCTATCTTGGGTCCCTCAGATTATCTTAGGGCCTCCCCCTCAAACCATCTTGGCCAACCCTCAAGGTATCTTGGCTAACCCTCAAGGTTTTGTTCCTTACGGAGAACTCTCCTCAGGACGCATTCTTCCAGTATCAGAGTGACACAGTAGATACAATATTGTCCTCTTTGGGTCCCTCAAACTATCTTGGGTCCCTCAGACTATCTTAGGTCCCTCAGACTATCTTGGGGCCATCCCCCTCAAACCATCTTGGCAGACGGCAATGGTAGCCCTCTCCTCAAGGAACACACATCCACATGTGGACTCCCACGCCTCCGCTCACGTGCAGTTAGCCACCCACACTGGGTCAGGGTTGGCTCTGATACCACTGTAACTCCCCCGGTCTGGGCTCCCTTAGTAACGATATTGCCCGCTTTGGGCCTCGGACCTGCACAGTTTTAAAAGGCCTCGTTACTGGTAGAGTCCACCCAGACCCTTATCAACTGCCCAAGAACTTTCCTCCTAGCGATGTGGCACTAACTCTTAGCGCATCCCGCCTTCATCCTCTCAGATTATCTTGGGGACCTCCCCCAGACCCGGGGCGTTATAGCTTGTTACCTGGGGTTACCTGTCACTAGGTATGGGTGACTGATGATAGGTGAGATGTTCCAAATTTGGACAGTCGGATCGCCCATTAACGGATCTCCTCCATCCATCATGATCAAAGCCCTAAATTTTATCTCCTAGGGTTTTTAGGCCCTAGGAATCCATCCAATGGCTCAGAGATTTCATCTGAGCAGTCCAAGATGGTGGATCTCAACCTTGTTGTCAGATCCATCTTCTCTAATGGATCAACGGCCGAGGAGATGCCTTGGGTGCTGAGAAAACACTAAGGACAGGCCAGAATTGAAAGTGGAGAGTGAGGGTGGCCTACCTGTGCCAGTCCAGTGAAGGAATTTTGTCGGAGGAGGAAGATATTTCATCAAAAAAAGAGATAAGAATCCTAAACATTGTTAAACACATACTGTAACGGCCCGAGGGCCCACACCCTGTAACGATATTGTCCGTGCCGGAGTGCCCATACACCCCGCACGGTTTTGTTCTTCCCCAGTTGCCCAGGAAAAAGGCCTCGTTGCAAGGAAAGTCCCCATCACTCTTATCAAGAGCCCAGTAACTTTCCCCCTAGCGATGTGGGACTAACTCTTAGTCTTTCACCTTGCCTAGAAGCCTGCCAGCCCTCTTGGCCCGCCCTCATCGGCCAAGGCTTCACAACCTCTCCCCCTTAGGGGACACGTGTCCCCGCGTGTCTTACCACACACGAGCACCCACGTGCGGCTAGCCACCCACACCGGGTCGGGGTCTGGCTCTGATACCACTTGTAACGACCCGAGGTCCCACACCCTGCAACGATATTGTCCGTGCCGGAGTGCCCATACACCCCGCACGGTTTTGTTCTTCCCCAGTTGCCCAGGGAAAAGGCCTCGTTGCAAGGAAAGTCCCCATCACTCTTATCAAGAGCCTAGTAACTTTCCCCCTAGCGATGTGGGACTAACTCTTAGTCTTTCACCTTGCCTAGAAGCCTGCCAGCCCTCTTGGCCCGCCCTCATCGGCCAAGGCTTCACAACATGGAAAAATCACCGGAGAGATGTGGAAAGAGGCGTGTGGCGAAGAGTTTCTCTTCCCCAAGACTCTAAAACCCTATATCTATGCTCCTCTAGGAGCCAAAACACTCCATTTTGAGCGTTTTCCATGAATGCTACGCAAAACCCTAGCCCTGCAAAAATCTGAAGTTTCCGGCGAGTGGAGCCCCGGCAACATGAGCAAACCCGACCAGGCACAAGGTAAGCCTCAAATCCGTGTTTTTTCTGTATTTATTAATTAGAAAATTAATTAGGAAAGTATTTAAAAATTAGGAAAAAAAAAATCAGATTTTTGGGGGCTTTGTGCACGCTACTGTTGGAGCGTGATTTCATGGATCAAACCTTATCCATTTGAAAATCGCAACGTCCAACTAGTGAACAAGAGACCCCAGAGCATACCCTTTAAATTTGGGAGTGATCCAACGGTGGATTCTCTAGAAAACTCAAAAACCAGTACCTAGGGATGATTTTAGGAACTTGGGAAAAATCATTTAAAAACCATGGTTTTTGGCAAAATCAGTGCAAAAGGAAGGCATAAATGGATTCTAGAGAGAATTCTGAAGAAAATGGCGCAAAAATCACGCAAAACGGAGCTCTGTAGCTCCGCCGGAGGCGACCGGAATCCGGTCGTCTTCTCCGGCGTCGTCAACGGCGTCGGCGCCTGGCGCTGACGCCAAGACGCACTCAGAGACGCAGCCAGGATGACGTCACATGACGTCGTCGCCGCGCGCGTGCGGAGAGTGCGCTGGTTGGCTGTCGCGGTGGGACCGGGACGCGGCGCGTCCTGGCGACCGTGACGCACGCGCGCGTCCCGTACGACGTCTGCGTCGGCGTGCGTCTTCGTGCGCCCGTGTACGTCGGTGTAAACCGGCAGAAAAGGGTGCCGCCGGTTTAAACCACCTTATGGTGGTCCGGCAGGCCCCATTTTAGTGTAGTTTTCACTAAAACTTGATTTTTGGGAGCTAGAGAGGTCCAAATCACGATCCGGAAGAGGCGTTGTGACCGTATTGACGACGCGGACCTAGTTTTAACTTAAAAACTTAGAAATGACCACTTTTTATTTAGAAAAATTTTAAAATAGTGGTGTGACATGTACAGGTGCACTTGAATATACTAATTAAAGGGAGTTATTAGCAAGCTAGTGATCTCACACTGAGGTAGGTGACGACAACTAATGTTTTGCCTTGATTTTAAACCATGTTTAAACATAGCATCATGTGTGATTGTGTTTTAAATTGCGATTTTTATTTACCATGGATTTCATGCGACATTGCGTACAGGATGGTTATTCCAAATTGAATTCTTTTACTGAATAAACTTATTTAAAATGCTTTTACAAGCATGATGTTAATTAGTTATGCTTAATTAGAGATTTATTTCTTATTATATATATAGAAACTGCATGGATTTACATGGAAATGAGTATAGAGGCTTAGTAGCTGGTCCTTTTATAGGCTAACCCCAGGATGAGGGGCATGTCTTGGGGATTTCAAGCTATAAGTGCTCTTGAGTTTTAGCATATACATATGATTTCCGTGTTTTATATTTGATGACGGGTGCTCTCGCCCGGTGGGCGTCATGCTAGGAGGGATAGGGCCGGCCACCCACCTTCCGAGATTATGATGTGATGAGTTTGTGATATGATAGACACCTGCCCATAGATGGCATTCGGTAGGGGTTTGGTAACATGGATAGTCCACACTACCGATCTGAGCCTTTCCATGGGGACAGACGCTAAGTCTCCCATTATGGTGTCGACGGAGAGCGGCGGTGGTTGATACCCATGGAGGGTTGCCACTGCAGCATGATGGCTCATATTCTTATTATGTGTGCATGTATGATGAGCATGGTTATGGATGATATGCCTGGGTGTGACGACACTCAGAGGTTGACTACGTGTACTCTTGATCAGGGATGTTAGTGCGATGTGGTGGGACCCATTACCTTAGGGTGCCCTTATTCTGGATGTATGCTCCATTTTATTGATTCATGTCATGCTTTAACTCCGTGAATTTCATGTTTTAGCATATGGAATAAATTGGCATTTATTGAACATGGCATTATGATATCACTATCTTCATAAATGTTAGATTTTTCATCAGTATTGTTCATTATTTCTTGCATTTATTACATTAATTGTCTATGTACCTACACAAGCGATAGCTTGCTGAGGCATTGCTTTGTTTTGCAATGCCTTAGATCTTGAGCGTGATAACAGGAAAGGCAAGGTTGTTGAGAAGCCGTGAGAGCTGCTGAAGACCATTTTTCTATAGTATTAGACAGTGATGTGAGTCATTAAACAGGATTACCATTTGGATTTTTATTATGGACTGCATATTTTATATTGGGATGTGATTTAGATCTTTGGACATATGTTGGATATTTATATGGGATGTTATGATGGATAGACCCTGGGCCATATTATTATTGTCTTTTGGATGTTTATTTGATTTAAAATAAAGGCGCCTATTTATTTGACGTTGATTTATACGTTGATTATTTATTTATGTTTACATTACATGTACGTCATTTTGAGAAAGGAAAACTAACACCCGGAGTTTTTAAGATAGGTTTAGTAAAATGTTAAATAAATCTTTTCTCATGGGATCCCAAAATGCTCTTATTTAAAATGCCATTATTATGTATAAAAAAAAAAAATTTGTCTTAAAAATCCAGGGTGTTACACATACAGTCATGAAATTATCCATTGCTGTTGCCCGAGAAGGTCTAGGACTATGGGACTTTTGAAGATCACCTTATGCTGAAGACATTCAAGAGTGTAACATCACCGTTGAATGGCCAGATTGGCCATAATAACTTGAAAAACATGCTGGCGATGGTAACCAGTACCAGAGTTTTTTCATTTTGATTTTCAAGGCGATCCAGTAAGCAGATCATCAAACTTTCTTAGGGCTTTTATAGATCTCCTCAATCCGAACAGATCCAATGGTGGAGAATGAAAATTACTAGCTATAAATGGATGGCTAATTCAAATAGGGTTTCCCAGGAGAAAACCCTAGCTCAATGGGGATGACGAGTCCCTAGACGTGCCCGATGCAGACATGGGGTCGTCTACCCTGGTGCGTGTGGGGACACGCCCACAGAGAATAAGAGAGAAAGAGAAAAAGAAAGAGGAATTGGGGGAGATTGGGTAGGATTTTGGATATGGGATTTTGGGACATTCTAGGGGACCTTGTGAAGAACATTAGGAGAATTTTTGGAAATTTTATGAGCTATTTATAGGGGTTTTTGGAATTTTTCATGATTACATGTAATTATCATGTTTAATTATTATTATTATTAAATTGTCTTTAGATTCCCACTACCACCTCTTTCTCAATTAGCAGTTGGTAGTGGTGATGACTTGTTTTTTAGCTGTTGGATCCCTTCGTGGGCCCATTGTGGGTCCCACAGAGGTGTGAAAAGATCATTTTACGCTTTTATGGAGAAAATTCTATTTTATTCTCTTAGACTCGAAATTGAGCGTACTTAGTGGCATTGGATTCGTATTTCTGAGTACATTCCATATTTTGATGTCTTAGGTCTTAGTTATTAGTAAAATTATCACTTAACCCTTTTATTCTTAAAAATAGAGAAAAATGAGGATTTTTCATCTGAACTCAAAATTTGTCATTCTTACAGTCATTTTGAAGGGTTCGATGAGTATGTTTTCAACTATACATGTCTTATATCTTGATTCAACTTCTATAAGAAGTGCATTTTTAATAACCCTAGTATTCTAGCCTGGTTTTCCTTAAAATTTTTAATTTCATTATTTATTCAATCTCCTTACAAAAGTTAGGGGTGTTATAGGGCCATTATTAGTGATAGGAGAAAACACTTCTGTAATAAAGTGTTTGAACATTTAATAAGGAAATATGGTGTTAACCATAAAATTGCTACCCCATACCATTCTCAAATTAGTGGGCAAGTGGAAGTGTCTAATACAAAAACAAAGTAGATTTAAGAAAAGACAGTTAATCTTAGTAGCAATGACAGGTCACTTAAGCTTAATGAACATTGTTGATTGATGCAATTATGTATGAACAAAAAAAAGTCATTGAAAAGTTTTTTGCTTTTTTTATATATATTGTTTTTATGCATTCAAAACCCCTATAGGCATGTCGCTGTACTATTTGATCTATGAAAAGGGATGTCATCTCCTAATTGAGCTTGAACATTAAGCATATTGGTCCATCAAAAAACTTAATTTTGACTTAGTGCTAGGACCCACAGAAAGCTCCAACTCAATGAGTTGGGTTAACTTAGGAAAGATGCATATGGCACTATTAGGATATATAAGGACCAAATGAAAGTGCATCAAGATAAGCACAAATAGCATAAATCCTTCACCTTGGGACAAAAGGTCCCCTTGTATAGCTCTGGATTGCATCTCTTTCTTGGCAAACTCTGTTCTTGATGGACTAGACCCTACATTGTCCACACTATTTATCCTCATGGGGTGATCAAGATAGGAAAAGATGTGGAGATTTTCAAAGTGCATGTTCAAAGGTTAAAACCTTTCTAAAATTGGTCAATCCTAAAGTGGAAGAGATTTTGTTTGAGAACCCTGTTTATAGGGAGGTTTTTCATGAAATTTTTTCTCAATTTTATTTCAAAAGGTGGCTTGGCGTACCTCTAAATTTTAAAATACAAAAATAGCGAAAGATTTTTCTTTGAATTTATTTTCCCAAAAACTCGGATGTCACCTTTATACCCACACTATGCATATATATATATATATAGTTTTCTAGAAGATAAACAATTCATTTTTTAAAACAGGACCCATCCAGTGGTTCACTTGTACAACCCCTATAACATTATATTAAATGTCCAATATCAGAATTCAAATGACTAACTACATAATACAGAAGCTTTAATAAAATGTAGACCTGAGCGCAAAAGTATGGTTATTGGATTTCTCTTCTTGTGTACATCTTCTCTTGTCAATTTGTATCTGAGATATTGTAAACATAAAACATTTATAATATCTTAGCAAGCTATGCTTGGTAGGGGAGTTTAAGAAGCATGCTAAATCTTAAGATACATTAATTATTCTACAATAATTAGAATATTCATTTTCATAGCAATTATATTGAATTGGATTTACTGTATGTTTCACATTTCAATAATCCATTTATAAACCAAATATCTACATGTCTCATAATCATTAACAATCCATTGATAAATCAATTATTAACATGTTTCATAATTATCAATATTTACATGTTTCATAATTATAGGTAATCCATTAATTTATCAAACATCTTTAATTATTATTTGTTATCTAAATAAACTAATCCAGTTTCATGAACCATACTTTGCATAACAATTCCCCTATTCATATACCCATATGAAACTTATATGAAACTACGCCCTCAATCATATACATATAACATATGTACACATGTATAAAAATTGTTAAAAGACATACAAAATTATGAATTTAATCAATATCATCTAACTTACATTCCCAGACTATACTAGGTTTCAAAATCATACCTCTCATCATGTAGGGTTCATAATCATCTAGCCTCTGCTAGTATATCAATATAATCCTTATGCCCCTCACTATACGGGGTCCACAATCCTCTAGTCATTGTTAGGAAAACAATATAAGGCATATCATCATGCCATATCATATAAGGCATCTTATAATGCCATCATATAAGCCCCATAGTGCATCAAATATAAGGACTACTATGCATGCAGTCAGAATCCATCCAACTCACTTAGATAACTACTTAATAATCTATTTATACCATCCTCAGGGGAAATCACAATATCTATGTCCGTATGGGGGGACCACGACTGTCATAGTGGCGGCCTTCCCATGATTGCTCCATTCAACTTTTAGCAACACATAGTGCATGGTATCCATAACATAATAAATTTCAGAGAGTGGGTGGCCAAACCCTCATAACTCTCCTAGCATAGCATCCCTAGGCCTATGCCTATCTAAAACAAAACTCTCAGGCCTCTATGCTGGATGTAAAATAATCATAATAGCAGGCAATTCGCCTATTCATATATTTCAAATAAGAATAACATTCTCACTTATTTGGTGATAACTCACCAAGGATGTATCCTATGAACCTAGACTCATACATAATCAATACTAACATGGTACCCATGTACTATAAACATAATTTCACAATTCACATACATGATGTACAAGGCATAAGCATCAATTATAACATGCAATTCTTTTAATTAACATTGTTTTCATCATTACAATTTAAAGCATGTCAAATATCAATCATACTATTTTAGTTTTATAACATCCGTAATTAGAAATAAGATCATGTTTAGAACATACATCTTATTATTTAGACATGCCGGCGCGTTTGCCAGATTCCACCAGCATTAATTGGACAGAAACCAATTGAATGGCTGTTGGGTTATTGTTCAAGCACCCTAATCTCTTGTTGGCTCTGATACCATTAAGAGAAAAGTCAAGAAAGAAAACCCATTTTGAAGAGACAAACTCATGGACTCTAGTGAACCACTTTCCTCTCCACGATTGACCCCGCGTGCTTCAATCTATACAATGCATAACAACTCTTTTCTTAATACATTCACATACATAGAGATATTTAGATTTAATTATGATCATAATTTTAAGAATCCAATGCAATCCAAGGCATGGATCATCATTATCAGATCTTTCCATGGACAATCAAGACTATGTGAGTTGATCAGAGCTTCTGTGGATGTATGTCCTTAGTTTAGGGTTGAGATCTATGGTTGGATTTGTGTGGACATCTAAATTGCATTTTTCATTAGATTACAAGGTTAGATTTAACTAATTTAAGGGTGTACATTGGTCGGATAGACCACTTCCTGCGTTGGATTAACGATTAGAACTCATATGTGAGGTCTGATTGTTGATCCAACATCGACAAGTCACTGTTTGAATAGTGACAGATTGGATGGCTGAGGTTTCTTGCTAGGTTTTCATTCAAATTACAACATTCTAGTCACATCCTAGCTAATTCAGGGTAGTAGGATTCATCCGTGGTGTCTTATCATCTATTAGACACTGTAAAATTACTATGTGAAAAGTACTCAATTGGATGGCTGAGATTGTCTAATTTGTTTGTATTCAATTTACATCTAAATTCTTCAATTCCACTTATATTATAGTAATTTTAGGGATTTTTAATCCATCTATGGTGTCTGATCAGCCATCAGACATCAAATTTTTACTATATGAACAGTACTCGATCAGATGGTTGAGATCATTCGATTGGTCTGTACCATAGATCAACAATCTGAGTTGATTTTAAGGTTTTTCAACCATGTATCTACCTGTCCATAAACTTAGATTAAGAAATGTACAGTTGGATCGTCCTTAAATTTAGATCTAGGATAAAAATTCATGGATCTAACAAATTTCACCAAATTAAGAACATGGTTTTGTAGATCTTACCTAAAGGAGGCGTGACCATGTTTTTACCCTTCCTAGATGTGTTAGATTAGCTTTGATCTACTGTGAAATGCTCCATCCCTAGCCACGTTCACTGTTCCCTCTCAATCTAGTTTCGATTCTCCTTTAATTGTGATAGGATCAAAGGCCTTTTGATCGCGCCCCTGTTGTAGAGTGAAATGGGCGGCCGAATTAACCATCCGAGTTGCCATTTTTCCTGGCATGGCCTTCCTTTTTTGGTGATGAAGCCCCCCAAAAATCTCCTTTTCTTCTTCTTCTTAGGCGGGCCTAAACTTCTCCAACCGACCTTCCACCTCCCTTCCTCTTCCCTCTTCCCTCTTCTTCTTCTTCTCTTCTTCCTCATTTTCTCTTTCTCCCCTAGGGTTTTCTCTTCTACGTCGGGTTTTGGAAATAGACCTAATGTCTGTTTCTTGTTTTACTCAAGTGGGGGGTGCCATTATCAAATGTGGCCCCCTCCACTTAGTTATTTAACTCATTTCTTTTCTCCCTTTTCTTTTTATATATTAAACTTAGAATGATTATTTTTTTCCTCATCATTGTACTCAACCTAAGTTTAGTCAACATGTATGGTTGTTACTCACCCAACACCTCATCACCATAGGATCAACATTTCTACAAGTGGGGGCCACTGGTAAAATTATTAAAATATCCTTTTGTAAGAAAATTACCATTTATTCATTTGATCTCAAATTTCAGCAAACTTAGTGACGTTGGATTCGTATCAACGAGGAGAATTCAGATCTGGTAATTTCAATTCCCAAGTTCTAAGTTTTTTTTAACTTTTAATTACCAAAATAGCTCTAACTTCGAAGTCCCATAACTTCCTTATTCGGACTCTGTTTTCAACTTTCTTTGGCTTGTTGGATTCCATTTTTTGAGTACTATCTAATGGTTTTAGTTTTAGTTCCAAATTATTATCCTTTAAAAAGATATACTTCTTGAAAACTCATAACCTGATCTTGGAGTAGTAAAATTTTAGGGTTGTTACAGATTATACCCTACATTGTCCACACTATTTATCCTCATGGGTTGATGAAGATAGAAAAAGGATGCAAAGATTTTCAAAGTGAATGGTCATAGGTTAAAACCTTTTTAAAATTGGTCAACCCTAAAGTGGAGGAGATTCTGTTTGAGAACCCTATTTATGGGGACCTGCCACTACATGATCCACAACATCTGCATTCATTATGAGTCCAACATGCATCCATCATTGTATAAACACTATGTTTGGTTGAAGACATTAATCTTAGCATTCACTAGGAGGCAGGCCATCATTTTTAAAGTCACATTTTGACATTACCCAATCAACATATAGGAGTCCTATGTTTTAAAACATTAGGGACAATATTTAGTTAAAGTTGGACCAAGTAGATATGCATGAGAATTATGAGTTTTCTCATTTTTCAATATATATATATATATATATATATAGAGAGAGAGAGAGAGAGAGAGAGAGAGAGAGAGAGAGAGAGAGAGAGAGAGAGAGAGAGAGAATCAGAGTTTCTACATTGTAGCATTTCTCGTACTTTAACTTATTAATAGACATGCATATGATTAATTCTACATCCTATTCACTTTTTAAAGTATTTATGTAGCTAAATCTCAGAACATACTTACACATAGTACAGAGTCTAAACAGATAGATGGTTTTAACTTAGAGACCCTCAAGAAAATCAATGGATATCTATACCCCATGAGTATTAGAGACTATCATCTTTTTTACAGTTATAAAGAATTTTGTATTTTATTCAATTAATATCAACTTTGAAAGATCCTAGTATCTTTATTTTGGTCAATTTCCAAGAATCACCAATGGGAGTATTAACTTTCCTAAATGTTTATTGAATTTGATAGGTTTTAAGAAACCTAGGAAATGATATTGGCCACCATTGTTTTAACCCATAGATATAAAGCCTACCCAGTAAACTATACTACTAGTTGGACCCTTTGAGCCTCTTGGTAAGGCTTTTCTTTTCAAACCCATCTAACTTAACCCAAAACCTAGTCAAATATCCATTACCTATCATTCAAAAATGAGTAGAAATGGTAGGAAATGTTCAAAAATGACAAAAGTCTAAGAAGAGAAAAACATCAAAGTATTTACATAGAAAACACTCTCCTTTGAAGAAATACAAAGAAAAAGC
The DNA here is from genome assembly GCA_035236585.1 of Warburgia ugandensis. NCBI lineage: Eukaryota > Viridiplantae > Streptophyta > Magnoliopsida > Canellales > Canellaceae > Warburgia > Warburgia ugandensis. Next base: position 40,780,759 of record CP141138.1, read on the forward strand.
TTTCATTCAAAGAATTATTAGAAAAAGAAAAGAAAAGTTGTGAATGAAGAGAAAGGAAGAATATAAAAGATATTCACTTTAGTGCAAGCTCAAAAGAGAAGGTATCCAATGTTATAACTTTAAAATTACTAGCAAGCTCACAACTCAATGTAGTCATTTGCACACTAGAGAGGTTGATCCCATAAGAAATCTCAATTTTTTATATATTGACAAGATTTTATTTAGATTAGTTAGCATATACAAAGAGAGATTGGTTTGATTAAACTAGGAAATTAAAAGGCATGGAAGAGGAAACATGCATGGAATTAGAAACATAAACTAAATGAAAACTTTATAAAAATAAAGATCTTTGGTGGAATTAGAAACTTTCTTAACTAACCTGCATTCAATGAAAGAAACTAATGCAAAACTAGAATGAACTAATCTAGGAAACTTAATCTAATGGAAACTTTCTAAAAGTAAAACTTTTTAGACTAGAAACTTATAAAAAATAAAACTTCATAAAACTTAAAATCTTGCTAACATAATATAAGAATCAAATATCTAAACAAAGAATGCTAAACTATTATAAAATAAGGAAATAACCAAACAATCAAAGAGATACACTTTAATCACCATGTTCATGGCCCATGAAGTTGTGCTCATCATTCATGAAGTGTAAATATAACTATTTTGCACAAATCAAAGCTTGTATTCATGAAATCTAACAAAAGTACTAGCTAAATAACCTAATAAACTAAATGGGTTCCTCAAGCAATTAAAGTGTATAGAATTCTTTAAATTGCACATGAATCTTGAATTGTCAAATCCAAAAACATGGTGGACATGATACTTAAATCAAACAAACCATGCATAGAAATTTAGTATGCACTTTTCATGGAGATAAGAATCAAACAAAATTTCTCTTAAACAAACTTCATTCATTGAAGTGAAGATTACATAGAAATTGTGTTCATGCACGTAGATGAATAAATAGAAAATTGCATACTTTTCCAATGACTATAACTTGATCCAAATAAAAGCTTAAACACACTCCACTATTTTGAAACTAATCCCAGATATCATGCATGTGATACCCAAAATAGAAATCAAGGTAAAGTGTAAGAATGATGGGAACCAAAATCAAAGATAAATCCAAAACAAAGCAAGGAATTAAGAGAACAATGAGAGGGAAACAAAGATGATTCAAGGCAGTGCCTTGGCTGTCATTATGACATTAAGGGTCTTAGATCTTGAAGAACTAAGCAATAAAACTAAGAGCTTAGAAGGAAAACTAGAAGGAACTCAAGGAAGATCTATATGCATAATAAGGTAACAAAACAAGAAAAGAAAAAAAATCAATGAAAAAAGCAATAAAAATATGGAATTAAAGCAAGGTACCAACCTAAAATTTGAACTGTAAAACCCAAAGGAGTAAAAGCAATAAGGAGGCTTGGAAGGTTACTATTAAACATGGAGGAACACATCAACATCCTAGGGGAGAAAGGTGGTATGTGTCCACTTCCTCTCTCTATGTTCTATGAGTGGAAGCCCCAAGGGTGTATAATAAAGGTGGTTTGCCTTGTAATTTGATAAAATTCTATCATAAGAAAAGAGAAGAATTTGAATTAGAACTCTAGGATAGGAAGGTGGAAAGAGATTGATTTAGAATGTGAGGTAAGGTGGAATTCTAAGGAATTGGAAAGGGGAAAAGCACCACTTTTTGAGGAAGGAGGCATCTCCCCCTTTAATGTTTCACATGGAATAGCTTGGATAGTAAGTCTTGAGAGAGATGGGAAGATGGGAAAGAAAAATAGAATTTAAGGGCTATCTTCCCATTGGTCTACATTGCGTGCTATCTTTCCATGTCTTGATCTCCATAATTTCTTGCTAGTTATACCTTGAAAAATCTAATTTTAGCATGAATAATTGCTTGAAAACTTTCCTCCAATTGTGTGACTCCATGTGGTAAGGCTCATACGGCTTGGTGACTCACTTTGATGGATCCATGCTTGATGGCTTAAGTGCTTGGCTTCATGGCTTATTTATCTTGTCACCTTCAATCATGCCTCAAATGGCTTAGGTGGTTTGAATGACTCTCATGCAAAGGTGGTGGAATTGCATGGTTTGTGCATGGGCCAATTTTAATCACCTTTGATCTTTCCAATTTCTTTCTTGCTTGCCCTAGGATGATCTTCAACCTTTATTAACCTTTGGAATAATGAATTTTGGGTCCTAGCTCTCGTATTTGATCTTGATCTTCAATTCTCATCTTGATTGATCTGGACTATTGGATTATCATCTTGACACCTACAAAAGAGTAAAAATCCTGATTAAATTTTTAAAAATTATGATTATTCACATACTTACTCTGGACTAGCTTTTGAATAGGTAAAATAAAAAACTTTTGAATCATTAGGTTAGAAAAGCATGTGTTATGAATTTTGAAGAAATCTTATGATAATGCACTATTATTTATAAGACATGTACTAATAATTGGGTATTTTTTATGCAAATTTAAGCACTTATCACATGCATAATTGAAATTTTGTATTCCTGTGAAAAACATGTAAAAAATTATGAAAATAAAAATGGTTGTCATTTTCATAGGTACTCGCAATTGCATTTAGCATATGTAGCAAATCCTTAAACCCTTAGGTTATATATTTCTAGTGGATGAGTCAAGTCTTGTGAGGACTTGTAGTAAATATACCCACAAAATTTAATGAGACTAAGTCCTTTATTTTATTTTAGAGAATTCTCATCTATTAGTACTCTATTAGCTTTAACAACTTTATAAAGATGAATGAGAAATTCTACAAGTTATCCATATACCAAAGCCATTTCATTCCAATTACATCTCAGAGTGTAATGTGTGTACAGGCTAAATAAGTCTTGACTTCCAAATAGCTATGCTTATACTCCATTTAAAAGACATTTTGACCTCAAAATCTCACTGGTATACACTCAAAATTAAAGCTCTTGGGGAAAGGGTCAAACAAAATTCTCTCATTATGCAACTAATCCAATGATACTGATAGTTCATATAATCTTATAAGCACAAATGAGACAAAGGGCTGTGATCCCTAAGAATAAGTACCATTACCAAGACCATAAGATAGTCCACCTTAACTCCTTATTTATATCCTTCTTAAGGCTATCTTCCACCTTAAGATCAATAGGTCTTTAAATAGAACAAAACATATGCTTATGAATGGTTTTGAAGGAAAGGTTAGAAAGGATTCAAAGTTTTCAAATATGAGTAGAGGTCTTCCATAACTATTGGACAACTTTTCTTTTGAATATTAAAGTGGATATCTTTTCTTTTTTTCCTCTCTCTTCTTTTCTTCTCTTTTTCTGGTATTTCTTTTTCTTTGAGGAAAGATTTCTCTATGTACACACTTTGATATATTTCACTTCTTATACTTTTATCCTTTTTTCTACTTTTTCTACTCATTTTTGAAAATAGATAATGGATATTTTAATTCAGTTTTTGGATTAAGGAAAATGGGGTTTTGAAAAGAAAAGGCTAACCAAGAGGCTTAAAGGGAATAACAAATGACATTCATTACTGGGTAGTCTTTATTTCTATAGGCTGAAACAAGAATGACCTAGATCATATCTGAGGTATCTTAAGGCCTCTCAAATTTAATAAATATTTAAGATTTAACTTTAATAAAACACTTCAAGACATGAATAAGATGCAAAATTAACTATATGCATTTCTACAAGAAGTTAAAGTAGGAGAAATACTGAGCATAAGAAAATCTTATTCTCATGATAGTAAAGGAACTTTAAACTTTAAACTTAGAAAAACTCATAAAATTCATTTTTTTAAAGAAAATTCAAAATCTCATGCATATCTACACCCTCCAACCTGAACTAAACATTGTCCCCAATGCTTTAAGACATAGGACTCCTATATGATAAATGGGAAATGTATAACAATGAGACTCTCTAAAAATACTGGGTTGCCTCCCAGTAAGCACTAAGTTTAACATCTTTAGTTAGACATTCAATGCTGTGGTAAAATACAATAATGAATGCAGATCTTATGATTGATGTAAGTGTTATGGGACACACTAAGGTGGGTCTTGGTAGATTAGTTCTTTTAGCAAGATATTTTCTACTTTAGGGTTAACTAACTCGAGGTAGGGTTTCAACCTTTACTGATTAACTTTGGAAATCTCTCCATCCTTTTCTTTCATGATGGCCCCATGTAGGGTCTAGACCCTTGAGATTAAATTTTTCTTAAAAATAGATGCAATATGGAATTGTACAAGAGGACCTTTTGTCCGGGGGTAAAGGACTTCTGCAAACTAATTTTATCATGATGGCTTTTCATGCGGTCTTTGTATATCTTGCAGACCCATATGCATCTTTCTTTAGTTCATCCAACTCATTGAGTTGAATTTTTGTATGGATTTTAGCAGTATTTATGTCAAAATAGAACTTTTTAATGGCCCAATATGCTCTATGCTCAAGTTCTACTGGGAGGTGGTAGGACTTTTCATAGACCAAGCTGTAAGGTGACATACCTAAGGGGTCTTGAATGCAGTATGGAGGCCCATAAAGCATCACCAAGTCTTTCCTATTTGGATTTACTATCATTTCTAAAATTCACTTTATCTTCCTATTTGACACTTGATAAGTGTTCAATTTTGTATAAAAAGCATCCAATCAGTAGCCAATGTATTATAACTTATAGTGTTAAATTAGGGTTTTTGGCCAAAATTTATAACACATGCATTTCTGAACTAATAATTCAAAAATGTGATATTTTGCAAGTTCAGAGGCTAATTCAAAGTAAGTATGTGAGTGATCATATTTCTAAGATTTAGTTAGGTTTTTCTTTGTTGTTGTTTTAATTAACACTTGTATGAGCATGAATTGTTTGCAATATGGCACACTAGTGAGGTCAATCCCACAAGGAATGAACTATTGTAATGCTAGTGGTTGTTACTTTAAACTTTCTAACCTAGCCAAAATTTAAGTGACTTTTTTTTACCTAAATTAAGACTAAAAATTAAAACATGAAATTAGAAACTAAGTGAAAACAAGAAATGAAAACTAAGAAAATACAAAAAAAAAAAAAAGCTAAATGGAGAACTTTCCTAGAGCATGCACTTTCTAAAATTAAAATTTTCCTAAAATGTAATTTAGCAACTTTCCTAAACTAACATTCATTTAACTAAAGAAAATAAATGCAAAACAAGTATGAATTAATCTAAAGAACACAAACTAAGGAAACTACTAAAATGAAAACTTTCCTAAATTAACACTTTCTAAACTAGAATTGGAAACTTTCTAAAACCAATTCAGGAAATTTTCTAACTCTAAAATAACATGTAAAAACAAATAACTAATTAGATCTAACTAACTCTAATAAGAAATTAGAAACATACATGTGAATGGAAACTACAATTAAAGAGACTTTCACTTCTTAATGCCTAAAACTTCCTAAAGATAAAGCTTCCTAAAATTTAAAAAGGAAACTTTATATACCTAAAATAAGATGTAAACAATAAATTAACTACTTCTAAAACTAAATTAAGTAACTAAATTAATCAAGAATCTAATAGGAGTGGGATTTAGAATCATGTGCATGGTTTTTGGACTATGTGCATGATTCTAGAGTCCTAAAGATGGTAAAATTTAATGCACCTACAGCGAGTTACTATGCAAAATAACCATGGGATCTAATAAATAACATGAAATTCTAAATGGGTATCTAAGAATTCAAGAAAATAAGATGTTTTGATGGTTGGAATTAAAGCACAAAATTAAGGAAAGACCAATTCTCAAACTTTGGTACTTAAGAATAGTAAATAAATCTTGCATTAGAAAGTTATTGAAACCATAAATTTCATGCAAGGAAATAACCTAGATCCAAAGTACATTGATGAAAGAAACATTCCATAACAAGAATTCCCACGAAACATTACTGTTACATCAAAATTATATCCATAAAACTGTCCACAAAATATAAAAATTATGCCCTTTTCTAAAGCCTGGAATCCTATCTAAACAACAACAAAATTCCAATCTAATGCTCCTACTCTAAATTATAATGATATATAAAGAAAACTTGGAATGGAATTTGAGAAAAACAGAGGCTAAGTGGGTGAACTAACTAAGGGAGAATAGCTTAAAACTAAGAGACAAAGAGGGTAGAAAACATGGAATTCAAGTGGAGAAATTAAGGATTTAAGCTACCTCTTCTCTTGGATGTCACTAATAGAGATGATTTAATTTAAATCTTGAGGTAATAACAAAGTAAAAAAGTGGAATTTAGGTAAAGAAGAAAAGAGAAAGCTAGATGGAAAGAAAGGTGCAAAACTAGAAAGCACAATAATAAAAGCTAAGCAATGAAAACTAAACCAAAGCAAGCAAACTACTAACTTGAATTGGAAATCAAATAACAAAGAAAATAATTAGAAAACCAAAGGAAGAAAAGAATTTAAGAAATTCCTAAGTTCAGCAGCAAATAACTCCAAAGGAAACTTGATTTGAAGGTGTGTCAGCCACCTCTACTTAGAAAATTCGTATGGAACATGGGGCTATATATAGACGATAGTTTCATAACTTAGGATGGGGAAAAAACATAAGTAAAGTGGCCTTAGGGGTAAGGTATTGAATGAGAAAGGTTATGTGAAAGATAAATTACCAAGATGATGTCATAAACATGACATAAGACAGAGATAAGAAACACGGGCTGGTTGGTTTGTAATTTTGAAAAGGATATGGATGTCTTTTTTTTCTAGAAGGAAAGTGGGATGACATGGGAAAAATTGATTGGCTAAGTGGCTTTCTGGGAAGTGGGGATTGGTTGGATGGTTAAGAAGGGAGTTTAGGAAGGCGGAAGACTTATGGAATGCTAGGACTCTTGAATAGAAAGTAAAACTCGTAGTGGTCTTTGGTGATGAGATGGAAAGTGATAAAAAAGTGGAAAAAAGTAGGAAAAACTTAAAATTTTGAAGGCTTTCATACTATTGGTCCATATCCCAATTTATCCTAATTGATCTTCCCTTAATTATCTTCAAAATAACTCATGGATAACTCTCTTGAAACTCCTCCAATCATAATCTTCCATTTAACTAACCTTGATGGCTTAGATGGCTAACTTTAAAGGCTCCATTGGCTAGGTTTTATGGTTGGCTTAGGAAACTTCCTTGGCTTGAGTGGATTATATGGTTTGGTTTGAATTCCTTAGCTTGCCACCTTCTTTCATGGCTTATATGGCTAAGGTGGCTTGAATGGTTCCCATGCAAAAGGTGGTGAAAATTCATGGCTTACTTCATGGGCCCACTTTAGTTATCTATAGCTCCTTTAATCACATCCATTACTGGTTCATAAGATAATCTTTCCCCTGATCTCATGTTGGTTTTATGATTTTGAGGCTTTGACTCAATCTTTTGATCTTGATCTTTAATTTTCATCTTAATCGATCTTACCCTTTAGATCACCATCTTACTTCCTACAAAAAGTGAAAAACCCTAATTAAATCATAGAAAAGTATGATTAATTGCATACTTACCTTGGATTAGCCTCTAGTCCTACAAAATATCAAAATTCCTCTTCCTTAGGTCAAAAATGCATGTGTTATGAATTTTGGTCTAAAAATCCTAATTTAACACTATAAGTTGTAACATATGGATACTAATTAGGTGGTTTTTATGAAAAATTAAACACTTGTCATTCTTATTTTATAGGTGTTGACAAAGTAATCCAAAGGCCGAGCTTGATCTAGATAAGAATTGAGGCCATTCATGAGGTTTCCTGGTCAAACTAGAAAACCTTACCAATCCAAAGCCTAATTGTCATCAATCCAAGGTGTGATAAAGGTTCATGATCATCTTAGGGAACCAAGAAGGCAATTCAAAAGAGTTAAAAAGGTGATTAAAATGGGTCCATCCAGCAAGCCATGTATTTCCACTACCTTTGCAAGGGAGCCATTCAAGTCACTTTAGTCATAAAGTCATGAGAGAAGGTGACGAACTAAGGAATTCAAGCAAGCAATTCTAGCCATTAAAGCCTATGGTGTGAGCCATGAAGCCAACTAAGCCAAGTTCCACTTGGAGTCATACAATTGGAGTAGATTTCAAGCAATGACCCATTCTAAATTTGGATTTTTAAGATTTAATTAGATGGCTTGAAAAAATCATGTAAAAAGTAAGATGATTATGTATTGGTGGACCCATCAAGAGAGAAACCCTAATTTCAAACTCCATCTTGCACAGCACCGCCTTGGTAGGGCTATAAGAAGCCCTCTTCCCTCCTCCTCAACCATCCCTCCTTTTCCCCATCTCCGACTACCTTGAGCAAGGGTTTTCGGCCCAACAAAAATTGGAAAAACCCCATTCTAGTTTTCCCTACTCAGTCCGGCAATGGCCAGGTCCTTTCCTTGGGCCGGCCACTCCCTTATCTTCTCTTCCTCCCTTCTTCCTCTGGTCTCACCAGAAAGTTGTTTAATTTCCCCCCTTCTTCGTGTTCCAACGACCTGGAGTTTCAGAGCAGAAATAGGTGCACCCACTGGCGATGGGCACTTCCTAGGCTACCCAAGTAAGCCCCCATGTCCCTCTATGTTTCCCCTTCATCATCCCCTAGAATCTGGCAAGATCTGGCATTTCTCGGTCGGAGAATCAGTTGGGGAAGATGGGTTTGTTCCTGAACCCTCACCTGACCGTCCCAGAGGCGTGGTGCGCGATGCATGCCTAGGGCATGGCCACTGGCGCAGCCTTCTAGCGTGTGCAATGTGGGGGCACGGATCCTGGCTCATCCAGGATGCAGGTGGTGCCCAGGGAGCTGAGACGTGCTGTATTGCACCGAAGATGCGCTCGCGCTATGCCATCCATGACGTGCGTCATTTGGGCATGCGTGCGTGTGCGAACACTATCCCTGGCACGACCTTCGGACATGCACGATGTGAGGGTGTGGGTCTTGGTTCAACCAGGGCATGCAAGTGTCCCAAGAACCGCAACACGCGGGCCTCGCGTGGATGAAATTGGCTTGTCCGTGATTTTGGGACACTAAAACTACAATTACGGAGGCTATAGGACTCCGATTGATGATTCGAAAGAACCATTGCATTCGTATCAACGATGCAGACCTAATGAGATTGTACAAGTTAGGATTAGAGGACTATTTAATATGACTATATCCTAAAAACCATTGAGATCTTCTAAATCTACTTGATCAAAGATGATAAAAAAAGGGCAGATCTATCCGTTACTCTAGAAATCTAAATAGTGATATATAAATGGATAGAAAATGATATTTGAATCCTTGTTGTTAAACAATATATAGGATTTTATAAAGATGGGTCAAGTCGAGTAATGAAGAACCTGATTCTAGGAACATTGAGGTAGGTAGTCTGATACTACTAAGTTTTTTAACTGCCTCTTAAACTTTGACTTACCTTTATTACTATTTTTAGCATGCTTTTTTATGCGATATTAGCATGAACTAATTTTCTGCATTGCTTGCATGACTTGAAAGTGATTGCATAAATTGCATGGTTTATGATGACTGCGATTTGGATTATATGTATGCTTTTTGGGCCAAATAGCCTTATATCACTATATACATGTTTTGGATTTGGTTACATAAATTGCACGATTTTTGATAATTGAGATTTGGAATATATGCATAATTATATGCATTGCTTGCATGTTTTTGAAACCCCTGTGCATAAAATTGCATGATTTATGTTGATTGAGATCGGGGTTTCATGTATTCATATTTTTGGGCTATTGAGCCTGTGGGCACTATGCTGAGAGGTTGTGTACGGGGTTGGCCTCCCGACCTCTACCACCAAAAGGGTGGATGGTATCATTGCCAAAAACGGCATTGTCCCTTCCCTGACTGCTGTGGTAAATAGGGACCACCACTGGAGGTGTTCATGGCACCCTTTTGGGGACATATCCATAGTCGTCGTGGAGGCTATGGTGGACTGGTCTCTAGATACCGGAGACACACGATTCAGAGGGGTTCTGGTCTTGAGCATAGTGACCCTATGATTTTAGTGTGATGGATGTGCATATAGCATTGAGATGGTCATATACGAGTACTCCTGACCAGTTGGCGTGATGTGTATGCTGAGAGACTAATGTGCATGATACTAGCATCTGCTTGAACTGTGACTATTTTAAGAGTTTCATGATTATTATATTTGACTCGCTAGTTTGATGCATTTGCCGAGACCTTCGCATATGGATCTATTGATTTCTATTTCATGATTTTGATCATATTTATATCATTGAATACTAGATTTTGAGTAAGGATTCCATGCTTGAAATTGCATCAATAAGCTTATATTTTATGCATAACTATGCATGCTTACACAAAAAGAATCACTGATGTTTTACATGAAAAGCTGTTGAAATCATGCATGTTGCCTACCATGTTTTCAAAATAGTAGTATCAGGTCACCTACTGAGTATGAGAAATACTCACCCTAAAATATTATTTTTCCAAATTAGCTCCACACAGAATTAGAAGAAGCATCAGAACATGTTAGTGCTATGGTCAAGTGAATGAAGCGAAGACAAGCATGAATGTAAGTAAATACTCTAACTTTTGGACATGTTTATGTATTTATTTATAGTTGGGTTGTGAGCTATGACTGGATAGACCTGGGAAGACATTTATGATTTTCAAAATTTTCAAAACTACTTTACTCATCTCAAAAACAAATGACACTAGGGGTTTTCAAAATGAATTTAAAACAAAAGATTTTCTGCTGCATTGCATTGTTTTCAAAAAATGTTTTCCAATAGGGATCGATCCCGCCCTAGGAATTAGATATTGCATTTTAAAATGCAGGGGAAAACACAGGTCGTCACAACTTTCCTTCCATGAAAAAGACTAAAAGTTAGAAACCAGCCATCACGTCTCTCTTATGTCATCTTTCCACTCCTCTTTCTTATATCACCTTGCTAATTCATCTTACATCTAACCTTCCTCATTCAATACCGCCACTTCCCTCATGTTTTCATCCCTTCCTAAGTTAGGAAACCACTCATCTATATATAGCCCCATGTTCCCCATGAATTTTCTAAGTAGAGGTTGAATGACACAACCTTGAATTCTAGCTTTCCTTTAGTTCTTAAGTTGTTGCTAGATTTTGAAACTTTGTTGTTGTTTCTCTTCTTTTGGTTTTCTAATTATTCTCTTAGTTATTTGCTCTCTAATTCTAGGTTAGTAATTTATTTCCATAACTTACTTTCATAGTTGTTTCATGTTGTTTTTACTTCATTGAATTCCATACCTAGTTTCACTCTTGTTCCCACTCTTAGAAGAGCTTGGCACTAGAAAAAGAAAGCCAAATGTCCAAAAAAAGGCTTTCCTTACCGAGCAAGTGAACTCTTTGATACAACATAAGACCCCACTAAATTTTAGAAACCTAGGGTGTCCTACCATTTCTTGCATTATTGCATATCATATCATAGATAGGGCACTACTTGACCTCTAGGCTAGTGTTAACTTGTTTCCATACTCTGTTTATGACCAACTAAGACTCAGTGAGTTAAAACCAACCACTACCACACTACAATTAGCTGATAGATCTGTTAAGATACCTCGTGATTTGGTTAAAGATGTGTTGATATAGGCAGACAAGTTTTATTACCCAGTTGATTAATTGTACTGGACACCCAACCTGTATTTGATCCCAGTAGTCAAATTTCAGTCATACTTGGAAGTTCATTTCTTCAGCATAAATATTTTTGTATGATCCTATTATTTTTGTTTTGGTTAATTGCCATGAATAAATAAGAGCAATACCTTTCTTTCCAATTTTTTTTATTGAATCTGATAAGCTTTAAGAACCTTATGGAATGATATAGGCCATCCTTGTTCAACCCAGAACAGTACCTACCTAATACATTATACCACTAGTTAGCCCTTGTGCCTATTATCAAGCCTTTTCTTTCTTAACCCCACTTACCTTAACTAAGAAAAATCTAGTACCTATTTTCAAAAAGAAGTAGAGTTTGTAGAAAAAGTTCAAAAAGGACAAAATTTTAAAGAAGTAAAAAATACAAAAATTCATATGATGAAAGAGTCTCTCTTTCAAAAGAAAACTAAAAAGAAAGAAATATTAGAAACAAAGAAGAAAAATTAAAAGAAAAGGACAATAGTACAAAAGATATTCATTTAAGTATAGTCAAAGTAAAGTTGTCCAACAATCAAAAGAAGGCTTCTTGTCAATTTTGAAATTTTGGATCCCTATACCCTTCTTTTCTGAACTTATCCCAAGCCTAGATTTTGTCCTAAGCAAGGACCTATGGACCTTAGGTGGAAAATAGCTTAAGGAGGATATAAAAATAAGGACCAAGGTAAACTAGCCCTACTAATCTTGGTAATAAAATCTATTCTTAGGGAACATATTCCTTTGCCTCTTCAGTGCTTAGTTTCATTTGAACCATTAGCCTTGTTGGATTTGGTCACATAGTGAGAGAAATATGTTTAACCCCATTTTCTAAGAGCTTCATTTTTCAGAGTATACCTTTAAGAATTGAGTTTAAAACATATTTTCAATGGAACATAAGCATGCCTAATTAGAATTCCTGACTTACGTAGTCATACACACACACACACACACACACACACACACACACACTCTCCCAGAAATAATTATAATAAAAGGACTTTAGTATGTGGAGAACATGTAGAATTGTCATTCTTCTCTATTAAGTTGTTAAAACTAGTAGAGAACTAATGGATGAGGATTCTCAAAGATAAAATAAAGGGCTCAACCTTATGGAATTTTGTGGGTATATTCATTGCAAATCATCATGAAGCTTAACTTGTACATTAGGGGTAACCTAGGGGTTTAATGGCTTGTTGCATGTTCTAAATGCAATCATGAGTGCCTATTAAAATGGTAGCCATTTTACCTTTTATGATTTTTTGAATGCTTTGCTTGAGACTAGCAAAATGCTGGTTGGGGAGGGGGGGGGTTGATAAGTTTGAAATCTTGTATAAAAATCACTCAATTAGTTACCCATGTGTTGTAACATATAGAGTTAAATTAAGGTTTTTGGCCAAAAATTGTAACACATACATTTTTTTACCTAATAAACCAAATATTTGATAATTTGCAGGTTTGGAGCCATATTTTTTTAGGATATAATTGGGGAAGTTAAAGGTGACAAAAGTGGGCCCATGCATAAGCCATGCGAAGTCTACCACTCTAAATGGGACATACTTAAGTCACCCAAGCCATGAAGGATATGACAAGCTAAGAAGCCTATCCAAACATCGAGCCAAAGGGTTGCCACCATGCCAAGACAAAAGAGCCCCTAAAGCCAACCACGTAATCAAGCCAAATGAGCTCTCAAAGTAGGCCACATGAGCCAAGTTACATGGAAGGCCATGACTGGAGGAAAATCTAAAGAAAATATCCATGGGATTTTAAGGGTTATTTAGAAGATATTTGAGGGAAAATTCAATTGGTTAAAGTAGCATGTGGGCCAAAAGGAAGAACCCACTTTATTTTTCTTATTTTGTCATATTTTTCTCACCTTTTTCTCCCTTTCCACTCACCATATAAGTCCACTACGAATTTTGCACCTTCCTACCTAAGAGTCCTACCATTCTAAAACTCTTCAACCAGCCCACAATCCTAGATCTACCCAACCCTCCACGTCACCTCATTACCTTTCTTTCCCCTTAACCTTCCATGTCTTTCCACTTCCCTCTCTCTCTTTCTTAACCACTTAGATCCATAAGTATCTTTCTAATCACTTATCTTATCTTTTTGACTATCCTAGATCTAATCCCAACTTTACATTCAATCTCCACATCATCCCCTTCAATTTCTAGGTTGACTAGTTCTATGAAAGGTTTTAAACTTTGACCATTTACTTTTTAGATCTAACCATCCTTATTAATCTCAATGGCCCCATGAGAATATATTGTACATACTATGTGCGGTTTAGTCCATCTAGATCTGAGTTTGCTTGGAAATAGATGCAATTGTGAGTTTTACAATAGGACCTTTTGTCTACGGGAGAAGGATTTCCTTAAAATTTGTCTATCATAGGTTACCTTCATTTGATCTTTGTATATTTGTGCAGAGTCATATGCGTCTTTCCTCAATTCTTCCAACTTATGGAGTTAGAGCTTTTAGTGGGTCCCAACAGCATCTAAGTCAAAATTGAGCTTCTTGATAGCCCAATATGCCTTGTGTTCTAGCTCTACTAGTAAGTGGTAGGCCTTTCCATAGACCAAGTGATGGGGTGACATGCCTATTAGAGTTTTATAGGCTGCACGTTAAGCCCACAAAGTGTCGTTAAGTTGCATAGGCCAATCATTCCTTCTTGGACTGAGTATCTTTTCTAGGATGTGCTTGATCTCCCTATTGGATACTTCTACTTGGCCATTGGTCTGAGGTTGCACTACTACATAGGGGCTTTTAAAGTTGGCTAAAAGTCATAATTGAAGTAGCTTAATCAACTACTTCTATAGAGCTGACTTGGAAAGTTGACAACTTTTAAAGTCAATTAGGTAAACGACTTTAAAACTCAAGGACCTTTGAAGTCGCTTAAACCAACGACTTCAAAAGTCACAAACTTTTGAAGTCATTTTGGATAAGTGACTTCAAAAGTCACAAATAATTGAAGTCATTTAGACCTGGACAACTTCAATTGATTGTAATTTTTGAAGTTGCTTAACTTAAATGACTTCAAAAGTTCAACTTTTTTTAAAGTTATTTAGCCCTAAGAGACTTCAAAAATTTGTAACTTTTAAAGTTGCTTAGCCTAAGTGACTTCAACAGTCCAACACTTTTGAAGCACTTTTGCAATCGCTTAGGCTAGACAACTTCAAAACTTATAAACTTTTGAAGTCACTTAGACCTAAAAGATAAAAGTTGTGACTTTTGAAGTCACTAAGCTTAAAAAACTTCAAAAGAATTTTTTTTTTTTTTTAATTTTACATTCTAGAACTACCACCTATATACATTGAATAACAAACATCCTATACACCTGATACTTTAAACAATCTTTATGAACATGAAAAACCAACATCCAATATAACATACATCCACATATTTCTTTACACAATACCACCTGTATACATTGAATAACAAACACCTATACACTTGATACTTTAAATAATCTTTATAAACATGAAAAACCAATGTCTACTACAACATGCATCCACATCTTTCTTGATACAATACTACCTATATACATTGAATAACAAACATCATATACACTTGATACTTCAATCTTTATAAACATGAAAACCCAACATCAACTACAACATGCATCCACATCTTTCTTGATACACTACCACTTGTATACATTGAATAACAAACGTCCTATGCACCTATCACTTCAAATAATCCTTATAAACATGAAAAACCAATATCCACTATAACATGTACCCACATATTTCTTAGAATATAACACCTAATACATCCATAATGGGTACAAAACATCCAAATCCATCATTATCCATCCACATCTATCTTGAAAATGCTTTATAAAAGAAACGGCAATAGATGCATTCTTTATAACATCCACATTCACTTCATTTGTAAATTCATACACGTTTGCATTTACTTTCACATTCTAAGTAACCTACTCATTCATCATCTTATAAAAGTTATATAATTCAATGAATATATTGAAAACCAACCGCCACATATTCACTTCATGTACAAGTTCCAAATTCACTTCATCCATATTCAGTTATTCTCACACTCCAAGTTTCCTCTCATTCATCGCTTGAAGAATATATATATTAAAGAAAATAATAAAAAAGAGCATAAACAAGTGAATGAAAAAAAATACTTTATTATGTATTTCACATTCATGTAGTTACTGCAAGTGATCTAATTGAAACTCATTACATACTCAACCCATTCAATTCATATTTCATTGAGATTTACTCTTGAGTAACTCTTCTTATTTGCACACTCAAAAAGCACAGCAGCCTATAATACAACATATTTAATTAAGGTCATACTTTTTTTAGCTAGATGGAAAAAAAACTATATAAAATATAAGATAATGAAAAGTAAAAAGGGTCTTACATTTCTTAAATGGGAGATAGGAATACTATTGCATATGAGGGTCCTCATGTATCTTAGGACATAGTATCCTTACTCCCAATCAGGCTGTTGTTTAGGGCACTGTGCAACAAGGACAATAAAAAAGAATCCATAAATAACATTTGTAATATTATAGGTTTAATTAGTGGTAACATAGAGTAATTAATTAATTTCTATACCTTAACATTCTTCCAAGTAAGTTTTGATTGTTATATAACCTCAATCATATTAGCCCATTCAAACTATACTCTACAAATTTAAATTTCAATTGTATTATAGATTAATAACAAATTATTTATATACACAAGAATAAAAAAGGGAAGCATGCCCACCATGCACATCTAAAACAAGCAAGATCTAATGAGACCTACATAAACAGCCATCTGAATTGTAATTGAAGTTGACAATTCCTAAGTATATAATAAGTTGGTAAGAAAATAAGAAAATTAAAACTTACCTACTATTGTAGGGAATTATTAAGCCTTATCCCTAAGAGAAGTGAAGAAGCCTAGTAAAATATCCTTAGCACGCCTCTCTATCAGCCATTGCTCTATTGCCCTAGAAATAATGTAGGGTTAAGGAATTGGTAAAGTGTACCCTCACCCTTAAAAAGGCCAGTCACATCATTCAAGAAGTTGCATAAAAGAAATAATTATTACTTATAAGCTGAAAATTTATCATGCAAATATCAAATATTTTATAAGAAAGTATGTGCATATACCCCATGTAGGAGACAATGTGAGGGTGCTCGAGTTGATCTCATAGGAAAACCTGTAATAGGTGCTCTACCATAAGTGGTACTTCAACAACATCCTCGACAAGTACTCCCTCCTTGATTCGTATAGAGTTGATTGTCATATCATCGTTGATGAGATAGTTGATTAACCTTAGGGATCGAGGCATGTTACGTGAGATTTCCACATGCTCCTTAGACGGCTACTGTAAAAGATGTACAAAATTTCATCTAAATAATACTAATTAATGAATGGGACCTAATTTAATATGAAAGAAAACAAAGATATATACAAGCACTTGTTCCATTGATGCAGCAGCAATAGATGATACTATAGAGCCAGCCAACCTCGATGACACGTGTTGTTGCTGATTAACCATATAAAGTTATTAAATAATTAAGTTGAGGTCTCTAGCTAAAAAATATTGATAAGGTAGTATGATAAAATACATACTGTGGACTTTATGGGAATGAGTAGTGCCTCTAGCCAAGCGACATGATATGCAATTGCTTACCCAACGATTATAATAATTTTCATTTCTAATGGAAATGGTAGGCAGACATTAGCATTCAAAGCCATGGTAATGGACACCCGCTTAGTATGTGGTGGCATACTAATTCTGTGCAAAATGGTTGATTCATGTTCATAGCATGAACCAATTGCCATGATGTTTTAATTGGAATCCAAGGCCAATAGGCATTGATCCACTTATAAATCAAATATACAATAGAGAGTTTGAGGTAGAGAATTATTACAAAAAGGACAATGAAAATTTCCAGTTTTGTATATATATATATATATATATATATATATACCTCCTAGGCTAGAATTTCCTTTTTGAGTAGAACCATTTGTGCTTCATGATCTTCTTCAATTGGAGAATTGTAGCTCGCATTTGATGGGGGTATAAGGGCACTGCAAGAATTATGTGCAGGGGATGAAGTAACTATCATCAAACCTCGCTCACCCAACTGACTAAATATATTTGTCTTTATTTTCTCAACCAACTCATTGTAGGCCTCCTCATCATCTTGAATTCTAAGTAAACATACTTTACCAAAGAATTTAGAAGGAACAACACCATGACCCATGCTCCTAACTCGACTAGGGTGGTCCTTCTTACTAGCAATAGCCTTATACAGGATGTCCTCATTGGCAACAGTGCTGCTTAGAGTTCTAGTAATTGTGTTTTCTTAGTAAGAATGTCTAGCAAAATTTAATTAGAAAGACATGATCATGTCATCTAATTAATTGTATAAATTTTATAGACAGGTGGAATGTAATGATCCAAATTTTGGAGACATTTTGTATAAAAACCAATCATGATATTGTAACTTGGTCTACTTTGGGAATGAATATATGTTCTTACATGTTTAATGGTTTTATTAGGTGGTGGGATGTTTGCTCCTAATTCACATAGGGATCTTAGGACTTTGTGAAGAAACTCAATGCCACTAAATTCTACTCTCAAAATGGAATCTAACACCTTAAAGAACGCCGAAAACGGAGCTCATATGAAGAAGTTAAAAACCGCAGGTGCCGTTATGTCTTCTTCCTTCTCCCGATTTCTCCAGAAACCCCCCTCTCCCAAATTTTTTGAAAACACCAGCACAGCCTCTGTAAGGTGGTGCCAGGGGAAATGGTGGCACCGCCTTTTTCGCTCTATAAATCCCCTTCTCTCCCTCTTTCCAAATCACATTTTCTCCTCCCTAATCATCCCCAAAAACCAAATCTCGCACTAGGGGTTTGGAGGCGAGTTCAAGGCCTCATCGCGGGGTGTAGCTGGTTCTCTAGGTATGAATCTCTTCCCCAGCCTCTTCCTCTCTCTTCCCTCTTCTTTTTCTCTCAAATTTTTGGCCAGATCTACTAGATTTCCAGCTGGAAATCACCCTAAATAGTGCTGGGTTTCACTTAGCCAACAAAGACGACACATACAATGTGTCCCAAGGACGCTACGAGTTACGCGCACCCAGAACGCATCTTGGGACAGCGTCGGCGCATGTACACATGCCCAACTGGGACACGCGGGGCATCCTGGGAACTGGAACACATCCCACCTGCATCAGGGACGCATCCGCGGACCCAGACTGGGATGCGTTGCGGCACTTCTCTTGAGCATGCGACCTTGGTCACGGCTCGACCAGGACACGCACGCGTCCTAGGAACCGCGACACACAAGTGCTACATGGAAGGTCCTAGATCGTCTATTAGGAGAAAGAGACTATTTAAGGAGAACATAGCTTGACAACTAAATAAATCTTATAAATTCATAAGATCAAATATGACTAGACCTTAAGAATAAATACAAGAGAGGCCTTAGGACATTCTTAGCCTAAGATTGGACCAAGACTTACGTAAATCAACTCTTAGAAAATCTAAATCATATAGATTTAGCTGTTAAACGGTGAATCTAGAAATCATGATTAGATTTCATGTTTAAATGACATACATGACCCCATAAAGGTGCCCTAAGACTCGACTAAAGAAGGGACATAAGCAAGGTGATGACAATCGAGGTAGGTCATCTGATGCTGCTATGTTTTTCCAAATATACTTAATTTGTTGGTAATCTGATACTGCTATGTTTAAATACATCCCAAACTCTAAGTGATTTACTTGCCTTTATAATGCTTTTGAAATATGATATTCTTATACGAGCATACGGAATTGTTTGCATGATTTATAACATTAAAGCATTTGAATTTATCATTGCATTTAGTATGCTTTTATGATGTTCTTATACAAGCATGTTTTGAGAAGTGTAGCCTTGGCCTATGAGGGTGGACCAGAGAGAGCTGACAGGCTTCTAGGCAAGGTTATGACTTTGCATGCCATGCTCGCATACCTTGAAAACAAATGCATAAAATGCATGATTTATGTTGATTTGAGATTTGGATTATGTATGTTTGTGGTCTATTGAGCCTAGTAGACACTATGCTGAGGGGTACGGGTTTGGCCTCCTGGCCTCTACCACTAAAAGGTGAATGGTATCGCTGTCAAAAACGGCATTGTCCCTTCCTTGACTACTGTCGTAAACAGGGACGACCACTGGAGGTGTTCACGGCACCCTTTCGGGGACATATCCATAGTCACCGTGGAGGCTATGATGGACTGGTCTCTAGATACCGGAGACACATGATTCAGAGTGGTTCTGGTCGTGAGCATAGTGACCCTATGATTTTGGTGTAATTGATATGCATATAGCATTGAGATTGTCATATACGAGTACTCGTGACCAGTTGGCATGACATGTACGCCGAGAGACTCATGTGCATGATACTAGCATATACTTGATTGATGACTATTTTAAGATTTTCATGAGTATTCTATGTGACTCGCTGGTTTGATGCATTTGCCAAAATCTTTGTATATGGACCTATTGATTTCTATTTTAGTTGTATTCATATGACATGATTTGTATACGGATTCCATGATTGAAATCGCATCAATAAGCTTATGTTTTATTTATAACTATGCATGCTTATGCAAAATAAATCATTGATGTTTTACATAAAAAGCTCTGGGAACCATGCATGAAGCATACCGTGTTTTCAAAATAGTAGTATCAGATGAATATGAGAAATACTCACCCTAATATATTATTTTTCCAGATTAGCTCCACACAGAATTAGAAGAAGCATCAGGAACATGTTAGTGCAATGATTAAGTGACTGATAAGAAGATAAGCATGAATGTAAGTAAAGACTCTACCTTTTGGACAAGTATCTGTATTTATTTACAGTTGGGCTGTGAGCTGTGACTGAATAGACCTAAGAAGACATTTATGATTACAAAAACTACTTTGGTTGTTTTGAAAGAAAATGACACTCAGGGTTTTCAAAATGAGTTTAAATGAAAAGATTTTCTGTTGCATTGTATCGTTTTTATAAAATGGTTTCAAATAGGGATGCATCCCGCCCTAGGAATTAGATATTGCATTTAAAAATGCATGAGAAAACCCGGGTTGTCACATGGAACCACTTATAATGTGAGAGGCAATTTGTGTAGTACTTTCATTTTGGAACTTGTTACCATATGGCCCACTAAATGCACCATCTTCCAAAAGATGGAGTGATCATTGTGTTCCGTAGTCCCAAATTTCTTTTGCTTTCAAGCAAAGAACAAAATGTATATAACTATAGTAGCACTAAATTGAAACGGATAAATTGTCATAGATGCTTCCTTTGTGCTCTTCTAAACAAGCATATCCCAATCTGGACAAGTGGTGTCCCATATTTGTTTCATGCACCTTCTCCCCTTGCACTCTTTGCTTGCACATTTGTACATACTTGATCAAGTGCAATAATCAAATGTTACATGTAATTAATTTAATGAAACATCGTTGCTGCAAATACCTCAAATTCGGCAGAAGTGTGATTTTGTACAAATGCATTCCAAACCTCTTTGTCAATGACAATGGAGTAAATGGCAGGCACCGTGTACAACCTTAACGGATAGTTGATATATGGAGCTATATAATTACTAACAAGGTAGTTCTTCCATTTTCTCCATTACTCACCAGCTCCTTGCAAAGCATGCCTCTTCTTGTCATCACGCATGTCAAAGGTAGTCTACAATGTACACAATAAATTACTAGATTTGAAAATAAGGTAAGTTATAAATTATATAATACATGTTATTAATGTTTATATCCTTCACCATTTCCCATATTGAATCTTTTTCCGAGGATGGCACAAGTCTCCAATTCTCAAATGTGATAAGAACCATGCTTCTTACTATAGAGTAGAGGAAACTACTATAAGTAGTTGCAATCTTACCTATCTCTTACTCTCTGCTGTTATATTGAACAATTTCTTTAATTCCCTTAAACTTTCTCTTGATAACCTTTACCATTGTTGTTTAGCCTTTGCCTTTCTCTTTTGAGCAGTGCTCATGTTGGCCTTTCGTTCATACTCTTCATTTTGGCCATAATCTTCATTTTGATGTTCTTCTCATTCCATCGTTACTACAAAGGAGAACACAATGATATTAGAACAATGACATAAAAAAAAGCCTTGTAATTCATTTTAAGAAAACAAACTAACATGACATATGCGGCAAACAAACTGAAAGCAAATTTGATAAAACATTCATGAAAATAGAAACTTTCTAAAGCATAGATATTTCTAAAATTAAGCTTTCCTAAATCAGTATATAAGTAAAGTAATGTTAACTTGCATGATTCTAGCCATCACATAGCACATGTATATACACATTCATTTGCACTCGTATAAACACGACTGAAATAGTTTAGCTTTATGTAAGCAACTCTACCATTCGATTATCAAGAGATACATCTTAAAGCATTTACTAGTAAACTTCCATGTATGTCATGTTTTGTCTTGCCCATGCCCATTTCTAAAAATGCATTATAAGTCATTCTTATCAAAATGATCAAGAGTGCCCTAGGACCACCTATTGATTAGACACATCTTTTTTTCTTAAACACAATTAGGTGAAATGTAGTTATTAATTCTCAAGTTATTCAATGGTGTTTAAAAATATGGAGTTTCATGTTTCTTTTCTAAAGATCAAGATTTTTAGAGAAATGAGTGCTACACTTCTATTGAAAATACGGCAAAGTCTCCACTATTTTTTGGACTTAGGCATTTTACGCATGGGAATGAAATGTCACTAATAAACACAGTTTAAGTAAAAAATAAAATAAAGGAGAGTCCATCTCCATCCATTCACATAAAACATACAATATCTAACATATGTGGCAAATAGACAGCAAGCAAATCAGACAAAGGATGCATGAAAATATAAGCTTGCTTAGTATAGATAGTTGTAAATGTAAGGGCTACAAATTGGATGAGTGGTAAGACAAAAAAGGATAGAAATAGAAGTGAAAATATTAGAGGAAATTTAGGGATAGCACCAATAGGTAACAAGATGAGGGATTTTAGACTTAGATGGTTTGGAAATGTTCAAAGGAGACCAACAACGGCACCAGTTAGAAGGAGTGAGGCAATACAAGTTGAATGTTTTAAAAGGGAAAGGGGAAGGTCGAAACGAACGTGGATAGAAGTGGTGAGGAAAGATTTAAAAAACTTTAGGACTAAATGAAGCCATGGTATTTAATAGAGTGGAATGTAGGAATAAGATTTCATGTGGCCGACCCCTAATTGGGATAAGGTCTTGATGATGATGATGATGATGTAAGGGCTATAAATCCCATACACATTTCAATAGTCTTTAACTAAAGCATTGCATTCACATCTCTTAGTGGGAAGGATGCATTCCATACAGAGTTGGTGAACATAGCTTGCTAATGGTCATTCATAAGATTTCTTAAGGGATGAACTTCTTAATTCTAAATGACTATATGTATTTGATTGACACTAAGCTTTCAAAGTTTACATGTGCCATAAAATATTATAGAAATAAACTCCTATAGAACTAAAGAAATGTGACAACTAAAGAAGTACAAAAATTGTAGTAATAAAAGAACTTTAAGTAATATAAGATGATTAAATTATGAGGTGGGAAATGTGTGTGTGTGTTGGCTTGTAAGTAAAGGAGAATTCTTTCTTCCTCTCCATCTAAAAGATAAAGCATAACCAACATGTACTTCTTACAAATATTTGGAAAACTTTACAAGAATAAGAGAGTTATTGTATTCTCTCAAATACAAAGAAGTTTGGAAAAAGAACTCTCTCTACAAAATAAAGCACAAATGTAAATATTAGATAGAGAAGGTCCTCAATACAATAGATGAAAAGAATTAAAATAGAATAGCTTAGAGCTCCTAGCTCAAGAACATGCTTGTAGTGACCCGAGTTTTTGAGATACATTGTCGGTATTTATTTTCAAAGGTGGCTAGCCAAATTTGCAAAATTTTTAAAAACTTAAGTAGTGAAAACATTTTCTTTGAAATTCTTTTCTAAAAACTCGAATGCCACTTTCCACTCACATACATGTACATAATTTTGTATACAACATAAATTTTCATAGAAATTCATTTTATCAAAATTGTAGGATTGATGCAGTGGTTCACATATATAGCCCCCTTATTACATCTAATGTCCAAAATAAACAAATCAAAATACAATCCAATCTTTTCATAATCTTTCATAGTCTTGATCAACAATATGGTCTTCATATTTCCTTCTCGTATCCCTCTACTTCTTTCTTTCTAGATCTGAGATATTGTAAACATTCAACATTTACAATATCTTAGCAAGCTATGCTTGGTAGGGGATTCAAGAAGCATATGAATTCATATAATTTAAAATCACAACATTCATAATCATCATATTCAATGAACCACACCATATATGATCATTCTATCATAATTCCATACTAATCACCACTACATTGTATATATACATAAATATTGGTAATCACATTTACCGAGCATCTCATCATGCCATATCATAAGGCATCTTACTATGCCATGCATCATAATGCAAAAAATACTCAAAGGATTACCATGTCACAGTCTAATCCGTACTAGCGCATTTGGATAACTGCCTTGTTCACCACTGCTACCACAGTGGAAAATATTATGTCACTACCCCTATGGGAAGACAGGATTTTCATAGTGGCGGCCTTCCCATAATTGCCCCACCCTACTTTTAGCCCCTCAAAGGGCAAGGTATCATCATATTATCAAATTTTGGGAAGCGGGTGACAAACCCTCATAACTTCCCTAGCATAGCATCCTTAGGCTTATGCCTATTTAAAACAAAATCATAAGCCTCCATGCTTGCATGTAAAGTAATTCTTTTACTTATTGGACAACTTGTCTGTTTATATCATCATCCTCATATTTTGATACACTTATAGTGAGGATATGATTTCACCTTTAATTTAGGGATCACCATTTAATATGAATGATACCCATATTCATTTATGTTTAGGGATCACCATTTAATATGAATGATCCCCATGTATTGATTTTATGTTTATCAGACTATTTGTCTATTTATCTAGGGCTAGAATATTTTCTACTTCCCTATGTATATCTAAGGTTTCTCTCAATTCTTAACTTTACCATTTTATGCCTGTTTTCTCATCAGTTGGTTGGATCATAATTATTTCTAAGGTATTTATCACAATACCTTTGTATCATGTATGTCAATAAGATAATGTATCAAAACATGTTTCTTTCATGCAAATGCATTCTTTAAATCCACCTACCTTCAAGTAGTGATCCATCCCTTTAGATCTTCCATGATCCTGATTGACGTATGTAATCTGTAAATCCATACATACTATCAATATTTATACAATTTGAATAATCCTATATACATTGTTTATCATATCTATATTCTTTGTCTAATCTTCTCCTTTGATATAAAGGATCTAGATCTTGTGTCCTATCATGATCTATCTTCCTTAGATAGTGTTCATCCTATTGATCAATAGATCTGACGGTTAGAGTGACCTTCTAATCTTTCAGATCTAAGTATTATCTATTCCTAAGTCTTTGTGTATTAGTTTCTTTGATCTTGATCTTTCACAAATCCTTTGATCAACAATTTATACTTGTTGAACAAGATTAAGGGCTTAGATCTTCTATCATCTAGTTTTTCTTTGATCTAAGTTCAGTTGTTTGATCATCCCTAAGGAGGATGATCTTAGTTTTCTTCCTTGAATCATATTTGATCAAAGGTTTGGATCCTCTAACCTAATGATCTATATTTTTCTATAACATACATACATAGACACATAATATTAGAAATACAATATTAGGATTCTTATTGTTCTTGATCATTGAAGATCTCCTTATGGATCTTGTTTGATCATCCTTATCTTACTTACAATTTTTATTAGGATTAGATAAATTTCTATCTTTTATGTTCTTATTATTATTCAACCAGTTAATAATTTACTGGCTAAAAATGGTTTATTTTCTTCCTCAGTCTAGACTACTCCTTATGTCAGAATTGACCAGTGCTTATCTGTTAAAATCTGCTCAAAGAGTGGTTAATATATCGCTCCTATAAGGAGACGTTTAGACCTCACTTACGTCAATGAGAGGCGAGGGAAAAGCACTTGGCTCTTGTATACCCCCTTATAACCACAATGTTCAGATTCCACTAGAGTGGCACTAGCACAACCTTTAACAAGGTCCTTATGAGCTCTTTACCCTAAGTACTCTTTCTAATTGATTTTAATTAAATTCCTGAACGTTTAAAATGTCATTCATGGGGTTTATTATTCTCCTAGTTTGGGCCAAAGATTTAATAATCCTTATATTGTCCTACTAACTGTAGCCTTACTAATATTAATTCAAAGTCAAATCATTTCTTCCTCTTATGTGTTCATGAAACTCTAATTTCCAATTAGATTACATTTTTGGTGATTTATGCTTATTATATCATAACAACTACTTAATAATTAAATCTACTAATAAAATTTGACAAAAATTAAACCATAAACTTTAAAGGATAAATTCAATATAAATTTAACAACCATTTATACTAACATGCTTCCTATGAATGTAACTTAACCTAATGGAATAAAACTATAATTAAACTAACATGATCCTAAGTTACAATTCCATCATTAACCTAATGGAAATCAAATTAAACTAACATGGCCCTAATTCCTACTCCTTAATAACCTTAGAAATTTTAAGGTAAACCATGCTGTAATTACACTAACATGGCCGTAATATTATTAAATCTACCAACCTAATAACAACCTAAGATCATTTAGAGCATTTATACTATAGTAAAGAAATAACTAGCATGGATCCTATTATTCATGCCATAAATCAACTTTACAACTAAATTAACTAGAAAAATAAGATTATTAGAAACTTTTAATCATGATCCAATCATGCAATTTTAGGTTAATCCTTTAGATCAAGGGTTTTAATTACATTTAAGGTTTTTACTTCATTAAGGTCCAAAGATCATATCCACACATTTTTGTCATATATCATACATGATCTTATTGGATCTCATGATAATCCCATTCATACAAACCATCCATAGGGTATGATCATTCTTGATCTTACATATCAATTGGGTCACTTTGTATTTTTAGGGTATTTTTACCATAAAGGGTAGATTTCTCAATTTTTCATAGATCTATTATAATAAATCCTCAATCTCATATATTATTAACATTATATCACTAATGGATCAGTCCCATAAGATCTGATCATCCTAAATTTTATAGATCATGAAATTTGGAAGCTTATTTTCTCTAAACAGAAAGTTTATTGAATTATTTCTTACATTTTATGGTTTCATAAGAAAATAGACTTCATAAGATTTTCATAGCTTCTTTTTTAATCTTGATTTGGAGTTCATATGACTCCTGAATTGAGGAAATAAGTTCATAGTCATTCTAAGAGCTTAGATTTGATATGGCCGTTAGAACGCGACGAAATAGGTGGACTGGTCGTCCTACCTTGTTTTTGTAATAACCCCCATTTTTTTGTAAATTGATTGAGAAAAATCAATAAAGTTTGAGTTTTAGATATTTCGGGCTGAAATATTTGGGTTATTTAAAATATACTTTTTATAAAAGTATAATCAAATCATAAGACATGTAAAATTGAAATTAAACTTAGCAAACCCTTCAAAATGACTGTAAGCACGACAAATTTCGAATTCGGATGAGAAATCCTTAAGTTTTTCATTTTTTGGACAAAAAGGGTAAAATAGTAATTTTACCCAAAAATCAAAATATTCCAAAAATCAAAATATGAAACATCAAAATTTAGAATGTACTGAGAAATACGAATCCAACGCCACTAAGTACACTCAAATCCGAGATCATGGGAATAAAACCCAAAGTTTTATGCATAAAGGGCAAAACGGACTTTTTACACCATGTGGGGCCCACATGGGGCCCACATGGGGACCACCACGTCCCCAACAACCACTTTGATCAGCAGCCCATGTGAAACATGGGTCAACAAAGATCAGCTAGTCATGGGTTAGGTATGGGAGCATTAAAGACTTTCATGCCATTTTATATTAAAAAATACATAATAAAATCATGAAACAAGACCCAAAATGCCTATAAATACAACCCCAAAAATCCTCATACAATCCCCACGAAATTATCTTCAATCCCCTTGAAAAATTAGATCTAGGATCCCTCCCAAAACCCCAAAATTTCCAAGAGCTAAATCTTTTTCCAATTTGTTTTTTTTAGATTAGAACAAGAGACCTAAATTCAATTAGGCACTCTGTTCTAGATCTAATTTCATCAATTTCACCGTCCAAAACATCCCAACACATCTATTCTACAAAACCCCCAAAGAAATTTCAAGATCCAACGGTTCAAACAACGGTATTTACGCGAAAGGTGGATTTTAGGCTATATCGTCATCAACGAGGTATTTTTTTAATTGGGCATGTAAATCAAGTTTTCTCCTCAATCAAGTAAGTGGAAATCCTTTTCCTATATTTTTAGTAATGTTTTATGTAATTTTTATTTTACTGTAATTAATTTTGATAATAAAAAGATAAAAATAAAGTAAACAACAGAACCCTTAATTAGGGATGATGGAGTGCTCCGATGAGAAATCTGACTGTACCAATCGATCCGAGAAGGGTCCAAAACCCCTAGGGTAGAAGTTTCATCAAAATCGAGACCTTTTGGGCCCTCAATTGCAAGAGGATTGATTGGACGGTCCCGTAATGGACTGTCCGATCTCCAGATCGACGACGCCCACGTGACGCACCGTCGGAACGGCGCGTGCGATACGCGTGGAGCGTACGTTCAAGCGCACGGAAGGCGCGTCCGTCCAAAGGACGAGCGGACGCGCCCGCCGATGGCCGGTTTGCGGGCGCGCGGACGACGGCGTTCGCCTCGTCCCGTCCGCGTCTGTGGACGTCCGCGAGCGCGCGTCGGGATTTCGTCCCAGCGGACGCGCCCGACGACGCCTGGTTCGTTCCGCCGGTTCGTTCCGCCTGTCGTTCCGCCCGACTAATCTGGGCCGTCCTTTCCTTGGGCCCCAGATCAAATCTAGGCCCTAGGAAGGACCGTGAACTTCCGGGATCAATTCGAGTCATCGAACTCCAAATTGAGATCGGAAAGAAGCTATGGAAAGCTTAAAACCTCTATTTTCTTATGGAATAATAAAAATGACATGTTATTCAATAAAAACTTTCTGTATTTAAGAATTAAGTTTCCAATTACATAGATTTTCAAGATCTGAGATGATCAGATCTTAGAAACATGTTTTCATAATGATCTAATACTTAAATAAAGTTATATCTATGTTTAAATTGGATATATATGAGATATATTAAGGGATCTACCCTTTATGATAGAAAAACCCAAAAAATACAAAGGGACCCACTTGATCAATGAGATCAAGTGTGATCAGATCCTTGGGATGGAAAGAATAACTGTTTATATGATGAAATCCAAGGAAATCATGGATGGATTATGATAAAAATAGATCAATGTGATCTTTTGACCTTAATAGAGAAAATTCTCTAAATATAACTAAAGTCCTTAATCAAAGGCAAAGATCTAAGATCAAATGGTTGGATCATAAGTAAAGGTTTCTAAAAATGTAAATCTAATTAGTTTCATTTTATGTTATTATGTTATAAAGCATGCTAGTATAACATTTAGAGTTTATGTGTTCATTCTTATCATAAGGTGCTAGAGTTAATTTAAGTACCTTGCCTCATTTTCATTGAATGTTAAACTAAGTAGTTTTATGCTTTAAATTTATAATTCATTTATAGTGGAATGTTAGTAGTAGATTTACTTGTTATGTGATAAAAAGCATAAAACATCAAAAATGTATTCTAATGAGAAAGTAGAGTTTCATGACACTAATAAGAATGGAGTACCTTGGACTTAATTAGTAAGGGCTATAGTTAGTAGGACAATATAAGGATTATCAAATCCTTGGCCCAAATTAGGAAAAGAATAATAAACCCCATGAATGACATTATAAATATTCATGGACTTAATTAAAATCCATTAGAAAGAGTACTTAGGGTAAACATGCTTATAGGAACCTTATGAAAGGTTGAGCTATGGTCATTCTAGTGAATGATGAACATAGTGGTTAAGGGGTTATCTAATAGAGCCTCGCTCTTCCCCTACCTTCGGTGACGTTTGTGAGGTCTAAACGCCTCCTTACATGAGGATTGAAGTAACCACTTTGTGTTCACCCATTCAACTAGTAAGCCTTAGCCAATTGGAAATAAGAGGAGCAGACTAGATTTAGGCTTGAATAAGCTACCTTCAACCATGCACATTAACTGGTTGAATAATAATCATAAGAGCATAAAAGGTTAGTAAATTACCTAACCCTAATAAAAACAGTAAGTAAGATAAGAATGATCAAACAAGATCCATTAGATCTTGGATGATCAAGAACAATAAGAATAAGAACACTATATTGTACTTAGTATGTATGTTTAGTAGTATACTTGTTATAGTTCATTAGATTAGATAATCCAAACCCTTGATCAAAGGTGATTCAAGGAAGAAAACCAAGATCATCCTCCATAGGGATGATCCAAGAACTGAACTTAGATCAAAGAAGAACTAGATGATAGAAGATCTAGGACCTTGATCTTTATCAACATGAGTAGATTGTCAATCAAAGGATCTATGAAAGATCAAGATCAAGGAGATGAACATACAAAGACTTAGAGATAGAAAAATACTTAGATATGAATGATCTAAAGATCATTCTAAACATCAGATCTAGTGATCAATAGGATTGTTCATAATTTATATATTGACAATATGTATGGATGTACAGATTTCATACATCGGTCAAGATCATGGAAGATTGGGGAAAAGAGATCAATCCTTAAAGGTAGGAGGATTTGATTAATGCATTTACATGAGATATTCATGATTGTACTCATGATCTTATGTTGACAAGAGTAATGATAATACTTGTAGTAAATCTCTTGAAAACCTTATGATCCAACCAAACACCTATAAGATGGTTAAGGACTAAACTATAAGTGAATAAGGAACTAGAAAATATTTCAGCTCCTAAGTAAACAGACATATGGTCTGATATATATATATGAAATCTATTTTACATACAAGCTTGGAGGCTTGTGAGTTTGTTTTAATAGGCATGAGCCTAGGGATGCTATTGCTAGAGGAGTTATGAGGGTTTGGCCACCCGCTCCTTGAAATTTGATGATATGATGATACCTTGCCCAATGAGAGGCTAAAAGTCGGGTGGTGGCAATTATGGGAAGGCCACCACTGTGAAAGTCTTGCCCCCCATACGGGCAGTGACATAATATTTTCCACCGTGGTATCAGTGGTGAACAGGCCAGATATCCGAGCGCGCTAGTACGGATCAGACTGCAGCATAGCAACCTTTCTGATTATTTTGCACTATGATGCATATGGGAACAGCATAGTGAAATGCCTTATGTTATAGCATAATGAAATGCTAGGTAATTGTATATTACCAATGTTTCCCAAGAAGGGAAATTCCCAGTATGAGATTAGTCAGAATACTAAATTCTCAACATAAAGAGAATTGATCAGCTTAGTTGGGAATGATATTTCACTATTTTCACAAATTTAATTGGTTTACCCATGAAGGGTATGTATGTATATAGATATACATAACTTACAAAATAAAGAGTATGTTTGAGGATAACGAGATTATGAAGGATTGGAATTACATTGTCAATTATTATGTTTCTTGAATCCCCTACCAAGCATTGCTTGCTGAGATATTGTACTTGTTGCAATATCTCAGATCCGGCGAAGGAGACTTAGGAGCTGAAGACTATAGAAGACTTGAAGAGAATAATCTTCAAGGTATACCCTTGAAGACATGTATTTTTATTTGTTGAGAGTTTTATTGTATGGTGAGCTTGAGTTTTGGATTATGTAATTTGGACAAGTATTGTACTAGATTTGGTCAGATCGTGAACCACTTCGGATGGATCCCTGAGTTTAATAAAAGTATATTCCTTCAATGGAATTTTATTTTGTACACAAATTGTACTTATGTTATGTATGAAGTGGTGACTTGGGTTTTCAAAACAAGTTCTAAAGAAAAGAATTTCCGCTGCTTTGTTTTGCGAAAAATTTTACACTCTTAAGGGCCCCGCCTTTCAAAATACTTTACAAATCATGTTTTCAAAAACCCGGTCGTCACGCTTGGTATCGTAGCGATTCATCCAAATACAAGACAAGACAAATATGTCCAAAAGAGAGATTATAATCCATGTCTAGATTAAGATAGAAATAGTTGTATAGAGGATTGATAGAAATTTTGAACATATGCCACCAAAGAAAATCACAAGATAGGCAACTCAAAATACTCCAGCTTGACAAAATGGAAAGAGTAACAATGAGCAATGTGGAAGAGATGATAACAAGAGATGATGACAAGGGTGTTGAAGAACCTTCTTCCTCACCTATAGCAAACCCAAGGTTCATCATCTTCTCTAGAAATACCAAGTAAGCAGGCTCAGGTTCAACCTAAAGTGAGTGAATAAGAGATAAGTTATCAGTTGATGAGAAGGAGTTATGTGATAAACTCATTAGTTAAGAGATAAGTATAAAAGGAGGTAACTCATTAGTGAAGGATAAGTCTTGAAAGAGTAGCCTCATTTGTTGAAGAGGATGTAAAGAGTTGACTCATTAGTGAGGAAAGAGTTAAACTCATTATTTGAGGAATATGGAAAGAGTAGACTCATTTGTGAAGAAAGAGTAACTCATTTGTGAAGGATGAGTATAGAAAGAGTTAAACTCATTAATTAAGAATAAATATAGAAAGAGTTAGTGTAATGACGGAATAGTATAGTATAAGTCGATATTACTTAGTGAAAGGAAAGTCGATATACTTAGTGAAAGGACTCGAAATACTACTTAGCAAATAAGAATTCCAATAAAGGGAATAATAAGATATAGAAATCCATAGGAAAAACATTACAATAGATGTAAGGTATGATGTTCGTGTCTAACCTAAAGTCCCGAGTAAACATACAAAGTACGTTAATACAAGTATGTATATAACCATTATTAAGTAAAGTATGTATATAACCATTACTAAGTGAAGAAATGGAGATAAAGAGAAAAAACGATAAATTGGAAAAGAAGATGAAAAAAAAAAAAAATAAAAAAGAAGTCAAAATTTAACCTTATAGAAAAGATGAAATGGAGATTTATGAGAAATAGGTGTTAAAGATGAAAACATTAGAAGTATTGTAAAATTCAAAGTTAACATTACATATATAAAGAAATATAAATGTAGGAATTAGAATTGCTACATGCATAGTATTATGAAAATTAGTTAAATGAAATTAATCATCAAAATAGAGAGGATATGGCTTGAAAGAAATTTAAGGAGATAGGTAAGAAAGTGCAAAATTTGTAAATGAGAATAGTTTGAAATAAATATGAGTAAGGAGTGAAGCAAGTATTTTTCTCCAAAATTAGTGAGGCAAAGGAATTAGTGGAGAAATGATAAAATTTTAGAACATGAAGAGATGATCTTTGATATTAGAATAAAATGAAAAGGAAAAAGAGAGTTAGATATGTTAAAGGGACAAAAATAAGTATTAAGAAAGACAATTAAACCATGAGAATATATGGTTAAAAAAAAAATTATAGCTCTATATATGGTACAACAATTATGAAATCACCGAGTTAGAAATTATAAAGGTATGACAAATCATTGTGGAAATTAGCACTAGAGGATTTTCAAGGATTAAATAATTATTGATATAATAACTTTGGTGCTATTGAAAATAATTTTGGGACTATCATTGATTAGCATTGATTAAGTCATTGATTATCATGGTCATGGATCATGAAAACAAAGAGAAATATTGATTAGCATTGATTAAGTCATTGATTATCATGGTCATGGAACATGAAAACAAACAGAAATATTTATTAGAAAAATATAGTCATTGAATATCATGAATAGGAGTACATCTTATTGATCAAGGCAAATGAAGAGCTAACTATGAATAAAGATATTACTTCCAATTACATGATGGAGTTGGTGATATTGAAAGATTTAAGAAATATAGTAAGGGGAAATATAATTTTTTGAAGGAAAGGTGAAATAAAACATGAGAAATGAAAACAAATATTGGTTGTTAAATTTAAGTTTAAAGATGATTGTGAATGAGATATAAATCCAAATTGTTGGAGAAATAAGTGGCTAGAAATTTTAAGATAGTTTGAAGATTTTCAATCTTACATGAGATTGAATGAGAAAATATCTATAATAGTTGAGGAAAAGAACATCAAATTATATGAATGAGTTGAAAGAACAACTTTTTAAGGATATGGAGTGATTATAGCAATTTACATTATGAGAGTAACAAATTTCTTTTAGGAAAATAAAAAGGAGGAATCAATATAAGGATGCATAAATGATGTTGAGGAAATTAAGTATCCTTTTTCTCTATAAGGATGATCATTTTCAAATTTATTATTAATTGGGAATTGGAAATGCAACATCAAAGTATAAAATATAAAACAAATTTTAAAAGTTCTATGAGTTAGATAACAGATGTTCATGAATTTGAGGAGAATGAAATATATTGAATGAAGTGGTGATGATATATGGAAAGAGATTTCAAGAAATCAAGAGCATTCAGGGCATATATGTTAGACACTTACAAAACTTGTCTTATAAGTGTACATGTGATTAAAGAAAGCAAAGTTTAGGTTATATAAATTTTAAGGATAGCATGGAATTTGACCCAACAAAGGTGGAATATGAGATCGAAATATTAAATAACAATGACAATTAGAGAAATATATCTCTTATTGATTTTATAACATAAGGACATTCTTTTAGTGAAGATTTGCCATTGGGTACATAAATCCTAAATGAGTTGATAATAGATTGTTGAGAATTAAAGACTAGTTGATAAATTATGGTGTTTGTAAAGACATAAGAAGGGATGATTACAAAGTCAATATGGACTCTTTTAATTGAAATTATCAAGAATATCGCAAATAAAGAGTTAGTATGATATGATAAAGGCTATGAGGTATGCTTTGAAAGAAGCATGAGGAAATGCAAAATCAAGAAATTTTGAAGCCTATGACATATAAATATATATATAAGAGGAAAAGAGATAAATATTATCATAGATTGTGAATAAATATGAGAAAGAAATAACAAAAGAGGATCAGAATATATATACAGAGTTAAACGACACTATCTTGGATTGAAAAATGTAAAAATTCAAGTATTATGAATAAAATGGTACTCAAAGGGTGTTACAAAAATAATGGACGGAAATGAGGAAAGATTCATTACAAGGAAACTATTATTGAAGGATTTAATTTGACAAAAAGTTGTCAATAGAAGGAAATAGTAAAGAAGTATGAACTGTAAAGAAGAAATAAAGTATATCCTTCCAAATAATGGAAGAATAAGAAAAGAGAAAATTACTTCCAAAGATTGGAAGGTTGTTACAAAGAACAATAGTTGAAGTTATAGAATCTTATCAATATGTATTATAAGAAGTCTAAGGACTATACATAGTAGGAAAGCTATGTCCAAACTTTATATGTTAATACATAGTAGGAAAGCTATGTCAAAACTTTATAAGTTGAAAAAGAATGAGGAATAGAAGGCATAATGGAAAATTGTGAAGTATGGAAAGATTGGTGAAAATTACCAATCAAGTGAAATGGAAGGTTTTGAAACAAAAGGGATAACTCAATAAGAGTTATTAATCATCTTTTTGGGAAATTCTAGCAATAACCAGCTTTATTATATAGAGCATTATTAAGGTTAGTCATGGAGGAGCATTTTAACCTTTGAGAAAAGATAGTATAAAAAAAAAGGGATGAAAGGAAATAGAATTTCCATAAGTGGCAAGGCCACATGTGTAAGGATATGAAAGAATTGTGAAAACTCCTAAGTGAGTTGTATTACAAATTTCGAGGACGAAATTATTGTAAGGGGGGAAGATTGTAATAACCCCCATTTTTTTGTAAATTGATTGAGAAAAATCAATAAAGTTTGAGTTTTAGATATTTCGGGCTGAAATATTTGGGTTATTTAAAATATACTTTTTATAAAAGTATAATCAAATCATAAGACATGTAAAATTGAAATTAAACTTAGCAAACCCTTCAAAATGACTGTAAGCACGACAAATTTCGAATTCGGATGAGAAATCCTTAAGTTTTTCATTTTTTGGACAAAAAGGGTAAAATAGTAATTTTACCCAAAAATCAAAATATTCCAAAAATCAAAATATGAAACATCAAAATTTAGAATGTACTGAGAAATACGAATCCAACGCCACTAAGTACACTCAAATCCGAGATCATGGGAATAAAACCCAAAGTTTTATGCATAAAGGGCAAAACGGACTTTTTACACCATGTGGGGCCCACATGGGGCCCACATGGGGACCACCACGTCCCCAACAACCACTTTGATCAGCAGCCCATGTGAAACATGGGTCAACAAAGATCAGCTAGTCATGGGTTAGGTATGGGAGCATTAAAGACTTTCATGCCATTTTATATTAAAAAATACATATTATAATCATGAAAAAGACCCAAAATGCCTATAAATACAACCCCAAAAATCTTCCAAAAATCCTCATACAATCCCCACGAAATTATCTTCAATCCCCTTGAAAAATTAGATCTAGGATCCCTCCCAAAACCCCAAAATTTCCAAGAGCTAAATCTTTTTCCAATTTGTTTTTTAGATTAGAACAAGTGACCTAAATTCAATTAGGCACTCTGTTCTAGATCTAATTTCATCAATTTCACCGTCCAAAACATCCCAACACATCTATTCTACAAAACCCCCAAAGAAATTTCAAGATCCAACGGTTCAAACAACGGTATTTACGCGAAAGGTGGATTTTAGGCTATATCGTCATCAACGAGGTATTTTTTAATTGGGCATGTAAATTATGTTTTCTCCTCAATCAAGTAAGTGGAAATCCTTTTCCTATATGTTTAGTAATGTATTATGTAATTTTTATTTTACCGTAATTAATTTTGATAATAAAAAGATAAAATTAAAGTAAACAACAGAACCCTTAATTAGGGATGATGGAGTGCTCGTATGAGAAATCGACCGTACCAATCGATCCAAGGGTCCAAAACCCCTAGGGTAGAAGTTTCATCAAAATCGCAGACCTTTTGGGCCCTCAATTGCAAGAGGATTGATTGGACGGTCCCGTAATGGACCGTCCGATCTCCAGATCGACGACGCCCACGTGACGCACCGTCGGAACGGCGCGTGCGATACGCGTGGAGCGTCTGTTCAAGCGCACGGAAGGCGCGTCCGTCCAAAGGACGAGCGGACGCGCCCGGCGACAGCCGGTTTGCGGGGCGCGCGGACGACGGGCGTTCGCTCGTCCGTCCGCGTCTGTGGACGTCCCGCAGCGCGCGTCGGGATTTCGTCCCAGCGGACGCGCCCGACGACGCCTGGTTCGTTCCGCCGGTTCGTTCCGCCTGTCGTTCCGCCCGACTAATCTGGGCCGTCCTTTCCTTGGGCCCGCATCAAATCTAGGCCCTAGGAAGGACCGTGAACTTCCAGATCAATTCTGAGTCATCTGAACTCCAAATTGAGATCGGAAAGAAGCTATGGAAAGCTTAAAACCTCTATTTTCTTATGGAATAATAAAAATGACATGTTATTCAATAAAAACTTTCTGTATTTAAGAATTAAGTTTCCAATTACATAGATTTTCAAGATCTGAGATGATCGGATCTTAGAAACATGTTTTCATAATGATCTAATACTTAAATAAAGTTATATCTATGTTTAAATTGGATATATATGAGATATATTAAGGGATCTACCCTTTATGATAGAAAAACCCAAAAAATACAAAGGGACCCACTTGATCAATGAGATCAAGTGTGATCGAATCCTTGGGATGGAAAGAATAACTGTTTATATGATGAAATCCAAGGAAATCATGGATGGATTATGATAAAAATAGATCAATGTGATCTTTTGACCTTAATAGAGAAAATTCTCTAAATATAACTAAAGTCCTTAATCAAAGGCAAAGATCTAAGATCAAATGGTTGGATCATAAGTAAAGGTTTCTAAAAATGTAAATCTAATTAGTTTCATTTTATGTTATTATGTTATAAAGCATGCTAGTATAACATTTAGAGTTTATGTGTTCATTCTTATCATAAGGTGCTAGAGTTAATTTAAGTACCTTGCCTCATTTTCATTGAATGTTAAACTAAGTAGTTTTATGCTTTAAATTTATAATTCATTTATAGTGGAATGTTAGTAGTAGATTTACTTGTTATGTGATAAAAAGCATAAAACATCAAAAATGTATTCTAATGAGAAAGTAGAGTTTCATGACACTAATAAGAATGGAGTACCTTGGACTTAATTAGTAAGGGCTATAGTTAGTAGGACAATATAAGGATTATCAAATCCTTGGCCCAAATTAGGAAAAGAATAATAAACCCCATGAATGACATTATAAATATTCATGGACTTAATTAAAATCCATTAGAAAGAGTACTTAGGGTAAACATGCTTATAGGAACCTTATGAAAGGTTGAGCTATGGTCATTCTAGTGAATGATGAACATAGTGGTTAAGGGGTTATCTAATAGAGCCTCGCTCTTCCCCTACCTTCTCGGTGACGTTTGTGAGGTCTAAACGCCTCCTTACATGAGGATTGAAGTAACCACTTTGTGTTCACCCATTCAACTAGTAAGCCTTAGCCAATTGGAAATAAGAGGAGCAGTCTAGATTTAGGCTTGAATAAGCTACCTTCAACCATGCACATTAACTGGTTGAATAATAATCATAAGAGCATAAAAGGTTAGTAAATTACCTAACCCTAATAAAAACAGTAAGTAAGATAAGAATGATCAAACAAGATCCATTAGATCTTGGATGATCAAGAACAATAAGAATAAGAACACTATATTGTACTTAGTATGTATGTTTAGTAGTATACTTGTTATAGTTCATTAGATTAGATAATCCAAACCCTTGATCAAAGGTGATTCAAGGAAGAAAACCAAGATCATCCTCCATAGGGATGATCCAAGAACTGAACTTAGATCAAAGAAGAACTAGATGATAGAAGATCTAGGACCTTGATCTTTATCAACATGAGTAGATTGTCAATCAAAGGATCTATGAAAGATCAAGATCAAGGAGATGAACATACAAAGACTTAGAGATAGAAAAATACTTAGATATGAATGATCTAAAGATCATTCTAAACATCAGATCTAGTGATCAATAGGATTGTTCATAATTTATATATTGACAATATGTATGGATGTACAGATTTCATACATCGGTCAAGATCATGGAAGATTGGGGAAAAGAGATCAATCCTTAAAGGTAGGAGGATTTGATTAATGCATTTACATGAGATATTCATGATTGTACTCATGATCTTATGTTGACAAGAGTAATGATAATACTTGTAGTAAATCTCTTGAAAACCTTATGATCCAACCAAACACCTATAAGATGGTTAAGGACTAAACTATAAGTGAATAAGGAACTAGAAAATATTTCAGCTCCTAAGTAAACGGACATATGGTCTGATATATATATATGAAATCTATTTTACATACAAGCTTGGAGGCTTGTGAGTTTGTTTTAATAGGCATGAGCCTAGGGGATGCTATTGCTAGAGGAGTTATGAGGGTTTGGCCACCCGCTCCTTGAAATTTGATGATATGATGATACCTTGCCCAATGAGAGGCTAAAAGCTCGGTGGTGGCAATTATGGGAAGGCCACCACCGTGAAAGTCTTGCCCCCATACGGGCAGTGACATAATATTTTCCACCGTGGTATCGGTGGTGAACAGGCGGTTATCCGAGCGCGCTAGTACGGATCGACCGGCAAAGATAGCAACCTTTCTCGATTATTTTGCACTATGATGCATATGGGAACAGCATAGTGAAATGCCTTATGTTATAGCATAATGAAATGCTAGGTAATTGTATATTACCAATGTTTCCCATGAAGGGAAATTCCCAAGTATGAGATTAGTCAGAATACTAAATTCTCAACATAAAGAGAATTGATCAAACTAGTTGGGAATGATATTTCACTATTTTCACAAATTTAATTGGTTTACCCATGAAGGGTATGTATGTATATAGATATACATAACTTACAAAATAAAGAGTATGTTTGAGGATAACGAGATTATGAAGGATTGGAATTACATTGTCAATTATTATGTTTCTTGAATCCCCTACCAAGCATTGCTTGCCGAGATATTGTACTTGTTGCAATATCTCGGATCCAGGGAAGGAGACTTAGGAGTCAAGACTATAGAAGACTTGAAGAGAATAATCTTCAAGGTATACCCTTGAAGACATGTATTTTTATTTGTTGAGAGTTTTATTGTATGGTGAGCTTGAGTTTTGGATTATGTAATTTGGACAAGTATTGTACTAGATTTGGTCAGATCTTGTGAACCACTTTGGATGGATCCCTGAGTTTAATAAAAGTATATTCCTTCAATGGAATTTTATTTTGTACACAAATTGTACTTATGTTATGTATGAAGTGGTGACTTGGGTTTTCAAAACAAGTTCTAAAGAAAAGAATTTCCGCTGCTTTGTTTTGCGAAAAAATTTTACACTCTTAAGGGCCCTGCCTTTCAAAATACTTTACAAATCATGTTTTCAAAAACCCGGGTCGTCACAGTTGGTATCGTAGCGATTCATCCAACACAAGACAAGACAAATATGTCCAAAAGAGAGATTATAATCCATGTCTAGATTAAGATAGAAATAGTTGTATAGAGGATTGATAGAAATTTTGAACATATGCCACCAAAGAAAATCACAAGATAGGCAACTCAAAATACTCCAGTTGACAATATGGAAAGAGTAACAATGAGCAATGTGGAAGAGATGATAACAAGAGATGATGACAAGGGTGTTGAAGAACCTTCTTCCTCACCTATAGCAAACCCAAGGTTCATCATCTTCTCGTAGAAATACCAAGTAAGGTGCTCGTGTTCAACCTAAAGTGAGTGAATAAGAGATAAGTTATCGCTGATGAGAAGGAGTTATGTGATAAACTCATTAGTTAAGAGATAAGTATAAAAGGAGGTAACTCATTAGTGAAGGATAAGTCTTGAAAGAGTAGCCTCATTTGTTGAAGAGGATGTAAAGAGTTGACTCATTAGTGAGGAAAGAGTTAAACTCATTATTTGAGGAATATGGAAAGAGTAGACTCATTTGTGAAGAAAGAGTAACTCATTTGTGAAGGATGAGTATAGAAAGAGTTAAACTCATTAATTAAGAATAAATATAGAAAGAGTTAGTGTAATGACGGAATAGTATAGTATAAGTCGATATTACTTAGTGAAAGGAAAGTCGATATACTTAGTGAAAGGACTCGAAATACTACTTAGCAAATAAGAATTCCAATAAAGGGAATAATAAGATATAGAAATCCATAGGAAAAACATTACAATAGATGTAAGGTATGATGTTCAGTCTAACCTAAAGTCCTGAGTAAACATACAAAGTACGTTAATACAAGTATGTATATAACCATTATTAAGTAAAGTATGTATATAACCATTACTAAGTGAAGAAATGGAGATAAAGAGAAAAAAACGATAAATTGGAAAAGAAGATGAAAAAAAAAAAAAAAAAAAAAAAGAAGAAAAAATTTAACCTTATAGAAAAGATGAAATGGAGATTTATGAGAAATAGGTGTTAAAGATGAAAACATTAGAAGTATTGTAAAATTCAAAGTTAACATTACATATATAAAGAAATATAAATGTAGGAATTAGAATTGCTACATGCATAGTATTATGAAAATTAGTTAAATGAAATTAATCATCAAAATAGAGAGGATATGGCTTGAAAGAAATTTAAGGAGATAGGTAAGAAAGTGCAAAATTTGTAAATGAGAATAGTTTGAAATAAATATGAGTAAGGAGTGAAGCAAGTATTTTTCTCCAAAATTAGTGAGGCAAAGGAATTAGTGGAGAAATGATAAAATTTTAGAACATGAAGAGATGATCTTTGATATTAGAATAAAATGAAAAGGAAAAAGAGAGTTAGATATGTTAAAGGGACAAAAATAAGTATTAAGAAAGACAATTAAACCATGAGAATATATGGTTAAAAAAAAATTATAGCTCTATATATGGTACAACAATTATGAAATCACCGAGTTAGAAATTATAAAGGTATGACAAATCATTGTGGAAATTAGCACTAGAGGATTTTCAAGGATTAAATAATTATTGATATAATAACTTTGGTGCTATTGAAAATAATTTTGGGACTATCATTGATTAGCATTGATTAAGTCATTGATTATCATGGTCATGGATCATGAAAACAAAGAGAAATATTGATTAGCATTGATTAAGTCATTGATTATCATGGTCATGGAACATGAAAACAAACAGAAATATTTATTAGAAAAATATAGTCATTGAATATCATGAATAGGAGTACATCTTATTGATCAAGGCAAATGAAGAGCTAACTATGAATAAAGATATTACTTCCAATTACATGATGGAGTTGGTGATATTGAAAGATTTAAGAAATATAGTAAGGGGAAATATAATTTTTGAAGGAAAGGTGAAATAAAACATGAGAAATGAAAACAAATATTGGTTGTTAAATTTAAGTTTAAAGATGATTGTGAATGAGATATAAATCCAAATTGTTGGAGAAATAAGTGGCTAGAAATTTTAAGATAGTTTGAAGATTTTCAATCTTACATGAGATTGAATGAGAAAATATCTATAATAGTTGAGGAAAAGAACATCAAATTATATGAATGAGTTGAAAGAACAACTTTTTAAGGATATGGAGTGATTATAGCAATTTACATTATGAGAGTAACAAATTTCTTTTAGGAAAATAAAAAGGAGGAATCAATATAAGGATGCATAAATGATGTTGAGGAAATTAAGTATCCTTTTTCTCTATAAGGATGATCATTTTCAAATTTATTATTAATTGGGAATTGGAAATGCAACATCAAAGTATAAAATATAAAACAAATTTTAAAAGTTCTATGAGTTAGATAACAGATGTTCATGAATTTGAGGAGAATGAAATATATTGAATGAAGTGGTGATGATATATGGAAAGAGATTTCAAGAAATCAAGAGCATTCAGGGCATATATGTTAGACACTTACAAAACTTGTCTTATAAGTGTACATGTGATTAAAGAAAGCAAAGTTTAGGTTATATAAATTTTAAGGATAGCATGGAATTTGACCCAACAAAGGTGGAATATGAGATCGAAATATTAAATAACAATGACAATTAGAGAAATATATCTCTTATTGATTTTATAACATAAGGACATTCTTTTAGTGAAGATTTGCCATTGGGTACATAAATCCTAAATGAGTTGATAATAGATTGTTGAGAATTAAAGACTAGTTGATAAATTATGGTGTTTGTAAAGACATAAGAAGGGATGATTACAAAGTCAATATGGACTCTTTTAATTGAAATTATCAAGAATATCGCAAATAAAGAGTTAGTATGATATGATAAAGGCTATGAGGTATGCTTTGAAAGAAGCATGAGGAAATGCAAAATCAAGAAATTTTGAAGCCTATGACATATAAATATATATATAAGAGGAAAAGAGATAAATATTATCATAGATTGTGAATAAATATGAGAAAGAAATAACAAAAGAGGATCAGGAATATATATACAGAGTTAAACGACACTATCTTGGATTGAAAAATGTAAAAATTCAAGTATTATGAATAAAATGGTACTCAAAGGGTGTTACAAAAATAATGGACGGAAATGAGGAAAGATTCATTACAAGGAAACTATTATTGAAGGGATTTAATTTGACAAGAAGTTGTCAATAGAAGGAAATAGTAAAGAAGTATGAACTGTAAAGAAGAAATAAAGTATATCCTTCCAAATAATGGAAGAATAAGAAAAGAGAAAATTACTTCCAAAGATTGGAAGGTTGTTACAAAGAACAATAGTTGAAGTTATAGAATCTTATCAATATGTATTATAAGAAGTCTAAGGACTATACATAGTAGGAAAGCTATGTCCAAACTTTATATGTTAATACATAGTAGGAAAGCTATGTCAAAACTTTATAAGTTGAAAAAGAATGAGGAATAGAAGGCATAATGGAAAATTGTGAAGTATGGAAAGATTGGTGAAAATTACCAATCAAGTGAAATGGAAGGTTTTGAAACAAAAGGGATAACTCAATAAGAGTTATTAATCATCTTTTTGGGAAATTCTAGCAATAACCAGCTTTATTATATAGAGCATTATTAAGGTTAGTCATGGAGGAGCATTTTAACCTTTGAGAAAAGATAGTATAAAAAAAAGGGATGAAAGGAAATAGAATTTCCATAAGTGGCAAGGCCACATGTGTAAGGATATGAAAGAATTGTGAAAACTCCTAAGTGAGTTGTATTACAAATTTCGAGGACGAAATTATTGTAAGGGGGAAGATTGTAATAACCCCATTTTTTTGTAAATTGATTGAGAAAAATCAATAAAGTTTGAGTTTTAGATATTTCTATTTGAAATATTAGGGTTATCTAAAATATACTTTTTATAAAAGTATAATCAAATCATAAGACATGTAAAATTGAAATTAAACTTAGCAAACCCTTCAAAATGACTGTAAGCACGACAAATTTCGAATTCGGATGAGAAATCCTTAAGTTTTTCATTTTTTGGACAAAAAGGGTAAAATAGTAATTTTACCCAAAAA
This sequence comes from Warburgia ugandensis, assembly GCA_035236585.1. Taxonomy (NCBI): domain Eukaryota; kingdom Viridiplantae; phylum Streptophyta; class Magnoliopsida; order Canellales; family Canellaceae; genus Warburgia; species Warburgia ugandensis. Next base: position 40,825,184 of record CP141138.1, read on the forward strand.
TCAAAATATTCCAAAAATCAAAATATGAAACATCAAAATTTAGAATGTACTGAGAAATACGAATCCAACGCCACTAAGTACACTCAAATCCGAGATCATGGGAATAAAACCCAAAGTTTTATGCATAAAGGGCAAAACGGACTTTTTACACCATGTGGGGCCCACATGGGGCCCACATGGGGACCACCACGTCCCCAACAACCACTTTGATCAGCAGCCCATGTGAAACATGGGTCAACAAAGATCAGCTAGTCATGGGTTAGGTATGGGAGCATTAAAGACTTTCATGCCATTTTATATTAAAAAATACATATTATAATCATGAAAAAAGACCCAAAATGCCTATAAATACAACCCCAAAAATCTTCCAAAAATCCTCATACAATCCCCACGAAATTATCTTCAATCCCCTTGAAAAATTAGATCTAGGATCCCTCCCAAAACCCCAAAATTTCCAAGAGCTAAATCTTTTTCCAATTTGTTTTTTTTAGATTAGAACAAGAGACCTAAATTCAATTAGGCACTCTGTTCTAGATCTAATTTCATCAATTTCACCGTCCAAAACATCCCAACACATCTATTCTACAAAACCCCCAAAGAAATTTCAAGATCCAACGGTTCAAACAACGGTATTTACGCGAAAGGTGGATTTTAGGCTATATCGTCATCAACGAGGTATTTTTTAATTGGGCATGTAAATCAAGTTTTCTCCTCAATCAAGTAAGTGGAAATCCTTTTCCTATATTTTTAGTAATGTTTTATGTAATTTTTATTTTACTGTAATTAATTTTGATAATAAAAAGATAAAAATAAAGTAAACAACAGAACCCTTAATTAGGGATGATGGAGTGCTCGGATGAGAAATCGACTGTACCAATCGATCCGAAGGGTCCAAAACCCCTAGGGTAGAAGTTTCATCAAAATCGAGAGACCTTTTGGGCCCTCAATTGCAAGAGGATTGATTGGACGGTCCCGAGAATGGACCGTCCGATCTCCAGATCGTACTACGCCCACGTGACGCACCGTCGGAACGGCGCGTGCGATACGCGTGGAGCGTCTGTTCAAGCGCACGGAAGGCGCGTCCGTCCAAAGGACGAGCGGACGCGCCCGGCGACGGCCGGTTTGCGGGCGCGCGGACGACGGCATTCCGCTCGTCCCGTCCGCGTCTCGTGGACGTCCCGCGAGCGCGCGTCGGGATTTCGTCCCAGCGGACGCGCCCGACGACGCCTGGTTCGTTCCGCCGGTTCGTTCCGCCTGTCGTTCCGCCCGACTAATGCGGGCCGTCCTTTCCTTGGGCCCAGATCAAATCTAGGCCCTGGAAGGACCGTGAACTTCCGGGATCAATTCTGAGTCATCCGAACTCCAAATTGAGATCGGAAAGAAGCTATGGAAAGCTTAAAACCTCTATTTTCTTATGGAATAATAAAAATGACATGTTATTCAATAAAAACTTTCTGTATTTAAGAATTAAGTTTCCAATTACATAGATTTTCAAGATCTGAGATGATCGGATCTTAGAAACATGTTTTCATAATGATCTAATACTTAAATAAAGTTATATCTATGTTTAAATTGGATATATATGAGATATATTAAGGGATCTACCCTTTATGATAGAAAAACCCAAAAAATACAAAGGGACCCACTTGTTCAATGAGATCAAGTGTGATCGAATCCTTGGGATGGAAAGAATAACTGTTTATATGATGAAATCCAAGGAAATCATGGATGGATTATGATAAAAATAGATCAATGTGATCTTTTGACCTTAATAGAGAAAATTCTCTAAATATAACTAAAGTCCTTAATCAAAGGCAAAGATCTAAGATCAAATGGTTGGATCATAAGTAAAGGTTTCTAAAAATGTAAATCTAATTAGTTTCATTTTATGTTATTATGTTATAAAGCATGCTAGTATAACATTTAGAGTTTATGTGTTCATTCTTATCATAAGGTGCTAGAGTTAATTTAAGTACCTTGCCTCATTTTCATTGAATGTTAAACTAAGTAGTTTTATGCTTTAAATTTATAATTCATTTATAGTGGAATGTTAGTAGTAGATTTACTTGTTATGTGATAAAAAGCATAAAACATCAAAAATGTATTCTAATGAGAAAGTAGAGTTTCATGACACTAATAAGAATGGAGTACCTTGGACTTAATTAGTAAGGGCTATAGTTAGTAGGACAATATAAGGATTATCAAATCCTTGGCCCAAATTAGGAAAAGAATAATAAACCCCATGAATGACATTATAAATATTCATGGACTTAATTAAAATCCATTAGAAAGAGTACTTAGGGTAAACATGCTTATAGGAACCTTATGAAAGGTTGAGCTATGGTCATTCTAGTGAATGATGAACATAGTGGTTAAGGGGGTTATCTAATAGAGCCTCGCTCTTCCCCTACCTTCTCGGTGACGTTTGTGAGGTCTAAACGCCTCCTTACATGAGGATTGAAGTAACCACTTTGTGTTCACCCATTCAACTAGTAAGCCTTAGCCAATTGGAAATAAGAGGAGCAGTCTAGATTTAGGCTTGAATAAGCTACCTTCAACCATGCACATTAACTGGTTGAATAATAATCATAAGAGCATAAAAGGTTAGTAAATTACCTAACCCTAATAAAAACAGTAAGTAAGATAAGAATGATCAAACAAGATCCATTAGATCTTGGATGATCAAGAACAATAAGAATAAGAACACTATATTGTACTTAGTATGTATGTTTAGTAGTATACTTGTTATAGTTCATTAGATTAGATAATCCAAACCCTTGATCAAAGGTGATTCAAGGAAGAAAACCAAGATCATCCTCCATAGGGATGATCCAAGAACTGAACTTAGATCAAAGAAGAACTAGATGATAGAAGATCTAGGACCTTGATCTTTATCAACATGAGTAGATTGTCAATCAAAGGATCTATGAAAGATCAAGATCAAGGAGATGAACATACAAAGACTTAGAGATAGAAAAATACTTAGATATGAATGATCTAAAGATCATTCTAAACATCAGATCTAGTGATCAATAGGATTGTTCATAATTTATATATTGACAATATGTATGGATGTACGCATTTCATACATCGGTCAAGATCATGGAAGATTGGGGAAAAGAGATCAATCCTTAAAGGTAGGAGGATTTGATTAATGCATTTACATGAGATATTCATGATTGTACTCATGATCTTATGTTGACAAGAGTAATGATAATACTTGTAGTAAATCTCTTGAAAACCTTATGATCCAACCAAACACCTATAAGATGGTTAAGGACTAAACTATAAGTGAATAAGGAACTAGAAAATATTTCAGCCCTAAGTAAACAGACATATGGTCCTGATATATATATATGAAATCTATTTTACATACAAGCTTGGAGGCTTGTGAGTTTGTTTTAATAGGCATGAGCCTAGGGGATGCTATTGCTAGAGGAGTTATGAGGGTTTGGCCACCCGCTCCTTGAAATTTGATGATATGATGATACCTTGCCCAATGAGAGGCTAAAAGTCGGGTGGTGGCAATTATGGGAAGGCCACCACTGTGAAAGTCTTGCCCCCCCATACGGGCAGTGACATAATATTTTCCACCGTGGTATCAGTGGTGAAACAGGCGGTTATCCGAGCGCGCTAGTACGGATCGCATCAAGACATAGCAACCTTTCTCGATTATTTTGCACTATGATGCATATGGGAACAGGCATAGTGAAATGCCTTATGTTATAGCATAATGAAATGCTAGGTAATTGTATATTACCAATGTTTCCCATGAAGGGAAATTCCCAGTATGAGATTAGGTCAGAATACTAAATTCTCAACATAAAGAGAATTGATCAGCTTAGTTGGGAATGATATTTCACTATTTTCACAAATTTAATTGGTTTACCCATGAAGGGTATGTATGTATATAGATATACATAACTTACAAAATAAAGAGTATGTTTGAGGATAACGAGATTATGAAGGATTGGAATTACATTGTCAATTATTATGTTTCTTGAATCCCCTACCAAGCATTGCTTGTTGAGATATTGTACTTGTTGCAATATCTCAGATCCAGGGAAGGAGACTTAGGAGCTGAAGACTATAGAAGACTTGAAGAGAATAATCTTCAAGGTATACCCTTGAAGACATGTATTTTTATTTGTTGAGAGTTTTATTGTATGGTGAGCTTGAGTTTTGGATTATGTAATTTGGACAAGTATTGTACTAGATTTGGTCAGATCTTGTGAACCACTGGATGGATCCTGGAGTTTAATAAAAGTATATTCCTTCAATGGAATTTTATTTTGTACACAAATTGTACTTATGTTATGTATGAAGTGGTGACTTGGGTTTTCAAAACAAGTTCTAAAGAAAAGAATTTCCGCTGCTTTGTTTTGCGAAAAAATTTTACACTCTTAAGGGCCCTGCCTTTCAAAATACTTTACAAATCATGTTTTCAAAAACCCGGGTCGTCACAGTTTTACCAGTGAATGCCTATAAACAGGGAGTAGTGACTGGTGATAGGCAGACTGTCCAGATCTGGACCATCGGATCACCCATCATTGGATCACAGTTAATCTGAAAACATTAACGGCTAAGATTACATACCCAGGGGTTTCTGGACCCCAGCAATTCATCCAATGGCTTAGAGTTTTCATCTGAGCTATTGTATGATGGGATCTCAACCCTTCATGTTGGATCCATCGTTTTTGACAAATCAACGGCAGGGGAGATCCAAAGGAGGCCTAAAATCATCACTGGAATGCATGGAATGAAAGGGGAGGATGGTATACCACCTACTTGACCTTGTTGGAGTGGAGAGATTCATCGAAGAAGAAGAAGAAAACCCTCACTGCGTCGCATATACATATAGATGTTGACAAATCCGGTACCATTGCCGGAGATGGAGGGAGAGCTTGGGGGTTTTATAGATTTCCATGTGCTAAAGATCTTTAATGGTTTAAGATCAACATTTAATGGTCAGATTGGCCATAATAACAAGGATTAATTGCCAGAGATAGTACCCAATACTGGTGCTTGTCTTCTTTTGGCTTTTTTCAATGATCTCATCGTTGGATCATCAAACTTCTTTAAGGCTTTTGTAGATCACCTTAGCTAAAATAGATCCAATGGTGGAGATCTGGATATGAGGGCTAGAACTCCATGGCTAATTGCATTAGGATGATGCCTCCTTGGATGCCTCCTAGTTGATTTGGGATGATGCCTCCTTGGATGCCTCTGATGCAGACATGGCAACATCTGCCCAGGTGCATTTAGGGACACTCTCCCAGGGAAAAAGAAAGAGAGAGAAAGAGGGAAATAAGAGACAATTGGGGGAAATGGGGAAGGATTCTAGAGGTGGAATTTGAGGGCATGCAATAAAATCTTGTGGTAAATTTAATGAACATTTTTGGGATATTTTTGGAATTTAATGAACATTATGTTTCAATTCTTTTGAATATTTAATTGGCATTGGATTTTCCACTATCAAATGGTAGTGGTTTGACCACTCATTACGTGTTTTCTGGAAGTTGGATTTATTCGTGGGCCCCACAGAGGTGTGAAAGGACCATTTTGCCCTTTTATAGAGAAAAATACATTTTATTCTTATGAACTCTGAATTGAGTGTACTTAGTAACATTGGAATTGAATTTCTGAGTGCATTCTAAATATTGACGTCTTAGATCTCGGTTACGAGTAAAATTACCATTTTACCCTTTTATTCAAAAAAATAAAAAAGAATAGGGATTTTTCATCCAATCTCAGAATTTGACATACTCATAGTCATTCTGATCAATTTTTTTAGTACATTATAAATATCCAAGTTTTAAATCATGGTTTTATCTCTATAAAAAGAGATTTTCAATAACCAAATATTCTAGCCTGATTTTCTAAAATTTTTAAATTTCATTTATTATATTACGAAAATTGGGGTTATTACAATGCTTGCGAGCTAGATTTTCAATTTCTTCTACAAATTGTTTTATGGATACTAAAGTCTCTAACTTATCATGTGGTAGCCAACTGATCTACTGTAGATGAGATGCTAGTTGTTTGAATGGATATAACTCATCTTAAAATAAGATTTCAGAGTTGAAAGTAACATCTCAACAACCTGTCTCATATCATTAGTTGCTTGTTTTTACCTAACAACTAGTTATTTTGTAAATATTGTAAAATAGTTTTATTGTTTGTCCTTAGATAGTTGATTGTTCTTCACAAGCATAAGTTGTTCTTCAATCTAGAATTTATACCCTATTCGATTTACATGAAGCAGATTGCCCTTCAAAAAACAATTGACTGGATTCTCCAAAAAAGTAAAAATAACTTCAAGTTGTGCTACCTCTCTTATTTAGTTAGAATTAAAATAGTTGCTATTTTCAGAATAGCTACAACCTTTCTCAAAACTTATTGAAATCATGTCAATCTTATTGATGTTTGACAGCTAACTAAACTGTAAAAATAGTTGACATGATTTCCCAAGTCTCGCTAAAATAGTTGAATGGCTTAGTCAGCTAGATCACGGCACTATTTTCATATATTCTTTGAATTTCATGCTAGATAATAGCTAATTGATTTTATAAATAGATTATTGTAAATTCAAGACCAGAATAGGTTCCTCCAAAATAGCTAACATAGTTCCCTGGTTAATCAGCTAAAATAATTTTGACACACATTATCTTGTCCTTTTACTACAAAAGTTGACTATTCTTCACTTCATTCAACTAGAATTTGTTGAACTTGGATATTTTGATTTTGGATCTTATTCTCTACTAATAATTTTAACCAGTCTTATTTCCTTTGGGGCTTTTTTCTTTATGTGTGTGTGCATTGTGTTTTTAAAGGTACCAAATGGAGACTAGGAACACCACAAATGGAAATTCAAGAGACTAGCAGAAAATTGATAACCCACTTCAAAGATTAAAGCATTAGAAAGAGAGAACTACATGCAACTAAAACTATATCACACAACAAAGTCATCATCATTTACAATCTAGATCTGTCTTAAGAGCTACAAGATGTCATCCTTTTGTTAAGGAAAGCCTATGATATGTAATTTAACACCTACTAATTGAACAATTGTTTTAAAGGAAGATGATATGCAGATTTGTTAAGATGGAACTATCTTATCCCATTATGCACATGGGCTAGGATTTAGCACTTATCCAAGTTGGTTACATGACTTGCTTCTCAACCAAGAATCTATGGGTTCAACTCCACTTGCCACTTAGAAAAAAACAAAACAAGTGGTCATGGTAGATGAACTAGCTTTGTACAAAATTTTGGATAAAATAGATTAACTTCAGAAATGTATAGGTAATTGTTTAAGATCAAAAGTATGTGTCTCTTCCATTGACTAAGATGGATTCCTATTAGCAACTCACCCACCCAAAACACCCTATAGTAGATGTGCAATTAACACGTCACTCAGAAGTAAGACATGTCTTCTTCATTAGAAAGCAAATCAATAGGACACAAAATCAGATTAGTTTATCATAATAAAACATGCTAGGACAGCCTCTTCAATGTCTTCGTTAGCTAGTCCCTAAGTATATATATCTTTAAATATCTTGGTACAAAATAGAGATGGTCCCAAGTATACTAATTACAAAAAAGCTAAGGATATCAGAGACAAAATGTAGCTTACAGGTAGAATGCATCTTATCCTATCAGAATCATGTCTCGTCTACTCAAATCATGTTCATATGTCCTAATAAAATCAGAAACATTCCAATCATACTCATCCATGCACAAATCCATCAAAATTGTGGACTAGATTCGGAATATCTACTTGGAAAAGCTTTGTTTTTTCTTTCCTCCTCTTTCTTCTCCAACTTCTTCTGTTAAATCAGCTTTTCTCACCTATGCACAGGTCTAGGCATTGTTGGCGTCAAATATCACTAGCGGCCTAGATGCTCCCTCTTTCTCCTCTCTTCTTCTCCTTCTCCCCCTTCTCCCCCTTCTTCTTCTTCCTCTTTCTTCCGCCCCTTCTTCTCACTATTGATTTTTCTCACCTATGGCATGGATCGGCCCCTCTTTCTCCTCCTCTCTTCCTCTCTTCCTCTCCTTCTCCCCCTTTTTCATCTTCATCTTCCTCTTTCTTCTCCCCCTACTTCTCACCATTGGTTTTTCTCGAATGGCACCAACGGTTGGATCAGCCCCTCTTTCTTCTCCTATCTTCCTCTCCCCTCTCTTCTCTCTCCTTTCTTCTCTCTGATAGGTTTGGTTAGGGTTTTCTCTTATTGAGTTTTTGAGAATAGACCTTGGTATGTTTTCTTTTGGGCGAGTAATAACTTAAGTAAGAAGGGGGTGCCATTATCAAAATGGTCCCCTTTTTTAGTTTATTTAATAATTTATTTTAGAAAATTTTACACTTGAAAATTATAATATTTTTGCTATTTAATTATTTAGTTATATAATAATAATAATAATAATAAAAGACAGATGAAAACTACTCAAATATCAAATTTCTACAAATGGGGCCTACTATGTAAAATTACCAAATTGCCCTTTTTAAGAAAAGACAAAACCTATTCATCCAAATTCCAATTTCAACAAACTTAGTGTTGTTGGAATTTTTTTTTCTTCAAGTATCATCCCAATGTAGAGGTTTTAATATCAAATTTGATATCTATAAAAATTTTACTTTCTAGAACTCTAAAAATTGAGAATTTTAAAATGATTCTTTTTTGGCTCTGATTTCATATAATTCAAAAATTTTCTAAATTGCTATTTTAAAACCAAAGATGTTATAGAATGATTAGTGTAAATTTGGTTGATCATTCCTTGTGTTAAATTTGGTTGTACATGATGAAGTCGTTTAGTATAAACGACTTTAATAGTATCTACTTTTAAAGTCATTAATGATAAACGACTTTAGAAGTATATATTATTAAAGTCGTTTAGTGATAAATAACCTTAAGTCTCTACATTTAAAGTTGTTTACCACTAAATGACTTTAAAAGTAACAATGTTTTCAAGTCGTTTACATTAAATGACTTTATAAATTATTTTTCAATTCAAATTGTATATATTTTATGTTAATACTTTACAATATCTAATAATTAATACATAATGAAACCAATTTTTTATGATAGTCAAAATTTATTCATGCATTCTTGTACACACACACACACACGTGAGCAAGGAAATGAATGTATTTTTTAGAATAACTCATTTATCATCCTTTTGTGATATATATGCATGCATCACATATAACTCACTTATCAATCCATATGGCTCATGACAAAAGAGCTAATTGAATTTGATAAGCTTTTAGAAACCTAGGCAATGATATGGGCCATCCTTATTCAGCCCAGAGACATAGAACCTACTAAACACATTATATCATTAGTTAGCCCTTTCAGCCCATTATTAAGCCTTTTCTTTCTTAACCCCACCTACCTTATCCTAGGAAAACCTAGTAAAAATCTATTACCAATTTTAAAAAATCAGTACAGGTTGTAGAAAAAGTTCAAAAAAGGACAAAAATTTAAAGAAGTGAAAATTTCAAAATGTCATACAAAGAAAGAATCTCTCTTTGAAAACAAATCAAAAGAAAAGTGAGAAGAAAGAAATATTAGAAATTGAGAAGAAAAATTGAAAGAAGAAGATAAGAGTACGAAAGATATTCACTTTAGTATAGTCCAAGTAAAGTTGTTCAGCAATCAAAAGAAGACTCCTAGTCAATTTTGAAATTTTGGATCTCTATGCCCTTCTTTTTTGAACCTGTCCAAAGCCTATATTTTGTCCTAGGTAAGGATCTATGGATCTTAGGTAGAAAATAGCCTCAAGGAGGTTATAAAAAGAAGGAACCAAGGTAAACTAGCCCTACTAATCTTGGTAATAACATCTATTCACAGGGATCATATTCCTTTATCTCTTTGGTGCTTAGTTTTTATGTGAACCATTAGCCTTGGTGGATCTAGTCACATAGTGAGAGAAATAGGTTTTTAACCCCATTTTCTAAGAGCTTCATTTTTTAGAGTATACTTGTAAGCATTGAGGTGGAAACATATTTTGAACGGAACATAAGCATGCCTAATTAGAATTCCTAACTTACGTAGCTGTACACACACATGCACTTTGAGAAATAACTATAATGAAATGACTTTAGTATGTGGAGAACATGTAGAATTGTCATTCATCTCTACTAAGTTATTAAAACTAGTAGAGAACTAATGGATGAGGATTCTCAAAGGTAAAATAAAGGACTCAACCTTATGGAAATTTGTGGGTATATTCATTGCAAACCCTCATGAGCCTTAAATCATCCACTAAGGGTAACCTAGATGTTTAAGGGGTTATTGCATGTACTAAATGCAATCACGAGTACCTATGAAAATGGGTAACCATTTTGTTTTTCATATTTTTTGCATGCTTTGCTTGAGATCAGCAAAATGTTGGCTGGGGGCTATGATAAGTGCCTACCCTTGTATAAAAATCACCCAATTAGTTGCCCATGTGTTGTAACATATAAATCAACCAATTAGTTACCCATGTGTTATAACATATAGAGTTAAATTACAGTTTTTGGCCAAAAATTGTAACACATACAATTTTGACCTAATAAGGCAAATATTTCATAATTTACAAGTTTGGAGGCTAATTCTAGATAATTACATGAATAATCATATTTTTTTAGGATTTAATTGGAGCTTTTTACTTTTTTTAGGAGTCGAGATGATGATCATACGGATGAGATTAATCAAGATAAAAATTGAAGAGCAAGATCAAAAGACTAGGACAAGGCCTAATAGTCATCACTTCAACATGAGATCAAGGCTCAATATCACCTTCAAGAATGCAAAGGAGGCAATAGGAGAAGTTAAAGGTGACTAAAGTGGGCCCATGTACATCCCATGTGTAGTCCACCACCTTTGCATAGGATGAACTTAAGTCACCCAAGCCATGCAAGCCATGAAGGAGGTGACAAGCTAAGAAGCCTAGCCAGCCATCAAAGCTAAGGGGTTGAGCCACCTAGCTAAGACAAAAGAGCCCTTAATGTTAGCCACATTGCCAAGCCAAATGAGCTCTCAAAACAAGCCACATGAGCCAAGATACATGGAAGGCCATGATTGGAGGAAGATCTAAAAAAAATATCCATGGGATTTTAATGGTTATTTTGAAGATATTTGAAGGAAAATCCAATTGGTTAAAGTTGCATGTGGAACAATAGGAAGAACCCACTTCATTTTTCTTATTTTTTCTTATTTTTCTCACTTTCCACCTCACTATACAAATCCACAACAAATTTTGCACCTTCCTACCTAAGAGTCCCACCATTCTAAAACTCTTCAAGTAGCCCACAATCCTAAATCTAGCCAACCTCTCACTCCGCCTCTTTCCCTTTCTTTCCCCTTATCCTTTCATTTCTTTCCACTTCCCTCTCTCTTTCTTAACCACTTAGATCCATAAGTATCTTTCCTAGCCACTTATCTTGTCTTTTTGACTATCCTATATTTAATCCCAACTTTACATTCAATCTCCAAATCATCACCTTCAATTTCTTGGTTACGAAGTTCTAGGAAAGGTTTTAACCTCCAACCATTTACTTTTTGAATCTCACCATACTTCTCAATCTTGATGGCCCCATGAGAATATATTGTGCATACTATGTATGGTCTAGTCCATCTAGATCTGAGTTTGCTTGGAAATAGATGCAATTGTGAGTTTTACAATAAGATCTTTATCTAGGGGTGAAGGATTTCCTTAAAATTTGTCTATCATAGGTAACCTTCATTCAATCTTTGTATATTTGTGTAGAGTCATATGCATCTTTCCTCAATTCTTCCAACTCTTGGAGTTGTAGTTTTTGGTGGGTCTCAGCAGCATCTAAGTTGTAGTTGAGCTTCCTTATAGCCCAATATGCCTTGTGTTCTAGCTCTACTGGTAATTAACAGGCCTTTCCATGGACCAAACGGTAGGGTGACCTACCTATTAGAGTTTTATAGGCTGCACATAAGCCCATAAAGTGTCGTTAAGTTGCATAGATGAGTCATTCCTACTTGGATTGATTATCTTTTCTAGTATATGCTTTATCTCCCTATTGGATACCTCTACTTGATCATTGGTCTGAGGGTGGCATGGGGTGGCCATTCTATGGTTGACACCATACTTTTTCATTCAATTCTCAAACATTTTATTAGAAAAGTGTTTTCCCCCATCACTTATTATGGCTCTTGGAGCACCAAACCATGCAAAAATATTTTTCTTTAAGAATTGTACCACTACCTTGTGGCCATTTCTTTGCATGGTACAGCCTCCACCCACTTTGATGCATAGTCCACTCCCTCTAGGGTGTAAAGATTCTCAAAATAATTAGGAAAGGGTCTCATGAAATTTATGCCCCAAACATCGAATGTTTCTACAACAAGGATTGGGTTCTAAGGCATCTTGTGTCTCCTTCCTAGAATTCCTAAATATTGACACCTTACACTATAAAATTTTTGCAGCTACCTTTCTCTAGCTAAAATGTCCCTAATGTGCATGATCATAATAGAAGGAGATGATCTTATTGTGCTCACTATCTGGTACACATCTCTTTATCAATTGATCAAGACTGTACTTGAATAAGTATGGGTCGTCCCAACTAAAGTATTTAACCTTGGTCAAAAATCCTTTCTTGTCTTGTTTGGTCAATGATTTTGAATTTGTCCTATAACAAGATAATTCAAAAGATCACCATACTAAGGTAATTAGGAAATGTGCAGTAACTGTTTGTTTGAAAAGGATTTAGTTATAGGCATATTATTGCTAGTGTGTTCCACCACTAATCTGAATAAGTGGTCTACTATGACATTTTTAGAACGTTTCTTGTCCTAAATTACTAAGTCAAACTCTTATAGTAGGAGTATCCAAAGGATCAATTTAGGTTTTGCATCATTTTGAAAAAGAGGGTACTTTAAAGCCGCATGATCCGAGTATACTATAACTTTAGACCCTAACAAATAAGATCTAAACTTATTTAAAGAAAATAGCACATCTAACAACTCTTTTTCAGTGGTTGAATAGTTCAGTTGTGCATCATTTTTTGTTTTACTTCCATAGTATATCACAAGGGAGAATTTATCAATGCACTGCCCCAGAACAGCTCCAATGGCATAATCCAATGCATCACATATAAACTATAATGGTGTGCTCCAATCAGGTGGTCCAATAATGGGTGCAGAGGTCAACTTGACCTTGAGTCATTCAAATGCTTACTTATAGTTCTCATACATGTCAAAGGTAGCCTCCTTTGTAAGTAAATTACACAGGGGCTTGGAAATTTTGCTGAAGTCTTTGAGGAATCTTCTATTAAAGGTAGCATGTACTATATAGGAGCAAATTTCTTTCACCGTCCTTGGTGGAGGAATGTTGGCTATTGAACCCACTTTAGCGTATTGAATTGTATTCCATTGTGTCATATTATATGGCCTACAACTATCCCATTTTGTACCATAAAATGGTACTTTTCGTAGTTTAATACTAGATTCTTTTCTTAACACCTTGCAAGAACTAACTTTAAGTGGTGCAGGCACTCATCAAAAGATAACCCAAATACTGAGAATTCATCATGAGCACCTCTAGAAACCCTTCTACCATATCAAAAAATAAGCTTAACATACACCTTTTAAATGTAGTAGGAGGTTGCAAAGCTTAAAATGCATACGTCGGTAAGCAAAGGTTTTAAAAGAATAGGTGAAGGGGGTCTTCTCTTGATCCTCGTGTCCTATAGGAATTTGATTGTAACTGGAGTATCCATATAGAAAGTAGCAATAACTACCTTCAACCAACCTTTGTAGCATTTGGCCTATAAAAGTAGGGGAAAGTGGTCTTTCCTCATAACTATGTTGAATGTCTAGTAATCAATGCACACTCTCCACCTAGTGGTCATGTGAGTTAATAATAACTCATTTTCTTTATTTTTGATTACCATGACATTGGATTTCTTAGGTACAACCTAAACAGGGCTGACCTAAGTGCTATCAGAGATGGGGCATATGAAGTCAACATCTAGAAGCTTAAGGACTTCATCTTTGACTATGTCCTTCATATAGGGATTCAGACATCTTTGAGTCTCCTTGAAGGGTTTAGCATTTTCTTCTAGGTGTATCCTATCCATGCATATGACTAGGCTAATTCCTTTTATGTTTACTATGGTCCAACCTAGAGCAATCTTATCTTTCTTAAGAACATTAAGAAGTTTTTCTGATCCTATTATCATAGGTAAGGTTTAATCTAGTCCTAGGTAAGAATATTTTAGATTATCAAGCAAGGGTTTAGGGCTAGAGAGGGAGTTGCTCAATAGAGGGTATGGAATAGACTCTGAAGGAGGAAGTTACTCCACTTAAGGGACCCACTTGGAGGTATCCATAGTTGGAGCAGCCTTTAGAAGGTTATTTATATCCTCAATAGACTTGTTTAAACCAAATTCTCCATTAAAATGCATGAGACAATCTTTAGTGGGTCAGAGATGGAATATGGTGGATGATGTTGTGAATTAGATGCTAGATCAAATTCACATCACAAAAATCATCGAGGTCTAAATGTTGTTGATGAACATTAAATTCATTTAGCCTAACTTTCATGTTGCCAAAAAAATTGTATGTGATGTGTGTATGTATTTTTTGAGATTTAACTTTCATAAAAAGGCTTCAACACATGAACAACATACAAAACTAACCATGTGCAATTCCATTAAGAGGTTAAGGTAGTAGAACAACTAAGTTTCTTAAAATTTGGTTCTCATCACAATAAAGAATCTCTACCTCAAAACTCTTTTTTTTTTTTTTTAAGTACAAGAAATTATAAGAAAAGTCAAAATCTCTTTGTACATCTACACCCCCAACTTGGACTAAACATTGTCCTCAATGTTTGAAACATAGTATCTTATATGATGATGGAATGATGTAGAATATTGAGATTCAAAAAGCTTATGGGTTGCCTCTCAGTGAGCGTTAAGTTTTATGTCTTAAGCCAAACGTGATGATGAGAGCAATGTGATGTGCAGGGCACTCTAGACTACACTAAGGTGGATTATGGTAAATCAGTGCCTCTAATGTTGTCTCCTTTACCTTGGGGTTAATTAATTCTAGGAAAGGTTTTAGCCTCTATCCATTAACTTTTAGGATTTCACCATCCTTCTCTATCTCGATGGACCCATGAGGATGCATGGTGCATACCACATAGTGTCTAGTCCAACAAGAACTAACCTTCCCTAGGAATAGATGCATCCTAGAATAATACAATAAAACCTTTTGTCAAATTATGAAGCACTTTCTTAAGATTTTTCTATCATTGTTAACCTTCATTTGATCTTTGAATAAATGTGTAAATTTGTATGCATATTTTCTCAACTCATCCAACTCATTGAGTTGGAGTTTTTGATGGATTGCGGTAACATATAATTCAAAATTGAGCTTCTTGATAGCCCAATATGCCATGTGCTCCAATTCTACAAATAAGTGGTAGGCCTTTTCATAGACCAAGGGGTAGGGTGACATGCATATAGGAGTCTTAACAGCAATGCGATAAGCTCAGAAAGCATCCTTAAATCTAACATACCAATCTTTCCTACTTGGATTGATTGTCTTCTCTACAATACACTTGATTTCTCTATTCGACACCTTTACTTGCCCACCGGCTAGAGGGTGACATTGGGTAGCTATTCAATGGTTGACACAAAAATTTTCATTAAGTTTTCAAATAGTTTATACCAAAAGTATTTACCCCCATCATTAATTATGACACATGGAGTACCAAAACTTGCTAATATATATTTTTTAAATTTGATCACCACCCTATGGTCATTTGGTTTTGCAAAGTATGGCTGCCACCTACTTGGACAAGTAGTTCACTCCCATGAAGATGTACAAATACCCAAAAGAATTAGGAAATGACCCCATGAAATCTATGCCCCAAAACATCAAAAGGTTCTACAACTAGGATGGGGTTTAACAGCATCATATTTTTCCTCCCTATACTTCCTAACCTTTGACACCTAGCACATGCCATGTAGTAAGCATGTGAATCCTTAAAAATTGTGGGCCAATAAAAGCCACACTACAAAATATTTGTAACTATCTTTTTAGATCTAAAGTGGCCCCATAGGCATGGTCATGATAGAAGGAGATGATTTTATTATGCTTCCTATTGGGTATGCATCTCTTTATCACCGAATTGGGATAGTAGTTAAATAAGTATGGGTCATCCCAAGTGAAGCATCTAACCTCAATCATCAATCATTTTCTATCTTGTTTTGTCTAATGAATGGGCATTCCTGTAACAAGATAGTTAAATATATCTTAATACTAAGATAAATGGGAAATGAGCATTAATTATTCATCTAAAAAAGCTTCTCTTATAGGCACATTTTTGCTAGTATGCTCCACAACTAACTTGGATAAGTAGTCTGCTACAACATTTTTGGAACCATCCTTATCCTGAATTCTAAGTCAAATTCCTATAGCAGTAGTATCCAACAAATCAGCCTAAGTTTTGCATCCTTTCTAGAAAGGAGATATTTTAGAGCTGTATGATGTAAGTATTACCATAAGTTTAGATCCTAACAAGCAAGATCTAAACTTATCCAATGCAAACACAATAGCTAATGAATCCTCTATGGTAGAATAGCTGAGTTGTGCATCCTTCATGTGTTTTTCTAGTGTAGTATGTCACATGGGGAAGTTTGTCAATGCACTGCCATAAAATAGGCCTAATCACGTAATCTGAAGCATCACACATTATCTTAAATGATGCACTCTAGTCAGGTGGTTGAATGAAAGGTGCAAAGGTCAATTCAACATTTAAACGCTCGAATGATTTTCTGCAATCCCCGTCAAAATCAAAAGAAGCCTCCTTTGTAAGCAAATTATAGAGGGCTTGGCAATCTTTTTTGATATCTTTAATAAACTCTTGTAGACCTCAACATGACCTAGAAATGAACAGATTTCTTTCATCGTCCTTGCTGGAGGAAGGTCAGCTATTAAATCCAATTTTACCTTATCTACCTCTATACCATTTTTTTGTGATCTTATGTGGCATAGAACGATACTATTTTGTACCATAAAATGGCACTTCTCCCAATTGAATACTAGATTTATCTCCTGACACCTTGCAAGTACTAACTTCCAATGGTGCAGGCACTCATCAAAGGAAGACCTAAATACTGAGAAGTCATCCATAAACACCTCTAGTAACCTTTCTACCATGTCAGAAAATATGCTCAACATACACCTTTGGAAAGTGGCTGGAGCATTGCATAGTCCAAAAGGCATACGTAGGTAAGCAAAGGTCCCAAAAGGGCAGGTGTAGATGGTCTTTTCCTAATGCATGGATACTATAGGAATCTGATTATAACCAAAATAACCATAAAAAAAAATAGTAATAACTATGGTTTGTTAACCTCTCAAGCATTTGGTCAATAAAAGGAAAGTGGTCTTTGCTCATGGTTGCATGCAATTATTAGTAATCAATATAAGCTCTTCACTTAGTGGTCATGCAAGTGGTACTAGCTCATTGTTTGCGCTCTTGTTTACCAATACAGTGGATTTCTTGGGTACAACCTCAACGGGGCTGAATTAAGTGCTGCAAGAGATATGATATATTACACCAATCCCCTTGATGTCTACTATAGTCTACTGTAGAGCAACTTATGTGCATTGAGAAGATTAGGTAATTTTCTCTCATATTCTAGGTTTTAATTTGACATTATTATAATAGGTAATGATTCATTTGGTCCTAGATAATAATACTTGAGATTGTTAGGTGGAGGCTTTAGAACTAGAGAAGGTGGTTGCTGTATAGAGGGCAAGGGAGCAGACTCTGATGAAGTGAATGGTTCCACATAAGGTCCTCATTTCGAGGTATCCATAATTGGAGCTACATCTAAAATATTATTTACCCCATCAGTGGACTTGTCTAAATCAAAATCACCATTAAAATGCATTAGACTAACCTCAAGTGGGTCAGAGGATGAATGATAGAGAATTATTGTTTTGAATTAGACCCTCAATCAAATTCACTTCATGAGAATCATCTACATTTAAATGCTGTTGGTCGACATTAAAAACATTGAGTTTGAGTTGCATGTTGCCGAATGACAGTTTCATCATACCATTCCTATAGTTTATAATGGTGTTGGATGTCACTAAGAATGGACATTCTAGTATAAGTGGAATTTGACTACCGAGATGGATAAAGGCTGGGTGCCGTGTGCAGTGAAGTTGACTGGGTAGTAAAACTGGTCCACTTGTATCAAAACATCCTCAATCAAACCACGTGGTATTTTTACTAAGCTATCAGCCAATTACAGCATGGTAGTGGTTGGTTTGAGCTCACCGAGCCTTAGTTGCTCATAGACAAAGTATGGCAATAGGTTAACACTAGCGCCTAGGTTAAGAAATGCCTTGTTTATGACATGGTCTCCAATAATGCATGAAATTGTAGGGCACTCTAGGTCTCTAAACTTTGGTGGGGTCTTGTGTTGAATCAAAGCACTCACTTATTTGGTAAGGAAAGCTTTCTTTTGTCCATTAAGCATTCTCTTTCTCGTGTGGAACTCTTAAGAACTTAGCATAAGCAGGAACATCCTTGATGGCATTGAGCAATGGAATGTTAATTTGTACATATATAAATACATCTATAAGTTCATTAAAAAAAATTCCTTCCTAGCCTTATTCAGTAGGAGATTTTTATCTTGTATCTTTCTCCTATGTTTTGACTGCCTTGTTTTCCTCTACAATTTCCTTGGGTTGCCTTACTTTGTTGTCGACTTGATAGCCGTTCCCAAGGGTCATTATGGACTTCGCTTACTTATGAGAGTTATGAGTTTATGAACTAGACCTAATCTTAAATTGTCCCTTAGGGTTATGGATGGGCTAACTAGGAAACTGACCCTTTCCTCTATCTTGTAGTTCATCAAACAACTAGCTTACTTGCATTTCTAACTTGGTTATTTCTTTAGAGTTAACATGGGTAGAATGTCGACTATCATTTTATATTTGGTGTAGAGCCTTGTTAACTCTTCATTTTGTTTTAAAGATGTTTCAATGAGTAATTCCATATTTTCTTCAAAAGATGGTTTCTTTGGTTGTTGAGATAGTTGGAAGCTAGGTGGCTATTGGGGAATGGAAAATTTTAATTTGAGGGATTCATAGATGATCCCCCTAGTAGTTGTTCTTTGACCAAGAAAATTTTGGATTCCTAGCCCATCTAGGATTATAGGTCTCAGAATAGGGTTTGTTGCTAGGATTGTGATATGGCTTCAAGGAATTCACTTGTTCTAAAAGATATTTGTTTAGCACTCTATTAGATGGAAAAATTGTAATTATATGGGCTAGACATAAACAAAGAGCACAAACCTCTTATGGAGGGTTAATAGATGTAACAGCCATGAGGGACTAAAACATAGTTTCAAGTTTATCTGTTCTCCCATCATACTTGTCCATTCTCTCAAGTACAGAGTCGAGCTTGTATGCTAGATCTATATACACTCCTATCTCATATAGGCCTCCTTTCTTAGGAGGCTAGTTATTTCTCTCTCTTCTATTAGAGTATTCCCATTGCTTGGTATTAATATTTGAAAAAATCTTCAAGACTTCTCTCTCATCTTTCAACATGAGGGCTCCTCCACCCACTACATCAACTATTTGTCTATTTGCAGGCATCAATGCCTCATCAAAGCATCGAACCTACTATTGTAACAACCCCAAATTTTGTAAATACTATTTTGGGTATTATTATGTGAAATTGAAATTTTGAAATATAATTGGAAATTTTGACCCAAAGAAAATAATTTTTTATAGAAATGGAATTTGGAGTGAAAGCATGAGTATTTGGAATGTACTCGAAGGATTGAGTCCAATGACATAAAGGACACTGAAATTGAAGTTCGGATGAATTTCACCCCAAAATTTTACTATTCTATGATCAAGTTATGAGTTTTCAAGAAGTATATCTTTTAATAGTATAATAATTTGGAACTAAACTGAAATCATTGATGGCACTTAGCAAATGGAATCCAATGAACCAAAGAAAGGTAAAAACAGAGTGCGGATGAAGAAGTTATGTGCCTTTGAAGTCAGAGCCAAATTGATATTGGCTCCCCCCCTCACATTGGAAACTTGATGTAATGCCGAGTCTGGCTCTCTCTCTCTCCAATCTCCCTGCTCCCTCCCTGAAAACCCTTTTCTCAGTGATAGAAAGAAACCCAAAATGGGTTTTTCTGGCAAGTAGCCATTCACCTCCCCCAGGGTCCTCCCTTTTCTTGGTGATAAGGAGAAACCCAGACTAGGTCTTCTTCAGAGAATCCTCTCCTGCCTGATCTCCCTCTCTCCAGTTCCAGTACAGCCCTCCTTTCTTGGGCATTTTTTGGTTATGAAAAGAAACCCATATTAGGTTTCTATAGATATCCCTCCCCTCTTGCTCTCTGGCGATGGTAGACAACCCATTTCTGGTTTCCACTTCTGGCCATGGTTGGGGTTTTCCCCACTTTCATTTCTCCGATGGGATTGACTGTGTGATGACTCGGGGTTTTGAACCACATTTTATAATATATTTTTCAAAGGGAAGGGCGTTCCCTCAGTAAAAAAAATTCACAAAACAAAGCAGCAGAAATTCTTTTCTTTTTAAACTTGTTTTAGAAACCCAAGTCACCACTTCATACATAACATCAGTACAATTTGTGTACAAAATAAAATTCCATCAAAGGAATATGATTTTATTAAACTTTCAGGATCCATCTAGTGGTTCGCAGTACAGCACAGTATCAGTACAATACCTGTCCAAATTACATAATCCAAAATATACAAACCTCATCATACATTAAAACTCTCAATACAATACAATTCCCTCAAATAAAATACATGTCTTTAAGAGGAGGTATCTTGTTTGATTATTCATCCACATCTTCTTAAGTCTTCTATAGTCTTGAGCTTCTAACTCTCCTCTCTGTATTTGAGGTATTGTAAACATGGAAACATGTACCATACCTCAGCAAGCTATGCTTAGTAGGGGAATACAAAAACACACACACTACTTCATCAACATAAGAGTATATACCTCAGTCCTTATTTCATCATAGTTATCCATTCATAAGATATCTCCACATAGGGTACATACATTATTTATGTGGTACATGACAAATTAGTTAATATAGTGAAGATTACTCAAAACTTATTACTTTCCCTGGCTATACTCCCACTTAGGAGAGCAATACCTAGCCAAAGATTATTCAATACTTGTTCCTTCCCCTGGCTATACTCTCACATAGGAGACCAATACCTAGTCAATCCTCATATGGGGTTTTCATTCTTGGAACTCATGTAATAGCATATCATCATGCCATACTTGTTCCTTCCCCTGACTATACTCCCACTTAGGAGAGCAATACCTAGCCAATTATCATATGGGGTGTTCATTCTAGGAACTCATGTAATGGCACATCATCATGCCATGGCATCATACTATGCCTATCATATGTGCATCATAATGCAAAATACATTAGGACTACTGTCTTACAGCCTCAATCCGTACAGCGCGCCCAGATAACTGTATAATCCTCCGCTGACACCAACTGTGGAATAATCAATCCATGTCCTCATGGGGTGGACCATGGCTGTTATAGTGGGGCCTTCCCATTATTGCCCCACCCAACATTTAGCCTCTTTTTGGGCATCGTATCCATTATATAAATTTCAGGAAGTGGGTGGCCAAACCCTCATAACTTCCCTAGCATAGCATCCCCAGTCTCTATCTCTCTATAAATCAAAATCCACAAGTCTCCATACTTGTATGGAAAATATATTGTACATATCAGACAGTCTATCTGTTTAACTAAGGCTGGAATATTATGCATACCCTATTCTTAGGGTTTCCTTAGTCTTCATATATTAGTACTTTCAACTCATTATACTTGATCATAAAATTAGATCAAGTGGATTAGATTATGAGGTTAGATCACTTTGTTTGATCATTTGGTTAGATCATATGTTTTGGATCACTTAATTGGATCAATTGTTTTGGATCCCTCAATTGGATCATATGTTTTGGATCCCTTCATTGGATCATATGTTTTTGGATCACTTAATTGGATCAAGTATTTTGGATCACTTACTTGGATCATCTATTTTGGATCACTTACTTGGATCATGTATTTTGGATCACTTACTTGGATCATCTGTTTTGGATCATAAGTTTTGGATCACTTGTTTGGATCATGACTATGCTAAGGTACTAAGCATACTGATATAATGAAGGTCTATATTTTTAAACAGATAATCATGTATATCTATACATGAATCTCTAATATATCATTGTATATCCACCTACCTCAATGTAGTATCTTGATTCCTACATCTCCAGTGTATTCTTCCACAATGTCCATCATGGTCTGGATTCATCCATCTGTCATACCATATATACAAGGTTATTTCCCTGTTCAAGTATGTATTCCTATAGATGATACCCTAATTTTCCTTAAATCAAATTTGATCAAGGGTTTGGGATTCTCTATCTATGTTCTTCTACATACGCATACATACTATACAATATCACATTAGCATTTGTTTTTGATCATCCAAGATCCTATGGATCTTTTTTAATCATCCTTATCTTGATTTCCAATTTTTATCAAGATTACATGATTTACTACATTTTATGCTCTCATTATTATTACTCAACCAATTAATGTTTTATTGGTTGAGGGTAGCTTATTTCATTCTAAGTCTAGATTGCTCCTCTTATGTGAAATTGGCTAAGGCTTACTAGTTAAATGTTTGAACATAAAGTGGCTACTTCAATCCTTATGTAAGGAGGCATTTAAACCTCACAAACGTCAACGGAAGGTGAGAGGAGAGCGTGGCTCTATTAGATAACCCCCTTAACCACTATGTCCATCATTCCCTAGCTTGACCCTAACTCAACCTTTCATAAGGTTCTTATGAGCATTTAATCCTAAGTATTCTTTCTAATTGTTTTTAATTAAATCCATGAATTAAAATGCCATTCATGGAGATTTATTATTCTCCTAAGTTGGACAAAGGAATTTATATTCCTTATATAATCCTACTAACTATGGTCCTTACTATCATTAAGTCCAAGTCATACATTCCATGTGAATATCCCTTCCTTCTAATTTCATTTAATTTCCATTTCAATGAAATTACAATTACTTAAGCGTTGAAGCATAACTTTAAAGCAAGAATAAACAATTAACTAAACACTTAAATAATCAATTAAATAAATAATTCAACTAAGAAATGAAATACAATTATCATAATGTTCAATAATTGAAATAGAAATCTAACATGCTATCATGTTCCAAGGGTCTTAATTGATCCATAGTCATCCTTCATCTTTTTAAGGTTTAGATCTTGATCCTTCATTTTATTTTAGATCCAACATATTATATTGATGTAATTTAATTATTAAATAGTGGATTTATCTCATCCATTGATTTGATCTTCCTTGATCTACTCGATCAAGGAGATCTTAGGTTACTTTGTACCATTTAAGGGCATAGATCTTGATCTAGCCCAAATCCACATCATCCATTCATTAAATCCCTATGATCTTATCTTGAGATCATCATCAAAATACATCCATGCTGTCCAATCATCCTGGATCATCTTGATCTAGGAGATACTATTCATTTTTAGGGATTTTAGTAACTCTTAAGGCTATATCTCTTAAGATCTGCCTAATCAATACCATTTAATCATTGATATTATTGATTATGTTATAACATCATCATCCAATGAGGTATTAATGGTTTGATCATCCTAGATCTTGTAGATCAAGGATGTTAGTTACTTATCCACTTAATTACAAAAATTTTAATTAATTAGAATTAAAATTTTATAAGTTCAGTCCATTTGGATTATCACAAGAAATCCATCCCAATTTCATATCTCAATTTGGATCTCAATTGAGATCGGAATTGAAAATTTAAGATTTCAGGCCTTTTTAAGGGTTAAATTTCACCTTACTGTTTTGGGTTAATTGGACTGATATAGAGATATAAAAATTCTACTATGAACATGTATATTAAGGTTTTTGGACCTTCTGAACACATCTATCAGTTCAGATTTCATGTTTGGGGTTATGTGGGCGATGATCCATGATCAATGGCATAGATTTCATAAAATAGATCATGTAAATACTAATTAAAAACATGATCTAAAATTTTCAGTGTATTATTAACATCAATATGAATCTGAGGAAAGTTTTAGATCTAAATTTGAAGGTCAATTACCATCAGAATTAATATTTTAAGATTTTAGCCCGTTTTAAGGGCTGAATTCCATCTTTACTGTTTTTGATCAATAAATTCATATATAAGAACATAAATCTGACGTGAACATGATCCTAAGGTATTAGAGTGTCTGTGATGACATCCATCGGTTCAGATTTGTCTTTTAAAGTCATCTGGTCCATGATCTATGATCATGGATACTTATTTTACAAAATAACTATGTAAATAAAACTTAAAACATAGATCTAATAATTTCAGTAAATGATAAATGATACAAGGAATCCATAGAATTTTTCAGATCTAAAATCAGAGTCCTATAGAACTCTGAATTGAAGAAATACAAATTTCAGTTAGAAAAATAGACGATACCGATTAAATTTGGGTTATAGGTAGCGTCCTGCGCCTATAACCGCCTATCCCAGGTGTCTGGGCAGTGGTGATCGGCTACAGTCGAGACGGCCCAATCCGGACCGTCGGATCGCCTGTGGCTGGATCTCCTCCGTCTGTTAACATCAAACACCCAGATCTCATGTCGTGGGGTTTTTCGTCCGTAGGAATCCATCCAACGGATCAGAAGTTACATCTGAGCTGTGGATGGATGGGATCTCAACCATCCAAGCAGGATCCATCGTTTCCGACGGATCAACGGCAGGGAGATCCCTCCTTTGTTGGAAAACCCAAGATACCTACCAGAAATGAAAGAGGGGAGTGAGAGTGGCCTACCGGAGCCGGTCTAGGAGAGAAATATCACCGGAGAAATAAGAAAAAGCCCTAGAGAAATAGGAAACCCTAGCTTTTGCGGGAAATTCATATACAGACAGAATTTTCTCTGTTTTCATTGACGGAGAAGGTAGAACACCATAGGGCTTTAGTATATATCACCCTTACAGAACTTATCAAAGGTGAAAGATCATCTTTGGACCGTTAGATATTCCGTAATAGCTTGAAGAACCTGTCGGAGATGGTAACCCTTACTGGGTTGACCTTCTTTTTTATTTTTTCGGTGATCCAAGAGGTAGATCATCCTCAAATCAAAGGGCTTTTGTACCTAGACCATGTCCGAACAAATCAAATGGTGGAGATGGGGTTTCAACAAGCATAAATCGATGTGTAATTGAAATAGGGTTTCCCCGGTGAAAACCCGTTTCATCGGGGACGATGTGTCTCGGGACGCCCCTGACTTCTCTACTTAGTTTGGAGAAATGGGTGTGTCTGTGGACATGCCCTGAGTGAAAAAAATAAGAGAAGAAAGAAGAAAAACTTGGGGGAGTTTGGAGAGGTTTCTAGATTTGAAATTTTGCAGCATACTAGGGGACCTCGTGAATGATTTTATGAAGATTTTTGAGAATTTTTCTGAGGTCTATTTATAGAGGTTTTGAGTGGTTATCATAATAACATGCAATAATTATGTTTTCTCCTTTTTATTATTTAATGTATGTTAGATTCCCACTACCACCTCCTTCTCCACTAACAGGTGGTAGTGGTTTGACTAATGATTGCATGTTTTCCAGACATTGGATCCCTTTGTAGTCCCTTGTGGGCCCCATGTGGGCCCCACATGAGTGTGAAAAGACCAAATTGTCCTTTTATGGAGAGAAATCCATTTTATTCTCCTGAGCTCAGAATTGAGCGTACTTAGTGGCGTTGGATTCGTATTTCTAAGTACATTCCATATTTTGAGGTCTCAAGTCTTCGTTATTTGTGAATTTACCATTTTTCCCTTTCATTCATTAAAATGAAGAAAAATACAGATTTTTCATCCGTATTCAGAAATTGTCGTGCTTATAGTCATTTTGAAGCGTTCGTTGGATATGTTTTCAATTATATAGGTCTTATACCTTGATTTCACTTTTATGAGAAGTGCATATTTCATAACCCTAATATTCCAGCCTGATTTTCATTGAAATTCTAAATTTCAATATTTATTTAATTCTTTATCAAAAATTAGGGGTGTTACAGACTAGAACCCTAGTGGGTTTCATTGACAAAAGATTGGGCCCCCCTCTCTCTGGTTGAGATTTCACTAGCAAGCACCATTTTCTCTCTTCATCACAATGCTTCACCTATTATGCATCTCACAGAAACCCTTGCACGGTTTCTTTTCTTCTCTAACCATTCGTCTTTTACTCTTTCTCCCTCCTTTCTCCTTGTCTTCTTCTTCCTCTGGTGCACCCTGACTTGCACTCCTACCATGCAGGATGGCTGCAGGAGTCTTTTCTCTCTCCCTCACCACCAGTGCCCGACTGACCACCAACACCTAAATCCAACATAGATTTGAACTTTCAATTGGATCTGACTGTACATCTAACATCAAACCATTTGATCTATGATTGATCATGCCCTACACACTAATCTGACAGAGATCCTGACATAGCAATATTGTACGAGCACAATCAGGGGATTTTCACAAGGATTCTATGGAGATTGATGATGCACAACAAATGGTCAAAGACCATCATTAAAAATGATACTCAATAAGATCAATCCATTGAAGAATGAGGACTAGAAGCACGTGTAGGAGGTTTAATATATCCTTAAAACCTTCATTTTTATTTTGATCTATGTATGGAATAGTATATGCTAGTAAATATATGGTTTTAATGAGGATCTAAAGCAATCCTTCAGTTGAAACAGTAGATCTGTAGATAATTTATCAGTCCCATAAACATTAGGAACTCTGGTGAGTCTGTTTGTGTTTAGAGCATCGATTGGAGACTCAAAAATGGTCAATTCGACCATATACATTAAATAGTCTCCTTGCAATCCTGGGAGATTTGAAAAAATTGTATAATTTAGTGATTCTCACTTAAGGATAGTATAAAAATGTTAGCAGGAAACTTCAATCCATGTGGGACTACTTGTTGAAGTAAAAACACATGGGAAGTTATTGTTGGAAATGACCTTGTGTTTCTCCTATGAAGAACAATTCACTTTATCTTTTCCATGTGAGTTATTGGAGATCAATCGAGAAATTTAAGTATGGAATAGGATCAAATTCTATAGTCCATACCATAAAAGTTGTTAAAAAGGATTATTCCCTTAGGATTTTTGATTGATTACTTGATTTGGCAAATTTAGGTGAAGAACAAAGACTAGATCAATATGGATCTATGAGACTTTGCAAGCATCGTGAATCAGTGGGAAATGGATGAACTTGCCACACGAGGTAGGTGGAGAATTAAAAAAGCATGTCTTAATAGTAAGATGCATGTTTTTAAACATAATCTTATTCTTATGATAGATATTATATCATTCAAATTGTGCATCTTATATGATATATGATGATGAAAAAAAAAATGCTTACTTGTGAATGATGAGAATTTGTGATTTGAAATGCTATATGAATTACATGCTTATAATTGAAGCCTATTGAATGATATTAAAGGATATACATGATCTGTTTTTAAAAATATCATAGATGTTATTATGGTAAAAAGACATTTATGCTACATGGGTACCATTACATCATATGTGATGTATGAGTCTAGGATTTCACATTACGTCCTTGGTGGGTGATCGCCTAATAAGTGAGGATGCTATGATTATGATCAGATATTCATATATATTATGGACATGCAAGACACCTATATATTATTATTATACATCCAAGTGTGGTGGCCTGAGAGTTTTGTTTTAGATAGACATAGGCTTGGGGATGCTATGCTAGGAGAGTTATGAGGGTTTGGCCACCCACTCTCCAAAATTTATTATGTTATGGATACTGAGCACTATGTGTTGCTAAAAGTTGGGTGTAACAATTATGAGAAGGCCGCCACTGTGACAGCCATGGGTCTCCCATATGGACATGGATACTGTGATTTCCATCGAGGATGGTATAGGTGGATTATTATGTAGTTAGCCGAGTGCGCTGTACAAATTTAGACTGCGGCATAGTAGTCCTTGTATTTGATGCTCTGTGCATATATGATAGCATGATGACATGCATATATGATGGTATGATGAGATGCCTCATAGGATGATTGTATGATGAGATGCCTTATATGATGATGGCATGATGAGATGCCTTATGTGATGTTACTAGTAGTAGTTGGAATTTTATAAACCCCATATGGTAAGGGGTATATGTATGAGACCCAGTATAATCTGGGAATGCAGGTTATAAAGCCTATGGACTATGTTCATAATTTTGTATCAATTTTAACAATTTTAATATATATGATATAGTCCTATATGTTTATGCTGGAGGGCATAGTTTCATAAAAGATTTTGTATGGGGAAGTGAATGGGTAGATATATTATGTAGAGTACAGTTCATAAAATTGGAGCATGGTATCATATAGAAACTGATAAAGATAAATATTTAAAATACTTGAGAATTATATATATATATATTAAATATATCATGTGAACTGTAATCTTTAAATTGTGATTATTATATTCATATGATGACTTGCAGATAATTGAATTATTAATGAAATTATTGAATTATGAACTATGTTGTAAACTTCATCCCATATAAGCATCATGATGAAATTGAATATTTTAATTGATGTAAAATTCTTAATTCGTATGTAATTAACATGTTTTCTTAACTCTCCCCTAACAAGCATAGCTTGATAAGATATTATACATGTTTTATGTTTACAATATCTTAGATACAGACATACAGGAGAAGACATACGCAAGCAATAGGAGTTCAATAGCCATACTTCTACTCTCAGGTATATATTCTGTTAAATTTTTTGTATTGTGTAGTTAGTTATTTGGATAATTCTACTTGGAGATTTAATATATTGATTATAAGGGCCGCGTATGTGCACCACTAGATGGGTCTTGTTGTTTCATAAAATGTATGTCTATCTTCTATAAAAACTATATTATGTATAGTATGGGAGTTGAGGTGACATCCAAGTTTTTGGAAAAATAATTTCAAAGAACATGTTTTTTGTTGTTTTTGAATTTCAAGAAAAATATTGGTGCACCACCTTTCCAAATAAATGTGAAATTTTTTTGGGAAAAACCCAGGGTTTCACAACTACCATTTCTCAAATCCATGATGTGGGCATTTCTATAGTAGTTCATTTCATTGTACCTTACATTCATAATACTGCTCGTCATCCCTTTGGTAGAAATTGATTATTTCCATACGAAGGGCAATAGTCTTATTAATGAGGAAGAATTTATTCAAAAGCATTCTAGACAATTGGTTCCATGCACTCATGGAACCTACCTCCAAGGAATTTAACTATGACTAGGCTTTTTCCTTAAGTGAGAATGGAAACAACTCAAGCTTAATCAACTCAACCAAAAAAATTTGGAACTTAAATGTAGCACAAATATAAAGAAATTCCTTAGTATGCAGGCACGGATCCTCTCTTTCACAACCATAAAAAGGGGGAGTAATTGTATGACTCTTGGTTTTAATTCAAAGTGGTTTGCATTTGTTGGAGGTAGTGCTATAGAGGATGGCATAAAAATCTCTAATAGATTTGCATTTAGCTTCTGTTGGTGGTGCAACCATGGGGATTGGAACTTGGTTTCTTACCCCTTGCCTAAGGTTGCATTCGATCATTGGGTTAAAAGGTACTATATCTAAGTTCTAAGATTGATGCCCTTGCATCAACTAAGATAATTCCTAATTAAATTATATGACCTAACTATATGCTAACTCTAATTCTATGTGATGTGTAATCAATCCTCGTAAATCACTAATCAAGTTGTTTTGATTATCTTTTATTACTATATAGGGTGGTTAATTTTTAGACCTAGATCTAGATAGCTCCTCCTGTTATCCATATTTGACTACTGCTTACCAATTTGGTTTTTCTCTAAAGTTGTTAATACAATCGTTATGTGGTAGACATATAGACCTCAATCGACATCAACAAAAGGCATGAAAAAATCACTTGGCTTTTAAGACACCCACTATAACCATAATGCTTAGAAGTCATCGCTTCCTTTACAAGGGTCATATGAGCTCCATAACCCTAAGTATGTTTCTACTTGATTTTTAATTAATCTTCAAGGGTTGGGATTGCGACATATAAGGAATTTGATTGATTCCTAGGTTGTTCAAGGATCTGGTAATGAAATCCAGTCCTTATCTCATAAGGGATCTTGTGGGACCCTTAATAGCATTATGTTCCATTTGACCATAAAACTTTGAATGTGCAATGCAAAACAAAAACCAACTAATGCCTACCTATATGCTACTTAACAAAGGGTCGCACATCTCAATAGATGAGATACTAACTAGATAGCTTGTGCCTTAGTTATAACCGAGCTTAGGCTAACCTTTGTTAAATAGGTGCTTTGCTAATGCAATAATCCTAAATAATATACAACATATATCAATGCATGACCTTAGTCAATATGATTTATACTAACATTATAAATGCAATTTTATACTAAATGCACTTTATCCTAAAAAATAAAAAAATATGGGTGAAGATTGCTCATAGTGAAGGTTTTGATGATGATCAAGTGTGGACCACCATACCCACACTTCTCATGTATTATTACAACCCATTTCAATATTAAATAAAATGAAAATGATAGTGCGCCTCACTACAATTTCACTCAAATCCAAATCTAGGAAGGTAATAAAACCTAATCTACATTGATGAATCCTTTACCCACAGAATCACAGTTGCTCCTTTGCCAATTTCCCTTGTACAAAAAAAAAAACAAAAACATAGTCAATATGAGAAAAATAGCAATAAAATGTAAAAATGATGCAACATCCTAAGCTAATGCACCATAAAGTTAGACAAGAGGCATAATCTAAGTTAAGATCCACTAGCACAAGTCCATAGAGATTCCTTGTGGTGCCAAAAACTTGTTGTGATTTTTAAGTTAAACTCACAAACGCAGGAATCAATTATAGTAAATTCACACGATGAAGGTTGATTCCATAAGGAATTGAATGAATTTGTATGATTCGTGGTCCTTGCTTAGATTACTTAACCTACCAAGATAATGAAATTTTTAACATAAACTAAGAATGGAAATTTAACATAAATGTACGACATGGAAATATGCAAATTAGCTAAAGCAATCCAACAAATATAGAAACTTCCCTATAAACAAGCTTTCAAAAAAAAAAAAAATTCCTAAATTATAACCTTCTAAAATTAAAAATTTCCTTAGCTAAACTTTATGATAATGAAAACAAGTAACTTCCTAAATGATGATCACAAACTAATGGAAACCAATATAAGAAAATATGTAAAACTAAGCAACAAATCAATTACTTTATTATGCAATGAAATCAAGAAACATGATTCAACATTCACAAATCTAAGGAAATAAAGTTTAGAACCATGCACACCTTAGAGTGATTCAAATATGGTTCCTAACAATGAAATCTTATAACTATGACGCAAAAAAATCAAAATAACAATCGAGAGAGTGCATGTATAGAGATGAAATAACAACTTAAATTAAAGAAATAACATCCAACAACATGTGCATGACACCTAGAGTGGTGTGCTGGTTCCTAAGATTATAAACTTGCAAAACACCTATGTAAATATAAGATTCAATCAATTAATTGACATAAACAAAGCCTAAGATTGATGAATGAACTAACCATTGATAAGCACTTCAAAATTTAAGCTGAACCCTTCCCCAAAATTCCACCAAACATCAACCAAAATTCCTCAGAATTATGCACTTGACACCTCGAGTGGTGCTCACAGAATCAAGGTGTTTTTTTTATTGATTTGTTTGATTTTCATTTAAAGTAATAACTTCCCTTGTAATTGAAGAACATTCACCAACAAGAGATTGGAGAAAAAATCATCAAAATGTAATTGATTTAAGGATAAGATTACAAGGATGGTGTGCACAATTCATGGTGTGTGTGCACCATACTTACATCATATAAAACCCAAATAGACAATCCCTTCATACCTCATAATCAATAGGCATGAAGATCAAGGGAAATCCAATAGAAAGTAATGGAAAATCTTGAGGAGCACTAAGGAAATCACGCAGGAGATCAATGAAATCAAGCGCTTAAGCAAATGAGATGAAAAACAATGAACACAAGACCTAAGGAAATGAAACTACCTTGACTTGAAGTAAATGGCATGTAACACAGAAAGGGATTAAGCATCTTTAAAGGTGGAAAATATAGAAACAAAACTTCAACAAAGAGGGCTGCCCAAGGAGAAAAATGTAGTGCACTTTGATGAAGAGGAAGGTTATGAAGAGAAATTCGTAGGAGTACTTTTAAGGGAAAAGGGAGGAGCCACTTTTTTAGGGTCCCTCCTTCTCTCCCAAAAGATGATCCCTCCATGGTAGCTCTAAGTCCATTCTTATGTGGAGATTGAATGTAAAGTTGGGATTAGATCTAGGATAGCCAAAAAGATAATATAAGTGGCTAGGACGGATACATATGGATCTATGTGGTTAGGAAAGAGATGGAAGGCTAAGGGGAAAGAAAGGGAATGAGGTGGAATGAGGGGATTGGGTAGATCTAGGATGGTGGGCTAGTCAAAGATTTTTAGAAAGGTGGGACTCTTAGGTAGGTAGTTGCAAAATTTGTAGTGGATTTGTATGGTGAGGTGGAAAGGGAGAAAAGGTGAGAAAAACATGGAAAAATAAGAAAAATGAAATGTGTTCTTCCTATTGATCCACATGCTACCCATTTGGATTTTCCCTCTAATATCTTCAAAATGACCCTTAAAATCCCATGGATATTTTCTTTAGATTTTCCTCCAATCATGGCATCCCATGTAGCTTGGCTTATGTGGCTTGCTTTGAGAGATCATTTGGCTTAGCTTTGTGGCTAGCTTTAGGGCCTCTTATGGCTTAGCTTGGTGGATCAACCCCTTAGCTTTCATGGCTGGCTAGGCTCCTTAGCTGTTTAATGCATGTTTCCTTAGGTTAGTTATTAATTTCAAGCTTAGGAAAGTTAAGTTAAGAAATTTATTAAAATTGTAACTTAAGAAAGTTCACTTTAAGAATGTTACTTATTTACATTTTGAGAAAGTTCACTTTAGGAAAGACTTTAATATAGGAAAGTCATAGATTTAGAAAGTCTCATTTGGGAAAGTTTTCAATTTTAGCATGTTTCAAATTTAGGTGTAATTTCCATTGTTAATTTTCATTCTTAGTTTAGGTTAAACATATCTTGAATTTTAGCTAAGTTAGATAGTTTAAAGCAGGGACCACTAGTATCATATTCGTGCGCTAGCAATTTTAACTTAAAATCATAACAGCTACAGTCAATTATTCATCTAGTCCTAATTAAGAATGATTTAGATTATTGCATGGATTCTTTGCTGATCTATCTACTAACTACAAAGTGGCATTAGTTGGCTTAAGGATATAGATCCATAATTCTCATAGATAGAATATAGCAACAAATTTACACTAACCCCTAAAGCTAGTAGTGCCTTATCAATGGCATGATCTTTAATAACACAGGAAATGGTAGGACAACTAGGATCTGTAAACTTAGGAGGGATTAGGTGTTAGATCAAAGAGCTCACATGTTCGATGAGAGAAGGGCTTTCTTTTACACATTAAGCTTTCACTTTTGTGTGCATAGCTCTTTGAGGAATTTGGCATAGGCAAGAATATCTTTAATAGCATTAAGTAATAGGATATTTATTTGCACTTGCTTAAACACATACATTATCTCATGGCAATTAGTTCCTTTCTTATCCATGTTTAACAGTTGAGGGGGTGGTATTTTAGGCAAATAATGTGCCTCCACCATAGTCTCAGATGGAGTTGGAGGTTTGTGTCTCTTCTCTTTCTCCTTGATTATAATTGGTTCATTCTCCTTTAAGTTTTCCTTAGTCTATCCCACTTTATTATCAACTTGATAGCCACTCCTAAGTGTAGTTATTGACATGGCTTGCTAATGGGTCTTTGTGAATTTGTACTGGACCCTATTTCAAACTATCCCTTGGGGTTTGGAATTGGCTGAGTAAGAAATTGTCCCTTTCCTCTATCACTCAATGCAACAAACATTTGTCTCATTTGTATCTTTAATTTGGAAATAGCTTGAGAATTGACATTGGAAGGGCCTTGGTAGTCTCCTTATTTTGTTTTAGGAGTAACCAAATACTTTCCTTGATTGATGGTTTCTTTCATTGTTGAGGAAGTTGGAAACCAGGTGGCTACGGGGAAACTAAGGTTCTAGGAGTATTTTGTGTAGGGGATTCATAGATGTACCTCCCTGGTAATTGTTCTTAGTCCATGACAAACTAACATGTGTAGTCTATCCTAGATTAAAGGTCTTAGAGTACGGATTATTGCTAGGGTTGCGATATGCTTTCAAAGAATTAGCTTTTTCTAAAAGATATTCAGTGTACACTCTATTAGATGCACAAGTCATGGTTAAATGTGCTAGGCTAGAACAAATAGCACAAACCTCTTATGATGATTTTGTGGATGCATTAACAACCATGAAGCATGAAACATAATTTTAAGCTTGTCCACTCTTTTAAGCAAGGTTAGCTAGTTTAAAGCAGGGACTAATAGCATCACATTCATTCAACTCCTCATGGGATCAACCTCACTAGCATGCTATATTGTAAATGATTCCTGCTCTTGCCAGTTTAACTCAAAAATCATAACAAGTTTTTAGTGTCGTTGCCAGGGAGTCGTAACGTTTTGTGTAGTGTTTTGTACTTTGGATTATTTTTCTCTAGTCTAGGTTTAGGATGCATTAGATTAAGATTTTTCATATTTTTGCATTTGTTACTATTTTCCACATATTGACCATATTTCTTTGATTTTTTGTGAGGAAAATCGACAAAGGAATGGCAACAATCTTGTGGGCCACGGCTTCATCAATATAGATTAGAGTTTTTCTTGCTTTCCAAGATTAGAATTTGAGTGAAACTTGTAGTGAGTACCATTTGTGATTTTAATTTCTTTATTATTAAATTTCTAAATGGGTTGTAATAATATGGGGCAAGTGTGGGGTATGGTTGCCCATACTTGATCATCATCAGACCCCTCATTGTGAGCATTCCTCACTTAAGTTTTAATTTTTAGGATAAATTGCATTTAGTATAATTTTGCATTTGGATGGTAGAATAAATATATAGATTATGAACATTCATTAATAATTGTTGAATCTTTACTTTGGACTGTTGCATTAGTTGTGCATCTATTTAACAAAGGTTAGCCGGAGCTTAGCTATAACGAAAGCATAGGTTGTGTGGTTATAGTGTCATGTCTACTAAGGTGCCTGACCCTTTGTTAAGTAACATATAGGTAGGCATTAGTTTTATTTTGTCTTGCATTACATATTTAATTGATTTATGGTGGAATGGAATTTAATGCTAGTATAGGACCCACAGGAACCCTTATAAGATAAGGGCTGGATTTCATCACAAACTCCTTGGCCAACCTAGAAATCAATTAACATCCTTGTATGTGACAATCCCAACCCTTGAACCTTAATTGAAAATCAAGTGGAAAGGGACTTAGGCTATCAAGCTCATAGTACCCTTTTAGGAGGATGCAATCTATTGTCACTCCAGTGGCTTTTGAGCACTATAGTTATAGTGGGTGTCTTAAAATCCAAGTGCTTTTTTCATGCCTATCATTGACATCAGTAGAGGTCTAAATGCCTCCTGACATGAGGATTGTATTAACACTTTCGAGTAGAACCTAACTGGCAAGCAACTATCCAATCTAGATAAAAGGAGCTATCTAGATTTAGGCCTAAGAAGCTATCACCTATGCAATAAGAAAAGATAATCAAGATAGCTTGTGCATCATATAGTTAGGGTTTCCCTTAAAAAAATGTCATTCATTGTATATAATGATTTGTTTCATTATATGCAAAGTTAAGATCATAGGCCTAATAAGAAGGGGATAGATTTCACAAGTTAGATACATTGATGGATAGGTTAGATATTATGGAAAGTCAATTGCTTAAGATAATAGTTTCTAGGCAAGCTACTCCACAACCTCCACACCATAATGACTATACCTATTCTAACCCTCAATATCCCACTCCTTCATGGCCATCAAGCTCCACATACAATGAATACTATTAGGAGCCAATGGATGCAACCAATGCATTCACATACCTTATCAATTTTTGTCATGAGACAAATTACCAAGACTATAATGGATGGGCTAGGGATCACGAACAACCGTGGTTTAGGAAGAATCACAATGGTCCTACCCTGATCAACAGTACCATGAATATCAAGAATATCAGGATCAACCATCATTGATTCAACCTGCTTAGCCCTTTTTCAACAACCCAATGCCACAACAATATTAACCCTATGAGTTGTTCCCTCTATAGCACGAAGAACAATTATTAGAAGAGAATATGAAGAAATTTTATGAGAAAATGGAACAAACCATGACTGTCTTTGAAGGGGAATAAGGAAATGAGATGAGAGATGGAGGAATGAGAAGAGAAAATGAAATCAATAAGGGAATATACTAAAAGACACATTACTGCATTTACAAAAAGGACTAGGAAATTTGAATGAATTGGGGATAATTAAGAGCCATCCATTATAGATAATAAGAAAAAAATTTCTTTTGATCATTCTTACCCATAAAGTCCACAACCGTCTACAGAAACCTCCCACTCACTAGAGCCATGTTCTATTCCTTGTTATGGTTATGATGAAGAGATTTCCATTGCTGAAGAGAATAAAATGGTAGAAACATCCAACCCAAATCCTTTAAAATTGTGTCATTCTTATTTTTATGAATTTGATGAAGGCACATCCATTGAGGAGGTAAATGAGTTGTTGGAAATTGTAACTTTAATGGACACTTCTCAATGGCAAGTTAAAGTAGATACCCCTGTAAAGCCTAAAATACTAATTGAACCTTGCAACGTCGAAGACGTACCTGATTAGGACTTACAAACTTTATTTGAACAAATTTTAAATAGTCATATAAGCCCAATTAAAACCTTACTTGTACCCATAGAACAAAAAGAAGAAGAGCTAGTTTACATACTAACCCTACATCAACCTACTCTAGGGTACACATAAGAAGAGAATAAGGGTTTAAGCCTAACCATGTCCCCACCTCTACTAATACAAGAAGAACCATTTTGGGAAGGGCATGTTAGCTTATACCCCTATGTCATGATAATTTCAAGAAAATAGAGAAAAATTTAAACTAAATATAATGGTCAATATTATCCCTCAATTTGGTTAAGAAGAGGACCATTCATCTCCATATGGTCCAACAAAATGCAAAGTAGTAAATGAAGTCATCATGTTACCACCACCTCAAAATACAAGGTGGAGGAATTATATTGACTATTGTGAAATTTTGAAGATGGGGGACATCAATATGGCCCCACAACATTCAACATCTTGGTGGTCTTTGTGTCAAATTGTTATTACCACCTAAAATTTCAAGGTGGAGGCAATACATAGACTACTGTGAGATTCTGAAGTGGTGTAAGAAATATTACCATTTTAGTGTTAGGGTTAGGATTAGGAAAATTAGTTGAACTGGCCGGGTTTGGGATTAGATGGTTAGGTTAGTTATAGACCTTGTTTGCTTGAAGACGTTAAAATTAACGCTCATTGGGAGGCATCCTAGGATTTTTTAGAAAGTCTCATTATTCTGCTTTACCCATTCATCTTTAAGATGTCCTATAATTCAAATCTTTAAGGACAATGTTTAGTTTATGTTAGGGGGTGTAGATATACATGAGATTTCTAACTTTTCTTGTAGTTTTGAAAAATTTTAAAAAAAAAATTAAGTCCTTCATAAAGATGGGAAGTTATATTTTCTATATATTTAGTTAAAATTTTGAACTTTAGCTTATCAATAGAGATTCATGCTATTAGTTCACTATTTTATTCTTTTTCTAACATATTTTATTATAAATTAAACTTAGAATGTTAATTGCACAAAATTGCTATATATAGTTTAAGTTGAAGAGAAAACTATAACTTAGAGATCTTGAAGAAGATTTGTGGAGACTTATAATCCAAGTGAGTTTTGAGCCATTCTTCATTTTTAGGGTTATAAGTAAATTCAAAATTTTATTTAGTGGACATTAATTCTTAGTTGGTCTCATTATTCTTCATCTTAGTCAACTATTGAAAAAATATAATAGACTATGCCATATATCTCTTAAAATTTATTATCAATTTTTGAGTCATATGAAACCTAAGAAATGATAAAGGCCATCCTTGGAAAACCCAAAGCCTTTAGCCTTCCCTATAATCTTTTCCGCTAGTAAGCCCATTGAGCCATTCAAATATTAGCCTTTCCTTTTTCAGTGAAACAATCTTTACCCATATTGAACCCCTAATATATATTCGTTACTCATTCATTTTAGAAATATGTAGGGAAGATTGAAGAATATCTTGTAAAAAGCATGAACAATACAATTCAAAAGATGAATATTAAACAAAAAAATCAAAAAGGCTATGTATAAAGACAAGTGAAAAAGCAAAAGAAAATGATAGCTAATGGAAAAAAAATTATGTTCACTCTTGCAAGAAAAAATGGAAAAAATTATGAATACGTTGATAGAAGACATTTATATATTTTTCAAATAAACTTTGTTTATCTTTATATACATTGTTTTGAGAACCCTTACCTAAGCCTATGTTTCATTCTAATAGAAGTCCTAACTTGATCTTAAGAGAAATACAGCTTGGATATGGTTATAAATGAATATGAAATATGTGAGACTTTTGGATTTGATTGACAATATTCTACTCACATTTTAATGAGAGGTTTAAACCTTTCTAAGTGACTTTCTTTTGAGTGTCAGGTACATCCTGTGAGAATTGAAATCAAAGCATAAGTGATTTAGGTTACATTTGACTAGGAAACTATAATTATATATCAGTTATAGCATACACTCATCTTCCGAGGTTTAATGAATTAATGGAATATCTTTAGCATAAGGTAAGGATTTTGAACCATTTTGTGTATATTTATTAGCATGCTAAAGTTAGGTACTTAATATAAGTTGAATAAAAAAAATTCTTAGATGAGTAAAGGACTTGCATAAAAATATAGTAAATTTAGTGGGTATATTCACTGTAAACCCTCATAAGGCCTAACTTGTCCACAAGAGGTAACCTACGAAAGTGGCAGTTTGTATCAGTTTTTGAAATATGATTTTTTGTATGTTTTACTTTGAACTAGTAAATTATTAAATGGGTATGTCATAAGTGTCTATTTTTTCATAAAAACCATGCAATTAGTTACCTCTGTGTTATAACTTATAGGGGTAAATTAGGGTTTTTAGACCAAAATTCATAACACATGCATTTTTTATCTAATGACTTAAAAGTTTGATATTTTATAGGTCTAAATAATAATTTGAGGTAAGTATATGATTAATCATATCTTTTAGGATTTAATTAGAAATTTTCTTTTGTAGGAAGAGAGATGATGACCAGATGCCCGAGATGGATTCAACCTTGTTTCCATGAGTTCCTTTGAGTTTTGCCTTATTATTCCATAAAATTTACATTTGATTATTAAGCTTTGCAGAGGACAAATCATCTTTAATATTTAGTTTTGGATTTAAAGTGGGAGAAGGGATGGTGCATTTTCATCAAAAGTGGAATGCACCCTTTACGTATTCACTTGTATGCAAACCTTTAATGATTAATGAAATCTTACTTGGTTGATGAATGAGCATGAGTCTCTCTTACTTGTTACATGTTGAGGATATCTTAAATTAGTATTACTTTGTGTTGGAATCATCAAACAATTCAAAAAAGTCTTAAGAAACCATGCGACCAATCCGAAAGTGGAACACATGGTTTTGATAAGATTAAAGGTTGAAGCATTGAATAATTTTATCGAAGTTGATTGTTCCTTCATTGATTTCAGTATTAATTCAATCAAGCATGATTTAGATGAGTTGTTGACTAATTAGACTCAAGTTGATTTCCATCATTCATGATAGGAAAGTAGTTTAATTGTGTTAATTTTGATTAATTTGTTTGCAAGTCTGCTTAGAGTGTAGTTGTTAAAGTTTCCTTTTCCATATGTTTAAGTTCTTTATTTAGAAGATTGAATGGTTAGGAAATTAGTTGTTTAAAGCATGTTTCCTCAAGTTAGTTGTTAATTTCAAGCTTAGGAAAGTTAAGTTAAGAAAGTTGTTAAAATTACACTTTAGACAAGTTCACTTGAGGAGAATTGCTTATTTGCAATTTTAGAAAGTCTTTAATTTAGGAAAGTCATAGATTTAGAAAGTCTCGTTTAGGAGAGTTTTCATTTTTTAGCATTTTTCTAATTTATGCATAATTTCCATGTTTTAATTTTCATTCTTAGTTCAGGTTAAACATATCTTAAATATTAGCTAGGTTAGATAGCTTAAAGTAGGCACCACTAGCATCACATTCATTCAACCTCTCATGGGAACAACCTCACTAGCATGCTATATTACAAATGATTCATGTGCTTGCAAGTTTAACTTAAAACCATAACAATTATGGTTAAGGATTCATCTAGTCTTTAGTAGGAATATTTATATTATCATGTGGAATCTTTACTGATCTATCTACTAACTACAAAGTCTAATTAGTTGGCTTAAGGATACCAATCCCTAGTTGCTCATAGATAGAATATGGCAACAATTTTACACTAGTCACTAAATCTAGTAGTGCCTTATCAATGGCATGATCTCCGTTAACACAAGAAATGGTAGTACCAATAGCCAAAAGTGCTCAAAAGGGCTAAAAAGAAGAAATGAGTATTCAAAAGGGCTAAAAAGAAGAAAAATTCAATGGAAGGATATACCAATAGTCAAAAGTGGAAAAGGTCAAGATAAAGATAGCCAATGAAAAATAAAATATTCACTCTTATGGGTAGAAAAGAATCTTAGAAGACCATTGCATGTCTTCTAGACAACCTTTGTGTTTTCTTATACCATTCTTTTGATAACCCGATCCTAAGCCTATGTTTCATCCTATTAGAAGTTTTGACACGATCTTAGGAGAAACACGAATTAGATGTGCTTATGAATGAATAGAGATTTTGGTAGAATGTAACATTCCTAATAGTTGATATCATTTTATGATACAGTCATTCTTTCTAAATTATCATTCTTCTATATGAAATATATGAGAATTTTGAACTTGATGAACATTATTTTACACTCATATTAATGAGAGATTTACCTCTTTCTAAGTGATTTCTTTCTTACTATCAAAATATATTCTGTGACGTTTTATGTCAAATACATTTGGATGGTAATTTAGGTTATAATTTCCTTGGAGACCTATACCTGTATATATATATATATATATATATATATATATTGGCTATATTTTCACACACTCACATTCTAAGGCTTGATGAGTTAATGAGATAACTTTAGTGTAAGGGTAGGATTTTACTCTGTTGATCATTTCAATTAGCATATTAAAGTTTGCAGTTTAATATAAGGTGAATATAAGGAGATTCTCTGAGATATATAAAGGGCTTTGATAAAAGTTTTGAAAATGTATGTGATTATCATTTCTAGAAACCCTTAAGAGACTATAACTTGTCTACTAAGAGTAACCTAGGGTTTAAGGGCTTTCCACATACACTAAATACAGTTGATAGCACCTTTAAAAGTGGTTGGGATTTATTTTTAGATTTTTGTATTTCTAATTTTGTAGTTTAGCTAGGGGACAAGAAAAAATCTAAGGGGTTATATATATATATATATATATATAATATAGACATGCATAACTATATATTTAGAAGGTCTTTGCCCTAGAAATCACTTAATTATAATTAATTAGGTCAATTATGCTATTTTGCGTGACCAGGGTTTAAATGAAAAAATACAAAAAATTACCAATTTTATCCCTAAAAGAATGATTTCATCTTCCAAACTACCCCATGGGTTGTACATGCCAAAAATAAAGTCTTGGAGGTTCAAAATAATCACTAGGTATCACTGTTGAAGTTAGAGCAGTCAAAAATCCCATGCACAACTCTTACTCAAATGAGGGTGAAAAGGTGGCAAATTTCACATGCATGCACCATACATTTCACTACTTTAGGAAGCTTATATGAGAAGTTAAATTCACATACAATGTGATCATATACAATGAAAGCTTTTAGAAGTAAAAGAATTCTGAAATAACATGGAATCTTTTTACTTATTTTCTCTCTCCTACTCAACCAAAAGAATGAAGATTAACCAATAATTAGATATCTTATCTATGCAAGGTAGTAAAGCATATTTGGTGCCATATGAAATATATGAAGAGATCTCTAAGGAATCAAAGCCACTCATTCTAGGAGAATCCAACCCAATGGTGGAATGAAAAAGAAGTTTAAGAAAGATCTACATGTCATAGTGGGATCTCATTCATTCAAGTAAAGGTAAGCATGATCTGAGGGCCAGGAAGAAAGCATTGAAAATATTAAAACCCTAACCACCTTTTCCATACTGGAAATTGAACCCAAAACTCTTTGGAAAAGAGTGTAATGCCCCGAGCAATTTATGCTATTTTTGCAGCCATTTAACATGAATGAATTGGAACTTCTATAGGAAATGAACCATGTTAAATGTTTTACTTTATTTAAAACAATAAATGAAGGAATTTTTAAGAAAACTTTACACCATTAGATTCTACTCAAAAAATGGAATCCAATGCATCAAAGAATGCCAAAAACGGAGTTCATATGAAGAAGTTACGGTCGTTTAAAGATTAGGGGCATTTCTGTAATTTAAATTAAAACGAAAAAGACAGAAAACGCAGGGGGCCATTTTGATAATGGCACCCCGTCTTCTTACTCTTCTCGATTTCTCTAGAAACCCTTAATTTCCAGAGGTTTCCAACACTGCCAATGGTGGCACCGCCATTGGCAGCACCGCCTTCCCTCTCCTATAAATACCCCCCAAGCCC
This sequence comes from Warburgia ugandensis, assembly GCA_035236585.1. Taxonomy (NCBI): domain Eukaryota; kingdom Viridiplantae; phylum Streptophyta; class Magnoliopsida; order Canellales; family Canellaceae; genus Warburgia; species Warburgia ugandensis. The sequence continues at coordinate 40,868,216 of CP141138.1, forward strand.
CCAGCTCCTTCAGGTATTTCCAGGTTCAAATCTCTGACCAAGCTAGGGTTCCAGAAGACGTCGGAAAACCCTCCATCAGTCTTCCATGTAAAGGACGGCAATAGTCAAGTCATTCAGGCTTGCCATTCCTTGTACCTGTTTCCCCATTCCTCCTCTGACTTCATTAGAAAGATCGGGTTTCCTCCCTTCTTCGTGGGTTCCGGCGACATGGGGTTTTCAGAGTGGAAAAAGAAGGGAGCCGCACCACCAGAATGAGGGCGTCCCCGGCTACCCAGGTAAGCCCCTCTTTCCCCTCTCTCCATTTTTCTTTCCCCCAAGCCAGATCCATGCTGGATCTGGTTTTACCCAGCTGGTTTTCCCTAGCCGGAGAACATCCTAGCCGGTTCCATTCAGCTTTGTCTGAACAAGGCGTCCCAAGGACGCCATGCTTCACGTACGCGTGGGACAGAGTCCTTGGATGGGATCCAGGCGTGCTATAGTGCATACACAGTCCCTGGTGCAGCCTTCGGGTGCGCGCACGAAGTGGGGCATGGGTCTTGGCTCGGCCGGGATGCATGGGGTGCCCTGGGAGTTGAGAAGCGCCATGCTATGCTAAAGACGCGTCCATGCGATGCCATCCAGGATGCGCGTCATAGCGCGTCGCTTGGGCATGCATGTGTGCGTGCGACCGTGATCCCTAGCACAGCCTTTGGGCGTGCACGACGTGCAAGCGTGGGTCCTGGTTTGACTAGGGTGCGCACATGTCTTGGAAACCATGATGCGCGAGCCCTATGCGTAAGACTAATCTGGTTCATCTGTGATCGTGCATTGCTAAAATTACAATTTCAGGGGTTGTAGGACTTCAATTGACGATCCGAAAGAACAATCGCATTTGTATGAACGACGCGGACCTAATGAGACTATAAAATTAGGATCAGAGGACAAATTATAGAGTCTAACCATTGAATAGTAGATCCATATCATAGGATCTAGCCTGACACTGAATTAGGCAAGGACCCATGGAGCCTAAACGGCAGATCTAGCGATCTAATTTCTAAATAGATCAAAATTGATAAGGACTCCTTGTTATCCATTCATATCCAGGATTTTATAAATGAAACCTAAGGTCGGGTTGAGTAATGAAAGATGCGACTCCAGGAAACTTCGAGGTAGGTGCTCTATCGCTACTAGACTTTTAAAAAGAACCCATGATTGCTTTGGGAAGGCATGTTTTAAGTTTTAAGTTACATGACTTATTTAGTATGAATTGATTTCATAAATGAATTTAGTATGCATATGACAAATACATTATGCATGGACATGTTTTGCAAAAGATTGCATAAATTGCATGATTTGTGATTATTGAGCCTTGAAAAATTGCATATCCTTGAGGGTTACCAAAAGATGCTGGGTAGGCAGTTGTGAGGGCTAGGCAGTTGTGAGGGACCCAAAGAGGACAGGTTTTGAAACAGAGGTTTTTGCCTATTTGCTCAAATATGATTTGGGCTAGTAAGCTCGTGGGCACTATGCCGAGAGGTCTGGGGTGGCCTCCTAGCCTCTACCACTATTAGGTGGAAAGGGTACCACGCCAAAAAAGGCATGTCCTTACTTCATCTTCATGTGGTACAGAGGACTACCACTGGTGTCACAGCAGTGGGTCGAAGTGTCATATGCCCCGTGGAGGCTATGACCACGTGTCCCCAGGTACCCGGGGACCACACGGTGAGGAGGTCGTGGGCATAGTGTGCCTATGTTTTTGAGGATTTACTTGCATTGCATATGGCATGACGTGAGGATGGTCGGCCATACCATATACCCATGAGTTGGATTCAGTTGAGCATCATATGCATATTATGTATGTTTATGATATCTATGTTACTTTCGACTTGGATTATGCGATTCCTTAAGTCGTCAGTATTCTAATTCGGCAATGGTTTTTAATATCAATATTGAACATGAGTGATTAAACATTGACATGTTTTAAAGAACATATGGTTTCAAACATAGCATGCATTGTAAAACTAGTAGTGATAGACTCCTACTGAGTATATTGTATACTCACCCAAATATATCATTTTTCAGGACAGCTCCACTCACGAGTAGAAGAGGCCTCAGGAAATGTTAGTGCTACGAGCAAGTAAATCTAAAAGAGACAATTATACATGTAAGTAAACACTCTACCCTTTATTTATAGTTGGGCTGTGAACTGTGACTAGATAGACCTGGGAAGACATTTATGATTTCTGAAAATTTCAAAAACTACTTTGGTTGTTGTGTAAACAAATGACACTCTGGGTTTTCAAAATGAGTTTAAAACAAAACAATTTTCTGCTGCATTGCATTGTTTTAATAAAATGGTTTTCAAATAGGGATGCATCCCACCTTAGGAATTAGATATTGCATTTAAAAATACATGGAAAAACCTGGGTCATCGTAAGGAGGATTTAAAGTACCCATCCTCATTCAATTATCCATGATTCTTACGATTTCTAAAAATAGCACACACACAAACCCAATTGGAAATCATGACCCCCTCCCAGTTCCATGGACTTTCTAAATTTAAAATCCCTTGATTTCCCTACACCAACTTTCCATTTCTTTCCTTTTCCTTCCCATGTCTTTCCATTCCCACTTATTCCTTATGTTCCCCTCCACCCCTCTCCCAAACCACCTTCTCTTCTCACCTTCCTTCCTTTCCCATTTTGCTTTCCTATTCAAAACATACCCAAAATCCATTCCATCTCCCCATAATATATTCCGTGCCACCTCCACTTTATGCTTCTTTTTCTTACTTTCATCTCCACCATTCCTCCTTTCTTCCTTAATCTTAGTCACCATCCCTATGGCTTCCACTTCTTAAACCATATGAATAAGAGGTGAAGAAAAAGCAACAAAATTATCTCTTAACTTCTCCTTCTTCTTGAAAGCTAAATTTAGGTGAAATAGAGTGAGAGAAATCACCTTGGCCAAAGCTCCCACAAGATCACAATTCATCCATTGGAGAAGATGTAAGAAAGCTCTTTCATCCTCACTTCCCTTTCTCCCCCATATTCTTCTTCTTATTTTCTTTTCTTTTTCATTGCATACTATCTTACCTCTATTCCACAACTAAGTCCTTCTTCTTTTCTTTACTTTCAAATTAGTGTACTTTGGGTTGAATGTAAGTGTATAGGCACTTGTTGAGTGACACAACAAGAAGATCCAAAGTAGAGTTCAAACCCAAAAAAGGAGAAGAGGATATGTAGAGAGCCTTTGTTGAGTGACACAATGAAGGACTTCTATAGCGGCCACTTCAAGGAAGTTTCATCATTTGCTTTATTTTCCTTTTTTTATTTATTGTAATCATTGTAATTGTGACGACCTGGGTTTTTATATGATGCAAATTTGATAAAAAGGCGAGATCTCTTGTTTTATAAATATGAAATGCATAAAAATCATTTTGTTTTGGAAACATTCTTTCGTATAAAACCCCGAGTGTCAAAACACATTTTCAAATTATCTAGCCATGGCATAGTTTTAAATTGACTCTATTCCCAAGAAAGTGTTAGTCATAGCCTTAGCTATTGAGAGTAACTACAATCAAGTAACATTGAAAGATAAGATAGGGGTTTACTTACTTGCACTTAATCTGGGCATCTTCTGTCACAGGCGTACTCTGTCCTTATGTGTTTGCTTTGTGTCTGAAAAATGTTGAGGATAGGGTGAGTATATACTTTACTCAGTAGGAGTCCATCACTACTAGTTTTATAATGCATGCTATGTTTAAAATCATATGCTCTTTCAAAACATGTGCATGTTTGAACACTCAAGTTCAATATCGAGATTAAAAACCATTATCGAATTGAAATACTGACGACTTAAGGAAATCACATAATCCAAGTCAAAAGTATCATATATATATATATATATATACCATAACATAATGTTGTGCATAAGATGCTTCGTTGAATCCAACTCATGGATATATGGTATGGTCGACCAACCTCATGTCATACCATATGCAATGCAAGTAAATCCTCAAACCACAGGGCCCAACTATGCCCACGACCTCACCGCCATGTGGTCCCCGGGTACTTAGGGACACAGGGTCATATACCTCCACGGGGCATATGACACTTCAACCTAGTGCCATGACACCAGTGGTAGCCCCCTGTACCACATGCAGTCGAAGCAGGGACATGCCCTTTTTGGGCGTGGTACCATCCACCTAATAGTGGTAGAGGCTAGGAGGCCACCTAGACCTCTCGGCATAGCGCCCACGAGCGTATTAGCCCAAATCATATACAATCAAACAAGCCAAAAACCTCTGTTTCAAAACCTGTCCTCTTTGGGTCCCTCACAACTGCCTGGCCCTCACAACTGCCTACCCAGCGTCTTTTGGGCACTCCAACGTCTTTTGGTAACCCTCAAGGACATGCAATTTTGAAAAAACTCAATGCTCACAAATCATGCAATATATGCAATTATTTGCAAAACATGTCTATGCATAATGTATTTATCATATGCATGCCGAATTCATTTATGCTAAACAAGTCATAAAATAAGTCATGCTAAACAAGTAATATACGTATACTTAAAACATGCAGTCTCAAAACAATCATGGCTCTTTTTAAAAGTTTAGTAGCGATACAGCACCTACCTGGCTAGGTCACGCTAATCCCCTTGTCCTCGTATGCTCCTGAACATGGCTTAGGGGAACAAGGTTAGTTTGGCGTATCTTTTATAGGTTTTAGAGGGGTTGGCATGCGCCTCAGCAGGCACGTTTGCAGACGCACTGGATTCCCGCCCGTCGTTCTCTGTTGTGGGCGCGTCCACGGACGCACCCGTCTGGTTTTCTCAACACACAGTGTGCATTTCGGTTTGACAAGGACCTGGGCATCCTAGGGACACCCTGGTTCGACCCTGTTGAACCAGTGCACCCCAGGGATCGTCCCTGGGTCCTTTGTGACTCTCTAGGGCTCTGTTTTGCATAATTTTTCATGCAAAAACTTAGGGAAACTTAGCCTAAGACTAAGGGGGAGACGGGTTTGGAGGGATTTTGGGCATACCTGGTTCGTTGCCGGGTTTTTCTCCTCGTTTCTCCTCTTGGTTGCTTCTCCATGACGAGTTTTTTTCCTAAGCTTTTGGGCTGCCATTAGAAGCACCCAAGAGCTCTATTTATAGAGCCATAAGAGGGTTCTGGAGGGGGCTCTCACCGCCATTGAATGGCGGTGGAGAAACCTCCAAAATGGCGGTGATTTCTCCTCCAAGCACTGCCGTTCTAGAACCCTCTAGGAGGTTGAAGAAGAGGGGTGCCCGTATCAAAATGGGCCCTTGTGTTTCTCAGGCTAAATCCGTTTTTTAATAAAAATTACAGTTTTGCCCTTGAACTTCAAAGGGCCATAACTTGCTCATTTTAACTCCGTTTTGGGTGATTTTGGTCTTGTTGGATTCCTTTTTCCGAGACACACCTAATGGTACCATTCTTAGGATCAAATTTCTGGGTTTAGTCAGGGTGAATAGTGAAATGACCAAAATACCCTCATTTCCAAAAAGTGAACTTTTCATTGCTAACTTGGGATTTCAATGTTACAAAATTGGAGTCATTATAGTAATTCAATCTTAATTAGTGAAAAATTTAATTTGGTTTTCATAGTTTGTTTACTTTCTTTCCTTGCTTTATATCTTAAATAGTTTCCACACTTTAGTATATTTCCTTGCTTAGATTAGTTATTTAGTTTAAAGTTATCCCTTTATATCTTAAAGCAACTTAATTTTAATTAAGTGTCATTAATCATAGAGTACTTATGGGATCAACCCATATATGCAGATTCTATAATTCAATAGAGTCATGCACTTGTGGTAATTATTAAGACACATCACAGGCACCCTTGCACTTGCATGCATTAGCTATACTTGCATGCATTAGATCTACTCCCATTTGCATGCATTTCCTTTTCCTTGCATGCCTCTCCATTGAATGCTTTTAACTACCATGCATAACCCTTCTTAGCCTTCCATCTTCTCTTTCCTTGGGTTTTGGGAACACAATAAGGAAGGAGAACTGCCTTGTGCTACTTTCTACGACAGCCAAGGGTTATCATTTCTAAAAGTGGTTTGGGTATGGTTTGATGGTTTGATGATACTTTGGGTTTGTGAAGGTGGTAGAGGGTGTGTTTAGGTGAACTAGATAGTGTAGGAAGGTTGATTCATGTAGAGTAAGATGGTGAGGAGGCATGAAAGTGAAAGGTAAGAATGGGACATGTGATGAGTGTCAAAATTTGCACAAAAAGAAGCCAATTAGTTGCCCATATATTATAACTTTTAGCATTAAATTAGAGTTTTGCTCCAAGAATTATAACATGTGCATTTTTTGGGATTTAATTAAAGATTTTCACTTTTTGTAGGTAATGGGAAGGTAATATAATGGTTGAGATGGTTTAAGATAGAAATTTAAGTCATTCATGAGGTTTCCTAGTCTAACTCAGAAACCTAAGGAACCCAAGGCCTAAATCAAAAGGTGCAAGATCATCTTAGGTAAACAAAGGATGAAATTCGAAGAGCTAAAGGCAACTAAATGGGCCTATGCAAACAACATTCAATTCCACCACCTTTGCATGAATTGGAGCCATGAATGAGGTTTCTTAGTTTAACAAGGAAACCTAAGTAAGCCAAGCCAAATGAGCCCTCAAAGCATGCCATCAATCCACTTAAGCCAAGCTATATGGAAGGCCATGATTGGAGGAGAATCTAAAGCAAATATCCATAAAGTTTACAAGGGGATAACTAAGAGATATTTGAGTAAAAACCAATGGTAGTAAATAAGCATGATAGGTGGACCAATCAAAGAAGAGTCCATCCCTATATTCTCCCCATCTTCCTCTCTCCATATCCCTTATCATCTAATTCCTTTTAACATGGAAAACATGGGGGAGGAACCTCCTTGAAAAGTGACGCCTCCCACCTACAAAACTCCCTTAAAAATCCAATTCCTCCACCTTTAAAACACTTTCCTAGCACCTTCCTAACATCCATACGAATTCCCCCCCTAACTTTCATTCCAAAATCTTCAATACCAAAGTCATAAACCACACCTTCCACTCATCTTCCTAGAGTCCTGCTTCTAAGTCTCATACCTTATCTCTATCTTCATTCTACCTCTCTTATCCCTTAGACCAGAGTCCTAACAAACCTAAAAAGCTACAATCTTCTATAAATGCTAGCCACTTTCACATCATCCAACATATAGGACTAATCGACATTTTTTTTCACTTTGGAAGATGGGGAGAACACCCCCTCCAAGGAAGGAGGTGTCTCCACCCTTCCTCTCCATTCCTTCCCTTCAATTCAATCTTCCATTGGCAGCCATCTTCTCCAGCCCTTCCACACCTATTCCATTAGGTTTTCTTTCCTTGTTTACTTCTTCAAAGTGCAAGTTAATTGGTTCCATTAATATTTTGTTTGGTTCCAATGTTATTCCTTTGTCTTAAAACTTGAATTCATGCTTTACTTTCTTTGATTTGTTGTCTTGTTTCCTTTTATTCTTACCTCTTATTCTCTACCTTAGATTCTTGTATTCAAGGACCACAATTCTCTTGAAGTGACAACCAAGAGAGAGCAGTTCTTAGATTAAGTCCCTTTCCCTTCTGAATTTCCCTAAGTTCCTTACCATCTTTTGTTCTCTTTTCCTATCTTTTCTAGTTGTTATTCCTTATAACTCTTTTAGTTTCAATGCATGATTACTATCACTTGCTTTCTGGTTGATAGAAGTTCTTTTTGGGTTTAAGAAGTTGTACACATGCTCCTTGGAGAGTGCGCAGCATGCTTGTAATATTGAAATTACAATCAATGTAATTTTGTTTCATGTTAGTTAATCATAGTTCTTGAACATTTTATGTTCGTTAAATTTGATTTTCATGGCTGTTTAGATGATCTTTCCATGCTGAGATTACAAGTGTTTCATCCTAGGTTAGTTGCATTTGAATATCATAGGGGATAGTCCAAGTAACCATGCACACAAACTGTAATGCCTCGAGCAATTTATGCTATTGAATTGGGCATTCTATATGAAATGAACTGTGTTGAATGTTTCACTTTATTTAAAATAAAAAATTAAGGAATTTTTTAAAAAATTTGTACCATTAGATTTTACTCGAAGAATGGAATCCAACACCTAAAAGAAAGCCGAAAACGGAGTTCGTATGAAGAAGTTACGGCCGTTTAAAGATTAGGGGTATTTCTGTAATTTGAATTAAAAACGAAAAAGATAGAAAATGCAGGGGACCGTTTTGATAATGGCACCCCATCATTTTCTTCCTTTAGACTTCTCCAGAAACCCTGTTTCCAAAGGTTTTTGCCACCACCATTGGCAGCATCGCCATAACAAGGCTATAAAAATTCCCCTAATCCCCTCTCTTCAAAACATGAGTTTTCCAGCTATTTTGGGACTGGGGTTTCTGGAAAAAATTGAAAACCCGTCTCAAGCCAATTTCCCTGCGATTTTCGGCAACGGACAGGCCCGAGTCAGGCCAGCCATTCTCCCCATTCCCCTCTCTTCTCTTTTCCAGTCTTGCTCAACAATGGGGTTTTTCCCCCTTCTTCATGGGTTCCGGACAACACAGATTTCTGGCAGAGGGAAACGCACCGCTTGGAAAAGGGTGTCTCCAGGCTACCCAGGTAAGCCATTTTTTTTTCCTTTCTCTTCATTTTACTTTCCCTAGGCTAGATCCATGCCGGATCTGGTCTTTTCCCAGTTGGATTTTCCAGCCGGCCTTGTACGAACCAGGCATCCCAGGGACGCCATGCTCCATGTGCACCTAGGATAGGATCCCTAGGACTGGTTCTAGGTGTACAACAATGCGTACACTGTCCCTACTGCAGCCTTCGGGTGCGCGCGACACGTGGGGCATGGGTCTTAGCTCGACCGGGATGCACGGGGTGCCCTGGGAGCTAAGATGCGCCATGCTACACCAATTTTGCATCCGTGCAATGCCATCCAGGACGCACATCATAGCACGTCACTTGAGCATGCATGTGCGCATGCAAAATGCGGTCCCTGGCACAACCCTTGGGCACACACACACGCACGAGAAATGATCGCAGTTCAACCAAGATGCATGAGTGTCCTGGGAACTAGGACACGCGGACCTAATGAGACTATAAAGTTAGGAATAGAGGACAATTTACAGAGTTTAACTATTAAATAGTAGATCTATATCATAGGATCTAGCCTAACAACAAATTAGGCAAGGACCCATGGACCCTAAAAGGCAAATTTAGAGATCTAATTTCTAAAAATAGATCGAAATTGATAAGGACTCCTTGTATCCATTCATATCCAGGAGTTTATAAATGAGACCTAGGGACGGTTGAGTGATGAAGGACGCGACTCCAGGAGACTTCGAGGTAGGTGCTCTATTGCTACTAGACTTTTTAAAAGAGCCATGATTGTTTTGAGAATGCATGTTTTAAGTATAAGTTATATGACTTGTTTAGCATGACTTAATTAAATTCAGCATATGACAAATACATTATGCATAATCATGTTTTGCAAAAAATTTCATATATTGCATGATTTGTGAGCATTAAGTTCTTGAAAAATTGCATGTCCTTAAGGGTTATCAAAAGACGTTGGAGTGCCCAAAAGACGCTGGGTAGGCAGTTGTGAGTGCGAGGCAGTTGTGAGGGACCCAAAGAGGACAAGTTTTGGAAAAGAGGTTTTTGCTTGTTTGATCGTATATGATTTGGGCTAATAAGCTCATGGGCGCTATGCCGAGAGGTCTGGCCTACCTCCCAGCCTCTACCACTATTAGGTGGAATGGGTACCACGCCCCAAAAGGGCATGTCCCTATGTCGACTGCATGTGGTACAGGGGGCTACCATTGGTGTCACGGCACTGGGTCGATGTGTCATATGCCCCATGGAGGCTATGACCGAGTGTCCTCAGGTACCCGGGGACCACATGGGAGTGAGGTCGTGGGCATAGTGGGCCTTATTATGGTTTGAGGATTTATTTGCATTGCTTATGGCATGACATGGGGTTGGTCGACCCTACCATATATCCATGAATTGGGTTCAATGGAGCATCTTATGCATATTATTATGCTTATGATATATATGATACTTTCGACTTGGATTATACGATTCTTTAAGTCATCAGTATTCCAATTTGATAATGGTTTTTAATATCGATATTGAACATGATTGTTCGAACATGCACATGTTTTAAAGAGCATATGATTTTAAACATAGCATGCATTGTAAAACTATTAGTGATAGACTCCTACTGAGTGTAGTATATACTCACCCAATCTTTAACATTTTTCAGACACAAGTAAGCACTTAAGGACAAGATACGCGCGTGATAGAAGATGCCTTAGGAGATGTTAGTGCTACGAGCAAGTAAATAAAAAAGAGACAATCATACATGTAAGTAAACACTCTACCCTTTGGACATGTAGTTGTATTTATTTACTGTTGGGCTGTGAGCTGTGACTGGATAGACTTGGGAAAAACATTTATGATTTCTGAAGTTTTTCAAAAACTGCTTTGGCTATTGTGAAAGCAAATGACACTCGGGCTTTTCAAAATGAGTTTAAAAATAAAAAAATTTCGCTGCATTGCATGGTTTTTATAAAATGGTTTTCAAATAGGGATGCATCCCGCCTTAGGAATTAGATATTGCATTTAAAAATGCATGAGAAAACCCGGGTCATCACAGTTGGTATCAAAGCCCAGGTTTTATCCTTTCACAGCCAGTCCAGCATGTCCAAGGGCCATAGACAATAGAGAAAATCAAGAAGAAGTAGTATAAATAGAAGTAGTAGAGATGACTACTCCTATTTGAGGATTACAATATTAATGCTCATGGCATTTCACCATAAATAAATAGGTGAAACACAGCCTGGTTTAACAATTAATTAGGCAGAGTATAGTGCAACCCTTATCCAAAATCTAGTCTAAGACGACTTAAGGATTAAGGATTGTTGTGTGGTGCAAATATGAAAACTCATATATGGATCATATTATGATGAGAATGATGAAGGAAGATGTTAGTGAACTTGTTAGTAAATAGTTCTGACCTGTAATAGAGTAATCTCACCAAAGGTGAGAAAATCGAAAGACCTAGATGGCTATCTTACCATTATGAAGAATATCAGAAAATGAATATATTATCAAAAAGGGATATGATATGAGTATGGCAGTGGATGTAAAAGACAGACTTTGAGAAGATTTTGAGGATAATCTAAGAGGGATGAGAATGCAAGATGATATTGGGAAAGAACTGTGACTCGTACTAGATCTTGAAGGACTTAGCTCAATTTTGGATACCTTAATTGGAGTCTTATGAAAAGTGAAGTGCTATCGACTAATAACTACCTGAGTATTATGGAGCAAATCAGAAGATGTATACAAGTGACATATTATGTGATTAAGAGAAACATAACACAAATATGATAGGAAAATGAATTCGACCAAGTTATCAAAAGATTGTGACGATAATATTAGGGATGATAGATCTGTGAATAATAGATTGATCCTAACATGAACTTGTAAGAGAAGTGTAGCATGACCAAAACGTCAATGCCATTATTAAGACATTGTATGAATTTTATTGAGGATATAGGCAATTGAGGATTTCAATGATCTTAAGACAGTTTAGAATTTCTTAGAAGCATTCAGTTTATCATATCTGTTAAGTAAAGGAGTAGATGTAGTATCGATTATTTGCAACAAAGTACAAGAAGGCATTGATCTAAGTAGATAAAAATGAGGATTTTGAAGAAAAGAAAGAAAGAGATAGAGAAGTAACTACCAGTATTCAATGAATATTGAATATTTAAAATAAGAAGATCATGACTCTATGAAGATACATACAAATCTTTCATCTTGAATCCTATAGGAAGGTAAACCAAACAATGCGAAGGAATAATACTAGTTGAAAAAAGAGAGAAAGCATATGGGGTTTAAGACTTTGAGTAGAGTATCGAATTTCAGGAGATTATGCGACAAGAAATTTTAGAAGAGGAATGGTGACCAACTAGAAATTAAATTCTACCAATGGTTTGATATCAATTAGATTCTTATCGGATCCATTAGCTTATGGGGAACATCAATGGATATCATCCATAAAAAGGAAAATTTGGTGATATCTCACCTTGCCAATAAAATATATTGAAAAAGGAATTAAGCTGGGACAGTGACTTGTCCATTTAGCAAGTAGGCTACCATCAAGGATCAAATTGAGGACTTACTATCATAGATTGGAAAACCAAAAATCTTAAGAACATTATTTAGTCATTACCTTTAGAGTACTGTTGACTAAATAAAGGTATCCCACCCTAATTAATCAAGTATGTTAGTATCTATGAGTTAGTAGTCGAAGTTATATACTCAGAGGGATATTATAAGTATTTGGACATGAGTTTTACCTAAAAGAAGTTACTTATTAGACTAAGTCATTTGAGGGTATGAGGTCAGTTGATTAGGCCATATCATGGAGTTGATTAGGCCACATCGTGGAGGAGCTACAAGAACAATAAATACAGTAACAACTGAGACCGAAGCAAAAATAAGGAGCGATCCCCACCAGTGAGACAGATTTTTCCAAACCTGAATAGATACCATAACAAACCATAGAAATTACTTTGAGTCTGAAAAATACTGCTGACTTGGATTGAAAAGAAAGGCAGATACATAGCAATCACTTTAGAGATCCTTAAGCTCATGACATAGATATATTTGGAAAGAGATCAACAGGTAATCGAATAAAGTCTTTCTATGTCTAAGAAAATGTTTTATGCTTACCTGAGTGTTTTTCAAATTTTATGATTTAACAGCTTCAGCATAACTTGATGTAGTAGCAATTAAACGAGAACTATTATTATAAGCTAAGTATGAGGAGGCACTTGAAAGATAAAATAAGGAGGCACTTGAAAGATAAAATTTGAGGAATTAAGAAAATCACTACTTATGAGGATACCTCTTGACAATACAGACTGCATGGTTGATGATAAAGCCTTGATAAAAGATTGAACAATATATTGACATAGGGAATGGAAGGAGAAAAGGTGAGATGGCTAGCACACTATAAGGTGAAGATTTAATGTTATGTTGCCTTTAGACAAATAGTTAGTTGTTATGTGCATATACCAAGTACAAAAAATCAATTGAAGGAATTTCCTAAGGACTAACCCTACTGGATTGAGTATAGAACTTTTGGATTGAAAGTTTACGAAGGAAACCATCAAGCAAAGAAAGGACAAAGAGGATGATGACAAAGGATTCAACCATGACCTAGCAAGGGTACTCGGTTATAAGAGACTTTTTGCTTTGCATAAATGGGAACATTATTGAAAATCCTAATGACAAATTGATGTGAATAGTGAGATAAGGCCTCTCGATGAGAACATTTCACCCATGATGATGAATCGACCATTAACATTTGACATGAGAAAAGCATTTAATGAATTCAATAATTATGAAACTAGATATAAAGTTAGGACATTTTACTTTCAGCATATGATAAGGTCCTCGATGGAAGATGCTACTAATTAGCTTTCATGATTTTATTTTGAATGTAACTTTGGTCGAGGAATCAAGTCACATATGGAAAACAACAGATAGTTGAAATTCGAAGTTAATCAAGGGTTTAGCTGTAGAGCACATGATACCATGTCAGTTATTGAAGTATCTTGGGGACAAATATAAAAGATAAGAAGCAAAGTTAGACACAATAGAAAGAAGGAAATTTTTTGGACTCTTACTAATGACATATAACCAACCATTAGAAGGAGATGTGGATGATGAAGAGATCATTAGATGAAAGACAAGAAGAAAAAGGGATTATCCTATGAAATAGGAGAAATAAGATCATATGATCTCAAAGAAGTATGGAGTAATTTATACATGAATAAAGAAGCATGATCCTACGAGGAGACTATCCTATACATGATGAGAAAAGTATAGGCATCTAAGGATTTCGAGATAGATGAATTACAGCTAGAAATCGGTATTGTTAAACTGGCACATATGGGAGTATGCATCAGAGTACGCAGCGAAAGCGGCCCTTATAGGTAAGGCCTTGTAGAAGGAACAATAAAAATAATAAATTGAGGTTGAGCCTAGATTTGATTCCTAAGGGGAGAATGCATTCACCAAGAAGTTATCTAAGAGACAAAATACCTTGAAGATGATAATTTATGGAATTTCGAGGACGAAATTCTTTTAAGGGAGTAATAATGTAATGCCCCGAGCAATTTACTCTATTGAATTGGGCATTCTATAGGAAATGAACTGTGTTGAATGTTTCACTTTATTTAAAATCGTAAACAAATGAATTTGTAAGAAAACTTGGTACCATTAGATTCTACTCGAAAAATGGAATCCAACGCCTCAAAGAACGCCGAAAACAAAGTTCATATAAAGAAGTTACGGCCGTTTAAAGATTAGGGGCATTTCTGTAATTTGAATTAAAAACGAAAAGGATAGAAAACGCAGGGGGCCGTTTTGATAACTACACCCCATCATCTTCTTCCTTCAGAAACCCTGTTTCTAGAGGTTTCTGCCACCGCCATTGGCAGCATTGCCATAGCAAGGCTATAAAAAGCCCCTAATCCCCTCTCTTCAAAACACAAGTTTTTTGACTATTTTGGGATTGGGGTTTCCTGCTAAAATTAGAAACCTGTCTCAAGCCAATTTCCCTACAATTTCTGGCAATGGCTAAGCCCTAGTCAGGCCGGCCATTCTCCCCATTCCCCTCTCTTCTCTTTTCTGATCTTGCTCGACAATGAGGTTTTTCCCCCTTCTTCATAGGTTCCGGACAACACAGATTTCTGGTAGAGGGAAATGCACCGCCAGGAAAAGGGCGTCCCCAGGCTACCCAAGTAAGCCATTTTTTTTCCTTTCTCTCCGTTTTTCTTCCCCCAGGCCAGATCCATGCCGGATCTGGTCTTTTCCCAACCGGTTTTTCTAGCCGAAGAAGACGAAGCCGGTTCTAGCCGACCCTATACTAACCAGGCGTCCTAGGGACGCCATGCTCCACATGTGCCTGGGACAGGGTCCCTAGGACGGGTTCTAAGCGTACGACAGTGCGTACACTGTCCCTCGTGTGGCCTTCGGGTGAGCGCGCGATGTAGGACACGGGTCCTGGCTCGACCGGGATGCACGGGGTATCCTGAGAGCTGAAACGCGCCATGCTACACCAAAGGTGCGTCTGTGCGATGCTATCCAGGATGCGCATCATAGCGCGTCACTTGAGCATGCATATGCGCATGCAAAACACGGTCCCTGGCACGGCCCTTGGGCACGCACGCACGAGAAACGATCGCAGTTCAACCAAGATGCCCGGGTGTCCTGCGAACTGGGACACGCGGACCTAATGAGACTATAAAGTTAGGAATAGAGGACAATTTACAGAGTTTAACTATTGAATAGTAGATCCATATCATAGGATCTAGCCTGACAACGAATTAGGCAAGGACCCATGGACCCTAAAAGGCAAATCTAGCGATCTAATTTCTAAAAATAGATCGAAATTGATAAGGACTCCTTGTATCCATTCATATCCAGGAGTTTATAAATAAGACCCAGGGATGAGTTGAGTGATGAAGGACACGACTCCAAGAGACTTCGAGGTAGGTGCTCTATCGCTACTAGACTTTTTAAAAGAGCCATGATTGTTTTGAGAATGCATGTTTTAAGTATAAGTTATATGACTTGTTTAGCATGACTTAATTAAATTCAGCATATGACAAATACATTATGCATAGACATGTTTTGCAAAAAATTGCATATATTGCATGATTTGTGAGCATTGAGTTCTTGAAAAATTGCATGTCCTTAAGGGTTATCAAAAGATGTTGGAGTGCCCAAAAGACACTAAGTAGGTAGTTGTGAGGGACCCAAAGAGGACAGGTTTTCAAAAAGAGGTTTTTTCTTGTTTGATCGTATATGATTTGGGCTAATAAGCTCATGGGCGCTATGTTGAGAGGTCTGGGGTGGCCTCCCAGCCTCTACCACTATTATGTGGAATGGGTACCACGCCCAAAAAGGGCATGTCCCTATGTCAACTGCATGTGGTAGAGGGGGGCTACCACTGGTGTCACGACACTAGGTCGATGTGTTATATGCCTCGTGGAGGCTATGATCGAGTGTCCTCAGGTACTCAGGGACCACACGGCAGCAAGATCGTGGGCATAGTGGGCCCTATGGTTTGAGGATTTACTTGCATTGCATATGGCATGACATGAGGTTGGTCGACCCTACCATATATCCATGAGTTGGATTCAGTGGACCATCTTATGCATATTATTATGCTTATGATATATATGATACTTTCGACTTGGATTATACGATTCTTTAAGTCGTCAGTATTCTAATTCGACAATGGTTTTTAATATCGATATTGAACATGATTATTCGAACATGCACAGGTTTTAAAGAGCATATGATTTTAAACATAGCATGCATTGTAAAATTAGTAGTGATGGACTCCTACTGAGTATAGTATATACTCACCCAATCCTTAACATTTTTCAGACACAAGTAAGCACTTAAGGAGAGGATACGCGCGTGACAGAAGATGCCTCAGGAGATGTTAGTGCTACAAGCAAGTAAATAAAAAAGAGATAATCATATATGTAAGTAAACACTCTACCCTTTGGACATGTAGTTGTATTTATTTACAGTTGGGCTGTGAGCTATGACTGGATAGACCTGGGAAAAAATTTATGATTTCTAAAGTTTTTCAAAAACTGTTTTGGTTATTGTGAAAGCAAATGACACTCGGGGTTTTCAAAATGAGTTTAAAAATAAAGATTTTCCACTGCATTGCATGGTTTTTATAAAATGGTTTTCAAATAGGATGCATCCTGCCTTAGGAATTAGATATTGCATTTAAAAATGCATGGAAAAACCCGGGTCGTCACACAAACTCATGGTCCGTACACATGGTTTTGAGGTGTTTTCCATTAGGTAACTTGATGGATTTTATTTATGCATGCATGCTTATTTAAATTCCATTCATTACATTCGATGTTAGCTTAGGTTGCATACTAGTTTAGACTTAAATCCATGTTTCATTCATGAACTTTAGGTTACTTCATATAATTTCTATGTTTGGTACATGCTTCATGTTAGGTTACATATTTTGTTTTCTTAGATTAGTCATGTTTAAGTTCAATTCATCATAGTTTAGGTTTAGTTTGCATGTTAGGGTAGTTTTTGTATTATTTTTAATTTTAGTTTTTAGAAAGTTCTAAATTTAGAAAGTTTCTAACTCATGCATTTTTGGTTTCTATGTTAATGTAGTTCCTTAGCTTAGGTCTAATCCAATTCTTTGGCTAGGTTAAGTAGTCTAAGTAAAGGCCCACAAAAACACACAAAGCAATCATTTCCCCAACAACAATGCCAAAAACTTGTTGTATGTTTTACTTTAACTTGCACGCGCATGAATCGATTATAGTATAGCATACTAGTGAGGTCAGTCCAATGAGCAATTGAATGGTTTATGTGTTTTTGTAGGCTATACCTAGACTACTTAACCTAGCCAAAGAATTGTATTAGACCTAGGCTAAGGAACTAAATTAACATGGAAACTAAAAAGGCATGAAATTGGAAACTTTCTAAATTTAGAACTTCCTAACATCTAAAATTGGAAATAATCTAAAACTAACCTAACACGTAAACTAAACCTAAACAATGATCAATTGAACTTAAACATGACCTAATCTAAGAAAATAAAATGCAAGAAGGGCGTTTATAAGGCTTATTGCCTTATTGCTTTTGAATGTCTGGTAAACCTAACAAGATGATGTACTAGACATAGAAAATGCATGAAGAAACCTAAAGTGCATGAATGAAACATGGATTTGTGTCTAAACTAGGATGCAACCTAATCTAACATGGAATGCATTTAATGTATCTTAACTAAGCATGAAAACATAAACAAAATATAGCTAGTTACCTAATGGAAAACACCTCAAAACCATGCACATGGACCATGAGTTTATGTATATGGTTCCTTAGCTTATTCCCTATGATATTCAAATGCAACTAACCTGGGATGAAACACATGTAATCTTAGCAAGGAAAGAACATCTAAACAGCTATGAAAAATAAAATTTAAAGCACATAAAACATTCAACAATAGTTATCAATTTACATGAAACAAAGATTGAATTGATTATAATTTCAATGATACAAGTATGGTGTGCAATCTCCAAGGAGTGTTTGCACCCTTCTTAAACCCAAAAACAACTCAAAAAGTGCTTCTTCTATCAACCAACAATCAGTCAATAGTATCGTTCATGTAAACCAAAAGATTGCTAAGGAATAACAACGGGAGAAGATAGGAAAAGAGGACACAAGATGGTAAGGAACTTAAGGATATTGAAAAGGACAAGGGACTTGATCCAAGGACTACACTTTCTTGGCTGTTACTTCAAGAGAATTGTGGTCCTTGAATAGAAGGACCTAAGGCAGAACATAAGAGGCAAGAATAAAAGGAAACAAGACAATGAATCAAAGAAAGTAAGGCATGAATTCATGTACAAAGACAAAGCAATAACAAGCCAACTAAACAAAAGATTAATGGAACCAACTAACTTGCACTTTGAGGGAACAAAAAAGAAAGAAAACCTAATGGAAGATCCATGGAAGGACTGGAGAAGATGGCTGCCAATGGAAGATTGCATTGAAGGGAAGCAAAGGAGAGGAAGGGTGGAGACGCCTCCTTCCTTGGAGGGGACATTCTCCCCTTCTCCCAAAGTAAAATAAAAAAGGCGGGGATTAATTCTATATGCTAGATGGTGGGAAGGTGGGAAGGTGGCTGGTATTTATAGAAGATTGAAGTTTTTTAGGTTTGGTAGGACTCTAATCTATATGATAAGAGAGATGGAATGAAGATAGAGATAAGTTAGGAGACTTAGAAGTAGGACTCTAGGAAGATGAGTGGAAGGTGTGGTTTATGAGTTGGATGTGAAGATTTTGGAATGAAATTTAGTGGAGAAATTCCCATGGATAGGTGCTAGGAAAGTGGTTTAAAGGTGGAGAAATTGGATTTTTAAGGGAGTTTTGTTGGTGGGAGGCGACACTTTTCAAGGAGCTTCCTCCCCCTTATTTTCCATGTTAAAAAGGATTGGATTGCAAATGATATGGAGAGAGAAGGATGGGGAGAAGATCAGGATGGGATCTTCTTTGATTGGTCCACCTAGCACAATTATCTTACCATTAACCTTTACTCAATTATCTCCTCATTTTCCTCTTAAATCCATATGGATATTTTCTCTAGATTCTCCTCCAATCATGGCCTTCTATGTAGCTTCGTTTAAGTGGCTTGATGGCTTTCTTTGAAGGCTCATTTGCCTTGGCTTACTTAGGTTTCCTTGTTAAACTAGGAAACCTCATTCATGACTCCATTAATGCAAAGGTGGTGGAATTACATGGATTTTTGCACAGGCCATTTAGTCACCCTTAACTCTTCCAATTTCATCCTTTTCTTTACCTAAGATGATCTTACACCTTTGGATTTAGGCCCCGGCTTCCTTAGGTTTCCTAGTCTAACTCGGAAACATCATCAATGGCTTCAATTTTCATCTTGATCCATCTTAATCATTGGATTACCTTCCTAATACCTACAAAAGGTGAAAAGCTCTAATTAAATCCTAAAAAATTTTGATTAATCACATACTTACGCTGGATTAGCTCTTGACCCTGCAAAATTTTGAATTTAGTCATTAGGTTAGAAAATGTATGTGTTATAATTTTTGACTTGAAACACTAATTTAACGATATAAGTTATAACACATGGGCAACTAATTGTGTGATTTTATATAAATTTTGACACTCATCAGCACATGGGATAAGAATGGAGAGTGCATGTAGGGTAAGGAGGAAGGGGGCGTGTCTATAAGAAAGAGAAGAAGGGAGATGTGTAAGAGAGTTGGAGCTGGATGTGTGCAAGGGCTAAGGTAGAAGGGAGTGTGTAGGTGAGAGTGGGTGGATGCATGTAAGAAAGATGAAGGAGGTGAAGGGAGATGTGTGCAAATAAAGGTTGAAGAATGAGAAGGGAAATGACAAAGAGGATGGGAGAAGAAGGAAGCGATGTAGAGTGTAGGTTGAGATCTTATCTCAACTCTAAGGGTTGGATGTGTGGCTCTAAGGGAGAGATGGTAAAAACAATCTCTCTCCCTCCATTTCTCTAGAGTTTGACTTTTGGATCTAGGGAAGAGTGGAGATAATCTAAAAGGGTGGACTAAACTCTGGTCTAGAGTTTCCATAGAACCTAAAACCAAATTCTAGATAAATAGATGGAAATAGATCACTCTCACCATCTCTCCCTCAGAGCTACATGTGCAACCCTTGGAGAAGAGGTAAGAGTCTCAACCTACACTCCCCCATCCCTTCCTTCTTGCCCCATCATGTCTTTCCTTTCTCCCTTGCACACACCTCTCTCTCTCTCTCTCTCTCTCTCTCTCTCTCTCTCTCTCTCTCTCTCTCTCTCTCTCTCTCTCTCTCTCTCTCTCACACACACACACACACACACATATAATTTCTTTCTTCTTGTTGAGTAGGGAGTGAAATATAAGAGTAGGAGTGGTACACACCACTTTGGTGCTCGTCTCTCTAAACTCTGCTTCAAGAAGTGGTGCAGGCATCACTTTAGGCATACCCTTCTCTCATTCTCTCTCATCTCCGTTACACACACTACCCTGAACTCTCACTTCCATGTCTTCCCCCAACTCACACCTACATGCCTTCTCCGCCTTGTCCTTACATTCATCCACCACTCCCATGCCTTAGACAACCCTTCTTCCTCTCTTTCTCTTACATGCCCCAACCACCTTCCTTTCAATTACATGCACCATGCTTCTTATCCTTTCTCCTTTCTTTCCTTGTGTTTAGGGAAAACTTGATAAGGACAAGAGAACTACTTTATTCCACTTTCCATGGCAGTGAAGGTCTCTCCATTCTAAAGAAGAATGGGTATAGGTTGATGATACTTTGGGTTTGTGGCATGTTGGGAAACTTCTCTCTTTGCTTGTTGGCTACAAGTTATATGCATAAATAAGTAAAAGGAGTTGCATTGATGATGTAAGCTTAGAAATAAATTAGTGTACCAAAAACTTGATGTGTCTTAAATATATACTTTGGCAAGTGCACGGGTCTATTATAGAATAGACTGACAAATACAAGTCTCCCATAGAGACTCTTTAATAAATCAAAATCTAATCTAATCTACTATAACATAGAGAACAATTTAAAATTAAGTACTTAAATAAAGAAATTAAATAAGATAAGTAAATTAAAACAAACTAACTAAGAAATTGAGAACTACTTTCATTAATGTAATTTTGCTTGTAGTAAACTTTAGTACATAAAGAAAGGAAAAACAAAAAAAGCAAAGCAGATAATGAAAACTCCTTCAAAGTGTCTACCGTAGCATTCCTTTGTTGTGTCACTTAAGAAGGATCTTTACACGTCCACTTCCAATTTCGGACTTCAACTTCCACTTTACAGCTCCTTTTGTTGTGTTACTCACATCAATTCAACCAAAGTACACTATACTACAACCAAGCATTCATCATCAATGCAACTTCATTTACTTGTTTAGGTACATGAGTTGTAGCCAATAAGCAAAGAGGGAAGTCACCCAACATGCCACAAGCCCAAAGTACCACTTTTAAGAAGGAGAGAATCCTTGGTTAACATGGAAAGTGATACAAGGTAGTTCTCTTTTCCTTATCAAGTGTTCCCAAAACCCAAGGAAAAAGAAAGCTACAAAGAAGAAATGAGGGTTAATAAGGGTTATGCATGGAAGTAAACTAGAGAATGGAGGAAGGTTGGTGCATGTGGGATAAGATGGTGCGGGAGGGTGTGGAAGTGAAAGTAGGAAGGGGCGTGTGGGATAATGATGGAGGATGCGTGTAAGGGCTAAGGAAGAAAGGGAGTTGCATGCAAAGGAAGCATGAAAGGGTGAATGTGAGCAAGGTAGATAGGGCAAGTAAGAGAGAGGGGTTAGGGATTGGTGCAAGGGAAAAGAAAATTTGAAGGGGTATCCTATAGTGGATGGATGGGAGAAGCAAATGGCTGAGACTCTTACCTCTTCTCCAAGGGATGTAGATGTGTGGATCTAAGGAAGAGATGGTGAGAGTGATCTTTCTCCCTTTGTTTCTTCATAATTTGGCTTTTAAGTTCTGAGGAAAAGTAAGATATGGTCTTGTCCTCCTACTCATCTCTATTTATAAAATTATAAATAGACAACCTTGGGAATGGATGGCTAAGATCATGAGAGTAAGGGATTAGGATTGGTTGAGATGAAAGGAAAGAATGAAAGAGGGAAAAAATGTGTAATACATTGAAGTGATATGGAGGATAGAATAATGGGGACAAGTGAGCAAGGAAAGGATAATAGAGAGAAATGAGGGAGGCATGTTTTGCTTGGATGGGCATGTGGGAAGGTAGGAATATAAGGAGATTTGGGATGAGGATTGGAAGTCCCCTTAGAGTTTCCATTCTTTCTTCTTATCTCATGATTCCTCATCCAAAAGGTAAGTTGAGTTTTGGCTTCACTTCATTTCCTATCCTTTGGATCATGTTTTACCCTACCTTGAATGAATGAGATTCTGTTGAAGTTTCCCTATCCAAAAGGATCCGCTTTGTAGCTATTTTTTTCTCTATACCGTTGGATTGACATGCCTTAGAGTGGATGGCTTGTATATCAAAAAGATTTGCTTGTCCACTCTAAGTCCCCTCCTTTATTCTCTCCTATCCCACCATTTTTTCTCTAACCAATGGGATGTAAAGAGTGGAGGATGTCTCGCCACTTGGAGAAACACATTTTCTTCCTTAAATTTAGGTGGGCAGCCACCCTAAAATATCTCCACTATACTTCCTTACAATCTTGTTTCTTGTTGGTCCATCCTTGCTTGAGTGAGTTCTCTTTGGATGATTATGATATCCATAAAAAAGATAGATCTTGGCCATTGAACACTTTAGAATTAAGGATGAATGTTGAGTATTGATTTTTCATAAATTGTCACTATCTTCACCTCCTTTGTTTTATCTTTATTTGTTCCTTTTATTTTTCTCATTTGATAACATGGAATGAAGGGGAGTTCTTTTTCTTACATGGAAAAATCATGTAACCCTCAATGTGGTCTCGTTTTATGGTTGAGTAAGATAGAGAGTGAGTGGACTAAGTTTTGATGCAAGCCCTAGTCTTTGACTTGTTTAATTTAGAAAAAATCTCTTACATTTGTTTATCCATTTTATGTGGTTTGAGCTTGCCTTAAAAGCTTCCTAAGGTGGTGGAATACTTGCATGCATGCATGGAAAGTTCTATCACCTTAACTTTTGGTAACAACACTCTCTTTTAAGTGGACAAGGTTAGTCTTTCACTCAAGGATTCTGACTACTTTAACATTGATAATAGCAGCCCCTTCTTATTCTAAACTTTCAAACTTCATATCTGGCACGTGGGCTCATTACATTGCTTGGATAGTAGTCTTGCTCTTCTACAAGATTTTGAGTTGTAAAATATGTGCATTTTCTCAGTTGTACCCTAATCTTGCAAAATGCTAGATAAACCCTAATTGGAGGTGTTTAAGTGAATTTTGAGGTTAAAAATGCTAAGTGTAGAGGTATTACATGCCAAATTTCTAATTATGTTAGTTTTCTAGAAATTATTCATAGGCCATCTAACTTTGGTCAAATAACATTTTACTTCCTTAAGCCAATACTCAAAACTTTAAACATTGTGAAAAGAAAATATCTCTTATAGAGTGATCCTTCACATATATAATGCTAAGACCAATCCATTGGGGGAAACTCATGGAAAGAGTTCCCCTCCCATAGAAGTGTACTTTTACGAAAAATGTTAAAACAAGGAGAGGAAAAGAAACTTATGGATTATCCTAGATAGTAGTTTTCAAGGAATTAGTTCTTACATTCTAGGACTATAAGTCTCATTAAAAGAAAATTATAGAGCTTCTAACAGAACTTCATCTCTATAGGAAACTGTGAACCCCATCATTGAACCCATCCTTTTCTTCTTTAGGCTAGAAATCACCAAAGCTTAGGATGAGTATTCCATTGGCTAATTTGCTTCATATCCCCTAGCATCGCATGTCATGTAGACAATGGGCACCTTTGTTGAAAGCCTAGAAGGAGATGAGAAATGGGGTTTCTTTTGTATGGTAATTCCTTCTGAGGAAACATCAAAATCTATTAATAAAGCCACCTAGACTCCTATCTAAGGGCTTTGTGGTGAAGGCTAGTATTACACCATGTATCTATTCCTTCATCTCCTAAAACTAGAATTGGTGAGTCTTAAGCCAAGGGCCCTACATCCCCATTGTTTTTCTTTTGTTCTATTTAATGTTTATGGTAGGAAGCCTCTTCTATCGTTCACTCTTCCTTAAAGAGGAGTGACCTCTTATCTCATCTCTTTCTAATTCATTCAAGTTATCCTCTTTTCAGTGTTTCTAGCTTAAGGTAAATGAATATCCTTTTCTACTTCCATTACCATAATCTTTGTTCTCTTCTATGGTGGTGATTGTTTAGGAAAGGAGTTAGGCTCCTCTTTTCTCGGCTGCCCTAATACTTATTCCTAATGACCATTGAATGAGATTTGGTTTGGTTTGTAGCATGTTGGGTTAAGGAGGCAAGAAAAGCTTGGTTGTAACTTTAGTATTATTTGGGTTGAAGAGAAGTGTGCAAGCTCTTGTTGAGTGACACAACATGAGTGCCCTACAATAGAATCCAAGCCCATATTTGAAGGACTTTTACTTGCTTTCTTTACTTGCTTTCTTTATTTCTTTCATAACAAATCCTCGTAATTTTTCATTAATGAAATAGTTCTTTCTTTTTCTTATTTAATTTGTTACTTTACTTAAATTATTAGTTTGTTATTGTTTTAGATAGATTTCTAGTTTCCATCATTGATTTCTTTATTAATTAGGGTTTATTTTCTAGTTGCTTATATATTAGTTTAGTTGTTCCATTCTTAGTTAGTTCCTTATTTCTTTCATGTATTTACTAGCTTTATATCTTTAATTTTTCTTTATATTTCCTATCATTAATTTTAATATAAAAAATTCCTTATTTTGAATGCTTGGCAAGGTTAAAGAAAGATAACCTAAATTCTAATTAATTATATTTATCACAAAGTCTTTGTGGGATCGATCTGTATTTGTAGATTCTATATTCCAATAGAGTCATACACTTGTGATAATAATTAAGATACTTCAAGTTTTTGGTGCTATTGTTGGGGACTCACTATGCAATTTTAATTAAAGTTGGGCTGTAATGCTTTACCACTAATCATAAACTTAGGATTGCGTATAGATTAGTTTCCATTTTGCATACTTTCATTATTCCTACAAAATTTGATACTTTTTTCCTCATTTGTGTAGGAATTTGAACAAGACTAAAGACTAGAGGAAGACCTTTGGATAGTTTTTATTATTTTTTTGTTCCAATGAATTGTAGTGAGAACATGCTTGTAAATTTTTATATGCCACGATTCATTTAAATTTAAAAAGGGTTGTATTACAAGTCAAGGGTGATCGCTATCACAACCTACAAGAGGAGGTGGCATGTACATGGACCCACCCTTGTACAAGAAGACCAACTATAAGACTCCACTATGAGCTATCCTAGCTTCTTTCCATTTCTTATATTAGGTTGCATTAATATAGTTGCACGTGGATGGTAGTTAAAATGCATATAGACAGCATTTTCCTTACTTGTTGCATTCAAGGCTTTTGCATTAGATTTACTACTTTGCTTGCATATTTGGTCTTGTTTATATGCTTTAAGGTGAATATATATTGATCAAACTACATAGGAATTAGTAAGGGTACTTATCCCTGTAAAATTAAGGGTGGATTTGATCGCCATCCCTTGGCCCGCCTAGGTTAAACATCACCCTAAGTATAGCTTAGCCTCAACAATTTAATTCAAATCAATGTAGGAGAGACTTGGGCAACTTACAAGCTTATAGAACTCTCTGAGAAGGAGGGAACCTATTGCCACTGCATTGGCCTCTACTTGATCAGCTGTGTTGGTATTTAAATGACTAGCTCTACTAACACATTTAATGACTCAAATCATCTAGAGATGACAAAGGATTGTGTGAAGTGGTTGGTCAGGGTAGGATCTAACTGGTAAGCATTAGCAAAGTCTGAAAGAGTTGATGAGCTACTTAGGCTTGACATAACCTAAAAGTTGCACTCTCATAAAAGAAAATCAAGAAAAATAAACCTTTTAGTTTTTTAGAAATAGGGTTAAGAGTATTATACTTGCCTTTTTTGTGCATCATTAAACATTTAGGCAGCGTTGTGTAGTTTAGTTTCTCTAGAGTAGCTAAAAGAAAAATAAAAATAAAACAAACTCTCTTTTTGTATATAACAAATGTCTTTTGTTGTGTACAAAGTTACGTTAACTTAGGTAAGGGTTAAAGCAATCAAGCCAACCATACAAATCCTACCAAAGTAATGACCCACGAAGTAGGGGATATATAAGCCATAATCATACTATTTCACTCCCCTACCCTTATGCTTTGAAGATATGTATGGGAGAGAGGATACTCTTGAACTATCTAATGCATTAGATAGATTGGTAGTTAGGATGGATAGTGAATAGAATAGGTTGAATTCTTTTAGGCATGCTAGTAAGTAATCTAGGCAACCATATTATAAGAATTTTTATACACTATCCCACTACTTCATGGCCATCAAGTTCCACGGACAATGCATAATATCAGGAGCATGTGAATGCACCTAATGCATTTCCAAACCCTAAAGACCCACTATCCTAGATGGGCTAAGCATCTGAACAAATTTAGTCTCAGAATTATCATGGAGAACCATCATGATTCCACCCTGCGTAACCCTTTCGTAGTACCCTAATGCCACAATAGTATGAACTATACTAGTTGTTTCCTCCACAATAGACAAAACAATCTTAGAAGAGACCCTTCATTTGTATATGTAGAATACATTACACTTCTAAGAAGCTACCAAACAATTTAGTGTGCAAATGGAACTTCAAAAGGGTCAAATAATTACTAACTTCATATAAAGGACTAAGCAAACTAAACAAATTGAGGGTAATGAGAAGCCCAACAATATTATATAGGGTTATAAATATCATCAAAACATCCTTGTGAGATAGATAATCTTGAACCATCCCTACCATCCTCTAGTTGCATTTTCGTACATTGTATATAATTGTCTATGTCAAAAAATCCATGCAATATCCCAGAAGTGCAGGTACTATCCTTCTAACCCTTCTCTCTTTGCTTAGTTTTTCATGTGTCCATGCTTTTATTTGGAAACATTGAGGATAATGTTTAATTTTAGTCTGCAGCAAGGAATTTTAAATTTTGATGTGTTCAATTAGTTTTTTAGTGTTATTTTAGTAAAATATTTGAAAACTAAAAAAATTGAAAAATTTATGAATGGTTCCTTTATAAGGATGAGAATTGGGATTTTCTCAGTATTCAAGCTGTCTTTTATACTTTAGCTTATTAATAAATTTATATACAATTCATTCATCTTTTTATGTTTACTCTAAAGTATTTATTAAAACTTAAAGTTGGAATAATTATTGCATAAAATAGCCATGTATATATAGTTTATGTTAAAGAGAAAATATAACATAGAGATCCTAAAGAAGAGAAGTTGAGACTATTAACCCATGTGAGCTTTAGAGCTATTCTTCCTTGACGAGGGTTATACTTAAATTAAAAAAAAAAAAAAAATTTAGTTATGTTTAAGTCAAATGAAACCTAGGAAATAGTAGAGGTCATGCTTAGTAGACCCATAGCCTTTCTAAAGTTATTGTCACTAGTTAACTCCTTGAACCTTTAGTCCTAAGCCTTTCTCTTTGTGAACCCATTAACCAGTACCCTTATTAACTCTTATAATATATTCATTACCTAGTTTTTTTGGAAATATGTAGAGATAGTTGAAAATTATCTTGAGAAAAGTATGAGCACTATAATTCAAAAGAGATGAACATTCAAAAATGGCTAAAAAAGAGAAGAAAAAATCACTAGAAAGGTTATACCAAAAAGTCAAAGTGAGAAAGTGAAAAAAGAAAAGAAAAAGAGATAGTTGATGAAAAGAAAATGTTTACTATTATGGTGGAAAAGTATACTATAAATAGACTAATAGAAGACCTTTGCATATGTTCTAGACAACCTTTGTTTATCCTTATACTCATTCTTTTGACAACCATGTCCTAAGCCTATGTTTCATCCTAATAGAAGTCCTAACTTGATCTTAAAAGAAGTATAACTTGGATATGGTTATGAAGGAATAGGGATTGGGTAGAGTGTAACATTCTTAATAGTTGATATCCTTTCATGAGACCATTAAATTCATTCTAAGTTATTGTTCTTCTGTATGGAATATGTGAGAATTTTAGACTTGATGAACACTATTTTATTCACATATTAATAAGAATTCACCACTTTCTGAGTGACTTATTTCTATGTGTTATGTATATCATGTGGGATTTGAAGTCAAAACGTACATTTGGATGATAATTTAAGTTATACTTTACTTCAAAACTAACAATTATGTATCTATTGGCTATACACACATACACATATTCTAAGGTTTAGTGAAATAATGAAATATCTTTAGCATAGGGGTAATATTTTGAACTATTGGTCATTTTTATTAGCATGTTAGAGTTAGGAACTTTATAAATGCTAAGTACAAGAAAATTCTCTGAGTTACATGAAGGACTTTCATAAGGTTTTTGAAAATGTTTATTGGTAGCATTTCTAGAATCCTTTACTGAACTACAATTGGTCCACCAAGGGTAACCTAGGAGTTTGAAGGCTTTCTGCATATATGCCTATCTAACTGACAACAGCTGCGAAAGTGGTTAGAATTTGTTTTTAGATATCTTCTTTTCTATTTTTGTAGTTTTTCTCAAAGACTAGGAAAATCTAAGTTTTGGGGCATTATATATATATATATATATATATTACATACATACCATTATATTTAGAAGTTTTTAGCCTCACAAATCACTTAATTATAGGTAATTAAGGTTAATCATACTATTTCGTAGGTCCAAGGTACAAATGAAAACATGCATAAAATTGCCAATTTCAATCCTAAAACGATCAATTTCACCATCTAATCTCCTTCATGACCCACAAATGTCAAAGATAAAGTCCTAGAGGTTCAAATTAAACATTGGGTGTACCAAAGTCAGAGTGGTTAAAAACCCCATGCACAACTCCTACTTAAATAAAGGTTGATAAGTGTTCAATTTTGTATAGAAACTACCCAATTAGTACCCATGTGTTACAACTTATAGGGGTAAAGTAGAGTTTTTAGACCAAAATTTGTAATACATAATTTTTTACCTAATAACCCAAAAGTTTGATATTTTGTAGGTCTAGAGGCTAATCTGAGGTAAATATGTGACTATTCATATTTTTCTAGGATTTAATTAAGATTTTTCACTCTTTTATAGGAAGCAAGATGGTGATCCAATGGCCGAGACTAATCATGATGAAATTCAAGATCAAGATCAAAAGATCAAGTCAAAGCCTCAAATTCATCACTTCAACATAAACCAAAGGCCAAGATCATCTTATGGACTTGTAATGGATGTGATTAAAGGAGCTAAAGATGGTCAAAGTGGGCCCATGAAGTAAGCCATGTATTCTGACCACCTTTGCATGGGAGCCATTGAAGCCACCTTCACGATATAAGCCATAAAATAAGGTGACAAGCTAAGGAATAAACACTATTTTTCTCCATTTTTGGAATTAAAAGGGTAAAATGGTCTTTTCACACTTGTGAGGCCCACAGGGAACCCACAAAGTTATCCAATGGCTAGAAAATGTGTAATCACGAGTCAAACCACTACCACCTGCTAGTAGAGAAGGAGGTGGTAGTGGGAATCCAATGAACATTGAATAATAAAAAGAATTGAACATGATAATTACATGTAATCATGGAAAATTTTCAAAAATGCCTATAAATAGCTTAGAAAATTTTTTTTCAAAAAATGTTAATAAAATTCTCCACAAAATTCCCTAGTCTCCACCAAAATTTTAACCTAAACTTCCTCCCCCTTCTCTCTCTTTTCTCCCTCCTTTTCCCCTCTTTATTTTCTTCTGTTAGTGAGTCCACAAACGCACCCGGGTGAATATTCCCCATGAACCATCTGGCACGTCTATAGATGCGTCGACCCCGACGAGCAATGTTTTCACCTTGCTATAGTTTTTCAATTAGTGATCCACTTTGGACCATTGAAACCTTAATCCACTCCATCAAAAAGGTTTAGCACATCCAAATACACAAAAGCCCTATAATTTTACAACGATCAGTATAGTATTCATTGGCCAAATCATCAAAAAATAGTAGCTCCAACGACTTATAATTAGGTGTGAATTTTCTTATTTTTTGGCCAAGTTTCTGGACTTTGAACACTCCAGGTAGGTGGATCTCATCCCCCTCTTCATTTTCCCTAAGTTGATTTTGGGTTTTGGGTTTTGGGCTCATCAGAAGTGGTTTCTATGGTGATCTTCACCGGTGAACTAGTACCGGTGATCATGCCCCGATTCACCATCTTGGATGGCTCAAATGAAACTTTTGATCCATTGGATGGATTCCTTTGGCACCAAAACCCTAGGAGATGAAATCTGCGTAGTTGGATGTAAAGGACGAACGAGATCTGGCAATGGGTGATCCGACAGTCCAGATCTGGACCGTCTCGCCTATAGCTAGTTACCTCCACCTGACTACTTGGAATAGGTAGTAACAGGCGCTGGCCGCTAGTTGTCCCCACACTCGTAAGCTCAGATTTGATCTGGGCCGTCCAATCTTGAATTGAAACCTTATTTTGTCAATTAAGAGCTCAAATCATCTCTGATTTTAGATCATGAAGTTTCTATAGATTCCATATCATTTATATAAGTTACTGAACTCATAATATATATATAATTAAATTTAAATGTGAAAATTACTAAAATCCCTTCCAATAGTGTTGGAACATGATCAAGATGATCTCAAAATAGAGATCTAAACCGACGGATGGGTTCAAAGGATGCCAAAATCCTAAAGATCATTATCACAATAAAATCTCTAGGTTTCTAGATCAATTAAATAAATAAAAAATAGTAAGATCCAATCTCATCCCTTAAAATAGGCTAAAATCTTAAAATCCCAATTCTGATATCAATTTAACTCCAAATTGAGATCAAAAAGTTGAGTTGGATTTCTCTTAATGAGTAGAACCTACTGAACTTGGAGAATTTATGTTTTGATGCATGTAAAATTCTATTAATAAAGAAAAGTATTGCTCATCCTCATGATTAGTGAAATTTGGAATGATCAAACTCTATAATTCTAATCCATTGATGATCTTGTGACTATGAGATATGGAATCAATGGTTATAAGTAACCGATCTATGATTAATTAAGAGATCTAGCCTTAAAAGTAGTAAGATCCATAAAAATGAATGATAATCTCCTTGATCTACTTGATCAAGGATGATTGGATAGTATGGATATGTTTGGATGAAGATATGAAGCTAATATCATATGGATTTATGGACTGGATGATGATGATTTGGAATAGATTAAGATCTATGCCCTCAAATTGGATAAAAAGACTTAAAATCTTCTTGATTGGTTGGATCAAGAAGGATCAGATCATTTGATAAGA
The DNA here is from genome assembly GCA_035236585.1 of Warburgia ugandensis. NCBI lineage: Eukaryota > Viridiplantae > Streptophyta > Magnoliopsida > Canellales > Canellaceae > Warburgia > Warburgia ugandensis. The sequence continues at coordinate 40,899,878 of CP141138.1, forward strand.
TGCATTAATGATCTAATAGTGTATTAGATCTAATAATGAAATCACATTAAAAAGATGCATTAGATCTAAAGAAAAATGAAAGGATCAAGATGAAAATAGTTATGGCATGTTGGATCATGATGAATAGTTATGGCATGTTATGAAAATTACATTGAAAATGTAATTAAATGAAAATAGAGTTGAAGAACAATTACATGGAATGAATGACATGGACTTAATGATAGTAAGGGCTATAGTTAGTAGGATAATATAAGGAATATAAATTCCTTGGCCCAAAATAGGAGAATAATGAAACTCCATGAATGACAATTTAAATGTTCATGATTTAATTAAAATCAATTAGAATGAGTAGTTAGGGTTAAAATGCTCATAAGAACCTTATGAAGGGTTGAGTTAAGGTCACCCTAGTGGATGATGAACATGGTGTTTAAGGAGGTTCTCTAATAGAGCCTTGCTTTTTCCCCACCTTCTGTTGATGTTTGTGAGGTCTAAATGCCTCCTTACTTGAGGATTGAAGTAACAACTTTGTGTTCAACCATTCAACTAGTAAGCCTTAGCCAATTTGACATAAGAGAAGCTGTCTAGGCTTAGGATGGAATAAGCTATCCTCAACCAGTAAAACATGAACTAGTTGAGTAATAATAATAAGAGGATAAAAGGTTCGTAAATTATCTAATCCTAATAAAACTTGTAAATAAGATAAGGAAGATTAGAAAAGATCCAAGAGAAATCTTGAAAGATCACAAACAAAAAGAAAAGAAATATAATGTAGATTGTAGTATTTTTCTATGATTGTACTTATAGTGTAGATTGTGAACTTAGAAGATTTGAAACCTTGATCATATATGATTTAAGGAAATTTAAGGCATCCCTCATAAGATAACCCAAAAACATGTAAAAAGAATACTTGTATAGAAGAATAACTCAATATGTATGGTTTGACAAATGTATGAATCAAGATCATGATAGACAATATGGAGTGAATACCACTTGAGATGTATGAATCAAGACCATGATACAACTTTGAGGTAGATGGATGTACAAGAATGTATTGAGGATTCATGTGTATACATACATGATCTTCTATCTAGAATTATAGACCTTCATGATATAAGCATACTTGGTACCTTAGCATATTCATGATCCAATCATATGATCCAATTAAGTGATCCAACCCCATGATCCAATTCAACTTATCCAATCTAATGATCTAATCAAATGAGGTGAAAGTAATGAGATATGTAGACTAAGGAAACCCCCCTAAGAAGAGGGCATAGAAAATATTCCAGCCTTAGTTAAATAGACATATCATCTGATATGTACAATGTATTTTACATACAAGCATGGTGGCTTGTGATTTGGTTTTACATAGTCCTAGGACTGGGGATGCTATGCTAAGGAAGTTATGAGGGTTTAGCCCTCGCTTCCTGAAACTTATATGATGGATACCATTCCCAAAGAGAGGATAAACATTGGGTGGGGCAATCACGGGAAGGCCGCCACTGTGACATCCATGGTCCCTCCCATGCGAACATGGACTTTGTTATTTCCATAGTTGGTATCAGTACATTATTATGCAATTATTCGGGCATGTTGTACGGATTTAGACAGCGGCATAATGGTCCTTAAGTATTTTGCATTATGATGCACATATGATAGGCATAGTGTAATGCCATGGCATGATGAGATGCCACTACATGAGTTCCTGGAAAGAAAATACCCATATGAGATTTGGCTGAATATTGATCTCCTATGTGAAAGTATAGCCAGGGGAAGGAACAAGTTTTGAGTAGCTATTTTAACGGATTTATCCTATGCTACATAAATAATGTATATACTCTATATTGAGATAACTCCTGAGTAGATAACCATGATGGAATGATGACTGAGATATGTATTCTTATATTAGTGAAGTAGTATATTTTTGTATCACCAACCAAGCATAGCTTGCTGAGATATTATAAATGTTTGAATGTTTACAATATCTCATAAACAAAGAAGGAGAATTAGGAGCTCAAGACAGTAGAAGACTTGAAGAGAGTAATTAATCAGGGTATGTCCCCTAAAGACATGTATTTTTATTTGAGAGCATTGTATTGTATTGAGAGTTTTAATGTAAGGTGAGGTTTGAATTTTGGATTATATAATTTGGACAATGGTTTGTAATTACAATACAGGGGCCGTGTAAGAGTGAACTACTAGATGATTCCTAGTATTCAATAAAATTTTATTTTATACAAAATGTCTATGTGTATTATGTACCTTGAGGTGAGGCTTGAGTTTTGTTATAAACAAATTTTAAAGAGAAGAATTTCCGCTGTATTGTTTGCGAAAAAAGAAATTTACCATTAAGGGCCATATCTTTGAAAAGTGTATTACAAAATGTGTTACAAAAACCCGGGTCATCATAGCAACCCTAATACTTGATTCCTAAGGATCACTGAATGGGATTTATTTTGGGTATGTAGCATGTTGGGTTAAGAAGATGAGAAATTATTGGTTATTTTGAGTTGAAGAGAAGTGTGCAAGCCCTTGTTGAGTAACAAAACATGATGGCCCTATAGTGAAATTCAAGCTTGAATTTGAAGGACCTTAATTGCTTTCTTTTATTCTTATATAACAAATCCTTGTAATTTTCCATTAATGAAATAGTTCTTTCGCTTTCTTAGTTAATTTGTTTCCTTACTTTAATTCCTAGTTAGTTGTTGTTTTTTATAGTTTCTTAGTTTCCTAATTGCCTTGTTTCTTAATTAGGCTTTACTTTCAAGTTGTATATTTTTATAGCTTAATGGTTACTTCTTAGTTAGTTACTTGTTTCTTTCCTTCTTTTACTTGCATTGTGTCTTTAATTCATCTTTGCATTTCTTATCATCAATTTTAATAGAAATTATCCTTCTTTTGAATGCTTAGCTAGGTTAATATAAGATGACCTAAATTCTAATTAATTCTGTTCATTAAAGAGTCTTCATGGGATAGACTTGTATTTGCCTTTTCTATGCTTCAATAGAATCTTGCACTTACGATAATTATTAAGATATAAAAAAATTTCTTATGGTGTGGTTAAGGATGTTTTATTATATGTTGCTAAGTTTTCTTTCCAATTGATTTTTCTTATCATAGATACCCAACCTACTTTAGATCCTAGTAGTCAAATTCCTATTATTTTGGTATGGCCTTTCTTGACCACATCGAATGCGATTATCAAGTATAGGAATGATGTTATGAAGTTGTCTTTTGATAACATAAAAATCAAGTTAAATGTCTCTAATACTAGACAACCACATTTAGATTCTAAATATTCTTTCAAGGTTAATATGATAGAGAGCCAAGTGCCTAACACATCTATACCATTCTCTAACTCGAACCCACTTGAGGCATGTCTATCTCATTTCAATTTAGATTTTAACATCGAAAACTCAATTGATGAAGTCAATGCTTACTTAACACTGCACCTTTACTAAATACTTCTAGATGGAAGACCCAAGCAAGATCTCTTCAATTTCCTAAGAATACATATGTTCCATTGGAAATAACAAAAAGGGCAGCCCCGATGCACGAAGCTCATGCCTATGTGGGGTCCGGGAAGGGGCAGACCATAAGGGCTTATAGTACGTAACTTTACCTTGCATTTTCAAGAGGCTATTTCCACACCTTGAACCCATGACCTCAAGGTCACACGATGACAACTTTTACTATTGCGCCAAGGCTCCCCTTCAACCATTGGAAATAACACTTGTCCTAAAAAATTCAAAATGTGAAAGTTTAAGCTTGTCTAATACCTTACTAGTAATCACTACTCAAACTTTGATAATAAAAAAAATAAGAAGAAGAAGAAGGTAAGCCACTTGATGTTCCTAAGGAACATCAAATAACTCAAGGATGGACAGTAGAGGAAAAAATAGGTATAAGCCCCACTATTACATAAACAGGAAAATAACCAACCCTTTTAGGAGATGCAGCACTAGTTTAATCCTCATATGTAGGAACTTAAAAGAGAGGAGGTCTTCCAACGAATTGATGTCAATGTACTATTTTTGCAATTTAAAAAAGCACTTTGGATAATTCATCTCTAATTGTACCCAAGAAATTTTGAACAATGGTTGTAAGAGATGTTATGTTACTATCGTCTCCCAGAATCACCAGATGGAATATGTATATTGACTCTAAGTGTAATGAGTTTTCCTAGAGATGCTATCTTGCTTGGTGTTAGTTTATGGTATAGTTAAGTTAGTAGTTAGTTTTGCATTAGCATCATTGACTTTCTTTTGCTTCAAAATGTTCACATTAGGAATTTGAGCACTATGACCAGTGTGTAGGTACACTTCTTCCGATCCTCACCTCTTAGCCTTATTATTTTATTTTCCCTTAGTTATAAACATGTGGGACAAAGTTTAATTTTAAGTCTTGGGGTGGGGTATTTCAAAATCCAATGTGTCCGTTGTAGGTTTTTTAGTCTTTTTGTTAATTTTGAGTTAAAATTGCTTTAAAAAAATAGATTTTCTTTAGGTTTTGTGTATTTACAAGGATGAGGATTCAAATTTTATAAAATTTAGTGTTATCTTTGGACTTTAGATTATTGACAAATTAAATACAATTTGTTGATTTTGTTATCCTTTTTCTATGAAAATTAAACTTGGAACACATATTGCACAATAACCACATATACATAGTCTAACTTGAAGAGTAAGCACAACTTAGAGATCTTGAAGAAAATTAGTAGAGACTTATAACCCAAGTGACATTAGAGCCATTTTTTCTTTGTGAGGGTTACATATAAATTCAAATTTTTCTTTAACAAACATGAATTCTTAATTGGTCTAGTTATTCTTGGTTTTTATCAACTATTAAGAAATCGTATTAAAGATTATACCATATATCTCTTGAGTTTATAGATACAGTTAAGTCTTATGAATCATAGAAAATGATAGAGGTTATTTTTTTATTAATACATAGCCTTTAGCCTACCCTATGCTATTTTTTGCTAGTTAGACTTTTTGATTAGTTACTTTGTAACCTTTTCTTGTGAGCCAATTAACCATAACTCATACTTAACCTTATATTAGATCCATTACCCTTTGTGTTTTGAAAATATGTAGAAATGATTGAAGAAATATCTTGATGAATAAGTATGAATAATATAGTTTAGGAGGTGAACATCAAAATGCTTCAAAGAAGAAAAACTTCAAAAGTGAAAAAAAAAAAAAAAAAAAAAAAAAAAAAAAAAAAAAAAAAAAACATTAAAATTAAGTGCAAGGGGCTTAGACTACCTCATTCCCACATTTTCTTTTTGAGAGAGAGAGAGAGAGTTAAACCCCTTCCAATTTAGTGGGCCCTATTTCTAAATTAGAAAGTATTAAGATCCTTCATAAAAAGTATTGAGATCCGTCCAACTCTCTAGACCTCTTTCCCTCTTTAAAAGATAAGATAGAAAAAGAAAGGAAGAGAAGTAGGAAGTAAGCCCACTCTTCTAAAATGTGAGTTAGGAAGCAAAGGATGCTAAGACCTTCCACCTTTATGTATGCTCAGGACGAGGAAAATAGAGTGGTCCCTCTTTAAGAAAACAAGAAAGAGAGAAAGGAGGAGAGAAAGACGGGCCATTATCTTTTGCTACTCCTTAATAAGAGCTAAGAGTTTTGACCCCATTTCTAGCAAATGCCCCACTAAGTCTATGGTGTCTATTATAATGAGTGTACAAAGTATGATTTTAAAGGATAATTACATTCTAATATCATTTAAGTAAATGGATCTTTATTATTTTAATTATATTTACTTAAGACATTATAACGTCTATGAGAAAATAGACCCATCTATGTTATATAAAAATAATTCAAAGACCTACTTTCAAGATCGCATAAAGGTCAACTCCTAGCTCCATGTACAAAATAAGATATTTGAAGTTAGGCAAATTTTTAAAGCTCAAATGATAAGATATTTCTCTAGTCTTAAGACTTTGAAATTATAAATTCACATGCTAGTGCTAAAACCAAAAGTCTAGTAAGTAAACTCAAAGTTTAACTTATTGCATGTATGAGAGAAAATGCTCATACCATACAATTATAATAAGCAAAGGCATAAAAGAAAGTAGTATACATTTTTTCCTTGGATGGGGTTTTATTAATCAATTAAAACTTAGTACATATCTCCAACCCATTGGGTTTTTAATCACATGTCAATAAATGAAAGAGAAAACTCATGATTATCCATCACATTTATTAATAATCAGTCATAGGCCTTAGGCTAAAAAGAGCTATAAGTTAGGTTATGGAAATCATAAGGTCGAAAGGGAGCCAAAGGCAAGGTATAACCAGCTATAGAGAGGTCCAAACCATTTTAGATAACATGGTTCCCATGATGGCAAGACCATAAGCTTGTATAGTATGAACCATGACATATTCTAGACAAAATATCTATATAGGCGTATAGATCTGATCCATCCAAGGGCTAGTTTAGACTTGAATGTTCTAAGTATGGATGTAAACGACCAAAATATAGATCAGATCCATGCATTTCAAGGTTATGATGCACATAATTAAATAAATTTGACTTTTATTTTCTTAAGACTATCCTAGGTCCAATCATAAAATGAGACTATTCACTATTACTATCACAAATATACAAGCAATTTCTAGTTTGAATCTCTCATTGATTCTAAGTGACTAAAATGATGTAAAATGATAAAAGAAATATTAAAGTAAATATATTTCAAACAAATATTGTAGTGGAAGAGAAAAGTTAAATCTACAAACTAGAGGGAAAAGTTAAAGATTTTCCAATGATTTTGCATTTTGGCAAAGGTGTTTAGAGATTATTAAATAAAAAGAAAATGATCATTTCGATTTTGACCATAGTTGCAAAAAAAAATTCTTTTCTAAAATTTCAATTTTTGGTGAAAAAAAATGATATGGAAAATTGAACAAATGGTATCATTAAAGTATCAGTAAGTTTCAGTTTGTATAGGCTACTTAGAGACTGATACATGATTTTAGCTAAAATTGTTCTATCAACCAAAATCTAAAATACCAACTCGAACCTTGAAATTCCATATGTCTACAAATTTGGGCTCATTTAATTATCTAAATGAGATCATTTCAATAAAATGATCCCACCCAATACCAAACCAATCATCATTTCTTTCAAAAACAAGTTTTTGTCTAAGGATTTTAGAGTTTTAGATAGCAAAGATTGCAATAGAAATAGATTGTCTGAATCCTCTAGAGAAAGAAGAAGAAGAAGAAGAAGAAGAAGAAGAAGAAGAAGAAGAAGAAGAAGAAGAAGATAAGGTGTGTATTTGTAGAAACTATTTTAATTATTGACACTTTGATTTTGCTCTTCTCTCTCCAAACAAAGAGGGTAGGCAAGCAACAACAATTGAGAATACCCAAGTCTCATAGTCTTAAATTGTTCCTCTCCCTCCACACCTTCAATTTCTCTCATTACATACTTCACTTCTCTGTCTCAAAGGCTTTAACCAAAAAAGACTTGGACACAATGCAACAAACAAAGAATAGGAGCATGGGAATTGAAATTAATTATATGGTTTCTTCATGTTGCAAAAGTTGCAATACCTTTCTATGCTATGTGGTGTTTTCACATCAATGTGTGATCAATAGGCTTCTAGTAATTTGATTCATTTGAACTTTTGGAAGGATAAGAGACCATATGGAGTCTATCAAGTATATATCCTACAAAGTGCAAATGAATGATGGTGATCCAAACCATTCATCTACCCCTATAAAGTTCTCTACTAGATGATTAATCCCTCCACTAGCTATGGCTTTTCCAACTGTCCATTAACACTAGAATAATAGTGCTGAGGATCATCAAATAGAGAAGATTCTTTGTGCATAGCCTATCTAACAGTCCAAATCGCCAAAATTTGTAGCTATTGTAACTAAATGTAATAGCTTGTACATTCTCATTCTAGAAGAAGTGTGAGAAAAAGAAATCATCCTAACCATTCACCTATTGGATTGTTATAGGATTACATATGAACCTTCTAACTAGACAAATCTAATATCTCTATGTCATTTAATAGCATTGTTGACAAATTGATCTATAAACAATTTCTTGGAAGATATAACTTTAAAAAATAAAAATAAAAGCCAATAATTACAAAGAAAATAACTAACACACAATCCTAATCTAATCCTTGGTCAAAGGATAAAGTGGCGACTTGAGAATGCAACCAAGGGTACTTCAAGAGAGATTTTGAGTTGTCTATGAACAACTGTGCAATACAATGAATAATTTGAATGTTCAATAAAGTTTGTTTTGAATTTTGTCTATTTGTGTAGGATTATGCAAAATATTTTATGAAAGTTGTTATATCATATATATATATATATATATATATATATATATACACACACACATATAAATATTACATACATATGTCTGTATTTAGCATGTTTTAGCCCTAAAATCACTTAATCATCACTAATCAAGGTTAACTGTATAATTTTGCAAGTTCAGGATACAAATGAAAAATAACAAAATTGACCATTTTAGCCTTCAAAAAGAAATTTCACTATCCATGCAACATTGTTGGCCCATGCATGTCTTTCATGACGTTAGAGAGTTTCAAATAATCATTAATTGTCAAAATCAAAGTCAAAGCAGTCAAAATTCCTAAATGGAATGCCAACCCTTATCCATTCAAAATAGGGCATTCATATTAATAGTAAGGTACAGAACTTCCCAAGAAAGCATTCAAGCCAACCACCACCTTGGGAAGCTACTAAAGGAAACCCAAATTACATAAAATGTTATCATATGCAATGGGAGCTTTTGAAATAAAACAAGTAGAAGATCAGGGCCCATGGGAGACTTATTCCTTACATTCCCTCTTCTACTCAACCAAAGGAATGGACCACTAAAGGGGGAGCACAAATTTTAAATGAAAAGGTGGTGATTCCTAATCAATTACAAGTGTAAAACATGAAGAAATAAAGTGACTGGTGTATAAAAATAAGGACAAGAAGAAAGAGACTATTTATGGACAATCTACTATTGAAAGTCATCTTACACTTTAAGCACTTAAAGGTTAGGATATACCCTTGTAGATGCATACTCTAAGCAGTCAAAGAAGACATTTTCAAGCAACGATGGACCAATAAGAAGCTAGATTGCAATGAACACCAAAGTGGAAGTCTATTAGTGGAAGAGTTTCCATAGAGCTACCTACCAAAATTCAAGGAAAGTACATGGCTTAAAATATGGAAAAATACATCCTACCTATGTAGAGCGGGTAAGGAAACCTATAAGGAATCTAGGCCATCCACTCTAGGGTAGCCCAATCTAACGATGTCTATTTGAATCAGATTACTCCAACCAAATTTCTCCCATACAAGATAGATGATGATGATCTATAGGCCAAGAAAGAAATATTGAAAATTTGAAAACCCTAGCCACTTAGACCTTGTTAAAAATTCAAATCAAAGTCACAAGATCTTCACCATTGATTAACATCCAATGGGTCACATTCACTTCAATAATTAGAAACTCCAACACATTCTCATAATTTCCATGCCTCTCACCTTCTACAATCTCTAATCCCACCTAGCTTCTTAGTTTTCCTCCTCATCTTACTTCATTCCTTCCCTGATAAAAAACCTAGGTTCCTATCCCTCTAAAACTACCTTCCTAACCACCCTTATTCCCTTCCCTTTGCTACTTTCCTAGTCCAATTCACTTTGCACTTTGATTTCAAGTCAAATACCACCTCCCACTTGATTTCCATCCTCACTCTCTCTCTCTCTGCTCCCCTACTCATCATACAAACCATTTCAATATTCCATTTTTCTTTCTTTAAATGCTAACTTTCCATTCCTAGGTAAATAAATGAGAGGTTAAAGAGAAGGAAAGCCTATCTTCAACCTTTCTCTATAGTTCAAGAGCCAAAACAAGATGAAATAGAGGGAGGAGGATCACATTCACCCAAGATCCCTTCAAACATTAATGTACAAATCTTTGGAGCAAAGGTAAAGGTCCCTAGCCATAGCCAATTACTTTCTTTTTTCTTTAATTATTCTTCTCTTTTCCTCTCTTTTTTTTTTTTCCTTTTCTTTTCTTCTTCCTTCTTCAATCTCCATACCTACACCTAATCTCCATGCATCACCCATTTAGTTTCCAATGCATGTTTTGTACGCATCCCTCATCTTTATTTTGTATGCACCACAAATAGTTGCATGTAGTTCTCTTTGACTTTCCCTTTCTTTGTTCTAGTTTTGTAATTATGAAGCATATGCATCATAAAAATCATCTTAGTTCATGTAATTTTCATGCTCTCCTGTCGACACTTCTATCTTGTATTCATTAGTTAATATTTAAATTCCATGAACCCTCCTTAGCACCTTTCTAGATTGTACACATGATAGTTCTAGAATTCACATGCTTAGTTCTTACTTTGTTATTTGCATGCATTTTAGAGTATTCAATGCTTTAGTATTCCATCCTAAGACTCTCATCATAGTTGCACACATCATGCTTTAGATTGTTTTCCATGCATCATAAAGGCACAAACACAAATGAGCATGCTTAGGATCTACATACTCTTCCATCTATCATCTTCTTTAACCTTTAGTTTCCACATATCTTCACCCTCCATCTTTCTATGCACTCTCATCTATCACCATCCTACCATCTCCCTTCACTTTCAAACACATAAAGCATGCACTCACACACTCTCTTAGTCACATGCATACTTGACTCTTCTATGCTTCTCCTTAGTTGTTTATTTTATTTTTTATTTTTTATGGGATTTGGATTAAAGGAAAAGGAAATAGAACTTCTACCATTATGTGGTAGCAAGGAGTCTTTTCCATCCCAGGATAATGGTTGAGAGAAATAACAAATATTACCATAAAGCCTTTCTAATTCCTAACTAAGGACATCATGCTGAAGAGTAGGAGCCCTTCCATCATAAAGGACCTATCTCCTTACTTCATCTCCTCAGGCTGAAATTTAGTGACTCTTAAGCCAAGGGCCTCTATCACTATGTTAGTTTCCAATTGTTCAAATTCATTCTTAAGGTAGGAAGCCTTCACTATGGAGGCCCCTAACTTAAGGATGAATGACCTCTAATCCCCTCCTTGCCTCTCTCTTTAAGAGCTACCCCCTTTCTTAAGAGTTTCTAGCAAGGAGATGCAACAACTTGTGTTGTACTTCCATTCCATCTTCACTTTACTTCTTTTAGTGGGTGGTGCTCTTTTACGAAAGGTATTAGGCACCTCTTTTGGTGGCTATCATAGTACTTGATTCCTAAGAATCCTTGGATGAGATTTGACTTTTGAGATGTGGCATGTTGGGTTAAGGAGATGAGAACAACTTGGTAGTAACTTTATTGTATTATAGGTTGAAGATGAGTGTACAAACTCTTGTTGAGTGACACAATATCTAGGCCCTACAATAGAATTCAAACACTGGAAGAAATTTTTTTACTTGCTTTCCTTTACTTTGCTTGTGTATCAACTTATTGTAAATTTTTCATTAATAAAGTAGTTCTCATCTTTTCTTAGTTAAATTATTTAGTTACTTTGATTCTTAGTTAGTTATAGTTTAAAAAGTTTCCTAGTTCCTTAATTACTCTCTCACTCAGAGTTTACTTTCTAGTTGCTTAATTCAGAACTTTAGTCTAATAGTTAGTCCTTTTTACTTTCCTTCACATTAGCTTTAGTTAAAAAAGTTTGTTCTTCTCTCTTTGATTGAATGCTTGGCTAGGTTAAAGTAACATAACTAAGTATTAATTAACTTCATTAATCATACAGTCCTCATGGGATGGACACATATTTGCTAATTCTACACTTCAATAGACCCATGCACTTGCAATAATTGTTAAGAAATGTCATTTTTTGGCGTCATTGCTAGGTGCTTGCAATAGAGTTTGATTCTAGGTTATAATTCTTTACAACTAGTTGTAGATTAGGATTGCATATAGTTGAATTTGCATACTTTCCTTATTCTTAAGAGTTGCTACTTTCTTATTCTAATTGTGAGTTTGATTCTAGTTTATAATGCTTTACCACTAGTTGTAGATTGGGATTGCATATAGTTGCATTTGCATACTTTCCTTATTCTTAAGAGTTTGCTACTTTCTGATCTAATTGTGCAGGAATCGAGGCATGAATACATCTTTGGAAGAAGACCTTAGGAAAGTTTCCAATTATATTTTTATTTGAGCAAATTGTAGTGAGGTCGAAAGTCTATTTTTATATGTGATTTATTCAAAATTAAAGGTTGTAATAATATAGGTAAAGGGTGAACCATCCTAACCTAGAAGAAGAGGTGGCCTGCACATGTACCAACCCTTGTACAAGAAGACATATTCTAAGACCCTACTATGAGCTTTCTTAATGTTCCTTTTGATTTCTAGCTTAGTTTTATGCATAACACTTTAATTTCTTGCATTATGGATGGTACTATAAAGCATATAAGCATTTGATGATTAATTGTTACATATTTTTAAGACCCTTGCATTAGAAAGCAACTACATAACATGGATCATCTAAGCTCAGCTCTAACCCAAGGACATAGGCTTTCAGGGTTATAGTACCCTATTTGTTGAGACCTTGAACACTTGTTAGGTAGCCTATAAGTAGTTGCATTGGATTTAAAACTTTCTTGCATAATAGGACAAGTTTTTCAATTTAGGTGCTTATATGTAAACAGAAGTACATGGGAATGCTTTAATGAATTAGTAAGGACACTCAGCCCAACAAGATCAAGGATGGATTTTATCACCACACCTTCATGCACCTAGGTTAACCATCATCTTACGAGCAACCCGAGCCTTCCATTTTAATTTAAAATAAATCTAGAAGAGACCTTAGTAACCTTTCAAGCTCATAGGATCCTCTTGGTAGGAGGCAACCTATTGCACTTCAATGCCCTCTATCTAATCAATTGCACTGGTACTTAAATGACTAGCTCTGCTAGTGCATTCTATAACTCAGATCATCCACAGTTGACTAAGGAGAGTGTAAAGTGGCTGATTCATATTAGGATCTAACTAGTAAGCAGAAGGTGAAATCTAAAAGAGAGGATGAGCTACTTAGGATTAGAAATAATCTAAAAGCCTCTCCTTTACAGAAATTCCAAATAAGAAGGCTTTCACATTATCTGCCTTAGGGAATAGAATATTTTGTATCCTTGTGTGTTTACTTATTTTAGCATTTAGGTTGCATATTCTAGTTTAGGATTCCCCTAGACTAGAGAAATAAAGTTAAAGAAAAAAAAAATCTCTTTCATTGTATCTAACAACCTAGCTTTGTTTTATATAAGCAAAATTTCTAATACATCATCTATTGGTGTATGCACGGTCGTCGATCACTTAATCCTAATGTAATACTTGATGAAGACAAAGTTGTGGACCTCACCATCTTGTATAGATTTTCCTCCAACCAATGCATGCCACTTTGAGTTGAAACCAGGATTTTTCAAATCCTTTCAACTTTCTATGGGTTAGATAACTTTTGTGATCACTCTATAACATTAAGACTTTGGTCATTTTCATTAAAGGATAAAGCTAAGACATGGAACAACACTATAGAAGTAGTGTCTATCACCAAATGGGATCAAGTATCTAGAAAATTCCTAAACAAGTTTTTTTAGTCCAGAAAATTGATGTCCTTAGGTGCAAAATAATAAATTCCCAACAAAAAGAGTGAGAGTATTTCTATGAATGTTGGGAACATTGGAAGGACTTGCTACTAAAATGTCCCCACTATGGTTTTAAAAAGTGGTAGCACATTCAGTCATCCCAGAACTAACATGTGATAGACACCACTAGTGGAGGGGCTTTTATGACTAAAATTGATGTGGAAGCCTATAATTTCTTTAAAACACTTGCTGATAATTCCTAGCAATGAGATTATTCTACCCACATGGAAAGAAATTCAAAGCTACAAAAGAAAGGTGAAATATATGACCTAGGGGTCACTCTAGATTTGTACAGTAATATTGACATGTTGACCTAAAAAGTAGGCAGAAATAGATGATCTAACCCAACATTTTGATACTTTCATGATGAATAGACCTCCTCTGCAACCTTAGTCTTAGATTTGCTCAATTTGATCCAATCCCAATCACTCTACTCCATCGAGTCCATCTAGCTATGGTTTCCTCGAATTTTTTTCAAGGCAAACGAATGCTATTAATGTATATCATAATCTTAACAAAAATAACCATTATTCTAAGACCTACAACCCTGAATGGGCTAGGAGTCCAAACTTCTCATGGTCAAAGAATAACGATCAAGGGGGTCCAACAGGGAACCCACTTTAACAACCTTTTCCTATGAACAATATGCCTTAGTAGCAATAGCTTCCTCAACAGTTTTCGCCCTAGTAAAGGAAACAATGAGACTTTAAATATGTTTATGCAAGGAAAACTGCAATTTCAAAATGATACAAAACAATTTCAAGATTATACCAAGCAATGCTTGTAAGCCAATTTGTAGTCTATTTCGAAGTTGGAATATTAGATGGCTTAGATATTTATTACTATTCAAGAGAGGGGAAAAGTTAAATTTCCTAGTCATGCCATTACAAATCCCAAGGGTCAATATGAGATTAGTTTCACATCATATAATCAATCCAAATCCATCAAAACCCTTAGGAGTGGAAAACATGTAGATAATTAGGTAGATCAAACTAGGACTACCCCACAACTTGAGGAGAAAGAAAAGCCTACCCAACCTTAGAAAGGGAGAGAAAAAGTACAGCCCATGCCCCATTCATCTAAACCCCTCCCTGGTGCACTTCATGTTGCAAGGGCTCTCCTCCCTCAAAGGCTGATCATAGACAAGAAGGAGAATAATTATAAAGAGATAATGGATATATCCAAACAAGTCAATATTAACATTCTATTATTTAATTCCATTAAAGAATTCTCTCCTTAATCCAAATTTATAAAGGACCTATGTATACAAAAGCATCAACTTAATGTTCATAAAAAGGCCTTTCTCGTTGGTCAAGTCAGTTTTACTTTGCCACATCAAACCCCTCCAAAGTACAAAAGTCCTAGATTTCCTACAATCTTATGTATTATTGGAGAACATAGATTTGATAAGACACTCTTAGATTGTAGGGGCCAGCGTTAACCTATTACCATATTCAATCTAAGAGAAACTAGGTTTAGGCAAATAGAAACCTACTATTACTACCCTCGAATTAGCAAATCGATCTATCAAAATTCCTTAAGGAGTAGTAGAAGATGTCTTGATACAGGTAGATCAATTACTCTTTTCAGTGGACATTTTAGTCCTAGATACAAAACATGTGTCCAATCCAGATGTTGAAATCGGTATCATCTTGGGCCATCCATTTTTGGGTACTTCTAATGCTATCATCAACTGTCGGAATGGTGTTATGAATTATCATTCAATGATATGAAACTCAATTTCAACATTTTTAATGATGTAGAACAAACAGACTCTAAAGATTCTTTTGCTATGAATGTCATAGAAAGAATAGTTCATTACATTTTCCAATCATCCTCATATTCCAATGCACTTTTGGATCTAAAAAGTTCCATAGAGGAAGTGGACCCATTACTTGAAGCTACAATGGTTGTGGGCATTCCAAAATGGAGACCAAATATGGAGCCACTTACACCATATTCCATTGCTCATGACCTACTTGAGCAAACACCTACATTAGACCTAAAACCATTGCTTACAAGTCTAAAATATGAAATTTTAGGTTCCTCTATAACCTTGCCTATTGTCATTGCCATTAATCTCAATCAAGAATAAGAAAGTATGCTCCTTTATATACTCCATAGACATAAGACAGAAATAGGTGGTCCATATTAGGCATAAAAGGTTTTAGCCTAATAAGTGTTCAATTTTGTGTAAAAAGTACCCAATTAGTAGTCAATATGTTATAAAATATAGGGTATTATCCTAGATTTTTTGCCAAAATTTATAATACATGCATTTCTAACCTAATAAACAAAATTTTTGATATTTTGTACATTTAGAAGCTAATCTGGGATTTAATTAGGAATTTTTTTTATCTTCTATAGGTATTGAAATGTTGATCCAACAATCGAGATCAATCAAGATGAGAATTGAAGATCAAGTCCATATTGAAGAGCGAGGACCTAAAATTCATTATTCCAAAATTTAATCAAGGTTCAAGATCATCCTAAGGCGAACCAAAAAACAATTGGAAGAAATCAAAGGTGACTAGAATGGGCCTATGTATAGTTCAAGCATTCAAGCCACCTTAGCCACTTAACCCATCATGGAAAATTCAAGAAATTCAATTCATTAATGCCAAGGGCATGAGTTATGAAGCCAACCAAAAGGAGCCATCAAAGTGAGCCACGACACCATATTAGCCATTCCACATGGAGTCACACGATTGGAGGAAGATTTTCAAGCAATTGTCCATGCTAAAAATGTGATCTTCAAGAGGATAATTAGAAGGAAGTTGAATGGATATCAAATATGGGAAGGTAGTATTCTAAGGTGGACCAATGGGAGAAGAGTTCTTGAATTTTATCTTTATTTTTCTTCTTTTCTTTCTATTTCCTCGAATTCCCCATCT
Source organism: Warburgia ugandensis (assembly GCA_035236585.1). Classification (NCBI taxonomy): domain Eukaryota; kingdom Viridiplantae; phylum Streptophyta; class Magnoliopsida; order Canellales; family Canellaceae; genus Warburgia; species Warburgia ugandensis. The sequence goes on from CP141138.1 coordinate 40,916,428, forward strand.
TTCCTTATTTCTCCCTCCTCTTCCCTCTTTTTCCATCCTCTTTTCTATCTATTTCCACCCCACCACGTGGTATACTTTGTAGGAGAGGGAGTTCCATGTAGTTCCCATTGAAAAGTGGTGCCTCCCCCTCCCTTGGTTGTTCTTACAAGTTTCCACCTTAACCCACTTTCTAGTTCCATCTCTTTCCACCTTCTACACACCTTCCTATCTAGATTCCCATTCCATTCTTTCGTCCATAGAGATAGAGTCCTAGAAAATTAGAATATGAAACTCACCTATAAAAACATCTAAGGTTTCCACACCTCCTCCATAAGGACTTCCATGCCCCTTTTTGGGCAAGTTCTCCAATGCATGGTTCTCTCTTTCTTCAAGATTCAATGCATTCTCCATTGTAGCAGCCTTCCAAACCTCCATTCTTATTAAACTTCCACACCTCTTTTCTTGTCTTTCTTCCTTGTTTTGAACTTAATTTTCCATGTTGGTTTGCGTCTTTTCATTCCTTGTTCTTTGCTTTGATTTATAGTTTCATGCTTTAAGTTCTTTCCTTATTTTCCTTGCTTGTTTGTTCTAGTTGTGTGCTTTAGATCCTTGCATCCTGAGGCTATTAGTCTCTTGTATTGATAGCCAAAACATCATAACCTTAGGATCAAGTTAGTTGTTCTTTGTTCTCCTTTGAATTCCTCACTTTCCATTGATCTCCTTCTCATCTATTTCACCCACTTGTACCATCGTTCTTTTTTGGGTTTACACGCATGCTACTTATTGAATGGTGAATGTTGGATCGGAATTTGGGTTAATTTTATGTCTTTGAAGAGGGTGAACTTTTCTTTCCACGTTCATGTAATATGCGCACCATTTCTGCATGAAGTTTAATAAAGTAACATGAATCATGCACAATTTCCATATTCTATGAGCACTTTTCTTAAGCCTTTGTTGCATGTTTTGTTGATTAGGATTTGTTCAAGTTTAGTTTAGGTTTCATTGGTAAATTGTTTGGCATCTTAGAGTAGATTTAGATAGTTTTTAGTTTTATTTTTAAAAAGTGTTAATTTTAGCAAGTTTCCTTATTAGTAGTTTCTAAATTCATGCATGCTTATTTTGCAATGTTATTTAGTTTCCTAGTTTAATAGAACCAATCTCTCTTGCGTTAGGCTAAGTAATCTAAATAAATTCCAATCAATATACAATTCTGTGCGATTCCTCATGGGAGCAACCTATCTTGCATGCAAATTACTACATTGATTCATATTCTTACGAGTAATTTTAAAGCTACACTATAGCCCCAATGTTTGCATTCACCAAATCTATTTACAAGAGAAGGCTAAAACATTTAGGGAATCACAACGGTGGCTAAACCCACATATGAAGGAGGTAATTAGGGCAAAGGTCCTAAAGCTATTATATGTAAGCATCATATACCCCATCTCTGATAGTGCTTGATTCAATCCTATTTAGGTTGTCCCAAAGAAATCTGGAGTCAAACTAGTTAGAAATGAGGACAATGAGTTAGTCCTCACTCGTATGATCACCAGGTGTCAACTATTGTGAGCTGCACGCAGTCACAAGGAAAGACCACGTTCCCCTTCCCTTCATAGACCAAATGCTAGAAAGGTTGGCTGGCCATGAGTATTACTATTTTCTATATAGATATTCCAGATACAACCAAATTCCAATAGCATAGAAGGATCAAGAGAAGACCACCTTCACTTGTCCTTTCAGAATCTTTGCCTGCAAATGCATGCCTTTTGGGCTATGCAATGCACCAGCGACTTTTCAAAGGTGTATGATGAATATCTTTCCAATATGGTGGATAGATTCCTTGAGGTGTTCATGGATGATTTTTTAGTATTTGAATCTAATTTTGATGAGTGCCTGCACCAACTAGCTCTTATGTTAGGGAGATGATAAGAAAAGAATTTGGTACGAAACTAAGAAAAATGTCATTTCATGGTAAAAAGTGGCATAGTACGGGGGCATGTCATATCACAGCAAGGCATAGAGGTAGACAGGCAAAAGTGAACCTCATCTCTAATCTTCCCCCCCTAGGATGGCTAAGGAGAACCGATCATTCCTAGGCCATGTTAGATTTTATAGACAATTTACAAAGATTTTAGTAAAATTTCTAGGCCCCTCAACAATCTACTAGCAAAGAAGGCAATTTTTAACTTTGATGAGAATTACACAAAGGCTTTTGAATGTCTTAAATCTGAACTCACCTCTGCACCTATCATACAACCACAAGATTGGAGCACATCATTTGAAATTATGTGTTACACTTATGAAAATGCAATAGGTGCTGTTTTGGGATAGCAAATTTTAAAACATCCTCATGTGATCTATTATGCCAATAAAACTCTCAATGAGTTCCTAGCTCAACTACTCTACATCAGAGAAAGAGTTGTTGGTAGTAGTCATTGCCTTGAACAAGTTTAGGTCTTACCTCTTAGGGTCTAAAGTAATAATCTACTCGAATCACATTGCATTGAAGTATCTTCTTTTTAAGAATGATATTAAACCTAGACTTATCCGATGGGTTCTATTGCCACAAGAATTTGACACAGAAATAATGGACAAGAAGGGTTCCAAAAATTTTGTAGCAGATCACCTATCTAAGCTAATAATTGAGTCTCCTAGTGAACTTTTGCCCATCAAAGAAGCCTTTCCTGATGAGCAACTTCTACAAGTTTCTCATTTACCTTGGTATTCTAACATTGTTAATTATCTTGTCACAAATAAATTACTAGCACATTCATCAAAATAAGATATCCCTAATCTTCTTACCAAGGTCAAATACTTTATGTGGGATAATCCATACTTGTTCAAGTGCAGTCCTAATCAAATCATTAGGAGATGTGATCCTAATAACGAACACAATCAAATCATCCCCTTTTGCCATGACCATGCATGTGGGGGCCATTATAGTGCAAGGAAGACAGCTACAAAGATTTTATAGCGTGGATTTTACCAGCCCACAATTTTTCATGATTCTCATGTGTATTATAAAATATGTGATCACTATTAAAAGTTAGGGAACATTAGTCATCGGGACATGCTGCAACTTAACCTAATCTTAATCGTTGAACTTTTAGATGTTTGGGATATTGACTTCTTGGGTTCCTTTCCTAACTCTTATGGAAATATTTATATTCTAATGGGAATGGATTATGTGTCCAAATGGGTAGAGGCAATTTCATAAGACAAATGACCACAAAGTGGTAGTCCAATTTTTGAGAGATAATATCTTTTCATGCTTTGGCACTCCAAGTGCTATTATTAGCGATGGAGGTAAACATTTTTACAACTAGATATTCGAAGCCCTAATGAAGAAATATGGAGTTACCCATAGAGTTGCAACACCCTGCCATACCTAGACTAGGGGGCAGGTTGAAGTATCGAGTAGGGAAATAATTCACATACTGGAGAAGATGGTGAACTCTAGTAGGAAGGATTGGTCTCTTAGACTAACTGAAGCACTGTGGACTTATAGAACTACATATAATACCCTTATTGAAATGTCACCATATCACTTAGTCTTTGGAAAAGCTTGTCATCTACCTATTGAGCTAGAACATAAAGCACATTGGGAAATCAAAGAGGTCAACTTTGATTATAACAAAAGCTAGGACCCACAGGAAGTTCCCACTTTAGGAGTTGAAAGAACTTAGGAGAGATGCATACAATAATTCCAAAAGGTATAAGGATCGTATGAAGATGTTTCATGATAAATCCATCCTACATAAAACATTTGAACCAGGTCTGAAGATCCTTCTCTATAATTTTTATTTACATCTCTTTCCTAGAAAGTTACACTCGTAATGGACCGGCCCATGCATTGTAAAGACTACCCTAATGGGGCCATCGAGATTGAAAAAGATGGAGGACATTCCAAAGTAAATGGCATGCAATTGAAACCATATTTAGAAATAAGAAACCCTAATGAAGAGGAGGAACTCCTATTAGAGGAGCTTATTTATCATAACTAAGATCCAAAACAGTCATTTCTGTCATATTTTAGGTGTAGTTGTAGGTTTTGATTCTGCAACTTTTTCTATTGACATTCACACATCATTGCACTATCTCAAAGTGTAGGCAATATAATTCTAATCCTTCTCTCTACTTAATTGTTCATTTGTCTCAAAACATTGGGGACAATGTTTACTTTAAATCTAGCTATAGGTGGTCTTTCCAATTTGATGTGTCCACAATTTTTTAGTCATTTTTAAAAAGTTATTTATTTTGATTTTTTGGAAAAAATTAAAATTGAAAAAAATTGGATAAACCCTTATGGTAAGTTTCTTTACAAGGATAAGAACCCCAAAATTTGTAACTATTCAATCTATCTTTTCAAATTTAGCTTATTAATAGATTTGTACACAATTAGTTCACTATTTTATCCATTTTGTAAAGTGTTCCATGAAAAGTTAAACTTGAAATATTTGTTGCACAAAATATCCATGTATATATATAGTTTAAGTTGAAGAAAATATAACTTAGAGACCTTGAAGAAGATTTGTGGAGACTATTAACCCATGTGAGCTTTAGAGACAATCTTCCTTTTTGAGGGTTATATATAAATTCAAAATTTTCTTTAGAGGACATAATTTCTAGATGGTCTCATTATCCTCCATCTTGTTCAACTATTAGGAAATCATAAAAGATTATAGCATTTATCTCTTGAGTTTATGTTTATGTTTAAGTCATATGAAACCTAGGAAATGATAGAGGCTATCCTTAGTAATACTTATAGCCTTTAGCCTTCCTGTGTTACTACACCACTAGTTAGACTCTTAAGCCTTTTTTTATTAAACATTTTCTTTGTGAACCCATTGATCATTACCCTATTATAACCCTTCTAATATATCCATTACCTAGTTGTTTTGAAATATGTAGAGATGTTGAGGAATATCTTGAGAACAGTATAAGCAATACTATTCAAGAGATGGACATCAAAAAGGGCTGAATAAAAGTAAAAAATTCAAAAAAAGGCTACATCAAAATCTTAAAGAATAGGAGGTAAATGAAAAAGATAAGCAATGAAAAAAGAAATGTTCGCTCTTATGGTTATAAAATAAAATTTTGGATACACTTTAGAAGACCTTTGCATGTCTTTCAAAACAATTTTTGTTTATCCTTATACCCATTTCTTTGATAACCCTATCCGAAGCCTATGTTTCATCCTATTAGAAGTCCTAACTTGATCTTAGGAGATCTACAACATGAATATGATTATAGATGAATGAACAGTATGGTAGAGCATAACATATTCTTTAATAGTTGATATCCTTTCATGAGATGAGTATTTTTTTTTTCTAAGTTATCGTTCTTTAGTATGAAATATGTGAGAGTTTGACCTTGTTAAACATTTTTCCACTCACATTGAAGAGAATGTAACCCACTTCTAAGAGATTTCTTTCTAAATGTCAAGTATATCTTGTGAGACTTGAAGTCAAAACATACATTTGAATGGTAATTTAGGTTATAATTCCTTGGCAACCTAAAATTGTATATATGCTAGCTATATTCATACACTCACATTTCGAGAATTTTAATGAATTATTGGGATATCTTGAGCACAAGTGTCGGATTTTAAACTTTTGATCATTTCTATTAGCATGCTATAGTTAGGAGTTAATATAAGCTGAATATAAGAATATTCTCTGAGATACATGAAGGACTTTTATAAGATTTTTGAAAATGTTTATGGGTAGCATTTCTAGAATCCTTTACGAGACTACAACTCATCAACTAGAGGTAACTTAGGGGTTTAAAGGCTTTTTACGTATGCTAAATGGAGACGAGAGCACCATAAAAAGTGATTAGGATTTACTTTTAAAGCTTATATTTTTCCAATTTTTGTAGTTTTACTTGAGAACTAGCAAAATCTAAGTCTGGCGCTATTTAATATATATATATATATATTACATACATACCTCTATATTTAATCTAAGTGTGTATGCACCACAAATAGTTGCATATAGTTCTCTTTGATTTTCCCTTTCTTTGTTCTAGTTTTGCACATGAAGCATAAGCATCATAGGAATCATCTTAGTTTATGTAATTTTCATGCTTTCCTATCGACACTTCTATCTTGCATTCATTAGTTAGTTTAAATTCTATGCACACTCCTTAGCACCTTTCTAGATTCTACACATGATAGTTATAGAAGTCACATGCTTAGTTCTTACTTTTTTACTTATAATTTTGCCACTATTCAATTCAGCATTGCCTCTTTTTTTAGGTTACTACATAGGTCCTAAAACTAATCTAGCCCAACATGATGCATCTTAGAATATTCAATGCTTCAATCCATCTTAGAACTCCCTCTTAGGACTCTCATCATAGTTGCACACATCATGCTTTAGATTGTTTTCCATGCATCATAAAGTACGCACACCCATTAGTATGCTTAAGTTCCACATATTCTTCCATCTCTTAAGTTTCCACACTTATTCACCCTCCCCCTTTCCATGCACTCTCATCCCTCACCATCCTACCATCTCACTTCACTTTCACACACAAAAAACATACACTCACACCCTCCTAATCACATGCATACTTCTTCTTAGTTTTTCCTTTTCTTTTTTATTTCTTTATTTGATTTGGATTAAAGGAAAAGGAAAGAGATCTTGTACCATTACATGGAAGAAAGGAGTGTTTCGCATCCTAGGGTAATGTATGAGAGAAATAATAAATCTTATCATAAAACCCTGGCCAAGGGCATCATGTTGAAGAGTAGGACCCCTTCCATTACAAAGGACATATCTCCTTACTTCATCTCCTAAGGCTAGAATTTGGTGAGTCCTAAGCAATGGACCACTAGCACCATGTTAGTTTTCTTTTGTTCTATTTGATTCTTGAGGTAGGAAGCCTCCTCTATGGATGCCCTAAGGATGAATGGCCTTTAATCCCTTCTTATCTCTCTCCTTGAGAGCTACCCTCTTTTGTAAGAGTTTTTAGCAAGGAAAGGAATTATGCACATCTTCTCTTTACTTCTTTTAGTGGGTGGTGATCTTTTGAAAAGATATTGGTACCACTTCTCTTGGTTATCCTATTTGGATAAGATTTGTCTTTTGGGTTGTGGCATGTTGGGTTAGGGAAATGAGATCAGCTTGGTCGTCACCTTAGTGTACTATAGGTTGAAGAGAAGTGCACAAGCTCCTATTGAGTGACATAAGATGTGGGCCTATAGTAGAATTCAAGCCTAGGAAGAAGAAGTTTTACTTACTTTCCTTTACTTGTTTGTGTATCAAATTCTTGTAAATTTTCTATTAATAAAATAGATCTCTTCTTTTCTTAGTTAAATTGTTTCCTTACTTGGGTTTTTAGTTAGCTATAGTTTAAAAAGTTTTCTAGTTCCCTAATTACTCTCTCTTACTTAAAGTTTACTTTCTACTTGCTTAATTTAGAAGTTTAGTTTAATGGTTAGTCCTTTTTACCCTCCTGCCATTAGTTTTAGTTAAAAAGTTTATTTCTTCTCTCTTTTCTGTGAATGCTTGGCTACGTTAAAGTAACAAAACCAAAGTGTTAATTAACTCCATTAATCATAGAGTTCTTATAGGATCATCCTGTATTTGCTTATTCTATATTTCAATAGAGTTGTGCACTTGTAGAAATTACTAAGATACATCATTATAAATGTAATTTTTTAAGCAAGTCATAAATGTGATATTGTGGTTATTCTTTTATAGTTTATGGTTAGCATAATTATTTCTAGCAAATTCCTACTTTTTAGATATTTTTCTACTTTAGACAATTTTTTAATTTTCAATTTTTAAATAATTAGTCAAACTCAAGAAAATTTAGGAAAAATCAAAATTTTAGTTTTTGGGTCCAAAACGAAACGAGAATTGAAACAAAACTTACAATTACTTTTAACAAAGATAGCTCTAAAAAGCTTCTAGATAATTGTGATGACTCAGGTTTTTCACATGTATTTTTAAATGCAAACCTAATGACTAATGCAGGATCAATCCCTATTTGAAAACACTTTTAGAAAAACAATACAATGCAGCAGGAAAAAAAATCTTTTGTTTTAAATTCATTTTGAAAACCCCAAGTGTCATTTGCTTTCAAAACAAACAAAGTAGTTTTGAAAATTACTGTAATCATAAATGTCTTCCCTGGGTCTATCCAGTCACAGCTCATAGCCCAACTGTAGTAATTATAGGTACATATCCAAAAGGGTAGAGAATTTACTTACATTCCTACTTATCTCTTCTTCATTTACTTGATCATAACACCAACATGTCCTAAAGTTTCTTCTACTCCTTTATGAACTAATCTGTAAAAATAATATATTTGGGTGAGTATTCTTTATACTCAGTAGGTTATCTAATACTACCATTTTGAAAACACAGTAGGCAACATGCATAATTCAAGGCGCTTTGTCATGTAAAACATTAGAGATTCTTTTTTTTGTAAACATGCATATTTATGCATGATGCAAATTCAACCATGGAATCCTTTACCGAAATCTAATATTCAATGATAAATTTGACTACAAATCATAAGGTAGAAATCAATAGATCCATGTAAGAAGATTTCGGCAAACATATCAAGCCACGAGTCATATCTAATAATTATAAAACTCTTAAAATAGTCATCTTCCAAGCAGATGCAATATCATGCTCATGAGTCTCTCGGCGAACACATCACACCAACTAGTCACAAGTACTCGTATATGACCATATCAATGTTATATGCATATCGATAAAACTAAAATCATAGAGCCAACTATGCTCACATCAGTACACAACTAGAATCATGTGTCTCCGATATCTAGAGACCACCCGCCATAGCCCTCCACGACGACTATGGATATGTCCCCGAAAGGGTGCTGTGAACACCTCCAATGGTCGTCCTTGTTTACCACAGCCGTCAAGGAAGGAACAATGCTTTTTTGGGAGCGATACCATCCACTCTTCATGGTAGAGGCCAGGAGGCCAACCCTGTACATACTAAGCTCTCAACATAGTGCCCACTAGGCTCAATAGCCCAAAAAAAACATATATAGATAAATCCATATCTTAATCATCGAAATCATTCAATTTATGCATTTAGTTACAACCCATGCGAGTGATGCATAAAATCAGTTCATGCTATTCAAAGCCATAAAACATACAAACAAGTCTATATACTAGTATAAGAACAACATTATCTCAAAAGCATGCTTAACACGGTAATAAAAGCAAGTCAGAGTTTAAGATGGATTTAAAAATTAGTAGTATTAGACTACCTACCTTGCTGTTCCTTGAATTGCACTCTTCATTACTTGACTCGGAGTCCTTTTGTAAAACCCTAAATATTAATTGATAGCAAAGATTCAAGTATTATTTCCACACTTTATAGATCATTACTTAGACTTATAGATTAACAGCTAGATCTGTTTTTTAGAAGTATAGATCCTAGTTTAAATGTGTTTCCAAGTTTGATCTTACGTATAGATCTAATGTTTAATGGTTAGATCTCATAAATTGCCTATCCTAATGCTTAGAGCAGGTTTGTTTTTGTTTTTGAAGGGCCAGATCTATCATTCAAGGGCTGATACGTGTACTTTGGGGTTAATCCTAAGCTATTAATGCCCTAACACCTCTAATGGATCCAATCATGAGATCTGATCATCTTTGACATGGTAAATATATGAGAATTCTATATAAAATAGTTCTTTGATCCTAATTTTCATAGTCTTATTAGGTCTGCGTCATTGATAGGGAAGCAACAGTTCTTTCGGATTGTCAATCGGAGTTATATAGCTTCCTTAATTGGATTTTTAGTGTTGTGAAGCTACGGACAACCTAGAATCATTAGCATAAGGTCCGCGTGTCATGGTTCCCAAAACACGTGTGCGTCCCAGTCGAACCGAAACTGCAACTGTGTTCACACGCGTGCACATGCCCGAGCGACGTGCCAAGGTACGTGTCCTGTACTGCATTGCGTGGAGGCATCTTTGGCACGTTTAGCGAACGTCCCTGTTCCTAGGATGCTCATGCGTCTTGGTTGAACCAGGACCCGCGCCCAAAGTCCGTCCCAGGGACCACATTCCAAGCACGCATTACACACAGCATCCATGGGATGCGTCTGGTTTGACGGGTCAGTAGACCCATCGAGCTTAGGTTTCCTCCTGAATTTTTTCAGTCGGGAAACACAGATCTGGCGGGGATTTGGGCTGGGAAGGAGAAAAACGGAGGGGGAAGGGTGAGGACGTACCTGGGCATCGAGAAATGGTGCCCCATCTTGCTGGTGATGCAAGGTTTTCCTACGCCTACCTGAACCCCAGGTCATCGAAAAACATGAAGAAGGGAAAAACCTGTTTCCGGCAAGATCAGTGGAGAGAAATGGGGAAGGAGCGAGGGAAATGGCCAGCCTAAAGGAAGGACCTAGGCTGGTGCCGGCATTTGCAGAGGAGATAGGAGGAGGGTTTTCAGCTGAAGAATTTGCCGAAACCCTAGTTTGAAACTACTAGAGAAGATGGGTAAAAGGATGATCAGTGTGAGAGGGGGGAAGAGGGCTTTATAGCCTTACGAAGGTGGTGCTACCCAATGGCAGTGCCTCCATTTTCTAGCACCGCCTTACAGAGGTGGTGATGTTTGAGTCGGCTGGATGTAGGGGACGACCAGAAGGGGGTGTCGTTAGTAAAACGACCCCTGTGTTTTCTAGCTGTTTTATTTTTGAGTCCAAATTACACAAATGCCCAGCATCTTCAAATGCCCATAACTTGATCATACGAACTCCGTTTTCGGTGTTCTTTGAGGTGTTGAATTCCATTTCGAGCGTAGAACCTAATGATATGGATTTTTCTCACAAATTCCTTGTTTTCATATTTTAAATAAAATAAAATATTTAATATAGTTAATTTAATCAATTTCTATCAATTTAGTAAAGTGGTGCCAAAATTGCGTAAAATGTTTGAGTCTTTACAATAATAAAATAAGGGTATTGTAATATTCTTAAACAAAAATTTGGACTTGAGACTAAACTGTTGTTGGCAGATAGTTATGTAAGTGGTAGGAGAATATGATTGAAATGAATTCTATCAAAAATTTAAACCCATTTCTAGTAAAATCTTTTCTAAATATAAGGGTTTCATAAATTGGATAAAATAGAATCTCAATCTAAATTTTATCTTTCAAAAATAAAAGAGAAAAGCATAACATTCAAGGTTTAAAGTTGTTAGACATGAAATTTGACAAACTTTTTCTAGTGAAACCTCAAATACGTTCCCCACTAAAAATTGTACAAATTTTAAGGGCTTGCAGAGCAAGGACCTTTAGATTCAATATTTGAAAGTTATTTCAAAAGTTTAAGAAAATGATATCATATGGAGATTTTTAAATCTCACTGATGAAAAATGCTGGTCATCTTCTTCAGTGAAATTTAAATCTATTTTATATTGAATAATCCAAATTCTAAGTGTTTGTAAATCAAAATCTCTAGATTATAGATTTGAAAACTATTTTTTAAAATTCCAAGAAAAAGAGTATCATTAGAGATTAAATCTCTTTGGCCAAAAACTTCATTCGTCTTCTCTCGCAACATGCAAAACTTTCTCAACACTTTAATTCCTAAACCTTTTTTTATTCGCATTGGTCCCTTGACAAATTCTGCAATAATTTATCTCAAAATATCATAGTATCCATGGTGTTATGATATACACTGTGGGACTCACATCAGACGTTGATGTTGGTCAACAAATGTTGGATGAAACGACTTAAATAAAATGTTTTTTCTTAAGTAAAAAATTAATCTGTAAAAATAATAACAAAATAATAGTTAAGGATATAAACTGTAGCTTTCTCTTAATTTATCTCCGAGGCCGCCACTTATTGGGGCATGTATCGTCCGTCTCGTTCATATGATGCTGGCAACTCCCGTCGTTCTCAATTATATACTTTTCCCGTGTAGAAAATCCAGAAAACAAACAACAAATTTATGGTCGCGTTTCGCTCCTTTTATTCTCGTATAACCAGCTTTCTAACCTCTTTCTTTTCTGCAGGCAATAGCCCCAGACGATTTCTCCTTGGCATTTCATCATGCCATTCTTTCTCAGTCGAAGCCACTCACTTAGAATCCCAACTTATCTCCGCTCTCCATGTCTCCACCAACCTCACTCAACTCAACGAAATCCACACCCAAATCTTACGCAAGGGCCTGGAGCAAAGCAGCCTCGTCCTTGCCAAACTCATCCGCATGCTTACGAAACATAACATTCCCATGCACCCTTACGCACGCAGCATATTCGACCAAGTGCACCAACCAAACTCCTTCCTGTGGACCGCTCTCATACGTGGTTATGCCCTTCTCGGACCTTTTAAAGAATCTCTCCTTCTCTACACCCGCATGAGAATGCTCGGAAACCGTCCACTTTCCTTCACATTCTCAGCCCTCTTCAAAGCATGCGCAGCTGCATTTGATCTTGATGTGGGCAGGCAGATGCACGCACAAACTATTACTCTTGGTGGATTTCAGTTTGATCTGTTTGTAAACAACACTATGATAAGTATGTATGTTGCATGCGGGTGTTTGGAGTCTGCACGAGGAATTTTTGATGAAATGCCCCTAAGAGATGTGGTTTCTTGGACATCATTGATTGTTGCTTACGCAAAGAATGGTGCTATGGAGGAAGCAGGGAAATTGTTTGATAGGTTGCCAGAGAAAGATATGGTGGCCTGGACAGCGTTGATTTCGGGCTACACGCAGAATGCTAGGCCAAGGGATGCGTTGGACATGTTTGAGAGGATGCGGGATGCAGGAATCAAGACGGATGAGGTTACGTTAGTAGGCGTCATTTCAGCTTGTGCGCAATTGGGTGCATTGAAAAACGCAAGCTGGATTTGTAATGTTGCGGAGCGAGAGGGGTTTGATCCAGGAAGAAATGTCGTTGTTGGTTCAGCATTGATAGACATGTATTCAAAGTGTGGGTGTGTTGAGGAGGCTTATAGAGTGTTTGAGGGGATGAGGGAGAGAAATGTGTTTTCTTATAGTGCGATGATTTCAGGGTTTGCGATGCATGGGCAGGCCTATAAGGCAATTGATTTGTTTGAGAAGATGGTGGAGACGGATATACGGCCAAATTGGGTTACATTCATTGGGCTGCTTACTGCGTGTAACCATGCGGGGATGGTTGATCAAGGGTGCCAATACTTTGCTAGAATGACCAATGATTATGGGGTTACTCCATCAGCTGACCACTATGCCTGCATGGTTGATCTACTGGGCCGGGCTGGTAATGTAGAAAAAGCATATGGGCTTGTGAAAACGTTGTCAATTGAGCCTCATGCAGGTGTTTGGGGTGCATTACTCGGTGCTTGCCGCATTCACGGTAAGCCCGATATAGCAGAGGTTGCAGCAAACCATCTTTTCAAGCTTGAGCCGAATGGAATTGGGAACTACGTGTTGCTCTCCAACATATATGCTTCAGCAGGTCGGTGGGACGATGTGTCACGTATAAGAAAACTGATGAGAGAGAAGGGTCTAAGGAAGAATCCTGGATGCAGCTTGGTTGAAGGAAAAGACAGTGTTCATGAATTCTTCGCTGGTGATATGTCACACCCGAATTCACAGGAGATAAAGCAAGCTTTGGAGGATTTGATGCAGAGGTTGAAGCAAGAAGGCTTTGTGCCTAAGCTGAGTTCTGCTGTTTATAACTTGGGGGATGAAGAGAAGGAGAGGCTGCTTATGACTCATAGTGAGAAGCTGGCAGTTGCATTTGGATTGCTGAATACAAGCAGTGGGAGCGTTATTAGGATTGTGAAAAACATTAGGATGTGCGAGGACTGCCATTCATTTATGTGTGGAGTGTCTTCAATCGAAGGTAGAGAGATCGTAGTTAGGGATAACATGAGATTCCACCATTTTAAAGATGGAGTGTGCTCTTGTAGCGGTTTCTGGTGATTGAGGGAGAAGAAATCCTAATCCATGCACTGAGAAAAGTTAACTGACATGAAATATATGTAATAATATGAAGTAACTTGTTATTTGAGGAAGGGAAAAAGATAGAAACTTTGTACAAACAAACAACGGTCTGTATTCTACTCTCAAGAACATGGTTTTTAGGATGCCAGAAATCTTTCCTAGCTATGTGAGGCTGGAGCTATGAGTCGAACGAATAGGATTTTCCAAAGATGAGCCTCGCATCACATTTCTAGTTCTAGATAAGGTCCTTGGGCCTCGCATCACATTTCTCCAATTATAATTCATACCTCCCGAAATCTGGGTGCACCTGACTTTAGTGTAGAAAAATGAGCCCATCGCATTTTCCCATGAGCCCATCGCTAAATAGTATGAAGGGCTATAAAGCTAGTGAGCTTAAGGTTTTGAAGATCTAAATGGTTCATAATATTGTTTTTAATTTAGACTCTTTGCAACTGCTTTTGATTGTAAGATGGACAGTGAAGCCTTTTACCCTGATATAAGTTGAGAACGATATTATTAATGGTTCAGATCTTAAAAAATATGAACCCACTTGGAACCATGGCTGTTTGTACCATCTAATGCAGGGGCTCATGACAAAAAAAGGGGGTGCAAAAATCCCTACCCTGTAGAAGACAACCGAATAGGAATTGATCCGTCAGTAAGGCGATGGATTGCCCAACATATGAAATGTTGTTTGATATCCTTTTGGGCGACGTGACGAAATATTTGTGTGGTCAATCCTCTTAAACTTGTTGACTACTTTGGCGATCCACATGATTTTGGTCCCACATAACCAGCAAGATAATATTTGAAAGAGGGCGGAGACCATCCGATGAATGCAAAGCTAGTAGAAATTGCATGTGCTTGGGCTTAGCTGTGAAATTGAAGGATCTGATCTTGACAACAAGGCCTATATTGTCCCACTTTGAGGGAATATCTAATATATGATCATGTGGCCACAGGTGAATATGCGGGTCCCAATGTGTATCTGGCCACATGTTTCGAGTTAACCCACTTAGTGTAGAATGAGTAGAAGTACAAGAAGTTTGTATGCCGAAGTATGCGGGAGACTGACCAGGGACTAAGAGAAACCTTATTAGTCTAGTTTTGTTACCGGTTGTACGATTGTACAACTTGTAAACGCTCAAAAAGCCACTCAGGGGCATGGGAGTATCTTAAAAATAAGAAGAGGACGTACTATTTCTCAATGAAGAAAAGGCGGCTCCTTTTGTACACTTCCACGATAGCTGTTTTATCACCATCTTGACCAAGGGGGGCATGGTGTTTGCTTCTCTATTCTATGGATTTAAACTTGGCAGGCATTACGTAATCTTGTTGGAGAGAGTACCATTGTCAATATTACACTGATGTGTACCATTCGACAAGATATTACGTATGATTTGGAGGCTAAATTAGACTGTGGCCCATGCACTTGGTCCATTTCTTGTTTTTTTTCAGTAAACGCAAATTTTATGGGGACAGAGGCGTGGAACAATATTGTGGTTTGTAGGAGAAATTACGCGAATGTGTGCGTGGAACCTCCTCATGCCTTTTCAGCTTCTCAGCAGTTGGGTGTTTTGGGTGATGAGTAAACTTATGCTTTACGTCGTGATTCGGGCTAGGTGGCAGCGTGTCTCCTCCAGCCTTCCGTTTTCCTCGATTTCTTTTCTTTCTTTTTCTTACTTCTTTCCGATCCTCGTTAACTGTGTGGAACGATGACTGGGTGTTGCTGGGACTCGGCTGAAATGAGTCTACTGGGCATGAAACTGTGGTTCTTCCTCCGACGACATCCATAATTCCTCCGACGCGTGTGTGCTACCGGATCACACTTATTATAGTTTGGAGCTTGACCATGTTGATTGACCATCTTAGGTTTCCGTTTGGGCTAAACTATGTTCCAGTAACCTGAGCTCTGTTCCTTCCTTCCCTTGGGGGCCGGGGTTGGTGGAACACATTCAGTGTCCCTTTGCTTCTGGATGAGTGCCTGCAATATTTTGACATTTTTCCTTGAAATGGTCAACCTTCCCACACTGAGTGCAAAGTCTGGGGATACACCCATAGCAGAAAGGTTGCCAACTTGTGTTTGCAGCTATTCCATGTCCACCTCCACACAGAAGCAAGCAAAGGCTCCCCATAGATTATCTGGAAGATTTTGGGCCATCTGGCTGGAAAAGCTGTCCATCCTTAAATGACATCCAACCTTCTTAGTAATGGCAAACAGCACTTCCGCTGTTAGTACCCCATGGGGTAGTCCTTCAGTCACACGGACTAGGGTACGGGTCATCTGGTCCTGAGTAGGCGAGAAAGTGAAGGTTCATTTCTGAGTGCTAGATATGAGCTCATAATCACCTAAGGAACATTTGAAAGTACATATATATATTCCTCCTTGAGAGACCAACCAGTCAACCAGCTTTCCAGTAAGAGTAAACTTCCAGCGCTTCATCCCCATCTTTAGGTCATCCTGGTCAAAACACACACTGTTGCTATGAGCAAGGTGACCATCACTGCCAAAGGTATCCTGCAATAACTCCGTCCAAGGTTCTTCAGCAGTTCATCGTCATGTGTCCGTTTCTAAGGATCTTTGAAAACAACTTCTGCCCTCTCAAAGCCCCGCCCGCCGCGCAAGACCGAGGTTTCATACTATTAGTGCCCATCTGTTCATCGTATATTCCGTTAGGATGTACATCATCCCTTGGGTGCGGAGGGTAAGGAAGGACAGGCTTCGTGTGTTTCGCTGTCGATGTCATCTCATGATCAACTGTGATCTTTAGAGCTCGGGAAATTTGACCAATTGAAACTTGATAATGCCCTTGCTCTTGAGCTTGGGCATTTATACTTTTTATGTGTAAGCCAAGTGTAGGTACATGCAATGCGAATTTAGGGCCCACAATACATATACCTAGTCGCCAAGATATGAATGCTACTTTGAAGATAGGAAAATGGGGTGTTAGAGTGGCCATTTCTACTTATGGCCTGGACGAAATTCTAGGCTGGGTGCACGGAAGTCTTTGTTAATTATTAGATTTTATTTTTTCGGTTTCTGATTGGCACAGTGCGACTACCCATTTACACGGGGACGTGCATTTTCAAAAGCAATTTTCATCCAACTAATAATCTCCATGAAAGCAGGGTCCTTAACCAGGTGCTGAGACTCATTAGGCCTTCTAAACTAGTTCTCGTAAAGAAGCAAATGCATATAAAAGAAACTTTATGCAAGGGGGAAAAATGGCTAGTAAATGTGTATGGTTATGTTAACTCCAAGAATCCACTAAACATACAGATAGTGCTCGGTGCAGACGATATAACTAGGATTTAAATAAAGAACGCCTTCCAGAGGTTCAGTTTCGTAGGTCAATAGGTGAGAAGGAAGTCATAAAAGTTACACCCACCTCGCCTGTGACCAAATTAGGGTCGTCCTAAAGAAAGAGAAAACAAACAAACTTGAGCACTTAGTGGCTCACGCCTTCCAGAGGTTCAGTTTCATGCGTCAATTGGTGAGAAGTCATAAAAGTTACACCCATCTCGCCCATGAAAAGTAGTCCCTACTACTTAGATGGAAAGTTGATGGCTAAATAAGTGAAATTCTAAGAAAGCACAAGGGGTTGTATAATAGTTGATCTAGATGCAAAATTAGCTATGTGACAACTTATCTATGGAAAAGTGGGACATAGCCTTGCACTTTTTTTACAAAAATAAGGATGAAAATAAAATTGGAATCAACTAAAAAGCATAGCTCCACCATGGACAGCCACTTTGTACACCTTTAGAGGCTGCCTACATGACACTAGGCCAATCCACAATACTAGACATGAGGTTTTTTTATAATTAGTCAATTTTGTATAAAAAGTATCCAATTAGCAATACATGTGTCATTGTTTATAGAGCATTATTCAAGGAAATTTTTAACAATTCATGACACATGCATTTTTGAGCTAATAATTCACAAATTTGATATTCTGCAGGTGCAAAAGCTAATCCAAAGCAAATATATAATATATCATAATTTTTTAGGTATTAATTACTGTTTTTAATCTTTTGTAGGTGTTAAAAAATGATCCAATGGTCAAGATTGTTTTAGATGATAATTGATTATCTAAATCAACATAGAGAGGCTGGGACCCGTTTTCCATCATTTCAAAGTTCAATTAAGGATCAGGATCATTCTAGAGCAAGCAAATGAGTTGATAGAAGTCAGGGTGACTAGAAATGGCCATGTAAAATTCATGCAAAAGGTAGTAGAATTTTACCACCTTTGCATGTGATTTTAAGCCATAAAAGCCACCTAAGCTACATGAGCTAACAAATGAGGGCTAGGAGAAGTCAACCTATGAAGCCAAGATGCAAGCCAATGAAGCGACCAAGTCAGAAGCCACCAAAGGAAGCCATCTAAGCTAAGCTACATGGGTCCACACATTTTAGGAAGTTTCTATGTAATTTCTTACTTGAAGAAAACATGTTCTAAAGAAATATATAGCAAGTGAAATGTGACTCTATCAACATTGGTAGATAGGCATATGCATATGAACCAATACAAGAAGATACCTAACTTGTTTAGGCTTTCCTTTTCGTAAGTTTCCCACTTCCAAGTAATTCCCTCTAGGTTTTCCACTTCCTAAATCCTCCTTCATAGTTTCCACTTCTTAAGTCTCCTTACCTTATCCAACTACCTTTCCCTCATCCTTATCTTATCTTCTTTACCAATTTTTATCCCTCCTTTCCTCCTTCCTAAGGATAGAATTTAGCAAATTTTGTCTCTTAAGGAAGGTGAAAATTATATAAACAAAAGGGAGTGATAAGTGTTAAATTTTGTATAAGAAGTACCTAATTAGTAGCCCATGTTATAAAATATAGTATTATTTAAAAGGTTTCCTCGAAAATTTATAACACATGCATTTCTGATACAATGATTCAAAAGTTTCATATTTTGTAGGTTCAGAAGCTAATCTAAAGTAAGTATGTGAATCATCATAATTTTCTAGGATTTGATTAGATTTTTTACTCTTTTTATAGGAAGTGAGAAGATGATCCCACACTTTCTATTGTGTTTTGCAGAGTTTTTCACAAGTGGAGCCATGTGGTTAGCTTACTGAGGGTATGGGGGCGAAGCCCTAAGAAGAAATTGAAAGAAAACAAAGGCTATTAAAATGATCCATATAAAAAGTCATGCATTTCCACTACTTCGCATGAGAATTGGAGTCATACATAAGGTTTCCTATTCCAACTAGGAAACCTAGGAAGCCAAGCTACTCAAGCCTTAAAGCCACTTAAGCCACTAGGGAATGAGTCATCAAAGTGAACCATCAAGCCATGAATGAATGCCACATGGAGCCATATGATTGGAGCACCAATTCAAGAAATTATCTTATGTTAAAAGTGTGATTTTTAAGGGATTTTGAGAGAAAATTGTAAAAGGTAAGATGATCATGCATTAAGGGACACATCAAGAGAGAAAACCCCACTTTCCTAATCCATTTCCTAACTTTTTCCACTACATAAACTTAGGGTTAAGGAGGGAGCCACCTTCCTAGAAGGTGACACCTACCCCTTGCTTAGTTGTCAATTTTGGCGGTTTCCTAAATAAGAAATCCTTAAATCTATCTCCATTCAAAGCATATCAAAACCCTAAGTTTTTCTCATCTTTTTCCTAACATTTTCTTTTCTTTTTTTCTCTCCATTCTAGCCAATTACCATCTGTAATATCCTTAATTTTTAAGATAAAATAGGAAATTATTAAATAAATTAAAATAAAAATTTATGGATGAAATTTTTTCCTGAAAACATAATAATTTGAAAGTGCTCGTCGATACAAGTCCAATGCCACCAAGAACGCGAAAAACGGAGCTCAAATGAGGGAGTTATGAGCCGTCGAAGTTGTAAGGGCAATTTTGTCATTTGACAGAAACGTATAACACAGGGGCCCAAATTGATAATGGCACCCCCGTCTTCCACACGTCTGCACCCAGATCCGGCAAAATCGCCGGAGAAGCCATGGAAAGAGGCGTGAATGGAAGAGGTTCTCTTCTCCTAGGACTCTAGGCCTATATCTACCCTCCCTAGGTTACCAAAACGCTCCACTTTGAGCGTTTTCTCTGAGTGTTTACGCAAAACCCTAGCCCTGCAAAACTTGGATTTTCTGGCGAGTGGAACCTCGGCAACATGAGCAACACCAGTCAGGCGCAAGGTAAGCCTCAAATCCATATTTTTCTGTATTTATTAATTAGAAAACCATTTAAAAATTAGGAAAAAAATCAGATATTTTTAGGAACTTTGTGCACGCTACTGTTGGAGCGTGATTTCACAGACCAAACGTTGTCCGTTTGGAAATCGCACCATCCAACTAGTGCACAAGAGACCCAAGAGCAAACCCTTTAAATTTTGAGTGATCCAACGGTGGATTTCTCCAGAAAATCCAAAAACCAGTACCTAGGGATGTTTTTAGGAACTTGGGAAAAACCATTTTAAAAACATGGTTTTTGGAGAAATCAATGCAAAAGGATGATAGAAATGGAAACTAGACAAAATTTGGAACAAAATGGTTCAAAAACCAAGTGATTGGGACACCTGTAGGGTCACCGGTGATGAACGGAAGCCGATCGTCTTCTCAGGCGCCGGTTTCTGCATCGCCGGTGTAAACCGGGCTGCCCGTGTAACCCAGTGTACACTGGGTGCCGGTGTAACCCGGTGTAAACCGGGCCGCCGGTGTAACCCAGTGTACACTGGTCGCCGGTGTAACCCGGTGTAAAGCAGCCGTGGTGTAAACCAGTGCACCCGCCAAACACCCTATAAATTAATAAATATTAATTTATGAAGTATTTTCACTTAAAATTGATTTTTGGGAGCTAGAGGAGTCCAAATCACTATCCGAAAGATGCGTTGTGACCGTATTGACGACGCAGACCTAGTTTTAACTTAAAAACTTATAAATGACCACTTTTTATTTAGAAAAATTTTTAAATAGTGATGTGACATGTACATGTGTACTTGAATATACCAGTTAAAGGGAGTTATTAGCAAGCTAGTGGTCTCACACTGAGGTAGGTGACGACAACTAATGTTTTTCCTTGATATTTGAACCATGTTTAAACATAGCATCATGTGTGATTGTGTTTTAAAAATGCAATTATTATTTACCGTGGATTTCATGCGACATTGCGTACAGGATGGTTATTCCAAATTGAAATCTTTTACTGAATAAACTTATTTAAAATGCTTTTACAAGTATGATGTTAATTAGTTATGCTTAATTAGAGATTTATTTCTTATTTTATATATAGAAAATGCATGAATTTACATGAAAATGAGAATAGAGGCTTATTAGCTGGTCCTTTTATAGGCTAACCCCAGGATGAGGGGCATGTCTTAGAGATTGCAAGCTATAAGTGCTCTTGAGTTTTAGCATATACATATGATTTCCGTGTTTTATATTTGATGACGAGTGCTCTCGCCCTGTGGGCGTCATGCTAGGAGGGATAGGGCCGGCCACCCACCTTCCGAGATTATGATGTGATGAGTTTGTGATATGATAGACACCTGCCCATAGATGGCATTCGGTAGGGGTTTGGTAACATGGATAGTCCACACTACCGGTCTGAGCCTTTCCATGGGGACAGACGCTAAGTCTCCCGTTATGGTGTCGACGGAGAGCGGCGGTGGTTGATACCCATGGAGGGTTGCCACTGCAGCATGATGGCCCATATTCTTGTTATGTGTGCATGTATGATGAGCATGGTTATGGATGGTATGCCTGGGTGTGACGACATTCAGAGGTTGACTATGTGTACTCCTGATCAGGGATGTTAGTGCGATGTGGTGGGACCCATTACCTTAGGGTGCCCTTATTCTTATTGTATGCTCCATTTTATTGATTCATGTCATGTTTTAACTCTATGATTGCATGTTTTAGCATATGGAATAAATTGGCATTTATTTGAACATGGCATTATGATATCACTATTTTCATAAGTGTTAGACTTTTTATCAGTGTTGTTCATTATTTCTTTCATTTATTACATTAATTGTCTATGTACCTACACAAGCGATAGCTTGCTGAGGCATTGCTTTGTTTTGCAATGCCTTAGATCTCGAGTGCGATAACAGGAAAGGCAAGGCTGTTGAGAAGCCGTGAGAGCTGCTGAAGACCATTTTTCTATAGTGTTAGACAGTGATGTGAGTCATTAAACAGGATTATCATTTGGATTTTTATTATGGACTGCATATTTTATATTGGGATGTGATTTAGATCTTTGGACATATGTTGGACATTTATATGGGATGTTATGATGGATAGACCCTGGGCCATATTATTATTGTCTTTTGGACGTTTATTTGATTTAAAATAAAGGCGCCTATTTATTTGACATTGATTTATACGCGGATTATTTATTGTGTTTAAATTACATGTACGCCATTTTGAGAAAGGAAAACTAACACCCGGAGTTTTTAAGATAGGTTTAGTAAAATGTTAAATAAAACTTTTCTCATGGGATCCCAAATGCTCTTAATTAAAATGCCATTATAAAAAAAAAATAAAAATGTCTTGAAAATCCGGGGTGTTACAAAGTTGGTATCAGAGCCCAGTCTAGTCCATCATAATCCTTGTGAATGTCCATTTATATGTGAATATCAGTCCATAATAGTTGTAGAGAGAGAAACGATGAGAGAGGAACTTACACTTAGTGACATGTAAAATTTTGACAGATGGCTCCTCGGAGAAGGACAAGGTCTACCCCTACTACACCCGTGGCTCCACCTACTGAGTCCTCTGATCAAGGGGATCGAGATGCCGAGTTATTGAATCATTTAATGTCAGGACTCGTACCACTTATACGGCGACGAGGTTAGGGACGGTGACGCAGCTAACCCTAGCCCTATTCCACCACCTAAAGTGGCACCCATGGTTTCGTCAGTTCAGTCCTCACAACCAGTACAGGAAACATCAATACATAGAGCTACGGAGGGCAATGCTATGAGTGACTCTAGGAAGACTGACAAATTACTAGAGAGGTTTCAAAAGATGGTAAAACCCTTTTATGGCGATGGTAACACGGAGGAGGCGGAGCGATGGTTATTTGAGGTTGAGAGGACATTCGACGCTATGAAGATCTCACCAGATGATCAAGTTAGAGTAGCCTCCTACCTACTAAAAGGTGAGGCTGGCTTCTGGTGGCAGACTTTCACACTCACCCGACCAGATCCGACCAAGACGATGACATGGGCAGCTTTTAAACAGGCTTTCGACACTCAATATTTTCCACCTCATGCATTGCAGTCCATGAAGAAGGAGTTTGCCACCCTGGAGCAGAGAGATATGATGGTTCAACAGTACCTGAACCGATTTACACGACTGAGGAGATTTGCACCTCACGCATTGGCCTCAGACATAGAGGCAACTGACAGATTTGTGGATGGGTTGACTCCTTGGATGAGAGATCAAGTGATTTCTTCGCGACCCACTTCTGTGCGAGATGCTGCTGATATGGCGTCCATGCATGAGAAGAACTCTCTCGGGACTAGAGGGAGTGCATTCCAGCCCTTTAAGGGCAAGCGGCCATTTGGTGCTATGCAGACACATGGGGCATCAGGTCATCCACCACAAGCCAAATTTAAGAGAGACACTGAGAAGAAGAGATGTGATAGGTGCAAGGGTTGGCACCCTAGGCGAGGGTGCAATAGATTCGACCGACCACAGCAGCAGAGGCAGCCCCAACCATAGAGACAGCCCTATACACCTTACCAGAGACAGCCATACAGGTGTTTCAACTGTGGAGACGTTGGCCATTTCATTAAGGACTGCCCTAAGGGGCAGAGGCAGACGGAGATGGGAGCAGAGGCAGCTAACGCACCACGTAGCCAGGGACAAGTATTTGCCATCTCATCAGGACAGGCACAGGCATCACACCAGGTCGTAGAAGGTACTCTTCTAGTCTCAGATAGACATGCCAAAGTTCTTTTTGACACAGGGTCTACACACTCTTTTATATCATGTATTTTTGCATCTTGCCTTGATGTATGTGTACACAAACTAGCATTTGGATTAGATATTATGACACCTGTGGGAGAGACAGTAGAGACTACAGAATATCTTAGAGATATACCTGTAGAGATATCAGGCGTGAGTATGGACACAGACTTTATCTTACTAGACATGGTAGACTACGATGTTATTCTTGGGATGGATTGGTTAGCCAACTATGGGGCTATGGTAGACTGTCGAAAGAAGCGAGTCACTTTTCTTATACCTGGGCAACCAGAAATAGTGTTCCAGGGTAGGAAAGAGCAGACAGGTACATGCATCATTTCTGCTATGAAGGCGGCACGATTTTATGCACGAGAGTGTAACGCATTCCTCGCATATGTGACTGTTGAGGAAAAGGAGCAGCCACAGCTTGACGAGATTGATGTTGTCCGTGATTTTGCTGATGTATTTCCTGAGGAATTACCAGGATTGCCGCCAAGTAGGGAGATTGACTTCACCATTGACTTGGTGCTGGGTACATCGCCTATCTCTAAGGCACCATACAGGATGGCTCCAGCAGAGTTGAGAGAACTTCAGGTACAATTACAAGAGTTACTGGATCAGGGCTTCATCAGGCCGAGTGGATCACCATGGGGAGCACCAGTCCTTTTCGTGATGAAAAAGGATGGATCACTGAGACTATGCATTGATTATCGGTTGTTGAATGGTGTTACTATAAAGAACCGATACCCTTTGCCACGCATAGATGATTTATTTGATCAGCTCCAATCGGCACAAGTGTTCTCCAAGATAGATCTGAGGTCAGGGTATCATCAGCTGAGGGTTAGAGAAGAGGATATCTCAAAGACTGCTTTTAGGAGTCGTTATGGTCATTATGAGTTCCTAGTGATACCGTTTGGATTGACGAACGCACCTGCAGTGTTCATGGATCTAATGAACTGTGTCTTTTGAGCTTATTTGGATAAGTTCGTGATTGTATTCGTGGATGACATCTTGATTTATTCGCCTAGTCATGATACACATAGGGAGCATCTCCACACGGTATTGGACACACTTCGTCGACATCAGTTGTATGCCAAATTCAGTAAGTGTGATTTTTGGCTAGACCAGGTGCATTTCTTAGGCCACGTTATATCTAAAGATGGAGTGGCCGTGGATTCAACAAAGGTAGAGGCAGTACTACACTGGGAGAGGCCCAAGACAGTGACTGAGATAACAGTTTTCTCGGTTTGGCAGGGTATTATCGTCGCTTCATAGAGGGATTCTCTAAGATCGCGTTACCATTGACCACCCTGACTAGGAAAGACACTCAATTTGTATGGACCAAGGCTTGCGAGGAGAGCTTCCAAGAGCTCAAGAGGAGACTTACTACTGCTCCGGTATTGACCTTACCATCTGGTGCAGGCGGTTATGTAGTTTATTGTGACGCCTCTGGCAAGGGATTAGGAGCAGTATTGATGCAACATGGGAAGGTAATAGCCTATGCGTCTAGACAGCTGAAGACACATGAGGTAAATTACCCAACACATGACCTGGAATTAGCAGCCGTGGTATTTGCGTTGAAGTCCTGGAGACATTATCTTTATGGTGAGAGATTTGAGGTATTCACTGATCATAAGAGCCTCAAGTACTTCTTTACTCAGAGTGAATTGAATATGAGGCAGCGCAGATGGATGGAGTATCTCAAGGACTTCGACTTCACCATATAGTACCATCCTGGGAAGGCTAACGTCGTTGCAGATGCCCTGAGCAGGAAGGCGGGTGTGATGATTGCCAATTTGACGACTCGGTCTAAGTTCTTTAACAGGATCTTAGAGGCACAAGGCAAAGACAAGGAAACACAGGATCTGACAGATAAGACAGATTTTTCGAGGGGACCAGATGGAGGAGTTAGATTTAAGGGAAGGTTGGTAGTACCAGCAGATGACGAATTGAAGCGCGAGTTACTTCAAGAAGCACACCAATCCCCTTATACAATTCATCACAGGGGTACGAAGATGTATCAGGATCTCAAGAGGCATTTCTGGTGGAATGGTATGAAAAAGGATGTTGGAGAGTGCGTTGCACGATGTTTGACCTGTCAGCAGGTCAAGGCTGAGCATCAGCGTCCATCAGGACTACTTCAGACACTGGACCTTCCAGAGTGGAAGTGGGACCATATTACTATGGACTTCGTTATGGGTCTTCCGAGGACCCCTAGCGGCCACGACATGATATGGGTCGTTGTGGACAGGTTGACCAAGTCCGCTCATTTTCTTCCTATTAGACAAAATCAGACCGTGGATAGCTTAGCAAAATTATATGTTAAGGAGATCGTCAGTCTACATGGCGTTCCCTTGACAATTATATCGGATCAAGATGCGCGATTTACCTCAAAATATTGGAAGAGCGTGCAAGAGGCATTAGGGTCGAGACTGAAATTCAGCACAGCATTCCATCCTCAGACAGATGGACAGAGAGAGAGGACCATCCAGACTATTGAGGATATGCTACGAGCCTGTGTTATGGATTGGAAGGGTAGCTGGGAAGATCATTTACCTTTGGTGGAATTTGCTTATAATAATAGTCATCACGCTAGTATTGGCATGACTCCATATGAGGCACTTTATGGCAGACCTTGTCGGTCACCTTTATGTTGGAGTGATGTAGGAGAAAGACGCGTGGTGAAATCTGAGTTAGTGGAAGAATGTGCAGAGAAAGTCCAACTCATTCGGAAGAGGTTACTGACAGCTCATAGTCGACAAAAAAGTTATGCAGATAAGAGGCGAAAAGACTTAGAGTTCTTTGAGGGCGAGCATGTATTCTTGAAAGTTTCTCCTATGAAAGGGGTGTTGAGGTTTGGAAATAAAGGGAAGCTTAGCCCCAGGTATATTGGACCTTTCGAGATCTTACGCAGAGTTGGAGCTATAGCATATCAGCTAGCCTTACCACCACAGCTAGCAAATGTGCATGACATCTTTCACGTGTCTATGCTGAGGAAATACGTGCCAAATCCCTCACACGTATTGGAGCAGATTCCAGGAGAGCTACAGTATGACATGACGTTTGAGGAGAGACCAGTGCGCATCCTAGATACAAGAGTCAAGGAGTTAAGGAATAAGACCATTGCCTTGGTCAAAATCCTTTGGCAGCATCATTCACTACAGGAGGCTACCTGGGAGACTGAGGAGGAGATGCGAAAGATCCATCCAGAGTTATTTACATAGAGGTATGTAGCTAAATTTTGAGGACGAAATTTTTATAAGGAGGGAAGAATGTAATATCCTTAATTTTAAAGATAAAATAGGAAATTATTAAATAAATTAAAATAAAATTTTATGAATGAAATTTTTTCCTGAAAACATAATAATTTGAAAGTGCTCGTCGATACGAGTCCAACACCACCAAGAACGCGAAAGACGGAGCTCAAACGAGGGAGTTATGAGCCGTCGAAGTTGTAAGGGCAATTTTGTCATTTGACAGAAACGTATAACACAGGGGCCCAAATTGATAATGGCACCCCCGTCTTCCACATGTCTGCACCCAGATCTGGCAAAATCGCCGGAGAAGCCATGGAAAGAGGCGTGAATGGAAGAGGTTCTCTTCCCCTAGGACTCTAGGCCTATATCTACCCTCCCCAGGTTGCCAAAACGCTCCACTTTGAGCGTTTTCTCTGAGTGTTTACGCAAAACCCTAGCCCTGCAAAACTTGGATTTTCGGCGAGTGGAACCCCGGCAACACGAGCAACACCAGTCAGGCGCAAGGTAAGCCTCAAATCCATGTTTTTCTGTATTTATTAATTAGAAAACCATTTAAAAATTAGGAAAAAAATCAGATTTTTTTAGGAACTTTGTGCACGCTACTGTTGGAGCGTGATTTCACAGACCAAACGTTGTCCGTTTGGAAATTGCACCATCCAACTAGTGCACAAGAGACCCAAGAGCAAACCCTTTAAATTTGGGAGTGATCCAACGGTGGATTTCTCCAGAAAATCCAAAAACCAGTACCTAGGGATGTTTTTAGGAACTTGGGAAAAACCATTTAAAAAACATGGTTTTTGGAGAAATCAATGCAAAAGGATGATAGAAATGGAAACTAGACAAAATTTGGAACAAAATGGTTCAAAAACCAAGTGATTGGGACACCTGTAGGGTCACCGATGATGACCGGAAGCCGGTCGTCTTCTCAGGTGCCGGTTTCTGCATCGCCGGTGTAAACCGGTGTAAACCGGGCTGCCCGTGTAACCCAATGTACACTGGGTGCCGATGTAACCCGGTGTAAACCGGGCCGCCGGTGTAACCCAGTGTACACTGGTCGCCGGTGTAACCCGATGTAAAGCAGGGCCGCTGGTGTAAACCAGTGCACCCGCCAAACACCCTATAAATTAATAAATATTAATTTATGAAGTATTTTCACTTAAAATTGATTTTTGGGAGCTAGAGGAGTCCAAATCACTATCCGAAAGATGCGTTGTGACCGTATTGACGACGCGGACCTAGTTTTAACTTAAAAACTTATAAATGACCACTTTTTATTTAGAAAATTTTTTAAATAGTGATGTGACATGTACATGTGTACTTGAATATATCAGTTAAAGGGAGTTATTAGCAAGCTAGTGGTCTCACACTGAGGTAGGTGACGACAACTAATGTTTTGCCTTGATATTTGAACCATGTTTAAACATAGCATCATGTGTGATTGTGTTTTAAAAATGCAATTATTATTTACCGTGGATTTCATGCGACATTGCGTACAGGATGGTTATTCCAAATTGAAATCTTTTACTGAATAAACTTATTTAAAATGCTTTTACAAGTATGATGTTAATTAGTTATGCTTAATTAGAGATTTATTTCTTATTTTATATATAGAAAATGCATGGATTTACATGGAAATGAGAATAGAGGCTTATTAGCTGGTCCTTTTATAGGCTAACCCCAGGATGAGGGGCATGTCTTGGGGATTGCAAGCTATAAGTGCTCTTGAGTTTTAGCATATACATATGATTTCCGTGTTTTATATTTGATGACGGGTGCTCTCGCCTGGTGGGCGTCATGCTAGGAGGGATAGGGCCGGCCACCCACCTTCCGAGATTATGATGTGATGAGTTTGTGATATGATAGACACCTGCCCATAGATGGCATTCGGTAGGGGTTTGGTAACATGGATAGTCCACACTACCGGTCTGAGCCTTTCCATGGGGACATACGCTAAGTCTCCCGTTATGGTGTCGACGGAGAGCGGCGGTGGTTGATACCCATGGAGGGTTGCCACTGCAGCATGATGGCCCATATTCTTGTTATGTGTGCATGTATGATGAGCATGGTTATGGATGGTATGCCTGGGTGTGACGACATTCAGAGGTTGACTATGTGTACTCCTGATCAGGGATGTTAGTGCGATGTGGTGGGACCCATTACCTTAGCGTGCCCTTATTCTTATTGTATGCTCCATTTTATTGATTCATGTCATGTTTTAACTCTATGATTGCATGTTTTAGAATATGGAATAAATTAGCATTTATTTGAACATGGCATTATGATATCACTATTTTCATAAGTGTTAGACTTTTTATCAGTGTTGTTCATTATTTATTTCATTTATTACATTAATTGTCTATGTACCTACACAAGTGATAGCTTGCTGAGGCATTGCTTTGTTTTGCAATGCCTTAGATCTCGAGCACGATAACAGGAAAGGCAAGGCTGTTGAGAAGTCGTGAGAGCTGCTAAAGACCATTTTTCTATAGTGTTAGACAGTGATGTGAGTCATTAAACAGGATTATCATTTGGATTTTTATTATGGACTACATATTTTATATTGGGATGTGATTTAGATCTTTCGACATATGTTGGACATTTATATGGGATGTTATGATGGATAGACCCTGGGCCATATTATTATTGTCTTTTGGACGTTTATTTGATTTAAAATAAAGGCGCCTATTTATTTGACGTTGATTTATACGCGGATTATTTATTGTGTTTAAATTACATGTACGCCATTTTGAGAAAGGAAAACTAACACCCGGAGTTTTTAAGATAGGTTTAGTAAAATGTTAAATAAAACTTTTCTCATGGGATCCCAAATGCTCTTAATTAAAATGCCATTATAAAAATAAAAATAAAATGTCTTGAAAATCCGGGGTGTTACACCATCTAATTAAGGGGGGATGGAATTCCACCCACCTTCATAGGAAAAAGATGCCTCCCCCTTTCTCAAATTAGAAACTAGCCATGACATCTTGATTACATCATTACTCCACCTTATCTAGCACCTAACTTTCCTCCTTAACTCTCAACCTAAAATTCCTCATCCAATACCTTAGATCTAGATCTCTTTTCCTCCTTGATTCAGCCTATCCTAAGTTAGAAGCTCAACCATCTATAAATCACCCATGGATTCCACATTTTCATCTAACTAGAGGTTAGGTGAGACAACCTTGAAACATTGTACTCTTGCCTTGCTTATCTTTGGAGTGAACTTTGGTTTCTTTCTTAGTTTTCTTGGTTAACCAGTATAGTTGTGAAGTTTACTAATGAGAAGGTACCTATAATAGAAACCTTTCTTGATGAATAATTGTTGCACGTTTCCCAATTCCCTTGGTATACTGATATAGTCAATTATCTTGTTACAGAACAAATGCCTAGTCATTGGTCTAGACAAGATAGGAAAAGGTTTATTGCTAAGGTTAAACACTTTACATGGTATGACTCTTACTTGTTTAAGTACTGTCTTGATCAAGTTGTTAGGAGATGTGTACCAGATAGTAAACAACATAATAACATCTCCTTTTGTCATGACCATGCACGCAGAACCATTTTAGTTCTAGAAAGATAGTTGCAAAGATTTTGCAATGTAGTTTTTTACTGACCCACCATTTTTTAAGATTCACATGCTTACTACTTAGCTTGTAATAAATGTCAATAGTTAGGGAACACAGGAAAGAGGAATATGATGCCCTTGAATCATATTCCTAGCATTGAGCCTTTTAATGTTTGAGGCATAGATTTTATAGGACCTATTCCTAATTCCTTTGCTTATTTGTATATCCTTGTAGGGTGGATTATGTTTCAAAATGGGTAGATGTCATTCCATGTAAAACCAATGACCACAAGATGGTGGTCAATGATAAGTGTCTAATTTTGCATAAAAACAACCTACTTATACCCATGTGTTACAACTTATAAGGATAAATTAGGATTTTTTACTAAATTTAGTAACACAAGTATTTTTTACCTAATAACTCAAAATTTTGACATTTTGTACGTCCAAAGGTAATCCGAGGTAAGGATGTGATTAATCATATTTTTTTAGGATTTAATTAGAGGTTTTTACTTTTTGTAGGAAGTGAGATGGTGATCCGACGGCCAAGATCAATTGAGATAAACATTGAAGATCAAGATCAAAAGGTGGAGTCAAAGTTTAAGAATCATCTATCCAACATGAGATCAAGGTCAATAATAACCAATAGATGCAATTAAAAGAGCCAAAGGTGGCCAAAGTTAACCTATGAAGGAAACTATGCATTTCCACTACCTTTGCATGGGAGCCATTCAAGCCACCTTATCGATAAAAAGCCATGAGAGAAAGTGAAAAGCTTAGAAATTCAAGATAAATCATTTAAGCCACTCAAGCCAAGGGATTGAGCAATGAAGCCAAGCTAAGAGAACCAATTAAGTCAGTCATGAAACCTAGTTAATGAAGCCCTCAAAGTTAACCATCAAAGCCATATAAGCTAAGATAAATAGAAGGCCATGATTGGTGGAGAAGTTGAAGGATTATCCATGAGAATCTAAGGAATATTTTTAAGAGAATTAAGGAAACATCATTAGGATAAGTTGGCATGTGGTCCAGTAGGATGAGACCCTTCTATTTTTCATGTTTGTCCATTATTTTCTCACTTTCCAACTCACCCCTAGGATGCACTGCGAATTTTGCATTCCATTGCAAAGTCCTACCATTCTAAGACTCCTCCAACTTCCTAAACTCCCATCCCAACCAACCAACCAATCTCCATTTCCCAAGAAATCACTTAGTTAATCAAATTTTCCCACCTAACCTCACTTTTTGTCCTTTTCCTACCCATCTCTTTCCTCCCACTTTCCTTTTTCTTTCCTACCTCAGCCATCCACCTAATTTCCATTTTTGTAGGAGTTTTCAATGATTTTTTAAGGTGGAGACACCCCTTCCTAAAAAAGTGGTCTTTCCCACCTACTTCTCTTCCCAATGGTAGCACAGGCTTACCTTGTTTCCTCTTATAAAACCTTAATTTATCCAACCATCCTAGCCATCCAAATGACCTATTTTCATCCCCACCATAGATCCATCAAAAGCTACCCTAGAAAATGTAGGCAAAAAATTATAAAAGACTCACAAAAATCTAGGAAGAGGGACTCAATTTACTTTAAGGAAAAATATGCCTCCTCCATTAGGAAGGAGACGTCCTCTTTCTACTTCCTCCTCTTCTGTCTTTTTCTTTGAATTTTATCTCCTTTGGGTGGTTGCTACTCTTTCCTAGGGTGTGTTGCATCTCCTCAAGTGTTCCATCCCTAGTTATTGGGTGTTTGATTTGCCTTTCAAAGGTTGGTTCATCTTCCTTCTTCTCTTGTTTAATCGTAGTTACTTTCATGCTAGTTCATGAATTGCAATTCCTTTGTTTATCTTTTCCTAAAGACTAAGATCCAAGGTTGATTTTTTCCCTGAAGTGAAAGCCAAGAGATGTCACCTTGAATCTAATCTTTTCCTTTTCTTTCCATTGTCTTTTAGTTCTCTTTTAATTCCCTTGAACTCTAGCATTGCTTTCTTGGTTTCTTTTGAGTATTGCCTTATTATTCCATTAGAATTACCCTTAAATCTCAAGCTTGTTGGAGAAAGAAACATCATAAAGATCTGGTTTTGAATTTTTATTTAGAGAGAGAGAGATGGTGTGTGCTCTCCAAAAGTGTGGTGCACCATTCATGTAATCATTTGTATGCAATACTTTTTGATGATTAATGGAATACTTTTAGTTGATGAATGAACATGATTCTTCTTATTTTTTTGATGCATGTTGAATGGTATAAAAAGTAAGATCATACTTTTTTCTCAAATAAGTCAACTAAAAAGGAAAGGAAACCATGCATCCAAGCCAATGGTGGAATACATGGTTTTGATTGGCTTGGATGCATGGTTTTGAAGGCCTTTAAGGTTGAAGGTGAGTAATCTCTTGAATGTTCTGCCAATTGTTAATCATTAGTCTTAATTGTTCATTATAACAAGCATCAAGTTTCTTCTCCAAGTCATGTTGAAGCAATATGTTCAACCCATGGTTGGAACACATGGTTTTGAATGAGTTGTTGCTTAATTGAGATCTAAGTTGTGGCATTCATTCATGTTAGAAAAAATAGTTAGTTAAATTGATCTTGTTTAGTTTGTTAGCATGTTGTTAATTTGTTTTTAGTTGTTAAAGTTCATCCTCCTAATTTCCATTGCATTCTTTAGAATTAGCATGATTAGATATATGATTAGTGCATGTTTACTTAGGTTAGTTGCTTAATTTCATGTTTAGGAAGTTGATTTAGGAAAGTTGTTAAAAATTACATTTTAGAAAGTTTCACTTTAGGTAAGTCCCTAGTTAGGAAAGTCATAAATTTAGAAAGTTTTTAATTTAGATAAGTGTTATTTTCAAAAAGTATGTTTTAGAAAAGTTTTTAATTTTAGCATGTTTCTAGTTTTTACATAATTTCCATGTTTATGTGCTATTTTCATTCTTAGTTTAGGTTAAAGATCTCTTAATTTTTAGCTAGGTTAGAAAGTTTAAAGTAGGGACCACTAGCATCACAATCATTCGAGTGTGCTATATTACAACTGATTCATGAGCTTGCAAGTAAATTCTAAAATAACATTAGTCAAGTTTTTAAAAGAAAATTTATTTGCACATTTTGGTACACCTAGGGCCATAATTTGTGATTGGTATAAACATTTTTGTAATAGGGTGTTTGAAAATTTAATGAAGAAATATGGTTTTGCCCATATAATTGTAACCTCTTATCATCCTCAGACCAGTGGACAAGTAAAAGTATCTAATAGAGAAATAAAATATACTTTAGAAAAGATAATCAATCCAAATAGGAAAGATTAGTCTTTGAGACTTAGTGACACTTTATAGGCCTATTGTACTACATATAAAACTCATATAAGCATGCCACCTTATTGCCTGGTCAATTTTGACTTAGATACTGTTGGAGCCCATAGAAAACTCAAACTCAATGAATTGGAGGAGGTAAGGAATGATGCATATGAGTTAGCAAAGCTATAAAATGATAGCATGAAAAGCCCTCATGACGAACACATCCTAAGGACGTCCTTTACCCCAGGACAGAAGGTCCTTTTATATAATTCTAGATTGAATCTATTTCCATGAAAACTTAGATCTCGATAGAGTAAACCCTACATAGTATGTAATTTTTACACCTCATGGACCGTTGAGATAGAAAAGGATAGAGTGATCTCCAAAGTTAATGGACAAAGGTTGAAATCCTTCCTAGAGTTGATAAACCTTGAAGTGGAAGAAACATTACTAAAGGAACTAGTCTATCAAGACCCATCACAACATGTACCTTGACACCTGCATTCATCATTATCATTATCATTATCATTATCATGGCATTGCATGTTTAGCTAAAGATGTTAAACTCAGCACTCGCTAAGAGGTAACCCAGGATTTTAAAGTCTTATTGTTTAACATTACCCACTTATTATTTAGTGTCCTATATTTCAAAACATTGAGGACAATGCTTAGTTTAGGTGGGGAGTATAGACATGTGGAAAATGCTTTTTCTTCATATTCTTGTTAAAAAAGATAAGAAAAGAATTTTTGAATTTTTTGAGTTTTTAGGTCAAAGTTCCTTTACTATGATGAGATTTAGATTGTTTCAAGTTTAGTATTTCCCCCTACTTTAATTTCTTAATAGAAATGTATATTGTTAATACTACATTTTTATTCATATCTTGAAGTATTTTATAAAAGTTATATCTCATAATATACTTACACACAGTGCATAGTCTACACTGATAGATGGTTATGACTTAGGATGCTAAGGAAATAAGTGGAGACCTATAAACTCAAGTGGACATTACTTTGAAAGCTTCTAGTATCTTTGTTATGGTCAATTGCCAAGAATAAAAAAGGAGTACTAACTTTGTTTCCTGAATATTTATTGACTCAGATAGGCTTTAAGAAACTAAGGAAATCATATAGGTCATTCTTGTTTTAACCTAGAGATATGAAGCCTACCGAGTCTACCATATACCACTAGTTAGACCACTAAGCCTTTTTGAAAAGCCTTTTTCTTTTCTGAAACCCAATTTACCTCAACCCCAAGAAATCCTGGTAAGAATTTCCATTACCTACTTTTCAAAAATGAGTAGAGATGGTAGAAAAATTAGAACAAGGACAAAATTTAGGGAAGTGAAAAATATCATAGTGTTTACATAGAAAGAAAAAGCATTTTCCCTAAAGAAAAAGAAATACAAAGGAAAAGTGAGAAAAATGTCAGAAAAAAGAAAAGGAAAGTAGATTTGAGAAAAGAGAAAGGACAAATGGTAGAGATATTTACTTCAAGTACAATAAAAAATGAATTGTCCAAACAAATATTCCTAGAAGGCCTTTGCTCGGATTTGAACTTTGAGTCCTTATACCCCTCTTTTTAGAACTTGTCATAAGCCTACGTTTCGTCCTATCTAAAGACCTATTGATTTTAGGTAGAACATATCCCCAATGTGGATATAAATAAGAAGGAACTAAGTTGAACTATTTTTATTGGTTTTGGTAATGACATCTATTCTAAGGGATCACATTTCTTTTTCTCATTTGTTTTGAAGAAATTATGTGAACTATCAAATTATTGGATTCAGTCACATAGTGAGAGAAACTTGTTTGACCCCTTTCTTAGAGGGCTTTATTTTTTAGAATATATTAGTGGGAGTTTGAGGTCAAGACATCTTTCCAATAGAGTATAAGCATTTCTATTTAGAAGTCCTGATTTACGTAACTTGTACATACACATGCACTTCAAGATGAAACTGGAATAAAATGGCTTTGGTGTACGAGTAACATGTGGACTTTTCCATTCATTTTTATTAAGTTGTTAAAGCCAGTAGAGTGCTAATAGATGAGAATTCTCTAAGACAAAACAAAGGATAGGCTTATGGAATTTTGTGGGTGCATTCACTATAAACCCTTATGAGTCCTAACTCATCCACTAAGGGTAAAATAAGGTTTCAGGGCTTGTTGCATATGCTAAATGTAATCATGAGTACCTACAAAAATGGCAACCATTTTTTTTTATGATTATCACATGTTTTTCTAAGGACTAGCAAAATGATGGTTTGGAGTTTGATAAGTGTTCAATTTTGTATATAAGTACCCAATTAGTAGCCCATGAGTTACAAAATATAGAGTTGTTTGTAGGGTTTTTTTAAAAATTTATAACACATATATTTATGACCTAATGATTTAAAAGTTTGATATTTTATGGGTTTAGAAGCTATTCCAGAGGATAAGTATGTCAATCATCATATTTTTATAGAATTTAATTATATATTTTACTCTTTTTATAGGAAGTGAGAAGATGATCCCATAGCCTATATTGCGCTATGCAAAAATTTTTGTGGTTGGAGCTACGTCATTAGCTTACCGGGGATGTGGGGATGGAACTCCTAAAAGAAATTAGAAGAAAGCAAAGGTGATTAATATGATCCATGCAAAAAGTCATATGTTTCCACCACTTTGCATGAAAATTGGAGTCATACATGAGGTTCCCTAGTCCAACTAGGAGACCTAAAGAAGCCAAGCTACTCAAGCCTTGAAGCCACTTAAGCCACCAAGGAATGAGCCATCAAAGTGATCCATCAAGCCATGAATGAATACCACATGGAGCCACACAATTGGAGCCCCAATTCAAGCAACTATCCTATGTTAAAATTGTGATTTTTAAGGGATTTTGAGAGAAAATTGTAAAAGTTAAGATGATCATGCATTAAGGGGCCCATTAAGAGAGAAAACCTTGCTTTCCTAATCCATTTCTTAACTTTTCCCACCACATAAACTTAGGGTTACACTTTTTTTTACTTGAGGAGGGAGCCATCATCCTAGAAGTTGATGCCCACCCGCTTGCTCAGGTGTCAATTTTGGTGGTTTCCTACATAGGAAACCCCTAGATCTATCTCCATTCAAAGCATATCAAAACCTAAGTTTTTCTCATCTTTTTCTCTCTCCATTTCATCCAATCACCATCTAACTAAAGGGGGGTGGAATTCCACCCATCTTCCTAGGAAAAAGATGCCTCCTCTGTTTCTCAACTTAGAAACTAGTCATGACATCTTAATTACATCACCACTCCACCTCATCTTCTACCAACTTTCCTCCTTCACTCCCCACATAAAATTCCTCATTCAACACCCTAGATCTAGATCTTCTATCCTCCTCAATTCAGCTATTCCTAAGTTAGAAACTCAACCATCTATAAATCACCCATGGATTCCACATTTTCATCTAACTAGAGTTTGGATGAGACAACCTTGAAACATTGCACTCTTTGCTTGGTTATCTTTGGATCTTAATTTTAGTTTTTCTTCTTGGTTTTCATAGTTAACCATGCTAGTTGTGGAGTCTACTAGTGAGAATGTGCCTATAACAGAAACCTTTCTTGTTGAACAATTGTTGCACATTTTTCAATTACCTTGGTATGTTGATATAGTAAATTATCTTATCATTGGACAAATGCCTAGTCATTGGTCTTAATAAGATAGGAAAAGGTTTCTTACTAAGGTCAGGAACATTGCTTGGGATGACCCTTACTTATTTTAGTACTATCATAACCAAGTTATTATGAGATGTGTACTAGATACTGAACAGCATAAGATCATCTCCTTTTTCAATGACCATACATGTGGGGGCCATTTCAGTTCTAAAAAGATAGCAGTGAAGATTTTGCAGTGGTTTTTATTAGCCCACCATTTCCAAGGATTCACATGCTTACTGTTTAGCATGAGATAGATGTCAGCTGTTAGGGAGCATAGGAAAGAGGAATATAATGTGTTTGACCCATTTGATGTTTGGTCATTGATTTTATGGGACCTTTTCGCAATTTCTTTGGTTATTTGTACATCCTCTTGGGGGTGGACTATGTATCAAAATAGGTAAACACCATTCCGTGTAAAACCAATGACCATAGGGTGGTCGTTAAGTTCTTAAAAGAAAATATATTTGCATGTTTTGATAGACCTAGGGCCATAATTAATGATGGGAGTAAACATTTTTGTAATAGGTTGTTTAAAATTTTAATTAAGAAATATGGTGTTACCATAAAATTGCTACTCCTTATCATCCTCAGACTAGTGGACAAGTAGAAGTGCCTAATAGAGAAATAAAATCATTTTAGAAAAGATAGTCAATCCAAATAGGAAAGATTGGTCTTTGAGACTTAGTAACACTTTATGGACCTATTGTATTGCATTTAAAACTCTTATAGGCATGTCACCTAACTTCCTTATCTATGGAAAGGTCTGCCAGCTACTTGTAGAACTCAAACATAAAGCATATTAGGTTATCAAAAAGCTCAATTTTGACTTAGATACTATTGGTACCCATTGAAAAATCCAATTCAATTAGTTGGAGTTAAGAGTTAAGGAAAGATGCGTATCTGTTAGCAAAGCTATAGAAAAACTCCATGAAAAGCAATTATGTTAGACGCATCCTAAGGAAGCCATTTACCCTAAGACAAAAGGTCCTTTTTATAATTCTAGATTGTAGCTATTTCTGATAAAACTTAGATCTTGATGGATGAAACCCTACCCAGTATGTATTGTTTACCCTCATGGGGCTGTCAAGATAAAAAAGGATGGGGTTATCTTAGTCTATTAGGACCCATCTTAGTATGTTTCCTGACGACTACATACATTAGCTGCATTCATCATTATCTCATGGCATTGCAGGTTTGGCTGAAATGTTAAACTTAGCGCTCACTGGGAGGTAACCTAGGATTTTAGAGTCTCTTTCTTCCACACTACCCAATTATCATTTAATGTCTTATAATATAAAACATAGAGGTCAATGCTTAGTTTAGGTTGGGGGCTGTAGACATGCATGAGCTTTTTGAGTTTTTCTTCATATTCTTGTTAAAAAAGGAAAAAAGAAATTTCGATTTTTCTGTGTTTTAGGTCAAATTTCTTTTACTATGATGAGAATTGGATTGTTTCAAGTATAGTATTTCCTTAGAGATACAAAACCTACCCAGTCTACTATATACCACTAGTTAGACCATCTAGCCTTTTTCTTTTTTCAAACCCAATTTACCTTAACCCCAAGAAACCCAAGTAAGAATTTCCATTACCTTCTTTTCAAAAATGAGTAGAGATTGTGGAAAAATTAGAAAAAGGACAAAAGTGAAATAAGTGAAAAATATATAAGTGTTTACATAGAAAGAAAAAGCTTTTCCCTCAAAGAAAAAGAAATATAAAGGAAAAGTGAGAAAAGTGTTAGAAAAAGAAAAGGAAAGAAAAGTTGAGAAAAGAGAAAGGAAACACAGTAGAGATATTTACTTCTAGTATGATCAAAAGTGAAGTTGTCCAAATAAATATACATAGAAGACCTCCACTAGGATTTGAAATTTGAATCTTTATACCCCTCTTTTCAAAACCTATCCTAAGCCAACATTTTATCTTATCTAAAGACCTATTGATCTTAGGTGGAACGTATCCTTGACATTGATAAGGTGGGACGTATCCTTGACATTGATAAGATAAGAAGGAATTAATTAAAGTGATATATTTCTATTAGCCTTGGTAATGTCATCTATTCTAAGGGATTACATTTCTTTATTCTCATTTGTGCTTAAGAAATTATGTGAACCATCAAATTATTGAACTCTATCATATAGTGAGAGAAATTTGTTAGACCCCTTTCTTTCAGAGCATTATTTCTAAGAGCATACCAGTGATACTTTAAGGTCAAGATATCTTCCCAATGGAGCATAAGAATATATATTTAGAAGTATTGACTTATATAGCCTATACATACACATGAATTTCGAGATGAAACTGGAATAAAATAGCTTTGGTGTATGGCTAACTTGTGGAATTTTTTTCACCTTTATTAAATTGTTAAGGTTGGTAGAGTGCTAATGGATGAGAATTATTAAGAGAAAATAAATGAATTAGCCTTATGGAATTTTGTGGGTGTATTCATTGCAAACCCTCCCAAGGCCTAACTTGTTTACTAAGGGTAACCTAAGGGCTTGTTACATATGCTAAATGCAATCGTGAATACCTATGTAAATGAAAACCTTTTTTTTCATAATTATTCATACATTTTGCTCAAGACTGGTAAAATTTTGGTTGAGGGTGTGATAAGTGTTCAATTTTGTGTAAAATGTACCCAATTAGTAGCCCATGACTTACAAAATATAGTGTTGTTTATAGGGTTTTCTCGAAAATTTATGACACATGCATTTCTGACCTAATGATTCAAAAGTTTGATCTTTTACAAGTTCAAATGCTAATCCAGAGTAAGTATGTGAATCATCATAATTTTCTAAAATTTTATTAAAAAATTTCACTCATTTTGTAGGAAATGAGAAGATGATCCCACCACTTATATTGTGCTTTGTAGATTTTTCTGGGGTAGAGTTACGTAGTTAGCTTACTAGAGGAGGGTGCAAAGGTGATTAAAATGATCCATGCAAAAATTCATGCATTTTCACCATTTTGCATGAGAATTGGAGTCATACATGAGGTTTCTTAGTTCAACTAGGAAACCTAAGGAAGCTAAGCTATTCAAGCCTTATAGCTACGTAAGCCACCAAGGAATGAGCCATTAGAGGGACCCATCAAGCCATGGATGAATGCCACATGGAGCCACACGAGTGGAGCACCAATTGTAGCAACTATCCTATGTCAAGACTATGATTTTTAAGCGTAAGATGATCATGCATTGAGGGAGCCATCAAGACAAAAAGCCCTACTTTTCTAATCCATTTTCTAACCTTTTCTGGCACATAAACTTAGGGTTACACATTTTTGGCTTAAGGAGGGATCCACCTTCCTAGAAGGTGATGCCTCCCCCCTTGCTTAATTGTCAATTTTGGTGGTTTCTTAAAAAGGAAACCCTAGATTGATCTCCATCCAAAGCATATCAAAACCTTAATTTTTTTGCATCTTTTTCTAACATTTTATTTTCTTTTTATCTCTCCATTCTACCCAATCACCATCCAATTAAATGGAACAGGGGGAGGGGGAGTTGATGGAATTCCACCCACTTCCTAGGAAAAATATGCCTTCTCCCCTTTCCCAAATTAGAAACCAGCCATAACATCTTGATTACATCATCACTCCACCTCGTCTTCCATGTAACTTTCCTCCTTCACTCTCCACCTATCATTCCTCAATTAAAACCTTTGATCTAAATCTCCTTTCCTCCTTGATTCATCCTTTCCTAAGTCAGAAACTCAGCCATCTATAAATCACCCATGGATTCCATGTTTTCATCTAATTAGAGCTTGGGTGAGACAACCTTGAAACATTGCACTAATTGCCTGGTTATCATTGGAGCTAGATTATGGTTTACCCTAGCGCTTTTATTCCTTTCGATTTCTTATTATTCCCTTTGTTATTTTCTCTCAAATTCTTTGTTAGTAGTTTACTTCTTAGCTATAATTTTCTTAGATGTTTTGGTTCATTTTTTGCTCTCTTGTTCTCCATTCATCCTTCTAGCTTCAATTCCTTTTGTTATTCTTTCAATCCCATCAATTTTTCTGCTCATTCCTTTAAGATTTAAGTTAGTCATTCTCTACTAGTAACAACCAAGAGAACAAATAACTTGCTACCTAGTGTAGCTTTAAAATTAATCATAAGTGCACGAATCAATGTAGTAATTTAATGCAAGCAAGGTCGATCCCATGTGGAATCTTATAAATTTTGAATACTTTGGATCTTATTTAAATTGATTGACTTCAACAAAAGAGATAGAAATGTGATAAAACTAGGAAATTAAAACAAACTAAGAAGGAAACATGCATGGAAATAGAAACTAAGTTTAAAAGAATCTTTCTAAATTCTAGAAAATCTGGAAATTGTGCACTATTTAAGCTTGCAAAACTATATCTACACTACAAAAAAACCTTTAATATAAAGCTCACAATCTAAAGAACAATGATATGCAACGAAAACCTAGAAAGGAATTTGAGAGAATGAAAGGCTAAAAA
The DNA here is from genome assembly GCA_035236585.1 of Warburgia ugandensis. NCBI lineage: Eukaryota > Viridiplantae > Streptophyta > Magnoliopsida > Canellales > Canellaceae > Warburgia > Warburgia ugandensis. The sequence goes on from CP141138.1 coordinate 40,958,539, forward strand.
GGTGAACTAGTTAAGGGAAAAAGGACCTAAACTAAAGTGGTGAACAAGGAAAAAAAACATGAAATTCAAGAGGGGATTTCCAAGTTCTAAGCTAACTATTCTCTTGTATGTCATAATCAGGGAACAACTAAATTTAATTTTGGTTGACTAACAAAGAAAAACTAAATAAGTAAAGCAAGAAAGGAGGGAGATTGAAGGCTAAAAAGTTGCATATAATCTAAGGAACAAAACAAGGAAAATTTAGAGCAATGGAACTAAATCAAAACAAGTAAAATACTAATTTGAATTGTAGAGAAATTAACCAATACGAGAAATATAAAACCAAAGGAAGAAAAGAACCAAACAAGTTCCAAAGTCTAGCAGCAACTAAGCACCAAAGACAGCTATGTTTCAAGGTGTGTCACCCACTTCTACTTAAAAAGTTCATATGAACCATGGGCTATAAATAGATGAAAAGGTTCCTAACTTAGGAAAGGGTGTATCAACGAGGAAAGTGGCTCTAGGGTTAGGGTATTGAATGAGGATGGTTAGGAGGAGTTTTGGAGGGGGACATTTAGGTAGGAATGATGTCATAAAGATGACATAGGAGTGATAAGTAAGCATGGGCTGGGTAGTTAATAATTTTGGAAGGGTGGGAGATGACATTTTTCATGGAAGGAAAGTGGCTCTCCACCCTACTAATTTAATGGTGATTGTTTGGTGTGAAGAGTGGAAACTAAGAAATTTCTATGCACTTACATCTAGGGTTTCATAATCAAGAAACCAATTGATTTTTCCAACTAAGCAAGGGGGCCATCCTCCTCTTGGATGGTGGCTCCTTCTTTTCACTTAAAAACAAGAAACCCTATGATGAATGGTGGATTATGGATGGGAAATGGGTTAAGGAAGTGGATTTATCTGTCTTGATGGGTCCCTTAATCCATGATTATCTTACCTTTTATAATTATCTCTCAAAATCCCTTAAAAATCATACTTTTAGAATGGGAAAGTTGCTTGAATTGATTGTCCAATTGTGTGCCTCCATGTGGCACGCTTCCTTGGATTGATGGCTCATTCCTTTGTGGCTTAAGTGGCTTCAATGCTTGACTTCAAGGCTTGAGCAGCTTGTGTGACTTATCACCCTTTTTCATGGCTTTAATGACTAAGTAGCTTGAATGGATTCCATGCAAATGTGGTGGAAATGCATGGACTAGGCTTGTATCCATTTATAATCATCTTTTGCTTCACCAATTGCTTCTTTACATGCTTAGGATAGTCTTGAACCTTCATCACACCTTGGATTGATTACATTTAGGCTTTGGCTTGCTTAGGTTTCCTTGTTAGACAAAGAAACCTCATGGATGACCTTAATTCTTATCTCGATCAAGCTTAACCCTTAGATTACCTTATCAACACCAAAAATTGTAGAACAACCCTAACTAAATCTTAGCTAATTATGATCATTTACATACTTACTCTGGATTATCTTTTAAACCTACAAAATATCAAACTTTTGAATTATTAGGTAAAAATGCATGTGTTACAAAATTTCAACCAAAAAACCTAATTTAATACTATAAGTTATAACACATGTGCTACTAATTGGTTACCTCTTTTACAAAATTGAACCCTTATGACACTCCCAAACCACCATTTTGCTAGTCTCGAGTAAAACATGTGAAAATTGATGAAAATAAATTGGTTGTAATTTTTGTAGGTATTCACGATTGCATTTATTATATGCAAGAAGCCCTTAAACTCTTAGGTTACCCCTAGATGAGTTTGACCTCATGAGGGTTTGCAGCAAATATGCCCCCAAAATTTCGTAAGCCTAAGTTCTTTAATTGATCTTAGAGATTTCTCATCCACTAGCATTCTACTTGCTTCAACGACTTAATAAAAATGAATGAGAAATTCTACAAGTTTTTGACATTACCAAAGGCATTTTATTTTGATTTTATCTAGGAGTGCAGTGTGTGTAGGCTACATAAGTCAAGACTTCTAAATAGGTATGCTCATTGCTCCATTGAAAAGATGTTTTGACCTCAATTTCTCACTATATACACTCAGAAATAAAGCTCTCAAATAAAAAGAATCCAACAAATTTCTCTCACTACGTGACCGATTTCAAAAATACTAATAGTTCACATAATATTAGAAGAACTGATGGGACAAAGGAATATGATCCCTTAGAATGGATGCCATTACCAAGATCAATAGAAATATTTCACCTTAATTCCTTCCTATTTATATCCTCATCAAGGCTATGTTCCACCTAAGATCAATAGGTCTTTTGACAAGATGAAAAATAGGATTATGATGGGTTTTGAAAAGAAGGGTATAAGGATTCAAAGTTTCAAATCTGAGTAGAGGTCTTCAATTAATGTAGAGATCTTTAACTAATTATTTTTTTACCTTGACTACATTGAAGTGAATATCTCTTCTGTATTTTCCTTTCTCTTTTTTCATAGCTTTTTCGTTTCTTATACTTTTTCACTTTTCCTTAGATTTCTGAGAATGAACACTTTTCTTTGTAATTAATATATTTTTCATTTCTTAGACTTTTTGTCCTTTGTCTAATTTTTCAAACATCTCTACTCATTTTTGAAAGGTAGGTAATGGAAATTCTTCTGTTTGTTGGGGTTTCTTTGGGTTAGGGTAAATAAGATTTTGAAAAGAAAAGGCCTACAAAGAAAGCTCAAAGGGTCTAACTAGCAGTATAGTATTTGGGTAGGCTTCTTTGTCTCTAGTCTAAAACAAGGATGGCTTATAACATTTTCTGGTTTCTTAAAACCTATCAAATTCAATAAATATTCATTAAAGAAAGTTAATACTCTTTTATGATTCTTGGCAATTTGGCCAAAACAAAGAACACTGAGATCTTTAAAAATTGTTGATCGCTAAAGAAAATATGAAATTACTTATAACCCTTAGAAAAAATTATAGTCTCTAATACTCACTAGGTATAGGCCTCCACTAATTTTCTCAAGGTCTTTAAGTCATAGTCATCTATCTATCTAGACTTATGTACTGTGTAAGTGTATTATGAGATTTAAATTTCATAAAACACTTTAAGACATGAATAAAATGGAAAATTAACCATATGCATTTCTATTAAAAAGTTAGGTAGGAGAAATATTAAGCTTCTACTAATCCAATTCTCGTCATAATAAAGGAACTTTGCTTTAAATACTTCAAAACACTAAAAAAAAATTGATTTTTTTTAAAGATATATGAAAAAACTTAGAAATCTCATGTATGTTTACACCCCCAACCTAAACAAAACATTGTCGCCAATGTTTTGAAATATAGGACATTAAATGATAAATGGGTAATGTAGAACAATGAGACTCTAAAATCTTGGGTTACCTCCCAATGAGCATTAAGTTTAATGTCTTCAGCTAGACATAGCCAATAACTAACCTAATTGTCTAAACCTAACAATGAAATGGGAAAATTTCAAAAGCCACTTCAAAATCTCACAATAGTCTATATGCATTCTCCACCTTCAAATATTTGGTTGGGGTAACAATATGACACAACAGACCACCATAATTTTAGATTTGGTGGGAAGACATTAAAATTGTTGATCTCCCATTTTTAGAATTTCATTGTAGTCAATATACATCCTCCACCTCAAAATGTTTGGTGGTGACAAGATTATGGCACAATAGACTACCTCAATGTTGAATTTTGTTGGACCACATTGAAATGAATGGTCCCCATTTGTACCAAATCGAGGGATATGGTGCCCATAACAATCAATACATATTTTTCACCCTTCTCCCTTACATCTTTTTGAAACTAGGGTATAAGATAACTATTTACATCCCTAAAAGGTTGTTCTTGATCTAATGGAGGTAGGGAAGGTAGGGATATAATGGGCTTAAACCTTTAGTGTCTTCTAGTGTGCACACTTGAGTTATATGGTGTAGGGTTGGTACATCTTCTTCTTCCAGTTCTTCAAACACGGTTAAGGTTTAGGTGGATCTATATTTCTACCTAGAGTTTGATCATATAAGGTTTGAAGGTCCCAATTGGGTGCATCTTCTGCACTTAATGGGTCAATTTGTATTTCAGGCTCTGTAAGGGGTTCTACTTAGTCTTGCCATTGAGAAGTGTCTATTAACAATACAACGTCTAAATATTCATTCTCTTCGTCAATGGATGTCTCATCATCATAATCATAAGAAGAAGTAGGACATGACTTAAGTATAAATGAGTTTGAGGTTTATAAGGATGGTTGTGGACTTTATGGCTTAGGATGATCATAAGATATGTCCATTCTAATATTGGTAATAATGGGCAAGGATGGTTGAAAACTTTGAGGCTTAGTAGGATTAGATGGATATTCCCACCTTGAAATTATTTGAAAGGTCTTTTCACTCTCCTCCCTCATTTGTTTCATTTCCTCAATGGCTTTTTGAGTTGATTCCATATGTATCCTAAAGATTTCTTCAAATGATTATTTATTGTATTGTGGAGGAAACAACTCGTGTGACGTTGAGGTACTAGGAAAGGATTAATTAGGTTGGAACCATGATGGTTGTCCCTGATATGTTTGATATTCTTGAGACCATGGTTTTTTATAATGCCTGTCCCACCCATTATATTCCTGATAATCTGCCTCAGTATAATAATGATTGCTAGGTGTAGCATGTGCATCCACTGGCTCCTAATAATATCCATTATAGGCGGAGCTTGATGGCCATAAAATAATGGGATATATGTCATCAGAATAGGTATAAGAATTCTCATACCGAGGTTGTTGATATGGCGGATATGACTCAGTACCTTGCCTAGAAGCAATTAACCCATTCATTAGACTTTTCATACCATCCAATCGACTAACAATTGCATTGGATAGATTAGTAGTATACCTTGTCTCTGTATCATACATATCAGGCCATGGCTTAGGAGTGAAATATTATGAATATGATGGCTTTCCATCCCTTGTTTGGTAGGCGAATGCACTCAACTTTATATACAACGAAACAAATTGTTGTATACAACGAATGAGTACCATTTTTTATTTTTAATTAATGAGAAGCCCTATTCATATGATGTGACCTAGCTAATGCAACTCGTAACTCTAAATGATGCACAACTAATCCCTAATGCTAGTGAATTTGATTTGAAGATCTTTGTTAATCTAAGAGGTTCTAGCTTTGTTAATCTGATGCACAACCAACTAGGTCCTACCCATGGTGCTTAATACAATTCTCATGGAAGGAGGTGTTTCAACCTCAACAACCATCAAAAGAAGGTGTGGGAAAATCACTTGAATTTTGGATACTCACTATAACCATAAAGTTCAAGATCCATTTGAGTGACAATAGATCTCCTCTTTCAAAAAGGGTCCTATGAGCTCAAAACCCTAGGTCTCTTTTTACTTGATTTTTAATTAAGATTAAAGGATGGGATCACAAGAATATAAGGAATTTATTTGATTTCCTAGGTGGGCCAAGGGTCAAGTGAAGAAATCTAGCCCTTATCTTGTGAGGATTCCTGTGGGGCCATTACTAACATTAAGTTCCATCCACTATAAAGAAATAAAAGTGAAATGCAAGTGCAAGAAATCACACTAATGTAACCTATATGACATCCAACCCAGGGTTATATAAGTGCTAGCTAGTGCAACAACCTTAAATAAGATGCAACAATCAATATGAATAACCTTAATCTATATGAGCTATCTACCAACCAAAATGCAAATTATGCTAAATGCAACTACACTAAGAAAAGTAAATAAGGTGAGGGAAACTTATAGTGGGGTTTTTTATGAACATCAAGTATGGGCCTCAAAGCCACACAATTGTGCTATTTTAATACAACTCATTTAATTTGAAATCAAATGCAAATTACACTGAGCCTCACTACAAGTTCATTAAAAGAAAAACTAATACTAAGATGATGAAGTCACTTCTTTGCCAAATTCCCCTTACACAAAACAAGTAAGATGGATTAATCTTTTGAGGAATTACCAAAATAAGCAACTATGAATACAAAACCCTAATCTATTGCAACCTAAACTGCCTCTAAATTTAAACAATTCAAATAAGAATCCATCCACAAATCCATTGCGATTCACCGATAGCGGTGCCTAAAACTTGGTGTAGCTCTAAAATTACCCACAAGCGCATGATTCAATGTAGTATTTTCACTAAAGTGGGGTCGATACCATGAAGAAACTAATAGATTTTCAATAATTTGAATCTTATTTAAATTAATTAACTTCAACCAAAGAGATAAAGATGTGATTAAACTAGGAAATTAAAACAAACTAAGAAGGAAACATACATGGAATTAGATACTAGGACTAAAAGAAATTTTCTAAAATAAAGCTAAGAAATTTGAATGGAAATATATCTAACTAATGTGTAAGCAAATAAAGGAAACTAATGCTGATTTACAATGAATCAAATTAGCAACTAATCTTAAGGAAACTACTAAAAAAGAAACTTTCCTAAATTAATACTTACCTAACCTAAAACTTACTAAAAGGAAAATTTTCTAAAACCAAATTAGTAAACTTTATAACACTAATCCAATATGCAAAAGTGAGTAACCAATGAGATCTAATTAGATTTAACAAGAAATTAACCATGCATGTGAACGGAAACTACAATTAAGTAACCTTTTAACTCTTAAAACTTCCTAATGATGGAACTCTCCAAAAAGAAAAAAGGACACTTTATAAACCTAAAATAAGATAAAAACAATGAATAACTACTACTAAGACTAAATTAAGCAAGTGAATGAAGCAAGAATCAAAGGTGAATCACCATATGTTCCATGTGCATGATCCATGGATTGTGTGCATGGGTCATAGGTGCAAAATGACCAAATTTGACTTTGTAAATGTAAACAAATATGCAACCTATGATATGATCTTAATAAGAAACTTAAAAAACTGAGTGGGTTCCTGAGTATTCAAGAAAATAAAGTATTTTGATGGCCGAAAAAAAGCATAAATTTAAGTAGAGTAAATTTCCAAATTTCTACCACTTAAGAACATTAACTAAATCAAGCATTAAAAAACAATTGAAACAACAAACTTTATGAAAATGAAGAACCAGATCCAAGGTACTTTGATGAAAGAAACATTCTATAAAAAGAATTCTCAAAAAACTTTATTGATCACTTCCCAATTCCACCAAAATTATGCACACAAAACTGTCTCCAATCTAAAGTATAATTATATCTAAAGAAAACTCATAATGGAGTTTGAGTGAGAAGAGGGCTAAAAGGGTGAACTAGTTAGGGTAAAATGGACCTAAACTCAGTAATTGAAGCAAGAAAGGAGGGTGACTGAAGGCTAGAAAGTTGTATGTAATCTAAGGAACAAAATAAGGAAAATTTAGAGCAATGAAACTAAATCAAAACAAGTAAACTTCTAACTTGAACTAGAAACCAATTAACCAAGACAATAACTTTGAAACAAAAGGAATAAAAGCACCAAACAAGTTCCAAGGACCACTATCAACTAAGCACCAAAGACAACTATATTTTAAGGCGTCTCACCCACGTCTACTTAGAATGTTCATATGAACCATGGGTTATATATAGATGAGTGGGTTCCTAACTTAGGAAAAGGTGTAGCCATGAGGAAAGTGGTTCTAGGGTTAGGGTATTAAATGTGGAAGGTTAGGAGGAGTTTATAAGGAGGAAATTTGGTAGGAATGATGGCATAAGAGGAATGAGTAAGCATAGGCTGGCTGGTTACAAATTTTGGAAGGGGGAGGTGTCATTTTCCATAAAAGGAAAGTGGTTTTCTACCCTCTTAATTTGATGGTGATTGGTTGGTTGGAAGAGTGGAAAAAGAGAAAAAAAATAGAGAGGAAAATCTAGAAGAAAACCTAAGGTTTTTACATATTTGTATGGACTTAGATCTAAGGTTTCCTAATTAAGAAACCTGTTGATTTTGCCAACTAAGCAAGGGGGACATCCACCTCTTGGATGGTGGCTCCTTCCTTGACTTAAAAACATGGAACCCTAGGATGAATGGTTGATTAGGGACAAGAAACAGGTAATCAATTGGATTTTTCTCTCTTTATTGGTCTCTTAATCCATGATCATCTTATCTTTTACAATTATCTCCAAAATCCCTTAAAAATCACACTTTTAACATGGGAAAGTTGCTTGAATTGATGCTCCAATCGTGTGGCTCTATGTGGCACTCCTTGGATTTATGGCTTACTTTGATGGCTCATTCCTTGGTGGCTTAAGTGCTTCATTGGTTGAGTTTAAGGCTTGAGTAGCTTGTATAACTTATCACCCGTTTTCATGGCTTTAATGGCTAAGTGACTTGAATGACTGCCATGCAAAGGTGGTGGAAATGCATGGCCTGGGCTTGTTTCCATTTTTAGTCATCTTTTGCTTCTCCAATTGCTTCTATAGATGCCCTAAGATTGTCTTGAACCTTCATCACACCTTAGATTGATGACATTTAGGCTTTTCCATGCTCAAGTTTCTAGTTAGACTAGAAAACCTCATGAATGGCCACAATTCTTATCTCGACAAAGCTTGTCCTTTGAATTACCTTATAAAAATCTATTAATAAAAAAAAAACTAATTAAATGCTATAAAATTATGATCATTCATATACTTACTATGGATTTTCTTCAAAACTTCTAAAATATCAAACTTTTGAAATATTGGGTCAGAAATTCATGTGTTACAAAATTCTGGCAAGAAACCAGAATTTAATACTATAAGTTATAACACATGGGAAACTAATTGGGTACTTTTTATATAAAATTGAACACTTCTCATAACCTTGATTTCCCCCTTAGGATATTTACATTTTCCTTCATAATTCTAGTCTAGTTTTAGATGTAATTTTTTCCTTACTTTAGTTCATCATCTTAGCCATTTCTCTCTTGAATTGGTTTTCTGGTTTTCATTGCATTTTAGCTTACTTTAGTTTGTGATCATTATATTAAGGTTTTTTTTTTTAGATTAGGATTTAACCTATAGGCTCATGCCCAATTTTTAGATTTATACACTTATTTTATGTGTAAGAATTTTGTTGTAATTTGGTGATGATTCAATAAAGTTTGTTCAGATTCCTTATTATGAATTATTTCTATTATCATAGAACATAAGATCTGGGTTGTTATCTTGCATAAAAATTTTCATTTTAGTTGCTTTATTATGCATGATTTAGTTGTTGTTTTCAAGTAGCCAAAATTTAGAATTTTCTCCCTTTGATCTTTGTACTTAGTTTCTAAAAATCCATACATCTTATTTGCTTTAATCCTAAGGAACCCATTTAGCTTGTTAGGTTGTTGATTAAATTCCTTGTTCAAATTACATAATTTTCTACTTTAGAATCATTAGAATTGGTGATCTTTGGACCCATGAACCATGCGTACAATCCATGGATCATGCATGTGGTACTTGGGTACTCTTCCCTTGAATTTTGATTAGTTTAGTGGATGAATATGTTTTAGGAATAGTTAATTCATTGTTTGCATCTTAGTTTAGTTTTACAAAGTTTTCTTTTTGACTTTTAGAAAGTTTCTTCTTTAGGAAAGTTTACTTTTTAGTAGTTTCCTTAAGTTAAGTTGCTTAGTTAGTTCATTCTGATTTTGAATTAGTTCCCTTTAGTTGAATGCATATTAGTTAGGTGAGTTTTCATTTTCATTGTTTATATTTGGTTTTAGCAATTTCATCTAGTCATAGTTAATAAAATTCATGCATATTTCCATTCCTATTAACTTTAAATTCCTAGTTTAAAAATTAGGTTTCATTGTTTGGCTGAAGTTAAGTAATTTAAATAAGATCCAGTCTATTGTAAATTCACAAGTTTCCACATGGGATGAATCTCTCTCTTGTGTGCTAATACTACTTTGAGTCGTATGTTGGCAAGTAATTTTAAAGCTACACCAAGTTTTTGGTGCCATTATTGGGGTATCGCAATGGATTTGTAGTTGGATTTTATTTAGATTGTTTATCTTTAGTCATAGTTTTAAGTTGTGTGAGATTAGGATTTTTACATCATTCTTCTATATTTTGCCAATTCCTCATAACTTGATCCATCTTACTTGTTTTGTGCAAGGGAAATTTGGCAAAGGAGAAATGGCGATCCTATGGACCAAAGCTTCATCAAATTTTATTGTTTTCCTAGATTAGGAATTTTCCTTTGGAGTAAACTTGTAGTGAGGCTCCATTGTAACTTGCAATTTATTTATTCAATTTTAAATGGTTGTATTAATGTGAGGAAAGTGTGGGGTATGGAGGCCCACACTTGATCTTCACCATAAACCTCACTATAAGCCTTCTTCATTCTATTTTATTTTCTTAGCATAGTTACATTTACTCTAATTTGCTTCTTGGTTGGTAGAGTAGTTCATATAATTTAGGGTCATTCATCTTATTTGCTACATCTTATTTAGAGTTGTTACATTAGATTGCACCTATCTAACCCTTGTTAGGATATCATATAGGTTACATTAGTTTGCTTTTTTGTGCTTGCATTGCACATTTATTGCTTTATCGTGGATGGAACATAATGTTAGTAAGGGACCCGGATGAACCATCATAAGATAAGGACTAGATTTCATCACCAGATCCTTGGCCCACCAAGGAAATCAATTCAATACCATATATGCTTATGATCTCAACTATTAATCTTAATTTAAAATCAAGTAGCAAGAGACCTAGGGTTTTAATCTCATATGATCCTTTTTGAAAGAGGTGATCTATTGTCATTCTAGTAGCTCTTGAACTTTGTGGTTATAGTGGGTGTCCAAAATTCAAGTGGTTTTCCCACACCTTTTGTTGACAATTGTTGAGGTCTAAACACCTCCTTCCAAGAGAATTATATTAACCACCTTAGGAAAGATCTAATTGGTAAAAAGTAGTTAAGTCTAGATTAAACAAGGAGCTATCTAGCTTTAGGTTAAAAGCAACAACCTCACAAATTAACAAAGATCATCAAATTAAGCTCGTTGGCATTAGGGATTGTTTCTTGCATAGCATATAGAGTTAGGTGTCACATTTATATGTAGGTTGCATCATGTAGTTAAGTTTCATTATAGTGTATGCAAGGATGTCAATCTCAAAACACTAAGTTAGTACCATTAGATCTTGAGATTGAATGTACCCACAAGAAATGGGTGAGAAACCAAGTTCCTAACCCCATGGCTGAACCACCAGCATTAGTTGAGCATAAGGCTATTAGAGATTTCTATGCACTACTCCAATTGATTACTCCATCATGCATCACATTGCCACCTACCAATGTAGACCACTTTGAGCTTAAACCTGGAGTCATATAGTTACTCCCATGTTTCTGTGGTTGGGAGAGAGAAGGCCCTTACCTATCAAGGAATTCCTTGATATTTGTGCTACATTCAAGTACCATGATGTGACATTAAAATTACTCAAAAGTGCATGCATCAATGTAGCATTAGCATATGACAGAAGTTGATCCTATGACAAATCTCACAAATTTGTATGTTGGATTGATTTTAATTAAAGTGCTTAACTTCAGTCGAAGAGAGAGACTGAATTGATTTGAAATTAAACTAAGAAACTAATTGTATGGATTTAAAAACTACAATTAAAAGAAACTTGTTAAAAATAAAAGTAAGTAATGGAAATGTAAACGAAAAGTTGCCTAACTAACAAGCATTCAACCGAAGGAAACTAATGTAAAACTAGAATGAACTAACTAAGCAACTTAATTTATATAAAGAAGGAAACTTTCCTAATATAATACTTTCCAAAATTGAAACCTTCTAAAACTTAAAATGGAAACTTTCTAAACCTAAACTAAGATGCAAACAACTAATTAATAACTTCTAAAACAAGATTAAGGAGCTAAATTAACCAAAAATCAAAGAGAATTAACCCAATGTTCCATGCGCATGATCCATGGATGGTATGCATGGTTCATGGGTCCAAAGATGGTCAAATTTGATACTTTAAATGCAAACTAACATGAAGCCTAAGCTATGAACTCAGTAAACCACCTAAAAATCTAAATGGATATCAAAGGATTCAAGCAACTAAGATGTTCTGATGGCAAGAAATAAAGCATAAATATTAACGAGAAAAATTCTAGATTGTAAGTACTTAGAACTTGAAATCATATCAAGCATATAAAGAAAATAAGATGACAAATTTTATGCAAGATAAAAACCCTGATCTAAAGTACTTTGATAATAGAAACATTCCATAACAAGAATCTTCAAATAATTTTATTGAATCGATGTCATATTCCATCAAAATTCTTCACATAGAACAAGTGTATAAATTTGGAAATTACATAGGAACAAAGCTGTAAAACCTAATAATAAAAAAAAACTCATTCAAAATCTTCACATCTAAAAATATGATGATATGCCAAGAAAACCCATGAAGGAATTCAAGAGAGAAGATGGCTAAGATGATGTACTAAATCAAGGAAATTGGACATAAAACTAGGATGAAAAACAAGGTAGACAACATGGAATTCAAGAGGTGACTCCAAGCTCTAAGCTATCTTTTCTATCAGTTGTCACTACCACAAAAGAGTTAAATTAGGTCTTGACTCAATAACAAATAAAAACTAGTGGAATGGAGTGAAAAAGAGAGAGAGCAAGAAAGATGGAAAAGACATGGAAATAGAGAGCAAATGACATAAGAAAAATATAATGAAATCAAAGCAATGAAACTAAATCACTAACCTAGAATTGGAAAGCAAATAATAAGAGACTCAAGTAAGAAATCCAAAATAAGAATAGCCCAAAGAATTGCAAGGTCCAGCTCCAAAGATCACCCAAGGAATTGAGTGTCATTTCAAGGTTGTCAAATGTTGGAACCATGGGGGATTTATAAATGTCTAGGTTGCTAACTTAGAAAAGGATGAATCAAAGAGAACAGGAGATCTATATCTAGGGTTTCAAGGTGGGAAAGTTAGGTAGAGAGTGACAAAGGAAAGTTAGGTGGAGTGATGATGTAAGAGGTGACATGCTTGGTTTCTAATTTGAGAAAAGTAAGTGTGTGTGTGGGGGGTGGGGGTTGTTGTTTGAATTGCTAGAATGGGGAGAGAATTATAAAATAAAATGTTAGGAAAAAGATGAGAAAAACATAAGATTTTGATATGCTTTGAATGGGGATAAATCTAGGGGTTTCGTAATTTGGAGACCACTTTAATAATCATCCGAACAAGAGGGATGCATCACCTTCTAAGAAGGTGGCTCCCTCTCTAGGGTAAAATCATGGAACCCTAGTTTATGTGGGGAAAAGATTAGGAAATGGATTAGGAATGTGGGGTTTTCTCTCTTAATGGGTCTCTTAATGCATGATTATCTTACCTTTTACAATTCTCTCTCAAAGTCCCTTAAAAATCACACTTTTAACATAGGATAGTTGTTGTTTTGATACTCTGATTGTGTGAATCCAATGGCATTCATCCATGGCTTGATGACTTATTCTTTGGAACCTTAAGTGGCTGCAATGCTTGGCTTCCGCAGGTTTCCTAGTTGGACTAGGAAACCTCATGTATGACTCTAATTCTCATGCAAAGTGGTAGAATTACATGACTTTTTAATGGATCATTTTAATCATCTTTGCTTTCTTATAATTTCCTTTGGGTCCTCTATCCCCATACCCCTGGTGTGCTAACGATGTAGCTCAACCTACAAAATACTTTGTGGAGCTCAATATAGGCAATAGGATCATCTTTTCACTTCCTAGAAAAAATAGTAAAATTTTTAAATAAATCCTAGAAAATTACAAAAATCTATAGACTTACTCTAAATTAGCCTCTAATCCTATAAAATATCAAACTTGTGAATTATTAGGTCAAAAATGCATCTGTCATAAATTTTCAAAAAAACCCTAGAAATAACACTACATTTTATAACACATGGGCTACTGACTAGGTACTTTTATACAAAATTGAATACTTAGCATACTATAATGTCATGAATGATTCTATTAGACTTAGACTATTCCCTTTCTTATTAAGGGATAAGGCTAAATAATGGATAAAATCTTTAGAGGTCAATTCTATTTATACGTGGGTGCAGTTGTCTAAAAAGTTTCTTAACAAGTTCTTTCTTATCCATAAAACCAATGCCCTTAGTAAGGGGGTCACTAATTTCCAACAAGTTCTTTATAAGGCATTAGCAACTCAAAACAGATAGATATTAGGTGTAGCTAGTGGAGGGGCCCTTCTGATGAAAGTGAAACTAAGGCCTAGGAATTTCCTCAAACTTTAGTAGATAATTCCCAGCAATGGGATTATTCTCATGGAAGAGTGTAGCATGCCCTGCCACAAAACAAAGGAGGCATGTATGAAGATGGAGTACCATCATACAAGTCTTATAATCTTGAGTCTATACTAAACGCAATTGAGTCTTCATGTGGGAGAATGGGCAAGCTTGAAACTATGTTCAAAACTTTCTTGGCTGCTAATATATCCTCTAAACCTCCATAGGAGGCTTGTGCTATTTATTCAAGTCTAGGTCGTTTGACTTCATCTTGTCCATTCAATAGAGTGCTTAATGATTATCTTTAAAACCAAGCAAATGCACTTGGTGCATATCACAACCTTAGCAACAACAATTCATACTCTGAGATCTAAAATCTAGGATGGGCTAAGCATCCCAATTTGTCATGGTTGAAGAATAATTACTGAGGAGATACATTTGTAGGCTCCCCTATCCAAAACTTTCTTAGGATTTCAGTTTCATAGTAGCCACTAGGCTTTCAACTTCCCCAATAAACAAAAAACCATCAATTGAGGATAATATACAATATATTATGAAGAAAGGAAAATGAGTCAATTGTCTATTTCCCAGAGTATGAAGAAAGGAAAATGGGTCAATATATTGCCCAGTTAGAAAGGAAAATGGGTCAATTGTCTATTTCTTTAAGTGAAAGGAAAAAAAGAAAGTTTTCCAGTTAGCCTATTCCAAATCCTAATGGCCAGTTAGAAATAGGTCTAGTTCATATAACCAAAAACCCCATCAGCAAGAAAATTCCATCACAACCCTTAGGAGCAATTATCAAGTTGATAACAAGGTAGGGCAGACTGAGAAAAATATCTAGGAGAATGAACCAACTAAAATACAAAAGAAAGAGATAAGACAGAAATCCCTTGTTCCACTAGAGCCTATAGTGGAGGCGCCTTATGTTGTGATGTTTCATACAACTTGTAAGCACATGAATTTATTGTAGTAATTTTACATGACGGAGGTCAATCCCAAGAGGAATCAAATAGTTTGTGTGATTACTATGTCCATACTTAAACTACTTAACCTAACCAAAGAAGGTACTTTTAACCTAAATTGATGGTGGACATTAAAAATGCATGAAATTAGAAAAAAAAATTACATTTGAACTTTTTAC
This sequence comes from Warburgia ugandensis, assembly GCA_035236585.1. Classification (NCBI taxonomy): domain Eukaryota; kingdom Viridiplantae; phylum Streptophyta; class Magnoliopsida; order Canellales; family Canellaceae; genus Warburgia; species Warburgia ugandensis. Next base: position 40,973,866 of record CP141138.1, read on the forward strand.
ATCTAAATGTGGAAACTTTCAATAATTAATCTAACATGCAATTAAACATGGAAAAACCTAATCACAACTAAACCTAACCTAGTATGCAACCAAAATAAAAGAAACAAACATGCAACTTACTAAAGAAAAGTGCACAAGATACTAAGATGGGAAAATTGCCTATATTAATTGTGAAGAGTGTGCATGACCTACAAGGCATGGAATTATACTAGAATAGAATGCATAGTTCATCCTAAACTAATTCAAAAACTACTAAGCAATGAACATGAAATAAACCAATGATCTAAAGGACTAACCATTTTTAAAACTACACATGGCCCTTAGAGTTGTGCTCATGATTTTGAATGGAATATATGCTATGTAAAGCAAGGATGGACATGAAATATAAATGTTAAATTATTATGCAAACTAATTTAACAAAAATACAATATTTAACTAAAGCACGTAAACTTAAGTAAAATCAAGCAAATTACCTATGGGAAAAAATCTCAAAACCATGCTCATGAACCATTGGTTTGCGCCATAGTTCAAATGTGTTTCCTATGGATCTAAATACCATCTAAATCTAGAATGAAATGCATGAAATATAAACATGAAAAGACCTTGTAACATCCATGAAAATTTAAATTTCAAGCATCCAAAGAAACCACAACAGCACACAAGTAAGGTTGAAGCATGAACTGTTATTAATTAAAGGAATAAGATTACAATGGTGGCAACAAGTGTGGTGCACAGCCTTCTTTAAGTCCAAAAACCAATTAAAAACTCCTCTTCAAACATCTAATAATTAATCACAATAAGCATGCATGTGTGATCTCAAAGAATAGTAAAAAAAGGGGGAAAAGAAGACAGTGAAAATTATGTAATCAAGAGAACTAAAGCACCCAAATTACTTGATCTAAAGATCACTATCTTTTGGCTATCACTACCAAAGATTAGTAATCCTTATAGACAAGGATCTAAGGCTAACAAAAAGAAAAACAAATACCATGGAAGATTAAGAAACAAGGCAAGGAAAATAAGCATGGAATCAACAAATAAAACAAGACAATAACCAAGGAAAACAAATAAAAGATTAAAGTAAGCAAATCACTTAAACATTGAAGAAGAGAAAAAGGATGAAAACACCCCAAGAAGGAGGTGTGGAAGGGTTGGAAGAAAGCTTGCCATATGGGAAATCACGTTGGCAAATAAAGGAAGAAGAAAGGGTGGAGACACCTCCTTCTTAGGATGGGGTAATCTCCACTTCTCCTAAGCTTAATTTTCATGTCAAAAACCCTATGTTTTATATGTTTTTGGGTACTTCCTAATGGGTGATCCTAAGGTGGAGAATAAGGGAGAAAATCTAAGGGTTAAGATGATCCTTTAAAACTAGGGCAACATATATACTTTGGAGAGGGCAAGATGGGAGGCATGGAACTCCCTTGCTAAAAGTTAATTCACATGGAATGGCAAGAAATAAAGACAGGAAAGAGGGAGGAAAGTGAAGGAGAGAAAAGATAAGAAGGGCTAGGTGGAAAGAGATGGGTGGTAGATCTAGGATTGAGTTAGGAAGGTGGGATGGTTGACTAGAGTAAGTGAAAGTTTTAGAAAGGTGGGAGTCTAAGGTGGAAGACTTTCCCCTTAAGTGAAAATTCATGGGATCATGTAGGGTGAGGTGGAGAGATAGAGAGAAAGGGAGAAAAAAGTGGTAAATAAGATGGGATAAGGGAAAGTAAAGGTAGGCACTTTCTATTGGTCTATATGTATGCTTTCCCATTGATTTTCACAAAAATATCTTCTCATTATCCTCATAAAAATACCATGGATATTTGCTTTAGATTCTACTACAATCATGGCCATCCATCTAGCTTGGCTTAAGTGGCTTGATGGCCTACTATGAGAGCTGATTTGGCTTGTCTTCATGGATGGCTTTGAAGCCCGTTTGGTTTGGCTTAGTGCTTCAATCCCCTTGGTTTTGATGGCTTGGCTTACTAGTGGAATTTGCTTAGCTTGCATGGGCCCAATTTAATCACCTTTGACACTTTTAATTTCATCTCTTACTTACCTTAAATTGATCTCAATTCTTAGTATTACTTTGAATTAATGACATTAAAGCATTTTGCTCGATCTTTTGATCTTGATCTCCAATTTTCATCTAGATCAATCTCAACCATAAGATCACTATCTCACTTCTTACAAAAGATGAAAATTTGTAATTAAATCCTAGAAAAATAGAGTTATTCTCATAATTACCCTAGATTAGCCTTTGAACATAAAAATGATCAAATATTTGATTTATTATCTCTTAAATGCATGTGCTTCAATTTTTGGCCAAAAACCCCAATTTAACACTAAAGTTATAACACATGGGCAACTAAATAGGTAATTCTTATACAAAATTAAACACTCATCACATCCTCAATTAGCATTTTGCTAGTCTAGAGAAAAATATGTGAAAACTAATTTACAAAATTCATATAAATTACCAATTGCATAAGTACTCATGATTGCATTTAGCATATGCAACAAGCCCTTAAACCCCTACGCTATCTCTAGAGGACATGTTTAGTCCCATGGGGGTTTGTAGTGAATATACCACAATTCAGCTTATATTGAATTCAGCTTATATTGAATACCTAACTTTAGCCTGCTAATAAAGATGATAAAAAAGGTTCAAAATTCTACCCTTATGCTAAATATATCCCATTATTTCATTAACTTTAAAAGGTGAGTGTGTGCTTAGCTGATATATAATTATAGTTTTCAATTCAAATATAACCTAAATTACCAGCTAAATGTATTCTTTGACTTCAATTCTCATAAGATATTCTTATCACTCAGAAAGGTATAAATCTCTCATTAATATGTGAGTAGAATGTTGTTCATCAAATCCAAAAATTTGACATATTTCACACAAAAGAAAGATAATAATGGTCTCATGGAAGGATATCAACTACTAAGAGTGTTATACTCTATTGAATTCCCTACTCATTCATAACCATATCCAAGCCATACTTTTCCCAAAATCAAGTTAGGACTTCTATTAGGACCAAACATAGGCTTAGGTAAGTGTCATAAAAAAAAAATGGGTATAAGTGTAAACAAAGGTTTCTTGGAAAATATGTAAAGGTCTTCTATCAAGGTAACTTTTCCATTTTTCCTCACAAGAGTGAACATTCGTCTTTTTCATTGGCGATATTTTTCTTTTCTTTTTCACTTGACTTCATGTAAAGACTTTTTGAACTTTTACTTGTTTTTAACCTTTTTGATGCTCATCTCTTGAATTGTATTATTCATAATATGCAAGATTATTCTTCAATCTTCTCTACATATTTTCCAAAACAATTAGTTAATGGATATATTATGAAGGTTCAATGTCCATAAAGGTTATTTGGCCAACAAAGAAAAGTCTGATATTATAAAGGCTCAATGGGCTAACTAGTGGAAAATAAAATAGGGAAGGCTAAAGTCTCAGGGTTAACAAGGATGGTATAACTTAAAATCTCAAGGTTAACATAGGGAAGGCTAAAGTATAATATTTCCTAGGTTACATATGACTTAAAAAATAATCATAAACTTAAGAGATATAAGATATAGTATTTTGTGATTCCATAATAGTTGACCAAGCTGAAGAATAATAAGACCAACTAAGAATTAATGTTCCACAAAGAAAATTTTGAATTTGTGTATAACCTTAAGAAATGGAAGAATGGCTCAAAACTCACTTGGGTTATAAGTCTTCATAGATCTTGTTCAGGATCTCTAAGTTATATTCTGCATTAAATTTATATATATATATATATATAGCTATTTGTGCCATTAATATTCTGAGTTTAATTTTTAAGAGATACTTTATAAAAAGGATAAAATAGTAAACTAATTGTATGCAACTCTATTAATAAGCTAAAGTTCAATTGATGACTTAATATTCAAAAAATAATGTTTTTGAATTCTCAACTTTATAAAGGAACTTATCATTAAATTATTATTTTTTTCAAAAGTGTAAGAAAATCTTAGACATCTCATGCATATCTATACCCCTGACCTCAACTAAACATTGTCCTCAATGTTTTGAAATATAGGACACTTATATGATGAATGGGTAATGCAAAACACTGAGACTTCCTAAAAAAGAAACCCCTAGGTTGCCTCTCAGTGAGCGGTAAGTTTTACATCTTTAGCCAGACATATCTTACAGCTAACTTAATGTACCTTAGCCTAGATCTTGCCAGTTTAACCTAATTCTTTCTAATCCCAACCCATAATCACATGGGAAATTTTAGTCCATATATTTCCACCACCTTGAAATTTTTTGTGGTGATAACAATCGACCACCACGATATTAAATTTAGTGTGGCCACATTGATGAACCATGTTTACTATTTCACGGTAGTCAATATAATTTCTCCAGCTTGAAAATTTAGGTGGTGGTAAATCAATGACATCCTAAACTACTGTGAATTTAAAGTTTGTTGGACCTTACAAAGATGAATAGTCCTAAATTTTACTAGTTTTGGGAATAACATTGACCATTGTACTCTGTTTATCTTTGTCCTCCATTTCCCTTACATTGTCCTCAAATAGGGGTAACAGTTGAATCTACACTTTCCTAAAAAGTTATTCTTGTATTACTAGAGGCAAGGACATGTTTTGGATTAAACATTGATTATCTTATGATGTGTACCCTAGAGTTCGTTGATATAGGACCAGTACATCAATTGACTCTTATTCTTCTTGTTAAGCTGGCATAGGTAAGGCTTTAGGTGGTCTTATATTACTATCTTGTGATTGTTCAAATAAGGTTTGTAGGTCTCAATTAGGTACGTCTCTTACATTACAAGGCTCAATGTATATTTCTAATTTTGTAGGGATTTCTACTCTACCTTGGTATTGATAAGTGTCCATCAAAGTCCCAACATTCAACAACTCATTCACCTCCTCAATGGATGTGTTTTCATTAAATTCATAAAAATAACCAGGACGTGATTCTAGAGTATCTAGGTTGGATGTTTCTATGGCTTCATTCTCTTCATCAATGGCAGTCTCTTCATTATAAATTTAACATATAGGATACTGCTCAAGTAGATATGAGTTGGAAGTTTCTGTGGATGGTTGTGGATTTTATGGCTTAGAATAACCATAAGATATTTCCATCCCTAACTCGTTTAATTTCCTCAACCCATTTTTAAGTGCAGCAAGATTTTGATCCATTAGTTTATTAAGTCATGGCATATTCCCTTCTAATGACAGTTCTTCATGTTGTAGAGGAAACAACTCATGGGGTTGGTATTGTTGTGGCATTAAGGTATTGATAAAGGGTTGAGTAGGTTTAACCCATGATGGTTGACCATGATATTCTTAATAATCATGGTAGGGTGGATTGGGGTGGGACCATTGAGGTTCTTCCTAATATTGGTAACCCTGAGACCATGGTTGTTCATGATACCTAGCCCATCCATTTTGATTATTTGTGTAAGGATATTAGATATTTCTAAGGTATGTGAATGCAGTGATTGCATCCATTGGTTCTTGATAATATCCATTGTATGTGAAGCTTGATACCTAGGAAGAAGTGGAATATTGGAGGTCAAAATAGGTATAGTCATTATGGTACTGAAGCTATGGAGCAGCTTGCCTAGAAGCTATCATCCTAAGCAATTGGCTTTCCATACTATCTATCCTATCCATCGATGTATCTAGTCTAGCAAACCTATCCCTTTCATGATATGCTTTTGTTCTTAACTTTATATTCAACAAAACAAATAATTGTATTCAACAAATGAGTTTTTTATTTTAATGGAAAACCCTAGCTACATGATGCAACCTAATTACTAGTCCTACGCTAAATGATGCAGAACTAATCCTAATAGTTTGCTAAAGAGTTAAATTGATGATCTTTAATTAAGGTGTAGGGTGGTAGCATTTAGACCTAAACCTAGACAGATCCTTTTATCCAAGCTAGACTACTGCTTACTAGTTAGGTTCTTCTCTAAAGTGGTTAATACAATCCTCATGTCTAAAGGTATTTATGTCACTTGGGTTTTAAGAAACCCACTATAACCATAGTGCTTAGAAAGCCACAGGAGTGACAATAAACCTAACCCTTTAAAAAGGTTCCTATGAGCTTGAAAACACTAAGTCTCTTGCTTCTCGATTTAAAATTATATTCAAGGACTAGGATTGCCAACATATGAGGATCAATTTAAATTACCTAGGTGGTCCAAGGATTTAGTGATGAAATCCAGTCTTTATCTTATGAGGGTTCCCATGAGGCCCTTACTATCAATGAGTTACATTGCACTATAAAGCTATTAAACGTGCAATGCAATACAAAAAGCAAATTAATGCCTCCTATATTATATTTAACAAAGGGTAAACACCTCCATAAATGAGACACTATAACCGAACAGCCTAGGCCTTGGTTATAGCAGAGCTTCGGCTAACCTTTGGTAAATAAGTGTAAAAATTAATGCAACAATCCTAAATACTATGCAACATACAGCAATGCATGACCCTAATTTTTATGGTTTACACTACCATTCAAATGCAATTTTGCACTAAATGCAACTAAACAAGAAAAATAAAAATAAAGTAAGGGATACTAATAGTGAGGTGTTCGATGATGACCAAGTGTGGATCACTATACCCCACACTTGCCCTATATTACTACAACACATTTAAAATTGAATAATAAAGTGTAAAATACAATGGGCCTCCTAGAAGTTCTACTCAAGACCCTAATATAACAAAGCAATAAAACCCTAATCTAATGTGATGACGCTTTGGCACACAAGATCGCAGCCACTTCTTCACAAATTTCCCTCGCACAAAATCAAACAAAATATGGTCAATTATAAGGAATTAGCAAATAAATGTAAAAAGGAATCAAAAACATATTCTAATGCAACCTAAACCTAGACTAGAGGTAAATAATCTAAGTAAAGATTTGCTACACAATTTTGTGGTGATTCCCCAGCAATGGCACCAAAAACTTGTTGTGATGTTTCAAATAGCACACAAGTACACGAATCTCTTGCAGTAATTTCACACATGGAGGTTAATCCCATGAGGAATTGAACTATTTGTGTGGTTAGTGGGTCCTTAAACTACTTGGGATAGCCAAAGAAGGTAGTTTTAACCTAAACCAATGATGGAAATTAAAAAAACACGAAATTAGAAGTCTTCTAAAATTTGAACTTTCTAAATCTAAATATGGAAACTTTCTAAAATTAAGCAAACATGCTTAGAAAATCTAACCACAACTAAATCTTACCTAGTATGCAACTAAATCAAGGAAATAAACATGCAACTTACTAATGAAATGTGCACATGATAGTAAGATGGGAAAAGTGCCTATATTAAAAATGAATAGTGAATGAAACTAAGTCTGCAAGGCATGGCATTATACTAGAATGGAATGCATAATTTATCAAAAAACAATGTATAAACTACTAAGCAATGAATGAACATGGAATAAACCTTTGATTTAAAGGACTAACGATTCAAAACCATTCACATGGCCCTTAGAGTTGTGCGCATGATTTTGAGTAGAATACATGATATGTAAAGAAAGGATGGACTGAAATCTAAAAACCTTAATTAATATGCAAACTAATTTAATAAGAATACAAGATTAGAACCTAACTAAAGCAAGTAAACTTAAGTACAATCCAAAAAATTACATAAGAGAAAACACCTCAAAACCATGAGCATGGTTCAGGTGTGTTGCCTATGGATCTAAATTCCATCTTAATCTAGAATTAAATGCATGAAATCTAAACATGAGAAGGCATTGTAACGACAATAAAAAATTAAATTTCAAGCATCAAAAGAAACCACAATAGCACACAAGTAACATTGAAGCATGAACCTTTCATTGATTAAAGGAATAAGATTATAATGGTGGCAATGTGTGATGTACATCCTTCCTTAAGTCCAAAAACTAATTCAAAACTCCTCTTTGATTATCTAATAATCAATCACAATAAGCACACATATGTGATCTCAAAGAATACTCAAGGAAAAAGGGCAAAAAGAAGAGGGTGAAAATGATGGAATCAAGGATCTAAAGCACCCAAATAACTTGATCTAAAAATCACATCTCTTGGATACCACTACTAGAGATTAGTAATCCTTAGGAAAAAGGATCTTAGGCTAACAACAAAAGGCAAATAAACATGGAAGGCTAAGGAACTAGGCTTGGAAAATAAGCATGGAATCAAAGAATAAAACAAGGCAATAACCAAGGCAAACACATAAAAGATTAAAGGAAGCAACTCACCTAAACTTTGAAGAATAAAACAAGGATGAAAACACACCAAGAAGAAAGCATGGAAGGGCTGAAAGGAAGCTTACTACAAGGGACATCATGTTGAGGGATAAAGGAGGAAGGAGGGGTGAAGACGCCTCCTTCTTAGGAGGGGGCCATCTCCACTTCTCCTAGCTTCCTTTTCACATCAAAAACCGTATGTGTTATATGTTTTTGGATACACCCTAGGATTCCTAATGGGTGATCTAAGGTGGAGAATATGGGAGAAAATCTAAGGGTTAAGATGATCCTCTAGATCTAGGGCAAAAATGTATACTTAAAAGAGGGCAAGAGAGGAGGCGTGGAACTCTATTCGTAAAGGCTAATTCATGTGGAATGGCAAGAAATAAAGAGAGGAAAGAGAAGGAAAGGAAGAAAAGTTAAGAAGGGCTAGGTGGGAAAATGTAGTTGGTAGATCTAGGATGGAGTTCGGAAGCATGAGATGATTGACTAGAGTAAGTGAGAGTTGTAAAAAGGGAGGAGGGAGAGAGAGAGAGAGAGAGAGAGAGAGAGAGAGAGAGAGAGAGAGAGAGAGAGAGAGAGAGAGAGAGAGAGAGAGTGGATGCAGAGAGAGAAAATAAAGATGGGCACTTTGTATCGGTCTACATGCATGCTTTCTCTTTGATTTCGACCCTAATATCTTCTTATTATCCTCTTAAAAATCCCTTAGATATTTTCGTCAAATTATCCTCTAATCATGGCCTTGCTTGTACCCTAGCTTATGTGGCTTGATGGTATGCTTTGAAACCTCATTTAGCTTGTCTTAGTGGGTCAACCCCCTCAGCTTAGATGGTTTAGTTAGTCTTCTTAGCTTGTCACCTTCTTAAGGGTTTATATAACTTAGGTGACTTAAGTGAATCCCATGCAAAGGTGGTAGACTTTGCATGGCCTGTGCATGGGCCTACTTCAGTCACCTTTGACTCTTTTAATTACATCATTTACTTGCCTTAAACTGATCTTGATCCCTGATCTTTGGATTAATGACATTTAGGCCTTTGCTCGATCTTTTGATCTTGATCTTCAATTTTCATCTCGATAGTAAGGTCATTATCCTACTTCCTACAAAAGTTGAAAATTCCTAATTAAATCTTAGAAAAATATAATTATTCTCATACATGACCTAGATTAGCCTCTAAACATATACATTATCAAATATTTGATTTATCATGTTAGAAATGCATGTGTTATAATTTTTGGCCAAAAAATCCAATTTAACACTAAAGTTATAAAACATGGACAACTAATTGGGTGATTTTTATACAATATTAGACAATCATCACACCCTCAACCAGCATTTTGTTATTCCCGAGTAAAATATGTGAAAAATAATTTACAAAATTGATACAAATTACCACTTTCATAGGTACTCAGATTACATTTAGCATATGCATCAAGCCCTTAAACCCCCAAGTAACCCCTAGTGGACAAGTTTAGTCTCATGAGGGTTTGTAGTGAATATACAATAAAATTCTTGAATTATTTGTTATAAAAGTCCTTTACTCATAGAAGAAAATTTTGACTATTCAACTGATATTGAATACCTAACTTTAGCCTACTAATAAAGAAGATTCAAAATATTCAAAATCTTGTCCTTTTGCAAAAGATATCCTATTATTTCATTAATTTTCAAAAGTGACTGTGTGCTATAACTGATACATAATTATATTTTTCAAGTCAAATATAACCTAAATTACTATCCAAATATATTTTTTGACTTCAATTCTCATAAGCTATACTTGTCACTCAAAAACAATCACTTAGAAAGGTGTAAATCTCTCATTAATATGGGAGTAGAATGTTATTTATCGAATCCAAAAATCTCACATATTTCGTACGAAAGAAATATAATTTAGAAAGAATGATATTAGTAGTCTCATGAAAGGATATCAACTACTAAGAATGTTACACTCTACCAAATTCCTTACTTATTCATAACCATATCCAAGCCATACTCTTCCTAAAATCAAGTTAGAACTTTTATTAGAATGAAACATAGGCTTAGGTAAGTGTCATCAAAAAATGGGTATAAGTATATACAAATGTTGTTTGGTAAATATATAAAGGTTTTTTATCAATGTATTCACAACTTTTTCATTTTTCCTCATAAGAGTGAGCATTCTTCTTTTTTATTTGTTATCTTTTCCTTTTCTTTTTCACTTGACTTTATATATAACCTTTTCGAACTTTTACTTCTTGTTAACCCTTTTGATGCTCATCTCGTGAATTGTAATGTTCATAATTTTTCAAAGATATTCTTCAATCTTCTCTACATATTTCCAAAACAATGGTAATTGTTATATCATAGGGGTTCAATATAAGTAAAAGTTATTTGGCTAACAAAAAAAAGTCTAATATTTGAAATGCCCAATGGGCTAACAAGTGGAAAATTACATAGGGAAGGCTAAAGGTTCAGTGTTAGCAAGGATGATCTCAATCATTTCTTAGATTTCAAATGACTTTAAAAATGACTATAAACTTAATAGATAAATAGTATAGTCTTTTGTGATTCCTTAATAGTTGAACAAGACGAAGAATAATCAAACCAACTAAAAATTAATGTTCACACTAAAGAAAATTTTTATTTTCTATAAAATCCCCCAGAAAAGGAAGAATGGCTCAAAACTCATTTGGGTTATAAGTCTCCACAGATCTTTTTCAGGATCTCTACATTATACTCTCCCTTCAACTTAAACTGTATGTATGTATGTATATTTGGGCAATTAATATTTTGAGTTTAATTTTTCTTAAGATACTTTAGAAAAAGGATAAAATAGTGAATGGGTAATGTAGAACATTGAGACTTACTAAAAAAAATCCTGGGGTGCCTCCCAATTAACTCTAAGTTTTACCTCTTCAGCCAGTCACATCTTATAGCTAACCCAATGTACCTTAGTCTAAATCTTACTAGTTTTACCTAATTTTTCCTAATACTAACCCTAACAATGATATGGGAAATTTTTCTCACACCACTTCAGAATCTTGCAGTAGTTTATATATTTCCTCCACCTTAAAATTTTTGGGGGTGGTAACAATATGACACAACTGACCACCCTGATTATAAATTTAGTGGGACCGCATCAATGATCCCCCATTTTCAATATTTCTTGGGGGTCAATATAATTCCTCCACCTTAAAATTTTAGGTGGTGGTAAATCAGTGACATCCTAAACTACTATTAATTTAAAGTTTGTGAGACCATATAGAGATGAGTGATGCTCATTTTTAACAGTTTTAGGGATAATACTCACCATTGTACTCTGTTTATATTTCTCCTCCATTTCCCTCACATTGTCCTAGAATGGGGGTAACAATTGACTCTGCACTTCCCTAAAAAGTTGATCATGTATTACTAGAGGTAGGGACATGGTTTAGCTTAAAACCTTATTATCTTCAAATGTGTACTCTAGAGTTAGTTGTTGTAGGACCAGTACATCAGCTAACTCTTCTTCTTCCTTTTTAGTTGGCATAGGAAAGGTTTCAAGTGGGCCTATATTACTATGTTGTGATTGTTCAAATAAGGTTTGTAGGTCCTAATCAAGTATATCTTTTACATTGTAAGGCTCAATTTATGTTTCCTTCTCTGTAGGGGTTTTTACTCTAGCTTGCCATTGAGAAGCGTCTGTCAAAGGCACAATATCCAACAACTCATTCACCTTCTCAATGGATGTGTCTTCACTAAATTCATAAAAATAAGCAAGACATATTTCTAGAGGATCGGGGTTGGATGTTTCTACTACTTCATTCTCGTCATCAATGGAAGTCTCTTCATTATAAACGTAACAAGGAACAAGATATTGCTCAAGTAGATATGAGTTAGAGGTTTCTATGAATGGTTGTGGACTTTGTGGCTTAGAATAATAGTAAGATGTATCCATCCTATCATCAATATTAAAGAAGCAATCGGTAATTCTGACCTTGAAATTCATTCAAGTGTTTTTTCTCTCTCCTTCCTAATTTGTTTCATTTCCTTAGCCCTATTTTTAAATTCAACAAGATTTTGATCCATTAGTTCACTAAGTCATTGCAAATTTTGTTGTAATGATGGTTCATCATGTTGTAGAGGACACATCTGATAAGGTAGGTATTGATGTGGCATTGGGGTACTGAAAAAGACAAAGTAGGTTGAATCCATGATGGTTAACCTAATATTCTTAATAATCATGGCATGGTGGATTAGACTTAGATGGTTTGGACATGTCCAAAGGAAGCCAACAACGGCACCAGTTAGAAGGAGTGAGGCAATACAAGTTGAAGGTTCTAAAAGGGCAAGGGGAAGGCCCAAAAGAACGTGGATAGAAGTGGTGAGGAAAGATTTAAAAACTTTAGGACTAAATGAAGCCATGGTATTTAATAGAGTGGAATGGAGGAATAAGATTCATGTGGCCGACCCCTAATTGGGATAAGGTCTTGATGATGATGATGAATCATGGCATGGTGGATCAAGGTGGGACCATTGTAGTTCTTCTTTATATTAGTAATCCTTAGACCATGGTTGTTCATGACACCAATTCCATCAATTTTGATAGTCTGTCTCTGGATAGAAGTTATTTCTAGGGTATGTGAATGCAATGGTTGCATCCACAAGATAGGCCTTGGCTCGATCTTTTTATCTTGATGTTCAAATTTCACCTTGATTGATCTCGTTCACAAGACCACCATGTCGCTTACTACAAAAGATGAAAAACTCTAATTATATTCTAAAAAATTATAATTATTCTCACACTTGCCCCTAATTAGCCTATGAACATGTAAATTATCAAATGTTTTATTTATATGGTCTGGAATGTATGTTTTATAATTTTTGGAAAAAAAACCTCTAATTTAATGCTATAAGTCATAACACATGAGCAACTAATTAGTTGATTTTTATACAAAATTAAGTATTCAACACCTTATGTGCCTAAAGCCCTATTCCCTTAGTTACTCAACATGGCTATGGGAGGAACAAATTTTAATGAGATAATGGAAGTGTTTTAACATTTGCAAATTAATATCCCATTACTCAATGCTATTAAGGATATTCCTCCTTATACAAAGCTTCCAAAGGACCTATGCACAACAAAGCAATTTTCACTGAGTAGGTGAGCTCTTTAATACAATAGCAGACCCCTCCTAAGTTTAAAGAGCCAGGTTGACCTATCATTTCTTGTATCATTGGAAATCACTTCATAGATAGGGCACTACTTGATATAAGGGCTAGTGTAAATTTTTTTTCCATTTTTTGTGTATGAGCAACTAGGGCTCCATGACCTTAAGCTAACTACAATACTAATTTGTAGTTAGCAAATAGATTAATTAAGATTATATGTGGTATTGTTGAAGATGTTTTAAATGGACCAGTTTTACTTTCATGTAGATTTTATTGTCCTGGATACCCAGCCTGTGTCCAACCCTCATTACTATACAAGTGGCTTTTAAAGTTGATGAAAAATGCTAATAGAAGTTGGTTAAAAAATTACTTCTATCGAGCTAAATTCGAAAATCCATGACTTTTGACAAAAGCACAATCTTCTCCTTTAAGTAAAGACAACTCCAACTAGCCAATTAGAAGAGAAAGTGATGACTAGAAAAGATCTTCTTCACCAACAAGGTAGAGCATAAGGTAGGGGATAGTTTTCCTCTTATAAAATAGTTTTATTTTGCTTGCAACCAAAAAATCATGTGGACATCTTATATATATATATATACATATATACAGAGAGAGAGAGAGAGAGAGAGAGAGAGAGAGAGAGAGAGAGAGAGAGAGAGAGAGTCAATTAGGTTGAGTTTCCTCTAAGACAACATTGAATAACCTCCTTTATTTGTATCATACAAAAATTAGAAAATAGAAAGAGTCTCTCTTAAAGTTTGTTTGACTTTCTACTTTCAAATTCCTATTACAACAAGTTAAGGTGTGATCTCTTTGTCTTTCTAATTATGAGAAATCTCCTTCTTACACAATTAACTTAAGTAGGTCCCTAACTTAACCAATTCTAATAATATTAATCAACCTTTGACTTATTTCTTATACAATTAAGCAAGCTACTAGTTTACTAAGAGGACACATCCTATACATGTAAGCCCAACAAATAAACATTGTGATGAATTTCTTGTTGAAGGAGATGAACTAATAAGTCAATAACATCTAAACCCAAAGCACAAAATGATCACAATTTTGAAGTCAAATGTAGTAGTTTTGGGGGTTGATGGATAAAATTTGCATGAATCTGACCCATGTTATGTCTTCTAACAAAGTTAATAGCATTGACAACTATGGTTGGCCAGTAGTACCCCAAGCTTTTAAAGTGTAAATGTAGCTTGGGATTAGATTGATGAGCTCTAAGTATGCCAACATGTACTTGAAGGACTTGCTTAGCATCTTCATGAGATAACCATCAAAGTAGCATCCCATAAAGCTACCTTTGATATGAGATGTTATTTATGATAATAAGTGAAGAGAACAATGTTGAGATTTGACTAGCAATTACTAATTAATAGGTGTTACATCCTTTAAAATGTAGTCTATAAAGGGTTGTCTCCAATCTGTAAAGTCCAACTCAATGGCCAAGATAGTTGCATTATGTTCAATAATGGAAGCAATATTGCTCTGAATGATGACTTTGATTTCATCTTTGACATAATTTATTGATTTCATCTTTGACATAAGTTATTAGAATAGAAGGAAGCTTGATTAGAGCATTTGTGTAGCTATTCTAATCCTTGGCACGTACAATACAACATTATTGAAATTCTTCATGAGTTGATGAACTTTCTCATGATACAACTGCAATTGACTTTCCAGACAATGAAGTTATTGATTTCATCTTTGACATAAGTTACTAGAATAGAAGGAAGCTTGATTAGAGCATTTGTGTAGCTATTCTAATCCTTGGCACGTACAATACAACATTATTGAAATTCTTCATGAGTTGATGAACTTTCTCATGATACAACTGCAATTGACTTTCCAGACAATGAATTTATTATTTGCCTTGGCCATCAACAAGTTGGGAATCTTCAAATATCTAAAATTGGTCAACTTTAGATTGGACGCCATTTTTAATCCCAAGATAATGGCCTCATAATTAACTTCAATTACTTCATCGATACTCATTTACTCCCACACTCTCCACGCATTCATCATTTAAAAGATATATATTCTAAAGAAAGTAATGAAACAAAAAGAACACATGCAAATCAATAATAATAATAATAATAATAATAATAATAAAACTTTATTATGTATTTTAAACATGTAGTTACTCCAAGTGTTCTAATTGAAACTAACTATATACTCATCCCATTTGTTTTGTATTTCGTTAAGGTTTACTTTGGAGTAACTCTTCTTGTTTGTGCACTGAGAAAGCATAGCATCTTTTCATCAAATTGTTGTCTAAGGCACTATACAACAAGGACAAGAAAAAGTATCCATAAATATCATTTGTAATATTGTAAATTTAATTAGTGGTAAAATAGAGTAATAAACTATTTTCTATACCTTGAGATACTTCCAAGTGAATTTCGGTGGTTGTAGAGTCTCAATCAGATTAGTCCATTCAAACCATACTATAGAGATTTAAATTTCAAATGCATTAAGGATAAATAAAAAATTATTTTTCTATACATAATGCATGAAAAAAATGAAATAAAAGCTTGCTTATTTATAATTTCTACAAGGGCAGGATGCATATGTAATCCACAAGAATTGATAAAGAAAGCTTGCCCACCGTGCACATCCAAAACTAGTTGGTTCTAATGAGCCCTATATAGATAGTCATATGAATTGTAATTACACTTGACAATCCCTAAATATAGAATAAGTTGGCAAGAAAATAAGAAAATTAAAACTTATCAGTTATTGTAGGGAATCATTAAGCTTTGTCCCTTAGAGCACTGAAAGAAGCCATGTAAAATATTATGAATACACCTCTCTATTGGCCATTGCTCCACCACTCCATTAATGATGCTGAGGTCAAGGAATTTGTAAAATGTACTATCGCCCTCAAAAATGCTAGTTACATCATTCAAGAAGTATCATAAAAGATAATTATTACTTACACCATGGAAATATAAAATATAATGTCAAATATTATATAAGCAAATCTGTGCATATATCCCATAATGGAGACAATGTGAGGGTGCTCGAGTTGATCCCATAGAAAAACTCATAATAGGTCCTCTGCCATAAGCGGCACTTTGACAACATCCTTGGGAAACACTCCCTCCTTCATTTGTATGGGGTTGATTGCCCTATCTTCATTTAGGAGCCGGTATATTAACCATAGGGATCGAGGCTTGTTAGGTGGGACTTCCACACAATCCTTAGAGATTTGTTGTGTAAAAAAAAAAAAAAAAGCAAAATAATATCACTCAATGAAGAGGACCTAAATTATGATAAAGAAAAAACAAACATATATACAAGTACATATTCCCTTGGAGTGATAGCATTTGATGGTGCAACAACATGTGACCTCAATCACATATGTTGTTGCTGATTAATCATGTAAAGTTAATAAATAATTAAATTGGGGTCTCTAGCTAAAAATTATTGATGAGGAGGGTAGTATGTTAAGATATATACTGTGGACTCATTGGGAACAACTAGTACCTCCAACCAACTGACGTGGTATATAACTTCCTACCCAATGGTCATAATGTTTTTCATTTCTAAAGGGAATGGTAGGTTGGCATTAGCATCTAAAGCCCATGGTAATGGACATTCACTTAGTATGTGGCAGTATGCTAATTCTGTGCAAAATGGTTGATTCATCCTTTGAGCATGAACCAACTATCACGATGTTGTGATAGAAATTTAGGGACAACAAGCATTGACCCACCTACAAATCAGATATACAATTGAGAGGTTGAGTAGAGAATTGTTACAAAAGGACAATGAGGATTTCTAGTTTTGTCTATATATACATATACCTCCTTGGTTAGAATTTCTTTTTCGAGGAGTGCTAATTGTCCTTCATGTTCTTTAATTGGAGAATTGAAGCTAGCATTTAAATGAGGTACATGGATCTTGAGGGAATTAGGTGTAGGGGATGGAGAAACTATCATCAAAACTCCTTCATACAACTAGCTAAATACTTCCATTTTTATTTTCTCAACCAACTCATCATAAGCTTCCTCATCTTGAACTGTAGGTAAACTTTTACCAATGAATTTATAGGGAACAATACCATGCCCCATTCCCCTAACTAGACTAGGGTGGTCCTTCTTATTGCCCATAGCCTTAGACATGATGTCATCATTGGTAGCAATGTAGCTTAGAGTTGCTGTATTAGCTCTTTCTTGGGTAAGAATGTCCTACAATAGTTAATTAGAAAGACATGATCATGTCATCTAATTAATTGTATAAAATTAATACACAGGTGAAACCACTTACAGTGTGAGAAGCAATTTGTGCAATAGTTTCATTTGAGAACGTTTGGCAAGACACTATAGTTAGAGGACAAAATATATATAATTATAGTACCATTATTTTGAAAGTAATAAATTTTCATAGATGCTTACTTTGCCATCTTCGAAATAAGCATAGCCTAACCTAGACAAGTGGTGCTGCATATTAGTTTCATGCAGCTTTCTTCCTCTTACACTCTTTGCCTGCACATTTGTGCATACATAATCAAGTTCAATAATCAGATGTTACATGTGATTAATCAAATCAAACATCCTTTCCATGCATATCTCAAATTCAACGGATGTGCAGTTCTATACAATTGCATTCCACACGTCCTAGCCAATGACGTCAGAATAAATGACATGCATTGTGTATAGCCTTGGCTAATCGTTGACATATGGAGCTATGCAATTATGAACATGGTAGTTCCTCCATTTTATCTTATTGATCACTGGCTCCTCATAAAGCATGTGTCTTCTTCTGCTTGGGTACATCAATGGCATTCTGCAAAGTACACAACAAATTGCAATGTTTGAAATAAGGTATGTTATAAATTATATAATACATGTTATTAATGTTTACCTACCTTGACAATTTCCCATATTGAATCTTTTGTCGAGGATGGCACAAGTTTCCAATCCTCAAATGGGATAGGAACCATACTTCTTATTGTAGAGTAGAGAAAACTACTATAAGAGGCTACATTCTCACCTATCTCTTGCCCCTACTACTGTATTGGACAGTTTCATTAATTCCCTTTAACTTTCTCTTGATAATATTTTCCATTGTTGTTTCCACTCTGCCTTTTACTTTTGAGTAGTGCTCATGTTGGCCTCTTATTTGTGCTCTTTATTTTGCCCATATTCTTCATTTGATATTGTTCTTGTTCCATCTTTACAATAAACAGGAACATTATGAGATAAAAAGTGTCATGTAATCTATTTAAAGAAAACATATTGACATGACATAGGTACAAAAAAACTGAAATCAAATGAGTAAAACATGCTTTCCAAGTATAGAGACCTCTAAAATTAAAATTAAAATAGAAGATTTCCAAGCATAGAGACTTCTAAAATTAAAATTTCTTTAAACTAAACCTAGAAACTAAGTAAAGTATCCAAAACATACAACTACTTTAAGCAATGTTAACTTGCATGTTTCTAGCCATCACATAATACATGTATATACACATTCATTTGCACTCATATAAACATGACTGAAACAATTTAGCTTTTTAGAAGCAACTACTATCATTCAACAATCAAAAGATACATCTTCAAGCATTCACTAGTAAACTTGCATGTATGTCTTGTTACGTCTTGTTCATGCCCATTTCTAGAAATGTGTTATAAGTCATTCTTATCATATGCAAAGTGATCAAGTGTGTACTCTAGGTCAAGTGTGATTAGTTTTACAAGTTTTAGGTAGATTGGCTAATGCTTCTAGTCTACTCTAGGTCAAGTGTGAACATGCCTTCTATTTAGGTTTATATTTCCTGAGGTGTAATATTGCTTCTCTCATTTTCTTTATCATGTAATGCCTTTACCCTAAAGGTGTAAAGCCATTTATTAGTTCTCCTCATGAAGTTACCTTCAGGTCACATTTCGTTAGGATTTGTATTGTTTAGTTAACAAGGTCATGGTCACCATTGTTTGCATTTTTCTCATGCCATGATCATAAAATTTTCTGAGTATCTTTACTTAATAAAGGTTAGGGTACATAATGGTGGCATCTAACTTGTCTTTTCCTCTTTCTTTCAAAAACACATTTTAATTAAGTTTCTTTTTTAAGTTATCTAAATATTTACTATAATGTCTTCATGTTTCTCTTTTCCTATAAAATTTTTGTCTACATTTCACAATTTTGTTTCATGTACAATTTCTAAAGTACTTTCCATGTTCAAATAACTATGAACTAGACTACCAAATACTCTTAGAGTATTATTGATCTATTAGTTAATTAAAGGTTGAATTATATATGACTATTCTAATTTGGAGTGGACTCAAATGATTAACTATTTTCCTTTGACTCTAACAATCTCTATATGTTACAAAGAGGGGTTTTAAATTTAATCGTAGAACTTCTCGCTATTGTTTAAAATTTCATCTGAATGTCTTTGTACCCGAGAGTTTATAATAGGCTTGTGAGTGATAGCTAAAGGTGGGTTTCACTTCAAAAACTGGTAGTTGAAGGTTGCTAGAGATAGGGATCTAATGAGATAATAATTCCTAAAAAAAAGGTAGCCCCAGTGCACCAAGCTCCCGCCTATGCAAGGTCTGGGGAAGGGGCGGACCACAAGGGCCTAAAGTACACACCCTTACCTTGCATTTTGTAAGAGGCTATTTCCACACCTTAAACCCGTGACCTCAAGGTCACATGATGACTACTTTTACCATTGTGCCAAGCTGTATAATTGTGTGTCTTCTCATAACAGACCTAAATTTGCATAAATATTGTATGTAAGATTAGTTAAATAGTACAATTATCATTCCAACATATTTTTAGAAACTTTTCTTATTTTATAAGCAAGCTTCTTTATTTAGATAGTTTCTTAAATTCTTAAATAATTTTCTTTCTAATTTATGATTTACTTTCTAGTTGCATAGCTTAGTTGTTTCTTTCTTAGTTAGTTGTTTCCTTCTTTGTTAGTTCTTCACTTCTTTCCTCTATTTAACTTACTTTAGGCCTTTAATTCCTTTTTAGTTCTCATTAGGCCTTTGGCCAATTAATCACATTCATAGGTAACTCATACCCCCCCCCCCCCTTCATCACAAAATAAAATTAATAATGAGATTTCTAGTGATAAACTAGGACACATCCATATCACAATTAACATAGTAGGTATGTGTATTACAAAAATAATAATCCATACCTAATGGATTTAACTAACTTGGCAAATGCTAGTCCCATGTCCGGATAAAAAAGGAGGGTTTTCTGTCATGTGCCAACTAGAGAGTAAAATCATTTTGAAGAAATTGAAGATAAGTTTGTTATTTACTCCCAACATAGGTTAATGGTTATGGTTATCTACATTAAAAGATTGAAGAAAGGAAATGAACTTAATAGGTATCCAAAAACCAAGTGGTGGAACTTAAACGGGATAAGATAACCTCACTCACAAATAAGTTGATGGTAGAAGGAAACTAGAACAATGAAATTGAAGTAAACATCATGTAGATTAATATGGCTGAGTCCATTAAGAAACTGGCAGAAGATGTCCTACGAGTATTTAAAGGTAAAAGGCAATTAGTAAAGGATACTTGGTGGTAAAGATGGTGAGAAAATGTGTTTAAACTAGCAAAAATAAGACAACAGAAGGGTAAGGACTTAGACCATGTTAAGTGCATTAGAAGTGATGATCAAAGGGTACTAGTCAATCATGATGAGATCAAAAAAATTTGGGAAAGTTACTTTCAAAAATTTCTCAATGAAAATTGCCACCAGAATATAGGGATTGAAAGTTCTGTAAACTTAAATAACATTGGACATTATAGATATGACAATAAGATTAAAATATTTAAAGAGAAGAGGCCTTGAAAAAGATGAAATCAGGAAAGCCCCTGGTGCCTGATGTTGTACCAATAGAGGTTTGGAAGCATATGGGAGCTACTAGAGTAATTTGGTTGGCCATGTTATTTAAGATGATTATAAAATCAAAGAAAATGTCAGATGAATGGAGGAAGAGATCTATTGTACCAATTTATATGAATGAAGGAGACATACAAAGCTACACTAATTATTGGGGGATCAAACTTTTGGACCACACTATGAAAATCTTTGAAAGAGTGATTGAGAAGAGGCTGCGTGTAATGCCTCAAGCATTTTCGCTATTTTTGCATCCATTTGACAAAAATGAATTGGACATTCTATAGGAAATGAACCATATTAAATGTTTTATTTTATTTAAAATAGTAAACGAAATAATTTGTAATAAAAATTAGTATCATTAGATTCTACATTCAAAATGGAATCCAATGGCTCAAAGAACACCGAAAACGGACTTCATATGACTAAGTTATGGCCTTTCGAAGATAGAAGGGCATTTTTGTAAAATACAATTAAAACAGAACGACCCAAAAACACTGGGGGCCATTTTACTAACGGCACCCCCCCTAAGTCGTCCCCTGCCTCCAGCCACTGCCATTTTTAACCTTTCCAAGCACAACCTCTATGAGGCAGCAGAATTGGTGGCACTGCCTTGGCCAGGCTATAAAAAGCCCTCTTTCCTCCTCAACCATCCCTCCTCTCCTCCTAATCCGACCACTTCAAGATAGGGTTCCGATGAGTTTTACATCGAAAAAACCCCTCCTCCAGTTCCCTGCAACTTCTGGCAACGGTTAGGTCCTTCAGGCCGGCCATTTCCCTTCTTCCTCTTCCCCATTTCTTCTCTGGAATCACTCGAAAAAACTGGGTTTTTCCCCTTCGTCAAGTTTTTTAGGTGACCTGGGATTCTAGCACACCTAAAAGGAGATGCACACTGGAATGAGGGCATCTCTGACTACCCAGGTAAGCCCCCATCTCCCTCTTTGTCTCCCCTCATCGTTCGCATAGATTCAGACCGGATCTGGTCGGTTTTCTAGCCGAAAAACACTGGCCCTCGGTGGAAGGAACCAGTCGTGTGGGAACCCGTCCAAGGCAATGCATCCCAGGGGTGTGGTACGCGACTCATGCTTGGGACATGGTCCCTGGCGCAGCCCTTAGGCGCGCGCGACATTGAGCATGGGTCCTGGCTCAACCAGGATGCACGGGGTGCCCTGGGAGCTGAGACACACCCGTGCGATGCCATCCATGACGTGCGTCATAAGATGTCATATGGGCATGCGTGCGCGTGCGAACGCTGTCCCTGGCGTGGCCTTCAGACACGCACGACGTGAGGGTGAGAGTCCTAGTTCGACCAGGGCACACAAGCGTCTCTAAGACTTATAATCCAGCGTGGGCTAGGCATTCCAATTTTTCATGGTCTAAGAATAATTACTTGGAAGGTATATCTATAAACCCCATGTTCAAAAATTTCCTAGGATTTTAGCTTCACAGTAGCCACCATGTTTTCCACATTGCCAATAAATACAAAAACCATCAATTGAGTATAATATACAATATATCATGAAGAAACTTGATGAAATAGAAAAGCCTTGCATCAAACTCAAAATGAGAGTCAACAAAGTATCGCCAAGTTAGAAAGGAAAATAGGTCAGTTGTTTGTTTCTTTAAGTGAAAGGGAAAAAAGGAAAGTTCCCAATTAGCCTATCTCAAACCCTAAGAACCAGTTAGAAATAGGGTCTAGTTTACATAAACTAAGACCACATGAGCAAGCAAAATCTATCACAACCCTTAGAAGTGGCCATGAGGTTGATAACAAGATAGGTAGACTGAGGAAAAAATAGAGGAGAATGCATCATCTAAAATACAAGAGAAAGAGTTTGGAGAAAACTCTCCTAGTCCATCTAAGCCTATAGTGGAGGCACCTTATGTGCCTAAAGCCCCATTCCCTCAAGTACTCAACAAGGCTAAGAAAGGAATAAATTTCAATGAGATAATGGATGTATTCAAACATAAGCAAATTAATATCCCGCAACTCAATGCTATTAAGGATATTCATGCTTATGCCAAGTTTCTTAAAGAGTTCTACACCACAAAGCAAAAGCTGAATATGCAAAATAAAGCCTTTCTCACTGAAAAGGTGTGCTCTTTAATATAAAACCAGACCCCACCTAAGTTTAGAGATCATGGGTGTCCTACCATTTCTTGTGTAATTGGAAATCATGTCATAGATAGGGTGCTATGATTTAGGGGCTAGTGTAAATTTGTTACCATTTTCTGTCTATGAGTAACTAGGTCTTAGTAACCTTAAGCCAACAAATACCATATTGCAGTTAGTAGATAGATCAGTAAAAACTTCACATGGTATGGTTGAAGATGTTTTAATACAGGTGGACTAGTTTTACTTTCATGTAGATTTTAACATCCTTGATACCTAGCTTGTGTCCTACCTCAATAGTTACATCCCAATAATTCTTAGATGTCTATTCTTGGACATGTCCAATGCCATCATCAATTTTAGAAATGGTGTAATGAAACTATCCTTCAGCAATATGAAATTCAAGCTTAATGTTTTTAATGCCGGCCATTAGCATTTAGGCTTAGACTATTCTTATGTAGTAAATTTAATTGAAGTCTACTTCAAGATGCTGGTACACCATCATCTATCCTAGATCCACTTGAGGCCTATCTAGCACATTTTAACTATGATTTTGATATAGACAAATCCTTTGAAGAGGTAAATAATCTTTTGGATGCTACACCCATAATGAATACCTCCAAGTGGGGCCCTCATGTGGAACCACTTCCTTCATCAAAATCTGTACCAATCCCATCTATAGAAAAACCACCCACCTTGGTCCTTAAAACCTTCCTTGAAAATCTAAAGTATTCCTACTTAGGACGTGATGAAACCTTGCCAATCATCATACCCTTAGATCTAGATAAGGAAGAGGAGGGTAAGCTTCTTAATATTCTTAGAGAACATAAGACAGCTCTAGGGTAGACCATAGAAGATATTAAGGAAATTGATCCTACTGTGTGCATCTATAGAATACACCAAGAAGAAAGTGCTAAACCATCTAGGTAGACACAGAGGAGATTAAACCCCAACATGAAGGAGATAGTGAGAGATAAAGTACTTAAACTCCTAGATGTTGGTGTCATCTACCCCATATTTAACAGCACTTGGGTCAACCCAGTTCAAGTCATTCCTAAGAAATTCAGAGTCACGGTAATCCAAAATG
This sequence comes from Warburgia ugandensis, assembly GCA_035236585.1. Taxonomy (NCBI): domain Eukaryota; kingdom Viridiplantae; phylum Streptophyta; class Magnoliopsida; order Canellales; family Canellaceae; genus Warburgia; species Warburgia ugandensis. The sequence goes on from CP141138.1 coordinate 40,998,326, forward strand.
AAGATAACAAGCTATTCCCCACTCGCATGACCATCGGGTGGATAGTTTTTATAGACTATCGGGAATTAAAATTGGTCATGAGGAAAGACCACTTTCCTTTACCATTCATAGACCAAATGCTAAAAAAGTTAGCTGAACATAAGTACTACTGCTTTCTTAATGCCTATTTTGGCTATAACCAAATTCTCATAGCACCTAAGTACCAGAAGAAGAACACCTTCACATGCCCTTTTGGAACTTTTGCCTACCATCATATGCCTTCTCGACTATGGAATGCCCCAGCTGCTTTTCAAAGGTGTATGTTGAGCATATTTTATGATATGGTGGAGAGATTTCTAGAGGTGTTTATGGATGATTTCTTAGTGTTTGGACCATTTAAAACTTGTCCTTGTTAGGTGTCAGGAAAAGAACTTAGTGTTAAATTTGAAAAAATGTCATTTCATGGTTCAAATTGGCATTGTTTTAGGCCACATTATTTTACATAATGGTATTGAAGTGAATAAAGCCAAAGTGGACTTAATCTCTAACCTTCCTCACCCAAGTACAATGAAGAAAATTCAATCATTTTTAGGCCATGATGGTTTTTGTAGAAGATTCATAAAGGACTTTAGTAAAATGGCTAAGCCCCTATGTAATTTACTTATGGAGGCAACTTTTGAATTTGATGATGATTGCATGAAAGAATTTGAGTGCCTAAAGGTTGAATTAACTTCTGCACCTATTATTCGACCGCCAGACTGGAATACACCATTTGAAATAATGTGTTATGCTTCAAACCACATGATCGTGGCTGTGCTGGGGCAACATATTGATAAACTTTTCCATGTAATATATTATGCTAGCATAGACACTCAATGATGCCCAACTCAAATCATACAGCACTAAAATTTCTTCTTTTGAAGAAAGATGCAAAATCTAGGCTAATCCAACGGGTACTATTACTACAGGAATTTGATCTTAAAATTCAAGAGAAGAAGTATTATGAAAATGTTAAGCATTGTGGATTCTACTAATGGATGTGCCTATAACATAGATATTTCCTAATGAACAATTTTTGTACATTTCCCAATTTTTGTGATATGTTGATATAGTCAATTATCTTGTAACTGGACAAATGCCTAGTCATTGTTAAAAACAAGATAGAAAATGGTCTAGTACTAAGGTTAGATGCTTTACTTAGGATGACCTACACTTGTTTAAGTACTCTCCTAATCAAGTTATTAGGAGATGTGTACCAGATAATAAATAACATAAGATCATCTCCTTTTGTCATGACAATTCCTATGGTGGCCATTTTAATTCTAGAAAGATAGCTGCAAAGATTTTGGAGTGTGGTTTTTTTATTGGCCCAGCACTTTCAAGGATTTACATGCTTACTACTTATCATGTGGTAGATGTCAAAAATTAAGGAGCATAGGAAAAAGGAATATGAAGCGCTTAAACCTCATTTTAATAATTGAACCTTTTGATGTTTGGGGCATTGATTTTATGGGACATTTTACTAACTCCTTTGGTTATTTGTACATCCTTGTGGGGGTGGACTATTTCTAAAAATGGTTAAAAGTCATTCCATGTAAAATCAATGACGACAGGGTGGTGGTCAAGTTCTTAAAAGAAAATATATTTGCACATTTTTGCAATAAAATATTTGAGAATTTAATGAAGAAATATAGTGTTACCCATAAAATTGATACCCCTTTTCATCCTCAGACCAATGGACAATTATAAGTGTCTAAGAGAGAAATAAAGCATATTTTTTAAAAGATAGTCAATCCAAATAGGAAAGACTGGTTTGTGAGACTTAGTGACACTTCATGGGCCTATTGTGAAACATTTAAAACTCCTATAGGTATGTCACCCTATCGCTTGGTCTTTGGGAAGGTGTTGATTGTTTAACAGCAAGTGCATGGGCTATTGTAGTGCAGCTTATGCAAGTACGGGTCGATCCCACGAGGACTTGATTTAAAAAGTAGGAATTTCAATAAAATCTAATTATTTAAAATTAAAAATAAATCACTCAAAATTACTGGAATTATTGAAATCAGAATCAATGTTCAGATCTAATCAACTTCTCAAAAATACAGAATTTCCAGTTCCTAAAGAAAACAAACAAAATCAAATAATGAAAAAAAACTACTTCCCTAGATTAAACACTATCAAAATCTTTAACTATGATGTCTTGAGAGATGATCAGCCTTCCTATATGTCTTCATCATGTCCTTGATCAGTGATCTACTGGTCGGATTTGTCAGATTCCTTAAAGTCAAAGAGATCTGGTCTAATTTGTCTTTTCAAGATTTGGACGGTTCAGATTGATTGATAAATTTCAGATTGAAGATCAGATCGTTGATTATGTCTAGGGATGTCCTGGGAATGAACTTGTAAAATTAATTTGAAATCTGAGAAGAAACGAAGGAGAAATTGAAGATTTGGTTTTAATTAAGGCTAACCCATTGATGGGTTAAGCCTTAATTGATCTGATTCAAATTGGACAGTTCCTGGATAAGAAAAAGATGGATAAAACAGAACTAGGATAAACTGGGACACAGATGAAATTAACTGGGGACACAAATAGAATTAAGGGGAAAGAATAGAATTGTAATTTCTGTAAATAAACAAGGGTAAAATTGGAATTTTGAGGAAAATCTGGTTTTTAAGAAAAAACCAGACGAAGGAGGAGATGGTGATGGAGGGGAAACTGAGTGAGGAATAAGAAGAAAAGAGGAAGGAGGAGAGGGAAGAAGAAAGGCGCAGGAGGAAAAACCCATTTCGGGTTTCCGTTTCTGGGAATGTCCAACGACCGAGAAACGCCAGAGCAGAGGGCAGGTGAAGGGGAACCCGATCGGTTGGGTGAGTGCAGAGCTAGATTGGTTTGCCTGTGGAGATGAGGGTCGCATGGAGGACTGGCTCCTGGGCGTTGATCACCGGCCTGTGTCTGTCCAGTCTAGAGAGATGAAGCAAAGCAGGGCTGGTGGAGCGGTGCTGGTAGAGGGAGACCCATGAGAGATGGAGAAAGGGGGAAGAGAGAGGAATAGAGAAATGGATAGAAGATGAGAAGACTACTACGATGGGGAATAGAGAAGGGGGTTTCCGATGTGGGCAGTGCTTGGTGATGAAATCGAGATGGGAAGGAGTGTGTGACGACCCGAGTTTTTCAACCCTATATATGTAAAACTTTTCGAAAGGTGGGCCCCATTTTTTTTATAAAAAAAACCCAAACAGTGAAAATAATTTAAATCGAATTTCATTTTCAGAAAAATCCCGAGGTCAGCCATTGACATAAAACAAGATTTTATTTTTATTTTTATTTTCCAAGTAAGCATGTTTAAAATAGATTTGCTATTCCAGGATCATCCAGTCATCAGCCACATTCCCATAACAGTATAATCAAGTCCAATAACATATATACATACACAGTCCATATGAAATTAGAACATACCTCTAAATGAGACTTCTCGATCACTATTCTTCTAACTCCTCATGTGTCCTGTCTTTCTTTAATATCTGAGGCACTGCAACAAACGCAATGCCTCAGCAAGTAATGCTTGGTAGGTACATAGACATTTAATGTATATCAATGGAACAAAATAAAATAATTGTATTGCTACAGTGAGTAAAGCAATTTTTACAAGAATATAATTATTTTAAGCAATGCTAATAAAATCTCAAAACATCATATACGATGAAACATGCATCTCATAGATTTAAAACATGATATAATCTCATGTAAATGAGCATACAATAACAACAAGGCACCTTAAGGTATATGGGTCCCACGAGTGTCCCACACACTCGAATCACAGATCATGAGTACTCATATCAAACCTCTGAGTGTCGTCACACCCAGGCATACCATCACATCTTCATGCTCATCATGCAAGCACACCAAATAAGAGTAGGGATCGTCATGCCGCAGTGGCAACCCTCCATGGGTCTCAACCACCGCCGCTCCCCGTCGACACCATAACAGGAGACTTAGCGTCCGTCCCCATGGACAGGCCCGGACCGGTAGTGTGGACTATCCATGTTACCAACCCCTACCGAATGCCATCTACGGGCAGGTGTCTATCATATCAAAATCTCATCACATCACAAATCTCGGAGGGTGGGTGGCTGGCCCTCTCCCTCCTAGCATGACATCCACCAGGTGAGAGCACCCGTCTTAAAACTCAAAATACGAAAATCATGTATGTCAAAACCAAGAGCACTTGTGGCTCGCAATCCCCAAGGCATGCTCCTCATCTTGGAGTTAGCCTCTAAAAAGACCAGCCACCAAGCCTCTACTTTTCTTTCTCATAAAAACTCATCAATTTCAATGATGCAATAAGGAAAGATAATTTTCTAATTGTGTATAAGTAGATAATCTTAATCTCATGAAACCATCGGTCATAGTCCATTCAATACATGATTGAAATCAAACAGCAATCATAGCATAAAACTCTAAATCTCACAAAATCATCGATTAATAATAAGTGCAATTTAAATCACCATCAATCATAATGCCATGATAATACAAGGTTTTAAAATCAAAACGAAACATTAAATGTCGTCACCTACCTCAATTGTCGTTACTTAGCTCGTGTCCCTCCTTTAGTCGAGTCTGAGAATACCTTGGTAAAGTCCTGAATGACGTTCAATATAAGAGCTAGACGTTATTTCTAGGTTCACAGGGTAAGGTTAGATCTATATGATTTGTTAGTTTTTAAGGGTTACTCTCTGATATTTTTAAGTTGATTTTTTTTTTTATAAGAATGTCATGCATTTTATTGTATAATTGGGTCCGTGTCAAAATTACGGACGCAACGGTCCTTTTGGCTTGTCAAGCGGAGTTATATAGGCTCCTGTATATCTTTTAAACATGAAAAATTGGATTTTTAGTGTTACTACGTCACGGAAAGGTCAACTTTTGTCTATGTGGGCCCTGTGCCCACGGTTCCTGGAACGCACGCGTGCCCTAGTAGACTAGGACTCGCACCCGTACGTCATGCGTGCCCGAAGGCCGTGCCAGGGACTGCGTTCACACGCGCACATGCATACCCAAGCAGCGCGCTACAGCACGCGTCCCAGTCAACGTCCTGCGAATGCGTCTTTTAATCTCACTCTATACTTACATATATGAGAGAGAGAAAACAAAGTCAGGTACTTACTATTTGCAACAACAATAAGAAAACATTGGAGTTGTGAGAAAGTTGTTTGTACAAACCAAGGAAGAGAAAATAACAAGAGGTACTGTGATGGTGAAAGCAAATGGATAGTGGATCAGCAAATGAGTCACGAAGAGAGCAATGGAAGAGCAGTAACAACTGAGAAGAATATGTAGTTGTGTGCTCTATATTATCTTTTGTAATCAGCTCATCTTCTGATTCTGCTTAGCAGAAAAGAGTATTTTTGTTGTTGGACATGTATGTGACCACATTGCGGAACAAAGTAAATATTTATGTTAATTTCGTAGTTTGTTTATTTCGTCATAGATGACAAAGTTCTGAATTGAGCAAAGCTACATTCAGCGAATCAGAAATCTAGGGCAAGAAACTTCAAAACATTATCACAGAAGGATATGTACTTGGTACTAATGCCCAATTCACAAAATCCCAAAACAAACAAACCCAAATGAGAAATCTTCCAAACTAAGAAGTACCCAACTGAGAAAGCCTTCTAATAAGATCCCTTCATCTAACCTTCCAAACCATAATCTTCAATCCAATATAAAACGATAAGAATTTAAGGAAGCCAACTAATAGAATCACTAAGATGAAATACTCACATGGGATTTTCTCCAAAAGAGGAGCAGCAACTTCCCTCAAAATCCATGAGACGATGAGAGAGAGACCAAAGAGGACACAGTAGGTGAGTCGGGCAGAACGCCTAGAGACTCCATAAGTAACAGAAGTGCAAAGGCCATAGGTAGCAGTTGCACAACAAGAAGCCAAGCAAGAAGTTGCCCACATCCTATCTCTTCCCTCTCCTAGCCAGACAAGACCTTATAGATACAGTAGCTATCCTCTCTCTATGCGAATGCGTCTTTGACACAGGCAGCTACATCTTGGTGCCCAGGACGCCCTGCGCATCCTAGACAAGTCGAAAGCCTATCGCACGCTTGCGTGCGCGCGATGCTGGCCCCAGGGGACGCGTCACTAGTGTGCGTCACGGGGTGCGTCCTGTGACGACTGGTTTTGACGGGTTTTGGAGGAAACCCATCTTCTCCTGTTTCCACAGCATCTACCAACCGAAAAACACCCAGATCCAGCGTGGATCTGGGCAAGGAAGAAGGGAAAACAGAGGGGAGTCGTGAGGAGCTTACCTGGGCAAGTTTGGAGCAATGCCCACTATCGGTGGCGGGGTTTCTTCACGCTGAAACCCTAGCTGCCGGAATCTGTGTTGTTTGGAACCCATGAAGAAGGGGGTAAAACCCCATTGTCGAACAAGACCGGAAAAGAGAAGAGAGGGGAATAGGGAAACGGGAATGGCCGGCCTGACTCGGGCCTGGCCGTTGCTGAAAAATGCAGGGAGCTGGGTTGAGACAGGTTTCTGATTTTTGCAGGAAACCCCAATCCCAAAATCGTCGGAAAACTTGTGTTTTGGAGAGGGGGAAGATGGAGTATTTATAGCCTTGCTATGGCGGTGCTTGCCAATGGCGGTGCCGCCATTGTCGGTGGTGGAAACCTCTGGAAACTAGGGGTTTCTGGAGAAATCGGGAGGAAGAAGAAGAAGGGGTGCCGTTATCAAAACGGCCCCTGCATTTTCTGTCTTTTTCGTTTTTAATTTAAATTATAGAAATGCCCCTAGTCTTTAAACGGCTGTAACTTCTTCATACGACCTCCGTTTTTGGCGTTCTTCGAGGCGTTGGATTCCATTTTTCGAGTAGAATCTAATGGTACCAAGTTTTCTTACAAATTTATTTGTTTAATATTTTAAATAAAGGAAAACATTTAACATGGTTCGTTTCCTATAGAATGTCTATTTTTGTTAAATGGATGCAAAAATAGCGTAAATTGCTCGGGGTATTACAGAGTGAGAAAGAGAACCAGATTGAGAGTGTGAGAGAAAGATGTAGAGGGAGCAGTGGGGTAGCCTGGATTGGACGGGTTGCCAGAGAGAGAGAGAGAGAGAGAGAGAGAGAGAGAGAGAGAGAGAGAGAGAGAGAGAGAGAAGTGAGATTTGGGGAATTGAGAGAGAGATATCAAGGTGAATCAAGAGAGGCGAGAGAGGAGAGAGGGAGATTGCTGGTGGAATAGAGGTTTGGTATGGTTGAAGAAGAGGGAGTTAGAGAGATGGATTGAAGGAGAAGGAGAAGAGCCTTGAAAGAGAGAAGAGGAAGGTGAGAAGAGGGATGGGTTTGTGAGAATGAGAGAGGAGAACTTGGGATGAGAAGAGAGAAAAGAGAATGAGGAAGTTGGGAACGTAAGAGAGAATGGGAAGAGGGAGAGAGAAGAAATAAAGAAGAAAAATAAGGAGGGAAAGAGAAAAGAAAGGAAAGAGGGAGCGGGAGTGGGAGTGGGAGTGGGAAAGAAAAGAGAAGTGGAATAGGAAAATGGAGAAAAATAAGGAAGGAAAAAGAAAAGGAAAGAAAGAAAGAAGGAAAAAAAAAAAAAAAAAAAGGAAAGAAGGAAAAAGAAAAGGAAGGAAAGAAGTGGGGAAGGGGTTTCCTTTTTGTCCATGATTCCAAATTTAGCTCCATTGTTTTCTAGGAAACTATCACATCCATCTTCATGGGTGATCTGGTCCATCCAGTGCTCTTTAAGATGATCTGCACTGTTAACTTTTGATCGTAGCCATCAACACCTCTTTTGGTTAATTTGCAAAAGAAAAGACTAAATCAGAATCATCTAAACCATATATTAATCATCTAATGAGCTATAATGATCATCTAACCATTGATTTTGACAAATTAAGATTTGGATGGGCAATTGAAGTTAAATTCAGAATCAAGCTAAGTTTCAAAATTGAACAGTTAGATGATCTAATTGAATGCTAAATTAGGGGTATTTTGACCAAAATTGAACACTTAATAGAAGGCATGCCACCTAACAGTAGAATTAGAATATAAAGCATATTGGGCCATCAAAAACCTCAATTTTCACTTAGATACTGCAAGAACCCATAGAAAACTCCAACTCAATGTGTTGAAGGACTTTAAGAAAGATGCATATGAGTCTACAAAGCTATATAAAGACCCCATGAAAAGCCATCATGATAGAAATATCTTAGGAAAGTCTTTTACACCTAGACAAAAGGTCCTTCTTTATAATTCTAGATTGCATCTATTCCTTGGAAAACTTTGATCTCGACTGACTGGACCCTATATAATATGTACTGTATATCCCTACAAGGCCATCAAAATAGTAAAGGATGAAGAGATCTCCAAAGTTAATGGACAAAGGTTGAAACCCTTAGTAGAATTCATAAACCTTGAAGTGGAAAAAACATTAGTTGAGGAACCAATCTACCAACACCCATATTAGCATGTCCCATGACATCTATATCCATCATCAAGTTGCATTCATCATTATCATTGCATAGCATTTGTTGTTGAAGATGTTAAACTTAGGGCTCACAGGGAAGCAACCTAAGGTTTTTAGAGTCTCATTATTCTACATTACTCATTTATCATTTAGTGTCCTATATTTCAAATCATTAGCGACAATGTTTAGTTCAGGTTGGGGTTTTAGACATGCATTAGATTTCTGAATTTTTCTTTATGTTCTTGTTAAAAAAAAATTCAAAATTTTCATAGTTTTTCAATGTTTTTAAGGTCAAGTTCCTTTACTATGATGAGAATTGGATTGTCTAAAGTTTAGTTTCTCCACTACTTTAACTTCTTAATAGAAATACATAAGGTTATTTTGAATTTTATCATCTCTTGAAGTATTTTGTGAAAGTTAAATCTCAAATAACACTTATACACAATCCATAGTCTAAACTGATAGATAATTATGACTTAGAGACCTTAAGGAAAATCACTAGAGACCTGTATACCCTGTGAGTATTAGAGACTCTTATTTTTCTGAGGATTATATGTAATTTCATATTTTCTTCAACATACATTAATTTTGAAAGATCTCAGTATCTTTGTTTTGGTCAAAATGCCAAGAATAAAAGAGGAGTACTAACTTAGTTTCCTGAATATTACTGACTCAGATAGGTTTTAAGAAACCTAAGAAATGGTATAGGCCAACCTTGTTTAAGCCTAGAGATATAAAGCCTATCTAGTCTATATTATACTATTAGTTAGGCCATTTGAGCCTTTTTCCTTTTCTTTCTTAGACCCCATTCACTCTAACCTAGAAACTTAGCAAAATGGAAAATACCATGACCTACCTTTCAAAAATGTGTAGGGATGATAGGAAGAGTTCAAAAAAGGACAAGAACCAAAAACATCAAAAGTACCAACAAAAGTGTTCCTTCATAGAAATACAAGAGAAGAAAAAAACACGAGAGAAGAAAAAGAAAAGTTGAAGAGAAAGGAAAAATAGAGAAAATATTCACTTCAAATGTTATCAAAGCAGAAAGTTGTCCAACATTTGTATAAGACCTCTACTCATATTTGAAACTTTCAATCCTTATGCTCTTCCTTTCAGAACATGTCCTAAGCCTATGTTTCATCCTATCTAACACACATTGATCTTAGATGGAACATAGCCTTGATGAGGATATAAATAAGAAGGAATTAAGGTGAACTATTATCAATAAATCTTGGTAATGGCATCCATTCTAAGGGATCATATTTTTTGTCTCATGAGTTCTTAAAAGAACTTATGTGAACCATTAACATCTTTGAAGTAAGTCACATAATGAGAGAATTTTGTTTGATACCATTTCTCTAAGATCTTTATTTCTGAGTACAATAGGAATTTGAGGTGAAGACATCTTTCGAATGGAGTATAAGCATATCTATTTAGAAGTCTAGATTCATGTAGTCTGTACAAACAGGCAGTTTGAGATGAAACTGGAATAAAATGGCTTTGGTATATAAAAAAGTTCCCAATTAGTATTGATATGTTATAAATTACAACATCGTTATAGGGTTTTTCTTGAATTTTGTAACACATGCATTTTTAACCTAAAATTTCATAAGTTTATATTTTGCAGCTTCAAGAGCTAATCCAAAGTAAGTATATGACTGGTCATAATTTTTTAAGATTTAATTAGGGTTTTCTGATTTTGTAGGAATCAAGATTGTAATCCAATGGCCGAGCTTGATGGAGATAAGAATTGAAGTCATTCATGAAGTTTCCTAGTCTAACTAGGAAACATAAGCTAGAAAAACCTAAATGTCATCAATTCAAGGTGTGATGAAGGTTCAAGACTATCATAGGGCAAGTAAAGGAGCAATTGGAGAAGCAAAAGGTGACTAGAAATCTATCATGCCAAGCCATGTATTTCTACCACCTTTTCATGGGAGCCATTCAAGCTAGTTGGCCATTAAATCCTTGCGACAGGGTGGTAAACAGCATGAGCTACTCAAGTCGTAAAGTCAAGTAATGAAGCTACATAAGCTACTAAGGAATGAGCCATCAAGCCAAGGATGAATCCCACATGGAGCCACACAATTAGCACATCAAAACACGTAACTATTCTATGTTAAAAGTGTTATCTTTAAGGGGTTTTGAGAGGGAGCCACCTTCCCGCCACATAAAATTAGGGTTCCATGATTTTACCTTAGAGAGGGATCCACCTTCTCGAAGGTGATGCCTCCCCCTTGATTAGATGATTATTAAGGTGGTTTCCTAATTAGGAAATCCCTAAATCTATCTCCATTCAAAGCATATCAAAACCCTGAGTTTTTTTCATCTTTTTCCTAATATATTTTTTTCTCTCTCTGTTCTAACCAATCACCATATGATTAAGGGAGTGGAATTCCACCCACCATCCTAAAAAAAAGAGGCTCATGCCTCCTTCCCCAACTTTCTCAAATTAGAAACTAGCAATGTCATCTCTTATGTCATCCTTGAGTACATCATCTTCCACCTAACTTTCCTCCTTCACTATAAACCTAACATTCCTCATTCAAAACCCTAGATCTACGTCTCCTTTCCTCTTTGATCTAGCCTTTCCTATGTTAGAAACCTAGCCATCTATAAATTCCCCATGGTTCCCTCATTTTCATCTAAGTAGAGGTTGGGTGAGACAACCTTGAAACATTGCACTCTTTGCTTAGTTTTCTAATTATTTCTCTTATTAATTTCTCTCCAATTTAGGCTAGTAGTTTGCTTTTATTGTTTTAGTTCCATTGCCTTAGTTTCCATTGTTTGCTTTTTAGTTCTACACTCATCTTTCCACTTAGCTTTCCCTCTTTTCTTTGCTTCACTTTCATTAGTTTTTCTTACTTATTCATTCAAGATTCAAGTTAATTCTTCATTGGAAGTGACAGCCAAAAGAAGAAATAGCTTGCATCTTGCTTTTCCCCTAAGACATTTAATGTTTTTCCCCTTCAATTCCACTCAGTTTTAGGCATTTTTTTCCATAGTTAGTTCAACCATCTAGCCATCTTTTCTCTCAAATTCCTTTTTAGGTTTTCTTTGCATATCATCATACTTTAGATTGAGAGCTTTGGATTGGGTTTTTGTTGTTTTCTAGATTAGATTTTAGGGCTTAGTTTCCTCTGCAATTTCCAAATTTATACCCTTGTTTTATGCACAAAATTTTGATGTAATTTGGCATTAATGCAATGGAATTCTTTGAGGATTCTTGTTGTTGAATGTTTCCATTATCAAATTAATTTAGATATAGGTTGTTATCTTGAATAAAATTTATTATTTCAATTGCCTTATATGCTTGATTTAAATTGATGTTCTTAAGTACTAGAAATCTTGAATTTTTCTCCTGAATCTTTATGCTTTGTTTCCAGCCATCAAAACATCTTAATTGCTTGAATCCTTATAAACCCATTTTTAGGTTTTTTATTAATTTCATAGCTTAGGTTATAAGTTAATTTCCATTTAAAGCATCAAATCTAGTCATCATTCAACCTATGAACAAGTGCACAATCCATGGTTCATGCACATGGTCCTAGGTTAATCTCCTCTTTGATTTTTGTTTAATTTAGTTTCTTAATCTTGTTTTAGTGGTTGTTATTTAGTTGTTTGCATCTTAGTTTAGTTCTAGAAAGCTACACTTTTAAGTTTTAGAAAGTTTCATTTTTAGAAAGTTTCTTGTTTAAGAAAGTGTTAGATTAGGAAAGTTTCCTTTTTAGTAGTTTCCTTAAATTAGTTGCTTAGTTTAATTTATGCTTGTTTTGCATTAGTTTATTTTTATAAGTGCATGTTAGTTAGGTGTTTTTAATTCTATAGCTTAGTTTTAATTTTAGCAAGTTTCCTTTAATTGTAGATTCTAATTTCATGCATTTATTTCCTAGTTTAAATTTAAATAAATTCACTCTCTCTCTCTCTCTCTCTCTCTCTCTCTCTCTCTCTCTCTCTCTCTCTCTCTCTCTCTCTCTCTCTCTCTCTCTCTCTCTCTCTCTCTCTCTCTCTCTCTCTCTCTCTCTAGCTGAAGTTAAGCACTTTAAATAAGGTCTAATTTGTGAGAGTCTTCGTGGGTTTGACCTCTCTCGCATGCAATACTACCTTTATTCACGTGATTGCTATTAAATTTTAAAGCTACGCCAATTAATGTATAAGTGCATATGCTATTACAAATCAATTAAGTGAATGAAGTATTATTTCATTATAATTAAATACCTTATGATGAAGCCAAGTAGTGAAGGAATGACAATACTCATCTTGCAGACACTTTTGTTTCTTTGTATCTATAGGATGCCACTCTTTTAGGAGGTCCATGAAATTATATATAACATACTACAATGAATTACCCTTGAATATATATATATATATATAGGAAAATGTGAAAGAAACCTCAGAGAGAGCATTAGTTACTTAGTGTATGGCTGAACTTCATTCACATTAATATTTTATAAGACATAAAGGTGTGCTTGGTCCCATTTCTTACAATCAACAGTCAATACATGACCACTTGAGAGAGGGTCAATGACTTTTGGATCATTAATTAATCCTCCTGATCATTTCTTTCTCTAGATTCCATTAGCATCTACTCTTAATAAATAATCAATATAAAACTCCACTACTTCTTCTTCAATTTAATATTTGGCGATACATCTCTCCAACTGATTGTGATTTCCTACATACTCTTTTAACACCTTCATGTACCTCTCAAATGGGTACATCCATTGTAAATAAATGTGTCCATATAAACTAATCTCACCAATGAGGTGCACTATTAAGTGTATCATGATATCGAAGAAGGATGGTGGAAAAATTGTCTCAAGCTCACATAAGGTTGTTATTGGATACTCTTGAATTTCTAGTAATTTTAAAGTATCCACCACCTTCTTGCATAGAGCATTAAATAAGTAGCAAAATTTAGTAATAGATCATTTAACTTTATCTAGAAATACTTAAAGTATTGCTACAAACTAAAATTATTGCATCAATGCATGGCAATCGTGAGACTTCGTCCTTAATAGTTTCAACTCTTCCATAGAGATAATTTTTTTAAAGCTTGAAAAGTACCCATCTGGGACTTGAATCTTTAACAGGGTTTTACACACTATTCTTCTCGCCTCTCTACCAAGCATATAATTTGCTTTTGGAAAATATGTTCCTTGGCTGCCCCAATCCTATGGGCACAACATTCTCTTCAAACCCATTTTCATGAGATCCATTCAAGCTGCAAGAATATCCTTTGTTTTTCCCAGCATGTCGAGGAATGTACCAGTCAAGCTTTTATAGACATTCTTCTCAATATGAATGACATCAAGCATGTGTTAGATATGCAAGGATTTTCAGTACACAAGTTCAAAGAATATTGCCTTCTTCTTCCAACAACTTTTAGAGTTACTTCCATATGTACACGAAGTTGCCTTCTTCTTCCCCCATGAGATATTAAGGTTCTAAACTTGTTCCAATAATTACCATCCAATCAACAACTTTGGAGGTGTCCTAGTCTCCAAATTACCATTAAATTTTCCTTTTTTAAAATGGTATGGATGATTCCTATGCAACCATCTTCTTTGGCTTAAGAATGTCATCTTTCTACCATGTTGAAGTTATATGGTACATGTTTGATGACTACAAATATGACAGGCATTGTGTCCCTTCACAATGCATCCCTCCAAATTACCATGTGTAGGGAAGTCACTTATTGTTCATAATAGTATAGCCTTGAGGGTGAAAGTCTCTTTCTTGTATGCATCATCAGCTTCAACCTCTACTTTACTTCCCACAATGTCTTACGATCACCATTCAAATAAGCCAAGTACATGCTAATGTCATTCCTAAGATGCTTTGGGCCTGATATTAACATAATTAGCATTATGAACTTTCTCTTCACAACAATAGTAGAAGGATGTAACAAACTATTATAATAGGCCAACAATTATACCTATTGTTCATAGAACTAAGAGGATTAATCCCGCCTACAGATGTTGCAACTCTTCAGATTTTGGTTTCTTTTCCAAAATTGGGCTGTATGAAGTCTATAAGCTTCCATGCTACCATGCTAGGATATTCACTAGATGGTGTAAGTACTTGTCACCTACTCTCTCTCCTCGGCATGCCATACTAGTTTTCTTATTGTTTCTTTAATATAAAATGTTTTTTAAAACCTTAGAATAGGGGAAAAATACTATATGACCTTTACATGAACATCTTTCACTTGTTGATCACTTAAATTCTTTGTTAGCTTCCATCTTGAATGTTCGCATGTTGGGCATGCAGTTTTATCTTTGAGCTCCTTCCTAATATAAGATGCAATCATTGGGCATGTTGACCTAGCCAGTTTGTTCTCCTTCAACAGCATTTAACCAATCACCTTTAACAATTATGTAAAACCTTGATCTATAAAACCAAATCTTGATCATTGTAATGTTATAACACTGCAAACAACTTGTATAATTTGTACACCCAATGTACAATTTCTCATCAACTTCCTCCATTGTAATCTAGAATTGTTTAGGGTCATCCTGGAAGTCATCATAACCACTCAAAACATCAATGCAATTGTACTTTTAATAACACTTCCTACAATGGCTTCACGATCATATACATATTTTGCCCTTATCGAGGGCCTATAAGGAATTTTCTTTCCATGTAATATCCAGGGCAATAGCTTTCATCAACTCCATTGAAGCATAAATATTCTCTTAACTTGCATACAATAACTTTTTTCGGGTTTTCACATCTCAGCCATGAATATCACATCTGATTGCATTCCCTACCTACCCAAGTGCAAAATCTATGAACTTTTATATTCCCTCATATTCTGTTGATGATCTTTCCACAATCATCCAAGCATATTTGTCCATTTTGTCCAAAATTTGATGTTTATATGCCTACGAAGACTTTCTAGACATGAAAAGATTAATAAAATTGGGGTTAGGCATTAATCAAATACTTGGTGTGCACAGAAAATGTACATATAATTAGCATATATATTAGAAGACGCAAATTTTCATATATAAGATTGTGACAAGAAAGAATGATGCAAAACATTACCGATCCATACACACAGGAAAGAAAAGCTTTAGGAAAGGAATTTTATACCCCATAAACATCAAATAAGTTACACTTTTGACAAAAACAAGAAAGAATGCGTATCCAAATTGATATCAATAGAGAAAATACAAGTTTGGGACAAAAGCATATGCAAATCCAACTCAATCTTCAAGTTTTTCATCCAAGTAGCCAAAAGTAAAAAAATTACTTGTTAAACTTAATGCTATGTGAAAAAGAATATTTATAAGTATGCTTTTGTAAAACCATCTTATAAAACATGACATTATAGGGCAGTTTCTGAAAACCATCTTATAATTTATGTTTTATAAGATGGTTTTGAAAACTGTCTTATAATGTCACATAGAATATAAAATAGTTTTTAGAAACTATCTTATAAAGAAAGTCTCTAAAACAGTTTCTAAAAATTGCCTTAAAATGTCATAAAGAATATAAGATGGTTCTTGAAAATCAATAAAACTAGCTTACTATGTCGCATTTTATAAGACAATGTTCAAAAATCATCTTTTTTATTTTTTTATAAGATGGTTGTGTTTAAATCATCTTTTTTTTCCTCTTTATATAATACCCCAATTTTAGCAGTGCCAGTGGAAATGGTGCTAATATTTTTTTATTTTTTTTTATCATAACATTGAATGTCTTCATTGATTAATATTAATTGATTAAAAAAATTTACAACTTTTACAATAGCTGTCTAAGGATCAGTGGAAGTCCCACTTAATATGCCTTGATACCTAAGGTTACTCTACAGACTCATCAATGAAGATAGGGTAACCAACACTATATGGATCAAGGAGGGAGTGCTTGTCAATGTCGTTGTTGAAGTACCATTTATGGTAGAGAATTTATTACAAGTTTGACAATGGAATCAACTTGAGCATCCTTACATTATCTCCTACATGGGGTAATGCAAATCTTTAATTATAAAATACTTAACATTACATGTTATTTTTTTGTGATAATAATAATTATTTCATTTATGCAACTTTCTAAATGATGCAGTGAGCCTTTTTTAGGTCGAGGATGTACTTTACCATTTCCTTGCACCCCAACATCATTTGTGGAGTGGTGGGCCAATGGGGATAGGGACGCGTATTGATTGTATCTTACAAGGGTTCTTTCGATGCTCTAAGGGACAAGGCTTAATGATTTTCTACTATAGTGTGTAAGTTTTAATTTTTTTTGTCTTCTTGCTAATTTATTCTATACTTAAGGAATGTACTTTAATTATAATTCATGTGATTGTGTATATAGGGCTCATAGGATGCTACTTGTTTTGGATGTATTTGGTGGCCATGCTTTCTTTTTTTATTCTTATGGATCATACTTTTGTTTCACCCCTTTAGAAATCATAAATAAGTAAGCTTTTAATCTTTTCATGTATTATGTATACATAAGTAATTTTTTATCCATATGTAATGCATTTGAAGTATAAATTTGTAGAGCATGGTTAAGATCAGCTAATGTGACTAAGTTGTGCAACCACCAAATCTCATTTGGAAGGATGTCAAGGTATTAAAAATAGTTAATTACTCTCTTTTATAACTAATTAAACTTATGGTAATATAAATGATATTTATTTATCCTTTTTATTTTCTTATTGCACAATACCCAAGACAACAATCTGATTGGGAGTGCGGGTAGTATGTGCTAAGACACATGAGGACTCTAGTACTCGATGGTATTTGTGTCTCCCAATTAAGAAAGGTAAGACACTTTTTTCTTGTCATAATCTTATATTTTCTCATAATTTTTTATGGATTCCAACTCAAAAGAATGTGCCTATTGAATTAAATATATTGTATTACAAACTCTTGTGCTTACAAAGTGGGTAAACAAGAAGAGCTACTCTAAAGCAAACTTTAATGGAATACAAAGCAAAAGGGCTAAGTATGTAATGAGTTTCAATTCATTGATTGGAGTAAATACATGAATATAAATTACCATATCCACAATAAAGTATTCTTTTCATTGATATGCATGTATTCTCCTAGTTTTCATTATTTTTATTGACACACACACACACACACACATATTATGGGATGAATGAGGGGTATGTGTATGAACTTGTTAATGAAGTGAATGTGAAGGTTGCATTTTCATTGATATGCATGTGTTCTTCTAGTTTTCATTATTAATTTTTATTAAAGTATATATATATTTTATGGGATCAACGAATGAGGAAAACTTGGAGTATGGAAGTAAGTGGGTATATGTTTATGGACTTGTAAATGATAAAGTGAATATGAAGGTTTCATTTTCTTAATATACATGTGTTCTTCCAGTTTTCATTATTTTCATTGATATATATTTTATGGGATCAATGAATGAGGAGAACTTGGAGTGTGAAAGGAAATGGGCATGTTATAGACCTGTAAATGAAGTGAAGGTGGAGGTTGTAATGAAAGTGTTATGGTTTCTTTTATCAAGTCTTTTCAAGATAGATGTAGATGGATGATGAATTTGGATGTTTTATACACCATGATGGAGGTGAAAGTATGTTTCTTTTTCATGTATATAGAGTTTGCAAGAACAATGTAGTAAATAATACATTGAATGTACGCATATATACAACTAGTGATTCAATGCAAATAAAAGAAAAAAAAAATAGGAACTTTTAAAGTCTTTTTTTTTTTCAAAATGACTTGAAAATGGCTATTTTTTAAGTTATTTTTTCAAGTCATTTTTAAAAATGCCTTTAAAAAAATTTAAATTCATTTTGAAAAAAAAAATTACTTATAAAAATAGTGGTTTTTAAAGTCATTTTTAAATTGACTTTAAAAACAACAATTCTTAAAGTTGTTTTGAAATCAACTTTCATTTTTAAATGACTTTAAAAGTCAAAGTCACTATTTTTAAGTTTTTAAAACCGACTTTAAAAGTCATGACTTTGAAAGTTGTTTTGTAACCTACTTGAAAAATCACGACTAGTAAAGTCGTTTCTTAACCGGCTTCTTGTCGTACCAATGTTCCAAGTCGGTTCCATAGAAGTTGATTTATTGACCAACTTCTATTAGTATTTTTAACCTATTTTAAAAGTATCATGTGTAGTCGTGATTGGATGCACTTCAATAATTATGTTAGATTGTTTGTTTCTTGTAGGCACTCATCCAAGCTTCCCTAGTGCAGAAAAATGGTAGACAATTTATTTTAAGGATAGCAACAATACGTTTTGGTCTCTTTCAATTTATATTGTGGAATTTGTTTGTAATATGCTAAAATTGTCATTACTTTCTTATAAAATCACAATTAAAGTTGATGGCAAAGATAAAGCAGATGATTGAACACAATGATGGCCATATTTGGGGACAAGATTTGAATGGTTCAATAACAATCAAAAAGAGCTTTTACTACAAGAATATTGCATATATCCAAATGTCAAACTCCTACTAATTCTTAGCCAACAAATGCAAAGCAAATTTGGATGTAAGAGAGCAAAATATCTCTCCTAAAATATGCTTGGTCATAGGTTCGAGTCACCTACTTTCTCATTTGGGTAGGGATTAGATTTATGAGTGTGTATGAGTGATTTGTTTTGTAATTCTTTGCTTGTAAGAAAATAAACTTAAGTCTAACTAATCATAAGAAGAAAAAAAACCCTATATTTCCATTGTACGATATTCACATAATAATAACAAAACATGCCATCTAGACCCTAGAAGAAAAAGAAAACACACCCATGTTCACCACTGACAGTATATCGCCTCCATCCCATCTCTTGGATAACCTACTTAACAATCAATGTGGACATTTGAAGCATAAACATAATAATCGTCGAGCCAAGGTATAGTGAATAGATGTTGTTGCAACAAGAATAAGAACAAATTATTCTAGAATAGTAAAAAATTTCAAAGCTATTTGCAATCTTAATCCATGATTCCTATTTCTATGACAAACAATCTAATAAAATTCTAGATGTCAGCTCAACATATACACTTAGGGCTACCAAGTGGATTGGATTATCCAAAATCTAATATGATTCAATCCTAATAGATTGGATATGGATTTTAAAAATCAAATTGGAGATTAGATTGAATTCAAATTTTAAAATCCATTTGAAATTATTTGGATACAAATTGAGTTACAAATCCATAAATTATCTTATTCAATTTGTAATTTTTACAAGATGAAAAGTATGTGTATACTTTTCATTTATATTTTTGTTAAAGATAGGAGCATATTTGTCTTTTTCATATATAATTATAGACTACAATACTCTTTTAACTATGCATGTAGTTTGGATTATATAACCTATTATTTTAAGCAAAATGGGCTTCTTACTCATTAGATTATACACATTAAAATCTAAAGAATGGGATTGTGTGAAGCTAACTCTCTCTCTCTCTCTCTCTCTCTCTCTCTCTCTCTCTCTCTCTCTCTCTCTCTCTCTCTCTCTCTCTCTCTCTCTCTCTCTCTCTCTCTCTCTCTTAGGGCTTCTCATCTTATTTGCTAGGCCATACAAGGTTTTCTCTAGATTCACAATGCTAAGACATATATTCTTGGATTCTTTTTGGATGACTATATGATACTAGTCTCTTAATTTTCAAGTCTTTCCTTTGAAAGCTAGTAATTAAAGAGCTATTATGTATGGCTCAATTATAGAAATTTCAGCAGTTGAAATTGTTTGGGCCTTTAATCAAGTAAGTCCTATTTGTAGTTCTTCCTACCCATATACATCGGAAAAAGAAAAATGCTAGCAATCATGTAATAACTCATACATCATATAACTTTTAAAGCCTCCATTTGAGAAAATTACTACAAAAGTAAATTCAACATGAAGACTCTTAATAATATTTATGTCCTCTTAATTTAAGAAAATTGCTACAATTGTGTTTTTCTTAACTATAAACTAGATTGGGGTTATGAAAACTTGATCTCATAACTATAATTCTAGTTGAAACAGATGAAAACTTAATCTCATAACTATAATTCTAGTTGAAACAGAAGTATATATCTTCTCAAAGAAACCCATGGATAATCCAAAACATAACCAAATCAATTGGTATTAGATTTGGCTTGAGAGTAGTGGAACTAAATCTGGTTCGTTGGTTGCAGTAACTGTTTCATGTAAGTGCAAGAAGCAAGTGACATTTGATTGGCCAGGAAAAGTAAAAAATAGAAAACGTTAGAGGGAATGATAGTTAGAAACTTTTTCTCGGGCAATCAAATGTCACCTGCTCTTTACACCTATAGCCATGTGTGTGTGTGTGTGTGTGTGTGTGTGTGTGTGTGTGTGTGTGTGTGTGTGTGTGTGTGTGTGAGCAGTAGTAATTTTAGCTATTTCATATAAGTTTAAAAGAGCAGGTGACATCTAATTGGTTGGAAAAAAAGTAGAAAATAGAAAAAGTTAGAGGAAATTGCAGTTAAAAACTCTTCCCCAGCCAATCAAATGTCACTTCTCTTTACACTTGCAACTCCTTGCTCAAATTACCACTCCTCTATGTGTGTGTGTGTGTGTGTGTGTGTGTGTGTGTGTGTGCACGCACGCACGCGTGTGAGCAGCGATAATTTCAACTATTTTATGAAGGTTTAAAGAGTAGGTGACATCTGATTGGTTGGAAAAAAGTAGAAAATAGAAAAAGTTAGAGAAAATTATTGTTAAAAACTTTTCCCTAGCTAATCAAATGTCACTTGCTAAAATTACCACTGTGTGTGTGTGTGTGTGTGTGTGTGTGTGTGTGTGTGTGTGTGTGTGTGTGAGCAGCTGTAATTTTAGCTGTTTCATGTAGGTTTAAAGAGTAGGTGACATATGATTGGTTGGAAAAATGTAAAAACAGAAAAAGTTAGAGAAAATTGTAGTTAAAAACTTTTTCTCAGCCAATCAAATGTCACCTACTCTTTAAAACTACAACTCCTTGCTGAAATTACCACTCCTCTATATGTGTGTGTGAAGCTGTAATTTCAACTGTTTCAGTAGGTTCAAAGAGTAAGTGACATCTAATTAGTTTTAAAAATGTAAAAAACAAAAAAAGTTAGAGGATATTGTAGTTAAAAACTTTTTCCCAGCCAATCAATTGTCACCTGCAACTCCTTGCTTAAATTACCACTCCTCTGTGTGTGTGTGTGTGTGTGTGTGTGAGAGAGAGAGAGAGAGAGAGAGAGAGAGAGAGAGAGAGAGAGAGAGAGAGAGAGAGAGAGAGAGAGAGAGAGAGAGAGCGAGAGAGAGAGAGAGAGAGAGAGAGAGAGAGAGAGAGAGAGAGAGAGAGAGAGAGAGAGAGCAACTGTAATTTCAGCTATTTCATGCAGGTTTCAAGAGCAAGTGGCATCTGATTGGTTAGAAAAAAGTTAGAGGAAATTGTAGTTAAAAACTTTTTCTCCGCCAATCAAAATGTCACCTGCAATTCCTTGCTATGTGAGCAGTGGTAATTTCAGCTATTTCATGCAGGTTTAAAGAGTAGGTAACATCTGATTGGTTGGACAAAAGTAGAAAACAGAAAAAGTTAGAGGAGATTGTAGTTAAAAACATTTTTTCACCAATCAAATGTCACCTGCATCTCCTTGCTGAAATTATAGGGTAAAGATAAGGTGATATTTGATTGGCTGGGAAAAAAGTTTTAACTATCATTTTCTTTAACTTTTTTGTTTTCTACTTTTTGCTGGCCAATCAAATATCACATGCTCATTGCACCTACATGAAATAGTCGAAATTACCATTGCTCATAGATATACATATACATACGTACACACACACACACACACACACACACACACACACACACACACACACACATATAAGCACACATGTTAGATACTCTATAAAATGGACATGGAGCTCATTTGAGTATTTTGCCAACAATACGATTGAAGTATGCCAAAGCAACTCCGACTGCCATATGAGATAAGTTTGCCCCACCAACCAACCCAAAGTTGTTATCTGAATAAATGCATAGGAAGATAACTCCAAAAGTTGGTAATCTCTTTCACAAATAAGGCCACAGTAAATTAAATAAACAAATAAAAGGAGAAAAAGGAAGATAACAGAAAAGGAAGAAAGATTTAGGTTTGTACCTGCATGATGAGGAAACTTTTTCTCTTCTTGTTCATCTACTTGCCTTGGATTACCGACCTCCTTGCTCTTTGTAATGATCGAGTAACCACTGTCTCTTGCATGTGCAGCTCATTTATGTAGAGGTTGACTCCCATAGCTAACAGCAGAATGAGCTAGACGCCTTCTTCTCCCAATCTTGGAAGCCAGAAAACTGGCTTTGATGTGATAGTCACTAAATGTTTCTTTGAAAACGATTGTCACTAAATAACTGTGCTCATTAGAATGAGAAATCTCCATTATCATCCCTTGCTTACAGGGTTCCCGGTTATTCAATTCCCAGTTTGGTCTGATAGAGCTATGCCAGTCTCTAATCTATTTTTATGTAACATTTCTCCTTTCTGGACTGTAGAGTTTCTGGTTGACCTTTATGGTAGTGGGCAATTTTGGTCCGCTTACTATCTACATGGAATGAGCTTTTCTGGTTTAAGTGATTCGCAGGAAAATCAAAGTTGGAACTGTTCATTATCCTTGACTGTATTTTGACCTGCAAGATTCCCATGCATCATTGCAACCGATTCTCCAACAAATGAGCAACATATAGGCGGGGTCCTTGTTTTTTAGGATCAAGAGGGTTCATCCTTTGGGCCTCCTTTCATGTAGTTCATTCCCCTGACAAGTTATTATCGATTGATCCTAGCTTATTTTATTTTGAATTGTCAAATAAGAATCTCTGTCTAGTGTTACACATTTTCTTTTGCTTTCTTGATGCATGGTGAGTCGACCTTTTATAATTCGGGCCAATAAAAAGCATTATCATCCAACAGAGTTTTTTGGATGATTACCTGTATAAGTAGGGCCAAGAACATGATAGTAGGGATCAGCAAAATGTGAGCTGCATTGTTCATTGTAGATGATTGGCATATACTCTGATCTACCCGCTAAGATTACAAGTGGGGCCCGGATTTGGGTGAAGTAAATAGTTCATCATTTGGCCGATTCTTAGATACTGTTGCACAAGAAATCTTTTCCATTGAATGATCCTAGCCATAGAAGAAAAGGTCAGATAGGCAAACGGATTGTTAAGATCGCCCTGTAGAAAGACGAGGATCTTTATCGAGAATGTGGCTCGATCACCTAGTTGTCTGGTGATCCAGCCTATTCATCTCCCGGATAGTTTGCTGCATCAAATAGTCCCACCCTTTGATTGGTCAACAATTTATCTGACTTGTCCATTTATCCCTCAAAAGAAGAGCCAATTTTCAGTTATATACATATTATATATGTATCATAAAATTAATTATATCCTATAAAAGCCGATGAATTCCATACAGGTGGTAGAACTAATATGTTTCCGGTCCAAATTTGGGGGAAAAGATTGTAGGATGAAGTGGTTCCCACTTCAAAAGTCAAAAAGTAACTCAAAGGCTAGGATTCTCTGACTGCAGTCATTTGTTGATAATAAAGAGAGAGGTACAGATCACCGTTGATCGCCGACATGCTTCATATCGTCCGGCACGTTACCGCATCGCCGTGGATGCTTTAAAAATGAGAGTGGGGAAAGGAAAGCCGGTTGTTCAGGTTACCAGAGAAGATGTCAGATATATCGTTACTATTAAGTTCGCGACTTCGGGAAAAGTATTTTTTATTTTTTATTTTATCAGCTTAGATAATTTTGCGGTCACGATGTGTCGCTTTCACCGGAGGTATCGATGGACGGCTCCGAGATCCGTTTGTACATAAAAATCTTGTTCCAGTTGATGCGGTCCAAACCCACGACAAACGGAAACCCTTTACGACGCGTCTCATCGTACGGATGAAATAAATTTCGAGTAGGGGTAATATCGTCTGATTATGAGCTGTATTTTTTTCTTTTTCCTCTTTCTATGGGGGTTTTCCCAAAAATATTACTTTATTTTAGTAATTTTATAAAAATATCTAGCATTTTATTAAATTTTGTAAATTTGTTATTAAATTTTTGTAAGTTTTATAAAATTACCATTCTGTTAATTTGTTCTCCTTTTTCTGTTATTTTTTTAAATTTTCAATATTATCCTCATTTAAAGTCAAGTAAATAAGATGTCAACTTTTGACACTAAATTTAATAACTTTTTAATGAAAATTTTTAATAAAATTTGATATCTAACACAATTTGATAATAAGAAAGCTAATTATATATTAGAATTTAAAAAAAAAAAAAACTAATAGTGAGATATCTAATTGCAAACATAACATGTTCATCAACTTATGCAACAGTATTTGTTAAGCTTTTTCAATAAAAATGAACAATTTAAACTTTAATTTCTTACTAAAAATTAATATAAAGCTCTTTCTTACACAAACAAATTAGAATGTAACTAATGCTTTGGATCAATGAAAAATATATTAAATTAAAATTTTTAATTTAAAATATAAATAAAATCCTGTTAGTATATATTTAAAGAGAGTTGGGGATGACATTGAGGCATAATTTTCTACGATACCAATATGTCAATTTATGCCGTCTTGTCTAGTAAAAGAGGTGGGACCAAATTATTCCGTGATCCAAACCATAGAAACGCCCCATGATGAACTCTCAAAATTCTTGCTGGTCCCACGACCTTAAACCTTTGATTAACAAGATTATTTCTTAAAAGTTACAATGGTACTTCGTCCCACCTGAACGTTACAATATGAACCAGTCATCAACTGGACCCTAAATTATAAATCATATATTATCCTAAAACCACATTCACCATACGAAATACCTAATCACGCTCATCAAATTAGGGTGATCTATTGAGTTAGCTAGCCGCATGAAGAATGGGATCCACTTAAGTTCATGAATGGCAAGATAAACGTTGCATAGAAAAATTAAGGCTAAGATCTTTATTTCTAGAACAACCCCAGTAGAGCTTTCCAACTACATAAGTTTCATGCCCATGGAACGATTATGAGAGTGACAAATTTGAGTTACGTGTAAGTCCATAAAAGTTGCCTGATATGAGCCAGCTAGTTTTTGACTCGCAGGGACGAAACGCGAACTTTAGAGTTCTGAGTGCAATAATGGGAGCGGGTGTGATAAACGAGAAGACTTGCCTGCTACTTACCAAAAGAAATAAAACAAAGGCTGTGATGTGATGGTTGGACATTGATACTGTGCAAAACAACTCTCATTTAAGCTTTGATTAGACCACAATCGGTGAGTCTGCTGTAACTTTTTCTTGCTGTGTTGTTTTTCTAACTTGTTTGCTGCAAATAATTTCCATACTCCAAGCATTTCTCCCCTCTTAAACGTCTGTTGTTGGACTTCATGTTTTGGATCTCTCAGGTCTAACAGATAGAGTCACAAATTGAGTTTCTTTGTATGGCATTAGCACTATTAAGCATAGCCACAAAATTCGATCTCCTAATAATTGAAATTTCCTTCCAAGATAAACAGACTTTTTTTTTCTTTTTTTGGTTTTTTCAAACTGAATAATAATGTTCTTAGTCACTTCGTAGCTACTTCTCATGAAATAATTAGCAATTTAAATTCAAATTTTAGAAGTTTAATTGACATCTCGACCTTCTTTTCTTTTAAATTATTGCCTTTTCTTGTGATGTTTCCCTAATCTCTTTCCCAACATTTTGGCTCTTTTTTCGGATGTGTCTTGCCAAATAATTCCTAATAGATATGGACCTTCGTAACAATGCTTATAAATAAGTCATTTTGATTTCGAAAATAAATAAGAGTTGGTGCTCATCTGGTTGCATTTGTGTTTAACTGGGTAGATTTGCACCTCTTTATATTTCACATTAAACGTGAACTGGATTACCATTATGTAATAGAACACGATTGTGGGACTAAATTAACCATGTTTGTTCTTGTGGTATGAAATGGACCATATTTGGGTTTATAAACACTCTTCTTAATGTTTATTCAGTGTGCTGTATGCGTGACATGCAAAATGATGAAGTGGTTAGTATATTTAGTATCTAACGGAGAGATGATCTTGCCGCTCTCCTGCGTTGATAATGGCACAAATGACTCACCCTTTAAAGCATAGTGCATATTGGGAAGGGTATTGATGTATCCTCAAAAATTAAGGAATTCAAGCAAAAATTCTCTCTAAATTCTTATACCTTGGAATCGTTTTGTACCTCCTCAAACGTACCAAATTATCAACTTTTAAGCTATGCATAAATCTAATTACCTTGGTTCTCTTCTTGTTGGAAAACCTAATGTAAGAGTTCTAATTATCTGACACTAATTCATTACGAAGTGAGGTGGGAAGTTAGAGATGCACTTATCTTCCAAGAGCTTGATGCTCCGGATTCATGTCTCATTTCACTACTCTTATAGAATGGAGTACATACGATTCACCTTTTCTTGAGGGTACTAGTATGATACATTTAGACTACAACATTTGCCCTTCCAAAGTGGTCCTTCAAATGAAATGTGATAGTGACCGTTTGAAAGTTTCAATTAGACTTGTTACTTAGTAGACGAATATAAAACCTAGCTAGTAGAATATTTGACTACGATCCTTAACCTATAAGGTCCATTGGCATTTAAAGTATGAATTATGCACAAAAAACTAAATCTAATAGATAGATAGGTAGGTAGATTGATAATCTTGGGCTCTAATGCTCTTTTAAACATTAATCTAAAGAAAATTTTAAAGCATAGTGTATATTGGGAAGAGTCTTTATGTATCCTCAAATATTAAGGAATTTAAGCAAAAATTCTCTAAATTCTTATTTCTTGGAATCATTTTGTACCTCCTCAAACTTACCAAATGATCAACTTTTAAGTTAGGCTTAAATTAATTACCTTGGTTCTCTTGTTGTTGGAAAAAACCTAATGTAAGAGTTCTAATTCTCTAGCACCAATTCACTGAGAAGTGAGGTTAGAAGTTAGAGATGCAATTATCTTCCAAGAACTTGATGCTCCAGATTCATGTCCTGCTTCACTACTCTTATAGAATGGAGTATGTACGGTTCACCTTTTCTGATGGCACTACTATGATATGTTCGAACAACAACATCTGCCCTTCCAAAGTGGTCCTTCAAAAGAAATGTGATAGTGACCAATTGAAAGTTTTAATTAGACTTGCTACGTAGTA
Organism: Warburgia ugandensis; assembly: GCA_035236585.1. Classification (NCBI taxonomy): domain Eukaryota; kingdom Viridiplantae; phylum Streptophyta; class Magnoliopsida; order Canellales; family Canellaceae; genus Warburgia; species Warburgia ugandensis. The sequence goes on from CP141138.1 coordinate 41,025,928, forward strand.
GACAAGTATAAGACCTAGCTAGTAGAATATTTGACTATGATCCTTAACCTATAAGGTCCCTTGGGATTTAAAGTATGAATTATGCACACAAAACTAAATCTATAGATAGATAGGTAGGTAGATTGATAATCTTGGGCTCTAATGCTATTTTAAACATTAATCTAAATAAAATTTTAAAATGTATCATCTCATCTCAAGTGTTACCCACTAGTCAACATGACAAGAGATTCAAGTTGCCCATGTGAAAGAGATGGTGTTAGAAGATGTGTGTGATATTCCTTTCAAAAGTGAAGATAATGTTCTATTGCTATCACTTTCCATGTCTTGTGCTCATTGATCCTCATGGCAAAGTAGATATCCACATCTCACGACATAAGCTTGAAATCCAACTAGTACAAACCCAACCAAATGTTTACTATCACCCATCTCCTATCACATGTTAAATATCCAACAAAGTACTACAAGCTCCCTCAAGTTCCCACCTACCAAAAACAAATTTAAATTCTCCTACGAATGAAACATGGACATTCATTATTCCAAGGAGCACAAATCCACACACATAAACAAATTTTTGTATGTATATATACATGTACAAGTCTGTGTGTGTGTGTGTGTAAATATATACAAGAAGTTATAGGGATGACATATAAACTACAAAACTTATCTAAGCATATTGGTGATTGCTTATTGGTAGCAACTCTTAGGAATAAATGGTTGGGATCATTCAAATCAACCCAACTCTTAATTTAATTTTGAGAATTTTCCTTTTGATGTCCTAGATGTCAAAATGCCTAGTAGCCCAGTAGTTTGGTGTCAAGAGGTGCATCTATTGTTAATGCTAGGTTGTAGGTTCAAAGTGGGCAACCTCCATTACATTAGAGCATGGATAGAACTAGGAGAGTGCAAGAGTGGTCTCCTTTGTAATTTTTTGCTTGTACTCCTCATCCCACCGCCATCAAAACACACACACACACACACACACACACACACATGCGCGCGATATATACCATTTTCTTAATTTAATTTCTCATATATTTGCATGTTGTCCTAGTAATCCTCCATGCTAAAGAAGAGAAAGGTGTACATGCCCATTTTTTCATGCAAGGTATAACTTTATTAGTAACTCTAAGCTACTTATCATGTTTAGAACGTCAAACATAGGTAAACTATGAAAAAGTGATACGTTTGAGTAACCCTACCATTTTTTTTGGCCTTTAAAAATCAATAAAAATGGATGGTCTTAAATTTTATCCTAAAATACATAGACTACAACCATCACTAATGTTATGGCTTAGGTCCATAATGAAAGTTTTATCTTGCATAGAAAAATGAGCACTTAAGCCTTCCTCTCTTCTTGAGCGTATAATTTCACCTGGACAATAGACGTTTGTGTGTGCGAAAGAAGTCAAACAAAAAAAGGAAAATCATACAGGATCCCTATATTTTGCCCCATGTGAAGCATGCAATTGATAGTCCATCTGGATTGTTTTATAGACAAAAACATGCAATAGTGAGAAATTCAGTTAAGTGACTAATTGAGCCTGGTCGTGGACAAAATAGTACGTTTGAAAAACACGTGGGATATGTCAAGTCCTAATGAAAGAAAAAATGGTCCGTCAATTGTATGATTTTCATGGACTTCAATGGTATGATTTTCATGGACAAGCATGCAAGACACACCAAGTTTGTCATCATAGTTTTTCATAGATGGGAACAAACTACACGTTCTCTCTTACGTGTTTTAGCTTGGCCGGCATGGTAAAAACCTCGATGTGTTGAAAGCTACAGACACGTCTTTATCGGTGAGCAAACGTCAAACTATAAGTGCTGGAAACTGAAAGCATGAAATGCTCTTTTCCTCTCTCTCAACTGCATCGTACAGCCATCTCCATCAACCTTCTGACAAAATAATATGGCCAGGGAAGGCAAGAGAGAGCGAGGGCGGAAAAGAAAGAGAGGGATGAAAGTTGAAACCCAGAAACTCAAGATGCCTAGCTCAAAAACATCCTCTTATGCTTTCAGGTCCTAAAGCAACTACTCACTTTACCAACCATGGCACAAGCCAACACCCTCTCTCTCCCCTCACTGTAAGGAGTCTGTAATCATGCCGGAACAGGAAAATTCCGGCTGTGCATTGATTTCACCGTCCTACCATTTACAGAAGCTGTGGGTTTGTAACAGACAGTGAGAGTTTTGTATCCGTTTCTTCTCTGATTTTTGTTGTTCTTTTATATCACAATTCATTATAGTATGCTAGAAGTTCAAAAAGCAGGACAAAGGTAAGAAACTCACTTCCCTTTCTGGCTCTCATTCTCTTTCTGTGGTGGGTTTCTTCGCTTTTGATTGAGAGAAGATGAACAGCTCAACTACAGAAGCATCTCACTGGAACACTTCTCCTTCAATGATGTCTTTTGTAGGTTCTGAAACCAACACCCAGAAACCGTTTTGGGATTGGGAGACCAATACCACCACTACCATCCCCACAAATGATAACCACACCCCTTTCATGAACCCATCAACAAGCTTTTATGACTACTACTCTCTTCAAACTCATATTCCTCCTACATACTCCATTAATCCTGAATATCAGACTGGGTATCCCAAAAGGGAAGATGGATGTTCTGAATGCGATGTTGGGAATTATACCAGTGCGAGAATAGGGTTGAATCTTGGCCACAGAACTTACTTCTCGTCTAGAGAATCCGCCGTGATTGATCGATTGTTTAAAAGGTCTCGGGGATTTTATCAAGCAAATCAGGTACCAATATGCCAGGCTGAAGGGTGTAAGACAGATCTAACAAACGCCAAACGTTATCACAGAAGGCATAAGGTCTGTGAATTCCATTCCAAGGCGACTAAAGTTCTTGCTGGGGGACTTGAGCAAAGATTTTGCCAGCAATGTAGCAGGTAATGGAGGGAGATGTTTCAGAAATCAATTTTATTTATTTATGCAGATTTCGGTCAGTGCAGCATTATAGACTCATATTTCACCAGTAGGAAATAAAGAAGTGTTAAAAATGAACTGGTTCATTTCACAATTTCATTCTCTTTCATGATTTTATCTTCCTTTGGGTTCTTTGGGTCGATTTATGTTCTTCAATGTACATATGGGGTGCAATACGAAGCTTATTTCAACAGTAAGAGCTAAAGGGTGTGAGAGATAAACAAGGTTTCATTAAAAATTTCATTTCTATTGTAATGGTCTTCCTTTAGGGGTTATTTTATATCGTCTACTCCCGATTTGGTGGCATTGAAATGTTTTAGATTCAGGTTTCAGGAGTGGGAGTTATAGGGAGCAGAAAATGAACTGAGTTCGTTTCAAAATATGCTTATTTCATCTGGATTTGGCCTTCATATGTCGGAGGGCTTTGATTGCTGAGATTTTTGCACGGTGAATTGATCATCTCCATATTTATTTTTTCACTATTTAATATGTTTGTATTTGGGTTTAGTTCTCCCATCCGTTGCCAAAGCTTTATAGTCTTGAAGATTGTAAGACAGTGAAATGGATCATTCCAATGCTCTTTTTGCTTTCTTTGTTTCATCCTTTTGCATCTTCCTTCAGCTTCACGCTGAAATGGTTTCATTGGAAATCTCTATTCTTTTTCATTGTTTTCATCCTTTTTGTGTCTGCATTTAACTTTTATTTGATGGATAGTTTGACGAACTTAACTGGAGGTTGTAGAATAGTGAAACTTGTTTTTCCAGATGAATACTGAAGTTTGTTTATTTCAAAATTTCATATGTTTCCATTCGTATGATCCTTTTGTCTTTCCTCAGGTTCCATGTATTGGCTGAGTTCGATGAAGTGAAAAGAAGCTGCAGAAAGAGATTGGCCGATCACAATCGTCGCAGACGAAAGCCCCAGCCAGGATCATCAGCTGACACAGTAGCTACATCTGCTGCAACAAAAACTGCTGAAATTAGTACGGATGAGAGGAGACAAACAGAAAAATCAACACTAGGTCTGTAACTCCCTCTCTCTCTTTCTCTCTCTCTCTGTGCGTATGTAAATGAAGAATGAAATTCATCGGGATTGATGAAGCTTCTCTTTTAAAATCGTGTCACAGCCACAGCCAATGAGATGTTTCTCTCTTCGTCCCATCCTCTAGTGATCACTAAAGGGAAAGATCAAGCTCCAAAAGATCACTACTTTCAGAACCAGCATTACCAGATTGTAACGGGAAAATCACAAAATAGCCCAACTCTCTCTCTTGGTGGAATTGAAAATCAGATGAGATACCCACATCATCAACCATTTTCTTCTTCAAGCGTTTGCAACAGAGGGAGTGTCTTTGGTTACTCTAATCAGAATATGTTCTATTCAAACTCAAATGAGGCTTCTGCTTGTCAGTCAACGGCTGAACATAGTCAGCAACAACAGCAGCCGGAGGAGTTGCAGAATCTGCTGCATTTGGGTCGAGCCATGTTTGAAGTGGAGTTGCTTTGATTTCAAGGAAAATCTGTTTTAATGGAACTGAGAGAAACCAAGCTTGAAAATGAAGGTTTGGTGATTTTTATCTGCATAATATTGAGAAAAAAAAAGAAAACCTGGGACTTGTGGGGAACGAGGTTCTTATCCGAGTTAGAGGATTCAAGTTTGATACATAGTGTAACTCTGCGTATTTGAAATCTTTTTCTGTCTCCATGTTGAGAGAGGCAGAGACGCGTGGAGATTAGGGTAGCGGAATGGGGTGGGGATATAGAGAATCATGTGGGTCGTACGCTGTTGATGACAGAAAGGTTCCCACTCATGTCTTTTCAAGTTTCATTTGTTTTTTTCTGATGAAAATTATAAAGTAACAATGTAGAGTGAAAAAGATAAAAAAAAAGCGGAAATGCTCTTTCATAATTTAGAATTTTAAAATACCATGATATATCCAGTTTTTTGTTTTGATATTGGAAGGAAGCTTGGTTTGGCTACCCACTTTTTGGTTGTGGGCGTTGGGATTTATTTGGTGCCGAATAGGGCCAAACCTCACCGGAAAACAATTTGGTATGCCCACTTTTAAATAATCGATCAGCTGGTTAAGTTGGATAGTCTCCAGTGGCTCCAATATCACGTCCATGGGACAATACAAGAAATGGTTTGGTCAGTGTGCGACATCGCAGTCCGTACTCAACTACAAAAGTGTCCTGGTTTGACGTTACAATCGTTCAGAAGCTATCATAATTAGATGAAAAGATCAGATAAGGACATAGATACCAATATGTAGAAGTACGTTGTGTCCTGTAGATGTAGGCCGATAAGACCTACGATACTAAGTGCCTCCTTAAAGTTTATCTTTTCCTATTACGGCCGTGCGTAAGGGCTAATTTACTAAATGTAAAACATTCGGAACGGAAAATGGGATCACAGTTTGATCTATTCCTGGCACAAACTCGAAACATTATCATGTTTCATTGCATGTGTTATCTAGAATCGAACATATGCCTTGTCATAGTTTTCCGAAGGTGCTCTCCAACTGAGCTGCAAAGGATAATAATTGGGTGAATGATATTCGCCCTAGCTAGCTAGCCATCAAATCACTTACTTTTGAGAATAGAAAAATGATCACACGTTGGTGGGTAATAGGTGAGAGTAGTAAGCCGGTAGCCTGTTATTTTGGATGTGACTACTACTAAACTCGAGAACCCTATTGCGTCTTATCTTTTTTGAAATTAATGGGATGGATATGCATCGTTTCCACTTCTTGATCGAAGACTATAACATGAATTAGGTGAGAGAGAAAGGAAAAGTTACTCCTTTATCGTAGATATTTTATAAATTTCTAGCATCTGACTGTTGGGTTTGAGCACTTGGTCAAGTTGGTTATACCTCAATTAAGTTCCACGGACAAATGTTCCTAGGAAAAACCTGCCGAGGAGAAGATTTCGACTAGGGATGGCTAGGTTGGGTCGACCACAATTTTGCCAACATCAACCTTAACCCTAACCTTAGGTGATAGTTTTTTTTACCCTAAAACTGTTCTAATTAAAAAATTACTGTCCAAAACCCTAATCTATACGGGTCAATTTGTATTAGGTCTCCTAGTTGACTCTAATACTTGAAATTTTTTTTAACTAAAAGTTTGGTTAATATCAATTATCAAATAATTATATCTTTCCAAGTAAATAATTTCGACCTTATGAGAAATAGGTAGGTGGAAATTATTCCATATATAAGAATATACTTTTATCTGTATAAAAGAATAAAATATTATTTACTTTGGACTTGCTCTTATATTTTAATGGAGCAGTTATGATTCACGGAAGGAGAAAAGTTGTCGTTGGTAGGTTCCAAATGGATTAGATATAGTTCATACCATTATTCCGTATTCATTCCAATAAATTTCATTGGTTTGAATACTAATTCTGGTAGTAGTTTAGCTTTTCATAATCCAAACCATCTAGTAAGGTTCGCATAGTGGATTATCCATTCTATTTGATTTCATTAATTTTTTAAATAACAACTTAATTAACATTACCAAATTGTTAATATAATTGAAAATAAACATAGGACACCTAAAAAGCTTCAATTATCTTAAATCACTATACAATATGCATTGGCACTCTACACTCCAATTATTTGACAAAATCTTGGGTTGTTGCATGAACTAGATAAATTGGTTTTTTTCTTCTTTCTTTTTCACTTTCATTATTTGTTAAAACAATGTAGTTTGGATAAGTAAAAGTGTAAAAGTTATAAATCCTAAATTTTGAATATTTAAGTTAGAATTTTACCATATTTCATATTTTAATATGAATATTTGATATATATGAGTTGACCAATTTTCCACTCACTAATTTGTAGTTTAACAAACAAATTTAGAGGTATTTTAGTGCTATACATATTATTTTTTGGATAAGATAACTTACATATATGAGAGCTCATTTTGCATTCATTAAAAAAAGTAAATATTCAAATCAATTTTGTATCTTTCCATAGATAGAAATTTTCATTTAATATTCTATTTGTTTAAATAAGTTTGGTTTGGATAATGGGTAGCCATTTTTTATTGGCATCTCTAGTCGTGGGAAGAAAGTAGAGGCCTTGTTTTTCCATCGAAAATAGAGGCCTTGTTTTTCCATCTAACAACTTCCTTTATGCGAGCTCTAATCTATTTGAAAATTGCTAAAATGAGCCATCATTAGTTAAATTAGCGGTGTGCAAGGTCTAGTCAGTCCAATTTCAAGGTTGAAAGTGGACCGGACCAACATTTTTAGTCTCTTGTCATGCAAACAAAGACCGAACTAAAACCAATCTAAGTCAAGTGAAGACTGATCGATTGATCTAGCCTTTGAGTTCAAGCATTAGATGAGCTTTTGTGCTATAATATTAGTAAAATCCTAGAAATTGATTGATGAAATGATTTTTTCCATTAGAGGTAAAATTCATAAAGGAAAAAATGATAAATTTCTTTTCTCAAAAAATAAATCAATAATCTTGTCCTTATGTCACATCTAAGGAAAAATATGAATGGCATTAAATGAACATTTCATATAGTAATTAGGGCTTTTTGATCATTTGATAAAGGAAATAGCTTTGCTATTGAGAAATATACGAATAGGGGGTCATCAAATAAAGGGTTAGAAATATTAATTTCTCATTATTTTTATTTAAAAAAAATGTGAAAAGGGGTCATCGTCCTTTAAGTGGTAATGGGTTGGAGAGGAAGCTAACTTGAAGTTATTGTACCATGGCGTTCAGCTTCTTTGGCATGGTGAGCAAATTACTAGCCTGTGTATTTCATATTTCATTCAAGAGAACAAAAAACTGTTTTGGATGCCTTCACCACCCAAAATCCCTATTTGAATCTTGGATTTGCAGCAACAATTTATGAGAGGTAGAATATTTTGAAGGAGAAAATGGCCCAAAAGCAGCCCTGCAGAGCCTAGACCATATAGGAATGTGGGACAAATGTGGAAGTAGCAAGGTCAAGCTTTAAAGGTATCAAGACATTAGAGTGATCATTTCTCTGCAAAACAAGCTAGAATTTAGTCATCAAAGTGTGATGTTCAACCTTGTCATGAGAAAAACTTTATCTCATCATCATCTTCATCATCAGCGTCCACCTTAAGAACTTCATTTTATGCTAGATCATTAGTTGCTATCTTTCCAAGGGTACTACACTTTCTCCTACACAGTAAAGGTGACTTTGTTTTTCAAGTGCCTATTTCCTACTTTTGTTCTAAAGGGTAATGACGATTCAAGTAATGCAAACTATCAGTTTTGAACCATGCATATTGTGCATCAACCCCACTGGTGTCTGATCCTTGTTTCATACAGCTATATTATTGGTCCCTTATGTTCTTCCTTTTTAGGCCTGATTTGTAGGGATAGCAATGGGGTAGGTTTTCGTAGGGCTTGGACCAACACTCTTATTTGGGACTGGGCGAAAACAATGGATCTGTAGGTAGTGGGTCTATAGCAAAGGATCTAGCTAGGGAAGGACCCAACCACATTGACTTGTGAAAATTCAAAAAATGACATTGTACAATTTTTTTTAAAAATATATTGCAAGGCATTCTCTATTTAGGATTTGAACATATAAGCTAGGGGTCAAAATTTTCCCTCACTCAATTTAGTTGTGTCTAGTGTCTCGTACATATTTTTGTGATGTAAAGCTTTATAAATCAAAAGAGAAATGTCTAAATTGAATACTAATTGTCATCCTTTTCTCCACAGAATGAATGATTGTAAACCATTACTAATTTAGATAGGAAATGGAATGCTCAAATGTTGTTTTGGATAGAAAATGGAATGCTTGGCTCCTTACAAATAATGATAAATTTTGCTCTCTCACAATATTACAAAAACAAGTTTAGTTGTAACTTGTTCTCTGCTCAAAGTTCTAGCCATTGGTATGCATTCACTTCCTTGTATCTTGGGATCGACCTTGGATAGTTTTATCTAATGAGGAACCATATTTTTTCTAAAAATATTGATAAAAATAATAATAACAACAAAGATAAATTTTGATATATGTCCTCCCCAAAAGAATTAATTGGGTGGACAGCTCAAAACAAGTTTTTCATATTTTGCCTCGAGCCATAATGATAAAATCAGTGACCATGTTGGAGCAAAGTGGGGTGGGTCAAAATGAATTTTCATATCTTGCCTCAGCATGTAGTAATACATAAAATTAGTGACTGGCAATGAGGAGGGCAGGGCTAGTCAAAAAATGAGTTTTGGATATTCTGCCTCAATTAAGAGTGAAAATTAATGACCTATTGTGATGACTCAGTTTTTTCAAATGCCTTTTAAGAATTATTTTTGAAAGGCGGGGTCCCTATTTGAAAATTTCTTATAGAAAACAAACAGTGAAAATATTTTTCTTTTGAAAATACTTTTTAGAAAACCCTAAGTGTCATATGACCGATCAAAACATATTCATGAGTTTTGAAATCAAACATTTTTATGTTCAAATATGATAAGTCAAAACTTATCATTTTTCTAGAAATTTGTTCGATTACAACCCATAGTCCAATATGCATTAAACTAAACTATTTATCATAGTTACATAACTACTCAGTCATCTCATAACATTTATAAAATATACAGATCATACATGCACTATCTATACTCTCCCAATCTATTCAGATTGCTTGGTCTCAACACTTTTGCCTTTCTCTTCTTTGCATTTATCTATAGAGTTGGTGGGGTGAGTATAGCAAAATATACTCAGTAGGTAAAACTAAGATCACAAATTTAAATCAATGTAAATTGACACCTATGCACTCATGCATATAGTGAAACATCCTTAGGTATGGATCTTAAGGTTTATCAATATAAAATTGCAATATATCATTTGCATACTTTTTAAAAATTACATTAAAGATTTTAGATCAACTGAGTACAATATAAGTGTAAGAATAATGATATATGTCGACATCATAAGAGTACTCATTAAATAAGTGCGCAAAATCAATGATAAATTAGTTAAGTACTAAAATCTTAATTTAAATCACATGTAGGAAAGTCCTTATCAATTTATGTCAAACATATCAATTCTCAGCATGCAAATATAAATATATCAAATCTCAAATCATCTAAGGCATCATCATGCCTAATGGCCAAAGTATCTATGACCCTATTACGTGTGTGTTGCCCAAAAATCAATATGCTACAACTGCCCTATAATGAGACACCACAACACCACAACAAATTCCTAATCGTAGGGATACTATAGCAAGAAAAATATATGGATCACTATGTTGCAGCAATTGCCCAATAGTGGGACACTACATGCTCAAACCTTGACATTAATTGCATGAGACTCATCATTGTCTCATATGGGAGGAGAAAGGATCGCATAGTGTAGCCTTCCCATGATGTCACACTCAAAATCTAGCCACTTGGGCATGGTGTTGAAATATCAACTCTCAGAAGATGGGTGGCCATCCCTATAACCCTCCTATCATAATGTCCACCAAAAGAAAGTGCCCATTTTAACACAAATCCTCTAAAAATCAATGCATGAAAAATTCAGGTACAACTATACCCTCAACAATACATTAGTCACCCATTGATCACATAATCAAATCCAGAGCATAATTTTAAGAATACAAATTTTTTTTCCATTTAAATGCAAATGAGATGTCAAACATAAATAATGCACAAAATTTAGTTAGAAATCAACTCATGAAATGCACCTTATCATTTCAAGTATAATCATAAAATCTCTTTATTTTCATGGAAAAACTGAGAGTTTTTCTTGTTTATAGGACAATGCACATTTAATGCATGTGATGCAATTTAGCTAATAATCATCATTTCATATTTAAATAAAAATGGACACTCTATCTCCTAACAATTGTGGTGACTTGAGTTTTTGAAATACATTTTCGTTAATCATTTTCAAATGGTGGTTGACTAATTTTGCAAATGTTTTGAAAATTTAAGCAGTGGAATTTTTTTTCTTTGAAATTCTTTTCAGAAAACCTAAATGTCACATTTCACTCATATATATACATAATTTTGTGTATAACATATGTTTCCAAAGAAATCCATTTTATTAAAATTGTAGGATCGATCCAGTGGTTCACATACATAGCCCCTTTATTACATCTTATGTCCAAAATACACAAATCAGAATACAATACAATCCTTTCACAAATATACATAATCTTGATCAATAGTATGGTCATTGTCTTCCCATGTCATATCCCTCCATTCCTTTCTTTCTGTATTTGAGATATTGGATTCAAGAACATATCGAATTGTATAATTCAAATGTACAGTATTTATAATAATCATATTCTATATTAATCACATACATCAATTTCCATGAACCATACCATATATGATCATTCAATTATAAAATTTATTCTGTAACATCCACTATGATAATTCCAAACCACTCACCACTATATCGTATGTGTGTGTGTGTATATATATATATACGGTCAAAAACCATGAAAAATAGTCAATATCTCAAATATTAATATCCATACTTAGATATACTAAGTTAATAAATCATTCAGACTTTTGGTGGGAAAATACTCCATCATAGGGCAGTATTTGTGACGACCCGGGTTTTTGAAAACATGATTTGTAAAGTATTTTGAAAGGCAGGGCCCTTAAGAGTGTAAAATTTTTTTGCAAAACAAAGCAGCGGAAATTCTTTTCTTTAGAACTTGTTTTGAAAACCCAAGTCACCACTTCATACATAACATAAGTACAATTTGTGTACAAAATAAAATTCCATTGAAGGAATATACTTTTATTAAACTCCAGGATCCATCCAGTGGTTCACAAGATGACCAAATCTAGTACAATACTTGTCCAAATTACATAATCCAAAACTCAAGCTCACCATACAATAAAACTCTCAACAAATAAAAATACATGTCTTCAAGGGTATACCTTGAAGATTATTCTCTTCAAGTCTCCTATAGTCTTCAGCTCCTAAGTCTCCTTCCCTGGATATGAGATATTGCAACAAGTACAATATCTCAGCAAGCAATGCTTGGTAGGGGATTCAAGAAACATAATAATTAACAATGTAATTCCAATACTTCATAATCTCATTATCCTTAAACATACTCTTTACTTTGTAAGTTATGTATATCTATATACATACATACCCTTCATGGGTAAACCAGTTAAATTCGTGAAAATAGTCAAATATCATTCCCAACTAAGCTGATTAATTCTCTTCATTTTGAGAATTTAGTATTACAGCTAATCTCATACTGGGAATTTCCCTTCTTGGGAAACATTGGTAATATACAATTACCCAGCATTTCATAATGCTATAACATAAGGCATTTCACTATGCCTATTCCCATATGCATCATAGTGCAAAATAATCAGAAAGGTTGCTATGCTGCAGTCTAATCCGTACTAGCGCGCTCGAATAACTGCCCTGTTCACCACTGATACCACGGTGGAAAATATTATGTCACTGCCCATATGGGGGGGCAAGACTTTCATAGTGGTGGCCTTCCCATAATTGCCACCACCCGACTTTTAGCCTCTCATTGGGCAAGGTATCATCATATCATCAAATTTCAAGGAGCGGGTGGCCAAACCCTCATAACTCCTCTAGCAATAGCATCCCCTAGGCTCATGCCTATTAAAACAAACTCACAAGCCTCAAAGCTTGTATGTAAAATATATTTCATATATATCAGACCATATGTCTGTTTACTTAGGGCTGAAATATTTTCTAGTTCCCTATTCACTTATAGTTTAGTCCTTAACCATCTTATAAGTGTTTGGTTGGATCATAAGGTTTTCAATAGATTTACTACAAGTATTATCATTACTCTTGTCAATATAAGATCATGAGTACAATCATGAATATCTCATGTAAATGCATTCATCAAATCCTCCTACCTTTAAGGATTTATCTCTTTTCCCCAATCTTCCATGATCATGACTGATGTATGTAATCTGTACATCCATACATATTGTCAATATATAAATTATGAACAATCCTATTCATCACTAGATCTGATGTTTAGAATGATCTTTAGATCATTCATATCTAAGTATTTTTCTATCTCTAAGTCTTTGTATGTTCATCTCCTTGATCTTGATCTTTCATAGATCCTTTGATTGACAATCTACACATGTTGATAAAGATCAAGGTCCTAGATCTTCTATCATCTAGTTCAGTTCTTGGATCATCCCTATGGAGGATGATCTTGGTTTTCTTCCTTGAATCACCTTTGATCAAGGGTTTGGATTATCTAATCTAATGAACTATAACAAGTATACTAATAAACATACATACTAAGTACAATATAGTGTTCTTATTCTTATTGTTCTTGATCATCCAAGATCTAATGGATCTTATTTGATCGTCCTTATCTTACTTACTGTTTTTATTAGGGTTATGTAATTTACTAACCTTTTATGCTCTTATTATTATTATTATTATTCAACCAGTTAGTGTCTTACTTGGTTGAAGATAATTTATTTCTCACTAGATAACTCCTCCTTATTTCAGGATGACCAGTACTTACCAGTTAAAGTCTGCTCAAAAAGTGGTTAATACAACCCTCATGTAAGGAGGCGTTTAGACCTCTCTTACATCAATGGGAGGTGAGGGAAAAGCACTTGGCTCTTGTATACTCCCTATAACCACAATGTTAAGAGTCCACTAGAGTGGTACTAGCTCAACTTTTGACAAGGTTCCTATGAGCTCTTTACCTTAAGTCCCTTCTCTAATTGATTTTAATTAATTTCCATGGATATGTACGATGTCATCCATGGATGTTCATTATTTTCCTACTTTGGGCCAAGGAAATGATAAATCATTCCTTATATTATCCTACTAACTATAGCCCTTATTAAGTCAAAATCATTCTTTCTTCATAGTTGTCCATGAATTTCTATATTTCATTAGTTTACATTTTTGGTGATTTATGCTCCTTGTATCTTAACAATTGAATAAAATTTGACAATAAGTAAATCATCAACTTGAAAGTATAAATCAAATATAAGTTTAACAACTATATACTAACATTCTTCCTATGAATGTAACTTAAGCTAGTGAAATAAAACTAACATGATCCTAAGTTATGAAACACATCTTATATCATAATGAAATCATGTTTAAATCCTAATTTACACTAACATGATCCTAAGATAATCAAATATACTAACAAATTACTCATTTAGGGCATATCATACTAAAATTTAAAGATTACACTATCATGCTTTCTAATTTAGAACATAAATCACATTTACACTTCTATATCCAATAAAAGACAATTAAAACTTAAAACATAAATCACATTTACAATTCTATATCCAATAAAAGACAATTAAACTAATTTTATTAAGATTATTATAAACCTTTAAATATGATCCAACCATTAGATCTTAGGTATTTTCCTTTAGATTAAGGATTTTAATTACTTTTAGGGCTTTTAATCCATTAAGATCCAAAAATCATATCTACTTGATTTTGTCACATTTCCTCCATGATCTAACTGGATTCCATCATAATATCATCCCTTTAATCCATCCCAAGGATCTGATCATACTTGATCTCATTGATCAAGTGGGTCCCTTTGTATTTTTTTTATTTTTTTTATTTTAGGGTTTTTCTACCATAAAGGGTAGATCCCCTATTTTATCTAAGATCTATCCAAATTAACTATAGATATTACTTTATTACATTATTATATCATCGCTAAAATAAATTTCCAAGATCTGATCACCTCAGATCTTGAAGATCTTAGAAATTGGACACTTATTTCCAAAATACAGAAATAAATTTTAGAAATATTATGACTTCATTAGAAACTAGACATTACAAGATTTCCATAGTTTCTTTATAATCTCAATTTGGAGTTCATATGACTCCACAATCTTAAATTGAAGTTTTCAGCCATTCCTAAGGTCCAGATTTGATCTAGGCCCACCAGAATTAATCTCTCTCAATTGAGGGTCCAAAACTGCTCAGATCTTTCTGAAACTTCTACTCTAGGGGTTTTGGACCATTCTGGATTGATTGGTGGAGTTATATTTTTCATCTGAGCACTCCATCATCATGAATTAAGGGTTCTGTTGTTTACTTTATTTTTACCTTTTTATTACCAAAATTAATTACAGTAAAATAAAAATTACATAAAAAAATACTAAAAATATATGAAAAGGATTTCCACTTACTTGATTGGAGAGAAAACCTCATTTATATGCCCAATTTAAAAAAAATACCTTGTTGATGAAGATATAGCCTAAAATCCACCTTTCTTGCAAATACCGTTATTTGAACCGTTGGATCTTGAAATTTCTTTGGGGGTTTTGTAGAATAGATGTGTTGGGATGTTTTGGATGGTGGAATTGATCAAATTAGATCTAGAACAGAGTGCCTAATTGAATTTAGGTCTCTTGTTCTAATCTAAAAAGAAAAACAAGTTGGAAAGAGATCTAACTCTTGGGAATTTTGGGGTTTTGGAGAGGGATTCTAGATCTAATTTTTCAAAGAGATTGAAGATAATTTCGTGGGGATTTTATGAGGATTTTTGGAAGATTTTTGGGGTTGTATTTATAGGCATTTTGGGTCTTTTTCCATGATTATAATATGTTATTTTTTTAATATAAAATGAAATGAAAGTCTTCAATGCTCCCATGCTTAACTTTTCTTCCCCATGACTAGCTGATCTTTGTTGACCCATGTTTCACATGGGCTTCTGATCAAATTGGTTGTTGGGGACGTGGTGGTCCCCATGTAGGCCCCACATGGTGTAAAAAGTCCGTTTTGCCCTTTATGCATAAAACTTTGGGTTTTATTCCCATGATCTCGGATTTGAGTGTACTTAGTGGCGTTGGATTCGTATTTCTTAGTACATTCTAAATTTTGATGTTTCATATTTTGATTTTTGGGTAAAATTACTATTTTACCCCTTTTGTCCAAAAAATGAAAAACTTAAGGATTTCTCATCCGAATTCGAAATTTGTCGTGCTTACAGTCATTTTGAAGGGTTTGCTGAGTTTAATTTCAATTTTACATATCTTATTATTTGATTATACTTTTATAACAGTATATTTTAAATAACCCTAATATTTCAGCCCAAAATATCTGAAATTCAAACTTTATTGATTTTTCTCAATCAATTTACAAAAATTGGGGTTATTACAATCTTCCCCCCTTACAATAATTTCGTCCTCGAAATTTGTAATACAGTACTTACTCAAACAAACTAGGGTGTGTCTTGCTCATTTCTACTTCCGTTTCCCACGTGGCTTCCTCAATAGAGTGATGTTGCCACGGGACCTTGACTAACGGAATGCTTTTGGTTCTTAACTTCTGTTCCTTGCGGTCCAGAATTCGTATTGCCTTCTCTTCGAAGGTTAGGTTAGGCTTTAGCTCTTCTGGCACCCTTTGAAGTACATGAGTGTCGTCTTGGAGGTACTTCCTTAGCATAGACACATGAAAGACACTATGTATTTCTGAGAGTTGGGGTGGTAAGGCTAATTTGTATGCCACTTGACCAACCCTTTCTAAGATTTCAAACGGACCAATAAATTGAGGACTAAGTTTTCCTTTGCTACCAAACCTCATTACTCCTTTGACAGGTGATACTTTTAGAAATACGTGCTCCCCAACATCAAATTCCAGGTTTCTACGTCTTTTATCTGCGTAACTCTTTTGTCAACTGTGTGCTGTTAACAACCTCTTTTGTATCAATCTGACCTTGTCTATACATTGTTCCACTAGTTCTGACTTTATCAGCCTTCTTTCTCCAACTTCACTCCAACAGGTTGGTGATCGACATGGCCGTCCATACAATGCTTCATATGGTGCCATACCAATACTTGCTTGAAAACTGTTGTTATATGCAAATTCTACTAAAGGAAGATGTTCATCCCAACTCCCTTTCCAATCTAATGCACATGCTCTCAACATATCTTCTAAGGTTTGAATAGTCCTTTCTGATTGACCATCTGTTTGAGGGTGAAATACTGTACTGAGTTTAATTGAGGTTCCCAAGGCTTGTTGGACACTCTTCCAACATCTCGAAGTAAATCTTCCATCCCTATCCGAGATAATGGATAGTGGAATCCCATGAAGTCTTACTATTTCTTTGATGTATAACTTAGCCGCATCATTAACTTATTGGTTTTGTCTAATTGGTAGGAAATGTGCTGACTTTGTTAACCTATCCACCACCACCCAAATCATGTCATGGCCTGCTCTAGTCCTTGGCAATCCCACTACAAAATCCATAGTGATATTATCCCATTTCCATTCTGGAAGTTCCAATGTTTGTAACATTCCAAATTTGGTCTTTGGTGTTCAGCCTTTACTTGTTGACAATTTAGACATTTAGCCACAAATTCTCCTATTTCTCTCTTCATGCCTTCTCATCAAAAGTTTCTTTTTAAATCTTGATACATCTTCCTACTTCCAGGGTGTATAGAAAATTTTGACTGATGGGCTTCTTGTATCAATTCCTTTCTCAGACATGTATTTGAAGGAACCACCAATCTCTCTTGAAAACGTATGCCCCCATCTGTCCTCTTAACAAATCCTTTCTTTTCACATAATTCCTGAGTTGCTGTATCTTCTTCTTGGGCTTTAAGGACTCTTTCTACAAAAGCTGATTTAATTGTGATGTTTGTGAGTAGAGCTCTTGGTTGTCTACTTAATGCATCAGCTACTACATTTGCCTTTCCAGGATGGTATTGGATGGCAAAATCGTAGTCTTTGATATACTCTATCCATCTTCTTTGTCTCATATTTAAATCAGCCTGAGTGAAGATGTATTTGAGACTCTTATGATCTGTAAATACATTGAATTTTTCCCCATACAAATAATGTCTCCAAATTTTCAATGCAAACACTATAGCTGCCAATTCTAAGTCATGTACTGGGTAATTTATTTCATGTTTCTTCAATTGTCTAGATGCATAAGCAATGACCTTCCCATTTTGCATTAACACACCTCCTAACCCTTTGCCTGATGCATCACAGTATATTTCATATCCCCCACTCCCAGCTGGCAAGGTCAATACTGGTGCTGTAGTTAACCTCTTCTTTAGCTCTTGAAAACTATTTTCATAGTCTTCTGACCAAGTGAATGGTACCCCCTTTCTTGTCAAGGAAGTCATAGGAAGAGCTAGACGAGAGAACCCTTGAATGAATCTATGGTAGTATCCTGCTAGTCCAAGAAAACTACGTATTTACATTCTTGTTTTAGGTTTCTCCCAATTCATTACTGCTTCAATCTTGGTGGGGTCCACTTCTACTCCATTCTTGGAAATTACATGACCTAAAAAATTGACCTTCTCTAACCAGAATTCACACTTACTAAATTTACCAAATAGTTTATGTGTTCTGAGGGTTTTTAGTACAATTCATAAGTGTTCTTGATGTTCTTTGATACTGGTAGAGTAAATTAGTATATCGTCGATAAATACTATCACAAATTTATCCAAAAATTCTTTGAAGATTCTATTTATCAAATCCATAAACACTGCTGGTGCATTAGTCAACCCAAAAGACATGACTAAAAACTCGTAATGCCCATATCGAGTTCTGAATGCTAACTTGGATATGTCTTCATCCTTAATACGCAATTGATGATATCCTGATCTAAGGTCAATTTTAGAAAAGACCTTAGCAGATTGGAGTTGATCAAAGAGATCATCAATGCGTGGTAAGGGATATCTATTTTTCACTGTGACACTGTTCAACATTCTATAATCAATGCATAATCTCATTGACCCATCCTTCTTCTTGACAAATATTACTGGTGCTCCCCATGGTGAACTACTTGGTCTAACAAACCATTTTTCTAACAATTCTTGCAATTGTCCTTTTAACTCTTTCAACTCTGTTGGGACCATCCTATAAGGTGCTTTAGAAATTGGAGTTGTACCAGGAATTACTTCAATGGTAAACTCAATTTCTCGGTGTGGGGGTAACCCTGGTAGTTCTTCAGGAAAAACATCTTGGAATTCCTTGACCACTTCAATTTCTGTTATCCTAGGCTGTTCAACATCTAAAGAAACCACTGTTGCTAAAAATGCCTGACACCCCTTGGTCATATGTTTGACTGCCTTCATAGCTGAGATGATGGATTTGTCTAAGTCATTGTGTTTCCCATACAGTGTTAATACTTTCTCCCCTGGTATACTAAATGTGAGTTTCTTCTTGTGACAGTCCATAACTACCCAGTATTTTGCTAACCAGTCCATACCCAATATGATGTCAAAATCCTCCATGTTCAACAAAATGAGGTCTATGTCCATTCTTTTGCCCAATACTTCTAGGGGTACATTATGCAAGTATTCTTGTAGTTTAATTGTTTTTCCAACTGGAGTTGTTACATCTAAATCAAATCCCAAGTTTTTCACTGATAGTTGTATACTAGATGCAAATTCACAAGATATAAAGGAATGCGTAGATCCAGAATCAAACAATACTTTGGCATAGTTGTCTGCTACAAGTAGTGTACCTTCAATTACCGCATTGGATGGTCCAGCTTGGCCGTCAGTGATAGCGAAAACCCTTCCTAGGTGTCGAGGAGCAATTTCTAATTTTGCTTCCTTGACTGCCAATGGTTTGGCACAGTGGGCGGCGATATGTCCATACTCCCCACAATTGTGGCACTTGATTGGAAATTGTTGTGGTTGTTGTTGTATAGGTTGTGGACAAATATTGCCTTGGTGAAATTTTCTACATCTTGGACATGGCTGTCTATTTGGTCTTGGTGCATTGTTCCTTTGATTTCTTTGAGGCTTAAAATTGTTCCAAGGTCTTTTATTCTTCTGGAAAGGCCTTGGGTTATTGTGTCCTCCTCCACTGAACTTGGTAATTTGACCCTTTTTGTACTCATCTTCAAACTTGGAGGCCATTTCTACACAGTCTGTCAAGGTAGTGGGTTTAGTACACAGCACCTTTACTTTTAGCCATGAGTGAAGACCTTCAATGAATCGATCCACAGTGTGTGTTTCTGTGTCACACACATGAGGCGCGAATCTCCTTAGTTGTGTGAACTTGCTATCATAGTCCATCACTGACATATCCCCTTGCTTTAGGTTCAAGAACTCTATCAATTTCCTTTGTTGTACATGAGAAGGAAAATATTTATGGTTGAATACTTCCTTAAATTCTTCCCATGTAGTATCTTCAGAATTCGAGAAGAAGGTATTTTTAGCTGATCTCCACCAAAATGCAACTTCTTGTTTGAATAAATATGTGGCAAATTTCACTTTCAACTCTGAAGGAGTACGTAGTGCACTAAAAGTCTTTTCAACTTCATATATCCATTCTTCACTTTTTTCGGCTTCACCCTTACCATCATACATTGAAACCCTCTTTTGAAATCTCTCCAGCATTTTGTCAATCTTTTCTGGTCCTAATGGAAATTTTCCGACTTCTTCACTTGGTACAAGGGAAGATTGCCCTTGTCCAAGTGTGGGAGTAGCTGGTGGTGGTGTTGGTGTAGTATGTCTCACCTCAGGCTGAGCCTGGGCCTGCGTACTTGGTATTTCTACAAGAGGTGATGAACTCTGGGGTTGTTGTAGGTGAGGAAGGAGGTTCCTTAACATCCTTGTCATCATCTCTTCCATATTACTCATGGTTACTCTCTCCATATTGTCTTCTGGAGTGGTTTGAGTCAGTTACGCCTTGTGACTCTCTTTGGTGGCATCTGCTCATAAACCAAAATTCTATCAGTCCTCTATACAACTATTTCTATCTTAATCTAGACATGGATTATAATCTCCCTTTTGGACATATTTGTCTTGTCTTGTCTTGTGTTGGATGAATGGCTCTGATACCAACTGTGATGACCCGGGTTTTTGAAAACATGATTTGTAAAGTATTTTGAAAGGCAGGGCCCTTAAGAGTGTAAAATTTTTTCGCAAAACAAAGCAAAACAAATTATTTTCTTTAGAACTTGTTTTGAAAACCCAAGTCACCACTTCATACATAACATAAGTACAATTTGTGTACAAAATAAAATTCCATTGAAGGAATATACTTTTATTAAACTCCAGGATCCATCCAGTGGTTCACAGTACAGCCAAATCTAGTACAATACTTGTCCAAATTACATAATCCAAAACTCAAGCTCACCATACAATAAAACTCTCAACAAATAAAAATACATGTTTTCAAGGGTATACCTTGGAGATTATTCTCTTCAAGTCTCCTATAGTCTTCAGCTCCTAAGTCTCCTTCCCTGGATATGAGATATTGCAACAAGTACAATATCTCAGCAAGCAATGCTTGGTAGGGGATTCAAGAAACATAATAATTAACAATGTAATTCCAATACTTCATAATCTCATTATCCTTAAACATACTCTTTACTTTGTAAGTTATGTATATCTATATACATACATACCCTTCATGGGTAAACCAGTTAAATTCGTGAAAATAGTCAAATATCATTCCCAACTAAGCTGATTAATTCTCTTCATTTTGAGAATTTAGTATTACAGCTAATCTCATACTGGGAATTTCCCTTCTTGGGAAACATTGGTAATATACAATTACCCAGCATTTCATAATGCTATAACATAAGGCATTTCACTATGCCTATTCCCATATGCATCATAGTGCAAAATAATCAAAAAGGTTGCTATGTTGCAGTCTGATCCGTACTAGAGCGCTCGAATAACTGCCCTGTTCACCACTGATACTACGGTGGAAAATATTATGTCACTGCCCATATGGGGGGGCAAGACTTTCACAGTGGTGGCCTTCCCATAATTGCCACCACCCGACTTTTAGCCTCTCATTGGGCAAGGTATCATCATATCATCAAATTTCAAGGAGCGGGTGGCCAAACCCTCATAACTCCTCTAGCAATAGCATCCACTAGGCTCATGCCTATTAAAACAAACTCACAAGCCTCCAAGCTTGTATGTAAAATATATTTCATATATATCAGACCATATGTCTGTTTACTTAGGGCTGAAATATTTTCTAGTTCCCTATTCACTTATAGTTTAGTCCTTAACCATCTTATAGGTGTTTGGTTGGATCATAAGGTTTTCAAGAGATTTACTACAAGTATTATCATTACTCTTGTCAACATAAGATCATGAGTACAATCATGAATATCTCATGTAAATGCATTCATCAAATTCTCCTACCTTTAAGGATTGATCTCTTTTCCCCAATCTTCCATGATCATGACTGATGTATGTAATCTGTACATCCATACATATTGTCAATATATAAATTATGAACAATCCTATTGATCACTAGATTTGATGTTTAGAATGATCTTTAGATCATTCATATCTAAGTATTTTTCTATCTCTAAGTCTTTGTATGTTCATCTCCTTGATCTTGATCTTTCATAGATCCTTTGATTGACAATCTACACATATTGATAAAGATCAAGGTCCTAGATCTTCTATCATCTAGTTCAGTTCTTGGATCATCTCTATGGAGGATGATCTTGGTTTTCTTCCTTGAATCACCTTTGATCAAGGGTTTGGATTATCTAATTTAATGAACTATAACAAGTATACTACTAAACATACATACTAAGTACAATATAGTGTTCTTATTCTTATTGTTCTTGATCATCCAAGATCTAATGGATCTTATTTGATCGTCCTTATCTTAATTACTGTTTTTATTAGGGTTATGTAATTTACTAATCTTTTATGCTCTTATTATTATTATTATTATTCAACCAGTTAGTGTCTTACTTGGTTGAAGATAATTTATTTCTCACTAGACAACTCCTCCTTATTTCAGGATGACCAGTACTTACCAGTTAAAGTCTACTCAAAAAGTGGTTAATACAACCCTCATGTAAGGAGGCGTTTAGACCTCTCTTACGTCAATGGGAGGTGAGGGAAAAGCACTTGGCTCTTGTATACCCCCTATAACCACAATGTTAAGAGTCCACTGGAGTGGTACTAGCTCAACCTTTGACAAGGTTCCTATGAGCTCTTTACCTTAAGTCCCTTCTCTAATTGATTTTAATTAATTTCCATGGATATGTATGATGTCATCCATGGATGTTCATTATTTTCCTACTTTGGGCCAAGGAAATGATAAATCATTCCTTATATTATCCTACTAACTATAGCCCTTATTAAGTCAAAATCATTAATTCTTCTTAGTTGTTCATGAATTTCTATATTTCATTAGTTTACATTTTTGGTGATTTATGCTCCTTGTATCTTAACAATTGAATAAAATTTGACAATAAGTAAATCATCAACTTGAAAGCATAAATCAAATATAAGTTTAACAACTATATACTAACATTCTTCCTATGAATGTAACTTAAGCTAGTGAAATAAAACTAACATGATCCTAAGTTATGAAACACATCTTCTATCATAATGAAATCATGTTTAAATCCTAATTTACACTAACATGATCCTAAGATAATCAAATATACTAACAAATTACTCATTTAGGGCATATCATACTAAAATTTAAAGATTACACTATCATGCTTTCTAACTTAGAACACAAATCACATTTACACTTCTATGTCCAATAAAAGACAATGAAAACTTTGATCAATTCCACCGTCCAAAACATCCCAACACATCTATTCTACAAAACCCCCAAAGAAATTTCAAGATCCAACGGTTCAAACAACGGTATTTGCAAGAAAGGTGGATTTTAGGCTATATCTTCATTAACAAGGTATTTTTTTTTAAATTGGGCATATAAATGAGGTTTTCTCTCTAATCAAGTAAGTGGAAATCCTTTTGATATATTTTTAGTATTGTTTTATGTAATTTTTATTTTACTGTAATTAATTTTGGTAATAAAAAGGTAAAAATAAAGTAAACAACAGAACCCTTAATTCATGATGATGGAGTGCTCAGATGAAAAATCTGACTCCACCAATCAATCCAGAATGATCCGAAACCCCTAGGGTAGAAGTTTCAGGAAGATCTGAGCAGTTTTGGACCCTCAATTGAGAGGGATTAATTCTAGTGGGCCTAGATCAAATCTGGACCTTAGGAACGGCTGAAAACTTCAATTTAAGATTGTGGAGTCATATGAACTCCAAATTGAGATCAGAAAGAAGATATGGAAATCTTGCAATGTCTAGTTTCTAATGAAGTCATAATATTTCTAAAATTTATTTCTGTATTTTTCTGTATTTTGGAAATAATTGTCCAATTTCTAAGATCTTCAAGATCTGAGGTGATCAGATCTTGGAAATTTATTTTAGTGATGATATAATAATGTAATAAAGTAATATCTATGGTTAATTTGGATAGACCTTGGATAAAATAGGGGATCTACCCTTTATGGTAGAAAAATCCTAAAATAAAAAAAATAAAAAAAATACAAAGGGACCCACTTGATCAATGAGATCAAGTATGATCAGATCCTTGGGATGGATTAAAGGGATGATATTATGATGGAATCCAGTTAGTTCATGGAGGAAATGTGACAAAATCAAGTGGATATGATTTTTGGATCTTAATGGATTAAAAGCCCTAAAAGTAATTAAAACCCTTAATCTAAAGGAAAATACCTAAGATCTAATGGTTGGATCATATTTAAAGGTTTATAATAATCTTAATAAAATTAGTTTAATTTTCTTTTATTGGATATAGAAGTGTAAATGTGATTTATGTTTTAAGTTTTAATTGTCTTTTATTGGATATAGAAGTGTAAATGTGATTTATGTTCTAAGTTAGAAAGCATGATAGTGTAATCCTTAAATTTTAGTATGATATGCCCTAAATGAGTAATTTGTTAGTATATTTGATTATCTTAGGATCATGTTAGTGTAAATTAGGATTTAAACATGATTTGGGCTGAAATATTAGGGTTATTTAAAATATACTTTTTATAAAAGTATAATCAAATAATAAGATATGTAAAATTGAAATTAAACTCAGCAAACCCTTCAAAATGACTGTAAGCACGACAAATTTCGAATTCGGATGAGAAATCCTTAAGTTTTTCATTTTTTTGGACAAAAGGGGTAAAATAGTAATTTTACCCCAAAAAAAGTATATTTTAAATAACCCTAATATTTCAGCCCAAAATATCTGAAACTCAAACTTTATTGATTTTTCTCAATCAATTTACAAAAATTGGGGTTATTACAGTATTGGCATCTCACTATGCCATGCATCATATGCAAAATACTTAAAGACTACCATGCTGCAGTTTGATCTGTACTAGCATGTTCGGATAACTACCCTGTTCACCACTAATACCATGGTGAAAAATATTGTGTCACTGCCCGTATGGGGAGACAGGACTTTCACAGTGGGGCCTTCCCATAATTGCCCCACCCGACTTTTAGCAACTCTTTGGTCAAGGTATTATAATATCATCAAATTTTGGCAAACGGGAGGCCAAACCCTCATAACTTCCCTAACATAGCATCCCCAAGCTTATGCTTTTTAAAACAAAACCACAAGCCTCCATGCTTGTATCTAAAATACTTCTTGTACAACTCAGAGGATCTGTCTGTTTATATTATCATTTTCATATTCAATATCCTCATACTAAGGATATAATTTTATTTCTAGATTTAGGGATCCTCATTTACAATGAATGCTACCCACATTCTAATAAGTTTGGGGATTAATCACTTATTGTAAATGATCCCCATTTCCTTTAATTTGGTATTCATATACCAAATTATTAAGTGTAAGGATACTCATTTGATGCAAATGGTATCTATTATTATTATGTTCTTATCTAAGTTTAGGGGTAATCATAAATGATACCCATGTATTTATTATGTATTTCATCTAATTTCAACACTTATCTCTATTCATATGCATGAATTATGATTCAAATGTAACTAAACATATTATCATCCTTAAGCATTATAATGTTTATGAATAACAACAATTCCACATACCATAAGTCTTCTATTCTTAAAGTTCCACCTACCTTCATATAGTGATCCATTCCTTCAGATCTTCCATGATTGACTATGCAATATGTAAATACATACATACTGTCATTATCTATACAATTTTGGATAATCTCCTATTTATATTCCTTATCTAATCTTGTCCTTTGATATAAAGGATCTGTATCTGTCTTGTGTTCCTATCATCCATAGAATCTATCTTCCTCAAATAGTATTTTATCCTATTGATCAATAGATCTGACGGTTAGATTGATCTTCTAACCTTTCAGATCTAAGTATTTTCTATCTCTAAGTCTTTGTGAATCCCTCTTTAATCTTGATATTTCATAGATCCTTTGATCAACAATCTATACTTATTGATAAAGATCAAGGGCCTAGATCTTCTATAATCTAGTTCTTCTTTGATCTAAGTTCAGTTATTTGATCATCCCTAAGGAGGATGATCTTGGTTCTTTTCCTTGAATCATATTTGATCAAGAGTTTAGATTATCTAATCTAATGATCTAGATTTGATCTATAACATATATACTAATAAACATGCATACTAAGTATAATACAATGTTATTATTCTTATTGTTCTTGATCATTCAAGATCTTATGGATCTTGTTTGATCTTAATTATCTTACTTACCATTTTTATTAAGATTATATATTTTACTAACCTTTTATGCTCTTATTATTATTATTCAACTAGTTAATGTTTTATTGGTTGAAGATTGCCTATTGGTAGGGGAAGAGCGAGGCTTTATTAGAAAATTTCCTTAACAACTATGTTTAGCATTCACTAAAGTGACCTTAACTCAACCTTTTATAAGGTTCCTATGAGCATTTTAACCCTAAGTGCTCCTTCTAATTGATTTTAATTAAGTCTATAAACATTTAAAATGTCATTCATGGAGTTTCATTATTCTCTTAATTTAAGCCAAGGAAATGATATTTCTTATATTATCTTACTAACTATAGCCCTTACAATCATTAAGTCTATGTCATTCATTCCATGTAAATGTACTTCAACTCTATTTTCATTTAATTACATTTTCAATGTAATTTTCATAACATAAGCATTAAAGCATAAATAAATAAATAAATAAATCTACAATTAAATCTACTAAGCAATAAAAGACAATTATAATAACATTCAATAATTCAAATGAAAATTTAACATGCCATACTATTCATCATAATCCAATGGTCATATTTGATTTCTATCCCTTTTAGGGTTTAGATCTTGATCTTTTCATTTTTCTTTAGATCTAATACATCTTCTTAATATGATCTCATCATTAGACCATTGATGCATCTCATCAAATGATCTGATCCTTCTTGATCCAACTGATCAAGAAGATCTTAAGTCATCTTATCTAATTTAAGGGCATAGATCTTAATCTATGCCAAATCATCATCATCAGGTGCATCAATCCATATGATATTAACTTCAAATCTTCATTCAAATACATCCATACTATCTAATCCTCCTTGATCAAATTGATCAAGGAGATTACCATTCATTTTTATGGATTTTACTACTTTTAAGACTAGATCTCTTAAGAGCTGCCAATTCAATTACATCCAACCCATTCATTTAAGTTATTATATCATTATATCATCATCCAAAATGATTTGAATGGTCTGATCATCCCAAATCTTGTAGATCAAGGATGTTAGTACACTTATCTACTTAAATTCAGAACATTTAATGAATTAAACTTATGATTTTATTGGTTCAGTAGGTTCTCATCATCAAGAGGAATCCAACCCAACTTTTTTATCTCAATTTGGAGTTAAATTGAGATCAGAATTTGGATTTTAAGATTTTAACCTGTTTTAAGGGCTGATATTTGATCTTATTATCTTTGTTTAATTACTTGATCTAGATATACAAAAATTTTATTGTGATCATTGTCCATAGGATTTTGGGACCTCTTGAACCCATCCATTGGTTTAGATTTCCATTTTAAGATCATCTTGATCATGATCCATTACTGTTGTAATGGATTTTAGTAATTATTCCAATTAAATACAATTAAACATAAATCTTATGAGCTCAGTAACTTATACAAGTGACAAGAAATCTATAGAAACTTTCAGATATAAAATTAGAGCTAAATTGAGCTCTTAAATGAAGAAATAAGCTCTCAGTTCAAAATTGGACGCTTGAGATCAACTTCATAGAACATGACAAAATGGGAGGGCAGCCTGCTTTGCATTACCTATGATTACCCATCACTGAGGAGAGGTGACCGATGATAGGCGAGACGGTCTAGATCTGGACCGTCAGATCACCCATCATCCAATCTCCTCTATCAGTCACGATCAAAGCCCCAAATTTCACCTCTTAGGGTTTTTTGGGCCCTAGGAAATCATCCAATAGCTCAAAAGTTTCAATTGAGCTGCTTATGATTAGATCTCTACCATCCAAGCTAGATCCATTGTCTTCGACGGATCAACGGCTGTGGGAGACCTTTTAGTGCTGGAAAATACCTAGGAGATGCCAGAATGAACAGAGGGGTGATGGGTGCACCTACCTGTGCCAGTCCAATCAATAGAAGTTCACCGGAGATGAAGAATTAATGTTAAGAAGTCTTAGGTTGTCAGAATAATCTACAGATGCTGTAATCTCTGGTGTTATTGCCAGAGGAGGAGGGAAACCTTGGGACTTTTGTAGATCACCATGTATTGAAGACTTTAAACGGTGCAAGATCACTGTTTAACGGCTAGATTGGCTGGAAGAGCTTGAAAACTCCACCATAGATTCTAACCAGTACTGGAGTTGTTCTTCATTTTGAGTTCCCCAATGATCCAGGAGGTGGATTATCATGAAAACCTAGGGCTTTTGTAGATCAGCCCTATTTGACCAGATCCAACGGTGAAGATTAAAACTTAACGGCT
The DNA here is from genome assembly GCA_035236585.1 of Warburgia ugandensis. Classification (NCBI taxonomy): domain Eukaryota; kingdom Viridiplantae; phylum Streptophyta; class Magnoliopsida; order Canellales; family Canellaceae; genus Warburgia; species Warburgia ugandensis. The sequence continues at coordinate 41,054,608 of CP141138.1, forward strand.
CAAATGTGATGGCTAATTGAATTAGGGTTTCCCAGGCAGAAACCTTAGTTCATCAGGGATGACGCGTCCCTGGACGCTCCTGATGTAGACATGGGGTTGTCTGCTTTGATGCATCTAGGTACACGCCCATAGAGAATAAGAGAAAAGGAAGGAAGAACTGGGGGAGATAGGGGGTGATTTTGGAGCTAGCTTTTTGAGGCATTCTAGGGGACCTCATGAAGAACATTAGAAATTTTTTTTGGGAATTTTATGAGCTATTTATAGAGATTTTTGAATTTTCCATGATTACATGTAATTATCATGTTTGATTTCTTTTTATTATTAAATTGTCATTGGATTCCCACTACCACCTCCTTCTCCACTAGCAAATGGTAGTGGTTTGACTCATGATAACATGTATTTTGGCCGTTGGATGCATTTATGGGCCCCACGGAGGTGTGAAAAGACCATTTTGCCCTTTTATGGAGAAAAATATATTTTATTCTCCTGGACTCAAAATTGAGCGTACTTGGTGGCGTTGGACTTGTATTTCCATGTACATTTCAAATTTTAATGTCTTAGGTCTTGGTTATGAGTAAAATTACTATTTTACCCTTTTATTCATAAAAATAGAGAAAAATAAGGATTTTTCATCCGAACTCAGAATTTGATGTACTTATAGTCATTTTGGTTGGTTTTTCGAGTAATTATAAATATACAAGTTTTAAGTCTTGATTTTATTTTTATAAAAATAAATTTTCCTGAAACTCAAAATTCCAGTTAATAATTCCATTATATTCATAAAAATTTGGGGTTGTTACAACAACTCATTCACAATTAATGTAACAATAATTACATAATTTAAATTATACGGACGCTATATTTATAGCCTCAAAAATATATAATCAACTACAATTTAAGTGTAGTAATTACATATATTTAACAAAACAATGCATAAGTGCAATCTAATGGCTTGGATTTACTAGAATCAATTATAGGTAAATTTAGATGTTGATCGACAATAAAAATCATAGAATCATGGCCTTTATCACCAATCAAGCTTTAATCTAATAAATATGAAATAAATACCATAATTTAATCTCTTGATTGTGGATTTATACATTAATATTCTAATTTGAACGTTCAAATTGTCCCTGATCTCCCATTTAACCTTAGATAAGATATCTTTGGGTGTTGGGAAAGTTAATTTCATACATTAATCGATTACATTTGATGTTCTAGGTCTAAATTACATAAATCTAAGCACTGGAGTGATCATATTTATAATTTAATGGTTCAATAAGCCTTTATACATTTAACAAGCTTATCATTTATTAGTTCATGTAATTCACATTATTAGATTCATAGATCTGCTGTTTAATTGTGTTTTCAACTCTCAGATTTGTAGATTTAGAACTATTCATGCATCGTGTTTAGATAAAAAATTCAATAGTCAAATGATCTCCAATTGAACTTTTGTTGACATGGATGTCTAATTTATTCTGCAAGGATTCCATCCATATAATTTTTACCATTTTATCATCGCCAAAAAATGATCACCAATGTTAGAATTAGGTCATTGTTGCCAGAGAAGACAACCAAAAAATGGTTGCCACCAGCGACTGTTATAGTGTTAAAAATGCAAATTTTCAAGAAATACAAACATGGGTTTTTTAGTTCTCATTCTTACATTAATTGTAGGCAATTTTGTAGCCATTTAGTGCTGAAAAAAGGGGAAAGATAGATGGAAGCCTAGGTGGCCTTTTTGTCATTGCCAATGATGGGAGGAACAATGGAAAGAGAGATAGAGTGAGAGGGGAGAGGGAAAAGAGAGGGAGAAGGAGAGTTGCGTGGTTTTCGTTGTCTGTAGAGAGATTCCACCATCTATGGTTGCATGGAAAAGAGAAAACCAGTAGGAGTGGTGCCGACGCTGACCAATGGAGAGAGAGAGAGAGAGAGGAGAAAACAGGTAGAGGCGGTGAGCTCTGCTGGGCCTCTTCCTTACATGATAGGTAGCTAGGGATAGTACTCCATGCGTCGAGTTCCCTTGGTTAGTCGTTGCATGGGGCCCTCAGCAAAGAGGGGTGCCATTATCAATTTGGGCCCCTTTGATATTTAGTAAAATTTAGGGTTTTTTTTTTTTTTTTTTATAATCTTCGGCCTTTGTTTTAGTGCTATTGGATAGCTCTTGTCATGTACATTCTAATTTTTGAGGTTTCAAAGTGAAACTCTCAATATTTTGTAAGTTTACTTCAAAGATCTCGATTTTTAATGAAATTTGATTCTTCACTCCCCTTTAGATTTAACCACGATAAAATATAGGGTTGTTACATTCTCCCCCCCTTTGAAAAATTTTGCCCTTGAAATTACCTTTTTCCATTGCTATTCAAATAACTCTGGGTGCATTTTCATTTCATCCTCATTTTCCCAGGTAGCCTCCTTAATAGAATGATGTTGCCTAAGGACCTTGACCAATGGAATGGTCTTCGTCCTTAATGTGTGTTCCTTTAGATCCAAAATTTGGACAACCTCTTCTTCAAAAGTCAAGCCAGGTTATAGCTTTGCTGGTACACGTGTAAGCACATGAGAAAGGTCAGGCACATACTTGTATAACATCGAAGCATAAAATACATCATGAAGATCTGCAAGCTACGATGGCAATGCCAGTCTATGCTACCAGCCCAATTCTCTCCAAAATTTCAAAAGGACCAATAAATCGAAGACTTAATTTTCCTTTAGCACCAAACCTCATAATTCCCTTCATAGGAGAGACCTTTAGAAACACTTGAGCTCCAATCTCAAATTCTAAATGTCTCCTCCTTCTATTCACATAACTCTTTCTTCGAATCTATGCAACTAAAAGTCAATTCTGAATAACTTTTACTTTCTATGCACATTGCTCAACTAATTCAGACTTTCATTAATTGTCTTTCTCAAACCTCATTCTAACAAGTTGGTGAATGACATAGCCTTCCATATAGTGCTGCATATGGTGCCATGCTTATGCTAGCATGAAAACTGTTCTTGTATGCGAATTCAATAAGGGGAAGATTCTCATCCCAATTTCTTTTCTATTCAATTACACAAGCTCTCAACATATCTTTTAATGTTTGGATTGTTCTTTTTGATTATCCATCTGTCTGGGGGTAGAATGCTATACTTGAACTCAAGGAAGAACCTAATCCTTCCTGTACACTCCTCCAAAACTTGGGCATAAATCTAGTATCTCTGCCTGAAATGGTGGTCACAAGTGTGCCATGTAAGCTCACGATCTCTTTGATATATAGCTTTGCCAAGCTATCTAAGGATTGCATCTGCGAGTAAGGAGAAAATGAGCTGACCTTGTCAGTTGATCTACAATCACCCAAATCATGTTATGTCCATTTGACGTCCTTGGTAGGCCACTAATGAAGTCCATAATGATGTGATCCCATTTCCATTGAGGAATATCTAGGGATTGAAACATGTTTTTATGCTTCTAGTGTTCAGCCTTTATCTATTGACAGGTTAAACACCTTGCCACACATTTTCCCACATCCTTTTACATTCCATTCCACTATAAATTTCTTTTCAAGTCATGATACATTTTAGTTCCCTCTAGGTGAATGGCATACCATTAGTGATGTGCCTCCTCAAGGATTTCCTATCTTAACTCTTTATTTGATGGAAACTATCAATCTTCCACTAAATCACACGCCTCTGTCTAAACTCTGAGTAAATCCTGGTTTACTAATCAGTGCCTGTATATCTGTATCTTCTTTCTGAGCCTGGAGAACCTTCTCTACTATAGTAGATTTCACTAGTAAGTTGGCCACAAATGATCCTTTCCCCCTATATTGAATTTCTAGTTTATATTCAACTATATACTGAAGTAATTTCCACTTTTTGGAGAGCATACCTGCTATCAACCCCTGAGTCTTTTGACTCATTGCATCAGCCACTACATTGGCCTTTCCTAGGTTATACTGGATGGAGAAGTCATAATCTTTAAAATACTCCATAGATCTTATTTGCCTCATATTTTGATCTTACTAAGAGAAAATATATTTGAGGCTTTTAAGATCTATGAAAACTTCAAATTTCTCAACATATAGATAATGTCTCTAGATTTTTAATGCTAAAACTACTACTGCCAACTCCAAATCGTGAGTTGGCTATTTCTTCTCATGTGTTTTTAGTTATCAAGAAGCATATGCAATCACTTTATCACATTGCATCAATACACATCCTAGTCCTTTGTTTGATGCATCACAAAAGACTACAAACCCTCCATTGCCAGAAACAAGTGCCAAAATTAGTGTAGATGTGAGCCTCCTTTTTAATTCCTGGAAACTCACTTGAAATTCATCACTCTAAATAAATTGTGTCTCCTTTATAGTCAGTGCAGTTAATGGTAAGGATATACATGAAAACCCTTTCATGAATCTATCATAATATCCTGCCAAACCCATGAAACTATGAATTTTTGTCACTGATTTAGGTCTTTCCCAATTCATCACTGCCTCTACTTTTGTCAGGTCTACAGCAATTCCATTTTTGGAAATAACATGACCCAAAAAGTTAATTTGATCTAACCAAAACTCACACTTGCTAAATTTAACAAATAATTGATGAGTTTGAAGAGTACTTAATACAATGCGCAGGTGTTCGCTATAATTTGCTATGCTTGTGGAGTAAAAATCAGAATATAATCTACAAACACTATGACAAATTAATCTAAATATGATCTAAAGACTCGATTCATGAGGTCCACAAACAAAGCTGGTGCATTTGTGAGTCCAAATGACATAACTAAAAATTTGTCGTGACCATAACGAGTTGTAAACGCCGTTTTAGAGATATCTTCTTCTCTAATCCTCAATTGATGATATCCTGATCTCAAATCAATCTTAGAGAAAATAGTTGCAAATTGTAGTTGATCGAAGAGGTCATCAATCTAAAGCAAGGGATATTTGATCTTTATTGTAACATTATTTAGCATTCGGTAATCAATATACAATCACATGAATCCAGCTTTCTTCTTAACAGAAAGAATTGGTGCTCTCCAAGGTGAAACACGGGGTTTGATAAAAACCTTGTCTAATAACTCTTGCAATTGTGCTTTTAGTTCTGTTGGAGCCATCCAATATGGTGCCTTAGAAATAAGAGTTGTATCTGGTACAAGTTTGATGGCAAAATCAATTTATCTTAAAGGTGGTAATCATGAGTTCTTTAGGAAAAACATCTTGACATTCTCTAACAACTTCTAATGCCTCAAGTTTAGGTTGTTTAGCATCCATTGCTACTACACTCACCAAAAATACCTGACATTCTTTTGAGATATGTCTTGCTGCATTCATGGCTAAAATAACACAATCACCATTTGTATCTAGTCTCCTTTTGAATGAAATTACTGTTTGTCTTGGTACACAGAACATTACCTTCTTCCTACGACAGTCCACTGTCACTCAATTTATTGCTAGCCAATCCATTCCCAATATAACATCAATAGAATGTGATCGGCCGTCAATTGTTTCCCCACTATTTCAATAAGTACATTTGAAGAAACACATGACTACTAATTGATTCACCTACTTGTGTAGTTATATCCAAGCCAAATCCTAAATTATGTATAGGTAAACACACACAAGATGCAAAAATGCTGGAGATAAATGAATGCTTAGTATGTCTATTTGAAATTAAAATGGTACCTCCAATCACTGCATTTGAAGCCCTGACCTATTTAGAAGTGATAGTAAATACTCAACCTTGACTTAGGGGCACATTTTCTATCCTAGGCTCACTACCTATTTGTCTCGTGGGTCACTCATTCATAAAGTGATCCTATTCACCACATCTATAACATCGTATTAGGGGTCTTCATTGTCTTGGACTAAAACAAAGTGAACTAGGATGATAACCTTTACATCTTGGGCATTGTCTCCTTTCTAGCCTGCTGCATTATATGGTGCCTTGTGGTCCTTGGTGTCTATGTGGTCCCCCCAAGAAGAAGATGAAGAAGGGGTCTTACCCCTACATGAGCATCTTGGAACAATATTGTAATTCTCTTTGTATTGCCACTCTACTTGATTATGCAAGAATTCCTCATAAAAAATAGAAGCCATTTCCATTGCTTTTGTTATGGTATGAGGTTGTGTCCCCATAGCCTTACTCCTCAACGTCGAGTGTAAACCTTGAACAAATCTTTCTGCGACTTTCTCATTTAAAGTGCAAATATCTGGTCCAAACCTCCTCAAATGTACAAACTTATGCTTGTACTATAAGACTGTAAGATCTCTTGTTGCAAATCTAGAAATTCTCTCTCCATTCTTGCTTGAACATGGGGGAGGGAAGCATTTATCATAGAATAACCTTTGAAAGTCATCCCATAAAACATTACTTGATTGAGGAAAATAAGTCCTTTGTGCTGTCCTCCACTAGAAAGCAGCCTCTGCTGTGAAGATAAAAGTGGCAATCTTCACCTTTTTCTCTTCTCAAATTTCCATAGCTTTGAAGGCTTTCTCAATTAATATATCCATTCCTCTACTTCTTCTGGTTCACCTTTCCTAGAAAATGTTGGAACCATCCTCTAAAATCATTTTAGCAATTTATTTGTCTTATAAGAACTACCTCATGAACTACCCTGGCTAGTGCTTGATGCAGGAATGCTCAGTATAGACGTATCTGAACATGGATCTGTTGTTGCTGCATATACTATTTAAATATCTTCATCATCTATGCATAAACTCTTTCATATAATCCTCCTCTTTTGGAGTATCAGTGGAAGAACCTGCAAACCTTGTTGCCTCTCTTTTAGGATGCATCTATTTTACATTTCACAATATATTTATATATGAGTTACTTTCTTAACTCACATCTAAACCATCACTTCTTACTTATTGATTGTTTTTAACTCTAGAAATGTTGGACATGCTCTAAAAGGAACAATTGGGCTTTGATACCAATTGTGATGACTTGGGTTTTTCAAATGCCTTTTAAGAATTATTTTTGAAAAGTGAGATCCCTATTTGAATTTTTTTTTAGAAAACAAACAACAGAAACATTTTTCTTCTAAAAAGACTTTTCAGTAAACCCTGAGTTTCATATGACCGATCCAAACACATTCATGAGGTCTAAAATCAAACATTTTTATGTTCAAATATGACAAGTCAAAACTTATCATTTCCTAAAAATCTATCTAGTTACAGCCCATAGACCAATATGCATTAAACATAGTTATACTTGTTTAAAATGTTTATCATAGTTACATAACTACTCAGTCATCTCACAACATTTATAAAATGTATAAATCATATATACACTATCTATACTCTCCCTGACTATTCAAAGTGCATGGTCTTAACATTCTTACCTTTCTCTTCTTTGTTTTTATCTGTAGAGTTGGTGGGTTGAGTATAGAGGAATATACTCAGTAGGTAAAACTAATATCACAAATGTAAATCAATGTAAATTGGCATATATGCACTCATGCACATAGTGAAACATCCTTAGGTATGATTCCTAAGGTTTATCAATATAGATTTGCAATATATCATTTGCATACTTTTCAAACATTTCATGAAATGTTTCAGATCAGCCGAGTATAATATAAGTGTAAGAATAATGTGATATGTCAAGATGAAAAGAGTACTCACTAAACAAGTGCATAAAATCGATGATAAATTAGTTAAGTTCTAAAATCTCAATTTAAATCACATATATGAAAGTTCTTGTCAATTTATGTCAAACATATCAGTTCTTAGCATGCAAATATAAATATATCAAATCTCAAATCATCTAAGGCATCGTCATGCCTAGTGGCCAGGGTATCTATGACCTTGTCTCGCTTGTGTTGCCCAAAAATCAACCTATAGCAACTTCCCTATAATGGGACACTGCAACACTACAACAACTATCCAATTGTGTGACACTGTAGCAAAAAGAATACATCGATCACTATGTTGTAGCAACTGTCCAATAGTGGGACGCTGCATAGTCAAACCCTGACACCAATTGCGTAAGACTTATCACCATCTCATATAGGAGGAGAACGGATCACACCGTATAGCCTTTCCATGATGCCATACTTGAAATCTAGCCACTTTAGCCTAGTGTTGAAATATTAACTTTTAAAAGGTAGGTGGCCATTCCTATAACCCTCCTATCATAGTGTTCACTAGGTGAAAGTGCATGTTTTAAAACAAATCCTTAGCAAATCAATGCCTGAAATATTTAGGTACAACTATACCCTCAATGACACATTAGTCACCCAGTGATCACATAATCAAATCCTGATCATGGTTTTAAGAATACAAATTTTTTTTTCATTTAAACGTGAATGAGATGTCAAATATAAATAGCGCACAAAATTTAGTTAGAAATCAACTCATGCTATGCACCTTATCATTTCAAGTATAATAATAAAATCCCTTTATTTTCAAGGAAAGACTGATAGAGTCTCCCTTGTTTATAGGACAATGCATAAGTACAAAATATATGTGAAAACATAGCAATCTTAGAATTTACCCACCTCAATCTAATGGCTTGAATTCACTAAAATCAATTATAGGTAAATTTGGATGTTGAGCGACAATTAAAAATGATAGTTCATGGCTTTTACCACTAATCAGGCATTAATCTGAGAAATATGAAATAAATGTCATAATTTAGTCTCTTGATTGTGGATTTATACATTAATATCCTGATTTGAATGGTTAGATTATCCCTAATCTTCCATTTAACCTTAGATTAGATATATTTGGGTGTTGGGAAAATCATTTTGATACATCGATCAGTCAGATATGATGATCCAGGTCTAAATTACATAGATTTAGGCATTGGAGTGATCGTATCCATAATTTAACAATTTGATTAGCCGTTATAAATTTAACTAGCTTTTCAATTATTATTTTCAACCCAAATTTTCTTTAACATGAAACACATATTAGATTCATAGATCTACTATCTAATCGTGTTTTCAACAATTAGATTTGTAGATCTAACACTATTCATGCATCGTGTTTAGATAACAAATTCAATTATGAGACAATCTCTTATTGAACTTTTGTTGACACAGATGATTAAGTAATTCTGCAAGGATTCCATCCATATAATTTTTACCATTTTATCCTTGCCAAAAAACCATCATCGATGCTGGAATCCGGTTAGCATCATCAGAGAAGACAATAAGAAAATGGTTGCCATCAGTGACTGTTATAGTGCTAAAAATAATTTTTTTATAAATAAAAATGGGGGTTTTACAGATCTCATTCTTACCTTCAATCCCTTGAAATCTAGGGAAATTTTTTCCCTATTTAGTGCTGAAAAAAGGGAAATTTTTTTGATAGAAACCTAGGTGGGTTTTCCATTATTTCCGGTAATGGGAGGAACAATGGAGAAAGAGATAGAGTGGGAGAGGAGAGGGAAAAGAGAGAGAGGAGGGATGTGGTGTTTCCATTGTCAGTGGAGAAATTCTAGCATCGATTGTTACGGGAAAAAAGGAAAAATAGTAGGGGGTGCCGATGCAGACTAATGGAGAGAGATATGGGGGAGAGAGAGAGAGATATGATGAGAGAGGGAGATAGAGTAAGAGGGGAGAGGAGAGGAGAAATCGAGCTGAGGAGGTGAGCTCCGCTGGCCTCTTCCTTGCATGACAGGCAGCCATGGGTAGAGTTCCACACGTTGAACTCCCCCTGGTTAGTCGTTGTGTGGGGCCCATCAGTGGAGAGGGGTGCCGTTATCAATTTGCCCCCTGTGATATTTAGTAAAATTTGTGGTTTTTTTGTCTTTGACCTTTATTTTGTGCAAAATTAGTGTCGTTAGAAAGCTCTTGTCATGTCATTCTGATTTTTGAGGTTTCAAAGTCAAACTCTTGTCTTTTGTAAGTTTACTTTTAAGATCTCAATTTTCAAAGAAATTTAATTCTTCAATCCCCTTTCAATTCAATGAATTTAGTAGTTGCTAGAAAAAATGGATTAGTATGATAAGATTTCTAAAGACACTTAAATTGACCTCCCTTCTGCTATATATAGCCGTAAGATGTGAAGGAAAAAAAAAAGATATAGAGTTCATCCACTACTCTTTGAAGGAAGGAAGAAGCTATAGTATTGGAGAGGACTCTTTGTGGGAAGAAGGGAGGCTAAGGAACAAGGTGAAAGCTGAAGGCTAAGGCAAGAATATGAAGAAGAAGTCCCTTGTTTTGAGATTTATAGTGGACTGATTTTCTTATTATTTTTCACTATAATTATCTTAACTTCTTATTTTTTGATTGACCTAAAGCCTTTTTAAAAAATGTTTTAATCCATTTTAAAAAGAGGTCTGCATAAGTTTTTAGTTAGAAATCAATGTTTAAATTGTTGAATTTCATTGAATAAGTATAATAGGGACTGTTGTACACATGATCAATAGGGCATCCTTGTGATTGAATTTCTCAATGTTTTCTTGTTCTTATTGAAATATAACCATTTCATTGGATTCCTTGCTATCAAATTGTGTTAGGTACAAATTTTTGTTGAAAAAATCCAACTACTGGAAGTCAACAAAATCAGTGGCCAAAGTTGGCAAAATCATTATGGACTGTGACAGTTAATGAAGTATAAATAGACTTTTGAAATTGTGCTATGCTAGCATCACATGCGCTGGCAATTTCCTTTTTACATGATGTGCTAACAAAACTCTCCCACTTGTAGATGCATGAAGTGTAACTTTGTTTTTTAAGAGAAACATTGAGAAAAATTATTGTTATATGCCCTATTGCATGGGACATCAAGAATAACTATGTTTGATCTAAAAATTTAATTAATTTAGTTTTTTAGTAATTTTTAGGTATTATACAAAAAAATTTTAAAAATAATTTTGTTTAGGATTTTGGTTCTTTCTTTGATGCGATATTCTAGGTTTTATTTTACATTGTTAGATGTTTCTTTTAATTCAAGTTTGAATGTTTAGGAGTTAATTTCCTTTATTTGTCAAAAAGCTTTATATTGTAATTTTAAATTTATTTTTCAAATTTTGAATTAATTTAGAAATCATGGTAGGGTGATTTTCTTTTTCTTAGAATTAACAAAATTTTACTTTTAGATTAAACATCACTTATAAAATTTTCAATGTTTTAATTTCTTAGGAAATTAATTTGAAAAAGATATATTCATCCTTGTTATAATTCTTTGATTTTCATTACTTTTCACAGTGGATGCGTAGAATTGTTTCTTTGATCCATTATAGTTAGGTTTTATATAGAATTGACAAAATTTGATGATCTATCAAGTTTTATAAAGTTTAACAATTTCTAAGTTAAATTTTCAAAGAAACCATCTTCCAATAAGGTAATTGTAGTTTTGATTCGATTTTTGAGTTATAAAAGAAAATAATAAGTGGTATGACTAATAAAAATTAAGTGATCTTTAATCCTAGTATTTCAAATTTAGATTAAAAATCCATTTCCATCTCATCCATTAAATTTAAAAATCATCATATTTCTTTAATTGTGCATTAGTCTTGATCAACTTTGACGCTCTAATTTCATGCTAATTCCTCCGTGTGGATTTGACCCTACATAACACTACAACTAATTACTGTGCACTTGTATAAAAACTACAAAAGGGTTTTTGGCACCGTCGCAGAGGATGTGATTATGTGGCCAAAGTACTATTGAGTTAGGATAGTTTTATTTTTCTTTTTAGGTGGAAATATAGTGAGGGCAACTTGTATTTGAACTATAATCATAATTAAAAAGGGTTGTAATAATACAACTCAAGGATAAACTATCCTTTCTTGGAAATGGAGGTATTTATAAATGATTTATCCATGTACAAGAAGAGTCAAATCCAGGACCCATTGTAAGGTCTACCTTGCTTTTTGCTTTTTCCTAGTTCTGGGTTTTGTATATTAATTTAGTTTTGCACTATTGTTTAGTAGTCTAATTGCAGATAAATTGCATCCATCTTTAATTGTTATATAATTTTCTAGAGTTGTTGCATTAGTTTATTAATTTTTCTTGCATTTTTTGGGGCACATTTATTTGCTTTGAGGTGATATATATGCTGATCAAACTACCATGGTCAATAAAAATTGATTAGTAAGGACAACATATTCTACAAGATCAAGGGTGGATTTTATAATCACCTCTTAGCCTACCTAGGTTAATCATCACCTTTTGCGTACCCTAACCTTTTAGTTTTAATTAAAATTAATTAGAAGAGAGCCATAGAAGCCTTTGAGCTCATAAGACCCTCTTAAAAGGAGGCACTCTATTGTCACTCTAGTGGCCTCGTGCTTAATCACTATGTTGGTTTATATATGTCTAGCTCTGCTAATACATTCTAGGACTCAAATTGTCTACGATTAACTGAGGAGGGTGTGAAGTAGTTGATTAAGCAAAGGTCTAATTTAACAAGTCTAAAAGAGAGGATGAAGTATCTATATTAGGTTAATCTAAAAGCTAACATCCGTAGAAATTTAAGAAAATCAAAACATTTCATCTTTTTTGTAACAACCCCAATTTTGTAATATAATAAGTGAAATTTAAATTTTTTAGAAAATTAGGCTGGAATATTAGGTTATTGGAAAATCTCTTTATATAGATTAAACCATAATGTAAAACTTATAAATTATGAATGTGATTGAAAAACCGATTAAAATGACATTAAGTACATTCAATTCTGAGTTAAAATAAAAAATCCCTAATTTTCTCTATTTTTATAAACAAAATGGTAATTTTACTCATAACCAAGAATTAAGACTTAAATATTTGGAATTTACTCAAAAAATTGATTGAAATGACATTAAGTACGCTCAATTCCAAGTTCATAAGAATAAATCTTATTTTTCTCCATTTTTAGAATTAAAAGGGTAAAATAGTCTTTTCAAAACTATGTGGGGCCCACAAGGTGGGCCAATGGTCTAGAAGACCACCGTCATGAGTCAAGCCACTGTCAACTAGTAGTCGAGAATCTAATGCTAATTTAATATTCAAAAGAATTGAAACATAATAATTACAAGTAATGATGAAAAATTCAAAAACACCTATAAATACCCCCCCAAAAAATCTCCCAAAAATGTTCATTAAATTTACCACAAAATTATCTTGTATGCCCTGAAATCTTAGCTTTAGAATCCTTCCCCATCTCCCTCAATTCTCTCTTCTTTCCCTCTTTCTCTCTCTTTCCCTGGGAGAGTGTCCCTAGATGTATCCAACAGACAACTCATGTCTGTTATGGGGGCACGTCAAGGGATGCGTTGTCCCCGATGGAGCAAGGGTTCTACCCAGGAACCCTAAATCCAATTAGCCATTCATTTTTAGCCATTTGTTTTAAATCTTTATCGTCTGATGTGTTCGGATAGTGATTATCTCAAAAGACCTAAAGAATTTTGATGATCCAACAATTGGATTATGAGAAAAATCCAAACGATGACAAGCACCGGTATTGGGTACCATCTTTGGCTATTAATCCTAGTGATTTTAGCCAATCTTGGTGGTAAATGATGATCTTTTACCATTGAATCACTTCATATCAGGGGAATATACATTTCCCCCATGCTCTCTCTCCATCTCCGGTAACAGAACCAAAGTTATATCACTTGTATACAAAGTTTGACGCAGTTAGGGTTTTCTGAAGTGATTTCTCTCATCTCCGGTGAAATTCCTTCACTGGACCAGACTAGGTAGGTGGCATACCATCCTCTTCTTTCATTCCATGCATTCCAGTGATGATTTTTGGCCTCCTTTGGATCTCCCTAGCCGTTGATCCATTGAAAATGACAGATCCGGCATGAAGGGTTGAGATCCCATCATACAACAGCTTAGATGAAAACTCTGAGCTATTGGATGAATTGCTGGGGTCTAGAAACCCCTGGGTATGTAATCTTAGCCATTAATGTTTTCAGATTAACAGTGATCCGATGATGGGTGATCTGACGGTCCATATCTGGACTATCTCACCTATCACCAGTCACCGATATCTATTTATAGTCAGTCGTCGGTAAAACAAGGCGGCATGACCGGTCTGCCCATTTTGTCGCATTCTAATGGCCAGATCAAATCTGAGCCATTAAAATGATTGTGAATTTGTTTCTTCAATTCAGGAGTCATCTGAACTTCAAATCAAGATAAAAAAAAAAAAGAAGCTATGAAATTCTTGTAAAGTCTATTTTCTTATGAAACCATAAAATGTAAGAAATAATTCAATAAAATTTCTATTTTGAGGAAATAAGCTTCCAAATTTCATGATCTGTAAAAATTATGATGATTAGACTTTGGAAAACTGATCCGAAGATGATATAATATTGATAATATGTGAAATTGAGGATTTATTATGACAGATATATGAAAAAGTGAGAAATCTACCCTTTATGGTAGAAATACCCTAAAATTACAAAAGGGACCCACTTGATCAGTGAGATCAAGCATGATTAGACCCTTTGGATGGGTTGAATGAATGAGATTATGATGAAATTCAGTGAGATCATGGATTAAATGTGACAAAAACGTGTGGATATGATCTTTAGACCTTAATGAAGTAAAAACCCTAAATGTAATTAAAACCGCTGATCTAAAGGATTAACCAAAAATTGAATGGTCGGATCATGATTAAAAGTTTCTAATAATCTTAATTGGTTAATTAATTTAATTGTAAATTTGATTTATGGCATGAATAATAGGATTCATGCTAGTTATTTCTTTACTATAGTATAAATGCTCTTAATTTGTTATTAGGTTGGTAGATTTAATAATTTTAGGGCCATGTTAGTGTAATTATAGCATGATTTACCTTCAAATTTCTTACGTTATTAATGAGTATGAATAGGGCCATGTTAGTTTGAATTGAGATTTTATCATGATTTCCATTAGGTTAATAATGGAATTGTAATTTAGGATCATGTTAGTTTAATTATAGTTTTATTCCATTTGGTTAAGTTACATTTATAGGAACCATGTTAGTATAAATGGTTGTTAAATTTATATTGGATTTATGCTTTACAGTTTATGATTTATTTGTTGTCAAATTTTATTAATAGATTTAATTGTTAAGTAGTTTTTATGATATAATGAGCATAAATAACCAAAAATGTAATCTAATTAGAAATTAGAGTTTCATGAATAAATAAGAGGAAGGAATGACTTGACTTTGAGTTTATTATAAGGGCTATAGTTAGTAGGATAATATAAGGATTATCAAATCCTTGGCCCAAACTAAGAGAATAATAAACCCCACAAATGACATTTTAAATGTTCATGAATTTAATTAAAATCAATTAGAAAGAGTACTTAAGGTTAAAATGCTCACAGGAACCTTGTTAAAGGTTGAGCTAATGCCACTCCAGTGGACTCTGAACATTGTGGTTATAGGGGGTATACAAGAGCCAAGTGCTTTTCCCTTGCCTCCCATTGACGTAAGTTGAGGTCTAAATGCCTCCTTACATGAGGGTTGTATTAACCACTCTTTGAGCAGACTTTAATTGGTAAACATTTGTCTATTCTGATATAAGGAGGAGCAATCTAGACTTAGGAAGAAAATAAACCATCTTCAACCAGTAAATCATTAACTAGTTAAATAATAATAAAAACAAAAAAAGATAGCAAGTTATCTAATCCTAATAAAAAATTGTAAGTAAGATAAGGAAGATCAAACAAGATCCATAAGGAGATCTTGGGTGATCAAGAATAATAAAAGAAATAAATACTTCTTGATGTATTATATATATATTGCTTGCAATTTAGATCAAATAGAATAGAAGATTTGAACCCTTGATCAAATATGATTCAAGGAAGAGAACCAAGATCTTCCTCTTTAGGGATGATCAAACAACTGAACTTAGATCAAAGAAGAACTAGATGATATAAGATCTAAGCCTTTGATCTTTATCAACAAGTATAAATTATTGATTAAAGGATCTGTGAAAGATCAAGATCAAAGAAAGGAATACACAAAGACTTAGAAATAGAAAATACTTAGATCTGAAAGATTAGAAGATCATTCTAACCATTAGATCTATTGACCAATAGGATAAACACTATCTGAGAAAGATAGATCATGATAGAACACAAGATCTAGATCCTTTATATCAAAAGACAAGATTAGATAAAGAATATAAATATGATAAAAAATATAGGATTATTCAAATGGTATGAACATTGACAGTATGTATGGCTTTACAGACTATATACGTCAGTCAAGATCATGGAGGATCTGAAGGGATGGATCACAACTTGAAGGTAGGTGGATTTTAAGAATGCATTTGCATGAAAGATGCATGTTTTGATACATGATCTTATTGACATGCATGATACAAATGTAATTTGATAAATACCTTAGAAACAATTATGATCCAACCAACTAATGAGAAAACAGGCATAAAATGGTTAAGTTAAGAATTGAGAGAAACCTTAGATATACATAGGGAAGTAGAAAATATTCTAGCCCTACATAAACAGACAAATCGTCTGATGAGCATAATATGAATACATGGAGATCATTTATATTAAATGGTGATCCCTAAACTTACATGAATGTGGGTATCATTCATATTAAATAGTGATCCCTAAACTTAAATAAATATGGGTATCATTCATATTAAATCGTGATCCCTAAATTAAAGGTGAAATCGCATCCTCAGTATAAGTATATCAAAATACGAGGATGATAATATAAATAGACAAGTTGTTTGATAAGTAAAAGAATTACTTTACATACAAGCATGGAGGCTTGTGGTTTTGTTTTAAACAGGCATAAGCCTGGGGATGCTATGCAAGAGAAGTTATGAGCATTTGGCACCCGCTTCTCAAAATTTGATGATATGATGATACCTTGCCTTATGAGAGGCTAAAAGTTGGTTGGGGCAATTATGGGAAGCCTCCATTGTGAAAGTTTTGTCTCCCTATATAGGCAGTGACACAATATTTTCCACCGTGGTATCAGTGGTGAACAGGGCAGTTATTAGAGTGCGCTAGTACGAATCAAATTGCAGCATGGTAGTCCTTTGAGTATTTTTGCATTATGATGCATGGCATAGTGAGATGCCTTATGATATGGCATGATGAGGTGCCCGATAAATGTGATTACCGACATTGTCATGAAGGTTTATTTACCAGCAGAAGCTGGAGGATTAATCAACTCAGTATAATCTGAATATGATTATGTTTTGAGATATTAACTATTTTTCACGGTTTTTGACCATATATATACGATGTAGTGGTGATTGGTATGGAATTATGATAGAATGATCATATATGGCATGGTTAATTGAATATGATGATTATGAATGCTGTGATTTTGAATTATATGAATTCATATGCTTCTTGAATCCCTTACCAAGTATAGCTTGCTGAGATATTGTAAACATTTGAGATACAGAAAGAAAGGAGTGCAGGGATACGACAAGGAAATACGAAGACCATACTATTGATCAAGACTATGGAAGATTATGAAAAGATTAGATTGTATTTTGATTTGTTTATTTTGGACATCAGATGTAATAAAGGGGCCGTGCATGTGAATTACTGGATCAATCCTGTAATTTTAATAAAATGAATTTCTATGGAAATTTATGTTGTATAAAAAATTATGTATATGTATGTGAGTGGAAAGTGGAATTCAGGTTTTTAGAAAATAATTTCAAAGAAATTTTTTTCGCTACATAAGTTTTAAAATTTTTGCAAATTTGGTTAGCCACCTTTTGAAAATAAATACTGAAAATGTATTTCAAAAATATGGGTCACTACATTTTTAGCCATGGGATTCTTTAATTGTATCATTTATTTATGCATCATTCTAGACACTAGGTTGCATTATTTAGTTTAGTTTTCTTCACAAAAAATAAAGGAAAAAAAATAAAAATTCTTTCATTGTATGTGCATTTTCATATGGGACAAAAGTGGAAGGTTAGTCAAAGTACTCCAACAGCCCATAAAACCAGGTCGGCAACCATCTATGACTAATGCACAAGCTGATCAAGGGGCTAATCTACTCCATAAAAATTT
The DNA here is from genome assembly GCA_035236585.1 of Warburgia ugandensis. Taxonomy (NCBI): domain Eukaryota; kingdom Viridiplantae; phylum Streptophyta; class Magnoliopsida; order Canellales; family Canellaceae; genus Warburgia; species Warburgia ugandensis. Next base: position 41,072,543 of record CP141138.1, read on the forward strand.
CAGAGTTGATCATCAACCTTTGTTAATTGATGATCCACCACCTCTAGTGGATGATGACAATCTCCCCCCAAGGAGAAGTAATCACCCACAATATAGAGAAATGAGAAGGAACAACTAGGAATGGGACCAACAGGAATGGGACCAACAAAGTGACCATAGGGACAGTTGGCAAAAAAAAATTCCTTATGGAAGAACATTAAAAGATTACCTTTAGCATACATGTACTAGCCCACCTTCCTGTGTCATTCTATGTTAAAATGTTGGTACATTAAAGTTAAAAATAAAAATGATTCAATTGCTTCCAAAATTTTGTGGTTTGGATAGTGAGAGTCCTTCATACATCTAACGGAATTTGATGAAGTGTTCACTACTCAGAATACACAAAATGTATGATTAAATATAGTAAGGCATAAATTATATTCTTTTTCTTTAAAAGAAAATGCAAAGATGTGGTTCAATGCATTACTAGCAGGTTTAATAAGAACTTGGCAAGAGATGACTAGGAAATTATTGAAAAAGTTCTTCCCTACATATACAACAAATAATTTATGTTGCAAAATCATGAATTTCTCTAGAAGGATAAAGAATCATTCTACCCATATTGGAAAAGGTTTAAAGATCTATTGTTAACTTGTCCACATCATGGATATGAACCTTGGCGTATCATTAGCTTCTTTTATAAAGGACTTAATTCTAATATGTGCCAATTTATAGAAATGATGTGCAATAGAAACTTCTTAAATAAACAACATGATGAGGTGCAAGAATATTTGGAATGGCTAGCAGAGAGTGGTTAGACTTGGATTGATTTAGAAAAAGCAGATTTCTTGGACAAGCCCAAGCTCGCTACCACATCTGCTTGAGGAGGAATGTATGTTATGTCTAGAAAAGATGATGTGGATCTTAAACTAGCATCCCTACCTACAAAGGTAGGGGCCATGGATATGGAAAAAATTTCTTTTAAGAAGTTCAAATAGGTGTGTGGTAATTATAGCAGTACCTCACACCTCACTCAAGAATGCCCTACAATTTTGGCATTCGAAGATGTATTGCATCAACAATCTACTTCTTACAAGCAACCCTTTTTCCTATATTCTGAGACATATAATCCCCAATAGAGGAATCATCTTGATTTCATTTGGTTGAACATATCAAATGTTGAAGCAAGTGGAGGATCACTTTCATCAATTCATGCATACCAACAGAGGAAAAATGCTCAATTTGAAGCCTAGTTAAAAGAGAACATGCAATCCATGAATGAATTGAAGGCTATGATATCTCAAATGGTACAAACCCTTGAAAGGGGCAATTTCATACCAGATCACATGCTACCCCTAATGGTGTGCATGTTGTAGGTGCAATTGGTTCTTCAACTACAAATAGGGAGCAAACTAAGGTAGTTACCATTCTTCTTAGTGGTAAAATAATTGAGAAACTAGTCCTAAAAAGGCTTAAATAGTACTAAAAAACCTCTTAACAAACAAGATAACTTTGTTGATAAGGAATACCTCCCCCCCTCTAAGCTGTATCACATCCTTGCTCCATTTCTAAGAAGGTTGCATCAAGGTCACAAGATTGTCTCTAATTATGCGAAGCAGCCTAGAGATATATTAATACCTTCCCCTTTGTTAAAATGAAAAACTCAGTGTGTAAGTTTAATTTACTCACCCTTTCTTTTCAAAGGCCAGTTTTGCTTATTCTTTATGAGACCTAGGGAAGTTTCAAACACTGTAAATTTTTTCCCTCTATGATTTGTCCCTTTGTAAATTTTTTGTACCATTGTTTTTTAGAGCTTCCCATTTCTACATCTCCCATTTCTTTAATTCTCAATGCATTATTAGTATCCTACTTTTTATAATATTGAGGACAATGTTTCCCTTAGGTTATGGGTGTAGAATTCTAATGAATTTGAGTCTTTTTGTAATTATTTTTATTTATTTAAAATTTTTAAAAATGCCAACAAAATTGAGTTATTTTGAAAATCTTTTCAAGTTTTTAGGTAGATTCTTATATACTTATGATAATTGGATTTTCTAAAGTCTAGTCTTTATTTTCGTCTTTAGCTTAGTAATGGAATTGCATATGATTAGTTTTTTTATATTACCCATTTTCTAAAGTATTTCATAGAATCCAATCTAAGATCAATTGTATATACAATTGCATGCATATATTATAGATAGATACGTACTTATAACTTTAGAGACCCTAAAGAAATTCAGTGGAGATTTCTAACCCATGTGAGCTTTTAGATCCATTCATTGTTTTGAGCTTATAGGTATATTCTAATTTTTCTTTTGCATATATAATTCTCAGTTGATCCCAATTTTGTTTGATTTGGTCAATTACCAAGTGTTATTATTTGAGTACTAACCCTAATTGTCTTCAAGTTTGTTGAATTTGATAGATTATATAAAACCTAGGAAACGATTTAGGTCATTCTTTTTTTTACTTAAAGACATAAAGCCTACCCAAAATTATTTTTATCAGTAGTTAATCCTTTTGAGCGTTTTATATAATTCATTTCTTTTACGAACCAAATTACCCTTACCAATATTAACCCACTATAAAGTATCTATTACCTATTTTCTTTAAAAATAAGTTAGAGATGATTAAAGAACTACTTTTTAGTTGCAATAAAAGTAAAGAAGTGAATATCAAGAAAAGAAAATCTCTTGAAAAATATTTAGAAGTTCTAAAAAAGAAGAAAAGTACAAAGAGAGTGTCTACTTTCATTCAAAAGAAGAATTCTAAACTTTAGAAGATCTCTACTTATTTTTGAAGATTTTGAATACCCTATATACCCTATATACCTTTATATATATATATCCTCATCCTAAGCCTATATTTTTGTCCCAATTTAAGATCTATGAATTCTAGGAAGAATATAGTCTTAATGAGGAAATAACAAATAACAATTAGGGAGTAGTATTTTCAAAATTTCTTGGTAAAGACATCTTTTCTAAATAGATCAGTAAAAACAGTTCCTTATTAACTCTTTTCTTTCATGAGTGTATGTGAAGATATATTTGTTGTTTTTTATTCTGCTCATGTATTAAAGAGAGAGATGTTTTACCCTTTTTTTGAGAATTTTAATTATGAATGTATGTCTATGAGGTTTTAGAGTTATAGTTTACTTAGAAATTAAGACCTATTGTATATGTGGACTATACACATACTTCACTTTAAAATATGTGGGTAAACCCACTACAAACTCTCACAAGGATTAACTCGGCCATCAGGAGTAACCTAGGGGTTTAAGGGCTTATTGTATCTACTAAATGTAATTGTGAGTATTTATGGAAATGACAATTTGTATCACTTTCAAAAAAATAAATTTTTATATGTTTTGCCCGAGACTAACAAAATGCTGGTTGGGGTGTGTTTTAAATGTCTATTTTTATATAAATTAACCTCATTTAGCATGACATTTGATATATTTTTTGAAATTATTTAGAATTTATTTGAAAAATATATTATTTAAAATTTTTATCATCTAATCATAATTTGGTGTATTTTCAAGGCTAGATGAACAATTTGAGGTAAATATGTGCAAAACCGCATGTTGCGCAATACTAATTAGGACTTTCTCTATGTTTTGTAGGTTGTAGATCAAACTCCAAGTAGTTAGATCAAGCCAACCAACATCTTGGATAGTCAATTAAGCTTAGATTGAAATGAACGGCTTAGATCAATTTGACATCAATCCAGATGATTTGTATCAAAATCAAGAAGCAAGGGCCCAAGCTCTTTGCATAGTTTCATGCATTCTGAATAGCACAATGCTATGTTAGAACATCTATTAGTGGAAAGAAACAACCTTGTGTAGACATGGGAAGAAATTTTGGACGAAGTTGATACACCCGCATAGTTCAGGTCTCTAGACAGAAAATAGGAGTTGAGAGGACTACACACTTTAATGGAGAAGATATTTCCTTATGTGGACACTAATGTTGATTACTTGTCATCCAAATAAGTAGGAATAAGATTCAAGCAAAGGCAGTATAGAAAACTAGCTTAGAGGCAAAATCAAATGAGAGCTAAGAGGCAGAGATCAAACAATTGAGAAAGAGTATCATTTTTAAAGCTACACCAATGCCAAGGTTTTATTAGGAGCACATGATGGTGAAAGGTTTACAATGAGGATCAAACTTGAAGTTTCCTAATTGGATTAAAATACTTCAATGAGTTTAATAATTGCTACGAAAAAGGGATTAGTGAGAAAACTTCTAAAGATACAGAAACCAACCTCTCTCCCTCTATATATAACTACAAGACATGAAAGAAAAAGGAAGAAGAGAAAACTGGGTTCTTTTGCTACTCCCCTTGGAGGAAGGAAAAGGCTACAGTATTGGAGAGGACTCTTCGTGAAAAGAAAGGAGGCTAAGGAATAAGGTGGAGGGTGAATGCTAATGGAAGAATAGGAAAAGCATAGGAAGAAGAAAGAAGTCCCATCTTTTGAGATTCATTGTGGACTTAGTTTAGATTGTTATTTTTCACTATAATTCTATTAATTTTTTGTGTTTCCAATTAATCGGAAGTGTTGTTTATGTTCTAATCTATTTTATGAAGTGGTTTGTGTAAACTTTTAGTGAGAAATCAAAGTTTAAGCTGTTGAATTTCATTGAACAAGTATAGGGATTGTTGTACACATGATGAACATGGCATATTTACAATTGAGTGTCTTAACATTTGTTTGCTCTTATTGAAATCTAACCATTTAATTGGATTCCTTGCTATCAAATTTTGTGTTAGGTATAAATTTTCGCCAAAAAGTTTCATTAGGAAGTTTGTGAAATTAGTTGCCAAAGTAGGCAAAATCTCACGGATTTTGATTGTTCATGAAGTGTAAATAGGTTTTCAAAATTATGCTTTGCTAGTGTCACGTGTGTGTGTGCGTGCGCGCGTGCGTGCGTGCGATAGTTACCTTGTTACTAGATTGCCAACAAAACTCTCCTACTTGCAAATGCACAATGTTATTTTATTTTTTCAGAGAAAGTTTGAGAAATATTATTGTTATATCCTAATTGTGAGGCATCAAGAACAACTAGGGTTGATCTCAAAATTTAATTAATTTAGATTTTTAGGTACTAAAGAAAAATTTTAAAATTTATTTTGTTTGGGATTTTAGTTCTTTCTTTGATGCTATGTTTTAGATTTTATATTAGATTGTTAGATGTTCCTTTTAATTTATATTTGAATTTTTAGTAGTTCATTTTCTTTGTTTGTTAAAAAGCTATGTTCTATAATTTTGTAATTTATTTTTTTGTAATTCTTCAAAATAATTTAAAAATCATCCTAGGCTATTTATTTTTTGCCTAGGATTAAAGCAATCTTATTTTTAGATTAGAACACCACTTATAAATTTTTTAATATTTTAGTTATCTTAAAAATTAATTTTAAAAATTAAATTAATTTGAAAAAGATAGATTCATCCTTCTTATAATTCTTTGATTTTATTTCATTACTTTTCTTAGTGGATGCTTGGAGTTGATATCTTAATCCATTATAGTTAGGTTTTATATGGAATACTTAGAATTTAATGATCTATCTTGTTTTGTACCCTTTAACAATTTCTAAATTAATTTCTCAAAGAAATTAACTTTTGAGAAGGTAATCGCAGTTTAGATTCTATTCTTGAGTTATAAAAAAAAGAAGAGTGGTGTGGCTAATTTAAAATAAGTGGTATTTAATCCAAACAATTCAAATTTAAATTAAATCTTAATTTTCATCTCATCTATTAAATAAAAGATATCATATTTTCTTTAATTTTGCATTAGTTTTAGAATAATTAGTCTACCTCAACTTTGGTAGTCTGATTTTATGACTAAATCTTCCTTGTGGATTTGACCTGCGTTACACTACAACTGACTACTATGCACTTATAAGAAAACTAAAAACAAATACAAATTTGACGAGCATTTATTTCTAAACCAAAAATTTAAGTTAGAAGTTCTAAAATAAAAAATTCACATTTCATAATTGAATTTCAACATGAATTTTTGCTCTTTTTGGAGAAGAGAATGGTTTTTTCCTACTTTTTACACTATCTACTAGTGTCATTTACATGTTGACATTAATGAATGAACTACAATGTGCCATCTGTAAATAATCTCCAATATTATGCACTAATGTTTGCATAACATAAATTAAACACAAGATTATATAAAAAGATAATTAAGTAACAATAAATTTTTAGAAATTTAACTACTATTTTAACCTCAATGCACATCAGTTTAAAATAACACTATAAGGGTATTTTAGTCCAATAATAATAATTAATATTTTGGTGCTCAATTTTGATTTGCATATTCCAATATAAAACTATTACCACACTAATAATATTTTGTTCTTTAAAATAAAAACCAACGCCATTATTTAACTATACCCTAATTTTTTAGTTTGGCTCGTATTGGTTTTGTGGTTCTTGGTATGCCATTTACACCGTTACTGGAACCTATTATCCTAGTTCCTAAATCTACTTGAATGTTTCCAACAAGAGGCAAAGTGTCACCTCGAACTTTCCACCTAGTGTGACAAGGAGATGCACATTTTTGTCTGCTACAATTTGTGTTAGAAGGCTTTGAGCTTGGTGGGGTTACTTTGACGATTTGCTATGTTATTAGAGAAATGGTACCATCAACCACAAGGTTTTCGGACCATGGGACATTTCGTCTTTGAGAAATCAAATGAATGGACCAGATCAAACAAAGGTAGACCTCTTGATAGAAAATGTGGGGATTCACGCTGTAGTGAGCTATGTAGCCCTACGTCAGCATTCCTCTCATGTACCTTTGCAAAAGCTTAAAGTATTTGGTTATATATGTTTGTTCTCACAAGAGAAATTCCTTGTTTAGTGAAACATAATCTTGATTTCTGATGGGGTAGTGATACATGCACCCCTTGTTCTTTCTCATGAGCTGTTCGCTAAATGGTATGAACAGCCATAAATCCATGTAGCCAAGATTTTTTAATTTTCAAACCCATTCATGATATTGTCGTTGATGTAGATGGGCTAGGAGCCAAAATTCTCCACCATTAGATGATGTTAGCTATTGTTTTCTTGATTTACAAAATGGATGGAGGACAAAGGGATTCACCTGCATCTTTCAACTAAAAGCAGTAGCTAAGATCACTCGATGAATCAGAATTTACGATCATTGCCGTCTAATTCAATGGCAATATTATAAATGGTTCGGCTCTTCAAAAATCCAGGTCCACTTAGAGTTACAGTTGTTCGTACCATTTGGTTAAGGCAGGCTGACAAGGAAAACCAAGGGACCCATATATCCAGCACCTGTTATAATACTATAATAGTTTTAATTTCTCAGAATTGTAGCCTTTAACGATGCAATCGAAACTAGATCCAACAGAGAAGGAATTTGATCCGCACTCCAATTGTTGGTAATGTGGTTGTAGCTATCATTTACTCTGTCTACTAGTTAGGTTTCAAAAGATATTTCGGTTACAGTTCATACTTGATAAAGCGAAATTTAGGAAGCCAAGTCATAATGCCAAAAGTAACAAGCTCGGAATCTCACACCATCTACAGTAAATACGTATGGAATACTGTCTATGCTCTAGTTTGGAGGACATGTTCGTATAATTAAACATATCTGACTGATATAGTCGTTACAACGTGCGCCCACAAAGCATAATACATTACTTTTTTCCTTCCGTTGTTCGTGATTGTCGCTGAAAATTGATGTTCATCGGTTGATCTACACGTCAGGCGATGACTACAAATGTAATGGTTTTTTTGAAGGATAAGATAAGAATTTTATTCGGCTGCAAATATGCTGTTAAAACAGAAAACGTGCAAAATGCTGCATATTGACCAACGGGCCGGAGAATGGCATTTGTACTGATTCCGTGACCCGTGTTGGGAGACAACCTTTGAATAATCTGACCGTTAGATAGGCTACTTGCTGCGGCAAACTCATGCCGACTGATAGCGTCTAGCTGTTAGTTTTCTCCAGTTACTCACTTGAAAAGTCCAATGTTTTAGCTTAAAAAACTTTTCAACCGAGGAAACTGAACCCTGAATTTCGAACCCTAAACCCTGAATCCTTAAAAAACTTTGCAACCGAGGAAACTAGTAGCTAAAAATATCTGATGGGTGTGAGTTTTTGTATGTGGCTCAAATAAGGGAGAGTGAAGTACATGAACGTGGCAGGTCATCCAAAGGTGAATTCTAGACGCTGTAATGCAGCGTGATAAGACTACTTCCTTTGTTCATATTTTAGTTTCCTTGTGGCTCTAGTCTCTTATATTATAATTAGCAACTTAGATTTGGTACTATAGTAAGTATTTCCTAGCTCGCTAAGTGAGGCATCTTAGTTTCATATTTTCATCAATAGAAAATTGTAAGTCTACTTATATTTACGTGAATAGTATTTTAATGGATTATTATTCATCTTTTCAATAGGAGTGTTTACTGTTTTTTTGTTGAATCAAGGTTTATTGTATGTTGAGAATTCAACAAAGTTCACCTAGTGGATTCAAGACATTTCTAAGTTACAAGACGTTGTTCATTGCCTGATTATTTATTTTTTTCATTTTCATTATATTATTTGATATGAGCCGTGTCTCTTCCTAGTTCTATGGCCAGTAGTCGGTTGAAAAGTGGCAACTTCTATGACGACGTTCATGAAGATCAACTCATGACCATGACGCTATTTGAAACTTTTCAGCCAACAAACAACCATCTAAGGAGGAGATGCAAGCAATGACCATGCGATTAACATAAGCTCTGGAGCATATTTAGGTTCGTGACAACAATAGGGTTCTGATCAACAAAGTGGCTCATGATGGCCTTGTTCGTGGTAATGTACAAAGATAATAGTGTAACGATCTAGCAGAAATTGAGTCATAAGAAGTGGCTAGATTTATTGGAGGACTACGCCTTGCTATATAGGATTGAGTTATGCTGTAATAAATCTGGACTCTAGTAGATGCTGTGAAGCTAGCAGCTAGAGTGAAGACTTAATTGGATAGAATTCAAACAATAAAGGGTCAATGCATTAGCACAATTACAAAACAAGGAGCAAAATCAAAGGAGAAGTTCTAATGAAAAATATCTCAACCATTAGCTATTATAGACAATGATTTAGAAAGTGAACAAGGTAAACAAGTAGAAGGATTATTAGTTAATGATAATAATTATGGCCTACAACAGCAAATCAAGTGTTAGAGATGTGGAGAACCCAAACATCAATCCAACCAATGTCTTAAACTCTAAAATCTTGCCATTGAAATTAAGGGTAATGTAGACTACAATTTTCATGGTTCAATGAGGTTTAAGAGGAATTGGCATATATAGTTGATAGTGAGGTATTATTAGCTCATCATCTTATGTACACTTCAAAATGTAAAGTATTAATCCTTCAAGGCACAACATTTTCATGGTAAAGTACAATGTGAATTATAAAGTATGTGGTCTTATCATTGAGAGAGGAACTATTACCAACATAGTATCCAAAGAGATTATGGACAAATTAAAGATTGGAAACTACTCGACTATTTTTACAATTGGTTAGATTACAAAGGTCGATGAGGTTAATGTAAGTGAAAGGTATCTCATTTTCAATTGAAAAATATTACTAAGATGAGATCTTATGTGATGCAGTGAATATGGATACATGCCATATGCTAGTTGGTAGACGTTAAATATAAAGCCAAGGATAGTGTTTATGTCTTTGAGAAAGATAGTCGAAAAATTATTCTTAACCCTATGCAAAACCAAGTTCCACACAAAGCTTTTAAAGTAGAGAGATTGTCTCTATTTACTATGGCATATGTCAATTTTCTAGATTATGTCATATAAAATTCAAAGAAGATGTTCATGAATTGGTAAGTGCGATATTAAACTTGAGGACAAGTTTAGTCTATGTGGAGGGGATAGATGTAGGGTGATAAGACTACTTTCTTTTTCATCATTTAATTTCCCAGTGGTTCTAGTTTCTTATATTGCCATTAGCAACTCATATTTGGTACTATAGCAAGTATTCATACTTGCTTGTCGAGGCATCTTAGTTTTCTGTTTTAATTAATAGAAAATTTTAGGTGTACTTATATTAACATGAATATCATTGTACGACTGTGTTCTTTGCCTTTTCTTTATGTATTTTTGCTAAGTCGATCCCCAAAGCTTAGTCCTGATAGCATTTCTCTTATTGATTGACTAACCATGTTGATCCAGTTGACCTGTAATAAAATGAAACAAATAAAAAATGAGATCATCTAACCTTGCAATGAAAGATGAACTCCTCTTTGGGTTCTAATGATCTTTAATGGGACAATAAAATGAAACAAATAAAAAACGAGATCATCTAACCTTGCAATGAGAGATGAACTCCTCCTTGGGTTCTAAGTTGATAGTACTACATAGTGCGGTCTAGTGACCACATTGCTGGAGCTCACTTTTGCATGATAGAAACTATTCATCTCATTGCTCCAACTTGAGATTTCTTATAGGCCAAAATTCACAAGGAATGATCATTCAAAAAAAATGTTTTCATATATGAAATGGATGCTTCTAGCTTCTAAGAAACTATATTATTTACAAAGTTTTCAAACTATCTATTTCTAAGAAAAGTTTACCATATGCTTCTTAACTACTAGAATCCTTTAAATAAATGCTTTTTCATCTCTGATATCTAAATAAAAACAAGTGAGATGACGGAGTTAAATCATTTAGAAGGTGGGCTCCACATATGTGGTCACTAGATTGCATGCATAGTGCAGTCCCATGTCCACATATTCATTGTCGTCGATGACTTACTATTTGTTCAAATCATGCACATCGATCATGTGGTTCATAAATGAGATGAAGGGCTTGGATCATTCAGAAAATGGCCTCAAGAAAATGTGTTTGCTAGACCCACACATAGTACAGTCACATGTTTGGATATCATCTCTGCAAATTATTTACAATTTGTTCAAATCACGTATATCAATTGTGTGGTTAGTCATAATCCTATAGTCTTACCCAATTATTTCAAAAGAAAATGTGGGTCATATGTTTGGTGATCTAAACTATTTATCTTCTAAACCCACATATTGGATACTAAGACACCCAACAATCTTCTCGACAGGACGATCTTACCATTTTTTCCCCCCATTAGTAAAGATTCATCGTCTGTTATAATTCTTTCTTCAAACTATCTTAGCTGTACATTTCCACTTGCATCGAAAAGAGGAAAAAGTGATAGAGGAAAAGAAATAACAAAAAAGAAAAAAATATGACTTATTTGTTTGTGTTCTAGTACATGCTCTAGTGGGAGAAGAAGTATATGCCCTTCCTTCTCTCTCTCTCTCTCTATATATATGTGTGTGTGTGTGTGTGTGTGTGTGTGTGTGTGTGTGTGTGTGTGTGTGTGTGTGTGTGACTATATATATATATATATATATTGTAGATCTATGCCTTTCATCATGTTCTTTATATAAAAGATAAGTAACTCATTAGAAATAAATGCATTTGAATGATCCTAACTACTTATTTTGGGCCACAGAGAAGGCTAATAAAAATGGTTGATCACTATTTTTTTCTCATGATAACATAAGCTAAAAGCATTTGATGAACATGAAATTTGATCTACAACCTTTTTAACCCATTTTAAGCAAGATGAGTAGCTTAAATCTACATGACAAAGTTTTGCCAAGCATATAAGATAGGGCATGAACTTCTTCTCATGCCCAAGCGGATGTATGCCTATCAGGGCTCTCTGCATAAATCTACAGAATGCTTTGTACTTTGGTCAATAACTTTATGTAAAGGAGGAATGCAAAATTGACTGTAGTATGGGTGCAGTTTAGTGACCACATTTTCTAAAGCCTACCTTTGACTTATTCGACCTATTCATCTTGTTGCACCATATTTAAATGTCTTATGGATTCAAAAGCATGTGATTTGGATGATTCTAACATTTGAAAGACTTCTAATAAAAATGAGCTTAAAAATAGATAGGTTAGAAACTTGATTAACAACACAATTTCTTAGAAGCTAGAATCATTCATACCATATGTTTTTTAATCTACAAGAAACATTAAAGGAATGAGATGAAAAATTTGAATCATAAAAAGGAGGGCTCCACAAAAGGTGTTCGCCAAACTACTCCTCATATTGCAGTCAATTTAGCATTCATTAGAAAAAATTAATTTACTAGAAACTTTTGGTAAGTTCCTTTTACTATTTATTTTATAAACAAAATGATTGGGAAATGCTCGTTAGAAAACCAATAATCATTTTCTCTCTCTATGTACCAATGGAACATCACACATAATAATATAGAATGTAGTGCACATAAACACAAATTAGAGTAAGCAATTGAGACCAGGACACATAAATTTTTATGTGAAAAAACCCTCACGGTGAGGTAAGAAATTACATGACTTAGTCTATTCAAAATTTCTCTAAACAATAATGAAAATACAAAAATCATCTCTAGCAATGAGAAATTCAAATATTCAAGAGACAACATTTCTTGGAAAAACAATAATCAAAGTGTAAAAAAAAAAAACTCACTGATTAGATTCACAAACATCTAAAGAAACTTTGGAGAAACACACTGAGACCACAAATTGTGCACATTATGAACCCAAAGATTATTCAATAAGTGTTTTTGATAAATAGTGAGGAAATAACATATAAAGGCTGGAAGTAGAATGGCTATCTGCTCATTCTCTACTCTTCTTCTCTTTCTCCCAAAGAGAGAAAACCCTAAAAGTAGAATTCTTTTCACCTTTTTTTCTTTCTCTAGCTTGTCTAGCCTTGAAAGGAAAAACCAAGAGGAAAAAACATATATAATATATATGGTCTTTTTCTCTCTCCCTTAATTTTTCTCCAAGTCAAAAGCACATAGGAAATGTTAAGTGTTTAATTTTGGTCAAAATGCCCCTCATTTAGCATTCAATTAGATCATCTAACCGTTCAATTTTACAAAACTTAGCTTGATTTTGAATTTAAATCCAATTGACCATCTAAATCTTAATTTTTCAAAATCAACGGTCAGATGATCATTAGAGTTCATTAGATGACTAATGTATGGTTCAAATGATCCTAATTTAGTCTTTTCTTTTGCAGATCAACCAAAGGACTCACGGACAACTATGATTAAAAGATAACGGTGCAGATCATCTTAAAGAGGAATGGATGGACCAGATCACCCATGAAGATGGATGTGATAGTTTCCTAGAAGACAATGGAGCTAAATTTGGAATCATGGAGAAAAAGGCAACCCTTTCTCCCACTTCTTTCTTTCCTTTCCTTTTCCTTTTCTTTTCCTTTTCCTTTTCCTTTTTTTCCTTTCTTTTCCTTTTTCCTTCCTTTTCTCTTGTCTTTCTTTTTCCTTCTTTCCTTTCTTTTCTCTTTTCTTCCTTTTCCTTCTTTTTCCTTTTCCTTCTTTCTTTCCTTTTCTTTTTCCCTTCCTCACTCTCACATACCCAACGTTTCCATTCTTTGCTTCTTCTCTTCTACTTTTTTCTCTCCATCCCCTCCTCTCTTCCTCTTAGGCTGGGTTGAAAGGAGGAACCAGGTTCGCCCCTTCTCCGACTTCTCTCTTCTCCTCCCTTTCTCTCTTCTCATCTTCCTCTCTACTCCCTTCTCTCACTCCCCAGCCTCCACTGCCCCAACTCTCTTCTCCATTCTATTCCCTCTCTCAAATCCACGTTTCCTTCTACTTCTTCACCTCCTAGGCTGCGCAGATCTCCTTCTCTCTTTCATTCTTCTTCTCCATTCTCCCACTTCTCTCTCTCTCTCTCTCTCTCTCTCTCTCTCTCTCTCTCTCTCTCTCTCTCTCTCTCTCTCTCTCTCTCTCTCTCTCTCTCTCTCTCTCTCTCTCTCTCTCTCTCTCGCACCACACGACTCCCACTATGTCCCATGTTCTCCTTCTCCTCACCTCTACTCCCTTCTCCTTGTTTTACACTCCCCCTCTATATCTCTTTCTATCTCCCTAATCTCACCTCCTTCTCCCACCCTACTTTGCATCAACCCAGATCGCTTCTCCTCTATTCACTCCCAGCCTTTTAACACAGCCAGTCTTTCTTCTCCAACCCAGATCACCACTTCACCGTCTCACACTGGCCCTTGCTTCCATCATTCAACATCCCTCATCTGTTCAATCCCCAGCCTCCATTGGCCGGACCCCTCTTTTTCCTCATTTTCTCCCAATCACCCTTCATTGGCATCGTCTACTCCTTTCCAGCACTGCTAGGCAGGCACAACTCCACCGCCCTCTGCATCACGACACCTCCTCCTTCTCTAATTTCCCCTAATTTTCCTTCTTCTCTAGCAAATCCACCTCACCTGCGTTGATCTCCAGCCAGCTCAGGGGGAGAAAACCCAAATTGGGTTTCCTCCCGTGATCCTCTCTCTCTCTCCTTCCATTCTCTCCTTCTTCTTCCCTTCTCCCTCTTATCTTCTTCTTTCCTCTTCCTCCTCAAATCCCACGTTTTCCTAGTTTTCGATTAAAACCAGAACCCCAGAAATTATGTATCTGCCCCTGGCAAATCTCAGAAATATCATCTGTGTCCCCTGGCAGATCTGAGAAATACCAATTGAGTCCTTGATTTAATTCCAACTGTGTCCTTGTGCTATTCTGGTTTTACCTTATCTTCATTCTGATTATTCAAGGACAATGCAATCTAGGGGCAGTGCAATCCAAGGACAGACTAATCCAGGGACAGTGCAATCAAGGACAAGCTTATCCAGGATGCCTTTTAGTTTTATTTTATGTTGTCTTTTGAATAAATAATTGTGCAAACTGCAAAAATTGAATAAAGTTAGATTTTAGTTTATTCTTAGTTTATTTTTAGTATAGTCTTTGTTTTTATTCTTTTATTAATTGAATTTTATTCAAACTCCATCATTTTAAATCAAGTCCTCGTGAGATCGACCCATACTTGCATAAGGTACAATACAATAGCCCGTGCACTTGCGGTTAAACAATCAACAAGTTTTTGGCACCATTGCTAGGGACTTGGAAAGGAGTTTTCATAAAATTTGATTAAAAATCCAAATAAATAAATAAATAAAAATCCAAAAAAATAAAAAAAATTAGGATTTGCAATTTTTAGCATTTTAGGAAAATTTTAGGTGCATTTTTCAATTGTTTTTAGGGCATAATCACCTTGTTTCCTGAATTTGGTACTAATTTCTAATTTTATTTTTCAGGAAATTAGAAAGTGGAGGAATTGGGCAAGTGGATCTGCACCAAAATGGAAACTTCCCTGCTTTCCTAGAATAGGACTTTCTTTTTTCTTTTGAGTGAATCTTGTAGTGAGGATCCTTATAAATTGCAATTTTTATTTTAAAATTTAAAGGGTTGTATAATACAGGGCAAGTGTCGGATATGGTGGCCCACACTTGATCTTCATCAAAAACCCCATAGTGAGTTTCCTCACTCATTTATTTTTTAGATTAGGCTTTGCATTTAGAATAATTTGCATTGTTTGGTAGTGTGACTCATATAGAAAGCATCTTTTAATAATTATTGCATTTTAAGATTTTGCATTAGTTTACTGCTTTTAATTGCATTCTTAGGGCATGTTTAATGTTTTAAGGTGATTTATATACTGATCGAATTGCCATGGTGTGTGAAATTAATTAGTAAGGGCACCCTACCCCCATAAGATCAAGGGTGGATTTCATCACCACCTCTTAGCCCACTTAGGATAATCACCTCAAGCGTGCAAACCTTCCTTTCACATTAATTTAAAATCAATCAGAAGAGACCTATAGGGCCATCACATGCTCGTAGGACCCTCTTAATAGGACACGAATTACTGTCACTCCAGTTGCTTTTGATCACTATGGTTATAGGGGGTTACTTAATAGAGCATCGCTCTTCCTCGACCTCCTATTGACATTTGTTGAGGTCTAAACACCTCCTTACACGAGGGTTGTATTAACCACTTTGGTTAGAACCTAATTGGTAAGCAGTAATCAACTCCTAAAGAGAGGAGGAGCACTAGTCTAGGCTAATAAAAAACGTCATCCCCACACAAATCCAAGAGAGTCAAATATATTGCTGCTTATTAGCCGTAGAATTATTTTAGTGTGCCCTTTTGTTTGCGCATCATTCTAGAAGTTAGGTTGCATCATTTAGGTTAATTTTCCAAAAAAAAAAAAGAAGAGAAATAAACACAAAAAAAAAGAAGAGAAAAGAGAAGACATGATCAGTTGCACCTAATGAATAATTTAAACACTGATCAAAAGAGTAATTTACACCCCAACATTAATAGAGAAGGTATTTCCCCATGGAGAAAAAATCCACTCTTTAATGATGATGAACAACCTTTCATCTTTGATAATGATGATGTTTCTTCATGGACGAGTAATCCTCTCTTTGATGCTGATGATCCTCCACCTCTATTTAATGATGATATACATCAATGGTGGAATCATTCTCAACCACACGGAAATAGGAGAAAGGACCAATATAAAACACATGAGAATAATTGTGGGAAGACACTAAGAGACTATTTGCAGCCTAATTATACCAGCACACTTTCATGTATACTTTTACCTCCAAATGCTGGTATGATTGAGTTAAAGGTGGGAGTAATTCAATTGCTTCCCAAATTCTATGGGTTGGATAGTGAGAGTCCTTACATGCATTTAAAAGAATTCGATGAAGTGTGCACAACTCAACATACACAAAACATAGAATTAGATATGGTAAGACTCAAACTATTTTCTTTTTCCTTAAAAGAAAAAGCAAAGATGTGGTTTCATTCACTGCCACCAGGTTCCATACAAACATGGGAAGATATGACTAGGAAGTTCTTGAATAAGTTATTTCCTAGACATAAGACAATTGCTCTTCGTCGAAATATAGTGAATTTTACCCAAACAAATAATGAAACTTTCTATCAATGCTGGGAAAGATTTAAGGAATTATTGTTGACTTGTCCACATTATGGATACAAACTTTGGCATATCATTAGCTTCTTTTATGAAGGACTTAAATCTAATATGCGTCAATTTGTTGAAATGATGTGCAATGGTAATTTCTTAAATAAGTAACCTAAAGAAGCACGAGAGTATTTGGAATGGTTGGTAGAGAGTACAAAAACTTGGGCTGATTCAGAAAAAGTAGGTTTTTCAAGCGAGCCTAAGACCACCACTACATCCTCTTGGGGAGAAATATATGCTATGATTGAAAAAGATGATATAGCACCCCTAAATAGAACAGTTGAGGCCATGGAAATGGAAAAATGTCTCTCTAAGAAAGTTGAACAGGTGTGTGATATTTGTGAAAGTAATACACACCTCACTCAGGAATGCCCCATTGATGATGAATCGACACATTCTTATGAGCAACATTTTTCCCCTTTTGAGACATATAGTTCCAACTGGAGTAATCATTCTACTGTCACAAATGAATATAGTGCTTTGCAGAAGGCCCAACACCAACCTTATTACCACAAATAAGGACCACTTGTTCCTTGACCTTACCTTCCTCCACATAAGAGGAAAGTGGAGGATAATTTCCATCAGGTCATGCAATACCAGGAGAAGAAAATTGAGCAAATTAAAGCCCAATTAAAAGAGAACACAAATTCCATGACTGAATTGAAGGACATGATGTCTCAAATGCTACATACTATTAATAAAGAGGAATGTCCTATTCCACTAAATGAATATCTTGATGATATGGATGTAGGAGATGAGATTAATTCTTCATTTACAGACATGGAACAAACAAAGGCAGTTACCATTATTCAGCAATCTGGACCTAATTGAGCAATCTGGACCTAAAAATGCTGAAGTAGTATCTAAACTGGTCAGAAAAAGAGATGAATTTAGTAATTAGGAAAATGTCACATCCACTGAGCAATATGACATCCTTGCTCCATTTCCAAAAAGGCTGCATTGAACTCCTACAATTGTCTCTAATTATGTGAAGCAGCCCGAAGATAAATTTAACTTGCCTTACAATAAAATGAAAAATTTTAAATTGCAAGATAAATTTACTCATCATTCCTTTTTAGAGGCCTGTCCAGCTTATTTCGTATGGGACCAATGGAAGTTTCGAACTCAGTAATATTTTTCCTCTGAAAAATAAAGTATGTAGCTTAGTTTTTATTTTTTTTTTATTTCTTTTTTCTATATCTCTCAATTTTTTGTGTGTTTCTCAATGCATTATCATCATCATCATACTTTTTAAACATTGAGGACAATGTTTTTGTCAGGTTGGGGGGTGTAGAATTCTAGCAAATTCTAGTTTTTTTAGGTTTTTAAGTACTTTCTTTGATTTTTCAAAAAAAATAAAAAATGAAAAAAAATGAAAAATTTTAGGTCATTTCCTACACTATGATGAGAATTGGATTTTTTGAAGTATAATCTGGATAAATTTAGCTTATTAATAGAATTGAATATGATTAATTCATCATTTTACTCATTTTATAAAGTATTCTATGAAAGTAAAGTCTCAAATCACATCTGTACACACAGTTGCATATAGATAGTCTAGATTGATAAGTGACTATAACTTAGAAATTCTGAAGAAATTCAGTGGAGACCTATAACCTAAGTGAGTTTTTCGAGCTATTCATCTTTTTTGAGAGGTTATAAATATTCCTAATTTTCTTTAGTGTGCTTAAAGAAAATTGATCCCAAACTCTTAAATTTGGCTAATTACCTGAATAATTAGAATATTACCTTTAAAAATTTTAGAAGTTCATTGAATTTGATGGATTATAGGAAACCTAAAAAATAATTTAGGCCATCCTTGTTATAACCTAGAGACATAAAGCCTACCCATAAAGTATTGTTACCACTAGTTAGCCAACTGGAGCCTTTAATATAAGCCTTTTCTTTTGCCACCCAAATTACCCTTTACCCATATTAACCTAGTATAAATTATCCATTACCCATTTTCTTTGAAAAATAAGTTAGAGAAGAATGAAGAAATCCCTTTTGGTTGTAATAAAAGTAGAAAAGTGGATATCAAGAAAAGAAATATTCTTCAAAGTGATTCAAAAGTACTGAAATAGTCTAAAAAAAAGAAAAAAAGTTTGAAGAATGCAAAGAAAAGTGAAAGAAAAAAACAAATATTCACTTCATCAAAGAAAGAAAGAATTATCAACTTTAGAAGACCTCTACTTATTTTTGAGGAAACCTTGAATATCCTTATACCCTTTCTTTGGTACCCTATCTTAAGCCTACGTTTCATCCCAGTTAAAGACCTATTGATTCTAGGATGAAAATAGTCTTGATGAGGAAATGAATGGATAGGATCTAAAAGGCTGGTATTTCTAATTATTCAAAGGTAATGGCATCTATTCCAAAGGGATCAAAACAATAAAATTCCTTAGTAACTCCCATTTTTCATGAGTACATGTGAGAAAAATTTGCTTTTATTAACTCTTCTCAGATAATTAAAAGAGAGATTTGATTCAAACCCTTTATCTAAAAGATGTTATTTCTGAGTGTATGTCATTAGTGAGGATTGAGGTGAAAACATATTTCGGATGGAGTTCAAAAGTTAGAAGTTTACTTAGAGATTCAGATGATTCTATATGTAAACTCTACATGCACACACTCACTCTGAGATTTGAGCTTAATTGGAATGACTTTGGCATATGGGTAGGGTTTTGAATTCTTCAGTCATTTTTATTAGTATGCTAAAGTTGATGTGATTTATTGAAGATAATTCTCTGAGGAAAAAGAGGAGTTGACTTAAAAAAGTAAAATTTAAAATCTTGAAATTTGGTTTTTTGCATGTTTTGCTTGGGACTAGCAAAATGCTGGTTGGGGGGTGTGTTAAGTGTTTAATTTTGGTCAAAATACC
Organism: Warburgia ugandensis; assembly: GCA_035236585.1. Taxonomy (NCBI): domain Eukaryota; kingdom Viridiplantae; phylum Streptophyta; class Magnoliopsida; order Canellales; family Canellaceae; genus Warburgia; species Warburgia ugandensis. The sequence goes on from CP141138.1 coordinate 41,092,336, forward strand.
CCTAATTTAGCATTCAATTAGATCATCTAACCTTTCAATTTTACAAAACTTAGCTTGATTTTGAATTTAAATCCAATTGACCATCTAAATCTTAATTTTTCAAAATCAACGGTCAGATGATCATTAGAGTTCATTAGATGACTAATGTATGGTTCAGATGATCCTAATTTAGTCTTTTCTTTTGCAGATCAACCAAAGGACGCACGGACGGCTATGATTAAAAGATAACAGTGTAGATCATCTTAAAGAGGAATGGATGGACCAGATCACCCATGAAGATGGATGTGATAGTTTCCTAGAAGACAATGGAGCTAAATTTGGAATCATGAAGAAAAAGGCAACCCTTTCCCCCACTTCTTTCTTTCCTTTTCCTTTTCCTTTTCCTTTTCCTTTTTCTTTTTCTTTCTTTTTCTTTTTCTTTTTCCTTTTTTTCTTTTCCTTTCTTTTCCTTTTTCCTCCTTTTCCTCCTTTTCCTTCCTTTTCTCTCTTTTTCCTTGTTTCCTTTCTTTTCTCCTTTCTTCCTTGTTTCCTTTTTCCTTCTTTCTTTCTTTCCTTTTCTTTTTCCCTTCCTCACTCTCACGTACCCAACGTTTCCATTCTTTGCTTCTTCTCTTCTACTTCTTTCTCTCCATCCCCTCCTCTCTTCCTCTTAGGCTGGGTTGAAAGGAGGAACCGGGTTCCCCCCTTCTCCCACTTCTCTCTCTCTCTCTCTCTCTCTCTCTCTCTCTCTCTCTCTCTCTCTCTCTCTCTCTCTCTCTCTCTCTCTCTCTCTCTCTCTCTCTCTCGATCTCTCTCTCGACTCCCACTATGTCCCATGTTCTCCTTCTCCTCACCTCTACTCCCTTCTCCTTGTTTTACACTCCCCCTCTATTGCTTCTCCTCTATTCACTCCCAGCCTTTTAACCCATCTAGTCTTTCTTCTCCAACCCAGATCACCACTTCACCGTCGCACACTGGCCCTTGCTTCCATCATTCAACATCCCTCATTTGTTCAATCCCCAGCCTCCATTGGCTGGACCCCTCTTTTTCCTCATTTTCTCCAGTCACCCTTCACTGGCGTCGTCTGCTCCTTTCCAGCATCGCTAGGCAGGCACAACTCCATCGACCTCTGCATCACCGCACCTCCTCCTTCTCTAATTTCCCCTGATTTTCCTTCTTCTCCGCCAAATCCACCTCACTTGCGTTGATCTCCGGCCAGTTCAGGGGGAGAAAACCCAAATTGGGTTTCCTCCCGCTATCCTCTCTCTCTCCTTCCATTCTCTCCTTCTTCTTCCCTTCTCCCTTCTCCCTCTTATCTTCTTCTTTCCTCTTCCTCCTCAAATCCCACGTTTTCCTAGTTTTTGATTAAAACCAGAACCCTAGAAATTATGTATTTGCCCCTGGCAAATCTCATAAATACCGTTTGTGTCCCCTGTCAGATCTGAGAAATACCAACTGAGTCCCTGATTTAATTCCAACTGTGTCCCTGTGCTATTTTGGTTTTACCTTATCTTCATTCTTATTATTCAGGGACAGTGCAATCCAAGGACAGACTAATCCAGGGACAGTGCAATCAAGGACAAGCTTATCCAGGATGCCTTTTAGTTTTATTTTCTGTTATCTTTTGAATAAATAATTGTGCAAACTACAGAAATTGAATAAAGTTAGATCTTAGTTTATTTTAGTATAGTCTTTGTTTTTATTCTTTTATTAATTGAATTTTATTCAAACTCCATCATTTTAAATCAAGTCCTCGTGGGATTGACCCGTACTTGCATAAGCTACAGTACAATAGCCCGTGCACTTGCAGTTAAACAATCAATAGGAAAGTAGTCCCTTTCATATTAGGAAACCACCATATATATGTATGGAGCTCTTTTAGACCAAGGTTGTGGGATCCACTCCTTATGTGGACGAAATCTTATCAAACACTTCAAGTGCATCGCTTATCCAATGATATCTGACGTCGGTATGCTTGGACTTAGAATACTTGGATTTTGCCTCTGGTGGATAGTACTTTGACTGTTGCAATGTACAATATAATTGTCTTGCTTCAAATAAACTTCCTGTAGGAACCTCTTCATCCATAGTAACTCTTCCTAGCTTCAGCAATAACAATATACTTTGTCTCTATAGTTGACAAGCCATGCTTTTACAACTTGGATTGTCATGACACTATTCCTCTTGAAAAAGTAAGTATCTAAAAAGTGGACTTGTTAGTGTCCATATTTCCATCCACATCTGGTTACCCTCTAGCATAAGCTCACCACCTTCAAAGCATAAGGACACTTTAGAAGTGCCTCTAAGATATTCCATGATTACTTTACTACTGCCCAGTGCTCTTAGCAAGTATTGGTATGATACCTACTAACTACGTCAATTTCATGTATAATGTTGGGCCTTGTCCACACTATAGTATACGTCAAACTTCCTTTAGTTGAAGCGTAGGGGATTTTCTAGATTTTCTTCATCTCTTCTTTTTCTTCTGCATTTGAAAGATAGTTCACTATAACCTAAAATTTCTAACAAGTGGAAAACTAATAGGCTTTGCTGTGCTCATGTTGAACCTCGTAAGTACCTTTTGAATGTACTTTTTCTAGTGATAATCATGGCTTGTTAGTTGTCCTACATGAAAAAATCTCATTCTCAATGTTTGTTGTGTAGGTTGTAAGTCCTTCTTGACCATGGACTTGCTTTTCTCCTTTTTCAACCTGCTAAATTAGTAATATCCTGAACAACAACCAACATGTCATCAATATAAAACAAAAGAATAATATCAAATAACTTCTTAATGAATACACAATGCCCATTATTCAACATAATGAATCAAACTTTTTGTACCATTTCATCAGGGTTTGTTCAATCCATATAGGTTCTTCATTAGCTTGCAAACCATGTATTCTTTGCCGTTGAAAAAGAACCTTTTACCATGCTACATATAAATTCCTTCCTTCAAATCATTAGGGAGAAAGGATATTTTTGACATCTTGTTGCTCAATTTCTAAGTTCATGCTTACAGCCAAACCCAACACTACTACAATAGATTAGATGTTCACCATTGAAAAGATAATCTCAGTAAAGCCAATTCCTTTTTTTGTCCAAAACCCTTCACAACCAACCTTGCCTTGCACCATGGCTATGACTTATTGTCTTTGCATTTTTAATCTGAGTACTCACTTACTCTTTAATTTTGTCTCTTCACCAAATCAAAGACATGATTCTTAACCAAGGATCTGCATCTTTCTTGAATAGATTTCAACCACTTCTCTTTATCCTTATGTGCTAGAACTTCTTGATAACTTTGTGGTTTGTTGTCATCTTTTAGCATCAAATACTCTTCCACTGAATCCCTAATAGATGTTTGACCTTCTTACCTCATTTTTTGCATGTGGTAGTTGTTGTACTATGTCCCCTTTTCACCACACTCAACATCATCTATAATCTCAATAGGAGCCTTATTGTATGGATCTTTTTACACATATCGCCCATCATTATTATGAAGATCGTTTTGCATATCTCCCCCATCATCGTTATGTACCATAGGTGAAGGAATTGGATCAATATCAATGAGGTTATGTGGTTGCCCAATGTCTTTCTCAAATTCATCAACTATTTATTCTTCAAGAAATACCACATCTCAGCTTCTAGCCACCTTCTTAGCAATTGCATCCCATAACAACCAAACTCCGTATTGATGTGACCTAAGAAAGTGCATTGCTTGGCTTCATTATCAAGCATTGACCTCTCATCTCTAGGTACATGCACAAATGCCATGTCACCAAACATTTTTAGGTGTTTATAAGAATCATCTTTACATGACCAAACCCTTTCTGACATACATCCATTCAAAGGAGCTGATGGAGATAGATTGATCAAGTAGCATGTGGTATTCATATCTTCACCCAAATGTACTTATGGTAAATTTGCATGTGATAACATACACATAGCTCTTTTCACAATAGTTACTTCATCCTTTTTGTTACACCATTATGCAGTGGTGTCTTGGGAAGTGTCTTCTAATGCTAAATGCCATGGGACTTGCACTATGCATTAAATGGACTATGTACTCATGACCATTATCTTTGCTAATAAACTTCGAAGGTTTTCTTGTTTTTCTTTCAATTGTGGCATGAAAAGCTTTCAACACATCAAGCACCTAATCTTTAATTTTTAGAGCATATGCCAACACTTTTCTAGAATCATTATCTGTAAAACTAAAAAAACAAGAAGCATCATAGGCCCATTAACATTAGAATAAATGAGTTTTGATACACTTGCTTTTTATTTGAGAAGTTTCTGTGGAATGTAACTCTATGTAGTTTTCCAACTAAACAATGAATGCATGTATATCAAGACATACCTTTTGTTCTGGGTAGGAGTTTTTTCTTTGCAATGATTTCAGGTCCTTTCTCACTCATGTGGCCTAGTCGTGTATGCCACAAATCAATAAAGATATCTTTCTCTATGGCATTCACCTCACCTTTGCCTATCTATGCATGTATCTTGGTTAAAGTGAACACCTAGTACATCTTGCCACCAAAAGAAAACCTTTGATAAGCTTCTATCAGCCATTACCAAATTGACTAGTGAAGCATCTTTCATCTAGTTTTCCGATAGAGATCAAATTCATATGACAATCTAGCAGATGTCTCATATCCTTGAAAATCAACCTAGAATCTATGTTGGTATAGATAGACACATGACCTGTTCCCACAATTTTTGAAGTTCCACTATTTTCCATCCTCATAACGTCAAAGTTACTCGATTTTGTAACATATGAAGAAATCTTTCAGTGAAGTAGTGTGATATGAAGCACTTTCATTAATCATCTGATTATGTCCTAAAAAGTGAGACTCAAACATGATCTTTCACAACTTGAGTATATAGTAACCTCTCCATGTGAAGCAACATTGATGGTTTCTTTTTCTTCTTGTTTTAATACCATTTTTTTAATTTTATCCCTTTTTAATTTCTTACACACCCTTCTTCATGTGGCTTGGCTGGTTGAAATAGCAAGTAACTCCTTTGCAAGTCTTAGATATTTATTTAACTGCCCCATGATTGTTAGAATTTATACTTTTATTTTTCTTCCAATTCTCATTTATGAGAGTTTTCCTTGAGAAAGAACCCATTGACTTCCTTCTTGTCTCTTTATTCAACAAACTTTCTATTTCTTGACCCATGGTGACAACCCCATTTGGTGCAAAATTACTAAGGAACACCACCAACGTCTCCAAACTATCGATATAGATTTGAGAAGTAACAAGGTTTACAATTCATGAAGTATCACCTTTATACACAAAAGTTGATTCATAATACTTTGAATCCCTTCAAATGCCATGAAATTGAGATTCCCTCTTTCAATTTCAAATTCACAAACTTTTGAATCAAGAAAGTCATGTTTCTAGTAATCTTTATCTCATATAGCTCTTCAAACTTCTTGTAAAAAAGAATGTGCCAACGTTTTTATAGATATATAATGAAAGACACTATCATCCAACCATTGTTTAATGAATCCAATGACCTTCTAGTTGTGCCTTTCTCAAACATTATTAGTAGTGTTTTGCAGTTTAACCCATCGCTATTAATGGGTTGCTACAAATTTTTGCTACATAACAAGTCCTCTATTTTCACCTTACATATAAATGCAATTATTTTTGTTAAATCTAATAATGTTAATTTTCATATTCTTCATGATTTACACATGAAAATTAGAATGCATCATAGCTATGATATCACTTATTGGGAAAGTGAGAAACTTTTTCCCGCTACATGCATATCAATGGGACATGCACAAATATATGGAATGTAACACATATAAGCACAAATAAAGTAAATAATCAAGATTAATGCACTAGAATTTTAAGTGAAACATCCCTCAAGGTGAAGGGAAAAACTATGCAACATAGTCTAGCCAAATCATCACTAAATAATAATAGGAATACAAAAGTATTGTGTAACAACCCTAGAGGAATCCAACTATTCAAAAAAGAAGACCTCTTAGAATAACAATAATTGTAGTGTAAAAAAAAAATCTCTCACTAGTTAAAGTTGTAATGATCTCCCAAAGACACTCTGGAGAAACATACTATGATAGTAAATTTTTTGTGTTATGAATGAAAGGTTTTCCATAAAAGGCTGTCACAAACTATTATGTCATAAATATAGATATGCAATTTAATGAAAATTAGGGATCCATTCAAGGTTCAAATGTTTAATTTTTGAGATCTAAATGATATGATTGTGAGACCTTTGTCAATGGATAAAGCTTAGAGAGAGTAATCCAAGGACTACGAGATAACAAAAATCTGATAGTGAAGATCAAACTTATTAGCAAATAGAAGTTTTATGTTGACAATGACACCCATTATTAAAATTTAGTAAAAAACATGTGGAAATGGGATCCACAATGGAAAACTAATTAGTTGATACCTAGATACTACTAATCCACATAAGTAAAATGTTCCCTCAATGAATTAGGAAAGATAAAGTAGAAAATGTGTAGGTATGCTGAACCTAGAGTGAGATACATTAGAATATAGGGTATTCCAACAACTTAGAAGAGAATCTCTATCCACTAGTTTTATAGGCTAGTCAAATAAGAGGAAAAGCCTTAAAAATATGATACTCATGATGCTTATAGAACTAGACATTGTAAGCCTCATAAGGAAGAAGAAAACAAATGAAAAAAAGGAAAATAAAGGAAAGAAGAAGAAGAAAGTATAAACGAGGAAGAGAGGGAGATAAAGAGAAGAAGAATGGAAGAAAAAGAAAGAGGAAAATGCAATAATCATCCTTGAGGAAGGTGGATCTGAATTGCTAAGTCTTTCATTTTTTAAAATGTGTAGTATTGCTAGTTCTATATGATTTTTGTTGATTTGTTGCTAATTGTTTAGCATGATTGATTGAGAGTATGTGCATGATATTATAAGTGATTTCTGTAATTTTATTTGCTTGTAGTTCATGATGTTGTATAGGGTGAATTCGCATGTTTAAAGGCTAGTTATTTGCCTGATGGATGACTGTTTTCCCTTGAGATGTTATAGTTTTTGGATGGATTTTGCATGAGTAAGAAGATCATGTTTTTGTATCTCTAGGGCTTTATGTTAAATCTATAAGTGTTTTGTTGTTCCAAGATTGGAACATGCATTTTGTCCTAGAAATCGTATAAGTCCTCTTACACTATCTCTTCATATTTTAGCTGTAGATTTGGGATATTATATGCACCTAGATCTCTTCAATTTTAGCTATTGATTTGGTATATTATATGCTCCAAAATTTCTTAGAGAGAGAAATAAATGAAATAATATAATAAATATATATAAGGTAAGGAAGAGAGAGAGAGTGCTCAAAACGCACCCCTCTCTCTCTCTCTCTCTCTCTCTCTCTCTCTCTCTCTCTCTCTCTCTCTCTCTCGGCGACGGATTTCTCCACCCTTTGAATAGTCGGGCCAAGGTAGGATTACTCCACCCTTCTCTTTGCATTAATTTTAAGGCTTATTAACTTGTAAACGCTGAAAAACAGCATGAACATGTAGTTTTCTGTAAAAAAATCATGCTTTACTATTTTTCACTAAAAAAATTTGATGAGATGGTGTCAGATTAAGATTTGGACCATTCATATTGAGCATGATGATGTGAGGAAAGGACCCATGAAATTTCATGGCAATCGGACGGCTAGGGACGCCGAAAACCCAATAAACAGTATGATGGGAGTTTTTGAAAACGCAATAAAAAGCGTGAAAAAAATGATAGATTTTGGTGGGATTTGTGAAAATGGTGGGTGAAAATGAAATGTATGCAAAAAAGTGGACAAAAAGGTGTAAAAATTGCAAAAAACAGAGCACCTGGGGCTCCCCAGGGATGACGAACTAGTTCGGTCGTTGTTCCCGGCAACAGTGACCCGCCCAGGTGTTGAGGACGCACACGGAAGATGTGCGACATGTGGCACTATGTCGACATGCATCACCGCCAAGCGTGACACACAGTGCAGTTGTAGGCCACGTGGCACAGCAGGCGCACAACACTCCCTGATCGCGCCACGCAGGGCAACATGCAGCGGGCCTTGAGCATGCCACGTGCGTAGTTTTCTCACACCCAGGTGACACACGCGCTAAGCGCACAGCGCCCATGCACGCGGCGTGGTCGTAGACGCACACGCCACCCATGCCGGTTCCGGACGCGCAGCACGACCACAGAAGCGCCCACCACGCTAGTGCGGATGGCACGCGCTGCACGTGCAGCGGGCCCGTTTTCTTGATTTTGAGGGTTTTTGACCCTTTATTCATGAAAAACTTGATTTTAGGAGTTACAGAGGTCCAAATCATGATTCAAAAGAGGCGTTGTGATCGTCTCAACAAGGCGGACCTAGATTTTAGACAAAAATCTAGTTTGGAGTAGCTTTTTAATAGCCAAACTACTAAGCACTATTCAATGATTTAGATTATACTGATTAATGGATGATTAGGCTTTAGATTTTGGTTATATGCGTTAACCATGACATGATTTATGGTGTCATAGGTACATCAGAGCATACACCTTGATATCGTTTACACGTTTGTTTGGGATATTGCGATACCGAGGTAGGTGATTTCATTCAAAATTTTTCCATGATTCTCAAATGATGACTTGGTGATTTGAGTTTTTGAAGCATATGATTTATGCCTTACCATATGCATGAGATTAATTTCAGCATGTAGTTTCTCATGTGCGTGCTATCTTTGGGTGGTTATTGCATGCACTGTTCTGATATACTTCGTGATATTCCCTTGATTATTGGTAATTTTGACATGTGGGAGTCGCTCTGTTTTGATGTTTGAGACTACTGTTCTATGGTAGGATGCATTTCTTCACCCCGTGAGTGCCCGTGAGGGTGAAAGCGGCTGGTACAGAGAGTTGACCTCACATTGCCATGAGTGTACTTGAGACACTCATAAGGCTTGACTGTGTATGATGTTTGATACTTTTGACATGCATTCATGTGTTTCTAGATTTTCTTGGATTGTGCATGTCCTGATATCATGATTGATGATACCTTGTTTATTTCATGGACTTGGTATGTCCTTCATTGGGTAATTTAAGGCTTTATATATATGTTTGATCATCTTACCATCTTTATGCCTTGCACCATGTGATTTGTTTTTATTGAGTTTAATTTGAATGTATATCACCTACACAAGCATAGCTTGTTAAGGCATTGCTTTGATTGCAATGCCTCAGATACAGAGAATGACAACAAGTTGATGCACCGACAGAGTAGGTAAAAGTGATGGCAGTTTTCCAGTGAAGCACGGATGATGGTCATAGATGACAAGGTATGTTCAAGACCTCACTTCGGGTTTTGAGTAAGGGCTATACCTTAATTAAAATTGCAAGGTGACCTAGATGTAAGAATATGAATTTATGTTGGATGTGATGCTTGTATGGAGGGACCCTAGGTGTTTTATTGTGATTATATTTTCTTATCCATTGTTGGACTATATTTTATTACAAATAGTAATTGATTATGTGGTTGGGTGTGGAGACTAAGTCTCCCATATGTTTGGTCTTACTTCATGTTATCTGGTATTGCACTAATCATGTGCAAGGGAGGAGTATGACTCCTTGGACTTTGAAAGAAATGCTTTTATTTAAGTTTTTATTTTTGATCACTTTAGAAATCAAAGTTTTTAAAACAGGGATCCCGACTATTATTGTAATTATTATTATATTGTGTAGAAAAATCCGGTGTGTCATAGTTTGGTATCAGAGCCCAAGTCTACTCCATCACAGCCACTCCAACAAATTCAAAGGTCACATACAGTCCATGAGGTGAGGCAGTTTCCTAAATATGAGTTATAGAGATAAGGCATGTGAGCGATGTTGATGATCGTGAAATAGATAATGCCATGGAGATTGGCAAACTTTCTTAAAGCAATTGCGACCTTAAGTACTTGTATGAGCACAAGGAAGTGCACTTTTCAGGGAAGTACATGATTCTTATAATCATGAATTAGAATAAAGATTTTAAGGTAGTTCTCTTAGTGAGAACTTTAATATATGATAGAAGATATATTCAATTGCATTACTTTTGATAGCCAAGTTTCTAACTTGGATTGTGCGTGTAACTGTTGGAAAAAGACTAACAATTTTTGTAATGATAATAGTATGATGAAAATGGTGAAGGATCAGAAATGGTTACAACTACCAAGAACTTGAAAAAATGTTGACAGTAGGGTAGTGCCAGTTTAAACTTGAAGCAAATTTATTGACGAATAAATTGTAATATTCGAAAAATCAGTGGAAATTGATGAAATAGGATCTTAGTACCCTATAGATGAAATCTCGGATTTTGAGATGGAAACTAGTGAGTTAGTGTATAAAGAGGTGTTGAAAGTGAGTCATCATTGAAAAGTGAATACCTATAAATTCTTTTGAGGGTTTTCAATTACGAGTGGAGACGCCTAGCCCTTGAGGAGGTAACAACCCTTGTATGAGAATCATTTGTAATAATGATATCAGACATTGGTGGGTGAATACTTACAAATTGTTTGAGGTCTTAATTATGATTTGAAGTGCATATTACCTATAGGAAGTTATGACCAAATGGTGAGAATACTTCTTGAATAGAGATGATGTTGTAATAAAGCAACTGGGAAGAAAAACATACGAAGTGAATGAGGCAAGATGGAATTAATCATGATTGATTTACATCCAACATCGACAGATTTACATCGAACATCGACATAGATGATAGTGTGGTTTCTGATGACTAAGAAAGTATTATAAAGGTAAATTCCTTTTGGTGTGAGATAAATCTTGTAAATGATTTTGATTGATGTGACCATGAATTTTTTTTTTTATTTGTTCAAGAAAGTGAAATAGCGGAAGTGAGGACACTGAAAACATAATTACGAGGATTTTAAGGGTGGTTATTGGAGAAGATGTGTTCTTCTACTGCTGAGACTTTTATCTAGAAGGCTCGTGGGAAGGCCTGTGATAATTAGTATTTTTGAAAGCTAAGAGAGTTGTCACTTGAAGAGAAGAATGAGATGGTTCAATGATACTAAACTAGAATACTCAATTGAAGACTTGCCCTAACCCCTTTACCATGAAGAACGAGACCATGGTTGCAAGGTTGTAGACATAACTTCTATGTAAGAGGGATATTTTTAGGTCAAGATTGATTGCAAAAACTCGGACATGGGTAGTTCGAGTCAGCCTAATAAGGGCAAGAGACTTTTCATTGATATGACGGCAAAGGCCATTGAGCCAGTGACATTTGATTAAATTGTGTTGGGATGCGGAAGAGAGACATAATGTGTACTAGTAGTGGAGATTATGATATTCTTTTACAGATTGTCTTAGTGGACAATGAGCTAGACTGACAGACATTTAAGATAGGGCAGAGATGGCCTCACATTAGTAATGATGATCCATCGTGATACATTTACATTTACATACATGTCACGCTTTTGACCGTCATTACCATTACTTGTAGTAGGCACCTTGATAAATGTGCTTTTTTTTTTTTTTTTTTATGTATTTAAAGCCCCTTGGGTTGGAGGTTAGGACACTGATTGGCAAGTTATTGAAACTTATAAGTACCTCTAACGAGTACTGGTGAAAACTTATGATGAGTGAGAGGATAGATACTGACTTTATTGTCCTCGATTTGAGGGATTATGATCTCATCCCTGGGGATGAATTCCATTGTTGGAGGATAATTGATTGCAGTGAGAAGAAAGGTACTTTGATAAATCAAATAACTAGTGATCTCACTCTTGAGTAAGAAGGGGAATCATTGGGATTCGCGTTAAGCTTGCCTTGAAGACAAAATAGTGCTCATCTGGAGTATCAAGTTCGGGTTTTATGATTGTGGATGACAGAAAATAACTATAGATTTAGCACACAGAGGGTGTGAAGATTTACGATCTTCCTGAGGAGGTTTTAGGATTTTTTGCCATGAGAGTGATATAAATTTTTTATATCAATTTGACATCAGATATAGTGGCATTTTCTAAAGTGCCATACAGGATGGCCTTGGTTGAGTGGGAAGGGTTTCAACTAAGGTAGTTGTTCGACCAGAGACTAATAGACCTTGTGGGTCTTCATTGGATGCACTAACCCTCCTTATAAGGAGAAAAATAGATTCTTATTGCTATGTGTGGATTGTTGATTTTTGATAGCTTCATAGTAGAGAATTGATATTCTTATCCTATATTGATTATTCGTATGATCGGTCTTGGATTATGCATCATATTGGTGGATAGTGGTTTGAGGCCTGGTTATCAGTAGCTGATGATTGCGACTAAAATGCCTTTGACACATTTATTAGAACTTGTTATGATTGTTATAAGCTTTGGGTCATATAAATCGATGAATTTAGTACACTGATAGTACGTATAGGTATAACGGGCTGAATTTCTAAAGTTTGTTGAGATGAGTTATGATTATCTAGTGAATGATGTTTTCTATATATCACGACCCTGCTGAGCACAAGAAGTTCTTGTGCAATATTCTAAGTACATAAACACAAGAAGTTCTTGTGTAATATTCTAAGTATCTAAAGGACTCATCTTTTGCTATAAATGTATGTGAGTAGGAATTATGGTCAAAGAAGATGAATTCCCTGACCAAGGTACCTCGATTGATAGAGATACAATTTATAGGGACTGTGATAATTTGGGACTAGTTAAACTAATGACTAAGGTTGATAGTCTCCTTAGTTTGGTGAATAGTTATTAATGGAAGATTGAGTTCTCCAGGATAGCAATGACATGGATATTGTTTTATATTATACACATGAGCCTGATCTCTCATGCGTGTAAAAGGTGTGACAATAAAGTATGTTGAGTATGAGAGCATTTTCTTTTGTGTAATTAGCTTAAAATTTTGCCTTATACTTGTGAGTAGCCAATGAGGGCAGGTGTGCGAGGCACTTGCAGGCTTCTAGGTGGCGAGCTTCTAGGTGGCAGGCTTCTAGGTACTCACAGTATGACTGTGCTATAGACTGGATTTTTTTTTATTGGCATGTGACTACTATTACTGAGCTGGTATGCTCTGATTTGATTGGCATGTGATTGCCTGCTACTAAGCTGATAGACAAATTTTGATTGGCACATAATTACCTATTGTTGAGTTGGTATGTATTGATTTCGACTGGTATATGCTTGCTTGTTGTTGAGCTAGTAAGCTCTGATTTGGTTGGCATGGATTGCTTGTTGATGACTATATATGATCCAGTTTTGATTGGCATGTATTTACCTGTTCGGGGGTTAATATGATATGTGTGATTGAGAGATATAGGTAGTATGTGCTGGAACGGACTTGATGTGGAATTGCCTATATGTGAGTTGTGACACTACAAGTTCGTTGACATGGTGATTTAATAATACTAAAGATGTAAACAAATGATGAACTCTTGGATGAGAGAATGATGGGTGCAAATGACATTATATGTGTGGTTATTACGTGTTTTAACCACAATACAAGTATCGAATTCAGAATGGCCTGAAACATACATTGGTTTATATGCACGAGCCGTTATCTAAGGAGAACATAATATGAAATTGTTTATCGACATTGGTTCTAAAAGGATGATACTATATGTGGGTCTTATGATACCATACAATGATATCATGTGGGGATATTTCTAGAATTATTAAGTAATGACATGAAAAGAATTTCGAGGAGCACCCTATACAAATCTTGGATAGCAAGATCCAGGAGTTGAGGACTAAGACCATTCCTTTGGTCAAAGTCCTCTGGTAGCATCACTCTACACAGGAGGCTATGTGGGAGTTGGAGGATGAGATGAGACATACCCATCTAGAGCTCTTCTTATGAGGTATGCATATTTTAAATTTTGAGGATGAAATTTTCTATAAGGTGGGTAGGATGTAATATCCACTATTTTAAAAATTCCCCCAAAAAGAGAGAGAGAAATAAATGAAATAATATAATAAATATATTTAAGGTACGAAAGAGAGAGAGTGCTCAAAACGCACTCTCTCTCTCTCTCTCTCTCTCTCTCTCTCTCTCTCTCTCTCTCTCTCTCTCTCTCTCACGTGAACAGTCACGCACCCCGGTGACAGATTTCTCCACCCTTTGAACAGCTAGGCCAAGGTAGGATTATTTCACCCTTCTCTTTGCATTAATTTTAAGGCTTATTAACTTGTAAACGTCGAAAACGGCGTGAACATGTAGTTTTCTGTAAAAAATCATGCTTTACTATTTTTCACTAAAAATATTTGATGAGACAGTGTAAGATTAAGATCTAGACTGTTCATATTGAGCATGATGATGTGAGGAAAGGACCCATGAAATATTGTGGCGATCAGACGACTAGGGACGCCAAAAATCCCAAAAAATAGTATGATGGGAGTTTTTGAAAATGCTATAAAAAGCATTAAAAAATGATAGATTTTGATGGGATTTTTGAAAATGGAGGGTGAAAATGAAATGGATGCGAAAAACTGGAAAATAGGTGTAAAAATCATAAAAAACGGACCACCTAGGGGTCCCTAGCGACGACGAAGCAATTTGATCGTCCTTCTCGGCAACGACGACCCAGACAGGTGTTGAGGACGCACACGGAAGACGCATGACATGTTGCATCGTGTCGACGTGTGTCATGGCCAAGCGTGATGTGCGGTGCAACTGCAGGCCACGTGGCATAGCAGGCGCGCACCACGCAAGAGCCACGCATAGTGAGAAATGTACATTGTGGAGTGCGCCACGCGACACTCCTTGAGCGTGCCACTCGCAAGCGCCCATGCACGCAGCACGTCCATAGACCCATGTGACACCCACATTGGTTTCGGATGCGCATCGCGTCCACAGACGCGCTCGCCAAGCGCGTGCTGTCGGCACGTGCCGCACATGCAACGGGCCTGTTTTCTTGATTTTGAGGGTTTTTGAGCCTTTATTCATGAAAAACTTGATTTTAGGAGTTACAGAGGTCTAAATCATGATCCGAAAGAGGCGTTGTGATCGTCTCAACATAGCGGACTTAGATTTTAGATAAAAATCTAGTTTGGAGTAGCTTTTTAATAGCCAAACTACTAAGCACTATTCAATGATTTAGATTAACCCGATTAATGGATGATTAGGCTTTAGATTTTGGTAATATGCGTTAACCATGACATGATTTATAGCGTGACAGGTACATCAGGGCATACACCTTGATATTATTTACACGTTTGTTTGGGATATTGCGATACCGAGGTAGGTGATTTCATTCAAAATTTTTCCATGATTCTTAAATGATGACTTGGTGATTTGAGTTTTTGAAGCATATGATTTATGCCTTACCATATGCATAAGATTAATTTCAGCATGTAGTTTCTCATGTGCGTGCGATCTTTGGGTGGTTATTGCATGCACTGTTTTGATATATTTCGTGATATTCCCTTGATTATTGGTATTTTTGACATGTGGGAGTCGCTTTGTTTTGATGTTTGAGACTATTGCTCCTATGGTAGGATGCATTTCTTCCCCCCGTGAGTGCCTGAGTGCCCGTGAGGGTGAAAGGGGGCATGCAACGCGATTTTTCGTGAGTGCCTGAGCGCCCATGAGGGGGAAAGGGTGAAAGCGAAAGTGAAACACATCGTTTCCGTGAGTGCCTGAGTGCCCGTGAGGGTGAAAGGGTGAAAGCGGCTGGTACAGAGAGTTGACCCCACATTGCAGTGAGTGTACTTGAGACACTCATAGGGCTTGACTGTGTATGATGTTTGATACTTTTGACATGCATTCATGTGTTTCTAGATTTTCTTGGATTGTGCATGTCCTGATATCATGATTGATGACACCTCGTTTATTTCATGGACTTGGTATGTCATTCATCAGGTAATTGAAGGCTTTATATATATGTTTGATCATCTTACGATCTTTATGCCTTATGCCTTATGCCTTATGCCATGTGATTTGTTTTTATTGAGTTTACTTTGAATGTATATCACCTACACAAGCATAGCTTGCTGAGGCATTGCTTTGATTGCAATGCCTCAGATACAGAGAGTGACAACAGGTTGACGCACCGACAGAGTAGGTAAAAGTGATGGTAGTTTTCCAGTGAAGGACGGATGATGGTCATAGATGACAAGGTATGTTCAAGACCTCACTTCAAGTTTTGAGTAAGGGCTCTACCTTAATTAAAATTGCAAGGTGACCTAGATGTAAGAATATGAATTTATGTTGGATGTGATGGCTGTATAGAGAGACCTTGGGTGTTTTATCGTGACTATATTTTCTTATCCATTGTTGGAGTATATTTTATTGCAAATAGTAATTGATTATGTGGTTGGGTGTGGAGACTGAGTCTCCCATATGTCTAGTCTTACGTCATGTTATCCGTTTATCTAGTATTGCACTAATCATGTGCAAGGGAGGAGTATGACTCCCTGGACTTTGAAAGAAATGCTTTTATTTAAGTTTTTATTTTTGGTCACTTTAGAAATCAAAGTTTTTAAAACAAGGATCCCGACTATTATTGTAATTATTATTATATTGTGTAGAAACATCTGGGGTGTCACACACAGTTGGCATGGACCAATTATAGTTAAATTATACCTAAGAACTACAAATGAGATGTAACATGCGTGTGCATGGAAGTGCTGTGACTTTGTAGTTGTTATGTTTGAATTGATGACTGGATGGCTTGGATTTATTATAAGAAGTGTATTGTATTTTTATTAGTTTTAAATCATTTAATATTTTTTAGGTGATGGTTATGAAACACCCATAATATGAGTTGATGGGTTAAAGGTATGATGGGAACTATGCTAGAAGGTAGTGTGGGTTTGGCCAACCAGCCTCCATCCATCAAAGGGTGATATGATATCCAAAGCCCAAAAGGAGCATATTTCTTGATTGGTGGTAGTACCCACGATAAATAACTCATGGCACCCTTTTAAGATAATGTATAGGCCCATGAGGATGTAGTCAAAGTTTATCTAGGATGTTGGAAAGCATACAATGCAATCATTTGGTCATAAGCATAGTGAGTCTAGGAGATTTTCTATTTTTCTGATTGGTTCCTAAGCAACCTAATTGTGTGGTTTTAAGTCAGGACCTTGGACTAGTGATGGATGAGCACTCATTGATTACTTGCAAGAATATATGCCAATATCAAAAGTACGAAGGATTGTTATCAGTTGGATGTATTGATGGTGTGATTTTGATTTTTGATTATTGTTGATGTTATTTACTTCTTGTAAGTTTAATTATTTGTTACTATGTTTGGGTGATATTGTGATAACTGTGGTTGCATGACATGTACACTACATGGAATGACTTAGGTAAGAGAGTAGCTAGATTTCATTTTATTAAGGAAATGACCTTAATAGGTATCCAAAAACTAAGTGGTGGAACTTAAAAGGGAAGAAAATAACCTCACTCACATATAATTTGATGGTAGAAGAAAACTATAACAATGAAAAAGAAGTAAACACCATGTGGATTAATATGGCAAAGTCCATTAATATAGTGGCAAAAGATGTCCTAGAAGTATATAAAGGTAAAAGACAATTAGTAAAGGAAACTTGGTGGTAGAGTGAAATAATGCAAAAAGTTATTATAGAAAAACAGATGTGTTTTACAGCATGATAGAAGACTAGAAATAATGAAAACAATGAATAATAAGAATGCTAAAAAGGTTGCTAAGAGAATAGTAAGTGAGGCTAAACTTAAGGCATATGATGATCTCTATAATAGTCTAAGATCAAGAAAAGTTGAGAAAGATGTATTTAAACTTGCAAAAAGAAGAAAATAGATGGGTAAGGACTTAGACCACGTTAAGTGCATTAGAAGTGATGATCAAAGTGCACTAGTCAAAGATGACGAGATCAAACAAAGGTGGGAAAGTTACTTTAAAATATTGTTGAAAATGATAAGGATTGAAAGTTCTGTAAACCTAAATAACATTGGACATTATAGATATGATCGTAAGATTAGAATACTTGAAGTGAAAGAGGCCTTAAAAAGGATGAAATTAGGAAAGGCCCTAGGGCTAAAGGGCATACCAATAGAGGTTTGGAAGCATGTAGAAGATATTAGACTAGTTTGGTTGACCAAGTTGTTTAACAAGGTTATAAAATCAAATAAAAATGCTGGATGAATGGAGGAAGAACTTTATTGTACCAATTTATAAGAATAAATGGACATACAAAGCTACACTAATTTTCAAGAGATCAAACTTATGAACTACACTATGAAACTTTTTGAAAGCATGATTAATAAGAGGTTACGGCATGAGACAGGTGTATTGGAGAACTAGTTTGGTTTCATGACTGGGAGCTCTACCATGGAAGCTATTTTCTTACTAAGACAATTGATTGAGAAATATAGGGAGTGAGGAAGGACCTCCACATCATCTTTATTCACTTAGAGAAGGCTTATGAGAGGGTCCCTAAAGAGTTAGTATGGAAGGTGTTAGGAAAGAAAGGGGTTTTGCGATGGTATATAGACATAATAAAAGATATGTATGAAGGAGCAGTAACAAATGTTATGACCACTAACGAAGAGACTGGTGAATTTCCTATCACTCTAAGATTGCACCAAGTATTGGCATTGAGCCCATACCTTTTCATGTAGGTTATGGATTAGTTAATAAAACAGCTGCACGAGGAGATTCAGTGATGCATGCTATTTGCAGTTGATATAGTTTTTATTGAGGTGATAAGGGAGGGCTTAACACAAAGCTAAAGTTATGGAGAGGTGCATTAGAACCTAAAGGATTTAAAATTACCCAAACTAAGATGGAGTATATGGAATGCAATTTTAGTAAGGAGTGGAGCAGGAGTGAAGCTTCACTCTAGTAAAGATTGATAACCAAGAAGTCCCCTTAAAAGACCACTTTTGGTGCCTAGGATTGATGAATCATGAGAGTGGAGAGATTGTGAGGGAGGTTACCTAGAGAATCTAAGCAGGTTAGAATGAATGAAAATGTGCATATGGAGTTTTGTGTAATTGGTGGGTGCCACTCATGCTAATAGAAAAATTCTATAGGATTGATATAGGGCTGGCCATGCTCTATGGACTAGAGTGTTAGGTAGTTAAAGAACATCATGTTCATAGGCTAAGCATAGTAGAAATGAGGATGTTGAGATGGATGAGTGGCAAGATGAGAAAGGATAGAATTAGGAATAAAAACATTAGAGGGATCTCAAAAGTAGCACCAATAGGTAACAAGATTAGGGAGACTAGACTTAGATGGTTTGGACATGTCCAAGGAAAACTAAAAATGGCGCCAGTTAGAAGGAGTGAGGCAATGCAAGTAGAAGGTTCTAAAAGGGCAAGGGGATGGTCGGAGAGAATATGGATATAAGTGGTGAGAAAATATTTAAAAACATTGGGACTAAATAAAACCATTGTACTTAATAGAGGGGGAACAGAGGAACGAGATTCATGTAGTCGACCCCTAATGGGGATAAGGTCATGATGACAATGATGATGAATAAATCATTTTCAAAGTATGCGTATGCTGGGTGCTGTAGCTTTCAAAATTTTGTGATTCAAGTTTATCTACTGGGCATAAGTGTATACTCAACCTATAATATTAATGTAGATCCCTGCACCAAGATTAAGATTAGAGAGTAGAGGACTAGATGTGCCCCTGGTGAAAAAGGTGAGGTCATCATAAATTTATGGTTTAAGTTGGCTATTTTCATTTATGGCACATTAATAATATGGTTGTGATAGATTTCAGATTAGGAGTACATTTCATATATGAGATTTTGATAGGCTTAGATGTGGACCAACCATTTTAAATATGTATGTACTTGTTTAAAGAAGCACTCATAGTTTTTTTGAAAAGAGATGATTTAAAAAAAATTATGTTCTAAAAACGTAGGTTGTGACAATTTGGTATTAGAACCTAAGTTATAATCACTCGTAACCATTCACTAGAGAGAAAGTCATCAATAGTCAACAAGATGAGAACTTTGGGCTCTATGTAAGTTGTTAGAGAAATTACTAACATAATATTACACAATCTTAAAATAGGTGCCACTTAGGAGATATAGGGAAGGCATGGAGAATGTAGCTAAAAATGTTATCAAGCAACTTGTGCATCATCTTGGGCAAGTTTTATACAACTAACCTTAGGGAGCATCAGAAGGGAATGTAGACATGCTTGAGACATTGCTTTAATCAATTTAAGAAGATGGACTATGCATTCTTAAGTGAGGTTGAGCTAGATGTCGTGGAGACATGATTTTTTGAAGTAGGATACTTAAGGGAATGGAGGTCCCAAAAGAGAAAATGATAGTCATGACTACCATTGAAATGAAAGGCTAAGTGGTTTTCTGGCGGTAGACAAGAGAGGACCCATTTCATGGGCATTGAGGCTATGCAATGGGAAGAGTTCAAAACTGTGCTTTTAATAAATACTTCCCACCCATTATGAAGAGAAGAAAGGAGAAAGAATTCCCGATCCCGTAGCAGAGTGACATGACTGTCATCTAGTACAGAATAAGTTTACTTGGCTATAGAGATTTGTGTGTAATGTATGCATAAGTGATAACAAGTCAATAAAAAAGTTTGTTGATGGACTTGCTACTAAACTGAGGAGGAGAATCTTAGGTGTTCGACCTACACCGATAATAGAGACAGTGGAGATTGATTGTGCATTCGAATAAGATTTCAAGAGAGCAACTGAAGAGAGGAGGCATTCAAATAAGCCTTTTAACATCAAGAAGAGACCTATGCGGCTTTCATGGTCCTTGATAGTGTTTAATTTGGCATAAAAACCACTTGATTAGTCATGTGTTACAACTTATAGGAAGTAAATTAGGTTTTTTAGACTAAAATTCGTAAAGCATGCATTTTTTGACCTAATGAAGCAAATTTTGATATTTTGTAACTTCAGTGTAGCAACCATACATTTTATCGTAGTTTAAATTGAAAGTGGAGTGAAGAATCAAATTTAATTTAAAATTGAAATCCATAAAAGCAAATTAATTGAAAATTCCAAATTTGACTTTGAAACCTCAAAAATTAGAATGTACACAATGAAAGCTTTCCAACAACACTAATTTTGTATGAAACAGAGGTAGGGAACAATAAAACCTAAAATTTTACTAAATAATAGAGGGGACCAAATTGATAATGGGCACCCCCCTCTCGACAGATGGACCCTATGCAACAGACAACTAGGAGGAGCTCGACATGTGGAGCTCTACTCCTGGCTGTTTGTCAAGTAGGGAAGAGGCCAGCAAGCTTCACTGCCTCTCCCTTCTCTGATTGCTATTCTTCTCTCTCTCTCTCTCTCTCTCTCTCTCTCTCTCTCTCTCTCTCTCTCTCTCTCTCTCTCTCTCTCTCTCTCTCTCTCTCTCTCTCTCTCTCTCTCTCTCTCTCTCTCTCTATATATATATATATATATATATATATATATATATCTCCCTCGTTGCATCCCTCTTTCTCTCTATAGCTGCATCTCTCCCTCCCTCTATATACCCCTTTCATCAGACTGTTGGCATCGGCATCACCATCGGTAACTGTCATTGGCATAGGTAGGAATCCCACGTGTGCATGGCTCTCTCTCTCTCTCGCCTTCATCTCCTCCCATTGTTGGGAATGACGGAAAAACCTACCTAGGTTTTTATCAATTTTTCTCCTTTTTTGGAACTAAACGATGACAAAATTGCTCCAAATTTTATGGGAGTGAAGGTAAAATTGGGGTCTCCGAGACCCATGTTTCATTTTCTTGAAAAAATGAAATTTTCAATATTGTGTAATAGTCACTGGTGGTGACCATTTTCTAGTCATCTTCTCTAATGATAGTGATGGATTTTAGCACTGGCGACTGAATTCGAATGAAGAAAAAGTGGGGAAAATTATGTGGATGTAATCCTTGCTAAATGAGTTACACATTTGTGTCAATCAAAGTTCAATAGGAGATCATTTGGCTATTGAATTCTTTATCTAAACAAAATTCACAAATGGCATTAGATCTATAAACTTGACTGTTGAAAACACGATTAGATAGTTGATTTATGAATCTAATGATGTGGATTGCATGTTTAGGACAATTTAGGTTAAAAATAGTAAGTGAAAAGCTTGTTAAATGTATAAAAGTTGATCGAACTTTTAATTTGTAGATCTGATCACTCTAGGGCTTAATTATATGTAATTTAGGCTTATAACATCGGATCTGACTAATTAATGTATGAAATTGACTTCTCCAATCCCCAAAGGTATAGCAGATCAGGGACGATATGACCGTTGAAATTAGGATCTTAGTATACAAATATGTAATCAAGAAGTGACACTTATTCCATATTTCTCAGATTAGCTCTTAATTGATAATGCTCTGATAGATGATTCTTAATCAGCGATCAACCTTCAACTTATTTTGCGATTGATCTTAGTAAATCTGAATTGTTAGATCGAGGTGTGTAAATTCTAAGATTGCTAAGTTTTTACATTTATTGCACTTATGTATTGTTTTGTTAAATACATGTAATTACTACACTTAAATTGTCGTTGATGACTCATTTTGAGGTTGTAAAATATAACATCTTTATAATTTAAATTATGTGATGACTCTTATATTAATTGTGAATGAGATTGTTAGGTGAAAGAGTCTCCATTTTTGTTTAAACATGAATGACTATCTGGTGAATTGCATCACATGTGCATTGTCCTATAAACTAGGGAAACTCTATCATATTTTTCATAAAATAAAGGTTTTTTACGATTATACTTGAAATGGTAAAGTTCATTGCATGAGTTGATTTCTAACTAAATTTTGTGCATTATTTATATTTGACATCACATTCACATTTACATAAAAAAAATTTGCATTTTTAAAGCATGATTATATCTAATTATGTGATCAATGGGTGACTAATATGTCACTAAGGGTACAATTGTACCTAGATTTTTCATGCATTGATTTTTCAGGGATTTGGTTTATACAAGTGTTTTTGCTTGGTTGACATTACGATAAGAGAATTATAGGGATGGCCATCCACCTTTTGAAAGTTCGTAGTTCAACACCAATCCTAAGTGGCCAGATTTTGAGTGTGGCATCATGGGAAGGCTACACTATACAATCTGTTCTCCCCCCATACGAGATGGTGATGAGTTTCACACGGTTGGTGTCATCGTTTGAGCATGTGATGTCCCATTATTAGGAAATTGCGGCAAGATAGTGATTTATGGATTCTTTTTACTACGTGTTCCACGATCGAGTAGTTGTTGTAGTGTTGCTGTGTCTCATTATAGGGCAATTGTTGCAGGTTGATTTTTAGGCACCATATGCCTGATAGGGTCATAGATACCCTAGCCACTAGGCATGGTGATTCCTTGGATGATTTGAGGCTTGGTATATTTATACTTGCATGTTGAGAATTGATATGTTTGACATAAACTGCTAAGGATTTTCCTATATGTGATTTAAATTGAGATTTTAGTGCTTAACTAATTTATCATCCATTTTGTGGACATGTTTAATGGGGACTCTTTTCATGTTAGCATATCACATTATTCTTACACATATTGTACTCGGCTGAGCTGAAATCCTTGTTGGAATGTTTGAAAGGTATGTAAATGATGCATTGTAAATTCATATTGATAAACCATAGGAAGCATACTTAAGGATGTTTCATTATGTGCATGAGTGCATGGATGCAAATTTATATTAATTTATATTTGTGATCTTAGTTTTTCCTACTGAGTATATTCTTCTATACTCACCCCACAAACTCCATAGCTAAACGTGATGAAGAGAAAGGCAAGAGTGTTGAGATTAGGCACTCCGAATAGTTAGGAGAGTTTTTTATAGACCATGTGTGTATGATCTGTACATTTTATAAATATTGTGAGACGAATGAGTACATAAGTAACTATGATAATTAGTTTAGACATGTGTAAATATGTTTAATGAATATTGGACTATGGGCTATAACTAGACAGAATTCTTGCAAATGATAAGTTTTGACTTGTTATATTTTAAATGTAAAATGTGTGATTTTAAAAGTCATGAAGGTGTTTTGATCAGTCAGATGACACTCAAGGTTTTATGAAAAGTATTTTGAAAGAAATTTTTTTCGGTGTTTGTTTTTCTAAAAGAAATTTTAAAATAGGCATTCGACCTTTCAGAAATAATTCTTAAAAGGTATTTGAAAACTCGGGTCATCTGATCTAGAGGCTAATCTGAAGTAAGTATGTGATTAATCATATTTTTTTGGGATTTAATTAGAGTATTTTACTTCTTTTGTAGGTGTTGAGAAGGTAATCCAAAGGTTGAGATTGATCGAGATGGAAATTGAAGCCATTCATGAGGTTTCCTAGTCTTACTAGGAAACCTAAGCAGGCCAAAGCCTAAATGTCATCAATCAAAGGTGTAATAAAGGTTCAAGATCATCTTAAGGCAACAAGAAGACAATTGAAGAAGCTAAAGGTTACTAAAATGGGCCCACAAAGCATGCCATGCATTTCCACCACATTTGCATGGGAGCCATTCAAGCTACTTAGCCATTAAAGCCATGAAAAATGGTGATAAGCCATACAAGCTACTCAAGCTTTAAAGCCACCTAAGCCACCAAGGAATGAGACATCAAAGTGAGCCATTAGGCTAAGGAGGAGTACCACATGGGGCCACACTATTGAAGCATCAATTCATGCAACTTTCCTTTGTTAAAAGTATGATTTTTAGGGGATTTTGAGAGATTAATGTAAAAGGTAAGATGATCATGCATAAAGGGACCCATCAAGAGAGAAAAACCCACTTTCTAAATCCATTTTCTAACACTAATCTAACCATCTTGCTAGGGTTCCATGTTCTTAAGTCAAGGAGGGAGCATTAGTTTCCTTTAATTTCTTGCGTGTTAGTTGGGTTAGTTTTTCATCTCATTATTTAGCTTTAGTTTTTAGTAAGTTTGTTTTAAGTTTAGTTTCTAATTCCATACATGATTCTAATTTGAGTACTTTAATCTCCTAATTCAATCCAAACCCTTCTTTTTGGTTGAAGCTAATAATTTGAATAATATTTAATCCATTGCAAATCTGTGTGATTCCTTATGGGATCGACCTTGCTTGCGTGAGAATATTGTAACTGACTTGTGCGATTGTGAGTTAACTTTAAAATCACAATAGTCATAATAGAAATTAGGAATTTGTCTAGAAGTAATGACTCCTTTGGGCGAGTCTCTATATACACATAGGTTCCTTTGAAAATTACCCATTGTCATAGAAAATAGGAAGATGGATGCTGATTTGGTCTTCCTCAACATGGTGGACTTTGATTTTATACTAGGGTTAGATTGGTTGGCACTAGATTGGGAAATAGTAGATTGCTGAATGAAGAAAGTCATATTCAATTTACTAGAGAAGCATTGATCTCCTTTTGTGAGAAATATAGTTATAATAGGACACATGTGATTTTAGCATCTAAGATGGACAAACATAATACAAAGTGATGCCATGTCTTCCTGGCATAAGTTTAAGTCACATAGATGGAAAGCCCTAAATTGGTGGAGTGGTGGTTGTGGTTTTGGAATTCTCAGATGTCTTTCCCAAGGAATTACCACGACTACCACCCCAACAGGAGATAGACTTTACCATTGACTTGGTTCCGGGCACAATCCTAATTCCAAGGCACCGTATGGAATGACTTTAGTAGAATTGAAGGGATGAAAGAAATAGTTGTAAGTGTTATTGGACAAGGGATTCATTTGGCCCAATGTGTCACCATGTGGAGCACTGGTCCTCTTTGTTAAGAAAAAGGATGAGTCGATGCAGCTTTGTATTGATTATAGGATGTTGAATGAGGTTACTATAAAAAATTGATATCCTTTACCCTGAATTGATGATTTATGTGACCAGATGTAGTTGGCCATGGTATTTTTCAAGATCAATCTAAGGTCTAAATACCATCAACTTAGGGTGAGAGAAGAGGATATTTAGAAGATGACTTTCCAAACTAGGTACATATATTATGAGGTCTGAGTCATGCCCTTTTGATTGACAAAAGCCCCAGCTGCTTTCATGGATTTGATGAATAGGGTGTTCAAAACATTTTTGGACAAATTTGTGATAGTATTTGTGGATGGGATTTTGGTGTATTGGGAATGTTATTAGGCACACCAAGGGCACTTGCGCATAGAATTGGGCATGCTGAGGGAAAATAAATTATATGTGAAGTTCAATGAGTGTGAATTCTGAGTTGAAGAGGTTAACTTCCTGAGTCATATCATCTCTAAGGATGGTGTTTCTATTGACTCAAAAGAAGTGGAGACAGTAGAAAAGTGGGAAGCACCAAAGATAGTATTGGAAATACATAGTTTCCAAGGACTTACAAGATATTACCATAGGTTCATAGAAGGATTTTGATGAATTGCTCTACCACTAACCATGTGTACCAAGAAGGATGTAAGATTCATTTAGTATGATGCATGCGAAGAAAGCTTCCATGAATTGAAGAGGAGCCTAATCACTACACTAATACTCACTTTACCATTGAAAAGTGGAGGATTTATAGTGCATAGTGATGCTTTAGGAAAAGGATTGGAATGAGTATTAATGCAAAATGGGAAGGTCATTTCCTATGCCTCAAAACAATTAAAGAAGCATGGGGTAAATTATCCATCCCATGATTAAAGAAGCATGGAAAAAAGTTTGAGCTATTCATTGATCACAGAAGACTCAAATATATTTTCTCATAGCAAGAACAAACATTAGAAAGAGGAGGTGGATAGAGTACCTAAAGGATTATGATTTTACCATTCAATTCCATCCAGGAAAGGATAATGCATTGGATGACACATTAGAGTCAAAAGATTCAGTGTATGTGGGCTAGTAGGTTATCGGGACACTACTCCAGGAGGTGACTGGGTGTAGACCAGAGATACAATAGGACAAAGTCTTTGTGGCTAACTTGGTGATTACATTTGCAGTAGTTGAGAGAGTCCTTCAAGAATAGAAGGATGATCTTGAGACACAAGCATTCATGGGGAATTTTTTTTTCAAAAGAGAGGTTGATGGTAGTGTGGGAATTGAGAGTTGGTCAATGGTGTACTCAAATGCAAAGCTACGATATGAGATCCTCAGAGAGGCACAACAGTCATAGTACACTATCTATGCATGAGGGATAAAGATGTACCAAGGCTTGAAGAGACATTTCTGGTGGAATGGTTTGGAAAGGGATGTTGGCAGAATTTATGGAAAGGTGCCTTAAATGTCAACAAGTTAAGCTGAACATCAGAGGCTGGCAAGATTATTATAGTCGCTTGAGCTTCTTGAGTGAAAGTGGGACCATGTCACTATGTACTTCATAGTGTAGTTGCCAAGGATGTCAAGCAGGTATAATATGATACGTGTGATCATTGACTGGCTAACAAAGTTAGTGCATTTTTTCCCTATCTAACATGTTTAGCCTACATATAGTTTGGGTCAATTGTAGATCAAGGAGATACTAAGCCTACATGGTATACCCCTGACTATCACATCAGATTGAGATAGTCAATTCATATCTTAGTTTTGGAGGAGCTTATAGTAGTTCTTCTGATTGGCGCTAAGATTTAGTATAGCTTTTCATCCACAAACTGATGGTTGATTAGGGTGGAAAATCCAAAATTTAAAGGACATGTTGATGGTATGTTTGATTGATTAGAAAGCAAGTTGGGATGAGAGCTTGCCTTTGATAGAGTTTTCTAATAACAATAGCTTTCACTCATGTATAGACATGACACACTATGAGGCATTGTATGGGAGAGCTTATCTTTCACTAACCTTTTGGAATGAGGTTGGTGAGAAGATGATCATCAAATCTGAGCTGATGGAATAGTGTGCTGAGAAGGTAAAACTTATTTGAAAGTGACTCCATAGAGCTCAAAGCAGATACCCGATTACACTAACAAGAGGCATCAAGATCTAAAATTCAAGGTTGATGATCACGTGTTCCTCAAATTTTCATCAACCAAGGGAGTCTTAAGATTCCATTTGAAGGTGAAGTTGAGTCCTTGATATATCAATCCGTTTGAGAATTTGGATCGAATTGGTATAGTGGCATACAGATTGACCTTCACGCTTCAACAGTTAGAAGTCCATCATGTGTTTTGATTTATATACATATATATATATATATATATAGAAATATTACACATCTACCTCTATATTTAGTAGGTTTTAACCTTGAGCTTTTCATAAATATCACTTATTAGTGTTAATTTTACATTTTGTAGTGAGAAAAAGGGTATTTTGGTAATTTTAACACTGAAGAAGAGTAAGAATACTTTTTGAACTACATGATGGTCCACACATGCTAAATATGAAGTTTAAGAGTTCAAACTAAAATTTGGGTGTAATTATCAAAGCCAAAGCAGTCAGAAACTCCCACGTAAATTCCCATTTGAGAGGGTGTTTTTATCAAAAGTGAGGTGACAGAACTTTCCATACATGCATGCAAGCTATCCATCACCTTGGAAAGCTTCTAAGGAAGCCAAATTCACATATATTGTAATCACATACAATGTTAGCCTATATGAAATAAAACAAGTCAAAAGATTGGGGTCCGCATGAGATATATTTCTTACGCTCTCCTACTCAACTAATAGAGGGGACCACCTGAGGAGCCACCATAATTTTTCCAAATAAGGAGTTGAGTCATATTCAATCCCATGTGATTACATGAGAAAAATAAAGAATATAAGTGGAGAATATAAAGGAGTGAAGAGAGAGACAATTGATGAAGAATCTATGTTTTGAAAGCATTCATATTTTCAAGCATTAAAGGTTAAGATCTATCTTTTTTCATGCATATTCTAAGAAACTAATATGAATTTAATTTAATGAGGATAGACCAAGGAGAAGATAAACTAGTGTGAAGATCAGAACCAAGCCCCATTGGTGGAGATTTTTATGTTGGGTAGTCCACTTATTTTTTAGGACAAAAAACATCATTTACAAGGGAGAGATGTTCCATCCTTCTTACACTTCATTGGTTAGAGAAATTTATGATGTGCTAGGAGAAAATAAGGGGAGACCAAAAGTGGATAAGAAAATCTGAAAGGAATCTAGGCCAGCCATCCACTCTAAGCATCTTGATCCAATGGTGGAGAGAAAAAGAGCCCTTAAAGAAGATCTCTTTGGATAAGAACATTCCAACTAAATCTCATCCAATCAAGCTAGGGTAAAGATGATCCAAGGGACTAGAATGAAGTAGGGAAAATTCAGAAGCCCTAGATGTCATTCCGTTGTTAAAAAGTCAAACTAAAATCCTAAGTAAGGAAAGATCCCCACAATTCATTCTCATCCAATGACCCATCTATTTTTCACATTTTTTGAACTTCAAACACAAACCCAATGCAATCAATGCCTCCTCCTGAGTGGATTTGCACTTCTCACTATCCTACCTCTAGACTTAAATTAAACATTGTCCTTAATGTATATAACCACAGAAGTCTATGTATATTTTCCACCAAGAAATATATGGTGATGATAACAATATAACATGATGAATCATCATGAATTTAATTTTTGCGGGACCAAGACAAAGTTACTTGTCCCATGTTTTGTCAAATTGTGGATAGATAATGCCAATATTGAGGAGTTAATAGGTAAGAGAAACAAAGAGGTAGCTTAGTGGGGAAGGAAGGTTGAAAGGAATTAGTAGGTGGATCTAAAGTGGGGGAGGCATCTTTTCCAATTGTTAGAATGTGGAAGAAAGAGGATGGAAAAAGAATGAATAACTTAAAGGGAAGGTAACGAATAAGTGGAAAGGGTAATGGATGGAAAGAAAGGAGAAAATAAATGAAAGTAGGTCATGGAATCTAAGGGAACTCAAAATTAGAAAGTTATGAGAGATGGGGGAGGGTGTGGAATTCAAATGGGTGTATGTGGTTTGTTCTATGAAACTCTAAGATGAGATGAAAATTGGATGAAGATGGGTGGTTCAGATCTGCATTTGGGTTCACTTTTAAACCTGGGAAAGGTGACTGGGGTTTTATTCTTTCCAATACTTCATTCATAGTCCTTAGATAATGATTACATTTACTTGTACAGAAGGAATCCATTATGACATGTAGATCTTTCTTAAGAATCATTTACTCTCTACAATTGGATTGGATTGCCTTGAAATGAATAACTTTGATTCCTGAGAGATATCTTCATTTATTTCACATGGGGCCAAGTGTGCTTCACTACCTTGCATGGATACGAGTTCCAATTATTGATTGATATTCTTCTTTTGGTTTTGTAGGAGAGAAAAAATAAGTAAAAAGTCTTCATGTGGGTCTCATTCTTCATTTATTTCTAAGAAGCTATCATTGTATATGATCCCATTATATGTGAATTGAACTTCTCCCATAAGCTTCTTAAGTTGGTGAAATGCATGCCTCCAAACATGCATGGAGAATTTTCAACCATTTCACCCTCATTTGAATAGAAGAGTCCATAAGGTTTTTGACTGCTCTGATTTTAATGGTGACACACGACGATTATTTTGAAGCTCTAAGACTTCATTTTTTGGCACGTGTGGCTCATGGTGTAGCTTGGAAGGTAAAATTTCTCTTTCAAGAGTAAAATTGGCAATTTTGTGCTTTTTTTCATTTGTACCCTTACATGCAAAATAGTAAAATTAATCCTAATTAATGATAATTACATGATTTATGGTATTAAAATAAGCTAAATATAGAGGTATATGTAACACACACACACACACACACACACACACACACACACACACACACACACACACACACACACATATATCAGTAGAGTTAATGAGATCTACTTGAGTATGTAAGAGTTGCCTAGGTTGACTCAACTTTATATATAATGAAAATATTGGTTATATATAATGAAAAAGTACTTTTTTAAACCTAGTCTAAGGAAACCTAAACTAGAAATTGCAACCAATATGCTTATGATGTTGACAAATAAAGGCACACAATAAATCCTAATCCAATTTCAAACAAGTTGAAAGGTTTATTATTTTTTATTTTCTTTGGGGGAATGGGTTTCAGGTTGGGTCTAGTGTAGGTAGCTCATTCTCTCTTTCAGACTTGCCCTACTATTTTCTAGTGATATCGTACCTTGATCAACCACTTCACAACCTCCTTAGTTTACTATAGTTAATTTGAGTCATCGAATGTGTTGGCAGAGCTAGTCATTTAAATACCAATGTAGGGGCCAATAGAGTAGTAATAGGTCACCTCCTTCTAAGAGGGTCCTATGAGCTCATAAGCTACTAACGTCTCTTCTAGATTGATTTAAATTTAATTGTTGAGGTTAGGGTTGTGGTAAGGTGATGTTTATCCTAGGTGGGCCAAGGGATGATGATCATATCAACCCTTGATGTTGGAGGGCTTGAGTGCCTTTGCTAATTCATTTTAGGATTCCCACATAGCTCGATCAACATATATTCACCCTAAAGCATGTAAATATGGTCTGACATGCATGAAAAGCAATAAATCTAATGCAAAGCCTAGAATGCAGAAAAGTAGGAAAATGCTTTTTGTATGCTCTGCACTACCCTCCAAATGCAAATAAATTAATAATGCAATATAATCTAGGAAATGGAAAGAGGTTAGGAAAGTTTAGATCAGGTCTTATAAGTAGTCTTCTCTTACAAGGGTGGGTGCACGTACATGCCACCTCCTCTTTCATGTTAGGACGGCCCACCCTTGACTTGTTTTATGACATCCGTTTATTTTAAATTTAAATGAATCAGGTGTAAAAAAATTTACAAGCGTGTCCACACTACAATCCGCTCAAATTGAAAATATAGAAACTATCCAGAGGTCTTCCTCTAGGTCTTTATTCTTCTTTAAATTTTTATACAAATTGAAGCAAAGTACCAAATTCTTTAGAAATAAGGAAAGTATGCAACTAACTATATGTAGCCCTAATCTATGACTAGTGGTAAAAATAAAGAAACTTATATTCTAATTAACCTTTATTGGGAGTCCTTGACAATGATGCCAAAAACTTGATGTGTCTTAATAATTACTACAAACACTCGATTCTATTGATGTATAGAAATGACAAATATTGGTTGATCCCCCATTGACACTTTAATAAATGGAGTTAATCAAGATATACATAATATTACTTTAACCTAGCCAAGAATTCAAGGAAAGAAAGGCCTCTAATTAAAATGAATGCCAAAGATAGCAAAGATAAAAAGGAAAGAAACAAGTAACTAAGAAGGAGACAACTTGTGGTAGTAAAATTTTTTGCAAAACAAAACAACAAAAAATCTTTTCTTTAAAATTTGTTTAGAAAAACCCAAGTCATCACTTCGTACATAACATAAGTAGAATTTTTGTACAAGATAAAATTCCATTGAAGGAATATATTTTTATTAAATTCCAAAATCCATCCAGTAGTTCACAGTACAATACTTTTCCAAATTACAAAATCCAAATTTCAAACCTCACCATGCATTAAAAACTCTCAATACAATACAATGCTCTCAAAATAAAAATACATGTCTTCAAGGGATATGTGCTAATTGATTATTCTTCCAAATATTCCTAAGTCTTGAGCTCCTAATTCTCCTTCTCTGTGTCTGAGATATTGTAAACATTGAAACATTTACAATATCTTAGCAAGCTATGCTTGGTAGGGGATACAAAAATATACTACTTTACTAATATAAGAATACATACCTCAGTCATTATTCCATCATTGTTATCTACTCATGAGTTATCTCAACATGTTGCTTATACATTATTTATGTACTATAGGATAAATTAATTAAAATAGTGAAGATTGTTCAAAACTTGTTCCTTTCCTTAGCTATACTTCCACTTACGAGATGAATATTCAACCAATTCTCATATGGCGATTTTGTTTCTAGGAACTCATGTAGGACTACTATGCCGCAATCTTAGTCCGTATAGCGTGCCCGAATAACTACATAATAGTCCACTGATACCAACTGTGAAAATAACAAAATCTAGGTTCGCATGGGGGGAACCGTGGCCATCATAGTGGCGGCCTTCCCATGATTGTCCCACCTAACATTTAGCCTCTCCTTGGGCATGGTATCCATCATATAAGTTTCAGGAAGTGGGTGACCAAACCCTCATAACTTCCCTAGCATAGCATCCTAGTCCTAGAACTGTGTAAAACCAAATCACAATCCACCATGCTTGTATATAAAATACATTGTACATATTAGACAATGTCTTTGTTGAACTAAGGCTAGAATATTTTCTATGCCCTATTCTTAGGGTTTTCTTAGTCTACACATCTCATTACTTTCACCTCATTTGATTAGCTTATTGGATTGGATTAGTTGAATTGGATCGTGGGGTTGGATCACTTAGTTGGATCATGTGATTTGATTATTATTATGCTATACTTATATCATGAAGGTATATAATTCCAGACAAAATATCATGTATGTATACACATGAATCCTTAATACATTCTTGTACATCCACTTACCTCAAAGTGGTATCAGGGTCTTGATTCATACGTGTCAAGTGGTATTCACTCCATATTGTCCATCATGATCTTGATTCACACATCTGTCAAACAATACGTATAAAGTTATTCCTCTATACAAGTATTCTTTCTTCATGTATTCATATAAGGGGTGCCACAATTTTCCTTGAATCATATTTGATCAAGGGCTTGGGTTCTCTACCTATATTTTTCTACATATACATACATAATACAATACGACATTAGTATTCTTATTGTTTATGATCATTCAAGATCCTTTGGATCTTGTTTGATCATCCTTATCTTATTTATAATTTTTATTAGGATTAGATGATTTACTAACTTTTTATGCTCTTATTAATATTACTCAACTAGTTAATGTTTTACTAGTTGAGAATAGCTTATTTCATCCTACAACTAGACAGCTCCTCTTATGTCAAATTGGCTAAGGCTTACTAACTAAATGGTTGAACACAAAGTGGTTACTTCAATCCTCATGTAAGGAGGTGTTTAGACCTCACAAATGTCAATGGAAGGTGGGGAAAGAGCAAGGCTCTATTAGAGAACCCCCTTAATCACCATGTTCATCATCCACTAGAGTGACCTTAGCTCAACCTTTCATAAGGTTCCTATGAGCATTTTAACCCTAACTACTCTTTCTAATTGATTTTAATTAAATCCATGAACATTAAAATGTCATTCATGGAGTTTCATTATTCTACTAATTTGGGCCAAGGAAATGATATTTCTTATATTATCCTACTAACTATAGCCCTTATTATCATTAAGTCCATGCCATTCATTCCATGTAATTGTCCTTCAATTCTAATTTCATTTAATTACATTTTCAATGTAATTTTCATAACATAAGCATTAAAGCAAAATAAATAAAGCTACAATTAAATCTACTAAGCAATAAATGATAATAATAACTTTCAATAATTCAAATAAAGACCTAACATGCCATAATTATTCATCATGATCCAATGACCATTATTCATTTTTCATCTCTTTTAGGGTTTAGATCTTGATCTTTTCGTTTTCCTTTAGATCTAATACATCTTATTAATGTTATTTCATCATTAGATCATTGATGCACCTGATTACATGAATGGATCCTTCTTGATCCAACTGATCAAGAAGATCTCAAGTCATTTTATCCTTTTTAAGGGCATATATCTTAATCTATCCAAATCATCATCATCCAGCCCATCAATCCATATGATATTAACTTTATAGCATCATCCAAATACATCCATGCTGTCCAATTTTCCTTGATCAACTTGACCAAGGAGATTACTAGTCATTTTAATGGATTTTACTACTTTTAAGGCTAATCTCTTAAGATTTGCCAAGTCAATTACATATAACCCATTTATTTAAGTTAGTATATTATTAGATAATCATCCAACATGGTTTGAATGGTCTAATCATCCTAGATCTTGTAGATCAAGCATGTTAGTACACTTATCTACTTAAATTCAGAACATTCTGATCTCAATTTGGAGTTAAATTGAGATCAGAATTGGGATTTTAATATTTCAGCCCGTTTTAAGGGCTAAAATTTGATCTTATTGTAAACCCAAAAATTTCATTATGATCATGGTCCTTAAGTTAAACACATGATAAGGAATCTACAAAAACTTTTAGATATAAAATTAGAGCTATATTGAGCACTTAATTGAAGATATAAGATCTTAGTTCAAAATTGAACGGCTGAGATCAAATCTGGGCGTATCAGGCTCAGATCTAATCAATTCATGCACCACCTGGTAGCTTACACATGCAAGCGCATGCCCAGGGTGAGTCTCTAGCATGCTGGAACCTGATCTGTTGAGATCGATTGAGACGGTGCGATCTGGACCGTTAGATCAACCTTTCTCTAGAACTCCTAAATTAGACAACATCAAGGGCTAGGATTTCTTATCCTAAAGTTTTTGGGCCCTTGAAACTCATCCAATAGCTTAAAATTTGTCTTTGAGCCAGAAAATGAGGAGATCTCAACCCTCCATGTTGGATCCATCATTTCCGATGGATCAACGGCTATGGAAGATCTCCGAAGGCTAGAAAGCACCCAATAGATACTGGAATGAATAGGGGGAGAAAAGTGCACCTCCTTGTGCTGGTCTAGTGAAGTGAGGATCATCGAAGAGAGAGATATTTCATTGGAAAAAGAGAAAAGAAACCTTAGACGTCGGCAATACATTTAGTCGTGAAATTCTCCATTGTCGTTGCCGGAGAAGGTGGGGGACCATAGGGCTTTGGTAGATCACCACGAAAGAAAGACATTTAACAATGCAAGATCATAGTTTAATGGCCAGATTGGCCAGAATAACTTGAAAACTATGTTGGATACGGTAACCAATACCAGAGTGGTTCTTCGTTTGGGATTTCTCTATGATCCATGATCATCATGAAACCAAAGGGCTTATGTAGATCTCCTTAGCCCGAACACATTTGATGGTGAAGATCTGGTTCCAATGGTTGGAATGAGATGGCTAATTCAATTAGGTTTTTCAGGTGGAAGCCCTAGTTCATTCAGGGATGGCACGTCCCTGGACCCACCCGATGCAGACATGGGGTTGTCTGCCCGCGTGCATCTGGGGACACACCCATAGAGAATAAAGAGAGAAGAGAGAAAGAAAGAGGAATTGGGGGAGATTGGGGAGGATTTTGGAGTTGGAATTTTGAGGCATTCTAGGGGACCTCGTGAAGAACATTTGAAAATTTTTTGGGAATTTTATGAGCTATTTATAGGGGTTTTTGGAATTTTCCATGATTACTTGTAATTATGATGTTTGATTTCTTTTGATTATTAAATTGTCTTTGGATTCCCACTACCACCTCCTCCACTAGTAGCTAGTAGTGGTTTGACTCATGATGACTTGTTTTCTGGTAGTTGGATCCCTTTGTGGGCCCCTTGTGGGCCCCACTGAGGAGTGAAAAGACCATTTTGCCCTTTTGTGGAGAAAAATTGTTTTATTCTCTCAGACTCGAAATTGAGTGTACTTGGTGTCATTGGATTCATATTTTTGAGTACATTTCAAATCTTGATGTTTTAGGTCTTAGTTATTAGTGAAATTATCATTTTACCCTTTTATTCATAAAATGTAGAAAAATAAGGATTTTTCATTCGAATTCAAAATTCATCGTGCTTACAGTCATTCTGAAGGGTTCATTGAGTATGTTTTCAATTATACATGTCTTATACCTTAATTCTAATTTTATGAGAAGTGCATTTTTAATAACCCCACATATTCTAGCCTGATTTTTCTTGAAATTTTCAATTTCATTATTTATTCAATCTCCTTACAAAAGTTAGGGGTGTTACACAACCAACTAAGAATTAACCATTAAGGCAAACAACTAAGAAACTGGAAAGCAAACTCTAATTAAGAAAGAAATCAATTAAGGAAACCAAGAAACTATCTAATGCAATAACTAATTAAGAATTAAAATAGGAAAATGATTTAAGTAAGAAAGGAAAAGAACTATTTCATTAATGGAAAAATTACACAGATTTGTTACATAAGAAAGCAACAAAAGAAAGCATGTAAAAGTCCTCCAAACTTCAGGCTTGAATTCTATTGTCGAGCCCTCATGTTGTGTCACTCAATAGGAGCTTGTACACTTCTCTTCAACCCAAAATATGCTATTGTAAACATGAAAGGGACCAAATGGAAAAGAAAGGGGAGATAGTGGCCCTTGGCTTAGGACTCACCAATTTTGGCCTTAGGAGATGAAGCAAGAGCAAGGAAAATAGTGTAATCATACCATTCAACATGAAGCACTTAGCTAGGAATCTGGTTGGCTTTATCGATGGATTTTGATATTTCCTCAATCTTTTCTAAGGATTTATAAAGACTCTTTAATTTCTATAGAAAGACAAAAGCTTCATTTCCTTTTCCTTATTCCAAATACAAAAGAAAGAGAAGAATAATGCATGCATGAACTAAAACTAAGCATGAACAATGCGTGTGAATTAGAAAGTGTGTTTGTATGAAAATGGAAAGTGAAGGGAGATAGAAAGATGGTAAGAGAGTTTGTGAAAGTGAAGGGAAGTGAGAGTGGTAGATGGGAGTGGAGGATGATTGCAACCTAGCATGGAAAGTTACCATGTGTGCAAGAATGGAAGCTGTTTATAGGTGATACTAATGAGAGAGAAAGTGGTTGATGCGTGCAATAGTGAATGGAGAAAAATGCATGCAACTAAGAGGTTAATGCATGGAGAACCTACAAAACTAACATGCTTGTAACTCTTAATACAATCCTAGAATGAAATCAAGGAAATAGAATGTTAAGGCTAAACATGAGTTTGTAAAATTAAAATGTACCATGTTTCTAAATTAGGAAAGTGCCAAATTTAAGAATCTGTCATGCATTAAATTCCTAAAGTGGCCCTAAAGAGATCTTAAAGTGACCCTAAGATGTATATAAAGAAAGATGAAAAGTTATAAATGCTAAAAAGAATAAATGTAAGATCTAAATATGAGATTCCAAAATTAGTAACTACCTTACTACTAAATTAGGAAAGTTCTAAAACTAGCAAAACTAAAATGATGAAGACATTTTGAACTTAAAATAATGATCTATGAGGCTTACTATATTGGAACCAACATGTAAATAATGATCTAAAAGTAGAAACTAACATGCATATAATTAGAAAGTGCTAAAATCTATAAAACTAAATGATGAATGGATGCTAGCTATGGACTAAGTGTGTGATGCATTAAAGAACCAAACATGCAAAGCTTCGATGCATGCAAACCATATCTAGATAAGTTCCATACATTTATCATCTAGAAGGTGGTATGCTTGCATGCAAGGGTGATGGAATGCATGTGAGCTAATGGAGTGCAAAACTTTCTAAAAATGAACATATCTATGATAAATGGAAAATGAGGACAATGCATAGATGATTCATGCATGTAATCCTATATGATGCGTGTAAGACAATGGACATGGAAGAGAAATAAAAAGAAAATTAGCAAGAAAGGAATTGCAAAAGGTTGAGACCCTACCTTTTTCTCCAAAGGATTTGAACATGTGAGATTGAAGGGAGATTGCATGAGGGTGATCTTCTTCCCTCGGTTATCCTAAGGTTTTGCTTTGAACTCTAGGGAAAGTTGAATGATTGTTAGTTTGTTCATGAAACCCCTGTTTATAAATTTTTAGGGTGAGAGTCAAGAGGCATGAATGGGTGTGCTTCAGAAACCTTGAAGTTAAGGTGAACCATAGGATCAAGATGGGTGGTTGAGATCTTCTTTTCTTTTGGGTTTTTGGTTGACTTTTCAATATAGAAAAGGTTGCTCGGCTTCATAACTTTCATTTACTTTATTTTTGGCCCTCAAATCATGCTTACACTTTGTTGAATGGATGAAATCCATTTATGATAAGTAGATCTTTCTTGAGCTTCATGTTCTCTCTAATATTGGATGGTGTTGCGTAGAATGATTGATCTTGATTTTAGAGGTTTTCTAAATGTCTTTTCACATGGGACCAAGTAGACTTCACCATCTTTGCATGGACAAGTGGTATGCATGCATGTAACGAAATCAAAAAAATTTCATGCTGCTCCCAATCTTCTTTTATTTCTAAGAAGCTTTTGTTGCCTATCCTGTAGTTATATGTGAATTGTACTTCTCAAAAAATGTCCTAAGATGGTGCAATGCATGCATGCATTCATGCAAGGGGAGTTTGCAACCTTTTCACCTTCATTTGAGTAAGAGTTGTGCATGAGATTTCTCACTACTATAACTTTGATAGTGACATCCAATGATCATTCTAAACCTCCAGCACTTCATTTTTGGCATGTGTGAGTCTATGATGTAGCATGGAGGGTAAAATTGCTCCTTCACAAGTAAAATTGTCAAATTTGTATATTTTTTCATTTTTATTCTGGACTTGCAGAATTATTGAATTACCCTAATTAGTGATGATTAAGTAATTTCTAGGGTTAATATCTACTAAATATAGATGAATGTATTTAATATGTCTATATATGTGTGTGTGTATATATGTTAGTTGGACCCCCTGCTTTTATGGAATTTTGGGTAGGATGTTACCATTTGATGTGTGAATTGGATATTGTGATGTTTTGATATCTCTATATAGACTACCATGCATATTTTACCATTAATGTGTTATAATTGTGAAAGTGTTATATGTATTGGTATTCAAAATATTAAAATCTAATTGTTGATGGTTTTCAAAAGTATTTAAGTTTCCAAATTGAGTAGTTTTACTCATCCTTAAAACATTTTTAGGTGGCAAATCTAAGCACTAGAGCTTCTGGGTAGGAGAAGGACTTGAATAGTAGGAAAGAGCAAAAATATGAGAAGCACGAATAGAAGGTGTGATTAAAATTTTTATGTTATTTTATATCTAAAGAATTGTTTGCTGAACCTGTTAGAAGAACTTGAGTTTTAATTCAGGTTTAATTTATGCATCATGTGGTTGTTTTGGCAGTAATCTAGGGATGAGGTTTTTGTGCTCATATAATGGATTATTTGATTTCAATATAGGTGGAGATTTAATTACGATCTTGGGATTTGAAGAAGTGGGTTTAAAACTATAGTATAGTATGTTTTTTAAAGGCTTTGATAAAAATAATTTCTAGGAATTTTTCAAAAGAATTTAATAAAACTATTTCTAAAAACTCGGGTCATCACACAAGTAACACAAAATCAAAGGATATAAAGGAATGTGTACGATCCCTATAAAAAAGAACTTCTGTAGGTCTATCATGAACAAGTAGTGTTCCTTTCACCATAGCATTTGATGCCTTTGCCTTCTCTAAGGTAATGGTGAATACTCATCCTTAACTCTTAGGAATTGGATCTTTTTGAGCTGCTCCCTTTGTTTCCTCTCTCAGCAGTTCTAGCTAGACATCATGCCTCTCTTTAATTGAAACACTTGAAGTTAGTAACTAGGCATATTTTGCCTGGATTATACCTCTTACATTGAGGGCATGGTCTGGATCCAAGTACCTTTCCCATTATTACCTAATTACTGCTTTGTGGTTGTTGAGATCTTGAGGATTGCATGGGCCTCTTCCTCTTTTCATAACATTTGCCAATGATAACATTTTTTTCTTTTACTCTGGTTGCACCCACTTATAGTCCTTAAAGATAGAAGTCATCTCAACTGCTCTAGCCATGACAGTGGGTTGCATGCTAGGGTCCTTATTAGTCCATAATTCAAACCATTGATGAAGTTCTCAGTAGCACTCTCATCATTAGTGTACATAATTGGTACAAATCTCCTAAGTCTAGTAAACTTATTCTCAGATTGAATCACAAACATGTGGCCCTATTTTATAGTTAGGAATTCCTTTTCCTTCTATCTTTGAATGTGAGGAGGAAAATATTTGTCAAAGAAGATAGGCCCAAATTCCTCCCACAAAATAACATCAACACCCTCAAAATGATTCTTCTCAGCTATCTACAACCAAAAGGCTACTTCCCCAATTGGCACAAAAGTAGCCCCTAACTACATTCTTCACTCTAGGGACATCCATTGTTTTTTGGACTTTCTTCACCTCAAACATCCATGTCTCTGCTATGGTGATTCAACCTCTCTAGAGAAAGATGGCACTATTTTCTTGAATCGATCTGGTAGTTTGTTTGCCTACTAGCATTTCGTCCTAGAGATGTTGCCCCTCCACCTATTATTCCTTGTAGTTAGTTTTGTAGGTATTTCCCTAGGTGTTGCACCAGAAGGGGGTGGGGGGTGTTTTGCCAACAAGTATTGGAATTTCATTTATTTGTCTTCTTGGTGGCATCTATTTTCAAAGATAGGAGAGACTAATGTGAGCTCTCTTTTCTACCCACTCTAGACCAAAATTAAAGTTTTCTTATTTTATTGAGTATTGATGACTTCTCACCAAATACTTGGCTATAAATGACACAAACCTAAGCTTTGATAGAACGATAATGACTCGGGGTTTTAAAACAAAATTTTAATATTTAAATTTATTTGTGAAAATTGGGATCCCTACTTTGAAAATTCATTTGCAAAATTAATCATGAAAATTAATATTTTTAAAAAAATAATTTTAAAATTTCAAAACTAGAGTTGCACCTAAGTCATATCTCATCTGAAGTAATTTAAAAATCATTCTTAAATATTATCAATCACAGGCCAATTATAAATGAAAATTTTAACTAAATAAAGTCCAGCACATAGTGCTTAGATACATTAATAATCATTAAATACAAATAAAAATATAAATCTCCAATAATGTGGTGCCTCTTCATATATGATTTTTGTTCCTAGAGTTCCTTAATCTTTGCTATTGAACCATTCATTCTAATCTACTGGGTATTTGATAGGTTGAGTATAGGAAGTATACTCAATAAATAGAAGTAAAAGTAGAAACTAGAAACCTACGGCATAACAGCATACATGCTCACATGTATGATTTTGAAATCACATTTTGGTACAAGAAATTGACACAAATAAATTCTTGCTGCTTGTTTCATGTAATGCATTGTAGCACATCCTTAACATACACTTGCATCTATACATCTCTATGTCTATAGAAAATAAATATATAACTTGACAATTGAAGTGAATTCATGATACATTAGAATCATTCAAAATAGTATTATCAACCTAATAATTTGGCACACTCTCATGCCTATAGAGTTGACCAACTCTCATTGCCATGTCTAAAAAGATGGTGTTGAATGCTCATCTATCAACCATAATCTCGGTTAATCTATCGAACCATTATCCTGCTCCCAAAGATCAAGAAAACAAAATCTTGTGGGAAGCAAACTATACCCATGAATAGTTTGGTTGAATCATGTACCCTATCGAGAGGGACTTCCCATCGCATCCTCAAGGGACCTATGATTGTCTTAAAGGGTACCGTGATCACCTCTTATGTAAGCTACCAACTATCAAGTGCCACTTTTTAGCGTTGGGTACCAACCGTGAAACAACCCCAATTTTTAGGAATATAATTGAATTATTAAAAAATAAAAAAATAAAATTTTAAAAATGGAACTAGAACTTTGAGTTCCAGGAAATTTCATTTTTGTAAAATTAAAATCAAGATTTAAAACTTG
The DNA here is from genome assembly GCA_035236585.1 of Warburgia ugandensis. Taxonomy (NCBI): domain Eukaryota; kingdom Viridiplantae; phylum Streptophyta; class Magnoliopsida; order Canellales; family Canellaceae; genus Warburgia; species Warburgia ugandensis. Next base: position 41,134,766 of record CP141138.1, read on the forward strand.
GATATTTGTAATGTACTCAAAAAATCGATCAGAATGATTGTAAGTACATCAAATTCTAAGTTCAAATGAAAAATCCTTATTTGTCTCTATTTTTATGTATAAAAGGGTAAAATGTTAATTTTACTCATAATCAAGACCTAAGACATCAAAATTTTAAATTCAATCAGAAATATAAATCCATCGCCACTAAGTATGCTCAATTCTGAGTCCGAGAGAATAAAATGGATATTTCTCCATAAAAGGGCAAAATAGTCTTTTCACACTTTTGTGGGGCCCACAAAGGGATTCAATGGCTAGAAAACATGTCATCATGAGTCAAACCACTATCAATTGCTAGTGGAGAAGGAGGTGGTAGTGGGAATCCAAAGACAATTTAATAATTAAAAGAAATCAAACATGATAATTACAAGTAATCATGGAAAATTCAAAAATCTCTATAAATAGCTTATAAAATTCCTAAAATTTCTCCTAATTTGCTTCACGAGGTCCCCTAGAATGCCCCAAAATCCAAGCTCCAAAATCCTTCCTAATCTCCCCAAATTCTCTTTTCTTTCTCTCCTTCTCTCTATTTCTCTGTGGGTGTGTCACTTTCTACCCATTAAAATAACATCTCCACAATTGGATTTGATCGGACAAGGGTGATCTACAAAAGCCCTTTGGTTTCATGATGATCCACCTCTTGGATCGTTGGGAAATTCAAAACGAAGAACAACTCCGGTATTGGTTATTGTCTTCGGCTGAGTTTTCAAGTTATTTCAGCCAATCTGGTTGTCAAACAATGATCTTGCACCATTAAATGTCTTCATTTCATGGTGATCTACCAAAGCCCCATGTTTTCCCTCCTCCTGCAATGGAACCTGGGAAATTAATGACTATATGCATTATCCGGCCGCTAGGGTTTCTTTCACTTGTAAATCCCTCCTCTGATGAAATTCCTTTACCAGACCATCATGGGTAGGACCCCTTCACCCCCTATTTTCAATTTCAGCATCTTTGGGGTGTTTTTCAACCACCAAAAGGTCTCCCCCAAACATGGATTTGTCAGAGATGATGGATCCAGCTTGGATGGTGGAGATCTAATCATAGACGGCTTAGATGAATCTTCTGAGCTATTGGATGATTTCTTGGGGCCCAAAAACCCAAAGAGATGAAATCTTAGGCTCTGATCATAATGGATGGTGGAGATCCGATGATGGGCGATCCGATGGTCTAGATTTGGACCGTCTCGCCTATCACTGGTCACTCATCCCTGGTGACAAGTAATCCCACGTAACAGGCATGGGCTTACCTCCGTTTGTCTTTTTCTGTGGAGTTGATCTCATCCGTACAATTTTAAACTGAAATATTAATTCTTCAATTAAGAGCTCAATTTAGATCTAATTTTAGACCTAAAAGTTTTTATAGCTTCCTTGTCACTTGTATAAGTTACTAAACTCATGAAATATATGTTTTGAATTGTATTTATTGGTCATAATCACAAAAATTCGTAGTAACAATATTGGATCGTGATCAAGATAATCTCAAAATTGAGATTTGAACTCATGGATAGGTTTAGGAGTCCCAAAACCTTAAATACCATGATCATAGTAAAATTTTTGGGTTTCTAGATCAAGAAAATTAACAAAAATAGTAAGATCAAAATTTTGCCCTTAAAACGGGATGAAATCTTAAAATCTCAATTTTGATCTCAATTTAACTCTAAATTGAGATTGAAAAGTTGGGTTGGATTCCTCTTGATGAGTAAAACCTATTGAACTTAGAAAATTTATGTTTTGATGCTTTAAAAATTCTGTTAATAAAGAAAAGTATCACTAATTCTTATGATTAGTGAAATTTGGAATGATCAAACTCCCTATAATTCTAGTCCATTAACGATCATGTGATTTTGAAACATGGAATCAATGGTTAGAAGTGATTGATCTATGTTTAATTAAAAGATCTAGCCTTAAAGTAGTAAAATCCATGAAAATGAATGGTAATCTCGTTGATCAAGTTGATCAAGGATGATTGGACAATGTGGATGTATTTGGATGAAGATATGAAGTTAATATCATATGGATTGATGGACTTGATGATGATGATTTGGGATAGATTAGGATCTATTCCCTTAAATTGGATAAAATGACTTAAGATCTTCTTAATCGGTTGGATCAAGAAAGATCAAATCATTGGACGAGATGCACCATTGATCTAATGATCAAATCACATTAAGAAGACGTATTAGATCTAAAGAAAAATGAAAGGATCAAGATCTAAACCCTAAAAGGGATAGAAATCAATTATGACCGTTGGATTATGATGAATAGTTATGGCATGTTAGATTTTCATTTGAATTATTGTATGTTACTATAATTATCTTTTATTTCTTAGTAGATTTAATTTTAGATTAATTTATTTATGCTTTAATGCTTATGTTATGAAAATTACATTGAAAATGTAATTAAATGAAAAATAGAGTTGAAGGACATGTACATGGAATGAATGACATGGACTTAATGATAGTAAGGGCTATAGGTCATAGGATAATATAAGGAATATCATTTTTTTGGCCCAAATTAGGAGAATAATGAAACTCCATGAATGACATTTTAAATGTTCATGGACTTTATTAAAATCAATTAGAAAGAGTATTTAGGGTTAAAATGCTCATAGGAACCTTTTGAAAGGTTGAGGTAAGGAGACACTAATGAATGCTAAAGATGGTGGTTAAGGGGGTTTTCTAATAGAGCCTTGCTCTTCCCCTACCTTCTATTGATGCTTGTGAGGTCTCAACGCCGCCTTACATGAGGATTGAAGTAACCATTTTGTGTTTAGCCATTCAACTATTAAACCTTAGTCAATTGGAAATAAGAGGAGCAGTCTAGACTTAGGATGAAATAAGCTATCTTCAACCAGTAAAACATTAAGTAGTTGAATAATAATAATAAGAGCATAAAAGGTTAGGAAAATATCTAATCTTAATAAAAATTGTAAGTAAGATCAGGATGATTAAACAAGATCTATAGGATCTTGAATGATAAAAAACAATAAGAGTCATAATATTGTATTGTACTTAGTATGCATGTTTATTAGTATGTATGTTGTAAATCAAATCTAGATCATTAGATTAGATAATCCAAATCCTTGATCAAATATGATTCAAGGAAGAGAACTAGGATCCTTCTCCTTAGGGATGATCAAATAACTGAACTTAGATCAAAGAAGATCTAGGCCCTTGATCTTTATCAACAAGTATAGACTGTTGATCAAAGGATCTATGAAAGATCAAGATCAAGTATATGGACACACAATGACCTACAGATTGAAAATACTTAGATCTGAAAGGTTTGAAGATTATTCTAACCATCAGATCTACTGATTAATATGATAAAATAACATCTAAGGAAGATTGATTATATGGATGGAACACAAGACAGATCTAGATCCTTTATATCAAAGGACAAGGTTAGATAAGGAATATAGATAGGAGATTATCCAAAATTGTACAAATCATGACAGTATGTATGCATTAATAGATTACATATGTCAATCATGGAGGATTTGAATGGGTGGATCACTACATGAAAGTAGGTGGAACTTTAAGAATACAAGACCTATGGTTTGTGGAATTATTGCTATTCATAAACATTAAAATGCTTAAGGATGATAATATATTTAGTTACATTTGAATCATAATTCAAGCATATGAGATAGAAATAATTGTTGAAATTAGATGGAATACATAATAAATACCTAGGCATCATTTATGATTACCCCTAAACTTAGATAAGAACACAATAATAATAATGGATATCATTTGTATCAAATGAGTATCCTTACACTTAATTTGGTATACAAATACCAAATTAAAGGAAATGTGGATCATTTACAATAAATTGATTAATCCTTAAACTTATAAGAATATGGGTATCATTCATTGTAAATGAGGATCCCTAAATCTAGAAATAAAATCATATCCTTAGTATGAGGATATTGAATACAATGATAATATAAATAGACATATCGTTTGAGATGTACAAGAAGTATTTTAGATACAAGTATAGAGGCTTGTGGTTTTGTTTTAAATAGGCATAAGCTTGAGGATGCTATGCTAGGGAAGTTATGAGGGTTTGGCCACTCACTTCCTGAAATTTGATAATATTATAATACCTTGCCCAAAGAGAGGCTAAAAGTCAGGTGAGGCAATTATGGGAAGGCCCCATCATGAAGTCTTAACTCCCCATACCGGCGGTGACATAATATTTTTCACCGTGGTATTAGTGGTGAACAGCGCAGTTATCCGAACGTACTAGTACAGATCAGACTGCAGCATGGTAGTCCTTGAGTATTTTGCATATGATGCATGGCATAATGAGATGCCAATACTGCCCTAATGAGGGAGTATTTTCCAAGTAAAAATTTGGATGATTTATCAACTCACTATATTTGAGTATGGATATTGATATTTGAGATATTGACTATTTTTCACGATTTTTGATCGCGTATACACACACACACACACAATATAGTGGTGAGTGATTTGGAATTATCAGTGGATGTACATGATAAATTTTATGATTAAATGATCATATATGGTATGGTTCATGGAAATTGAAGTATATGATTAATATGGAATATGATGATTATGAATACTGTACTTTTGAATTATACAATTTCATATGTTCTTGCATCCCCTACCAAGCATATCTTGTTGAGATATTGTAAATGTTTGAAATGTTTACAATATCTCAGATACAGAAAGAAAGGAATGGAGGGATACGATATGGGAAGATGAAGACCATACTATTGATCAAGACTATGTACATTTGTGAAAGGATTGGATTGTATTTCGATTTGTGTATTTTGGACATAAGATGTAGTAAAGGGGCTGTGTATGTGAACCACTGGATTGATCTTACAATTTTAATAAAATGAGTTTCTTTGGAAACATAGGTTGTTCACAAGTTTATGTATATATATGTGAGTGAAATGTGGTATTCGGGTTTTCTGAAAAGAATTTCAAAGAATTATTTTTTTTTCACTGCATAAGTTTTCAAAATGTTTGCAAAATTGGTCGACCACCATTTGAAAAGGATTAACACAAATGTATTTAAAAAACCCCAGTCGCCACAAACTGCCATTGTGGTTGGAGGCTAGGTGGTCAATATTTGTTAAACTCTTAGCATAGCTCTCACCAGGCTTCATAGCTTGTTTCAACTATGAAATTGTGGGTATCTCTATACCCTCATTCATTTTTCCATGATTGTCAAGCAAAACTAGTCATGCACTTTGAATATATATGCTCATATAATGACTCTTTTTCAAGCAACTTAAATGTTTAAATCATAATTCATATAATGACTTGCTTGCAAGCTGGATCACACATTAATTTATTATTTTGAAAACTAATTTCAAAATGTCAAAACTTAGATACATGTTTATGCCAAAACCAACATGACATATATACAAATCATAGTTTAGAACATGCCATTTTCTAGGCATGAAAGCATGCTCAAAGGCCAACTTAGTAAATGTCTTCAAAATTGTGTTTTTCCATATTTTAGCAAATTGCTAAAAATCAATCTGTCAAACATCAACTTTGGAGTTTCAAAATTATGATTTTGAAGTATGATTTCTAACTCAATATCATGGTTAACAGTGTCTGGTTTTCATTCTAAAGACTATTCTTAGAAGGACGTGAAATGCTTTTAAAACCAACATGCTAAAAACCATTGATTTTCATGTGCATAAAATAATTCAATAACATCACCATAATGGATTTTCAATTATATCAAAATCAAGTTTAGAAAAGATTATTGTCACTCACAAATAGCGAGTGCCACCACCATCATTATCAAAGCCTTATTCCGATTAGGGGTTGGTTACATGAATCTTGTCCTCCATTTATCTCCATCAAATGTCATTGTTTCATTAAGTCCAAGAGTTTTTAAATCTTTTCTCACTTCTAACCACGTCTTTTTTGGCCTTCCCCTTGCCATTTAAAACAAGTTAAATACTCAATCACTTTCAATTGTAAAATAATCTAGGAATTATGCTCCTCTTTTAAACCTTAGTAAAACATCTTTTATAGAATTATTTTTAGTTAAAAATCTTGTAGAACGGATACCTAACTCATGATAAAAACTAAACACATGAGTACAAATAAGCCAAGAATTTTTAGAAATAATAATGGGACACTAATAGTCTACTAAAAGCAGTGTTAGAATATACTTTAAATCAAGCTAAAATTTCACTTACGTGGATTTATGCTATAGGACATTCCTAATTGTCATGAAACTATGCTAAATATGCATTTGTGACTAGTCACAAATCCATGCTAAAATATTTTATTAACAGGATATGAAGAAACATGTTAAATATCCTCCAAAAATCTTAGCATAAATATCATGAAGCATGGTGTTTTTAATGGGGTAACTTTCATGAAAAAATGTCTATACTTGAGTATACTTTGTATGATATGAAATGTCTGTTAGCAGAGCATGTAAACAAGTTAAAAGTCACCTAAACATGTATAAACTTAAGCTAAAAGAAAACATTTATAATCATAATAGACATGATATGTATTGGTGAATATCTAACCATACAAAATTTCACAAACATCATGCTATAACCTCAAAAGGAACTATGTTTTCTAATCTCTTAAAGCATTGCAAAAGCTTGTTGAAAACTTAGTAGTTTTAGGCTACCTACCTCACAGGAACAACTTGAGTCTGATATGAACATTTTCCCCTAGCTTTTTCCCTTCTTGATTCTTGATTTTTATTTTTTGTTTTTCTATAATAGATTGGTATAGAGCTGAGCATCCTCTCCATTTTTCTTCTCCTTTCCTCTCTCTTTCCTTCTCTCTTTGACAATTTTCATCTCATTCCTACGTTGATACATCCTATTTAAATAAGTCTTTCTTATTAGTTTCCTTGCTACCCAAGGCAGCCTCCAACGTCCTAATTCAAGACATCTTTTCTTTATTTTTCTAAATATCTTCTTAACATAATCTTGAGCAAACTAGGAAATTCATAATGTTTTCCAAGGAGGAGATGCTTGGTTCTTGGGTACCAAGGCAGAGCTTATGTGAATGGGCCCTATTAGCAAATTTCTCACTTTGGGCCTTTCTTAAGTGATGTTAAAACAAAAAAATGTTGCATTAAGTGATGTTCCCCTTCTACTACATTATTAAATGTCCAATCCATATGAGTTTTATACCATAGCCTCCATCTTATAAAAAACATCCACTACAAATAAAGGAGTGCCCTAATCAATGTATTCTCTTGGCCTAGTTAAGACATGTGTCTCCATTGGTCAAATTTAAGACTTTTTGGTATCATTAGAAATCTCTCCTAGCTCTATCCATCAATAAAATTCACAATTTTCATTAATTTACCTATCAATAATTAAATTCTCATAATTGACAAAGAAATTCTTATTTCATTAATATCAAGAATGCTTACAAATTTTCAAGTTATAACACAGAAGCTCAAGTCTATTCATTTTATTGTTTTAGACTCTTGGTAGTTTCCAAACTAAAGAAAGAGAGCCCTAAGAAAACATGGGGGTGGCATTATCTTCTACAATGAACTAATTTTTGTTAAGGGAAATAAATGCATAACTAGATGGATACTAGAACAATAGATAGGCTCATGGATCCATGTACAATCATTTACTAGTTATCTTCCTTTTACTTAAATTGATGGAAAAGGATGCTAACTACTTGGTGCCCTCCTTTAGATGATTGGATTTACTTAGCACGTTTGTCCAACCTTGGATTGGTTAGCCACCAAAATTTATAACCATTAAATAATTTGACTCATGCCGGGCCTTTGCTACTTTCAAATTACGTCCATTTAAAAAACTAAAAAGGGTAATAGTTAGAAGCCTCCAATGGACATGATTTTTGGCGGACCGCCCAAGCAGGGCATGCCAAACATGATGGTTGGGTTAGGTTACATAAATTTGGGTCCTATCTAGGTTTGTGCCCTTTTTAATGATACTTGGACCCAATGTTTTGGACTTAGTTTTGGACCCATCTAGCTAGTCCCCCACCTTGGGATGATCTCACATTTCATTTTGTTTAGATTCTCTTATTGAGGCTAGTACACTAACTCATTCCATTAGCTGCTTCTTGATTCTACTTTTTTTTTTTTTTAATTGAAATTTCTAGTGGCTAAAGCATCTAATGCCCATGAATTTTTTCATGTACGCCAAATGAGGGAGCAAAAGAAGTTGAGTTGGAAAGATCATGCAAAGGTGGGGCTTAGCTGGAGGGCTCTTGCACTTAGTCTAAACTTTCTTGCAATAGAATTTCATATAATAATAATAATAATAATAATAATAATAATAATAATAATAATAATAATAATTGCACTAATATGCATAGTTTAAAACCTCCAAAGCTCAACTCAACTTGATTGATTGTGAAGAGAGTTGAGTTAGTGGGATCAACTTGTGGTGATTGACTAAAAACTACTTGAAAATAAAATTGGTACCAAAATAAATACATTTTTAAAATTTTCTCTTATTTTGAAATATTATTAGGGCACCAATGCCTTAGAGCACATTGATGCATGGAAAAGTCTTAGACCTAGGAGATTAGGGTTCACTATTGTAGCGAATGGTTTTTAGGATGGTTAAAAACTTATATACAAGACAGTTACCAAACTATCTTCTACTTAGACATCTTACAAAATCTAGACAAAATGATATGGTTTTAGAACCATCTTATTTTTTACATTAAGTAAGACACTTTCAAAATCATCTAATTTTTTCTAAATGAAATATGATGTTTCACAATAAAATTTTTTCTTTTGTTTAAAAATAATAATAATAAGATTTTCTAAAATCTATCCTGTTTCCTATTAAAAATATAAGATGATTTCTTGTAAACCATCCTATTTTAGTTGTACAAAATAAGATGGTTTATTTTAAACCATTTTATTTTTCACTTAGTAAAGGATGATTTTGGGAAATTGTCTTCTTTTATTAGTTTTTATTCTTCTTACTGTTCTATAGTTGAAAATATATTCAACATTCACCTGTTACATTCGAAAGAATCCATATTAACTTCAACTTCATGATGAATGTACTACTTTGGCTATAGTCTTTCTACATTATTCAAACACAATTCTACTTTCACAATGAAAAGAATCCATTCTTATACCAGTCCCTCTTGGAAGCCTACAGTAGTAAGACAATTTTTTTTCTTCCCTGTTTATTCTTGGAATCTTGTACATGCAAAAACTATGAAACTCTAATATATGTGTTTCACATTAGATACCTTCACTACAACATACATTAACTACCAACATCCACATTGAACATCAAAATTTTAAACACATGAAAAAAAAGTGACAAGTAGATACATTCACATTTCTGCATACACAACCATATGTTTGGTTCGACCAACCAACTTCTCCTCAATGAAATAAAGAAACCACATATAGACTTCAATTAAAACAAAAATGGAAGACATCCATATAAATGAAGTTTTATTTTGTATTTCATCTATAAAATTTTACACTTAAGATGATCTAAAGACATACTTAGTCCATTTCATTCTTATGTCATCTAGATCTAATTGGGAGTAACTCTTGCTTCTCAAATTGGTCTACAAGACAACATATATTAAATCATTTGAGACATTCAATCTTGGAGTCATTCAGAAATTATAGAAAACTATAAGAAGATGACTAGTAAATTAATTATCTTACCTTTTTTATTTGTAAGATCGTAAAACAACTATGAATGGGGGTTCTCATGTATCTTAGAACATAATATCCACCCTCCCTATTAGATTTTTCTTTATGGCACTACACAACAAAGAAAGAAAAAGGTTCAAGTATCATATCTAATTGTAAATTTAAGTTATTAAATAGTCTAATGAACTAGTGACCTTATCGTGACCTTTTCCAAGTGAGTTCTGGTGGGTGCTTAATATCTTTGATGTTAGCCCCTTTATACCATGCACTTTAGATTTGTAAGTCAAAAGCATTAAAAATCAATAGCAGAATAGTTATCAGCTATCTAGCTACTATAATGGATAAAAGAATAAAGACTTGTTGATGATTTCCATAAATGGACCACAAATTTTTGCTACACAAGAGTTAAAAATAATGCATGCCCACCAAGCATATCCAAAACTAATAGCATCCAATGAAACCTATACATACAATTATTCAATTAATGTCTACAATACTTGAATTATATAGATATGATATGTGTATTATATAGCATAATTTAGCAAGACATGTTAAAATTTACCCACTATTGTAGGAAATCAGTAAGGCATACCCCTTCAAACAATGCAACAACCCTAGTATAATATCTTCTATTTATTTCTCCATGGGCTGTTGGTCCTTTGATCTAGAGATGACAAAAGGGTCAAGGGTTTTGTAAATGTCCTTATTGTCTAATCTTTGCAATGTATTGTGCAAAGACTTACAAAAATGGAATCATTATTACTTTTATATCTTATTAATACATAATGTTAAGGGCTCTTATGAGCACAGATAGTTGAATACTTAATATAGATGATAATGTGAGAGTATTCTTGTTGCTCCATACTACATACTATTAAGGGGTCCTCTTGCATGAGTGGTACTTTAACTCCACATCCACACACACATCAGACTTTATTCGTACAGGTTGATTCCTTTATCTTCATTGATGAGTTTGTAGAGTCCCCCTAGGAATGGAATTATGTTAGGTGGAAGACATTCAATTTTATCTTGAAAATAGATGTAAATACCAGTGTCGGGCAATCACTATGGCGGAATGTGCTGTTGGAGAGGAGGTCAGCCTCTATGGTGCCTTTTGTTGCTTTTGGTTAACATTATATGTAGATACTATTAGACAATTAAGTTGAGGTCTTAAAAGATGTTGTTGAAAATGATGCTATGACACCATATCTATACTTTGAGTAACATGGGTCTGATATATTTCTTTGGCCAAGTAATGTGATATCCAATTGCATTCCCAACGGTATGAATATTGTCTACTGCTGTTGGAAATGGTAGTGGGTATTCAATTGGAAGGCAGTAGTAATACACACACAATTAGTGTGTGGATGCAACAACATAGTGATAACCTCATATAATGTAGCAATAGCGATGTAGTTCTCAATTGTACGTAGCTCCAACATATATTGACTAACCTACAAATAAGAAATATTGCATACTTAAGAATGAGTGGCGATTATCAAATAATTAGGCAATGAAAAAATAAACATGCCTACATATACATACCTCCTTGATTGGCATATCTCATTCGAGGGGTTGCTCATCCTGATCTTCTCCACTTAGAGCATTGCAGCTATGATGTGATGGAGTTCTAGGGGCAACATCTTGAGATGTTTCCTACATACATACATACATACATACATACATACATACATACATACATACATACATACATACATACATACATACATACATACATGCATACATACATACATACATACATACATACATACATACATACATACATACATACATACATACATACATACATATCCTGCTTTCCCTTCTCAAGCAACTCTTCTTTTGTTTTCTCTTTCTATTCCTTAAAGTCGTTTTGTTGTTAAGAGACGCAATAAAGTAGAGGTAATGAAATAAAAGTATGGTATAACTAGACATAAATGAACTCTCACATATACTTACTTCTTGTTCTTCTAACCTAGCATAAACAGTCTTGGAGGGGTGGTGCTACATATGATTAATCTTTCACACCATTTTTTCCTTCATATGCTTTGGCTATACATCAAAGGTATGTAACTATGCACAATCAACTTTCATAATTACAGAAAAAACCTTTGGCTAGTTATTACCTTAAAATTGAAGGCTATACAAATTCATTCCTTGCATCCTAGTTAATGATGCTGGAATACAACTCAGGAATGGTGTGGAGGCTTCATAAATCAATTGCATTTGAAAGTTTGAACCTCTTTGCAAGTTACTCTTCTGTTTTCTCCATCGTTCACTAGTTCCTTGTAGAGCATTTTTCTTGCACTCATTAATAACATCAAGGGTAGAATACAAATTAAAAGCAAGCATGTTACTCTATTTGATAAATATCAAGATAAAGTACATAGTATGTTATATGTAGGAAGCATTTATATACCTTCACCATCTCCCATATTAGATCTTTGATTGATGGTGACACATTTCTCCATTCATTAATTGAGATTGGCACCATTCCTCTTATAGTGCAACAAATGAAACTGTTATAGGCTAATGCATGATCACCTATGACTAGCCTTCTAATGTTGAGTTATACAATATCTTTTATTCCCTTTGGCTTTCTCTCAACAATATGCTCCATTTTTGTTGGCGCTCTGTACTTTCTCTTTAGAGGTGTACTTGGGCTGAATTATTCATTAAGTTCTATATTTGCTACGCAAGTGAAAGCATTATATTTAAAGTAAGCACATCACATGATAGAGATAAGGAATCAAGAGGAATACTCTTTCTAATAGTGAGATAACATCAATGAGTTTGAATGTGTAATCATGAGTGACATAGAGTAGAGGTCTTTATTTTCAAAATGCTATGATTAAGCATTGATGCCTAGAATGTACATAGAAATTAAAGATCAAAACATTAACTTTCCGTGCTTAATCTTCATCAAATCACACCCAACAACAAGGCAAAACGTATTGAAAACAAGCTATAAAGCCCAACTATGTCTAGTTTTATTATTAAAGTTTTGTTGCTATTTTTTTATGTAATTGTGCATTGAATTGATTTGGAAGCATATAATGTAAAGAGCTAAAGGTAGGGATCGAAATAAAAAAATACAAGGAATTAGAAACATACTTGAAATTGGAAACATTCATGGACTTGGAAACAAGTATAGAGTTGGAAAGGAAAGCTATAATGTGAAATCAAAGATTAAAAAAATAGAATGAGGGGAATATAGAAATAGTACCATAACTTGATGTTAAAAATGTATTTAATGATGACTAAAACTACATGAAGAATGAAACATGACATATACTAATCAAATACGAGAAAAATGATTTAAAACTAGGAATTGAACACAATGAATGCTTAGAAACATGAAATTAATGGGTTAGAATGAATATTAGAAACCAAAAACATGAAACTCATACTATAAATGGGTGAAATTGACTAATACATTGTATCTAACGTAGTATTCTAATATGGGCTGCTTAAGAATAGGTGAGAGAAGAGACTTGTTTAATTCTCAAAATAAGTAAGTTCTTATCAAACATAATGGAAACAAGTTCTTTCTTCCTTGAAGTTTGAAAGAAATAAGAAATGAAAACTCATACAAATGAATCTATCTTTTTGACTTGCGGAGTTATCATATACATGGTGCTAAACTTTTCCACTTTAAAAGTTCATCATTTTTAAAGTGCCCCTTTCAAATAAAAGATCATGTACATTGATCTTCCTTTGGTGCTACACTCTTTAATCATTAATGAAAGTAAATTGCAAAGTTGTGGAAAATTCTAGGAAATCTATCTACTACTTGAAGAATCGTCATTCTTAAATTTCAATTTTCATAATAAACTCCAAAAGCCAAAAGATTCTACAAGTTTATACTTTTTCCATAGAGAAACCTAGAATTTTTGGAGAAATCAAAATCTTGGGTTTCTCTATGGAAATAAGGATTGGAGAAATCAAAATCTTTCCTCTATAGTTGATAGTTTCTTTTTATCTTCAAGGGAAAGATAAAGATTTCACTAATTCTCTAGACTTGAATGATAGATTGAATTCTTATGCCTAAAATAAAAACTAGAGTAGAGGTTTATAAAAATTCTAGCCCTTTTGGCCCTTCAAAAGTTACTAAATTTCCCACCAAATCAAGGCCATATCTTAACATAAAAATGGGCTATAGAGTGGCCTTGAATTCGGCTAAAAAGTTTGGATTAAATTGGTGTAGACTGGGGTGTTTTCTTGGCTGAAGAAAACCTTGTGTTCTTCACAAATTTGAGTTTAAGTTGGCCATGCTTCTTCCATCATTTTACATGATAGATTCCATGGTCTTTATAGCTTCTTTTTTTAGTGTTTCTCATTATAGATTATTAATAGATCCAACCCATAATGTGCCAAAAAAAATTAGATTTTTTGTTATACCCACTCCGACCATTTAGGAAGGGCCTCATGAGCTAAAAATGGGGGCATATGTCACCATACTAAAGCTATTTACATTGTTCTACTTCTTATTTGGCTAACAACACTTGAACATGATTTTCATGAGAATTTTCAATAGTTGTTTTCCTATTACAATACTTTGTACACTGCTGTACCTAACATTCAAACTCACTTAAATTACCCTTTATAGGTTGAACTTCCTAATCCTATGTAGGTGCTAAGGACCTAATGGATGAAACTTGGAGACTTTTGACCATTGCAGACTCACATGCTTTTGTAATTTCATATGTCATGTAATTTTAAAGGTTCTAGTTGATTGTATATAGCTAGTTCATTCATCATTAGTTGATCAGGCCCAAAATTCATTTATTCATGGGAATCACATATAAGACAACTAGTTGTTAGATATAAAATAATACACACCTATTCAATGCACATGATTTGCTCCAGTTGAATTTTCTAAGGTTGTCATACTTCAATTTCAATGTCTTAACTGGTTGTCAAATTAATCATGTCATGCATCAATATTTCTACTCTTTTGTCCTTGTAAATGGAAAACCCACCTTATGGATTAAATCTCAAGCTAAAATTAGTTACGGAGATCCAATGTCACCCGACCTTATTATTTCAGCCTTGTAGGCTTTATTTACTAAACTCAAGAGTAGCATTCAACTATGAAAATTTGAGCCTCTTAATCTATTTCAATCTTCCATTTTCTTTTTAATCAGCTCAGACCAAGTCACTGGTCATAAATTCAAAGGAGGTTAAGGACTAAGATCAATGAGACATATTGATGAAGTCTTTAAGGCTACATTGAGTTAGTCTTTATTTTTAAAATTGTAAATCTCCCTTTAAAGCTAAGTATTTGAAAGGAAGACATTTTAAAACAATTCAAGCTAACATATTCACCTATCTAAAGGGAAATACTATATGTTAAAGATGTGTTACATTACTGAAGAATGTGTAGGGAACTTTATTGAAGAATATAGTAATTGCAGTCTTCTATTTTGTTTCGTGGGTATCCTTATTTTCTCCTATAAAATAAAATATTCAAAGATTTTATGAATTTCAAGATTTGATTTCTAAGAGGGATGTGAATTGAAATTAGAGGGAATAATGACAACAACACAAGAAAACAATTACAAACATGAGAGAACAATATCTCTACAGCTAAACTCTATTGCAAGAATAGGAGCAATGTTTATCTAGACCTTGGACTAAGTTTTAAAAGGAGCAAGCAAAGTGGTGAGGCAAGCCAAGAAAGAACAATGAGAATATTAAAGATAAAACCATTTAGATTACAAAAAATAAGCTCAAAACCACAAACCTATAATGAAACTAGTATTTTGGAACATTAGATTAAGAGAGAGATATGGAGAACTTACAAGATAGAGATGGGTTTTCCAATCTTTCTTCCCTCTTCTTCACCTAACCATGGCTAAATGGCTTTAGTGATATCGTGCATCAATGCATTTTGCTTGCAAGACTAGTTGAGGAAGAACAATTCTCTGATGGAATTGAGTAAGCGGCGACACGATGAGAGCATGAATAAGCAAATAAGTGGGAAAAAAAGTGGGATGGAGAGAGTGAGAGACATAACATGGGTAAGTTGTTCTATGTTTCCCTAGAATAGTATATAGAAATAGAGAATATAGGATGGTTTTTGAAAAAGCAGTCATTTATTTGAATACATAAGAGAAAATTTTGCCATAAACCAATTTATATCTAGAACATATAAAAAAGGTTTTTGTGAAACTGTCTTAAATATTGTAACAAGTATAAGAAGGCTTCCCATAAACCAACTTATATTTGTTCTTAGATATAAGATGTTTATGGTAAAACCGTCTTATATGTATTCAAATATAAGATGGTTTTTCAAAAATAGTCTTACATTCTCCATAACTAAACCAAGTGACATTTTGAATAGGTCACCCCTACTCTCTCTCCTTCTGTCTCTCTCTCTCTCTCTCTCTCTCTCTCTCTCTCTCTCTCTCTCTCTCTCTCTCTCTCTCTCTCTCTCTCTCTCTCTCTCTCTCTCTCTCTCTCTCTCTCTCTCTCTCTCTCCCTTCCTTGCTTATTTATTTGAACAAAATAAGATAGTTTCCTCTTAACCATCTTATTTTTTTTGACATTGAATATACTAGATTATTGAATTCTACAGAGCGTTGCAAATCTCAATAACTGTGGAGGACATAGGATGCCAATTGACATTCCTAATTTCCCTGGCCATGACGTAAAATCCTCAAACACATGAATAAAATCAAATAATTGGTATCACACATGATGCATAGAATAATTAATTATATAACTCCATCAATTACATACATCAGACGTTACATGCATTTTAATTTGACACCTTATATTTGATTTATTCCAACCCAAGCACCCATCACCAACATCATGCGCATAATCCATCTCGTTCTCCTCGATTAGATCAATTGATGAAATTATTGAAGTGATGCAAGGGTAATCAATTGTAGTGTCACCTAGGTTGTTATCATCATAAAATAGTTGGCCATCTCATATCATGTTCATCTTGTACATAAAATACTTGTTTCACTTGAGATGCTAAAATAACTGATAATTTTAATAGCCAATCCATTGCGGTCAACCAATGTCAATTTGAGGGCATTGGTTTTGATGCTACCTTTGTTGTGTTCCATCAAATTGTACTTAAACATAAGTACAATTCTACAAGTATAATCTAGTGTGCATATTTCACGTATAGCCCCATAGTAAGTATCATTCACTACAATTGGGTAGTTATCCTTTGAATTGGATAAGAAAGTAGCATTTGCAACAAAGCTAACACCCCTATTTTCTTGTGCTCTTGAGTTATTGTGGTCTTTTGTGTGAAAATGATAACCATTGATGTGCTTGCTATAATGAAGAGAAGAAAATCAAATATAACATGTATTGGATACATTACCCTTAAGTTTTTAGACTTAAAACATATATAGCAAAATATGAAACAAACCTTAGAGAAAGAGAGAGAGGGAATGAGCATTAATTAGTGAATGTAAGGCTGAATTTCATTGATATTAATGTTTCATAAGACAAAAAGGAGTGCCTAGTGCCATGCTTTACGATGAACAATGAATTTACAATCACTTGAGAGAGGCTAACCAACTCTTGGATCATTTATTTCACCTAACCATTTCTTTCTCAAGATTCCAGTAGCATTTATGCATGATTTGTACTTAGTGCAAAACTCCACTACTTTTTCTATAATGTAACATTCGAGGTTTCATCCCTCCGGCTGATTATAATGTTGTACATATCCTTTTAACACTTCTATCATAAATAAATTAATCCATAAAGCCTAGCCTCATCAATGAGGTGCACTATTAAGTGTACCATTATATCTAAGAAAGATGGTGGGAAGATTCTCTCAAGAATTGTCACTATATGCACTTGATTATTTTGGTAATTTTGAAGGATCCACCACCTTCTTGCACAATGCATTAAAGAAGTAAAAAAGTTTAGTAATAGATCCTCTAACTTTATCTAGTAGCACTTAATGTATTGCTATAAGTAGGAGTTGTTGGACCAATGCATGACAATTGTGCAACTTCATTTTTAACAATTTTAACTCTTCCATGGAGACAATTCTTTCGAAGTTTGAAGAGTACCCATCTGGGACATTGATATCCAATATGGTTTTACAAAGCATAAGGACTACCCAACTAGGAATTGATATCTAATAGGGTTTTACACACTATTCTTCTTTTCTCTCTATCAAGTGTATAATTTGCTTTAGGCAAATGTGTTCTTTGGTTGCCCCTATCCTTTGGATGCAACCTTCTCTTCAAACCTATTCTCATAAGATCCATTTGAGTTTTAAGTCCATCCTTTGTTTTTTCTAGCATGTTGAGCAAGGTACTAGTCAAGCTTTCATAGACAATCTTCTCAATGTGCATGATTGTAAGCACAAGCCGCACATGCAAGGAAATTCTATACACAAGTTCAAAGAATATTGACTTCTTCCTCCAACAACTTTTAGAGTTACTAACATATGTATGGTTAATTGCTTTCTTCTTCACCATGAGACACTGAGGCTTTTAACCTGGTCCAATACTTGTCATCCAGTCAATCACTTTGGAGGTGTGCTAGTCTCCACACTATCATTAAATTTACCCTTGTAAAATGGTATGGATGGTTTCTATGCAACCATCATTTGTGGTCAATGAATGCCATTTTCCTGCCATGTTAAGGTCGTATGGTATATGTTTGATCATTAAAAATAGGATAGGCATTATATCCCTTCATTGTGCATCTTGCAAATTTATTGCTCACATGGAAGTCATTTATTTTCCACAATAGTATAACTTTAAGGATGAATGTCTCTTTCATGTATGCATCATAAGCTTGAACCCCTACCTCGTACAATGTCCTAAGATCATCAATCAAAGAAGCCAAGTGCATGTCAATGCCAGTTCTAGGTTTGTTGGGACCCGATATTAACATAGTTAACATCATGAACTTCCTCTTCATGAACAACAATGGTGGAAGGTTGGAACAAACTGTTATAATAGGCCAACAACTATACTTGTTGCTCAAAGAACCATGAGGATTAATCTCTTCTGTAGACACTTCAAGTCATAAGTTTCCAGGTTCTTCTCTAGAATTGGGCCACGTGAAGTCTATGAGCTTCCATAATGGGCTATCTGTTGGATGGCATAAATAGTTACCATTTACTCTCTCCTTGGTGTGCCACACTAGTTTCTTCACTTTTTTTGTAATACAAAACATTCTTTTGAACCTTGGAACAGGGGAAAAATACTATAAGACCTTTGCAGGAACATCTTTTACTTACCGATCAGTTGAATTCTTCGTTAGCTTCCATCTTGAATGTCCACAAGTTGGGCATATAGTTTTGTCTTTATACTCCCTATAGAGGATGCAGTCATTGGGAGAAGCATGTATCTTCTTATACTTCAATGAGGTTTATTTGCCTACCATGTCAACCTAGCTAGTTTGTTCTCCTTTGGCAACCTTTGACCAATAACTTTAAACAATATAAAATCTTAATCTAAAATACCAAATCTTGATTTCATGTTGTAAAGTTTTACCATTGAAGATAGCTGTGTATAATGTGTATACCTAGCGTAAAGTGGCTATTCAGCTTCCTCCAATATAGTCTGGAATTGCTCATGATCATCTTAGAAGTTATCGTATGCATATCAAAACATCGATGCAATTGTACTATTTGCAGCACTTTCTATAATGTCTTCATGATGATATCCACATTCCGTCCTTATTGAGGGCCCATGAGGAAGTCCTTTTGCATGGCACATCTAGGGGTGATAGCTTTTATCACCTCCATTGAAGCACAAATGTTCTCTCAGCTCATGTACAATTATGATTTTCAAGTTTCCACATCTTCAACGTGGATATCTCATGTGATTACATTCACCATCTACCTTAAGTGGGAACTCTATGAATCTCGTCATGATCTTTCCATTATCATCCAAGCATACTGTCCATTTTGTCAAAAATTGATGTTTAGATGTGTGTGAAGACTTTTTAGAAATGAAAAGATTAATAACTTGGGTTAAACATTTTACTAAATACTTGGTGTACAAAGAAAATGTATATACAGTTGAAGAAACATATATATATATATATATTAAATAATCAATTTTCCAACTGTAGGTTGGGATAAGAAATATTGATGTAAAAATATGACTGATCCATACACATGAATGATTGAGACACATGAATGGAAAACTTTAGGAAAGGAATTTTATACCCATAATCAGCCAAATAAATTAAACATGAGAAAAACAATAAATAATACATATGCACTCCAATATCAATCGAGCATACAAGTTTGAGACAATATGTACCTAAATCCAACTCAATCTTGGAGTTTTTGTTAAAGCTAGCTAAACTAAAAAGATAATTATTGAACTTCACACTATTTTAAAATTTTGAAGAAGTTTTAGAAGATGGTTTTATCTTTAGTTTAAAAAACATAAGACTTCTTCCAATAACCATCTTTCTAATACAAAAAATAAGATGGTTATAAAACATTGTCTTATTTGATGTGAATAATGTTGTGATTTTAAATTAACTCACTAGAGGAATCAAACGAATGTGATGTTGATGGTCCCTACTTTAAACTATCTAACCTAGCCAAAATTCAAGAGATTTATCTTCTAAACTAAGTATGAAAATGAACACACGGAAATGAAAATTATTAAAAAACCAGAAACATGCTAAAATTAAAAACTTTCCTAAAACACACTTTCAAAAAATAAAACTTTCCTAAAATGAAAATTTCTAAAATGCAAATTTAACAACTTTCCTAAGCATGAAATTGAGCAACTAATATAAGAAAACATGCATTAAACAACTACTTTCATAATCATGCAACTTCTAAATAAAGCAATTAAACTTAGGGAATGGAAACGTTAAGAATTAATAAGAATTCAATAACATGCTAACAAACTAATAAAGATCAACAAACAACTGCTAACTAGATTACTTTCCCTATCATGAATAAATTCAACAACTTAAATCTCAATAACCACTCAAAATCATGCTTGATTGAATGGAAAATGAAACCAATGAACTATAAAGGAACAATCAAGTTGACAAAATCATTGAAGCTTCAAGCTTTAAAAGCCTGCAAAACCATGTGTTCCACTCTTGTATGGAATGCATGGCCTCATAAGTCTTTTGATTGGCTTGATTGTAAAGTTACAACAACATTATTTTGTTAACCATCAAACCATGGAAGTGACATATAAAAAAAAACAACCTTTCTAGCATTCATTAATTAAAAGTATTCATTAATCATCAAGAATGTTGGATACAATTGATTACATGAAGGATGCATTCCACTTTTGATGAGAATGCACCACTCATTCTCCCAACTTAAAATGAAAATCTAATCATTACAATAATTCCTCCTCTAACATGCTTGAGATTCAAGGTAAAATATTATGGAATACAATGGCAACGCTCAAGGAAAACTAAGGAAAACAACGTTGAAATTCAAGGAAATTAAAACAGAACTAGAAGGCAATGAAAAGAAAGTGAAAAGCTAGATTCAAGGTGACTTCCCTTGGCTGTCACTTCAAGGGAAAAACTAGCTTGGATCTTGGTCTTTAGGCAAAGAGAAACAAAGGGTAGCAAAACAACAACTAGCTTGAAAATAACTAAGATCAAACAAGAGAAGAAGTAGAATGAATCAGCCTTTGAAAGGATGATCAAATATCCTAAGAACCAGCCATGGAATATCTTGGAGGAGTGCAACCACCCCAGGAAGAAATATCAACCACCCAAAGTGTATGATAATCAAAGAAAAAGAGAGAAGATAGAAGAGGATGACTCCTTTCTATGGAAGAGACATCTTTTTCCTTAGAGTAAAAGAGTCCTCTCTTCTGAGGTTTTTGTGGCTCATTTATTATTCTTCTCCTACATTTTCTATGGTAACCTAAGATGCACGTATGGTGGGGATGAAAAGTGGAAAAAATGGATGGCTAAGATGTCATAGCAAGTGGGGTTTTCAAAAGAGGAAACAAGGTAAGATGGTGGCTACCTTTAGGAAGAGAAGTGGGTGGGAGATAGCACCTTTTTAGGATGGGCGTATTCCCCTTCAAAATCATGGGACACTCCTATGAATGAGGAAAGTGGTTGGTAAGGATGAGGCAATAGAGAAAAAGGAAGATGGGTAGGAAATGGATAGGCAAGTGAGGATAGGAGGGAAACTTTGATAGGCTAAGTGATTTCCTATGAGATGGGGATTGGTTGGGTGGTTGGGATAGGAATTTAGGAAGGTGGAGGAGTCTTGGAATGGTAAGACTCTCGAATGGAAAGTAAAATTCATAGTGCTACTTAGTAATGAGGTGCAAAGTGATATAAAGGTGGGAAAAACATGAAAAATAGAAGGGTCTCATCCTATACTTTTAAAGTCATTTCCAGACTAATCTATTTTAAGAGTTATTTCATCAACCTTTTCTTTGCTTTTTTTGAGTATCTTCATCTATACACAAATTGAAGCTCATATATTTTGATTTTTGTTGTGCCTCTCCTCAACCAAATCCCAAATGTGAATTGGAACTACATTCACATGCTCGTGGTTGGCATTGATTTTTGAGTTTTGGTTAGTATATCTTTGTTTGTCTCATATATATACATATATACATACATATATATATATATATATAGATACACACACACACACACATCCATGCATGATTTCTTGAGATAATGGACAAATATGCATGGATAACTACAACAAAAACATCAAAAGAATATGAGGAGAGAACATAAAAGTTCATAGAATTCACACATAGGGTAGGTGGTGACTATAATTGCATGCATTGTCCATCCTAAAAATCTGAAAAATGTGACTGTTGAGGTATTGAGAGAACATTTGTGCTTTGTTGTAATCTATGAAAGCTATTGCTTATGCATTTGGCATGGAGAAAAACTTTTGCATAGGCCCTCAACAAGTCTTGGAAGATATGAAAACACTATAGGAATTGTTGTAAATAGTGCAGCTACATCGATGTTAGCTGTTTTGAGCTGCATATAATGACTTCTAAGATGACCCTGAACAATTTTATACTACATTAGAGGAAGCCGCTAATCCATTGTAATCTAAGTCTAAGGAGTATACCAAGTTCTCTATAGTGGTAGAACTTTATAATGTAAAATCATGATTTGGTTTTTCATATCAAGTTTTTACAGAAGTCTTGAAAGTATTGGGTAAGATGCTATTGAAGGATAATGAATTGGCAAGGTCCACATGGGAAGCAAAGAAAACCCTGTCTATGCTAAGGTTGAAGTATGAGAAGGTACGTGTGTGTCCTAATGATTGCATCTTGTACTGGAAGGAGCATAAGGATAAAACTACATGCCCAACTTATGGACAGTGAAGATGGAAGTTAAGGAAGAATTCAACTGAGATGGTTATAAACATTTTTACAAAGTTTCTATGGTATTTTCCTCCTATTCCAAGGTTCAAAACAATGTTTTGTATTATATAAACAACAAAGAAATTAGTATGGCATGCCAAGGATTGAGGAGCTGATAGCTTTTCACGCCATTTAGTAGATAGCCAGTATAGAAGGTCGTAGACTTCATGTGGCCTAATTTGACTAAAGAACCTATAAACCTACAACTTACATTATCTACAAATGGAATTAATCCTTATGGTTCTATGAGCAGTGAGTATAGTTGTTGGCCCATTATATTAGTTTGTTACAATGTCCTACCATTTCTATGCATGAAGAGGAAGTTCATGATATTCACTATGTTGATATTGGGTCCAAAAAATCTAGGGAATGACATTAACATGTACTTGACACCCTTGATCAATGATCTTAAGACATTATAGAATGTAGGTGTTTAAGCATAAGATGCATACAGGAAAGAGTCATTCACCATAAAGGCTTTACTATGATGTACAATAAGCAACTTCCCTACGTACTATAATTTGTCTGGATGCACCGTGAAGGGATACGATGCTTGTCCTATCTATAATGATAGACATGTGTTTTACAAATTAAACATGGTAGGAAAATGGCATTCCTTGGCCATAGAAGATGGTTCTGTAGATACCATCCATACCATCTTAAGAAGGGAGAATTTAATAGCTGTGTAGAAAAAAGGACAGCTCCAAAGATGTTGACATGATGACAAGCATTGGAGTAGGTTGAAAACATTGATGTCTTATGCGGAAAGAAGAAATCAAGTAAACGTGTAGGTGAAAGCAATTGCATATGTTCTTGGAAATCAATGCATTTATGCCATGTGCTTGATGACGTTCACATTGAGAAGAATGTGTGCAGAAGCTTGACCTATACCTTACTTAATATCTTAGGAAAAACAAAGGCTGGACTTGCTGCTTGAATGGATCTTGGTAAGATGGGTTTGAAGAGGACGTTGCATCCACATGATAGGGGAAGTTGAGCAACATACTTGCCTAAAGCAAATTATACGCTTGAGATATAGGAGAGAAGAATACTGTGTAAAACCCTGTTCAAGCTTAAAGTCCTAGATGGATACTCTTCAAACATTAAAAGAATTGTCTCCATGGAAGAGCTAAAAGTGTTAAGGATGAAGTCTCATGATTGCTAATCATTAATTTAACAACTCCTGCTTGGAGCAATACATTTGGTGTTATCGAAGAGGTTAGGGATCTATTACAAAATTCCGCTACTTCTTTAATGCTTTGGGCAAGAAGGTGGTAATGTTTCAAAATTACAAGAAATTCGAAGACATTTAGTGATAACTTTATATGAGCATGAAATAATCTTTGTATCATCCTTCTTTGACATCAATGTACACATAACAATGCACCTCATTAATGAAGTTAGACTTTGTGGCAAGTTTACTTGCAATGGATCTACCCATTTGAGAGGTACATGAAAATTTTAAAAGGGTATGTACGAAATCATTACAGCCCAGAGGGGTGTATAGTCAAATGTTATATTGTAGAGGAAGTAGTGGAATTTTGCACAAAGTACTTATCAAGACTTGATGAGATTGGAATTCCAAGAAAGAATAATTAGTTGCATTTCATGATCCTAAGGTTAGTGAACCTTTATTGAATGGTCATGTATCAACCATTGACTATAAAGAATGAGACCTGATGTACCTTTATGTGTTGCAAAATGATGATCAACTCCAACCATACATTGAGTAAGTTGATCATGTAGATAGGTAAAAATAATTATAAATGGTTATATTTTCTTTTATCTCTCCATTAATTTATGTGCGTCTGTAGTGAGCACATAGATATCCTCAAGGCAAAGAATCCAAGTTATGTAAAGAAACGAAAGTGGCTACAATTTGAGCATTGTCGTACTCTCAATACTTGGCTCCATCAAAAGGTAAAATGAAAGAATTCATACTTAATAAATTGCATTATATATATATATATAATCTTACTTGTAACAATCATATCTTACTTAATATGTGTATGCACGTATTCATGATTAGTGAGATGTACTAGGCAATGGTATATTCCAATCCTTTGGTTAGATGGAGATGGGACCATGACTAGAAGTAACAAAATATGCTGGAATATGCCATCAATGGTTATTGCATTCCCACAAAAGACTGTGATAACTCAAGAGTACAAAAGAATAGTGGTGTTAGCTTAATTGCCAATTCTACATTCTTTTCCGGTTTGAAGGATAACAAGGCAATTGTGGCGGATGGTATTTATTATAGGGTTATAAGAGAGATATGTGCCTTGGATAATAATTGCATAACTGTGGTGGTGTTTAAGTGTCATTGGGTGAAACACAACAATGGTAGCATCAAATTTGATGCCCTTGGATTGGCATTGGTTGACCTCAATAGGATGAGCTATAAAAATGATCAGTTTATTTTGGCATCTCAAGCAAAATAGGTATTTTATGTGAAAGATGAAGTTGATAAGAGATCATCAATTGTTTTATCATCCTATCCAAGGGATTTTTATGATGAAGACAACCTATGTAATACTGAAATAGATTATCTTGTATTACCAATAAGTACTTGGTGAGAATGTGGATTATGTGCGTGATAATGGTGAGGAGGATGCTTGGGTTGAAAACAATATATGAGAGGGCTATATGGGTTGTATTAGAGAGTTGCAATAATTTTAGATTTATAATTAGCGCTTTTATCATGTGCTATATGTATTGAAGTGAGATGAATACTATATAGGTGGCATTATATATATGTAATTAAAGATATATGTGAAAAGTAAATTCTTTTACAAATTCATGTTTTTATTATGTATAGAATATGTGAATTAACACTGATTATCATAAAAAATCAATTGTATTATATTTAAGTAAGAGACTATAAAGCGAAATAAAATATATTTATAGTGAAAAATATATTAAATTTTACTAAAATTCTAAATTCATTTGAAAAAATAACTTCAAAAATCATAGTTTTTAAAGTCATCGGAATAAAAGACTGTAAAATAAAGATTTTTAAAGTCATATGAAAAAATGGCTTCAAAATACAATGTTTTTTAAAGTCATTTGAAAAAAAAAATGACCTTAAAAACTCTATTTTTTAAAACCATTTGTGAAATGACTTTAAAAAGTCTATTTTTTAAAGTCATTTGAACAAAATGCCTTTAAAAACTCTATTTATTAAAGTTGTTTGGTATTATTTAAAGTTGTTGTTTCAGATGACATTAAAACTTACCTTATTTAAAGTCATTTTTTCAAATGGCTTTATAAAACACCGTATTTATAGTCATTTGACCAAAAAAGACATAAAAATCCAATGTGTATAGGATCAAATTTTTTCATCCCACCGTTTGGTTGCCAATCTTTGTCATCTATAGTTGTGCCCTTTGTAGTCGCTTTGTCGATTGACCAGGAATTTAAATTAACATGAAATTAGAAATATGAACAAAATTAGAAACTAAAAGTAAAAGAAAATTACCTAAATTAAAACTAAACAATTAGAATGAAAACTTACCTAATTAACATGCAATTAACTAAAGGAAACTACATCACCTTAGAAAAATTCAAACTAAGAAATGAAACTACTAAAATAGAAACTTTTCTAAATTAAAACTTACCTAACCTAAGACCTGCTAAAAAGGAAACTTTTAAGAATGCAAAAAGGAAACTTTTTAAACCTAAAAAAATATGCAAATAACAAATTAACAAAGTCTGAAACAAGATTATGCAACTAACTTATCCAAAAATCAAATAGGCAAGTGGTCTAGTACTAGGTACATGGTCCATGGACTGTGCATTCTATAGCCCAAAAGATGTCTATTTTCAAGCTTTATTAGTAAATTAACAGTGCAAAATTATTATTAAATCTATGAAACAACAAGAAAATCTAAATGGGTACCTAAGAATTCAAGCAAAAACAATGTTTAGATGGCTATAATTAAAGCACAAAGTTAAGGAAAAAAACGTTTTTCAGATTCTGGTAGTTAAGAACATTCAACAAATCTCACATCAAAAAGCTATTGAAACAAAACCTTTTATGCAATGAAACAACCTAGATCTCAAGTACATCGATGAAAAAATTAATCCATAATAAGAATTCCCATATTACTTTATTGAATCATGTCCAAATTACACAAAAAAAATGGATCCATAAAGTCGTCTACAACATATGTAAATTGTGCACTATTCTTGCTTGGAAAAGTGAATCTAAACAACAACAAAACTTTAGTCTAAAGATCCCAAACTAATGTAGAAAGGCATGCAAAGAAAACTCATGAATAAATTCAAGAGAAAAGAAAGCTACATGGGTGAACTAAGTATGAAAAGTGATGCCTAAATTTGAGACGCAAAACAAGGATAAAAACATGTATAACTAAGTGGAAACCCAAAGCTCTAAGCTATCTCCTCTCTTGGCTATCACTAGCACAGGGAAGTTAACTTAGATCTTGAAGGAAATATCATAGAAAACTAGAGATTTGGCATCAAGAAAGAAGGAGACCAATGGTGTAACTAGGCATGGAATTCAAAGAAGTAAAAACAACAAGAAACAACTATGAAAATAAATTACCGTAATGCCCGAGCAATTTACACTATTTTTAATGAAAATTGGACATTCTATGGGAAATGGATTGTGTTAAATGTTTGATTTTATTTAAAGTAGTAAATGAAGGAATTTGTGAGGAAACTTAGTACTATTAGATTCTACTCAAAAAATGGAATCCAACGCCTTAAAAATCACCCAAAACGAAGTTCATATGAAGAAGTTACAGCCATTTAAAGATAGGGGTATTTCTAGAAATTAAACAGAAAAACTTTTAAAACGACAAAAGGACGAAAAATGTAGGGGGCCATTTTGATAACGGCACCCCCTATCGTCTTCAACCTTTAGACCCTCCCAGAAACCCATTTTTTTCACAATTTCTCTAGACCCTCCCAAAAACCGAAAACCCATCTTTCTGCATTTCTGGCAACTGCCAGGCCCTAGGCGGTCCAGCCATTCTTCCATTCCCCTCTCTCCTCTTGTTCTGGTCTGACATTGGGGCTTTCCCCTTCGTGGGTTCGGACAAACACAGACATCCGGCGAGAAAGGGTCTCAAACGGGAATGGGGTTCCATCACCAGCAATGGGCACTCCCCAGGCTGCCCAGGTAAGACGTCCTTACCTCCCTTCTCTGGTTCCTCCACTTTTCAGGCTAGATCCATGCTGGATTTAGCATTTCCCAGCCATTTCCAGCAGGAATTCCTAGCCAAAAGAATGCCCCAAGCCAGTTCCAGACGACCTTGCACTAGCCAGGCATCCTAGGGACGCCTTGCTCCATGCGTGCTTGGGACAGGGTCCCAAGGAGGGGCTCCGGACGTACGACAGTGCGTACACTATCCCAAGTACGGCCTTCGGGTACGTGCGCGACATGGGGCATGGGTCCTAGCTCGACCAGGATGCACGGGGGGGTGCCCTGGGAGTTGAGACACGCTATACTACAAGGTGCGTTCTTGTGATGATGCACGTCACTTGAGCATGCATGTGCGTGTGTAAAACATGGTCTCTAGCACGGCCTTTAGGTGCACACGCACATGAGGTGGTCGCGGTTCAACCAGGATACACGGGTGTCCTGGGAACTGGGGCACACAGACCTAATGGGACTTTAAAGTTAGGATTAGAGGATAAATTACAGAGTTTAACTATTGGAAAGTAGATCCACACCATAGGATCTAGCCTGGCGAATGAATTATGCAAGGACCATTGACCTTAAACAACAGACCTAGCAGTCTAATGTCTAAATAGATTGAAATTAATAAGGACTCCTTGTATCCATTTATACCCAGGAGTTTATAAATGAGGCCCATGGACGGGTTGAGTGCTAAAGGACGTGACTCCAAGAGACTTTGAGGTAGGTGCTCTATCGCTACTAGACTTTTTAAAAGAGCCATGATTGTTTTATGCATGTTTTAAGTATAAATTATATAACTTGTTTAGCATGACTTAATTCAGCATACATATGATAAATGCTTTATGCATAGATATGTTTTGCAAATAATTGCATATACATTATGCATAGATATGTTTTGCAAATGATTGCATATACATTATGCATAAATATGTTTTGCAAACAAATGCATATATTGCATGATTTGTGAGCATTGAGTTTTTGAAAGATTGCATGTCCTTAAGGGTTACCAAAAGACGCTGGAGTGCCCAAAAGACACTGGGTAGGTAGTTGTGAGGGCCAGGCAGTTGTGAGGGACCTAAAGAGGACAGGTTTTGAAAAAGAGGTTTTCGCTTGTTTGATCTGATATGATTTGGGCTGATAAGCTCGTGGGCGCTATGTCGAGAGGTTTGGGTTAGCCTCCAGCCTCTACCACTATTAGGTGGATGGGTACCACGCCCAAAAAGGGCAATGTCCCTGCTTCGAATGCATGTGATACAGGGGGCTACCACTGGTGTCACGGAACTGGGTCAAAGTGTCATATGTCCCCTGAAGGCATATGACCCTGTGTCCTCAGGTACCCGGGGACCACACGGCGACGAGGTCGTGGGCATAGTTGGACCCTATGGTTTGAGGATTTATTTGCATTGCATATACATGACATGAGGTTGGTCGACCATACCAGATATCCATGAGTTGGATTCAGTGGAGCATCGTATGCATATCATTATGTTTATGATATATGATACTTTCGACTTGGATTATGCTATTCTTTAAATTGATAGTATTTTAGTTTGACGGTGGTTTTTAATATCGATATTGAACATGATTGATTGAACATACACATATTTTTAAGAGCATATGATTTTAAATATAGCATGCATTGCAAAACTAGTAGTGATAGACTCCTACTGAGTATAGTATATGCTCACCCTATCCTTAACATTTTTCAGGATAGTTCCACTTACAAATAGAAGATGCCTCAGGAGATATTAGTGCTAAGAGCAAGTGAATAAACAAAGGAGACAACTATACATGTAAGTAAACTCTTAATCCTTTGGACATGTATTTATTACAGTTGGGTTGTGTGTTGTGACTGGATAGACCTGGGGAAAAAAAATTTATGATTTCTGGAGTTTTTCAAAAACTACTTTGAGTATTGTGAAAGCAAATGACACTCGGGGTTTTCAAAATGAGATTAAAACAAAAGATTTTTCCGCTACATTGCATTGTTTTTTTTCAAAATAGGGATCCTGCCTTAGGAATTTAGATTTTTCATTTAAAAATGCATGAGAAAACCCAGGTCGTCACAATTACTAACCTAAATTTGGAGATAAAATAACCAAGAGAATAATTAGAAAACCAAAGGAATAAAAACATACAATAAAGCCCAAAATCTAAGCTGTAATGGATCCCAATCTAGAGTGCTCATTTTGAGGTTGTCTCACCCAACCTCTACTTTGAAAATTCATATGGAACATGTGGCTATATATAGATGAGTGGTTTCCTATCTTAGGAAGGGGTGAAAAAAGAGAAAGTGGCCATAGGGTTAGGGTATTGAATGAGGAAGGTTAGGTGGAAGATGAATTAGTAAGATGATGTAAGAAAGAGAAGTGGAGAGATGACATAAGAGAGACATGATGACTGGTTTCTACATATAAGGGGTAGGCGTCTCTTTCATGGAAGGAGAGTGGAGCTTTTTCCTTTCAAATTTTGTGATGTTTGGTTGATGGAAAGTCATGGAAGTGGTAAGGTATGAGGCTTAGGAAAGACATGTAGAGATTTAGGGTTTTGAAGTTGTTTGGTTGAAGTAGATCTACAATTTCTATTTAGGAAATCCTTGATCACCAAATAGGAAAGTGGGGGGCATCTTTTACATAATGAGGTACCTCCCACCTTTAACTTGTAACCCTGGGAAAAAGAGTGGGGGATGGAGTTAGAAAGTAAGGTTTCTCCATTGATGGGTCCTCTAATGTATAATTATCTTACTTTTTACATAAGCTTCTCATACCTTCTAATTAAACCTTACCAATCCAAATTTAGAAAGTGGGTCATTGCTTGAATTCTCCCCCAATTGTATGACTTTGTGAGGCAATTGGCTTATGTGGCTCACTTTGAGGGCTCATTGGGCTTGGCTTCATGGTACATGCCCTTGGCTTTATTGGCTTGGCTTGAATCCTTAGCTAGTCACCTTTTGTCATGGCTTATATGGTTAAAGTGGCTTGAATGGCTCCCATGCAAATGTAGGGGAAATGCCTGGCTCACTTCATGGGCCCATTTTAGTCACCTTTAGATATTCTATTTGCTTCATTTGATCCTTGATTAAGCTTTGGATGATGGAAATTGGAATTTTATCTTGATCTCTTAATTTGGACTCTCGAATCATCTCTCTAAGACCTATAAAAGGTGAAAATTCCTAATTAAATCCTAAAAATATGATCGTTCATATACTTACTCTAGATTAGCCTCTACAAAATATTGCATTTTTAGATTAACAGGTTAGAAATGGATGTTTTATAAAATTTTGGCCAAAAAACTTAGGAATAACACTAAGTTATAACACATGGGCAACTAATTTGGTACTTTTCATACAATATTGAACACTTATCCCCCCCCCTCCCCTACTGTGACCACCACCCAAAGCATCCCGTCCTTGCTTATTGTGACCACCATCCGAAGCACCCTCGTCCTTGCCTATGGTGTCCACCATCCAAATCATCCCCCTTCCCCACGTTGTGACAACCACTACTAAAAGCACCTCATGCCTTCAGCAACCACCACCAAAAGTACCCCTGCCAATGGCGAGCACCACTTGACGCACCCCCCTTGCTTGTGGCAACCACCATTCAAAGCCTCCCTTCCCACCCTCACCTTGTGGTGACCACCAACTACCTGCTTCCTACCCTCTCCTTGCGACAGCCACCAAGAAGCTCCTTTATGGTTTGCAATGCATTCCTCTTTCTTTTTTGCTCCCTTCCAAGCCTCCACGCCTTCCTTATGCTGTGCTCTTTGGTCATTGCATTCTTAATTTCTAGGTTAATTAATTCATTGTTCTTGTTCCCTTCTTCATTGCTTTGGTTTAACTCCTTTGTTTCCTATGTTCTTTCCTTGTTTGAGTTCCTTGTTTTCTTTGTTTGTTTGATTCTTGTTTCAATGTTTATGCAACTCTTTTTGTAATATATATATTCACTATAAGGGAACATATTTTTTATGCCCAATGTTCCAAGTTGCTTCTAATGAGTTTAAGTTTGTTGGATCCCATGTTTATTGTTTAAATTTCAGGCACGGACATATCAACAATTCCATGCCCAATAATCTTAAGATTCATGCATTATGCTTTAGATTTTGTCACCATTCTTTCTTGCTTATCCTCATGCACACCATACATACATCATGTGCACTCCTCTTAAGTTTTAATTGCATGTGTTTAATTGTATTGTTAGTCCATATTTAGAGGTTCCCCTTCACTGATAAGTTTAATTGTATGCTATGTTAGGTTTAGGTTTCATTACTTGAAGTTGTTGCATCTTCAAAATAGTTTAATTAGTTCCTAGGTTTAGTTTTAGGAAAGTTTAATTTTAGAAAGTTATGTACTCAGAGAGTTTCTATTTTCATGCATGTTTTAGTTTCCATGTTTTTGGCTACAATAAGTGATTTTATTAAGCAAGATACATTCAATATACAAAACCATGGGATTCCTCTTAGGACCAGCCTCTCTCATGTGTAATTACTACATTGATTCATGTGTTTGCAAGTGATTTAAAAATATAGCAAAGGACACTTACTGGACATAACTATAGGAGTGTTTGACCTATTAGAACATTACATTCATTTCCCCTCCAAAGAGAAAGTAAACCCTCCTCTTAACAATGACCCATTCATCACGATGACCCAATATAAATCAATAATGCATAAGAAGAGTCATAGGTTTAATTTAAAACATGAAAGTAGCAAATTGATATGCATTCCTTAAATTGATTCTTATTCTTGCCCCATCTAATGGATCTCCTACAGTTTAATTATTTGAATGATCATATAGTATCTTCATTCCTTTGGCAATGCTTGAGGTTAATCTTGTTATTGTGTTGAAGAAGTATCTGTATCATTTCAAGCTGTTTCTTCTCCACTCAAAAAAGCAAGTTTCTTGTTTATCTGATTTGCTTTTGGTTTGTTGTCATATATGTCATGTAGTTTTGTTTTCTTTAAATGCATTACATGGTTTTTTTTTATATCATTGTTCTAATATCATTATGTTCTTCTTTGTAGTAAATATGGAATAAGAACAATATCAAAATGAAGAATATGGGCAAAATCAATAGCACAAACAAGAGGCCAAGATGAGTAGTACTCAAAAGAGAAAGTGCAGAGAGCGAACAACAATGGAAAAGATGATTAGAAGAAAGTTGATGAGAATTAAAGTAACTATCTAATACAATAGTAGGGAGCAAGAGATCAGTGAGAGTGCAACTTCTTATAGCAGTCTTCTTTGCTCCACAGTATGAAACATAGTTCCTATCACATTTGATGATTGGAGACTTATACATTCCTTGACAAAAGATTCAATATAGGAAATGGTGAAGGTAGGTAAACATTAATAATATGTATTATATAATTTATAACACACATTATTTGAATGATTATAGTAATGTGATCTGTACTTTGCAAACTGCCTTTGATGTACCTAAGTAGAAGAAGATGCTTGCTTTACAAGGAGCTAGTGAGTAATGGACAAAATAAAAAAACTACTTTCATAGTTACATAGCTCCATATGTCAATGATCCATAGAGGCTATACATAGTGCTTGCCATTTATTTTGACATCATTGACTAGGACATGTGCAATGAATTTGCATAGAGTTACGCGTCCTCTAAATTTGAAGTGATGTATCTTTTAATTAATTACATGTAACATCCAATTATTGCACTTGATTACGCATGTACAAATGCATGGGAAAAGAGTGAGAGAGGAAGAAAGGTGCATGAAACTAATACATAGCACCACCTCTCCAGGTTGGCTACGTTTGTTTAGAAGAGTGCAAAGTACGCATCTGTGATAATTTATTCCTTTCAAATTAATGCTACTATAGTTATATACATTTTTTTATCTATCTATAGTGTTTTACTTGATAGCAAAAGAAAGCTGAGACTATGAAACCCATTGATTTCTCCATCCTCTGAAAGGTGTCACATTCGGTAAGCCATACGGGCCAAACACTCTCAAATGAAACTAGTGCACAAGTTGTTTCTCGCATTGTAAGTGGTTCCATCTATCTACCCTTTACTAACTTCAATTTTGTACAATTAATTATATGACTTGATCACGTCCTTCTAATTAAATTTTTTAGGACATTCTTACCCAAGAAAGCACAAGTATAGGAACTCTAAGTAGTACCGCTACCGATGATGACATCTTGTGTAGGGCTAGGGCAATAAGAAGCACCACCCTAATCGTGTTAGGGGCATGGACCATGGTATTGTTCCTTCCAAATTCTTTGGTAAAAGAATACCTATATTTACAAGATTAGGAGGCTTATAATGAGTTGTATGAGAAAATAAAAATGGATATATTTAGCTAGTTGTGTGAAGGAGGTTTGATGATAGATTCTTAATCTCCTATACATAATTCTTGCAATACACTTGTACCTCCTTCAAATGATAGCTGCAATTCTCCAACTAAAGAAGTTTATAAAAGACAATCGACATCCCTCTAAATAGAAATTCCATCCAATGAGATGTGTATATATATATATATATATATAGACAAAACTAAAAAATTTCCTTGCCTTTCAAAAATTCTCAATCTCAACCTCTCCATTGTTATCTGATTTGCCCATTAGCCCTGGATTACTGTTAGAACATCATGGCAGTTGTTTCATGCTATGAGCATGAATCAACCATTTTGTAGGGAATTAGTATGCCACCACATACTAAGCAAGTGTCCATTACCATGGCTTTGAATGCCAATGCTCACTCACCAATCCCTTTAGAAATGGAAAATATTGTAACCATTGGGTAGATAGTTCAATATCATGTTACTTGGTTGGAGGCACTAATCATTCCCATGGAGTCGACAATTTGTATCTTATCATACTGCCTTCCTTATAAATAATTTTTAGCTAGAGATCTCAATTTAGTTATTTATTAACATTTATATTTAACCAGCAACTTGCACCATTGAGGTTGCCTACTATTGCACCATCACCTATTATTGCACCAATGGAGCAAGAACTTCTATATATGTTTATTTTTTTCATCATAAATTGGGTCCTCTTCATTGATGAATATTATTTAGCTAAAAATTTCTATATATTTTATAATAGACATCTAAGGATCGTGTGGGAGTCCTACCTAACATGCCTTGATCCCTAAGGTTAAGCTACAATCTTATCAATGAATATAGGGCAATCAACCTCATATGAATCAAGGAGAGAGTGCTTGCCAATGACGTTGTTGAAGTACCACTTATAGTAGAGGACCTATAACAAGCTTGCCAATGACGTTGTTGATAATATTTTACCAAGCTTCTAATGCTTTAAGGGACACAGTTTAATGATTCCCTACAATAGCGGGTAAGTTTTACATTTCTTGTTTTCTTGCAAACTTGTTCCATACTTAAGGATTGTCAACTTTAATTACAATTCATATAACTATCTACATATGGCTTACTGGCTATTGCTCATTTTGGATGTGCATGGTGGGCACGCTTTCTTTTTTTATTCTTGTGGATCATAGATCCATTTCCTCCTTGTTGAAATTATAAATATGTAGTCATTTATTCCTTTCATGTATTATGTGAAGAAAAATAATTTTTAATTCATCTCAATGCATTTGAAATTTAAATTTGTAGAGTCTCGTTAACATGGACTAATATGATCGAGACTTTATAAGCATTGAAACTCACTTGGAAGACTGTTAAGTGATAGACAATAGTTAAATACTTTGTTTTATAACTAATTAAACTTACACAATTACAAATGATATTTTTGAATTCTTTTTGTTTTCCTTATTGCATAAGGGCCAAACAACAATCAGATTAGGAGTGCTGGTTCTGTGTGCATAGATACATGAGGACCCTTATAGTCAATGGTGTAGGTGTCTCTCAATTAGGAAAGGTAAGATACTTTTTACTTTTCATAAGTGTTGTTGTTTTAAATAAAACTCACAAGTGCACGAATTGTGTGCAATATAGTATGATAGTGAGGCTGATTCCACGTGGAGTTGAACTAATGTCATGCTAGTGGTCCCTACTTTAAACTATCTAACCTTGACAAATTTCAAGAGATATTTTTAACCTAAACTAGAATTGGAAATTAAAACATGAAATTGGTAACAAAGCCAAAACAAGAAACATGCTAAATTGAAAATTTTCCCAAATTAAAAACTTCTAATTTTATGACTTTCCTAAAGTAAAATTTATCCACTTTCCTAAAATAACTTTCCTAAACATGAAATTAACAACTAATCTAAGGAAAGCATGCTTTAACAAACTACTTTCTTAATCATCCAAAACTAAGAAAACTAAGCAACCAAATCAACTACTTTATCAAGTATGATGAAAGTAATTACTTTCCAAACTAACTAAGCTACAAATTAATGGAATGTAACTATAGTTAAACAAGAGAAATAAAGGAAAAATCACCACTAACAAACAATGAAAGAAAACCTACCTAATCATCCTGCATGTAACCATAGAATGATATGCATGATTCATTGGATAGGAATTGATTTAATCAACTACTTTGTAAACCTTGCACACAATCTTATTCTAATATTAACTAAGCTATCTAAAAATCTAGTTGGGCACTTGAAAAATCAAGTGAACATGAGTTCTATGGTACTGAAAATTAACATAAACCATTCATGCAAAGAAATTATAACAGCATGGTAATTGAATCATTCAAAATTTAAGACACTCAAAGGGATGTACTCTAGATTTTTATTGAGAAGTGTCCATTAAAAGCACAATATCTAATTGCTCATTCACCTCCTAAAGTGATGTGCCTTTGTCAAAGTTATAAAAATAAGCGGGGCACGAATTTAGAGGTTTTGTGTTGGATGTTTCGATAGTTTCATTTTCTTCATCAATGGAAGTCTCTTCATCATAATCACAAGGAGCAGGGCATGGCTAGAGTAGATACAAGTTGGAGGGTTCTATGCATGGATGTGTAATTTGTGGCTTAGAATGATCATGAGAGATTTCCACCCTATTATCAAGTACAAATGACTCTTTAACATCCCTAATTTGTTTTATTTTCTCAGTCTTTTTTATACATTCAGCAATGTTTCTATTAGTATTTTACCATATTGGTTTCATTTCTTTAATCCATTCCTCCCTCTCCTGTTTCCTTTCCTCACCCTCCTTTTCAATAATAGCCATGGTTTGTTCCATTCTCTCAAAAAATTGTTGTATAATGTCTTTTAATGTCTGTTCTTCATACTATAGAGGAAGTGACTCATAGGATTGGTATTGTTGTGGCATTAGGGTACTAAAAAAGGGTTGAGTAGGTTGAACCCATGATGGTTGACCCTGATATTCTTGATAATCATTGTATTATTGACTAGGGTGGGACCATTGTTGTTCTTCCTAATATTAGTAATCCTGAGACCATGATTGTTCATGATGCTTAACCCATCCATTATAGTTTATCCTAGGATAGTAATCATTGCTAGGGAATGTGAATGGATTAGGTGCATACACTAACTCCTAATAATAACCATGGTATGTGAAGCTTGTTGGCCATGAAGGAGTTGGATGGAGATGCTCATAATTGGTATAATTATTATGGAATTGAGGTTGTGGTGTAGGTTGCCTAGAAGTTATTATCCTAAGCAATTGACTTTCCATAATATCTACTCTATCTATCAATGTATTTATGAAATCTATTCTCTTTTTAGTAGGCCTATGTTCTCAACTTTGTATACAAAGAAATTGTTATGGACAATGAATGAGAATTTTCATTTTTTAAGTATGAATCAAAAAACCCTAACTATATGAATCCTACATGCTAGTCCTAAGCTAAATGATGCACAATCAAGTCCTAGTATCCATTAATCGAACAATGTCACGATTATCTTTGCTTAGTGCATAGGTGGTAGCTTCTTAAACTTAGATCTAAATAGCTCTTCCTCCTAACTAGATTTGACTACTGCTTTCTAGTTAGGTTCTGCTCGAAAGTGATTCATACAATCCTCATGTTAAGAGGCATTTAGACCTCAACTAACGTTAATGGAAGGTGTGGGAAAATCACTTAGATTTTAAGACACCTATTATAACCACAGTGCTCGGAAGCCACTTGAGTAGCAATAGATCACATCCTTCTAAAATGGTCCAATGAGCTTGATACCCTAAGTCTCTTTCTACTTGATTTTAAATTTAAATTCAAGGGTTGGGATCATGGAATACAAGGATATTGATTGATTGGTAGGTGGGCCAAGGTGCTGGGGATGAAATCTAGTCCTTATCATATAAGGGTTCTTCTAAGGCCCTTACTAACATTAATTCCATTCCACCATAAAGTTGTAAATATGCAATGAAATACAAAAGAAAACTAATGCATCCTATGTTCTATCCCAAGGTTAGATAGGTGCTCTAATGCAATAATCTTAAGTAAAGATGCAACAATTATGAATGAAGGTCCTAATCTATATGAATTATACTAACATCCAAATGAAAATTTTACTAAATGCAAATTATCCTAAAAATGTAAATTTGAGTAAGAGATACTTACAATGAGGGGTCTAATGATGATCAAGTGTGAGCCACCATACCCCACACTTGCCCTATATTATTACAACCCATTTAAATTAAATAATAAATAAATTTCAATTTACAATGGGCCTCACTACAAAAGTTTCACTCAAATTCTAATCTAGGAAAGCAATAAAACCTAATCTAAGATGATGAAGCCATGACCCATAGGATTGCCATTGCTCCTTTGGCAACTTTTCTTGCACAAAAATCATAGAAATATGGTCAATATGAGGAAAATAGCAAATGTGTGCCAAAATAGAGAAAAAACCCATTCTAATGCACCCTAAACAAAATAACCTAAAGTATGGAACACTATAGAAATTGTTGCAACTTTTTGGCAACGATGCCAAAAACTTGTTGTTGTTTTAAATAAAACTCACAAGCACACGAATCATTTCCAAGATAGTATGCTAATGAGGCCGATCCTATGAGGAATTGAACTAATGTGATGCTAGGGATCTCTATTTTAAACTATCTAACCTAGACAAAATTCAAGAGATATTTTTAACCTAAACTAGAATTAGAAATTAAAACATGAAATTGGAAACAACGCAAAGACATGAAACATGCTAAATTGAAAACTTTCCTAAAACATGCACTTTTTAAAATTAAAACTTCTAATTTTATGACTTACCTAATTAAAAAATATCCTAAAGTGAAACTTTCCTAAAATGCAATTTATCCACTTTCCTAAACATGAAATTAATAACTAATCTAAGGAAAACATGCTTTAACAAACTACTTTCCTAATCCTGCAAAACTAAGAAACCTAAGTAACCAAATCAACTACATTAGCAAGTGTGACAAAAGTAATTACATTCCAAACTAACTATGACGCAAACCAATGGAATCTAGCAACAACTAAATAGGAGAAATAAAGAAAAAATTACCACCAACAAACAAAGAAAGAAATACTACCCAATCATCATGCATGTAACCATGGAATGATATGTATGATTCATTGGATAGGAGTGGATTTAATCAACTACTTTGGAAAGCTAAGCATGCAATATTATTCTAACATTAACTAAGCCACCTAACAATCTAGTTGAGCACTTGAAAAATCAAGTGAACATGAATTGTATGGTGCAGGAAATTAACATAAACCATTCATGCAAAGAAATTCCAGCAGCATGGTAATTGAATCATTCAAATTAATCTATTCTAATGCAACCAAAAATTCAATAACAAAGATAATTAACTACTAGACACAAACATGAATTGAAAATTCCAACTAACTTCATTGAATCAAATAAAAAGGTCATCAACCTAATACTCCATACATGTAATCCAAATTTGAAATTTAAATGCTATTACAATGATGTTCACTTAATCTCAATCAAACTTTAATTACAATCCAATTCCTTCTTCAATTATTCCAACATTCACACATGAACAAGTATATTGAAATCAATGGAAAATCCTATGGAAAACTAAGCCAACAAACAATGGAATTTAAGCAAACAAAGATGGAAATCAAGAGGGAACAGATATGTAATAAAAGGTCAAGAGAAAAATAAATTCAAAATGACTTCCCTTGGCTTTCACACCAAGGGAAAACCATCCTTGAAATTTAGTTTTAAAAGCAAGGAAAGATAAAGGAAAAGAAGGCAAACTAGCATGAAAAGAAGTTAATTTATAGCAAAGAGAATAAAGACGCTAACCAAGCTTCAAAGATGAATCTAAAACCACAATAATTCTAGGTTGAACACTTGAGGAAGATGCATACAACTTTGAAGGAAGCGTCAGCACCCAAGGAGACCACAAAACAAAAGCAAAAATAGAGGTAAATGGGCTGTAGGAATAGGGTGTTCTCCTCCTAATGGAGAATTCTTCTGCTTGGATTTTTGCTGGGTTTTTATTCTTTTTCTCCTATTTTTTTCTAGGATGCCTTAATGCTAAGGTGTGGTGGAGATTAAGATGTGTCAATTTGAATGGTTAGAATGGGGGAAAGGGTAGGATATCAAATAGGAAATTGAGTGGAAGGAGGTGGCTGCCTTATGGAGGGGAGTAGGTGGGAGATGGCACCTTTATAGGAAGGTACATCTCCCCCCTTCAAAAGTCATTGAGCCTTCTTTAGAATAGGAAACTGGGTGGGGATTAGATAGAAAATGGGTGGGGATTGGATAGGAAAGAAATGGAGGGTGTCAGGTGGAGGATTTTGGTTGGTTGGGAAGTTCCTAAGAGGTGGAATGAGATAGAGTTTTGGAAATTCGTAGTGCATCTTAAGGGTGAGGTGGAAATTATGGAAAAAGTGGGAAAAAGTGAGAAAACACTAAAAATTTAATTCTCTTATCCCATTGGTCCACATGCCATCTTATTTTAATAAATTTTCCTTAGTTATTTTCAAACTATCTAATGGTTAACTCTCTTGAATCTCCTTCAATTCTAGCCTTCCATTTACCTTAGCTTGATGGCTTAGTTGGATAACTTTAAAGGCTCTATTGGCTAAGCTTCATGGCTGGCTTAGGAAGCTTTCTTAGATTCAGACCTTGGCTTGAGTTGCTTGTATGGTTTGTCTTGAATTCCTTAGCTTGCCACCTTCTTTCATGGTTTATATGGCTAAGGTGGCTTAAGTGGCTTCCATGCAAAGGTGGTGGGAATGCATGACTTATTTCATGGGCCTACTTTGGCCATATTTAGCTCCTTTAATTACATCCATTACTAGTCCACAAGATTATCTTGGCCTTTGGTTTATGTTGAAGTGATAATTTTGAGGCTTTAACTCTAACTCATGATCTTGATCTTCAATTTTTATCTAATCAATCTTGGCTGTTGGATCACCATCTTACTTCCTACAAAAAGTGAAAAATCCTAATTAAATCTTAGAAAAACATGATTAATTACATACTTACCTTGGACTAACTTTCGGACCAACAAATTAACAACTTTTTCTTCATCAGGTGAAAAATGCTTGTGTTACGAATTTTGGTCTAAAAAGCCTAATTTACTCTCATAAGTTGTAATACATGGGTAACTAATTGAGTGAATTTTTATGAAAATTTAAATACTTATCAATAATATTATATTATTTCACCATTTTTTATGGACCCAGAGGAAAGAATGTGATAATAATTAAATAAGTTGTATTATAGATTGTTGTGCTTTCTAAGTGGACAAATAAGAAGAGTTACTCCAGAGTAAACCTCAATGAAATACAAAGCGAATGAGTTGAGTATGTCATGAGTATCAATTAGAACACTTGGGGTAATTAATTGAATGTAAAAGACATAATAAGGTATTTTTCATTCATATGCATGTCTTCTTTTAGTTTTCATTATTTTCATTGAAATATATATTTTTTTAAGCAATGAGTGAGTGAAAACTTGGGGTGTGGGAGTAAATGAGTAAGTATGGATGAGATGAATTTGGAGCTTGTAAATGAAGTGAATATGGAGGTTGGTTTTCATTATATTCATTGAAGTATATAACTATTATGGGGTCATGAATGAGGGGAACTTAGAATGTGAAAGTAAATGTGAATGTGCATGGACTTACAAATGAAGTGAATGTGGATGTTGTAGTGAATGCATGTGTTGTGGTTTTTTTTATGAAGTCTTTTCAAGATAGATATGGATGGATAAAGATGAATTTGGATGTTTTATACCCAATATGGAAGTGAATGTATGTTTGTTTTCATGTGTATAAAGATTGTAAAAAAATTGTATTAGGTGATACATTGAATGTACATAGGTAGTGATTGCAATGTAAAATTAGAAAAAGAAAGTATCTTTTAAAGTCATTTAGTAAAGGACTTCAAATGTCCAAACTTTTTAAGTTGTTTACTAAACAACATTAAAACTCAAGTCTTTTGAAGTCGTTTAGTAAACAAATTTATAAGTCCTTTACTAAATGACTTTAGAAGTTAGGTCTTTTGAAGTTGTTTATTAAAAAAATTTAAAATTCAATTTTTTTAAGTCATTTAATAAATGACTTCTTTTTTTATAGATTTTAGAAGTTGGCTAGATAGAAGTTGTTTTTCTAACTAACTTTTAGCAATTTTTATAGACTTTAAAAGCCTCTTGTATAGTAGTGAATACCGCAACATCTATTAGGCATATACTACCTTTAATGACCCATCAAAATTCAACTTAGTCTAGCCCATTAGTGGTGAGAACCAAACAAGAGATAGTTTTGGAATATTTGTTAACCTAATCAAGGAATGGGGATCATCCCTTAAGAATATCATTTATAGGACAAAATTTGAATTTCAATCTAGATGAGCCCACCATACCAACAATCATTGAATCTAGCTGAAAAGACTATTCAAGGGTGAAAGTTTATTTTGGAAGATTCATTGATTTCTTTCTTATCAAATGAACTATATTACATCCACCAAGGTAAATCTCCACCAAGGTTTGAATTTCTTATATCCTAATATAAAATTCTATTAAACCTATAAATCATTGATGGATGCTATATTACCCAAGGAATATTAAATAAATTCATAAATTTACCATAAATTTGGGTTGTAATTTGACATACTGAAAACATATGTCAAATAGATTCGGTCTCCTTTCTGCACACAATACATCTATTTGCAAGATGCCAACAGTTCTCTTCTCTTGAGATGTGTCACATGCTACCTGTGCAACATTGTTAACCTAGTATAAGCTGATACCAAAGGAGTAGCATTGAAAGACCATAAAGCCTTTCTCTCCTCACTAGTGAAAGTCTATAAAAGGAGTGAACAAAACACTCATTTGCTTACCCACTTCCAATGAACCATATCATCTTCTAAAGTGAAAATTCAAAAATATTTCAAAAGTAGCATAATAGTGTACACCTTGTCTTTGATTTCTGAAAAAGAAGTCACAAACTATTACATTTTAGGGAGTATGTAGAATATTTTAGATTGAGATTTTATGTAAGGTTCTCAACCAACCATGCTTAGGTTATAATTGTAAGGAATATTTTTACATCACTACCCTAAGTTGGCATGACATCTCACTTAAACCATAATTTCATATAAGAATTTTACATCAATATCCCTGCAGTTGCCATGAAATCTCACTTAAGCATCTCATTTCCGAAAGTAACCCTCAAGACTTGATATTTGGTTAAGTGTACCTCCATAAGACTTTTTCTAACCACCTATTAAAAATACTTAATCAAAAGTATCATATGATGGACACAAGCTTTTACAAGTGGCCTAAATAAGGTAGGTCAGATAAGATGAATGGATTAGATCATCCATAGGTGGGCTTATCCAGGTGGCATCACTTTTTAATTTTTCAATCATAACCATTGATATTTTTAACTAAAAAAATTAGTAGGTAGAAACATCTAATATGCATGCATTATTATAAGCTGCTTAAATAGGACAACCCAAAAAAGATCAATGGATGAGATCAACCAAAGTTGGGGCCTAATTAGATGGCATCTTGTTTAGTTTTTTAATCATAGCCTTTGAAATTTTCAACATAAAAAATTGGTAGATAGAAGCATCAATGGGCATGCATTTTCACAAGCTGCTTAATTAGGATAGGCCAAACACAATGAATGGATTAGATCATCCAAAGGTGAGGCCTTATGCTAAGTGTTCAATTTTGGTCAAAATACTCCTAATTTAGCATTCAATTACATCATCTAACCGATCAAATTTGTAATTTTTAGCTTAATTTTGATTATAGCCCCAATTGATCATCCAACCATTAATTTGTCAAAATTAATGGTTAGATGATTAACAAAGCATATCAAATGCTTAATGTATGGTTTAGATGACACTAATTTGGTCTTTTGTTTTGTAGATCAACCAAAAGAGGTATGAATAGCTCAGATCAAAATTCAGTGGTGTAGATTATCCTAAAAGATATTGAATGGACCAGATCATTTCCAAAGAAAGATAGGATAGTTTCCTAAAAGAGAATTGATCTTAATTGGAAGTCATGGAGAAGATTTCATAACAAGGGAAATAACATGGGAATGGAAAGTTGTAAAATAGGAGTTGGTGATGAAGTTTACTAAGTGAAGAACCATAGAAGTTTGAAGGAAAATAGAGAGTGGAAATAAAAAAAATGGAAGGAAACCCAAAGAAGAAACCCAAGCACTATTATAAAGGGACAGCTCC
This sequence comes from Warburgia ugandensis, assembly GCA_035236585.1. Lineage (NCBI taxonomy): Eukaryota > Viridiplantae > Streptophyta > Magnoliopsida > Canellales > Canellaceae > Warburgia > Warburgia ugandensis. Next base: position 41,179,550 of record CP141138.1, read on the forward strand.
CATCTCACATTCCTCTCTTATCTTCTATCTTCAAACTCTCCCCTTTGGGATGGATCATAGGAGGCAGGACCACCCCCCTCTCTCCTATTCTATTTTTTATTTTACTTTGTCAAATTGTTGTTCTTTTTACTTTACTTTTCGTCATTTTCTTTATCTAAATTTCAGTTGTTTCCTTCATTTCCACTGTATTTTTCCTCTATCTCAATCCCCTCCCATCACAAGTCAGCCCCCCTCTCTACTTCATCATAGTTTGCCCCTCCCACTGCACTCCCCTTCAACCCTAGGACCAGACAGCTAGATTCTCACCCTTCCCAGTTAGGCATCACACCAACCCAGCATTGCTAGACCATACCACATCATCTCCCTCTGGCTATTCACTGTCCAGTTATCTCCATCATCAATTTTTTCTAACAAAAACTTAGTTTCTAGCACCATTTTTACCTCTACCTCATCATCTCTTCCACTTTTGTCTCACTTCCAGATCCGGATGACACCAATTCCAACACCAGAGTTGTCTCCCCTTCACCACACTAAATGACCTCATTTACGCAGTAGATATTCATTGCAGCATTCTCCATCTTTTCACGCACCCTCTGCTTAACTAGCATCACACTAGTCCGAACGATCCAACTTCGCTCCTCCACTCCACTGTCCATAATTCACTACACACTCTATTCTCCTCTACTCACCACTAGTTGCCTGCCCATGATCAGCATCATTTAGTTTCCAGCCCTCCATCCTCCTCTCTGTTCCATTGAGCACAGAATTCACCACCATGCATAGCCCATAGGCTTCTGCTCCTGTCCATAGGTCACACCATTCCACCGGCATCAGTCATCTTCTTCATCTCCAACAGCACCAGCATCATCACCGACTGGCTCAGAGGAAACAGGTTTCCTGGTTTCACTCTTCTCCTCCTCTAACTTCCATCTTCTTCCTTGTTGAGTTTCCTTATTTCTCTTTCTGTTTTAATTAGATTTTTCATTTAATTCCAATTCTGCCTTGTAATCATTAATGAAAATTCCAGTTGTGTTGTTTATTTAATTCCAACTATGTCACTACTACTATTGCTATTTTATTTTATTTGTAATCTGGATAGAACTGCATAATCTGAATTGAATTAAGTAAGGCTTAACCTAATCAACAGATTAGCCTTAATAGTAAAGATCTCTTTATTTCTTCTTTGTTTTGCATCAAATCTTTAATTAATTTTCAGATTACATTCTTAGGACATACCTTGACTTGTTTAATGTCTCTGATCTTAAATCTAAAATCTAAAAAGTGATTTAAGCAGTCCAAATCCCAAAATCCTTATCTAGCTCAGATATCTTAGAATTTTTGGAATCTGCCTAATCCCTCCAGTGGATCATTAATCAAAAGCACCATATAGAGATTGATGAAGGCTGATCAAAGTTTATGAGGCCATATTTGAAGGAATTAACATTGCTTAAGCTATGGAAGTAAATTTTCTTATTTTTTGAGTTAAATTTCTATCTTTTTGAAATGGACCTCTGTAATTTCATTGATTAAATACATTTGAAGTATAATTGCACTTTCTATTAATTTTTGTCATTTAATTTTAATTTTTAAATAATTAAATTTTATTAAAACTCCAAATTCTTAAAGCAAGTCCCTGTGTGATTGACCTTGTAATAACCAAAATAAATAAATAATAAGAGAGGGTAAATTGGTAAATACACATGGGCCTACAGGGCGTGGGACCCACGATGAGGCTATAAAAGCCTGCCCTACCTTGTTGTACAGCCAAACTATTCCTCTTGATTTTCGTGTTGATGACGCCTGCAACAACGTGGAATCAAGCGCACGCAGTGAAGGGAAGACTGGTTTTGGCCGATCTGACCATGGTAGGCCACCCTCTACAACTTTCCTTTTCTTTTCTTAAAGTTTACATCGTTTTATTGCCGAAAAAGGGTGTGGATTGCCATTTTTTGGTGGAATAGTAGGCATCATTATTCCTTTCAAAATAAACTGATGAAACAGTATCAAATTGTGATCTAACCGTTCATCTTGTACATAGTAACAAGAAGAACAAATCCATAAATTTTTATGGTAATCGGATAGCTAGGGATGCCGAAAACTCATAAAACAATAGAAGCTGAAATTTTAGGGATGTGACAAAAATCATGTAAAAACACAAGATTATGACAGATTTTATTGAAAAGGTGCTTAAAAATGGGATCTACGCAGAAAACTGAGCGAAGTGGTGCAAAAATAGCACCATTTGGACACCTGAGCATCGCCGGCAGTGATTGGAGTCCAGCTATCTTCTCTGGCGACGGCAACCAGCAGTGACACGTGTCACAACTATTGTGTGGCATACTCGCGCCACATGACGTCCCGCACACGGTACCCGCGCGACACACAGCTGCACGATCGCAAGTAGGCAATACACGCGCGTGCACTCGGGAGACGTACGCGTGCACACTCGGGCAACTTACGCGCGCAGCGCCAACAATGCATGTGCGTGAGGCAACGGTACACGCACGTGCATGCGAACGTGTCAATGACACTCGCGTGCACATGCGAGATGGCACATGTGACGCGCAGTTCTTTTTTGGGATTTTTGGAGTTCTCTGACCCTTCCATTTACAAAAACTTGATTTTTAGGAGCTATAGAGGTCCAAATCGCGATCCGAAAGAGGCGTTACGATCGTATCGATGATGCGGACCTAGGTTTGACTTGAAAATTTAGATCTAAATTCCTTTTTAAGGGTTAAATCATTAAATATCATTAGATAATCGAAATTAGGCTGATCAATGGATGATCAGGCCTTAGATTTTGATGGTAGACATCAAATGTGCGATGATCTAGGAGATTAGAAGGATAAAAAAAATTGAATTGCCAAATGATGAAGGATTCATAATGTAGCAGATATATCAGAGCGCACAACGTGATACTTCCACACGCTTGATTAGAGCACTACATTTACTGAGGTAGGTGATTTCATTCAATTACTTCGTGATTTCAGTAACCATGATTGGATCTCTAAAGTTTTTGATGCATGTGTTTTATGTCTCCTCATGGCACATAAATAGACCCTATTTTTGTGTTGTAGCATGATATTTCATTTTATTAATAACTATGTTTACATGTGATGCACTATCTTGACTTGGGCTTTGATCGTATTTATTAGGATTATTTATAACGCCTTTACATGATTCACATGATTTATATCTTGTCAATGATTTATGATGGGTGCTTCTACCCGGTGGGTACTATGCTAGGAGGGTTGTAGGGTTGGCCACCCACCCTCTAACTTTGTGATGATGATGATTAGACACTGCCCTTGAGTGATACAGGGCTAGGTATGTAGTTGGTGGTATCATGGGTAGTCCCCCCTACGAGTCTGTATCTTCCATGGGGACGGAGAAAGTCTCCCGTTTGGGTGTTGACAGGGAGCGGTAGTGGTTCAAATCCTGATGGGGTTGCCACTACAACATAGTAACCCATATAGTTATTCTGTATGTTCATATGGATTTATATGTGGGGTGAACCAAGGCAAGCTAGGCCTAGGCCATGAGAGACTTTGGGGGCTGATGCAGGCTACACGGGAGGGACCCTGAGTTAGTATGGGTGCACATCATTGGTGATTGAGTATCTTGGGACATTTTTGGCATTATTTTGATACAATGTCTTGTTTATCATGATTGCATGCATACCATCCTATACACATACACTCGTATTGTTTTGATGTACGTATCTTTGTATTTTAATCATGCCTTGCATGTCATCCTGATTTAACTCAATACCAGTTTGTGAAGATTTATAATTATGAGCGTTTGATCATTTGATATGTCTTATATATGTTTCCTTCATGAGAATCATATTGTAAATTTTGTTAAACTTTATTTGGGTGTAATCACCTACACAAGCATAGCTTGCTGAGGCATTGCTTTGTTTTGCAATTCCTCAGATTTGAAACATGATAACCAAAAAGGAAAGCGGGCGAAGTAGCAGTGATTTGAAAGAAGACTTGAAGACCATCCATTTTATTTCCTTTTTCAGACATAGATTAGAGTATGTCTCTTAGACTGGCATTAGACTTTTGAGATTTTACTTAGAAGATTATATATTTGGATAGATTGGACCCATATTATGGTATGGAGAATGTTAAATCTTAGATGTAAATATTGTGGTGATCATGGATGGAACCTGGTCACATTTGGCTTGATTTATTATAGTCTTCAATTAGCATGTATATTTATTGTGGTTGTGAATTTAGCATGCTCAGAGTATCATGGGTTTAATTTTATTTATGATTATAGTTTTTGAAGGTAGTTGACCCCCGAGGTTTTTGCTTTTAGTTAATTCTTTTAAAGCTGCGCAAAAATTTTTACACTATAAATTTTCATTTTTAGGGATCCCATCTATTTTTCTTAAAACATATTATTATTCTTATTATTATGGGAAAAAGGTTTGGAAAAACCTGGGGTGTCACAGTTTGGTATCAGATCCCAGGTTTATTCTATCATCACCACTTTAAGGGTCCAATTTGAGTTATAGCAAAGGAGTTTTTTTATTGAGATAGAAATGGGAGAATTACTTACATGATATTATGTTGAGACATTGGCAGATGGCTCCTCGACGAAAGACAAGGTCCACCCCCATTCCACCATTCGCTACTCCTGTCGTGACACCCAAGCAAGGGGATTCGGAGGCTGATATAGTGGCCAGTGTGGTTCAGGAGCTTGTGCCACATTTCACTCAACAGATGACACAGCAGGTGCAGGCAGCAGTACGGGCTATTCACTTTGCCCACCCAGTGATGACTACAATAGAACAGGGAGACACTTCAGCACAGTCATCCCACTAGGCACAGACAGCTCCTATACCAGGAGATACAGAGGGAGGATCCTTGAGGCAGCCCGATCCATCAGCAAAACAACTCGAGAGGTTCCAGAAAATGGTACCCTCCTTCCATGGGGAAGGAGATCCAGCAGTAGCAGAAAGATGGTTATTTGAGGTTGAGAAGGCTTTGAGGGAATGAGGATCCTACCAGAGGACCAAGTAAGGTTAGTGACTTGTTGATTCATGAGGTTGGGTTTTGGTGGAAGACTCAGCAGCAAATGCGCCCCTATCTTCAACACCACTATTATGGGAGGACTTCTGAAAGATCTTTGACAAGTAGTACTTCCCTTCTCATGCCCTACATGCCATGAAGAGGGAATTCACCACATTAGCTCAGGGGAGTACGACGGTTCAGCAGTATCTGAACCAATTCACTAGACTGCGGAGATTCACGTCTACCTCTTTTGCCTCAAACCAGGAGGCTACAGATATATTCGTTGACAGGCTACTGCCATGGTTGAGGCATGAGGTACTCATTGCCCTCCCGACCACGGTGACGCAAGATGCAGACGTAGCTTCCATGCTCAAGAAGGACTTAGCACGAAGCAGAGGAGAGATGAGTCAACCCTTTGAGGGCAAGAGACCCTTTGTGTCCACACAGCCACAAGGGGGCTTAGATCAGTGGTACCCTCCTAGACAGAGGAGAGACTAGAGTAAGGGAGTGTGCCCTCATTGTAAGGGCCGACATATGGGGTGAGCATGCTTAGGACAAGGCCGTCAGCATTAGGGGCCACAGCAGTTCCACCAGCATCAGCAGCGACAACAGTCGTACCAGCTAGGACAACCATTCAGATGTTATGGATGTGGCGAGCTAGGGCATGAGATCAGAGATTGTCCGAGAGGTCAAAGAGACAAGCCGGTGAAGACAGATACCACTACAAAGGTAGTGCCACGTAGTCAGGGACGTGTTTTTGCCATTACGCCAGGGCAGGCACAGGCCTCGAACCAGGTGGTGGAAGGTACTTTCCTAATAGCTGATAAACATGCTGACCCCCGAGGTTTTCACTTTTAATTAATTCTTTTAAAGTTGTGTGAAAACTTTTACACTATAAATTTTCATTTTTAGGGATCCCGTCTATTTTTCTTAAAACGTATTATTATTCTTATTATTATGGGAAAAAGGTTTGAAAAAACCTGGTGTGTCACATACCCGTACTTGCACCTGCTACACTACAATAACCCGCACACTTGCGAAAAACACAACAGGTTTTTAGCCCCATTGCCAGGGACTCGCAAAGGACTTTTTATAAAAATTAATTAAAAATCCAAACATAATTCAGAAAAATAAAAAAAATTTGAATTGCATATTTTTAGTTGCATTTTTCAATTTTGTTAGTGCATAATCACCCTATTTCTTGAATTTGGTACTTATTTCTATTTTTCTTTTTTAGGAAATAAGAAAGTAGAGAAAATTGGCAAATAGATCTTCAAAAAAATAGAAATTTCCTACTTTCCTAGTATATGATTTTCATTTTCTTTTTAGTGAATCTTGTAGTGAGGTTCTTTGTACTTTGTAATTTTTAATTCAATTTTAAAAGTGTTGTATAATGCAGGGCAAGTGTAGGATAAGGTAGCCCACACTTGATCTTCTTCAGAAACCCCACTATAAATATCCCTCACTTCTTTTATTTTCTAGATTAGGGTTTGCATTTAGAATAGTCTTGCATTGTTTGGTTGTATAATTGCATATCGAAAGCATAATTGATAATTGTTGCATTTTTAGGGTTTTGCATTAGGTTACTATTTTAATTGCATTCTTAGGGAATGTTTATTGCTTTAAGGTGATATATATGTTGATCGAACTGCCATGGAAAGTGGAAATTAATTAGTAAGGCCACCTGACCCCATAAGATCAAGGATGGATTTCAATGCTTCTTCTTAGCCTACATAGGATAATCACCATAAGCGCACAACCCTACCTTTCAAGTTAATTTGAAATAAAATTAGAAGAGATCTATAGGGCCATTACATGCTCGTAGGATCCTCTTACTAAGACATGATCCATTGTCACTCCAGTGCCTTCTGAGCAATGTGGTTATAGTGGGTATCTAAGATCCAAGTGATCTTCCTTCCCCTTCTGATGATGTTTGTTAAGGTATAAACACCTCCTTATATAAGGATTGTATTAACCATCTAAGTGTAGAACTTAACTAGTAAGCAGTAGTCAAATATGAAAAAGAGGAGTGCTAGATTAGGCTAATATAAAAGCATTGTCCCCACACAAATTCAAGAATGTCAATATATTATTACTTATTAGCCTCAAGGATTATATGTGATTGTGCCCTTTGTTTGTGCATCATTTTAAGAAGTTAGGTTGCATCATGTAGGTTAGTTTTTCCTCTTCAAAAAAAAAAAAAAACCCCACATTTGTTGTATACAATGAATTGTTTCATTGTACACAAACTTGAGGAAAATGGCTTAGAGAGAAGGGGATAGATTTCATAGATTAGATGCATTGATGGATAGGTTAGTTATTATGTAAAGTCAATTGCTAGGATAATAGCTTCTAAACAAGCTGTCCCACAACCTTAATACCATAATGACTATACCCTTATTTTGAGCATCCATATTCCACTCCTTCATTGCCCCCATTAAGCTCCACATATAATGGTTATTATCAGGAGCCAGTGGATGCACCTAATCCATTCACATACCCAAACAATTTTATCCTGAGACAAATTACCAAGACTATAATGAGTGGGCCAAACATCACAAACAACCATGGTCTCAGGATTACTGATATCATGAAGAACCACAATGATCCCACCCTAGTCAACCCTAGTCAACAATACTATGATTTTTCAGAATACCAGGGTCAACCATCATGGGTTTAACCTGCTTAGCCCTTTTTCAATACCCCCATGCCACAATAATACCAATCCTATGAGTCGTTTTCCCCACAGTATGAAGAAGTACCATTAAAAGAGGATATGCAATAACTTTTTGAGAGAATAGAACAAAAAATGGCTGCCCATGAAAAGATGCATAAGAAAATGGAACGCGAAAGGGAGGAATGGATTGCAGAAATGAAACCGATATAGGAAAATAATGAAGAAACATTGCTGAAATAGATGAGATAATAAAATAGATTATGGATACCTAAGAGCCATTGTTTTTAATAATAGGATGGAAATTTCTTATGATCCTTCTGAGCCACAAAGTCCACAACCATCCTTAGAAACCTCCAACTCAGATCTACTCAAACCATGTCTTGCTCCTTATAATTATGATGAAGAGACTTCCATTGATGAAGAAAATAAAGCTTCAGAAACATCCAACCCAAAACCTCCTACTCATTTTTATAACTTTGATGAAGACTCATCTATTGAGGAGGAGAATTAGTTCTTGGATACTATGCCTTTGATGGACACTTCTCATTGGCAAACTAGAGTAGAACTCCCTACAGAGCCTAATATTCCAATTGAGCCTTGTAATGTAGAAGATGTACCTGATTGCGACCTACAGACCTTATTTTACAGCCATTAGATTGTAATTTAGGTCCATCTGAAATCCTGCATGTGCCAGAAGAATAGGAAGAAAAAGAGTCCATTGATTTACTAGCCCTACATCAACCAACTCTAGGGTACACATTAGAAGATAACCAAGGTTTAAGCCAAACCTTGTCCCCATCTCTACCAATACAAGAAGAACCTTTTAGAGAAGGGCAAAGCCAGCTTATTACCTTAGTTCTGAACAAGGAGAGGAAAATAGAGGAAAAAGATAAACTAAATACAATGGTCATTGTTATCCCTCAATTTGGTTGAGAAAAGGACCATTCATCTCCAAATGGTCCAACAAAATGCACGATAGTACATGAAGTCATTATGTTACCATCACGTCAATTTTTGAGGTGGAGGAATTATATTGACTACTGTGAAATTTTGAAAATGGTGAATCATCAATATGATTCACACAATTAAAAATCATGGTAATCTTTGTTGTTTTAATGTTACCACCACCAAAAATTTTAGGGTGGAGGCAATTTATAGATTATTGCGAGATTCTAAAGTGGCATGAGAAATCTTGCCATTTCATCTTAGGGTTAGGATTAGGACAAATAAACAGACCCAATCAACTCTAGGTTTAGAATGTTAAGTTAGGTCAGGTCTAACTGAAGACTTAAAACTTAGCACCTCTTGAGAAGCAACCCAGATGTTTTTTAAATCTCCATCTTCTACATCCTTCCATTATCATGAAGGACCTTGTGTTTTCCAATATTGAAGATAATGTTTCATTCAGGTTGGGAGGTTTAGATGCATATAGGAATTTTGAATTTTCTTGGGTTTTCTTTATTCTTTTGAAAAAAAGATTGAAAAAAAATAGTTTTTAAGGCAAAGTTCCCTTATTGTGATTAGAATTGGGTGTTCAGAAGTTAGCATTTCCACAATTTTCACCTCTTAATGGGAATGCATATGATTAGTTTTGCATATTATGCATGTGTTGAAGCATTTTATGCAAGTTAATTCTTGAGAACCATTTACATGGCACATAGTCTAAACTAATAGAGAGGTATGACTTAGAGACCCTGAGGAAAATTTGTGGAGACTTATAACCCAATGAGTTTTAAAGACTATCTTCTTTCAGAGAGTTATAAATAATTTACCAATTTCTTCAGCTTATATAAATTAGTGTGATCCTATTATCCTTATTTTAGTTAAACATCAGGAATAATTAGGAGCAATAGCTTTAATTCCAGAAAATTTATTGAATCTGATAGGCTTTAGGAAACCTAGGAAATGACATAGACCGTCCTTGCTAAACCCAAAGATATAAAGCCTACCCAGTATATCATACCACTAGTTAGCCCCTTTGAGCCTATTATTAAGCTTTTCTTTCTTAACCCATAACAAGCCAATAAAATAAATATCCATTATCCATTGTCAAAATGAGTAGAGCTAGTACAAAAAGTTCAAAAATAGGACATAAAGTCAAAGAAGTGAGAAAAATTAGCTATATTTCTTCCAAAAAGCTAAAGAAAAAGAAGTGAAAAAAAAAGACAAAAATATGATAGATATTCACTTTAAGTACAACCTCAAAAGAAAAAGTTGTCATTATAGATATTCGTTGAAGTCCTCTACTCAATTTTGAATTGTTGAAATCTTTATACCTTTCTTTTCTAAACCTTTGCTAAGCCTACATTTCATCCTAGTTAAAGACCTATTGATCCTAGGTGGAACACATCCTTAAAAGAAGATAAAAAGAAGGAATTATGGTAAACTACCCCTAATATTCTTGGTGATAACATCCACTCTTAAGGATCACTTTCCTTAGTCTCATGAGCATTTAAAAGATTTATGTGAACCATTACCTTTTTGGATTCAATCACATAATGATAGAAGTATGTTTAAACCTTTATCTGAGAGTTTCATTTCTTAGAGTATACCTATGAGGATTTGAGGTCTAACCATATTTCCAATGGAATTTAAGCATATCTGGCTAGAAGTCATGATTTATGTGGCTGTACAAGCACACTCTAAGAAATAACTTAAATAAAATGTCTTTAATAGGTGTATGATGTATAAAATTATCAAATCTTCTCGATTCAGTTATAAAAAACTAGCAGATTGCTAATGAATGGAGATTCTCTGAGATAAAATAGGAGACTTAGCCTTATTGAATTTTGTAGCTATATTCACTACAAACCCTCACAAGGCATAACTTGCCCACTAGGGGTAACTTAGGAGTTTAAGGGCTTATTGCATATGTTAAATGCAATCGTGAGTACCTACCAAAGTGGCACCTTGTATTAGTTTTTGTAAAATAATTTGTCGCATGTTTTCTCGACATTAGCAAAATGCTAGTTGGGTTTGTGTTAAGTGTTCATTCTGGTCAAAATACCCCTAATTTTGCACTCAATTAGATCATCTAACCATTCAATTTTGTAATTTTAGCTTAATTTTGATTCTAACCCCAATTGATCATCTAACCATTAATTTGTCAAAATTAAAGGTCAAATGATCATCAAAGCTTATCAAATGCTTAATGTATGGTTTAGATGACTCTAATTTGGTCTTTTGTTTTATAGATCAACCAAAAGAGTCATGAATGGCTCAGATCAAATTTCAACGGTGCAGATTATCCTAAAAGGCATTGAATGGACTAAATCATTCACAATGAAAGGGAGGATAGTTTCCTAAAAGAGAATTGATCTTAATTGGAAGTCAAGGAGAAGATTTTAAAACAAGGGAAATAACATGGGAATGGAAAGATGTAAAATAGGAGTTGGTGAAGAAGTTTCCTAAGTGAAGAACCATAGTAGTTTGAAAGAAACTAGGGGGTGGAAACAAAAAAATAGAAGCAGACCCAAAGAATAGCTCCCATCTCATGTTCCTCTCTTATCTTCTATCTTTAAACTCCCCCCTTTGGGCTAGATCGTAGGAGCTAAGACCACCCCCCTCTCTCCTGTTCTGTTTTTTGTTTTCCTTCATCAAATTACTATTTCTTTAATTTGCTTTCTGTCATTTTCTTTCTCTGAATTTTAGTTGTTTCCTTTAGCATTTCCATCTTATTTCTCCTCTGTCTCAATCCCCTCCCATCACTGATCAATCCCTCTCTCTGCTTCATCATCGTCTGCCCCCTCCACCACACTTCCCTTCAGCCCTAGGACCAGATAACCAGATTCTCACCATTCCCAGTCTGGCATCACACCAGCCCAGCCCAGCACTACCAAATCATACCACACCATCTCCCTCTGTCTGTTCACTGCCCAGTTATCTCCATCGTCAATTTTTTCGATGAAAACCTAGTTTCCAACACCGTTTTACCTTTGTCTCATCATCTCTTCCACCTCTAGAGGACACCAATTCCAACACCAAAGTCGTCTCCCCTTCACCACACCGAATGGGCTACTTTCCACATCAAATTTTCATCATCACATTCTCCATCTTTTCATGCACCCTCTGCTTAACCAGCATTGCACTGAACTGCATGATCTAGCCTGGCTTCATCACTTCACTGTCCAAAATTCACCACACGCTCTATTCTCAACTACTCACCATTAGTCACCTGCCCACGATCAACACTGTTTAGTTTCCAGCCCTCCATCCTCCTCTCTGATCCGGCAAGCACAAAATTCACCAACATGCACAACCCAGCAGCGTCTGCTCCTGTCCACAGCTCACACCATTCCACCGCCACTGGTCATTTGCTTTGTCTTCATCATATCCAATAGCGCTGATATCATCACCAGCCAACTCTGAGGAGGAAACCCAAAACAAGTATCCTCTACTTTCACTCTTCTCCTCTGGCTTCCATCTTCTTCCTCATTAGGTTTCCCTATTTCTTTTCCTAGTTTAATTTGATTTTTCATTTAATTCCAATTATGCCCTTTAATCATTAATTAAAATTCTAGTTGTGTCCTTTTTTTAATTCCATCAATGTCCCTTCTGCTATTCCCATTTTATTTCTCTATAATCTATTATTTAAGAACTATATAATCTGAATTGAATTAAGCAAGGCTTAACCTAATTAATGGGTTAGCCTTAACAGTCAGGATCTCTTTATTTCTCCTATGTTTCACATCAGATCTTTAATTAATTTTTAGATTACATTTGTAGGACATCCCTTGGCTTGATTAACTTCTCTGATCTTAAATCTAAGATCCAAAAAGTGATCTAAACTGTCCAAATCCCAAAATCCTTATCTAGCCCAAATCTCTCAGAATTTTTAGAATCTACCTAATCCATCTGGTGGATCATTAATCAAAAGCACCATAAAGAGACTAATGAAGGCTGATCAAAGTTTATGAGACCAAATTTGAAGAAATTGACATTTCCTAAGCTAAGTAAATTTTTCTTATTTTTTTAGTTAAATTTTTGTCTTTTTGAATTGGACCTCTATAATTTCATTGATTAAATACATCTAATTTCTAATTGCACTTTCTATTAATTTTTGTCATTTAATTTTTATTTTTGAATAATTAAATCTTATTAAAACTCCAAATTCTTAAAGCGAGTCCCTATGGCATCAACCCGCACTTACACCAGTCACAGTACAATAGCCCATGCACTTATAGAAAACTCAACATGTTTTTGCCTCCATTGTTGGGGATCTGCAAAGGAGTTTTATAAAATTTAATTAAAAATCCAAAAAATAAATTTTTTTAGGAGTGGCATACTTTTAGCATTTAAGGCATTTTTAAGTTCATTTTTCATTTTTCTTAATGCATAATCACCCTATTTCCTGAATTTGGTACTTATTCTTATTTTTCTTTTTCAAGAAATAGGAAAGTGAAGGAAATTGGCAAGTGGATCTTCATCAAAATAGAAATTTTCTTACTTTCTTAAGTAAATCTTATAGTGAGGATCTTTGTAATTTGTAATTTTCATTTCAATTTTAAAAGGGTTGCATAATACAGGGCTTGTGTGGGATAAGGTGGCACACACTTAATCTTCATCAGAAACCTCACTGTAAGTATTTCTCACTCCTTTTATTTCCTAGATTAGGGTTTGCATTTAGAATAAGTTTGCATTGTTTGGTAGTATAATTGCATATATAAAGCATATTTGATAATTATTTCATTTTAAGGGTTTTGCATTAGGTTACTGTTTTAATTCCATTCTTAGGGCACGTTTATTATATTAAGGTCATACATATGTTGGTTGAATTGCCATGGAGTGTGGAAATTAATTAGTAAGGGCACCCGATGTGGTGACCCAGGTTTTTATAACACATTTTATAATACATTTTGTAAAGATAGGGCCCTTAGAGTAAAAAAAATTCGCAAACCAAAGCAGCAAAAATTCTTTTCTTTAGAATTTGTTTTGTAAAACCTAAGTCAGCACCTCATACATAACATAAGTAAAATTTTGTATAAGATAAAATTCCATTGAAGGAATATACTTTTATCAAACTTCAGGATCCATCTAGTAGTTCACAGTACACAGCCCATTGTATCCTTACAATACTTGTCCAAATATACAATCCAAATTACAAAGTTCAAAATTCAATACATGTTTAATACAATGTTTCAAGGGATATACCCTGATTACTTATTCTTCAATAGTTCTCCAAGTCTTGAACTCCTAAGTCTCCTTCTTTGTATCTAAGATATTATAAACATTCGAACATTTACAATATCTCAACAAGCTACGCTTGGTAGGGGATAAAAATATAAGTTATTGATAGGATAATCTCAATATTCAAGTATCCCATAATTCATTCTACCATAAACACATTCATAGATAACTATTAGTTATAAGGACATCTCATTTCCTTGTCATTTATGTTCACCTTTATACATACATATTGTATAAGGACAAATCCGTTAAAATTGTAAAAATAATCAAGAATCATTTCTATACAAAGCTGATCAACTCCTTTCATTATAAGAGATTTGTATCTCAGTTAGTTACTATACAGGGAATTTCCCTTCTTGGGAAAAATATTAGTAATATATAATTACCTGGCATTTCATCATGCCATCCCTTAAGGCATTTCACTATGTCTATTTCATATGCATCGTAATGCAAAATAATCATGGACTACTATGCTTGCAGTCTGATCTGTACAGCCTGCCTGGATAACTGTTCAATAATCCACTTATACCATTCTCAGTGGAAATTACAATATCCATGTCCATATGGGAGGACCATGGCTGTCACAGTGGTGGTCTTCCCATAAATGCCCCACCCGACTTTTAGCCTTTCTTAGGCTTGGTATTCAATATCATCAAGTTTTAGAGAGTGGGTGGCCAAACCCTCTTAACTCTCCTAGCATAGTATCCCCAAGCCTATTCCTGTTTAAAACAAAATCACAAGCCTCTAAGCTTGTATGTAAAATAATACTTATACATATCAAACTATCTGTCTATTTATCTAGGGCTAGAATATTTTCTACTTTCCTATTCACTTAGGGTTGTTCTCAATTCTCAACTTAACCATTTAATACTTATTTTTCTCATCATTTGGTTGGATCATATTTCAATTTGAGGTATTTACCTTAATATATTGGTATCATACATGTCAATACTTCAAAACATAAGATCATGTATTAGACATGTATCTTCATGTAAAGGCATTCTTAATAATCCACCTACCTCAATAAGGTATTCTTACTCTTTGAAATCTGCCATAGTCTCGATCAACATATATCTATGAAATCATATATATAATGTCATTTTTCTAATCAAGGGTACATACTACATGGTCTTTTGATCATCCTTATGTAGGTTGATGTGAATCTTTCTTCCTTGAATATCATATATCCATGGGTTTAATATCATCTATACAAATACTATCTATATCATACATAACAATCTAATTTACAATGATGTTTCTTTTTCCTTATTGTTTTTTATCATACAAGATCTCATCTTGTTTGATCATCCTTATCTTACTTACTATTTTTATTAGGGTTAGATAATTTGCTATCTTTTTATGTTCTTATTATTATTCAACCAGTTAGTGTCTTACTTAGTTGAAGATAATTCATTTCTTCCTATTACTAGACAACTCCTCCTTAGTTCAGGATGACTAGTAGTTACCTATTAAAGTCTGCTCAAAAAGTGGTTAATACAACCCTCATGTAAGGAGGCATTTAGACCTCTCTTATGTCAACCGGAGGTGAGGGAAAAGCACTTGGCTCTTGTATACCCCCTATAACTACAATGTTCAGAGTCCACTGGAGTGGTACTAGCTCAACCTTTGACAAGGTTCCTATGAGCTCTTTACCTTAAGTCCCTTCTCTAATTAATTTTAATTAATTTCCATGGATATGCACAATGTCATCCATGGATGTTCATTATTTTTCTACTTTGGGCCAAGGAAATGATAAATCATTCCTTATATTGTCCTACTAACTATGGCCCTTATTAAGTCAAAATCATTCATTCATCTTAGTTGTCCATGAATCTCTATATTTCATTAGTTTATATTTTTGGTGATTTATGCTCCTTATATCTTAACAACTACTTAACAATTGAATAAAATTTGACAATAAGTAAATCATCAACTTGAAAGCATAAATCAAATATAAGTTTAACAACTATATACTAACATTCTTCCTATGAATGTAACTTAAGCTAGTGAAATAAAACTAACATGATCCTAAGTTATGAAATACATCTTCTATCATAATGAAATCATGTTTGAATCCTAATTTACACTAACATGATCCTAAGATAATCAAATCTACTAACAAATTACTCATTTAGGGCATATCATACTAAAATTTAAAGATTACACTATCATGCTTTCTAACTTAGAACATAAATCACATTTACACTTTTATATCCAATAAAAGACAATTAAAACTTAGAACATAAATCAGATTTACACTTCTATATCTAATAAAAGACAATTAAACTAATTAAATGAAGATTATTATAAACCTTTAAATATGATCCAACCATTAGATCTTAGGTGTTTTCCTTTAGATCAAGGGTTTTAATTACCTTTAGGGCTTTTAATCCATTAAGATCCAAAAATCATATCCACTTCATTTTGTCACATTTCATCCATGATCTAACTAGATTTCGTCATAATATCATCCATTTAATCCATCTCAAGGATCTGATCATACTTGATCTCATTGATCAAGTGGGTCCCTTTGTATTTTTACAGGTTTTCCACCATAAAGGGTAGATCCCCTAATTTATCCCAGATCTGTCCAAATTAACTATAGATATTACTTTATTACAATGTTATATCATCATTAAAATAAATTTCCAAGATCTGATCACCTCAGATCTTGAAGATCTTAGAAATTGGACACTTATTTCCAAAATATAGAATAATTCAGGAATAATTTTTAGACATATTATTACTTCATTAGAAACTAGACATTACAAGCTTTCCATATCTTCTTTTCAATCTCAATTTAGAGTTTATATGACTCTACAATCTTAAATTAAAGTTTACAGCCGTTCCTAGGGTCCAGATTTGACCTGGGCCGAGTAGAACTAATCTCTCTCAATTGAGGGTCCAAACCTTGTTAGATTTTCTTGAAAATTATATCCTTTCGGTTTTGAATCCTTTTGGATAGATTGGAAAGCTCAGAATTTCCATCTAAGCTCTCTATCACCATGAATTGAAGGCTCTAGTATTTACTTTATTTTTACAATTTTTCATTCAAATTAAATTACAGAAAAATAAAAATTACACTAAACCATAATAAATATGTATAGGAAGTAGTTCTACCTACCTGATTGGAGAAATATTGTCTATTTGATGCCCAATGTGAGAGAATTACCGGTTGATGATACTATAGCCTGATTGTCACCCTTTTTGTGATTTTTTGTTGTTGGAACCATTGGATCCTGAAATTCATTTGGGTTTTTTGTATATAATGTAGTATAGAATATTATGGATGGTGGAATTGATGAGATTCTACCTAGAACGGAGTGCCTAATTGAATTTAAATCTCTTATTCCAATTAGAAAGAGGAGAGAGAAATAAGGAAAAGAGAGTTTGGGGAGGGATGAAGAGGAATTTGGGGCTAAAATTCCAAGAAAGATTTGAAAATTTCGTGGTTAAGGTTGTGAAAATTTTTGGAAAATTTTGGGACATAATTATAGCCAAATTTGAATTTTTTTATCATTTCTTTTGGTAAGATATTTTATTATTTTAGAATTTTTAATTACTAATGCATTCTCCATTCCCATCCCATTCTCCACTACAATCTCCACTACCAGAAATAATGCACTGAGTAATTATTGTTGCTTCTAGAACGATGGCTCACTTTTTGGGTCCCACTTTTATGTAAAAAGACGTTTTTGCCCTTTTAACTCCAAAATTAGAGAATAATAGGCAATATTTGTCTGAACTCAGAATCGAGCGTACTTAGTGGTGTTGGAATCGTATTTCTATGTACTTCATGAATATTGAGGTCTTATTTCTTGGATATGGGATATGGGTAAAATTACCATTTTACCCCCAAATGGAAAAATTAAGGAATTTTCATTTTAACTCAGAATTGAACGTACTTAATGTTGTTTCGATCAGTTTTCCAAGTACATCCATAATTTCTATGCTTTAATTCATAATATAATCTCTATAAAAAAAATTTAATAACCTAATATTCCAGCCTAGAATTTCTAAAAATTCAAACTTTATTAATTTTTCTTAATAATTTACAAAAGTTCAGGGTCATTACACCCGACCCCACAAAATCAAGGGTAGATTTCATCACCACTTCTTGGCCCACCTAAGATAATCACCACAAGCATGCAACCCTACCTTTCAAGTTAATTTAAAATCAAATTAGAAGAGACCTATAGGGCCATCACATGTTCGTAGGATCCTCTTATTAAGACACGATCTATTGTTACTCCAGTGACTTTTGAGCACTGTGGTTATAGTGGGTATCCAAAGTCAAAGTGACATTCCTTCACCTTCTGTTGATATTTGTTGAGGTTTAAACGCCTCCTTACATGAGGATTATATTAACCACCTAAGTGTAGAACCTAACTAGTAAGCAATAGTCAAATATGAAAGAGATGAGGACCACTAGATTAGGCTAATCTAAAAGCATTGTCCCCACTCAAATTCAAGAATGTTAAAATATTATTGCTTATTAGCCTCAAGGATTATATTTGATTGTGTCCTTTATTTGTGCATCAATCTAGGAAGTTAGGTTACATCATGTAGGTTAGTTTTTTCTCTTAAAAAAAGAAAAAAGAAAAAAGAAAAACCCTCATTTGTTGTATACATTGAATTGTTTCGTTGTATACAAAGTTGAGGACAATGGCCTATAGAAAAGGGCATAGATTTCATAGATTAGATGTATAAATGGATAATTAGATATTATGGAAAGTCAATTTCTTTGGATAATAGCTTCTAGGCAAGCTGCTACTGCGACACAACCTCATTATCATAATGACTATACTTATTCTGGCCATCCCTATTTCACTCCTTCATGGCCTCCATCAAGCTCCATATATAATGGTTATTATCAGGAGACAATCAATGCACCTAATGCATTCACATACACTAGTAATTTTTATCCTAAGACAAATTACCAAGACTATAGGATGAGCTAGGCATCACAAACAACCATGGTCTTAGGATTACCAATATCATGAAGAACCACAATGGTCCCACCCTGGTCAACAATATCATGATTATTCGGAATACCAGGGTCAACCATCATGGGTTCAACCTGCTCAGCCCTTTTTTAATACCCCCATGCCATAGCAATACCAACACTATGAGTTGTTTCCTCCATAGTATGAAGAAGTATCATTAAAAGAGGATATGCAATAACTTTTTGAGAGAATAGAACAAAACATAGCTGCATGAAAAGATGCATGAGGAAATGGAACGCGAAAGGGACAAATGAAATGCAAAAATGAAACCAATATGGGAAAATATTGATAGAAACACTACTTAAATGGATGAGATAATAAAACAAATTCGGGATATTAAAGAGCCATTTTATTAGTGATAATAAGATGGAAATTTCTTTTGATCCTTTTGAGCCACAAAGTCCACAACCATCCTTAGAAACCTCTAACTCAGATCTACTCAAACCATGTCTTGCTCCTTATAATTATGATGAAGAGACTTTCATTGATGAAGAAAATAAAGCTTCAGAAACATTCAACCCAAAACCTCCTGCTCATTTTTATGACTTTGATGAAGACATATCTATTGAGGAGGTGAATCAGTTCTTGGATACTGTGCCTTTGATGGACACTTCTCATTGGCAAACTAGAGTAGAACTCCCTACAGAGCCTAATATTCCAATTGAGCCTTGTAATGTAGAAGATGTACTTGATTGGGACCTACTGACCTTATTTTAACAACCACTAGATTGTAATTTAGGTCCATCTGAAATCTTGCATGTGCTAAAAGAATAGGAAGAGAAAGAGTCCTTTGATTTACTAGCCCTACATCAACCAACTCTGGGGTACTCATTAGAAGATAACCAGGGTTTAAGCTAAACCTTGTCCCCATCTCTACCAATACAAGAAGAACCTTTTGGAGAAGGGCGGAGTCAGCTTATTGCCCTAGTTTAGGATAAGGTTAGAAAAATAGAGGAGAAAGATAAACTGAATATAGTGGTCATTGTTATCCCTCAATTTGGTTAAGGAAAGGACCATTCATCTCCAAATGGTTCAAGAAAATGCATAGTAGTATACGAAGTCATTGTATTACCATCACCTCAATTTTTGAGGTGGAGGAATTATATTGACTACCGTGAAATTTTGAAAATGGGGGGATCATCAATATGATTCCCTACAATTAAAAAATTGTGGTGATCTTCATTGTTTTAATGTTACAACCACCAAAAATTTTAGGGTGGAGGCAATATATAGATTACTGTGAGATTCTAAAGTGGAATGAGAAATCTCACCATTTCATCTTAGGGTTAGGATTAGGACAAATAAGCAAACCCAGTTAGCTCTAGGTTTAGAAAGTTAGGTTAGGCCAGGTCTAGCTAAAGATGTAAAACTTAATGCTTCTTGGGAGGCAACCTAGATGTTTTTCAAATCTCCATCTTATACATCCTTCCATTATCAGGTTGGGGGGTGTAGATGCATATTGGAATTTTGAATTTTCTTAAGTTTTCTTAATTCTTTTGAAAAAAAAATAAAAAAATAATTTTTAAGTTAAAAGTTCCCTTACTGTGATGAGAACTGGATGTTTAGAATTTAGTAATTCCACTATTTTCAACTCTTAATAGGAATGCATATGCGTAGTTTTGCACATTATGCACATGTTGAAGCATTTTATGAAAGTTAATTCTCGGGAACCATTTACACACAACACAGTCTAGACTAATGGAGAGGTATGACTTAGAGACCTTGAAGAAAATCTATGGAGACCTATAACCTAGTAAGGTTAAGACTATCTCCTTTTAGAGAGTTATAAATAATTTTACAATTTCTTTAGCGTATATAAATTAATGTGATCCTATTATCCTTGTTTTGGTTAAATATCAAGAATAATTAGTAGTAATAGCTTTGACTCTAGAAAATTTATTAAATCTGATAGGCTTTAGGAAATCTGGAAAATGATATAGGCCATCATTGCTCAGCCCAAAGATATAAAGCCTGCCTAATATATCATACCACTAGTTAGCCCCTTTGAGCCTATTATTAAGCTTTTCTTTCTTAACCCTAATTACCTTAACCCAAAACAAGCCAATAAAATAAATATCCATTACCCATTGTCAAAATGAGTAGAGCTAGTACAAAAAGTTCAAAAATAGGACAAAAATCCAAGAAGTGAGAAAAATTAGTTGTCTTTCTTCCAAAGAAGCCAAAGAAAAAGAAATGAAAAAAGGACAAAAATATAAAAGAGATATTCACTTTAAGTACAACCCCAAAAGAGAAAGTTGTCCTTACAAATATTCATTGAAGTTCTCTACTCAATTTTGAACCTTTGAAATCATTATACCCTTCTTTTTTGAACCTATGCTAAGCCTACATTTTGTCCTAGTTAAAAACCTATTGATCTTAGGGGGAACGTAGCCTTAAAGAGAAGATAAAAATAAGGAATTAAGGTAAACTACCCTTAATATTCTTGGTGATAACATTCACTCTTAGGGTTCACTTTCTTTTGTCTCATGAGCATTTAAAAGATTTATGAGAACCATTAGCTTGTTGGATTCAGTCTCATAGTGTGACAAATATGTTTAAACCTTTATCTAAGAGTTTCATTTCTAAGAGTATACCTGTGAGGATTTGAGATCAAGACATATTTCCAAAGGAATATAAGCTTATTTGGAGAGAAGTCATGATTTATGTAGCTGTACGCACACGCACTCCAAAAAATAACTCAAATAAAATGTCTTTAACATGTGTATGATGTGTAAAATTGTCAAATCTTCTCCATTCAGTGTGAAAAACTAGTAGATTATTAGTGAATGAGGATTCTTTGAGATAAAATATGGGACTCAGCCTTATTGAATTTTGTGGGAATATTCACTGCAAACCCTCACAAGGCATAACTTGTCCACTATGGGAACCTAGGGGTTTAAGGGTTTGTTGAATGTGCTAAATGCAATCGTATATACCTACGAAAGTGGCACCTTGTATAAGTTTTTATAAAATAATTTGTCACATGTTTTGTTCGGGACTAACAAAATGCTAGTTGGGGGTTGTGTTAAGTATTTAATTTTTGTCAAAATACCCCTAATTTAGCATTAAATTAGATCATTTAATTTTGATTCTATCCCCAATTGATCATCCAACTATTAATTTGTCAAGATTAATAGTCAGATGATCATCAAAGCTTATCAAATGCATAATGTACAATTTAGATGACTCTAATTTGGTCTTTTGTTTTGTAGATCAACCAAAAGAGACATGGATGCACGGTGTAGACATTCACAAAGAAAAGCAGGATAGTTTCCTAAAAGAGAATTGATCTTAATTGGAAGTCTTGGAGAAGATTTTATAACAAGGAAAATAACATGGGAATGGAAAGATCTGAAATAGAAGGAGTTGGTGAAGAAGTTTCCAAGTGAAGAATCGTAGAAATTTGAAGGAAAGTAGGGGGTGGAAACAAAAAAATAAAAGGATACCCAAAGAAGAAACCCCAACACTGCTATAAAGGGACAACTCCCATCTCACGTTCCTCTCTTGTCTTCTATCTTCAAACTCCCTCCTTTGGGCTAGATCGTAGGAGACAAGGTCACCCCCCCCTCTCTCCTGTTCTGTTTTTTGTTTTCCTTATCAGATTACTAATTTTTTTTACTTTGCTTTCTGTCATTTTCGTTTCTCTAAATTTCAGTTGTTTCTTTCATCATTTCTACCATATTTCTCCACTACCTCAATCCCCTCCCATCACTGGTCAGCCCCTCCCTCTGCTTCATCATCATCTGCCCCTCCACCGCAGTTCCCTTTTGTCCCAGGACTAGATAGCCAGATTCTCACCATTTCCAGTCTGGCATCACACCAACCCAGCACCATCAGACCATATTGCATCATCTCCCTCTATCTATTCACTGCCCAGCTATCTCCATCATCAATTTTTTTTGACAAAAACCCAATTTCCAGCACCATTTTACCTCTGCCTCATCATCTCTTATACCTCTATCTCACTTTTAGATCTAGACGACACCAATTCCAGCACCGGAGTCCCCTTCATCGCATTGGATAGGCTCCTTTCCTTTTTAGATTTTCATCGTGGCAGTCTCCATCTTTTCATGCACCCTCTGCTTAACCAAAATCACACCGGTCCACACAATCCAGCCTAGCTCCTCCACTTCACTGTCCAGAATTCACCGCACACTCTATTCTCCACTACTCACCACTGCTCACCAGCCCACGATCAGCACCGGTTAGTTTCCAGCCCTCCATCCTCCTCTTTGTTCCAGTGAGCACATAATTCACTGACACGCACAGCCTGGCGGTGTCTGCTCCTGTCCACTGCTCACACGATTCCATAGCCACCGGTCATCTGCTTCGTCTCCATCGTATCCAACAACACCGACGTCATCACCGGCTGGCTTAGACGAGGAAAACAGGTTTCCTCTTCTTTCACTCTCCTCCTCCTCCGGCTTCCATCTTCTTCCTCATCGGTTTCCCTGTTTCTTTTTCTATTTTAATCAGATTTTTCATTTAATTTCAATTCTACCCTTTAATCATTAATTAAAATTCTATCTGTGTCCTTTTAAATTCCATCTATGTCCCTGCTGCTATTCTTATTTTATTTTGTCTAATCTGTTATCCAGGAACTACATAATCTGAATTAAATTAAGTAAGGCTCAATCTAATCAATGGGCTAGCCATAACAGTAAAGATCTCTTTATTTTTTCTCTGTTTCACATTAGATCTTTAATTAATTTTTAGATTACATTCTTAGGTCATCCCTTGGCTTGATTAACATCTATGATCTTAAATCTTAAATCCAAAAAGTGATCTAAACTATCCAAATTCCAAAATCTTTATCTAGCCTAGATCTCTTAGAATTTTAGGAATCTGCCTAATCCATCCGGTTGATCATTAATCAGAAGCACCAAAAAGAGATTGATGATGGTTGATCAAAGTTTATGAGACTAGATTTGAAGAAATTCACATTGCCTAAGCTAGGGAAATAGATTTTTCTTAGTTTTTTAGTTAAATTTCTATCTTTTTGAATTGGACCTCTGTAATTTCATTGATTAAATACATCTGAAGTTTGATTGCACTTTTTGTTAATTTTTTCATTTACTTTCAATTTTTAAATAATTAAATTATGCTAAAACTCCAAATTCTTAAAGTGAGTCCATGTGGGATCTACTCGTACTTGCACATGCACACTACAAAAGCCTGTGCACTTATAGAAAACTCAACAACTTACTAGGTGGCATCTTGTTTTGTTGTTCTAGTCATAACCATTTAAAATTTTCAATAAGAAAAACTAGTGGGTAGAAGCATTTGATGAACAAGAAGTTTCACAAGAAGCCTAAATAGGACAATCCACATGAGATTAATGGTTATATTAATACAAATGGGGGGTCTAGCTAGGTGGAATCTTGTTTTGAATATTTCAATCTTAGCCATTGAAATGTTTAATTGGAAAAACTAGATGAATGGTTCTAATCACCAAATATGAGTATAGAAAGGTGGCATCTTGCTTTGGATTTTTCAATCATAGTCTTTGAAGTTTTCAATTAGAAGACTAGTAGGTAAAACATCTGATGGCCATTAAATTTTACAAGCAAAATAATTAGGATAGTCCAAACAAGAAGAATGGATTAGATCATCCAAAATTTGGGACCCACTGAGGGCATTCCAAACAAGAAGAATGAAATCATTTATCTTGTTTGGCCCATCCTATTTAGGTTGCTTGTGAAAGTTCGTGCTCATAAGATGCTTATATCTACTAGTTTTTCTAATTAAAATTTTCAATTGCTATGATTAAAAAGAATTAAAAACAAATGCCATATAGCCAGGTCTCACCTTTAGATCTTATTTCACCTATCATATTAATGATGTTTCTAAAATTTCATGACAACTAGATACACCTACATACTATTTTATTTAGTTAAAAAATTCAGTGGCGACAATTGAAAATTTTAGTCCTTGATTTATCTAAGAGAATTCTCATCCATTAATAATTTACTTGCTTTAATAACTTAATAAAAATGAATGAAAAATTCCACAAATTACCCACATACCAAAGCTATTTTATTCCAGTTTCATCTTGGAGTGTAGTGTGTATATAACTACATAAGTTAGGACTTCCAAATAGATATGCTTATTGTTCCTTTGGAAAGATATCTTGACCTCAATTTCTCTCTGGTATACACTAAGAAATAAAGCTCTCAGAAAATGGGTCAAAGAAATTTCTATCTTTATGTCACTAGTTTCAACAAGACTAATGGTTCACATACTTTTGTAAGCACTAATGAGACAAAGAATATGATCTCTTAGAATGGATGCCATTACTAAGACTATTAGAAATAGTTTACTTTAGTTCCTTTATTATTTGTATTCTCATCAAGGCTATGTTCATTCTAAGATCAATAGGTCTTTAGATAGGACAAAACGTAGGCTTGAGTAGGGTTCTGAAAAGAAGGTATAAGGATTCAAAATTTCAAATCTAAGTAGAGGTATTCAATGAATATTTGGACAACTTTTCTTCTGGTTGTACTTGATGTGAAATCCTTTCTCTTTTTTCAACTTTTTCCTTTCTTTTCACCTTTTCTTGATTTTTTTTTCACTTTTTCTTGTATTTTTGAGAAGGAACACTTTTCTTTGTACTTTTGATATTTTCACTTCTTTGACTTTTGTCCTTTTTTCTAGTTTTTCTATCATCTCTACTCATTTTTCGAAGGTAGGTAATGGAACTTCTTTTTACTAGGTTTTTGGATTAAGGTGATATAGGTTTTGAGAAGAAAAGGCATACCAAGAGGCTTAAAGAGTCTAACTAGTAATATAATATCTAGGTAGGCTTTGTGTCTCTAGGCCATACCAAGGATGGCCTATATCATTTCTTAGGTTTTGTAAAGCCCATCTGATTTAATAAATATTCAGGAAACAAAGTTAATACTGGTAGTGGGTTCTAGGCATTTTGACCAAAATAAAGATATTAGATCTTTAAAGTAATGTTCACTGAAGAAAATGTGGAATTATTTATAAACTCACTTGGGTACATATGTCTCTACTGATTTTCCTCAGGGTCTCTAAGTCACAACCATATATTAATCTAGACTTATGGTATTGTGTGTAAGTATATTCTAAGATTTAACTTTCATAAAGCACTTTAGGACATAAATGAAATGCATAACTAACCATATGCACTTTTATTAAGAAGCTAAAGTAATGGAAATACTAATCTTCAAACAATCCAATTCTCGTCAAAGGAACTTTGACCTTAAAAATCTCCCTCCCTCTCCCTCTCTCTCTCTCTCTCTCTCTCTCTCTCTCTCTCTCTCTCTCTCTCTCTCTCTCTCTCTCTCTCTCTCTCTCTCTCTCTCTCTCTCTCTCTCTCTCTCTCTCTATATATATATATATATATATATTTTAACAAAAGTATGAAGAAAACTAGGCATCTCATGCATGTGTACACCCCCCAACCTAAACTAAACATCATCCTCAATGTTTTGAAATATAGGACATTTATGATTAATGAGTGGTGTAGAACAATGAGACTTTAAAAGCCTAGGTTGCCTCCTAGTAAGCTCTAAGTTTAACATCTTCAGCCAGGCGTACTATGCCATGATAATATGATGAATGTTGCTCATGTGAAGGATGCATGTATCATTGAATATGTTAAGGTGGGTCCTTATAAACTAGTTCCTCAAGTAATGTTTCTTCCACCTCAGGGCATATCAACTCTAGATGGGCTTCAACCTTTGTCCATTAACTTTGGAAATCACTCCATCCTTCTCTATCTTGATGGACCCATAAGGATATACAGTCTGTACTATGTAGGGTCTGGTCCATCAAGATCTAAGTTTTCCTGGAAAGAAATGCAATTTAGAATCATATAAAAGGATTGTTTGTCCAAGTGTAAAGGACATCCTTAAGATGTGTCTATCATGTGTATGCTTCATGCAATCCTTGTATTTCTATGTTGTCTCATGTGCATCTTCCCTAATCTCATCCGACTCATTGAGTTGGAGCTTCCTATGGCTTCTAATAAAGACTATGTCAAAATTGAGCTTTTTAATTGCCCAATATACTCTATGATCAAGTTCTACTGGCAGGTGGCAAGCTTTTCCATAAACTAGATGCTCCTACCTAGTATTTTATTTAGTTAAAAAATTCCCTAGCTACAACTGAAAATGTTAGAAGGGGACACCCCACCTCCACTTTTGAATGATCTAATCCATTTATCTTATATTGACCTACCCTATTCAAGTTGTTTACGAAAATTCATGCCCATCAGATGCTTGTACTTATTAGTTTTTCTAGTTGAAAATTTCAATAGCTATGATTGAAAAATCAAACATTACAAAAATTTGGGTTTTATAAGATAGCAAAAACAAGATGGATTAAAGACAACCATCTTATTAAAAATAAAATAAAAAGACAATTTGGACTTATTAAAAAAGAAGAAGATGGTTTCTCAAAGCCATCTTATAAAAATAGTTTATAAGATGGTTTCTAAAAACTATCTCATATTGTACAGGATAATAAAAGATGAATTTTGAAAACAATCTTATATTGTTTGTAACAATATAAGATGGTTTATGGTTTTCAGAAACCATCTCATAATGTCATGTTTTATAAATCTTCTTTTTAACACAACATGAAGTTCAACCTATAATTTTTTACTTTTGGCTACTTTAACAAAAAGCTCGAACATTGAAGATAACTTCTCATACATATGAAAGCAACTCTAAAAGCTATTGGAAGAAGAAGGCATTATTCTTTGAACTTGTATACTAGATATCCCTACACATGCATCATTACTTGATATGATGCACATTGAGAAAAATGTCTGTGAAAGCTTGACTAATACCTTATTGACATGAGCAAAAAACAAAGGATGGACTTACAGCTTGAATGGATCTAACAACAATGGGTTTGAAGAGAAGGTTGCATCCACAAGATAGGGGCACCTGAGGAACATACTTGCCTAAAGCAAATTTTACTCTTGGCTGAGAGAAGAGAAGAATAACGTGTAAAACCCTATCAGAGATCAAAGTTCCAGATGGGTACTCTTAGAGCTTTAGAAACATTGTCTTCATGGAAGAGCTGAAATGATTAGGGATGAAGTCTCACGATTGTCATGCATTAATGCAACAAATCCTACCCGTAGCAATACACTTAATACTATCAGATAAAGTTGGAGGATCTACTATTAAATTCTATTACTTCTTTAATGCTTTGTGGAAGAGGGTGGTGGATATTTCAAAATTATATGAAATACAGGAGCATATAGTGACAACTTTATGCAAACTTGAGACAATCTTTCTATCATCCTTCTTCGATATTATGGTACACTTAACAATGTACCTCATTGATGAGGTTAGGCTCCCCTCACCTATTTATTTGCAATGGATGTACCCATTTGAAAGGTACATGAAGGGTTTAAAAGGGTATGTACAATATCACAATTGGCCGGAGGGGTGTATCGCCAAATGTTACATTGCAAAAGAAGTAGTGGAATTTTGCATAGAGTATTTATTAGGATTGGATACTATCATTGGATTAATTGATCCAAAAGTTGGTTAAACTCTCCAATGTTGTTGTGTATATACCATTGATAGTAAGGACTAGGACTAGGCAGACCTTTATGTCTTGTGAAACATTAAAGTCAATGAAGTTTAGCCATACATTAAGTAACTAATGCTCTCTCTTTGGTTTCTTTTATATTTTCCTATATATATATGTTGAAGGGTAATGTATTATTAACAATTGCATGCTATATATAAATTTCATCTCTTCATTGGAAGCACATGGGCTTCCTAAAATAGGGGTATCTAAGAGATGCAAAGAAAATGACCTAGTGAATGGCAATTGATTAGTCTTTAATCACAACAATAATTCCACTAGTCAATCTAATATAGGAGAATGAGATGGATTGTGTGCGTGATTCTAGTGAGGAAGGTGTTTGAGTTAGATCATATTGTATATGAGGGGCAAATTAAAATGTTTGTAACATTCTATGTATGAATTAAATTAATCAATTAAGTTACACATCTTGTGTCATGCCAATCATGGGTTATTCATTAAGGAAATAAGGAATGGGGATACCCTCTATCATTCACAGGTTATTAAGATTTTTAAGATTTAGAGAATAAGGAAAAACTATTTTAATATATATAAGATGGTTATTCATAAACTATCTTATGTATAGTAAAATATGTAAGACAATTTATATTAAACTATCTTATACTATTCAAATAAAATTAAGGATAGAGAGATTGGAGAGAAAGTTTTATGTGTAATATAAGATGGTTATGAGAAACCATCATATATTCAATTATAAAAAATAGAATATAAGATGGGTGCGAGAAAATCGTCCTATACTTGCAAGAATATAGGATGTTTTTCTCACAACCATCTTCTATTATTAGAATAATATAAGATGATTTTTAGAAATTCATCTTATATTCTTGTAAATATAGGACGATTTTCAAATAACCATCTTATAACTTTCCTTTAGAACCAACTACATAATATAAGTTAGTTATAAAAAAGCATTCCTATATTTACCATAAAATATAAGATAGCTTCTGAAAACCATCCTATATTTAGCACTATTTTCTCAAATTGTCCTATATTTATAGGAATATAGGATGATTTTCTCAAACCATCTTAGATCATCCTGTATTCCTGCAAATGTAGGATAGTTTTTAAACCCAACACTGTCCCCCCCCCCCCCCCCCCCACCCAATCTAAAATATCAAAAAATCCTACATCTCCCAAGTCAAAACCAAAGAGAAGGAAAAAAAGAAAAAAAGGGGGGAGAGCGAGAACTTGCGCATCCCAACTTGCTACTCGATGCAAGGGAGAGTGAGCGAGCGAGAGAGAGAGAAGAAGAAGAAGAAGAAGAAGAAGAAGAAGAAGAAGAAGAAGAAGAAGAAAGGAGAACGGAGAACGGAGAGAAAGACAACGCACGCATGTCCCCACCTTACTCATCACCATTGTTCTCCCTTTAGGTAGGCTCTCTCTAGCTCTTGATTTTCTTTTGTTCATGCTACTATTTTTCATGATTTGCTACTTGTAGTTGTTAACGTGAACAGTAACAGTATATTGCTTACATTCTAAAGAACTTTGTGCATGATTTCCCAAGTCATTAATTAATGGAAATTTATAAAATTGATAATGCTAGATAGGGAACATTGGGAATAAGAAGACTCAAGTCTTAGATTTCTAATATTCATTCAGAAAGGCATCCAACTACTAGCTCAAATTCTACTAGTTATCATTGTTAGCATGAATAGAAACAATATTTTGCTCATGTTCTAGACAACTTTGTGTATTATTTCTTGCTTTATTAATCAATGAAAATATTTAAAATTGATTGTGCTAGACAGCGAACATTGAAAATAAGAAGACCTAGGTCTTAGATTTTAATTTTTATTCAAAAAGGCATCCAACTACTAGCTTAAAGTCTACTACTTGGTTTCACTCGCCAGTAATAGTATTTTGCTTATGCTCTAGACAACTTTGTGCATAATTTCTTGCTTCATTAATCAATGAAAATATTTAAAATTAATCATGTTAGATAGAGAACATTAAGAATAAGGAAACCCAAGTCTTAGATTTTCAATTTCCATTCAAGGCATCTAACTACTAGCTTAAAGTCTACTACTTATCATTGTTCGCTTCAATAGCAATAGTGTTTTGTTTATGTTTAAGACTTGAATATTTTTGTTATTTATTGTTTTTTTTATTGATCCAAAGCATTGATTATGTTATAATTTTTGCTAGGAAGAGTTTTATATTAGTTTTTACTTTGTTTACACTATGATAAATTATGAGGGTGTGATGAGACAAAATTTCAGAATATAATCTATCATTTAAATAATTAGTTTATCAAGTGAATCATCACATGCATTAAATGCATAAGTCCAAAAAATAGGGGGGACTCTATCAAAAAAAATTATTAGGAATGATGACAGTTGGATTTTTGAAATGATTTTTGCTACAAGACTATACAAAAGAAATTGCCTAAAAAATCTAGGGTGTTACAAATTTTGAACTGTTAGTTATTGCTATAATAGCATCCATGAGAATTTCAAGGGTAACTTAATTAGAGCATGTATAGAGCTCCAAAATTTTCTTAATTATATGCCTACTTATGCCATTTTAGCATAAATTTTACCACTGATTTTAGGGCTTTTTTGGCACTGTTATTCAAGAGTTCATATCTAATTCTAGTGAAACTTTCCTAAGGCTTAATTGTTGTTATATCTTCCCTGTTTATGTACACTGACTATGCACTTAGACGGTAGTTTTTTCTAAGCCTATCTATATGTTCTTATAAAGTAGCTAGATTTTGGTCTCTATTCTTTAGTTTATTAACATTGTATTAGAGACTATTCTAGAGCCTTTTATACTTTGTTTCATTTGTTATTTATGATGGTTAAGTTTCAAATGTAACTATGAGTATGAATAGAAAGAAGCAAAACAAATCAAAGAAAGGGAAAAGAAAAAGGAAAAAGTGAGTTTGACTACATTTGAATTTTATGTATTTACCTATAATCTTTGCTCTAAAAATCTTCTAAAATGAACTTAGGTTGTTGTTATCTAAATGTATTGTTTTCACTTGTGTAGGAAACATGAAATATAAAGAAAGCAAGCATCATGAAGAATAATCTCGCAAAGGTACACCTACTAAGAGAAAGGGCAAAGGGCTAACAAAAACGGAGCATATCATTAAGAGAAAGTTGAAAGGATTAAAAGAGACCGTACAGTTTAATAATAGAGGGTAGTCGATAAGTGGCAGTGCATATCCTTATACCAGTTTTGTTTGTTGCATGGGTAGAAGCATGGTGCTAGTCTCAATGAGTGATTAGAGACATGTGTCACCATCAATCAAAGATACAATATGTGAGATGGTGAAGATATGTTAATGCTTGCTACTTATGACATCTATGTGCTTGTTTTTACATTTTAGTTTGCCTCTAACATCTCTAATGAGTGCAAGAAGAATGCTCTACATGGGGCCAGTGAAGAATGAAGGAAATGGAAAAGTGATCTTGCAAGAAAGTACATACTTCTAAATGCTCATGATCTATCGAGACTCCACTATCCTAGAGTTGTATTCCAACATCATTGACTAGGATGCATGGAATCAATTTGTATAGGTCTGCCTGTCATCTCATTTTGAGGTAATTACAACTAGCCCAAAGTTTGATTCCTCTAACTATAAAAGTTGATTATTTAACTAATCATATGTAGCACCACTTCTCTAGGATTGGTTATTCATGGTTAGAAGAACAAGAAGTAAATATATGTGACAATTAATTTCTATCTAAATATACTTTATTTTTATTTTATTAACTTTGAATTAGTGTCTCTCATGATAGCAAAAGAAAGTTAAGACCATAGAGCCCATCGATCGTGTCCTTCTCTAGAAAATGATGCATTCACAAGGGTATAACTCTCAAAACTTCACTGATAAAAAATGCAATCTTAATTACTTCACGTATTGTTACGTGTCTATCTTTATATCTCTTACACAATATATATGGAATTGATCGTATTCTGATAATTTCATGTTCAAGAAGAGTTGACCTAAGAAAGTGCAACTATAAGGACTCTGAGCAGCATTGCTGCAAAGGGGAACATCTTATATATGGGTATGGGCAATAAGGATGAGTACCCTAACCCAGTAAGGGCCCAAGGCTGTTGTGTGGTTCCTTCTAAATTCTTTCATAAATCAAAGAATCCTCTAGTAGAGGAGATGGAAGAATGGAAGGAGCATATGCCTGAATGAGTTATACTCAAACATACAAAAATATTTCTACAAGGATTTTTAGTGTTTTTGAGGTCCAAATCAAGATGTTGCCCCTCGACACCCATCTCATAATAATTGAAGTCCTCCATCTGAAGAAGAGGTGGAGTACCTCTTTAGAGTAGATATCCTAATCAAGGAACCATGTATTGACATGTTTACCTTTTCAATGTTTAATTATTTAGTACTCTTCATTCATTCATATGTATATGTTATTTCTAATTTGTAGGTGGGTTAATACATAGTGCAGTTATATACAGTTGAGAATTACGTCACTATGGCCACACTGTAAAGGGTTTTATATCATGTTGCATGTAGGTTGATGCATCCACACACTAAGCGTGCGTGCATTACTGCTGCCTTCTACCATTTCTTATATAAGTAGATAATATTCATACTATTAGGGTTGTAATTGGATATCATGTAGCTTGGGAAGAGAAGTGTCTCAAAGCATGGTTATCCAAGGTATGTATATGTTATCATAGCATCATGTTCAACAACAATTTTAAGGCCTTAGCTAAATTTTTAGATATTATCTATATCTAATATTAACCAAAAGAAGCACAAGACACCATTAAGGGTGATGCCCTCCCCGACTGCAAATTTTGGTTTAATGATTGTCCCATCCTAGGTATTCAAATATTGTTATATGCCAAAATTGAATCACTTTGTTTATCTTCTTATATATATTCATTACTAATTTCTACAAAATTACATCCATAGTATAGGGATCAGGTGCAAGTTCCACCTAACACTCCTCCATTCCTAAGAGGGCTGTATAGACAAAGCAATGAAGATAAGGATAGCAACCGGTAAAATCCTCAATTTTAAATCCTAAATTAGTAATAAATTAAATTTAAAAAAATTATGCATAGAAATTAGTATTGAAAACATAATAACTAGAAAGTACACATTGATAGAAATTGAATGGTATAAAGAATGCAGAAAACGGAGCTCAAATGAAGAAGTTATGAACTATTGAAGATAGAAGGGCATTTTGATAATTTTGAGAGGCCCAAAATACAAGGGCTGTTTTTTATAACAGCACCCTCCCCTATCAGCTCCGACTCCATTACCAGAAAAATTGGTCAATGACCAAGAAAAACAATCACCAACATTAAATAGCAGCCCACCTTTCGTTCAATCACTCCATCTCAAACCCTCTCCGTTCTATAGATTAGGATTTCTAGGAATCTCTGCACGACGAGTTGAACCACAACCCTATGTTTATTGAGTCATTCAAGTGGTTCTCGGTGGTCAATTGGAGAAGAGATTGATGCACGATGAACTCTGAGATCATTGTCGAAAAACGATGATCAATCCGACAAATACATTCAGGGAAGAAGGCCAAAGACCCAATGTGTGGTAGGAATTCCAAAACCCAACTTATGAATTCCATGTTTTTAGCTAGATTCATGTTGTTAGATTAGCTCGATTTGAACTGAAATTGCTTGATCTAAGACGGATGAACAACACTATAGGAGTGCTAATCCACCTGTCTAAGGTTCCAATCATCTGATTGGAGCTCAGATAGGAATGATCGGACATTTGAACCCCTGTCCATGAATGATCCAACTATTAAATTTTAAATCTGCACTTATATAAGTATAAAATATGTCTTATTTATCCTCGATCAATAGCTGATCGGAGCTGTAGCCACTCGATTAATGTTTTGATCATTGATCCAAGGGTTATGATGGCAGATCCAACCACTGTGCATCTCTATTGCTAGATTCTACTGTCCAAATTGTAAATTATGCTTAAAATGTTTAAACATAAACCTTTTTTTTGTTGGGATGTAACTGAAATGTCGATCTATGTGAAAAAATAGATCAGACAATCTGGATCGTTCTATTTGTTACTACGTAAATAGTGTTTGACAACATTTGATCGATGATCAAATGCTTCCATGGGGTTCCTCATCTTTAAAAATAATAGGATGAGTCAAAAACATTAAGATTTTGAAGTGAAATAGAGCAGATAACCTAGGTCGTTCGATTTATCACTATTTAAACAGAGATCCTGTGATGTTTAATCAATGATCAGATGCCACAAATGAATTCCTGAGCTTTGAATTGACTTAGATATGACATAAAATTGGCAATTTGGATGATCATCTATTAAATGATCTGAATCATCCAATCAAACAATAGGGGAACAGGAACTTGGCAATGGTTAGTTGATGATTAGACGCCATTGTTATGTACCCTAACCTTTATTAAATGAATATACTTGGAAATTCTAAAAGATCATAGCATTAATTATTAGGAAAGTGATGGATTGAATGAGGAACGTTCATTGCAACTACATATGTCATTTGGTCAGCGATCAGAACTTCAGTAGGCTTCTAGGATTCTAGGTAATTAGCTTTGATTCGTAATAGCCAACTCAATCACTCGAACAATGTGGATTGTTAAGAAAATCATTAAATAAAGAACCTTGACTATATGATCATGCCCTTAAGTTTATAGTTAAAAAAAGAATTGAGAACATAGGATCAAGCTTGAAATACTAAGTCAGTTTACCATGACTTATTTGATTAAACCTTTGGATTTAGATTGTCTAATAATGGGGTTATCTGAATGGTAAATAAAAATCTAAACCATGGACACTAATTGGTAAATGGATGATGGATCTAAGATTGACCTGATCATGTATTCTGCTATGGAATAGATGGTCAGTTAAAAATTAAACGGTTTATGAAAGCTAAATCGTTAGACTTTGATTAAAACAGAATTCTTATGTATTCAATTATATATGATTCAACATTGACAAGAACTCTGTAACATTAACAGAGAAGATTGACTGATAAGTGGAGTTGAGGAGGGAATATAATTGAACGAAGAATTACGCCTAAGAGGTAGGTGGTTTTAACATCTATTTGCCAATGAGATTTTAACTGTGCAATTAGTTTATGAAGACATGTGGATTTTAAATTATCAAATCATTTGAATTATCATGGTTTCTATTTGAGACTTCTTAACTATTATGGAATCTATATCTTAACATGTAACATCGTTTTAGCTTTTAAAGAATATAATATTTGTGAGAGAGGCATGTGAATTACATTTATGTATCTTCATAGCCATGATGCATGTTTTTGTATGAGAACTGAAAATGATGTTGTTCATTACTTATAGTTGAGTGCTTTTGAAAGAAATGATAATATTTGAAATACATCAATCCCATGTTTTGAGATTGAGTTAAAGAAATGCATGATTTTGCATGAGATTTATACATTATATGATTTAAGATCATTTGGGGTTGAGATATATCTTTGTTCAGGCTAATGAGCTTGGTGGATACTATGTTGAGAGGTTATACGAGTTGGCCTCCTGCCCTCTAACCACCAAAGGTGGTAGGTATTCATGCCCAAAGTGGAATCATTTTTCTCGATTGTTATGGTAAGAGCAACCATTGGAGGTGGTCACGGCACCCTTTTAAGACATCCGTAGTCATTGTGGAGGTTGCAGTGGCTATTCTTTAGATATCGGAGGGGCACGATTTAGTGATCTGGTCGTGAGCATAGTGTGCCATAGGATTTTTGTTTTGAGACTCACATAGATGGGCATGATGATGGTCTTTAGATGAGCACTCATGATCAACCAGCGGATGTGTTTGCTAGAGTGCTTATGTGCATGTGATGTTGTTGTCAATTTGGGATTGCCAATGCTCACGGTTTAACCAATCACTATAATACTTTGAGGACCTTATGATGTTTGAATTATCAAGTTAGACAGCAGATCTTTCACATAGTTCTTAAGTTATGCTTACATGTGATTTCTGGATATGTTGTATATATGGTAATTTACTTGAGATTACTATGATGATTTAATCATTTGAAAAATGCATGTTTAAAGTCATACATGTTTTATATTGATAGTATATGAAATGTTTTAGCATGAAACTATGGAACTGAGATTGAAATATATCTTTAATCATGTTGCATCTCTCCAATTTGATTATAAATTGTTTACAATGTCTTAAGTTTGATGAAATAGAACAAGGGAAAGGAAGGAGAAGACTGTGCTAGAGATTTCAAGATGAAGTAATAGGCATAACAAATAGGTTTGCAATATGGTTGATGATTTATTAAATTAATGTAATATATTGAATTGATATGATTTTACATTATGGACATGTGGAGTAAGGTGGTACTAGCATGGCTGTGACTGGATTAATTCTGGTCATGATTTCTTTTGATTTGGTTGAATTTTGATTTTCAAAACACAAAGTTATGTACGTAAATGTGATGGGATGGAGATCAAGTCTCCCTTATCCTTTTATTTATAAAGATGTGTTTACTAGGTATTTGGCAATGACATGCGTTAAATGTCTAATGTCCAAAAAACAAAGGAAACTTTGCCTAATTTTCGGTAGAAATGTACTGCTCATTTCACCGATAATCCTTCTTGAGAAAAAAAAAAAGACCACTTAGGGTTTTTCTAAAGGGTCTTTTCATGAAAAATATTTTTTGCTGTTTGTTTTCTAAATACTTTAACAACTAAGGTCCCAACATTTCAAAAAGAATTACAAAAATGTATTATAAAAATCCAAGTCGTTAAAATTAGTTAGATGCATTTTTTAATGAAAATTGAAAATCTAAGACTTTGCTCTTCTTATTCTCAATGTCTCATATCTGGCACTATCAATTTTAGATATTTTCATTGATTAACTAAGTGGGAAATCGTGCACCAAGTGCTCTAAACAAAAAGAAGCATACACATAAGAAAAGCCATAGAAAGAGAGAGAGCCTACCTAAAGGGAGAAAAACAATGACGAGCAAGGTGGGGGCACTCGTGCATTGTCTTTCTCTCTCTCTTTACCTTTCCTCTTCTTTTTCTTCTCTCTCCTTGCACCGGCTAGTACAAGTGAGGTGCGCTCTCTCTCTCTCTCTCTCTCTCTCTCTCTCTCTCTCTCTCTCTCTCCTCCTTTCTCTTCTCCTTCTTCTTCTCCTCCTCCTCCTCTTGGGTTTTGATCTGGTGAGGAAGGTTTTTTTTATTTTTTTTTTGAGTGGGTGGGGTTTTATATACAATAATTTAATATGGACTGGTCATTGAAAACCATCCTATATTATCTGTAAATCTTTCTCGCTCAATCTCTTTACCTTAATTTTATTTGAATAATATAGAACGAGTTCTAAAAACCAATTTATAATATCACAAAGAATATAAGATGGTTTCTAAAAATCATCTTTTAATGCCACACAGAATATAAATAGTTTATAAAAATTGTCTTATAAAAATATTTATAAGATGGTTTCTAAAAATTTTCATATAATGTCACAAAGAATATAAGATGATTTTCAGAAACCGTCTTATAAACATTTTTTATAAGATAGTTTTATTAAAACCATCTTATAATGTCACATTTTATAAGATGAGTTTTTGAAATCATCTTTTTTTTTTTTTTTAATAAGATGGTTGTGTTTAAACTATTTTCAATTTTGCCAACTTATAAAACCCCCCAATTTTAGTACTGTGGAAGCCTTCTAAATGTTAATTTGGATAGCATATGTGCTGGCTAGCTTATCTATAATTGAATTGCAAACCTATATTTGACCTTTTGCAATATTTTCAGCTACTTCCTTGACCTTTTAAAGGTTCTCTTCATAGAATTATGAAAATGAAGCCTAAGTTTATTAATTGTGTTTACATAGTAGTCAAATCCAGTATGTGGACAAGCTCTCATAATTTGATATGTCTTTTACCCTAATATCAATTTTTGCTATGACGATACCCAACTTTTAGGGGTTGTATTGTTTCTTGACTTTGGCATTGGCATTGGTTTCTTTCTTAGATATTTTGTTTTTTATTAGTTGGCTAACTTTTTGTTAGAGAATGTGACTTCCTCAAACAAAGTTGACATAACATTTGCTAAATGCTCTTCATCTTCACAAAAATGATACTACACACTTTTTTACAATAAACGAAGTTGATTGGGTCCGGGTATCTATTTTCTGATGTCTTTCTCTATGTTTATGCATGATATCATGGTTATCTTATTAAATTAGAAATCCATCTTTGCACGTAGTGGGAACATTATGGATGGTTTTACTAAAGAAGATGATCTAAGGTCATTTCAAGATGGGATGCTTGACGATCTCAAGCTAGAGGAATTTGGGATTGATGTGTAGCATGGCTATGAGATGGCTGCTATGCAACATTTACTGCTTGTATGCATTTATCTTGTCCTTTTTAGGTTAGGTTTGGTAACCATGTGGCCTCCTCCCAGATGGAAGTCGGAATTTACTATTTGCTTGTGCATGATATGGTTTTGTTTAGTAAATATTTCATTTTTGTGTCTCAACATTATGAGGACAATAGTAGCAAATATATTAAAGTGTAGGTACAACATATACACCTTGTAATAAATACCATGTTTCTTATTCAATAATAAATGTAACTTATTATAAAATTGTAATTGTATGGATGGCTTTTAGGTTAGATGTTAGTCTAATGCTACTAGATCTTTAGAAACAACCGTGGCATTGGATATGCAAGTCTATGGCAGTGGAAAGGGTTTCTTTTCGGGAGCTGCTCTTGCATTTTTGG
This sequence comes from Warburgia ugandensis, assembly GCA_035236585.1. Classification (NCBI taxonomy): domain Eukaryota; kingdom Viridiplantae; phylum Streptophyta; class Magnoliopsida; order Canellales; family Canellaceae; genus Warburgia; species Warburgia ugandensis. Next base: position 41,218,765 of record CP141138.1, read on the forward strand.
TGTCTCGTAAAATACCTTTTGGAGACTACTTTCATATCAATGGAGGCACTGGGAAGTGCCGCCTCAATATTTTTTGGAGGCGGTTGTTTGGACTTTTGGAGGCCATTGTTTAGAGTTTTGGAGGCAGTTCGATATGCTCCTAATAATCTAAGGCTACTGTTTTAGTGATTCTTAAACCTAGTACTTGTGCCTATGGAACTTTAAGTCCCAGTTATTGCTATCCGTTGCCTGCTTCCTCCGTATCTTGTGGAGGCATTCCAAGACCAACGGAGGCTGTTTGTACTACCTCCAACAATGGTTTCTCCTATATTATGTGTGCGTCATAACTATTTCGTCTATTGTAATAAGAAAAAGATTAACTTGGTTCCATTGTGAGTTAGGAGATTCGAGTTCATCCCCAATTAAACATGAAATAGTAGGTTCGATCTCTTCCAAGTGATTATCTTCTTTTTCACTCTTTTTTTTTCTTTTTTTTTTCTTTCCTTTTAGATTTGGGTTCACATCCCAAGCTAAAGTTGAAGGGCATTAGAAATACTTGAAAACCCAAATGTAACCATAAAACCAAGAAAAGTGATATAATCATCCCAATTTTTTTTTATAAATTAGCCAGCTGCTAATGTTTTGAATGGCTACAATTTTGTGAGCTGAGAAGATCCAAGTAAAGTTTTGAATGTTGCCCTCAACTTAGATAAGCTATCGTCCAAAATTCTCCTCCATTAGATGATCCTAGCCGTTGTTGTTTTTAGATATAAAATAGACAGGAAAGCTTTTGATGGTTCATTTTAAACTTATGATAACTAAGATTACTCAATGGATGAGAATTTTGGACAATATACTATATAAGTCAAGGGCAACATTGTGAATGACTTGCACCTTTGTAAAACTAGACGACAAAGAGTTGTACCCATCCAAAAACATTACTACAGGATTAATTCATCAAAAGGTCGGTTATAAAACTTCCCAAGAACAAACACACCAAGGATTTTCGTTACAAAAATCAGGTGATTCTATAGAATATTGCGAGAAACTTAAACTCCCAAATAAATTGTATTTGCCTAATTTGGAGGAAAATAGCAAAAAACCTAGTTTCGTAAGATATTTTACAGTCCTTTGGGTCTATGCCACGTGGCAACCTCCCCGTCATAGAAAGGATAAGAAGATCCCCAATAAGCAGCCACAAGCAAATATACAAAAATGAGTTTACTTAGAAGAAACTCATCTGCAACATCTTGCTTGCTCAAATCAAACCATGGCAGTGGCTTTCTCTCAACAAAGCTTCCTGGGTTGCAACACTCTTCCTCCAATCCCCAAACACAGGCAGAAGAAGGAGAATTCGGCACTCCAAATCTCATGTACTTCTTCCATGGACAAAGATCCAGACCAATCCAGGTAGATAAAATTCCTCATTCAATCCCTGTTGCTTACAATTGATACTATGCTTGCTAGATATTTAATCGTAGGTATCTTGGATTTTGGGCTTAGCAGAGGGAAAGAGAAGCAGTTGGGGAAATTAGCGTTTGTTGCACTAGCTGCCAGCGCTTTGACACTTAGTTCTGTTCATAAAGCCATGGCAGCAAAAACTGGCGGTAGAGTGGGGGGTCAAGCCTTTCGATCTTCTGCTCCTCGATCGACTGGGCCCAGAATCAACAATTCAAGGTATGAAAAGATAAGAAGGTTTAAATTCGAAATGCTGGTTTTGTTGACTGAATATGTTTGTTGGTGATAGTATTTAAATTGCAAAACTGGAATTAGAGAATCTGGTGGAATTGGTGATATCTCGCAAACGAAAAGGGGTTGATGATATAATTGGTTTGGCCCTCTCTTCTGAACCAGCAGGCTTCTGGGTCTCAGTGGGGAATGTACGGCTCAACTACACATTGAATTGTTTTGAGTCTAACTGAGAACAATGTCCAGAGTTAAGTCTCCTTATAGGTCATTGCTGGATAGCTTTGGTGAGTGCTATTTTAGGAGGTAAATTAGGATGGTGGAGATCTCTAGATGAATGGCTGTCTTAACAGACGCCCGGCATCTTATTATCTATATATTAAAATCTACTACATAGGAAAACCATGGACATGCAGAACTGAAGAGTACATGCGGATCGTAGCATTTTGTGATCAAACCTTTCTTGTACACTCAACGCCACAAACAACCAACCGCCCGCCAAATTTTACGCTCGCAGCCACCTTCAAAATTTTAAATTATAATCACAAGCAAACCATTTATCAGAAATATGACATAGAAGTGTGTGGAGAAAATTTTTATTCCAACATATATTAGTTTAAATTTTAGATGTCTAAAGATTTGCTTCAATGCTTCTTAATCATGGATGTGTAAAAAACTGTGCAGGACAAACATTTACATCAACCCACCTGTGGCACCACCTCTTGGCGGGTATGGATATGGCGTTCCATTCTACGGGGGATGGGGTTGGTCACCTTTCTCATTCTTTACACCAGGACCAAGCGTCGCCATTGGGGCTGGAGGAGGATTTGATTTTATTGCACTATTTTTAGTACTTGGTGCAGTTGCAACTGTGATCAGAAGATTTCGGGGGGCAAGGGATGACGAAGACGACTACTGATGGTAAATTTTGATATGACAGTGGATTGAGTAACTTGGGGTTAAAGAGGTACAAAAGTTACCCTTTTTTAATCAGCCTGTTGTATATTGGATATTGACAACAGATGTAATCTAGTAGAATGTACTCATGATGATTTTTGTTTGAGCTCATAAGTAAAACAAAATTGAAAATATTAATGCTTAACATTGGTAAAAAAAAGAAAGATACTAAACATCTATTAAGGCTAGAAAAAATGCGAATGAATAGAATAGTATCTGTAAGAAACAAATAGGAAGATGTAGGTGCTTGATTTCTTGGATGGGTTAGAGCATTTAACTGTTCATTTTATATCCCGAAAAGGTTCAAAAGCATGGTCCTAGAGATATCTGATAAATGAGATTTTCTATAAGTAGGGCATCTAGAACGGCCAAACTCAGTTGAACGACTTGGATGATAAAAAAATATAAGTAGAGGGCCATGAGTACTTTTTTTCAATGGAAAGCCATGGGAATCTCTCTCTCTCTCTCTCTCTCTCTTGCAGGGGAGATATATTGAAAATGATAGTTTGACCCCACGTGTTTTCTTTTTGTTTTTGTTTCAATGATCCAACTTGTTCATGTGATTCCTAATATGTGAGATACCACAGGTACCAAATCTCTTCAAATTTGGATAACTCTAGCTTCCTTTATTTTCAATTTTGGAAGATCAAATAGAGACGGTCCATCATAAAACAGCCCAAATCACATAATTTTGGCTCATGTACGACCATAAAAAATTAAAAAACAAGGAATTATGCTGATTCAAGCTTTGAGAGATTGGTACCTAGGACTTTTGAAACATCTCAAAACAAGATGAATGGATTGGATCTCTAAAAAGAAGAGAAAAAGTATGCCCATACCACCTTTTTTATTACGTTTCCCATACAACCTTCATACATCTCTCTCTCTCTCTCTCTCTCTCTCTCTCTCTCTCTCTCTCTCTCTCTCTCTCTCTCTCTCTCTCTCTCTCTCTCTCTCTCTCTCTCTCTCTCTTGTAGGTACCATGAAGAAATAAGTGGAAGAAAGAAAAATGAGGTGGGAACCTCTTTTTGCATATTTTCATGGATCCAAAATGTTCATCTAATTCAACATCACTTAGGTGGCTAGATACCAGATCTGACATCTTTTAAATGCATGTGAGGCCTTCATCTCTGTGTATCTTTAGATTTGCATAATTGACAGTGTATTAAAAAAAAACCCTCATCCAAAAATTGATGACCTTAGATGCATTTTAAAGGTATAAGACTTGGTAATAGGCCATCTCTCTCTCTCTCTCTCTCTCTCTCTCTCTCTCTCTCTCTCTCTCTCTCTCTCTCTCTCTCTCTCTCTCTCTCTCTCTCTCTCTCTCTCTCTCTCTCTCTCTCATAGGCACACGCACACACACTATAGTTAGAGTAAATGTAGAGCCCAATTTCTTTTGATGTATACCATTCATCATCATAATTGTTTTGATAGGCAGCCACAACAATTTATCCATTACATGAGTGTAGCCTTTTTATTTATTTAAAGAGTTAAATGTACAGAGACTCCCTCCATTTTCAATTTTCAACACTTGGACCTCCTTCGTGTCATAAACTACTTTTCTAATGTTGTAACTACCAAAAATAGTCAAAAAGACCCCTCATGTCATGTTTTAGTCCAATTGATTAATAGAATAAGATGTCTGGCCCACATAACCCTTTCTTAATCCATTAGTTGGCCTATTTCTTCCTAGATTATTTTTATAATAAGATGAATGGGTAAAAAGGCAACCAGAATTTTACCCATTTTCTTTTTTTGAAAATAATGCAGAAAATAAGGCCAATATAATGAATTAAGAAAAGGTCATGGGCCCCAACATCCATTCCATTGGCCATCCAAATAGAAATGTGACAGAAGGGGTCTTTTTGGCATTTTTTGGTAGTTATGAAATAAAAAAAGTATTTATATATATATATTTTTTAATGTGGAGGTGAAAGTGATGAAAGTCTTAAGTGTAGGGAGTCTCTACCCATTTAACTCTTATTTAAGAGATTAACCGTAAATCCATTTTTTCTTTTTGGTTGGGAGATGCCAACTTTTTCCTTTTTGACAATGTCCTAAATAATGTATGATAGATTTTTCTCCATTTCATGATTTGAGCCTGTCTATATAAGATTCGCCTAATTAGGTTGTCTAAATCCAGCCTCTCCATTTCATCAAGAACCCTATTTTTTGGTGAAGCCTGCTAGAGGCATTTTAGATGTGGTATTTTGCAAATTTTAGATCCCATTTTTCTTAAAACAAAATAGACATTAGAGAACCATTAAAATTTCTAATTTGTTGAGAAGCCTTCTTCTTTTTTGTCAAAGGCTTCTCCAACACACATTTTGTAGAGATTCTAACCTTGAAGATCAAGTTTTGCCAAAAGATAATAGTTATTCCAAAGCTCTTTGCTAGAGTACTCAACATTCTCCATTTTTTACATACTTTGACAAAATATTATCCTACTTACAAAATACCTCAATGTAACTTTGACAAAAGATATCAATATGCAAAAAGATAGATAGACATGGATAGGCAAAAGCATAGAGACATAATAATACAACAATCATTTCATAAACCAAAATAATATTTCATATAGCGAATGATCATCCATTACAATCTTCTCACTTACATCATTCATCATTTGTCTTAGCATTTTAGTAGGCCCTTACATTCTCATGAAAAGCAATAGTACAATAGTTAACAAAAAGAAGACAATGCTAAACAATTTAGCATTCAAGCTCTTATTTCCAGCAGCTACTCCTTTCCTTCTCATACCCATTGGTGAAGTAACATCCTCATCTACATTTTCAGTTACTCATTACCACTCTTCTTCATATACCTTGTTATTCTGAACATCTCCATCAACCTAATAATCTTCAAAAAGGAAATGAAAAAAGACCTTCATCAGCCTAGTAGAAAACTCCACATCTATGTTGTCGTTGAGTTGCAGCAAAAATCCAGACCCTTAATGAAGAAAACTAAGAGCTTTACAATAATTTTTTATTTTTATCCCATCAAAATCATCATATAAAACCCCAATTTTACTAAAGATTATAAGATCAAGTAAATACCTTTCAAAGCTATGGAAATCCTCATTGATCCATCCTTGTCATTATTGTTAGCATTTTTCAAAAACTTAATCTTCTTCTTTGTGTAGATGCTGGTCCAACTTGAAAAGAAAGTACTTGAACTAGAAAGAAACTCTTCACAACTTGAAGAGGTTTGAGAGAGAGAGAGAGAGAGAGAGAGAGAGAGAGAGAGAGAGAGAGAGAGAGAGAGAGAGAGAGAGAGTAAATGAAGGCTTTTCCTCTTGTGGAATATCTCTAGGTAGCATCCCTTCCATACATGTGGCACCCCTATAATGCTTAAAGTGAGTTGGGTGAGTGTTGATTATTTACTGCAAATGCATAGGCTATTGTAGTATAACTTATACAAGTATGAGTCAATCCCATGGGGAATCAACTTAAAAATTTGGAGTTTAAATAATATTTAATTAACTACTAATTAAAAAATTAAAAAAAATTAAATAACAATGAATTGTATACATAAATCTATTCAAATAATGAAAATTACACCAATCCAAGCTCAAAAAGACATAAAATTAAACTAAATAAAAAATAAAATCCACTTGCCTAGCTTGATTATGGAAAATTTCTTCAAATTTGATGTCTTGAAATTCAATCAGCTTTCATCAATCTCTCACTGATATTTCTGATTAAAGATCAAACGGCTAGATTAAACATATTCCCAAAGATTTTGATGATCTAGACTAAGGAATGATTTTGGATATTTTAAATCAAATTTTTGAGCTTCAAATTGAAGATCATAGATAATGGATAAGCTAAGAGTTGTCTTGAGAATAAGATACGAAGATTAATTGAAAATCTACTGAGAAAAAGTTCATGAAATAAAGTGATCTTGTATGTTAAAGATAAACTATTAATTCGGTTAAGCTTGAATCAAACAGGGTCTAGATTATTTAGTTTCTAGATTAATTTGAGAACAACAAAGAACTTAGATAAGACAAACTGGAATAAGAATAAGTCAAAGCCATGTACATTGAGGGAACTAAATTAAGGACACAGATGGAATTATAAAAGGAATTGAATGGGTAGAATTGGAATTTTTCTAAAAGTTCCTTTCTTTCAATTGTAACGAAGGAAGAAGATGACTACCTATTTGCAACTTGAAAACTATGCGGGAAAGGTGGGTTTGGGATGAAAAAGAATTGGGTTTTCCCAAACAAAGGAGAGTTCATTAAAAAGGTGAAAATCAAGTAAAAAGAAGAGAGAAAGTGGGAACTGAAACAATGGGAAACTAGTGATGCTGGAACTGACAACATAGTAGAACAGGGCAGTAGCATTGATGCAATAGGGGAGAACCACTAACTGGTAGAGGAAGGAACTAATTGGTGATTGGAGGAATAAGGTAGGCAGTGAAACAAAAGGAAGAAGATGATTGGAAACAGAGAGATAAATAGGGATGGAGGTGGATGGCTGGGAGTATTGAGAAGAAATAGGGGAGAGGGTAGCTGTCTATTGCCATGCAATTGCTTAGAGAGAGAGAGAGAGAGAGAGAGATTTGGGAAGGAGGTAGGAGCAGGGGAAGAGGGGGAGTGAGAGGGAAAGAGAGACAAAGAGCTATGGTGCAAGCCTTCCTACAAAAGTGTCACATTAAGGATTTCTAGCTAGAGAGAGATCGTGAGTCTCCCATGTGACTGTCCTCCTCCGGTCCTTTCTACTATAGTAAAAAGCTCTCCTTTACTCCTATCTCCTCCTTTTATGCTTCTCTTTTTTCTTTCCTTCTCCCTAATCTGTCTATTTTTCTTTCTCCCCTTATAATTTCTATCTTTAACTCAATTTCCCTTACACTTTCAACGATTGGATTTTCCTGTTTATCTTCTTTAGCTCCGATTCCTTTTTCAAGTTTCTATTATGTGGCTCTCCATTCCAAAGTTGATTTCCTATTTAGAAAATCTTCTTCATCATTTCTATTCCTTCAATTAAAACCCATTTTCTTTTAGGAAACCATGCCATCTTCCCTTGTGATGTTCTTTAGTATGACTTGGCATCGTTAAATTTGATCTAAGCTATCCAACCTATAATCTAGTTGATTTGCAAAACACAAGACTAAATTAGAATCATCTAAATCGTACATTATACCTCTGATTATCTCCATGATCATCTGACTGTTAAATTTTACAAATCAATTGTTGAATTGTCAATTGAAGCTAAAATTCATATTTTATCTAAAAATTGAAAAATTGATCGGTTAGATTATCTACTTAAATGCTAAATTTAGGATATTTTGGCCAAAGTTAAACACTTAATAGTGAGTCTCCAACAAGGAACCACCCACTACATTTAACTTGTGTCATACACAAAATAAGAAACTACCTTGACCATCTTCTCCACATTTGACTTCCCCTTGGAGTTTAGTCTCAAAATGTGTGGGAAGAGTTTACAAAACTTATTGGACCCCATGCCCCCCTTGATTTTTTTTACTAGTCTAACCCTATTAGTGGATTTGTAGCCCATCAAGATGGAGTTTGGTATTAAAAATTTGATCCAATGAAAACCTCTCTAGTGGTCCTCTTCAATTAAAATTTAGATGGTAATGAGAAAAAAAGATAGCACCTTCCATATTTCAAGGGAAAGAACCTACTAGAGATAAATTTGTTGCTAGATGGTTTTGGTTCTACCTATCTTGAGGGTTGTAAATTTGATTGAACAAGTTGGATCATTAAAAGACTTAGGGATGAGGCCTAACAGGCCGTATGGACTCCTATTAGAACTCTTTGAATTTTTAGTTCTAATTACAACAAGTTTAAGTGTGAACTTTTAGGTCTCCAAATTGTTGGTGCTCTCTTTGTTACTAATTTAGTATAAGTGGATCCCATCCAACTTAACTAAAATATTGTAACTCTATTAAAACTTTGACCTTTTTACACTTAATTATATCACTAGATTACCAAGGGAGTACCCAATACATATAGGCCTCATCTAGTGGTTAATATGAAAGAGATTCTATAATATAATCAAGTCATCCACCACCTACTACATTACATGGTCCCACCAATTAAAGAAATTACAATCTTGACCTTACATTGTTAAGCTATCACCTTTTAAGTCATTTAACAAATTGCCATCCAACATCTTCATATTCACTTGTCTATCTTATTAGAGCCATGTGAATTACATTTAATTAAATGCCTAGATACATAAGCTCATGGGGTCCTATCATTTATAAGTTACTTTGTTAAATTAATTTGATAAACTCCTTTATCAAGTACCATGCATGGATTATTCAAGTTAACTCTATTGACCCAAGTTTCCATTTTTAAGATAATAAAACATCAATTATTATTTATTCTAACTTGTTTCTAATAGTATTACTATGTATCTTTGTTTATAAATTAACATAAATTAAATTGGTAAATTTTCAGTGAAAATTGTTTAAGTTTCACAAATCCAATAAGCTAGTACTAAAATTGAGTTGACTATCAAGACTTTGTAGCATAGTCAATTGACTAGATCATAATGAAATGATTGTATAAAGTCTTGATGAAAAGAGTCAACTATCTAGGAAGAAAAGTTCACTATTCTTGAGTAATGGTCTAGAAGCATGAAGATAGTATTTTAGCTGACTAACTGAGAAAGGAATGAAGATGGATTGAACAGCTGAAAGATTTCACTCAAGTTTGACTCGCATGTAGAAAAATAGTGGTTTATCTCAAAGTTAGTCGATTATTTCATTCTAGTATGGATGAAATTCACTTGTCTATAGGAGCTGATTATTTTGAAACCTAGCTTGTTAAATGACACTAGTGGATGCTTGCTTTAGCAAATAAAAACTATATTCAGAATGTAGTTGATTATCATTAAAACCAAATGGGTTTCAGTTTTTGAGTTGAAAGAGCGTTTATTAGTTGTGAAGAACATGCAATTATCTTATAAACTGCAAAAAATATGGTTCTACTATGTAAGGAATATTGTCGACTAGAATTTTAAAATACCCAATTATATAAGATATCGGTCCTATATTAGGCATCTAATACTAGCATCGTCAAAATTAATTAAAATATGCGAATATCCATTTAACCATAAAATTTTGTAGATACAAATTGAGAAAATGACATCTGAAGATTTAGTGAATCTAAATAATCAAATTTGTTAAATTCATGATCCACATGAATAAATCTACAATTATCCACGAACATTTATTTTTAAGGCAAATTGGGAAATAATCATATAGGTTTATATACCTATAGGTGATCAGTTTTGCCAATGCTAGTCATATGAGTGAGGTGAGGTTTGCACACCACTCCTCCTTTTTCCTATCACTTTCATCATTTGTCTTTTTTCCTTTTGCCTCTTGTCTTTCTCCTTACAATGTTTCTTCTTTCACTTTCCCTTCTTTAGCAATCATGGATTTCTTAGGAGTGTTAAATCCCACCAATACTAATGAATAAGAGGGGATGAAAGAGGGCATCCCAGTGGATGAGGAGGTCTAGGAGAAGGACAAAACCATCCACCATCAATAACGACAACAACAAGGAAGCAGCCCCGTTAACAAGGCATGAAAAAAGATGCCTCTCTTTGAGGGTTCATTTTTGGGTTTCCATATTGCCTTCCTAGATCAAATTCCCTTGCATTGATATTACTTTTGCTACACGTTGGGTTTTTGCTTGAAAATTTGTCCTCTCATATCTTCTTCTTCCCCTTCTAGATCAATTTTTCCTACTACATCATTGTTGCTCTGTGTTTATTAAGTTTCTACTTTTGGTTTTGGCCTTCTGGGGCTTCTAACATCTCTTCTTCATAGCTTTTCTTCTATTTCTACCACTAAGAAATCTTTATATGGGTTTTTGGAGGGAAACATAATGGTTCATAGATTTTGTGGATCACTGATTTACTAATAAACGTGGATGATAAGAAAATCTGTAATCTGCACCTTGATCGAATATGGATTAGGGTTTTTTGATTCGTAATCCATGTAAATCATCGAACCTAATGCATATTCCCATAGATTGGATCAGATTTTATCAACTAGTTCATTTAGTCAGTGCTATCTAATAATCTTTATAAGTCCAATATCTATTCCAAAGTGTTTATATATTACCTAAAAATTGGTTCTACTTGATATTTTAAGAATAAATGCCCACTTTAAGCTATGGACCTCTCAAGTGGTTGGGAGTAGATGACTATACTTTGTTTAAAACATTCATATAGTTATGTCCATTGAATGAACTGACATATCAAGATAAGTTTTAATGCACATACAAACTTTTGTACAGGATTCATGTACGCCTTCAGTCTTAAGAATGATCATCTCCAATGTTATTGGAAACATCACATTAAGCAAGTGTTCCTCAATAGGGATTCTTAGTCCCATTTCCATTCTTACTTGACAATGGTTTCATGTTTACAATGTCATAAAATTTCATTTCTCCTTGTCTTGTAAATCTCTATCACCTTAACATGGAATTTATGCAATGTTCCTTAACAATCCAATTGTCATCTAGTGGCTAACCAGTAAGTGTAACATTAAACTATAACTATAAATTGGTACTAATAACAAAGATTTGGCAGATAAATTATTCTTATTCATTACACTAGCATGCGATTAATTAATTATTAGCTTATGAAAACATGCATTCCCTACAAACTCATAATTAGACTCAAATTCAATGTTAAATCTATTTTACACATATACAATCCTATGTCTTTCAAAAGCTTTCTAGGACTATGGTTTTGTTAGTAGGTCCAAAACAATTTTGCTAATGCAAAATTTTCTATTGCAACATGCAATTCTTGCTATCATCATACCTCATGTCCACAATCTGACAAATCATGTTCCCTCTTCATGTGTTTTGATCTGTTATGATGTCAAAGTACTTTTGCACATACAACTATTATGTTTATTGGTCTAATACTTAATGTGCCAACATTCATAATGAAGATCCTACTTAGATTGACTATCATCCATATCCAACAAGAAATCTCATTGCATCCATAAACTAAACAATAGTGTTTCATTTTCCTAAGATACTTAAAAATGTGCTTAACTACTATATAGCACTCAGGTCCTAGGCTAGATTGAAATCTACTAAGACTCCCATGTCCTAATGATAGACACATATTAAATTTAATATCCCTAGAATTTGCATTTTTGATCCCTAGAATCACTTAATTTCTCATTAATTAGGGTTTATTTTACATATTCTAGAATTATGGTTAAATAAATAAAATACTACATTTTCAGTGATAGGAAGCCCTAAAAAGAAGCTAGTCCATCATCCAAGTGAAATCTTGGGTTCACATGTTGAAAATCAAGAGTAAAAGAGTTCCAAGTGTGTTGGGAATATCCATATCACTTTTAGCAAAGTAAAAAACCACATGCAAGTTACCATCTTTAGGATGCCAATACACACAAGGTGGTAAGAATACACATGCAAGCATTCACTAACTCACCACCCTTCAAAGCTTATACATACATCAAAACAATATGAGATATTCCACACTCTATTTTTCTGAGTTTGAAAGACCATGCACAAGGATATCCCATATAATCACGTTTCATATCTCTCTCACTCCCCACATGAATCAAGGCCCCACAAGAGATAAAGACATTTCATAATTTAGAAGTATGAAAGATGTTAGATTATTGGGAGATATAACATATTCTTAAGAGGAGTCTATGAATATGATATTTCTCTTAGCAAGGGAGCAGTTTAACATGGTTGGGTTGGTGGCATCATGTGGTGAGCTAGTTTTGGAGTTTTCAAATATATTAGATGGAAATTCAAATAATGTTGCATGGATTCAATGTGCTTTCAAGTTATGGAAAGTAAATAGACAAAATCTATTTTAAAAAGAAGTGCGACACATTAGGATAGTAAGCAGTTGCTGCTTTCATTGGTTTCGGGAATGTTTGTTAATGTGTTTTTGCATGGTAAGCTAGCCCAAGATATATGGTGGCTGTTTTTGGACACTTCCTGTGGATGTTAAACAATGCTTTTGCATGGAATTGAATTAGGAAGTCAACAAAAGCTACTACAATCTAGGTTTCAAATGATTTTCACATTTTGGAAAGTTAGAGAATGAGATATAACTATTTTGACAATGGTCACATGCTTTGAAAAAACATGACAATCCTTAAAAATTGAAGGCCAATAGAATCCATATTGCAAAATCTTTGCAGTGGTCTTTTGTGCACTAAAATGGTCTCCACACAGGGTCATGGCAAAATGAGATAACACTCTAATGATCACTATCTGGAACACATCTCCTAATGACTTAGTTAGGGTAGTACTTGAACAAGTACAGATCATTGTAAGAAAAGTAGTTTACCTCAACTAAAAACCATGACCTAGCTTGTTTTGTCCAATGTAAGGACATCTAATTAGTAATAAGATAGTTCACTATAATAGTAAAGTAAGGTAATTGAGAAACATGCATCAATTTGTAACAGCCGGGAGACCCACCCAATAACAATATTGCCCCCTTTCCACTAACGGTGCCCCTACACCGCCAGTGGTCACGTCTTTGTTCCTCCTAATTTTTCAGGGAAAATGTGTTGTTCCGTGATCAGAGTACACAGCGGACACAATATTTTCCTCTTTGGGTCCCTCAACCTATCTTGGGGCCTCCCCCTCAAGGTATCTTAGCCAACCCTCAATGCTTTGTTCCCTTAGGTCCCTCACCCCTTCCAAGCTTCACCCTCGAGATGCATTGTTACTGGTAGAGTCACCCTAGACTCTTATCAACCACCCACAACTCTTCCCCTTAGCGATGTGGGACTAACTTTCAGTACCTCTTGCCTTCATCCCTCAACCTATCTTGGGGCCTCCCTCTCAAGACATCTTAGCAATGGCAATGGTTCATTGTCGTGAAAGCTGAGGTATAGTATAGCAGTGACGGCTGAGGTACGAAAGCGTGAGGGACTGAGAGGTAGTCCCACATTGCTAGGGGGAAAAATTGTGGGCTATTGATAAGAGTCGCAGTGACTTTACCAATAACGATTGGTTTTCCCTTAGCGGGGAAGAACAAAACCGTGACTGCTAGTGGTGTATGGGCATCGTTAGTGGAAAGTGGACAATATCTTTACTGGGTGGGCCGCCCCACTGTTACTATGGTATCAAAACCTAACCCCAACCTAGTGTGGATGGCGAGCCGCACATGGGAGCTCGTGTGAAGACATGCGGTGATGCATGTCCCCTAAGGGGGAGAGGTGAACCGTTGTCACGAAGGCTAAGGTATTGTATAGTGGTGAAGGTTGAGGTACAAAGGTAGTAGGTACTGAGAGTTAATCCAACCTTGCTAGGGGGAAGAGTTGTGGACTATTGATAAGAGTCACGGTGACTCTACCAATAACGACCAGTTTTCCCTTAGCAGGGAAGAACAAAACCGTGACTGTTGGCAGTGTATGGGCACCGTCAGTGGAAAGTAGACAATATCATATTGGGTGGGCCACCCGACTATTATACAATTGCTCATCTAAAAAAGACTCAGTAATGGGCACTGACTCACTAGTATGCTCAGCAATAAGCTTCGATAAGTGATCTGCTACTACATTTTCTAGACCTTTCTTATCTCTAAATTCAATATCAAATTCCTATAGCAATAGAATTCATTTGATTAATCAAGGTTTACCATCTTTTGTAGAAAGAAGATACTTCAATGCAACATGATCATAATTGAAAATAACCTTAGATCCTAATATGTAAGATTCAAACTTATCCAAAGGAAATGCAATTGTCAAAAACTCTTTTTCTACGGTGGAATAATTAAGTTTTACATCATTAAGTGCTCTACTAGTATAACAAATCACATTGGCAATCTATTAATGAGCTACCCCAAAACAGCATCAATAGCGTAATATATAATCTCAAAAGATGCACTGCGATCAAGTGGTTGAATAATGGGAGTTGAGGATAATTTTCATTTAAGGGACTCAAATGCTTGCATGCAATCATCATCAAAGTCATATGTGATTACATAGAGGTCTGCAAATCGTACTAAAGTCTTTAATGAATCTATGTTAAAAACCAACTTGCCCTAGAAATGGTGGATCTCCTTCATCGTCCAAGGTGGCGGAAGGTTGAAGATGAGATCCATTTTATCCTTATCAACCTCAATCTCATTCTATGTTATAATGTCCCCAAGTACTATACCTCTTTTCACAATAAAAGGACTCTTTTTCCAGTATAGTATTAAAGTTTTCTCTCAACACCTACCTAACACTAATAATTGAAGAACCAAAATACAAAGAAATCATTCATACATAACTTTAAGAAACACTCTACCATATCATAAAATATGCTCATCATATGCCTTTGAAAAGTTGTTGGTACATTGCATAACCTAAAAGGCATGTGACATTAGGCAAAGGTTTTACAAGGACAAGTGAAGGTGGTCTTCTCTTGATCCTTTGATGTGATAAGAATCTAGTTATAAGAATAATTTCCATCAAGGAAACAATAATATGCATGTTCAATTGACATCTCTAGCATTTGGTTAATAAAAGAAAGAGGAAAATGATCTTTTCTTGTGATCAAGTTCAATTTGTGGTAATCGATACACACTTGCTCCTGGTGGTCATGCGGGTATGTACTAACTTATTATCATTATTTCTAACTACCATGACTCCAAACTTCTTGGATACAACTTGAATTAGGCTAACCCAAGTGCTTTCAGAAATGGGGTATATGATGCCTACATCTAATAGTTTCAATACCGAGCTCTCACAACTTCCTTCATGTTAATGTTAAAACATCACCAAATCTCCCTATAAAGTTTTGCATTCTTCTCAAGATGGATGTGATGTTTGCATATGGTGGGTCTTATACCTTTGTATCTGCTATTGTTCACCCTAGAGACATCTTATGTTCATGAAGAACATCAAGTAGCTTATCTTCTTATTCATCATTGAGGTTTGACACAATGATAACAAATAAGGTAGTAGAGGAGCCTAAGAATTCATATTTTAAACTCTCATGTAAAGGTTTAAGGTCATACATGGGTGGTTTTTTAATAAATGGAATAGGTGTGGACTTAGGAAGTGGAAGAGGTTGCATTTAGATTTTCCATTTTGAAGTGTCCATTAAGCCAAAATTAGACAGACAAGCCTTGACGGGATTAGAGCTAGAGAATGGGAGGAAAGTGTTATGTACTATACTATTATATTCACCTCAAATAATCAACATAATCTATGCTGTTGTCCAAAATTAAAAACATTTAACTTGATTTTTATATTATCAAAAGACAACTTCATTACACCATTCCTATAGTTGATTATAGACATGTGGCCAAGAAAGGCCTTCCCAAAATGATAGGTATTCAACTACTAGCATTTGATTGGAACATCATGCAGTGGAATTCCTATTAAAATAGTTTCAACAATTAAAAGTTAGAAATTTTTTTCCTATTTAAGTGAATTTTCACAATCTGCCCTTCAGTTCAAGGTGACTTCTACAAATCTCCACATATAGTCAATTAAAGTAGGGTATGGGTAAACACACACACACACACACACACCCCACAAGATCCACTAGTCACAAGCTGGGTGCGCTATCATCAAAACATTCTTGATAGTCTATTTATAGTCCAAATGTAAAGGAGTACTAAATCAAGATACATAATTGTCTCATAAATGTTTAATTATAGACCAAAAGCTCACTAGGTTAATCCTATCACCTAACACTCACATCTCTAATATGGTAGTCTATAGCTTCGTCTTTCATTTCTCCTCTACTATTAGTCATCCAAAAGACTCATCTACAAATGTTGGTGAGGGTGAGCACATCCGCTTAGATAGAAGAAAACCTAATACAATCCAGGCCAAGTAAAAATATGGCACACAGGCATAGAATCTTATACTTGTTATTTTAACTCAATCACTTTGATTTTACTTGTTATGCTTATTTATGTCTCTAGCATGTGACCTATCAGTTTCTTTCTTAAGTTCTAATAGTGGTTTCGTAGCCCCATTTCCATAGTTCCAAGATTTACATGTAATGGTTTGGTTTTCTTTGTAGCTTTAAAGCAATTCATGCACTTGTGATCATGGAAGAATAAAGTATACTGTGACCTTGCATCACCTGTACAACATAATGTAACCATTTCTAGTCATTCAACCATAGGCATTCAACAATTATATATATATATGCAAATCATTCATGAATTCTTATGAATGATAAAATCACTCCTATAAGAATGTCAAATAGAGAAGTCAATGCAAATGAATAGATAAATCATCAGTTGATGCCAATAAAAGACAAGATTGATAAATCTTTAACGATGTCTTCATCGTCCATCAATAATCCAATGGCTTAACTCATTAGTTATGATCATTACCACCATTTTGAGCTAAAGTGGTTATATCCTGCTGCATGTACCTCACAAACTACTCCATTGGCCCTCATGGGGTTGCCAAATGGTCTTAAAGTGTGTCCTGTAAAATGACACTTTGTAATAAGCTCCAATAGATCTAGCTCTTGTTGAGCTGATACTAATGTCAAAGGGTAGAGGCCAACATACTCCTCTTAGCATAGGGTCTTACCAAGGACGTACTCAATGCCCTTCCAATAGTGCTCCATACCTAGCCATAATCAAACACACAATCATGCCCCATAATGAAGGAAAAAAAAATACAAGTTCAAGCTCCACAATGAGCCAATATGAAAATACAAGTTCCCACTTTGTAATGAGATAAAATAGATACAAGTCCAAGCTCCATAACAAGCTAAAGCAAATACAAGTCTAAGCTCCATAACATGCTAAAATAGATACAAGTCCAAGCTCCATATCGAGCTACAACAAAATACAAGTTTAAGCTCCACAACAAGCTAAATAGATACAAGTCCAAGCTCCTTAATGAGCTAAAAGAAAATACAAGTCTAAGCTCCATAATAGGCTAAAGCACCTATAATCATATCATGAAGTTGTATTGTAAAGGAATATAAAAGCGACCATGCACGTGAAAGATTCCATCCACCCCACAAGTGGAGCATCGTCATTCACAATGTATAGACCATAGAAAACATGATATGTAAAAGAAAAATCCACAAATTGTTAATTTATGTAAAGAACAAATCAATGCTAATGAGCTACAACCCTTGGCAAACAATTCCATTAGGACCCTCCTTAAGGTGAATAGGCTCTCATCTTTCATTTATCTTCCATCTATCATCATTATCACTCTATAGCAAGAGTGATAACATGATATTTTAAGCATTATTTGATGTCAAGTCATTTAGATTTTTGAGCATACATGTCTTGAAAGTAATTTATAGCACAAGTGTGTGATAGTGCCATACCTACCATTCTAAACAACCATCATGTATCAACCTTAAGGTGATTAAAGTCCTTAATGGGTATAGAAATACCACATGCAAACCTTTATGTTTAGAAGGTTTAACTCCTAATATTACTTAATTATCACTAATTTGGATTAATTCTAATATTTTGTAGGTCTAGGGTACAAATGAAAAAAAAACCAATTCCACCCCTAAAAGAGAAAATTCACATTTGGAGCTACATTATAGTCACTCATGCCATAAATGAAGCCTTAGAGGTTTAGAATTGTCATTGGTTGTCATTATCAAGTCAAAGTGGCCAAAAACCCTATGTACAACTCTAACTCAAATAAGGGTGAAAAGGTGGCAAATTTTCAATTCAATCATAAATGCATATATTTCACTACCTTAAGAAGTTTATGGAAGAAGCTCAAGTCACATACAATAGGATCACTTATAATGAAAGCTTCTTAGAAGTAAAAGAAAAATTGGACCACCTGAAGACTTTTACTTATTTTCTCTCTACTACTCAACCAAAGGATGAAGATTCAACCAATGATTGGAAGCCTTATCCATAAAAGATATTGAATCACAATTGGTCCACATGAGAATATAAAGATCTACAAGAATCAAGGTCATTCATCCTAGTGTAATCCAATCCAATAGTGAAGAAAAAAATGAAGTTTAAAGAAGGTTTACATGCCATAAATGGATCTCAGCCATTCAAGTAAGCGTAGGTATGATCTAATGGCTAGGATTGAAGTGAAGGAAATATTGAAACCCTAGTCACCTTTCTTGTGTTGGAAGGTCAAGTCAAAATCCTAAGGAAAGGAAGACCTCAACTATCCATTCTCATCCAACATTCATCTCATCCTAAGGTTTCTAAATTAAACACACATGCACACCCATGTAGATTCCATGTCCCCCTCCTTAGGACTTGTTGTGTATTTTAATTAAAACTTGCAAGCATGAACCAATTATAGTATTATCATGTGAGGAGGTCGATCTCACAAGGAATTGAATGATTGTGATACGAGTGGTCCCTACCTTGAACTACTTAAATTAGCAAAGATAATGAGAACTTAATCTAAACTAATGATGGAAATAAAAAAGGTATGAAATTAGAAACTTTCTAAACCTAAACATGGAAACTTTCTTAACTAACCTAAAATGCAAATTAAACTTAAACAATGATTTAACTAAGAAATCAAAACATGTAATTCTTATGGAAACAACTAAACAAGTTGTATGCATAGAAGTAAGCTAGAAAGAATGCATGAAACAAAGTAATCAAGATGCATGGATGAACATGAAAACAAGCATGAACCATGATGCAAACTAATATAACATGGAATGCATGAATAGAACTAGAATATGAACATGAGAATCTAATCTAAATTAAGCAATTTGTCTAAGGAAAAGCACCTTGAAACCATGTGCATGGACCATGGGCTTTTGTGCATGATTCATGGGGTAAACATAGACTGAAAGCAATGGACCTATAACTAATTATCATGCAATCTGATCTAAGAACAAAACAAACAACTTAAAGACTCAATTAGGTTCCTGAAGAATAAATCATACAAGCAGTAAATAATGTGAAGAATTAAGCATAAAAAATATGATATTTCTTTGTTGTTGGAAATTGTAGCACCATGCTGTTTCCAATTTTCAAGTAATCAAAACATAAAAACATGACCTTATATGAATTAAAGCATTCAAATCAATAGTTATTCACTACTGGATACAAGTGTAACAAGAACTTCAATTGGTTTCATTGAAACAGTACCAATTACATCAAAAAAGTTGAATGCCTAAAACACATACATGATGTGGGAATTTTTGTTCAATTTAAGAACATGAAATCTACTCTAAATATCCACTTCAACACACTCTCATGCTTCTAAAATCAAGTATATTAGTATGCCTAGACATCCCAAGAAATAATCTAAGAGAAAAGATGCTAGATGTGTTGAACTATGCATGGGAAATAACTCTTAACAAAATGGATCTAAAGAAGTAGCAAATTGGGAATCAAAGAGGAAGGTCCATGATCCAAGTTTCCTCTTCTCTTGGCTGTCATTACCAGAGAATAACAATCTTGGATCCATGATAAATGATCAAGAAAATAGGAGGAAGATTTTAAGGGAAAAAAGAAGAAGGATAAAGCAAAGGAAAGTGAAAGAATAGAAAAGCAAAGTGGTGAACAATGTACTAACCTAATCTTCTTGAAACCAAGGCAAGGAAAAAAAATCCATGGAAGAGATCTAGGGCTTGAGAAAACATGGAAAAAGGCATACCATCAAGTGGGAGGCATGGAAGGATGGAGAAGATGGGCTGCCCAAAGGAGGAAATGTTGAGGTGCTTTGGAGGGAAGAAGGGGTGGAGACGCCTCCTTCCATGGAGAGTGCATTCTCCCCATTCCCAATTGTTCTTTGTGTTTCATTTCTTCCTATTTTTCTATGTTTTGGGTACTTCATAACCTAGCTCATAGGTGATCCTAAGTGGAGAGAAAAGATAGGAAATCTAAGGGTTAGATGATGCACAGACCTAGGGCTTTAAAGAGAAAACAAGGGCTGCCTTTTTTGTTGTCTTAAGGTGGAGAGACTCCTCTTTGTTAGGGAGGACGTCTCTCCACTTCAAAAATCATGGAAGCCCCCCAAATTATGAAGGTAGGTGAAGTGATAAGGTAGGAAAGATATGGGAAGAGGAAAAGAAGGTGAGAGGAAAGTGGGGTGCAAGAAAGATTGGAAAGTGAGGAGAGATGGAGGTTTTTGATTGGTTAAGTAATTTCCTAAGGACTTGGGAATGGTTAAGTGGTTAGGAAAGGATAAGGTGGAAGAGTTATAGAATGGTAGGACTCTTGAATGAAAAGTCAAATTCATGGTGGTATTTGGTAATGAGGTGGAAAGTGATAAAAAGGTGGGAAAAAGTGAGAAAAACATCAAAATTGGAAGGCTCTCATCCTATTGGTCCATATACCAACTTATCGTAATAAGATTTCCATTAATTATCTTCAAAATATCCCTAAAATCTCATGGATAATCCTCTTGAATTTCATCCAGTCCTAGCTTTCCATTTAACTTCACTTAGTGGCTTTGATGGCTAACTTCGAGAGCTTCATTGATTAGTCTTCATGGATGACTTAGGAAGGCTTGAGTGGGTTGAATTCCTTAGCTTGTCACATTCTCTCATGGCTTATATGGCTAAGGTGGCTTCCTTGCAAAGTTGGTGTGAATGCATGACTTACTTCATGGGCCCACTTTGGCCACCTTTAGCTCCTGTGATTTTATCCATTGCTTGCCTTAAGATTATCTCGACTTTTGGATTGATGACTTAAGCCTTAACTCGATCTTTTGATCTTGATCTTCAATTCATACAAATTGATCTCAGTCGTCGGATCATCATCTCTCTTCCTACAAAAGATAAAAATTCTAATTAAATCCTAAAAAAATTATGATTAATCACATACTTAACTTGGATTAGCCTTTGGACCTATAAAATAATAAACTTTTGCTTCATTAGGTCAAAAATGAATGTGTTACAAATTTTGGTCTAAAATCCTAATTTACCCCTGTAAGTTGTAACATATGGGTAACTAATTGAGTGCTTTTTATGCAAAATTAGACACTTATTACACCCCCAACCATCATTTTGCTAGTCCAGAGCAAAATATGGAAAAAAAAAAATTTATTTTACAAAAACAAATACAAGGTGCCACTTTCGTAAGTACTCATAATTGCATTTAGTACATGCAACAAGCCCTTGAACCCCTAAGTTATCTCTCATGGACGAGTTAGGCTTTGTAAGAGTTTGCAAAATATACCCACAAAATTCATAAATTTTTTTGTGAAAGTCCTTTATTCATCTAAGAAAATTTTCTCTTATTCAACTTATATTAAATACTTAACTTTAGCTTGCTAATAAAAATGAACAAAAAGGTTTAAAATTCTACCCTTACGCTTAAGATATCCCATTATTTCATTACATGTCAAAAAATGAGTGTGTGTCATAGTTGATATATAATTATAGTCTTCAAGTCAAATATAACCTAAACTACCATCCAAATGTATACTTTAGCTTCAATTCTTGCAGGATATACTTGTCACTCAGAAAAGTGTTAATCTCTTGTTAATATGTGAGTAAAATGTTGTTCATCATGTCGAAAAGTCTCACATATTTCATACAAAAGAACAATAACTTAGAAAGATTGATAGTAATGGTCTCATGAAAACACATCAACTACTAAGAAGGTTACACTCTACCAAATTTCCTATTTATTTATAACCATATCAAAGTCATATTTCTTCTAAGAACAAGTTAGGACTTCTATCAGAACAAAACGTAGGCTTATGTAGGAGTTACTAAAAGAATGTGTACAAAGATAAACAATGGTTGTGTTGGAAATATGTAAAGGTCTTCTATTAGTGTATTCATAACTATTTCATTTTTTCCTCGCAAGAGTGAACATTCTTCTTTTTCATTGTCTATCCTTTTCTTTTCTTTTTCACTTGAGTTTATGTATTTCCTTTTTGAAATTTTTCTTATTTTTCACCTTTTTAATGTTTATATCTTGAATTGTATTGTTCATACTTTTTCTCAAGATGTTCCTCAATCTTCTCTTCATATTTCCAAAACAAATGGGTAATGGATATATATTAGATGTTCAATATAGGTAAGGTTGTTTGGCTAACAAAGAAAGGTTGATATTTTAAAAGGCTCACGGGTCCAACTAACAGCAAATAATATAAGGAAGGCTAAAGGCTCTGGATTTTACGAGGGATGACCTCTATCATTTCCTAGGTTTCATATGACTTGAGAATGATCACAAACTTAAGAGGTATATGGTATAATTTTTTATGATTTCTTAATAGTTGACCAAGTCAAAGAATAATGAGACCAACCAAGAAACAATGTTTGCTAAAGAAAATTTTGAATTAATGTATAGCTCTCAAGAAAGGAAGAATGGCTCAAAACTCACTCGGGTTATAAGTCTCCACAAATATTCTTCAGGATCTCTATGTTATATTTTCCTCTTCAACTTAAACTATATCTCACTATTTTGTGCAATTAATGTTCCGAGTTTAATTTTTTGTGAGACACTTTAGAAAAAGAATACAATAGTGAACTAATTGTATACAAGTCTATTAAAAAGCTAAAGTTCAAAAGTTTAGCTAAATGTTCAAAAGATTTAAACTCTCATCATAAAAGAGAGAATGACCAAATAGCTAACAAACAATAGTAGCCAAATCCAAGAAAGAAGAGAGAAATACAGTAACAATCAAAGCAAGATAATAGTCCAAGATATAAACCATCCAAGAAGTGGTGATCAGATGTGTTACTCCCTTATTTCCTCTTACAAATCATGTTACATGGTTCTTTGGAATAAAATCTTGTGTAGTAGGTTCTTTCAAGAAAATTGTGAAGCAATAGCTTGAAGACAAAACTAAATGTCCCATTCCTACTCTCTTAAAGATGTTTAAATAGTAGCTACTTGCTTCTTTTTTGATTTCATACTGTGCTACTTAAAGAATCCAAAAACTAGCACATCATTCATATATAAATGATACCCCAAACCAATTAGGAAACCTATTACATCATTCAAGCACATCACTTTCCAATAGAAACTTTCCTTAACAAATTGGGAAACCACTTACGTACTACTCAAGAGTTCAACACATCTCTTTCTCATATTGTTTACCAATTAGAAACCAACCTTATCAAAATAGAAACCAACTACCTAAAAGTCTCTTCCAATTAGTTGCTTGATAAACAAAATGCTCCCCTATTTTATGTTTTCCTATATAATAGGAAACTAGCCAAAAATGTTGTATCCCATCCTCTTACTTTTCAAAACTTCAAAATCACTTGAAACCTAGCTCGTAGCAGCATTTGTTGACTTCCTAATTCAATTCCATGGAAAACCATTGTTTGAAATTCTTAGGAACTTCCAAAAAAGCCACCATCTTTGACTAGCTTCCCATGCAAAAAACATGTTAAATGACATTCCAAAACCATTGAAGCAAGTGGTTGCTTACTATCCTAACATATTGGGATCAAATTTCAAACCACTTACAGCCATTTAATTTGCAAAACTTGAAAAACATTTTGAAACTAGTGTACCTTTAGTATTACTTGCAAGCGCACGAATCAATGTAGTAATTTGCAGCCAAGAGAGGCTGATCCCACAGTGAATCTCATGGTTTTTCAAGTAATTGGATCATATTCACTTTGCTTATCTTAACCAAAGAAAGATGGTTTTGATTAAATTAGGAATTTAAACAACATGGAATGGGAAACATGCATAAAATTAGAAAAATGAACTAAAAGAAACTTAAAAAAAAAAAAAAAAGATTTTCAATGGAATTTAGAAACTTTCCTAACTAACATGCATTCAATAAAAGAAACTAATGCAAAACTAGAATGAATGAATCTAGAAAACTTGCTAAAAATGAACTTTGTCCTTAGTTGTCACTATCGGAGAAGAAATGACTTGGATCATGAATAAATAGGTAAGAAAAACTAGAGATGTGAAGTAAATAATACTAGCTACGTTCTATGTGCATGGAAGTAAAACAAAGAACCAAAGAAGTAAGCAACAAAGCAAGGCAATTAATGTAAGGAACAAAGTACCAACTTGGAATTGAAGTGCAAAAGCAAAGGAAAGACTTGAAGAATTCAAGGAAAAGCAGCCAAAAGAAAGCCAAATTCCAAAGCTCCATAGATCCCCAACATAATGTGTCTCTTTTAAGGAGTTTAGAATAGCTCCTCTACTTGGAAGAAAACAAGGAATTCATAAAGCTTTATAGATGGCTGAGTTTCTAACTGAATGAGGCTTATTCTAACAAAGAAAAATGGATCTAGATCTAGGGTTTTAGTGTGGAAAGTTATGGGGAGAGTGAGTGGAGGAATCAGGTAAGCATGATGATAGCATGTTAAGGTAAGGTAATTGCCATGTATTTAGAAAGGGGGCAGGTGTTACCTTTTTAGGAAGGTGGTATGGAGCTCCTTCCCTTTTAATTGCATGGTATTTGGTTGTTGGAAAAGAGAGAAATGGAAAGGAAAAAATTAGGAAATATAAAAAATCACCTATGGTTTGAGGTGTTTTAAGTATGAGCTAGATCTAGAGGTTTCCCAATTAGGAAACCCCCTAAGCTGACAACCAAGCAAGGGGGGAGGTGCCTCCCGCCCTTAAGTAAAAATCATGGAACCCTAGATTGGGTGGAGGAAAAGATGTAAAAATGGACATGGAAAGTGAGGTTTTCTCCCTTGATTGTTTCACCTATGTATGATCATCTTACCAATTGCAATTTTCCCTCAAAATCTTCCAATTATCCTTTCAAAATCACATTTTTAACCTACGATAATTGCTTGAATTGATCATCCAATCATGTGACTCCATGTGGCATGACTCTCATGTGACTTCATGGTGCACTTTGATGGCTCATTCCTTACATGCTTGGGTGGCTAACTCCTTTAGCTTCAAAGCTTGAATGGCTTGGCTTCTTTAGGTTTCCTTGTTAAACTAGGAAACTTCATGCATGGATCCAATTCTCATGCAAAGCGGATTGAAATGTATGGCTTTTTTGCATGGACCATTTTAGTCACCTTTGATGCTTCTTGTTTCCTTCTTGCTTGCTTGAAGATGATCTTGAACCTTGATTGAGCTTTTAAATCTAGGTCTTTGGCCCTCTTTTAATCTTGATCTTCAATTATTATCTTACTTGATCTCGACCGTTAGATCATCTTCTCAACAACTACAAAAGATAAAAAATTCCTAATTAAATCCTAAAAAATTATGATTATTTACATACTTACACTGGACTAGCTCCTAACCCACAGAATATCAAACTTTTGCATTAATAGGTCAAAAATACATGTGTTACAAATTTTCATAAAAATCATAAAATAACACTATAATTTATAATACATGGGCTACTAATTGGGTACTTTTTATAGAAAGTTGAACACTTGTCGCACCACCAATCAGCATTTTGCTAGTCCTTAGCAAAAGATGTGAAAATTTATGAAAAAATGGTTATTGTTTTCGTAGCTACTCACAATTACATTTAACATATGCAACAAGCCCTTAAATCCCTAGGTCAAACTGAGTGGACAAATTAAACATTGTAAGGGTTTGCAATAAATATGCCCACAAAATTTCATAAAGCTAAGTCCTTTATTTTATCTCAGAAATTTATCGTCCATTATCACTCTACTAGCTTAAACAACTTAGTAAAGATGAATGAAAAATTCTACAAGTTCTCCACATACCAAAGCCATTTTATTATAATTATATCTCTAAGTGCAGTGTGTGTATAGGCTACATAAGTTAGGACTTTAAAATAGGTATGCTTATTCTCCATTTGAATATTGTTTTGACCTCAAATTCCCACTAGTATACACTCAGAAATAAAGCTCTTAGAGAAAAGGTCCAAACAAAATTCATTCACTATGTGACTAAATCCAACAAAACTAGTGGCTCACATAATATAATAAGCACTAATGATATAAAGAATATGATCCCTTAGAATGGATTCCATTACCAAGATCAATAGGGGTAATTCATCTTATTTCCTTCCTATTTACATTCTCATCAAGGCTATTTTCTACTTTAAGATCAATAGGTCTTTAGATGGGACAAAATATAAGCTACGATAGGTTCTTAAAAAAAGGGTATAAGGATTCAAAGTTTCAAATCTAAGTAGAGGTTTACTATTGAATCTTGGACAATTTTACTTTTGTTTTGTACTGAAGTGAATATCTTTTCTACTTTTCTTACTCTTCATTTTTCTTTTTCTTAATATTTTTTTCTAACTTCTTTTTCCTTTAGGAAAATTTTTCCTTTTCCCTACTTTGATATTCTTCACTTCTTAGACTTTTGTCCCTTTTCTACTGCTTCTATCATCTCTACTCATTTTTGAAATGTAAGTAATAGATAATTAACTTACTAGGTTTTCTTTGGGTTAGGGTAAATTGGGTTTTAAGAAAGAAGAGCTTTTCAAAAAGGCCAAAAGGTCTAACTAGTGGTATAATATAGCGGGTAGGTTTTATATCTCTGGGCTTAAGCAAGTATGGCCTCTATCATTTCCTACATTTCTTAAAGAATATTGATTTAATAAATATTTAGGAAAGAAAGTTAGTACTCCTTTTAATTCATGGCCTTTTTACCAAAACAAATATACTAGGATCTTTCAAAGTGATGTATGCTGAAAAGAAAATATGCAATTATTTATAACCCTAAGAAAATGATAGTCTTTAATACTCACTTGGGTATATAGGTCTGCAGTAATTTTCCTCAAGGTCTCTAAGTCATACCATCTACTAATTTAGACTATGCATTGTGTGTAAGTGTGTTTTGAGATTTAACTTTCATAAAATACTTTAGAACATAAATAAAATGCAGAGTTAAACATATGCATTTCTATTAAGAAGTTAAGATAAGAGAAATACTAAGATTCTAAAAATCCAATTCTCATCATAGTAAAAGAACTTTGAACTTAGAAGTTGAAAAACTTTCAAACTTTTTCTTTTTTCAAAATACAAGAAAACTTAGAAATCTCATGCGTATATACAACCGCCCAACCTGAGGTAAACATGTCCCCAATATTTTGAATTAATGATCCTAAATGATTAATACATAATGTAGAATGATGAGACTCTCTAAAATCCTTTGGGTTGCCTCCTAGTGAGCACTAAGTTTAATGTCTTCAGCTAGACATACTATATAATGATAATGATAAATGCAACTCATGTGATGTATGTAGGTGTTATAGGACATGCTAAGGTGGGTCATGATATATTGGTTCCTCAAGTAATAATTGTTCCACTTTAGGGTTGATCAACTCTAGATAGGGTTTCCAACTATGCCCATTGACTTTGTAGATCTCACCATCCTTTTCTATCTCGATGGCCCCATGAGAATATACAGTACCTACTATGTAGGGTTCAATCCAGCAAGATCTAAGTTTTCTTAGAAATAGATGCAATCTAAAATTATATAAAAGGACTTTTTGTCCTAAGGTGAAGGACTTTCTTATAAGATATGGGTATCATATTGTTCTTCATTCCATCTTTGTATAGCTTTGTAAACTCATATGTATCTTATCCTACCTCATCCAACTCATTAAGTTGGAGTTTTTTGTGGGATCCAGTAGTATCTAAGTCAAAATTGAGCTTTTTAATGGCCCAACATGCTTTATGTTCTAATTCTACTGGTAAGTGACAGGCCTTTCCATAGACAAGATGGTAGGGTGACATGCCTATAAGAGTCTTAAATGCATCATGATAGGCCCTTAAAGTATAACTAAGTCTTAGAGACTAGTCTTTCCTATTTGGATTAACTACCTTTTCCAAAATTTGCTTTATTTCCCTACTAGGCACCTCTACATGTCCACTAGTCTGAGGCTGACAAGGGGTAGCAGTTCTATGATTAATACCATATTTCTTCATTAGATTCTCAAATACCTTATTACAAAAGTGTTTACCCTCATCACTAATTAAGGCTCTAAGTGTACCAAAGCATGCAAATATATTTTCCTTTAAAAACTTAACCACCACCCTATGGTAACCGGTAGTAAGAAGCTATCTCTTTCAAAAGTGATTTATTTGATAAGACCAACCCGTAGTCTTCTTTGGGTGCTTCCGATAATGCATTTTCTAAATTAATAAACGAACTCGTATAAGAAATATAAAGTAAGACTAAATAAAACAAGTGATTTCATCTTGGACTAGCAATCTAAAGCCTTAGCTTATTTAGTATGAGAAATGGCTGAAAAGGAACTAACCTAAAACTCTATGTAAGCTTGAGTTCTCTGCGGGGTAGAGAGCTAAGAAAGAGAAAGCCTTATCGCTATACGAAATGAAGCAGCGGTTAGCACTCTAAGATCAACCGCTTGGAGCCCTATGGAGTAAGGGAAGCCTTTCTTTATCAATCACTTAACTTAATAAGTTAAGTTGATTCTGATTCATGTGGTCGTTCCCCAATGATCAGGAGGTTTCCTTTCCCTGACACAATGATCTACTCCAGCCAGATGGAACGGCGTAGTTCTTTAACAAGAAAGAGTGAACTTCGAGGATACCTATCTAGAAGTTTTCACACCTCAACAATGTATAATGGACACATCAAAGATTGGATATTGGTCTTGCTAGTACTAAACAAAACATGCAAGATATCATTTTTCAAAAATTGGTACAAGGTGCCACTTTCCTAAGTACTCACAATTGCATTTAGCACATGCAACAAGCTCTTAAGCCCCTAGGTTACCTCTAGTAGACGAGTTAGACATCATGATTGTTTGTAGTGAATATAGCCACAAAAATTCTTAAGGTTGAATCCCCTATTTCATCTTAGAAAATCCTCATTCATTAACACTCAACTAGTTTTTCACAACTTAATGGAGAAGATTGACCATTTCACAAATCATAAACATACTAAAGACATTTTATTCTGGTTATTTCTTGGAGTGCATGTGTGTGTGCAACCATATAAGTCATGACTTCTAGCTGGATATGCTTAAATTCTATTGCATGTGTGTGTACAACCATATAAGTGATGACTTCTAACTGAATATGCTTAAATTCTATTAGAAATGTCCTAACCTCAAATCCTCACAAGTACACGCTCGTAAATGAAACTCTCAGATAAGGGTTTAAACATATTTCTCGCATTATGTAACCAAATTCACCAAAGCTAATGATTCACGTAAATTTTGAAGTGCTAAAGAGACAAAAGAAAGCGATCCTTAAGAGTGGATGTCATTACTAAGAATAGGAGGGGCATTTTACCTTAATTCCTTCTTTTCATCTCCTCTT
This sequence comes from Warburgia ugandensis, assembly GCA_035236585.1. Lineage (NCBI taxonomy): Eukaryota > Viridiplantae > Streptophyta > Magnoliopsida > Canellales > Canellaceae > Warburgia > Warburgia ugandensis. The sequence goes on from CP141138.1 coordinate 41,248,484, forward strand.
TAAAGTTATGTTTCACCTAATATCCACAGTCTTTAACTAGGATGAAACATAAGCTTGGGTGGGGTTCTAAAAAGAAGGGTATAAGGATTTCAAAGGTTCTAATTTGAGTAGTGGTATTCAATGAATATCTATTAAGACACTTTTTGGTTTTGTTGAAGTGAATTTCCTTTGAATTCTTATCTTTCACGTTTTCTCTTCTTTTTTTTTATACTTCTTTCTTTTCACTTTTCTTTTTTCTTTTGGATTCTTTGGAAGAAAGACTGCTAACTTTCTCACTTCTTTGACTTTTTGTCCTCTTTTGAACTTTTCTACTAACTCTAATCTATTTTGAAAATGGGCATTAGTTATTTATTTTACTAGTTTTTTTAGGTTAAGATGAGTGAGGTTAAGAAAGAAAGGCTTAATAATAGGCTCAAAAGAGCTAACTAGTGGTTTGGAATACACTGAGTAAGTTTTATATCTCTAGGCTAAGCAAGGATGGCATGTATCATTTTCTAGGTTTCCTAAATCCTATCAGATTCAATAAATTTTGTTGAAAATAAAGCTATTACTCCTACTTCTTCTTAATAGTTAACTAAAACAAGGATAATAGGATCACATTAAGTTATGTATGATGAAGAAATTGTAAAATTACTTATAACTCTCTTAAAAGAAGATAGTCTCTAAACTCACCGGGTTATAGGTGTTCACAGATTTTCCTCAAGGTCTCTAAGTCATACCTCTCTATTAATCTAATTCCCTATCTTAAGTTCTGCTAATTTCTTCACTTTTGATATCCAAACTTTGATCAACCTCCATCAATATATTCAACATGTCCAAGATTAATGATTTGATGGAGGAATTTGTCAGATTCTTCATATTTTCGGAGATCTACTCTAATTAAGGAAATTTAGGCTTAATGGCTTAGATTTGTTTTCAGAACCTAAATTGAAAATCAGGAATAGAAATTACACAGGAAACTATCCTAAAAACAAGTTCTAAAAGTTAATTAAAATTCTGAATTAAAATAGACAAGAAATAAGAATTTTCCCGCGGTTAAACTAGAACCCTTGATTTGGTTATAACTACAGAATGACACAGAACGTGAATAACTAAAACTGGAATAACATAAAATGTGAATAGTTATAGTAATAGGATAGGAAATGTAATTTGTGATATTCTTCCAAGGGAAAAATTGGAATTTTTTTGAAACTTCCCAAAAACTCCCGTAAAACAAAGTTTGCCAAAGAAAGCCAGGGAAGACAATGCTTGATCGAGGACTTGTGCCTGGCTGTGCTGGAGAATAGATTGAGTGTCGCACAATCGGACGGCACCTGGGCATCGCATGGTCCTGGTACATGGATGAGATCTGGGTTGTCGTCTGGTTCTAGAATTGCCTGGGCCAATGGAGAGATGGGCGTCACACTTTCGGCTGAAGAACGCAGACCCACCTAATCCAGGTGCTCCAGGCATTGCCGTAGCTGGTGATCTAGGCTTCTTGATTGTGATAAGCAAGGAAGCCTAGGACATTGCTTGGCTATGTTGGAAAGATGGTCGTCACACAACTAGACATCGCCTAGGCGTTGTTTTTTTGTTTTTCAATCTGGGCATATGGCCGGGGGGGAAGGAGGTACGATGGATGTAGGGCTAAGGATGAAGGGAAGAGAACGATAAAGGAGAGGGGTACGGTGGTGTGATGGAGGGTGGGGTGACTAGTAGACAGGGAAGATAGGGCTTGTGCAGTGGAAGCAAAGCTAATGGTGCTGGAAGAGATGGGGCAGTGGCATTGCGAGGTGGTGCATAAAAAAAAAAAAAAGAAGGGATGAGAACATGAGAGAGATAGTAAAGGTAGGAAAGGTGGTGCCTAAAAGGAAAACAAAAGAAACAGCAAAACAAACTCAAAAACTCTCCAAACTCCTTTCACTCCCTACAGTTCCCCCTCTTTATAAGGTCTTCCCTTCCTAATTTTCCTCCTTTCCTTTAAGGGTTAGTTTCCTATTAGGAAACTTCCTCCTCTTCCACATTAGGACTCCTCTTCTATTAAGAAACCTTCTTCCTTTAGGAGCCCTTCATCCCTTGCCTTAAGAAACCTTCTAAGCCATCCAACCTGTCTTTAATTGATCTACAAGACCAAATACTAGATTAGAGTAATCTAAACCATACATTAAGCATCCACTTAGCTCAATTGATCATCTTACTGCTAATTTTGATGTTTTATGATTGGATGGTCAATTTAAGCTAATTTTTATATTTTATCCAAAAATTATCAAATGAATGAGTTAGATGGTCTAATTAAATGCTAAACTAGGGGTCTTTTAGCCAAAATTAAATACTTAACATGTACCTATGCATGCATATGGCTAGACTGATCCATTTATCTCCTATCATTGACCTTATAGTAGTTTTATGTTCCTTAAGAACATCTAAAAGCTTACCCTCCTATTCACTATCTAAATCTAATGCTAGTATCATAGGTAAGGTTTCATCTAGGCCTATGTATGAATATTTAAAGTTGTCAGGCAAGGGTTTTAGGTCCAGAGATAATTATTGCTCTATCAAGGGTATGGGGCTAGATTTAAGAGGTGGGAGTGGTTCCACATAAGGACCCCACTTGGAGGTATCTATGATTGGAGCAACCTCTAAAATGTTGTTTATTCCTTAATAGACTTGTCTATATCAAATTCTCCATTAAATTGACATTACAAGAATCATCGAGGTCTAAATGTTGTTGATTGGCATTAAAGAAATTTAACTTAACTTTCATGTTGCCAAATGACAATTTTATTACACCATTCCTATAGTTAATAATGGCGTTGGACGTTGCCAAGAATGTACATCCAAGGATGACCATGATCTGATTGCCAAGATCAAATACAGGCTAGATGTCCAGTACAATGAAATCAACTGGGTAATAAAACTGGTCTACCTGTATCAATACATCTTCAACCAAACCATGGGATATCTTGATAGATCTATTGCCTAATTGCAGCATGGTAGTGGTTCATTTTAACTCACTGAGTCTTAGTTGCTCAGAGGTAGAGTATGGAAACAAGTTAACACTTACCCCTTAATTAGGTAATGCCCTATCTATGACATGATCTTCATTAATGCAGAAAATGGTAGGACACCTTGGGTCTCTAAACTTTCATGGGATCTTTTGTTGAATTAAAGAGCTTACCTGCTCAGTGAGGAAAGCTTTTTTTTGTACATTTAGCTTTCTGTTTCTTGTACAAAGATCTTTTAAGAACTTAGCATAGCCAAGTATGTCTTTAATTGCATTGAGAAATGGAATATTGATTTGGACATGTTCAAATACATCCATAAGCTCATTGAAATTTGTTCCCTTCCTAGCTTTGTTCAGTATCTGAGCTAATGGGCCTTTAGGCACATAGGGTAGGGTGCCTTCACTATAAGTTCTACAAGGGTTTTCTGTCTTTTCATTGTCTCTTTTTGTTTTAGTTGTCTCTTTCTCCTCTATAGTTTCCTTAGCCTGCACTACTTTGTTATCAATCTGATGACCAGTTCTAAGGGTGTTTATAGACTTGGCATGCTCATTGGGGTTTTGATTTTTAGAACTTGACCCAATCTCAAATTGACGCTTAAGGTCAAAGATGGGTTGACTAGGGAACTAACCCTTTGCTCTATTTTACAGTTCAGTTGATAATCGGCTCACATGCATCTCTAGCTTGGCTATAGCTTGAGAATTGATATTTTGGAATTGGTTCAAAGACATTTTTATTTGTTCACTTTGTTTTTCAAACATACTTAGAACCCTATCCTCTAAAGATCATTTCTTTGGTTGCTAAGATTGTTGAAAGCTAGGTGGTTGCTGAGGAACTATAGCTCTAGGAGGATAGTTTTGGGCAAGGGGTTCACAAATGGCCCCCCTTAGTAATTATTCTTTGGCTAAGAAAAGTTGGGATGCCTAGCTCATCTAAGGTTGTAGGTCTTAGAATACAGGTTGTTGCTAGATTGGCGATATGCATTCAATGCATTCACTTGGTCAAGAAGATAATCATTCAACACTTTATTTGATGGACAAGACATGCGGATGTGGGCTCTGCTAGAACATCTAGCATAAACCACTTGTGGAGGTTTAAGGGATGTGGAAGCCATAAAGGATTAAAACATAGTTTCAAGCTTGTCTCCTCTACCATTGTACTTGTCCATTCTTATTAGTACAGAGTTGAGTTTTTGATATAGATCAGTATGCACTCCTATCTCATAGAGACCCCCTTTGTTGGTGGGCTGGTTGCTTCTCTCTCTTCTATTTGAATAATCCCTTGCTAGGAATTATCTACTAGAGTATGAAAGAACTCCCATCCCTCAATCTCATCCTTTAGCATGAGGGCCCCTCCACTTGTTGCATCTACCATTTGTCTACTTTGAGGCATCAATTTCTCATAAACTATCCCACACTAATTGCCCTAATCTAAATGCTGACTCTAACTCTACGTGATGGGCAATCAAATCTTAGTATTCACTAATCAAGCAGTGTTTTGATTGTCTTTACTTATTGCATAAGTGGTAACTTCTTAGACTTAAATCTAGACTACTCCTCCTTTTGTCCAGGGTTGATGCCTGCTTACTAGTTAGGTTACGCTCAAAAGTGATTAATACAATCCTCATGTTAGGGGGCGTGTAAACCTCAACTAACAGCAATGGAAGGCGTGAAAAAATCACTTGGATTTTAAGACACCCACTATAACCACAGTGCTCAAAAGACATTGGAGTGACAATAAATGGCTTCCTTCTAAAAGGGTCGTATGAGCTTGATACCCTCAGTCTCTTTCTACTTGATTTTAAATTTAAATTCAAGGGTTGGGATCATGGAATACAAGGATATTGATTGATTCTCAAGTAGTCCAAGAAGCTAGTGATGAAATCCAGTCCTTATCTTATAAGGGTTCCTATGGGGCCCTTACTATCCTTAATTCCATTCCACCTTAAAGCTATAAACATGCAATGCAATACAAAGGCAAACTAATGGCCACCTATATGCCACTCAACAAAGGGTTGGGCACCTTAACAGACCAGGCACTATAACCATGCAACCTATGCTTTGGTTATAGTCGAGCATAGGCTAACCTATGTTAAATAGGTGTACAACTAATACAACAATCATAAGTAAAGATGCAGCAATTATCAACGAATGGTCCTAATCTATATGAATTATACTAACATCCAAATGCAAATTATCCTAAAAATTAAAATTTGAGTGAGAGATTCTCACAGTGAGGGTCCAATGATGATTAAGTGTGGGCCATCATATCCCACACTTATCCTATATAATTGCAACCCATTTTAAATTGAATAATAAAGAAATTTAAATTATAAAAGGGCATCACTACAATTTTTCTCAAAACTTAATCTAGGAAAGCAATAAAGCCTAATCTAAGATGATGAAGTTGTGGCCCAAGAGTCAAAGAAATATGGTCAATATGAGGAAAATAGCAAATATATGCACAAAATAATAATAATAAATAAAATAAAAAAAACCCTAATCTAATGCATCCTAAACCTAGACTAGAGAAAAATAACCTAGAGTATGAAACACTACACAAAATATTGCAACTCCCTAGCAACAACGCAAAAACTTATTGTTGTTTTAATTAAAACTCACAAGTGCACAAATCATTTGCAATATAGTATGCTAGAGAGGTTGATCCCATGCAAAGTTGAACTAATGTGATGCTAGTGGTCTCTACTTATTTAACCTATCTAGATTCAAGTGATTTTTAACCTAAACTAAGAATGGAAACTAAAACATGAAACTTGGAAACTATGCAAAAACAAGAAACATGCTAAATTGAAAACTTCTCTAAGATATACACTTTCAAAAATTAAATTTTCCTAAATTGAAGACTTTCTAATTTGATGACTTTCCTAAAATAAAAACTATCCTAATGTGAAAACTTTCCTTAAGTGAAGATTTAACACCTTTCTTGAGCTACCTTTCCTAAGCATGAAATTAATCAGCTAGTCTATAGAAAACATGCTTTAACACATACTTTCTTAATAATGCAAGTGTCTAAGGAAGGCAATGGAAATCAAGAGGATGATTTTTAACAACTAACAACTAACTAAACAAGATCAACTTAATTACTTTTTCCTACTTGAATGAATGCCACAACTTGGAATCTATTCACTCACCAAATCAATCAAACCTATTCTTAATATCCCATCAACATGAAGAAAATAATTAAGAAGAATCATGGTCAATAATCAAGTAAAAAACATTCCATTAAACATTAAAAGTTTATGGCATACAAAGGATTACATGGAAGATTGGTGTCCACTTTTGAATGAAACACACCACTATTCGATCTAACTTGAATACAAAAAAAAAAAATACTAAAAAAGATTCCTCCTCCAAAAATGCTTGATATTCAAAGGAAATCTTATGCCATATAAGCAAAGATCAATGAAAACTAATGAAAAACAAAGAAGGAATTTAAAAGAATCTAAAAGATAACTCAAAAACTATGAAAGGAAAAGAGAACACTAGATTCAAGATGATTTCCCTTGGCTATCACTCCAAGGGAAAACCAGCCTTGAATCTTAGTTTCTAAGGCAAGGAAAAACAAAAGCGGATAAGGCAAAAATTAGCATGGAAAAAACTACAGAAAACAAGAAAGGAAGCAAGAGAAACTAACCTTGAAAGCTGAAGCAAACACTCCCAAAACTAGGTGTGGAATACTTCTAAAGAATGTCACACACCTTTAGGAAGATAGCAGCACCCAAGGAATCCACCAAAACAAAGGACAAAAGAGATGAGAATGGAGAAGTAGGAAGAGGATGTCTCCTTCCAAGGGGGGAGGCATCTTCTTTCCTAAGTGAAAAGGTATCCCTCTCTTAGATTTTTTGTGAAGTTTTATACTTTTTCTCCTATTTTCTCGAGGGTGCCCTAATATTAAGGTATGGTGAGGATGAAATCAAGCCATTTTGGGTGGTTAAGATGAGTGGGAGACTAAGGTTTCAAGGGAGGAAAGCGGAAAAAGCTGGCTGCACTCTTTTGGAGTTGAGTAGGTGGGAGACACCTACTTTTTAGGAAGGGGCGTCCCGTCCCCTCCAAAATCGTTTAACCTAAGCAAGTTAGGAGGGAATGAGATAAGAGAGAGGGATAGAATGAGGTAGAGAATTGTGGTTGGTTGGGATAGGAGTTCGGAAAGAAGGTGAGAGGAAAGTGAGGTGTAGGAAAAACATAGAAAATAATCTTCAAAATATCCATTGAAACCTCATAGATAATTCTCTTGAATTTCATCCAATCCTAGCCTTCCATTTAGCATAGCTTGATGGCTCACTTTGAAGGCTCCATTGGCTAGGCTTCATGGCTGGATTTGGAAACTTTCTTGGCTTGATTCTTAGCTACATCCCTTATCTTGAGAGGCTTGAAGGGTTTGGCTTGAATTCCTTATCTTGCCAACTTCTCGCATGGCTTATATGGCTAAGGTGGCTTAAGTGGCTTCCACGCAAAGGTGGTGGGAATGCATGGAATACTTCATGGGCCCATTTTGGCCATCTTTAGCTCTTTTAATTGCATCCATTACTGGTCAACAAAATGACCTTGGCCTTTGGTTTCATGTTGAAGTGATGATTTTAGAGCTTTGACTCAATCTTTTGATCTTGATCTTCAATTTCATCCCAATCTATCTTGATTGTTAGATCATCATCTTACTCCCTACAAAAAGTGAAAAATCCTAATTAAATCCTAGAAAAATATGATTAATTACATAATTACCTTGTATTAGCTTCTAAATGTACAAAATATCAAAATTTGTTTCATTAGGTCAAACATGCATGTGTTACAAATTTTTGGTCTAAAAACCCTAATTACCCCTATATGTTGTAACCCATACGTAACTAATTGGGTTGTTTTATGCAAAAGTAAATACTTATCAACACCATATTTCTTCATTATATTCTCAAATACCTTATTAAAAATGTGTTTCCCCCATCACTAATTATTGCCCTAAGTGTACCAAAGCAAGCAAATATATTTTCCTTTAAAAACTTAGCCACCACTATGTGGTCAGTGGCCTTGCAAGGAATAGCTTACACCTATATGGACACATAGTCTACTCCCACAAGGATGTACAAATGACCAAAAGAGTTAGGAAAATCTCCCATCAAATCAATGCCACAAACATTGAAAGGTTCTGTGATAAGAATGGGAGTTAAGGGCATCATATTTCTTTTTCCTATGCTCACTAATTGCTGACATCTAGCACATGCTATGCAGTAAGCATGTGAGTCCCTAGAAATGATAGGTAATAAAAACCACATCTCACATACATGGTCATGATAAAGGGAAATGATCTTATGATGTTCATTATCAGGCATGCATCTCTTAATGACTTGATTAGGACAGTACTTGAACAAGTAGGGATCATCCCATGTAAAGTGCTTATCCTTAGCAATAAATCTTTTCCTATCTTGTTTAGACTAGCGACTATGCATTTAACCTGTGATAAGATAATTAACTATACCAGCACACCAAGGCAAATGGAAAATGTGCAATAATTGTTCATTTGAAAATTATTCTATTATAGGTACATTTCCACTAGTAGACTCCACAATTAGCCTAGACAAGTGGTCTGCTACAACATTTTCAGAACCTTTCTCATCTCAAACTTCTAATTCATACTCCTATAGCAATAAGATACTTCAGATTAGGCTAGGTTTAGCATCCTTTTTAGAAAGAAGGTATTTTAATGCTGCGTGCTCCAAATAGGCAATGATCGTAGATCTTAACAAGTAAGATCTAAACTTATCCAAAGCAAATACAATTGCCAACAACTCTTTTTCAATAGTGAAATAATTTATTTGGGCATCATTGAATGTCTTCCTAGTATAATATATCATGTCGAGAAGTTTTTCAATACAGTACCCCAACCCAGCCTCAATCACATAGTTTAAGACATCATACATTATTTTGAATGGTGCACTCCAATCTGATGGTTGAATTATAGGCATAGAAGTGAGTTTAGCCTTTAGGTTTTCAAATGTTGTCATACAATTTTCATTAAGGCCAAAAGTTGGCTCCTTTTTGACTAAATTACATAGGGCCTTAGCAATTTTACTAAAGTCCTTAATGAATTGTCTATAGAAACTAGCATGGTCTAAAAATAAGCAAATTTCCTTCATTGTCATTAGAGGAGGAAGTTTAATGATTAAATCCACTTTGGCTTTGTATACTGCTATGCCATTATGTGATGTGATGTGGCCTAAAACAATGCTAATTTAAATCATGAAATGACATTTTTTCCTATTTAACACTAAATTCTTTTCCTAACACCTAGTAAGGACAAGTTTTAAATGGTGCCGGCATTCATCAAATGAAAAACCAAACATTAAAAAACTCATCCATAAATACCTCTAGACAACTCTCCACCATATTAAAAAATATGCTAAACAAAAGTAGATGGGGCATTACAAAGTCCATAAGGCATACGACGGTAGGCGAATGTCCCAAAAGGGTAGGTAAAGGTAGTCTTCTTCTAGACATCTTGTGTTGCGGGGATTTGGTTATAGCTGGAGTACCCATAAAAAAAGTAGTAATAACTATGACTGGCTTAGCTTTCTAAGCGTTTGGTCTATGAATGGAAGAGGAAAGTGGTCTTTCTTCATGACCATAGTTTAGTTTGCAGTAATCTATACAAACTCTCCATCGAGTGGTCATTCGAGTTAACACTAACTCATTATACTCATTTTGGATTACCGTGACTCTAGACTTCTTGGGGACAACCTGAACTAGGTTGACTCAAGTGCTATCAATATGGGGACAACCTGAACTAGTCCACCTATATTGGAACATCCTCAACCATATTAAGTGAAATCTTTATTGATCTATCTGCTAACTATAAGGTGGTATTAGTTTACTTAAGCTCACTAAGCCCTAGTTGCTTATAGATAGAGAATAACAACAGGTTAGAACTGGCCCCCAAATTAAGTAGTGCCTTATCAATGATATAATTCCTAATAACCTAAGAGATGATAGGACAACTGAGATCTCTAAATTTAGGAGGGGTCTATTGTTGGATAAAAGAGCTCATATGCTTAATTAGGAAGGCTTTCTTTTGCATGTTAAGCTTATGCTTTTGTGTGTAAAGCGCTTTTAGAAATTTGGCATAAGGAGGAATGTCTTTACTTGCATTGAGTAATGGTATCTTGGTTGTGCTTGCACACATCCAATATCTCATGGAAATTGGTTCCTTTCTTAACCTTCTTTAGTAGCTGAGGAATGGGGTTTTAGGCATATAAGGTGCCTCCACTATAGGCTTAGAAGGAGTGAGAGATTTCTATCTTTTCTCTTTCTCCTATGTTTTAGCTAGTTCATTCTCCTCTAGTATTTCCTTAGTCTACCCAACTTTATTATTAACCTGGTAGCTTCTCCTAAAGGCAGTCGTAGACTTTGCTTGCTCATGGGGTCTTTGGGTATGTGAACTTGAACCTGATTCAAACTAGCCCTTAGGGTTTGGGATAGGCTGACTAGGAAACTGACCCTTTCCTATCTCATTCAAAGTAGCTGACAAATGGTCCATTTGCATTTCTCTTTTGGAAATAGCTAAGGAATTGATAGTTGATCTCTATCTACTCTCACTCTGGATATTGTGTAAGGCCTTATTAGTCTCTTCTTGTTTCTTAAGGAGTAACTCTATATTATCCTCCACTGATGGTTTCTTTGGTTATTGAGGAAGTTGAAAACCATGTGGCTACAAGGGAATTGAAGCTTTAGGAAAGGTTTGTGTAAGGGGGTTCATAGATGAAACTCCTTAGTAATTTTTCTTAGACCATGACAAGTCAGGATGTATAGCCCATCCTAGATTGTAGGTCTCAGAATATAGATTATTGCTAGGATTACCATATGCATTCAGAGCATTCACCTGCTCAAAAAGATGTTCAATGTATACACTATTGGATGGACAAGTTGGGGTTAAATGTGCTTGGCTGGAACAAACCTTTTATGGAGGTTTCATAGATGCTTAGATAGTCATGAAAGTTTGGAACATATTTTCAAGCTTGTCCACTCTCCACCCAAGGAGTTGAACTTATCCATTCTATTAATCACAGAGTCAAGCTTATGGGATATATCGGAGGTCACTCCTATTTCATACAAAGCCTCCTTTCTTTTGTGGCTAGGTATTTATTTCTCTCCTATTGGAATAGTCCCATTCCTAAGAATTGTCTACTAAATTTTGAAAATATTTGCAGGCCTCTATTTCATTTTTCAACATGAGGGCTCCTCCACTAGCTGCATCTACCATTTGCCTATTTTGATGTGTAAGTGCCTCATAGAAGTACTGAACTTGATGACATTTCTCAAAACAATTGTGGGGACACTTTGCAGCAATTCATTCCACCTTTCCCAACATTCATAATATTCCTCGTCGTCTTTTTACTGAAAATTAATGATCTCCCTAGGAAGACCACTAGTCTTATGGATGGGGAAGAACTTGCTTAGGAAATTTTTAGACAACTAATCCCATGTGGCAATTGAACCAACCTCTAAAGAATTCAGCGATGTTCTGGCCTTGCCTTTTAATGAGAAGGGAAATGACCTAAGTTGAATAAAATCATCTCAAACATTTCACAATTTAATGTAGCACAAATATTAAGGAATTCCTTGATATGTAGGTATGGATCCTCTCCCTCACAATGGTAAACTGTCGAGAGTAACTATATAACTCTACGTATAAGTTCAAAGTGGTCTGGATTTGTGGGTAGCAACATGATGCATGATGGAGTATTTAATTGGAGTGGTGCATAGAAATCTCTTATGGCCATATGCTCAACTTCCGCTGGTGGGTCTACCATGAGGTTAGGAATTTGATTTCTTACCCCTTGCCTATGGGTATGTTCAATGTTAGGATCAAATTGCACTAATCATATGTTCTGAGATCGATAAGCTTGCATGCACTACAATAAAAACTTATCTAAATGATGCAACCTAACTCTACATATGACTCCCAACAAATGATGTGCAAACAAACAAACCCTAATGTTCTACTAAAGAGCTTATTTGATATTCTTTATTACTCTATAACGTGGTAGCTTTTAGACCTAGATCTTTACAGTTCCTCCTTTTATCCAAGCTCAACTGTTAATTACTAGTTAGGTTCTACTATAAAGGGACTGATACAATTCTCATGGAAGGAGGCATTTAGACCTCAATAATCATCATCGAAAGACATGGAAAAATCACTTAGATTTTTTATACCCACTATAACCATGATGCTCAGAAGCCATTGGAGTGGCAATAGATCACCTCTTTCTAAAAAGGTCCTACAAGCTCGAAACCCTAAGTTTCTTGCTACCTGATTTTCAATTAAGCTTTAAGGGATGGGATCGTGAACATACAAGGAATTGATTTGATTAAACTATCTAACCTAGCCAAAATTCAAAAGATCTTTAGACTAAACTAAGAATGGAAATTATCACATGAACATGGAAATTATACAAGAACTAGAAACAGGCTAAAATTAAAACTTTCCTAAAATATGCTTTCTAAAAATAAAACTTTCCTAAATTAAAAACTTTCTTAATTCATGACTTTCCTAACTAAGGACTTTCCTAAAGTGAAACTTTCTAAAAGTACAATTCTTAACAACTTTCCTAAACATGAAATTAAACAACTAACTTAAGGAAACATGCACTAAGTAACTATTTTTCTAATCATGCAAATCCTAAAGAATGCAATTGAGATTAATTGAATAAACTTTAATAACTAACAAAAAATTAACAATATGCTAACAAGCTAAACAAAATCAACTTAACTAACTATTTTTCCTAACATGAATGAATTCCACAACTTGGATCTCAATTATGTAATAACTAATTCAAAACCATGCTTTCCAACCATGGATTGCACAATGGTTGCAACATGACCTTGAGGATGAAGTTCACACTTTTTTAGATGAGGTATTAAACTAAAGGAACATGTGAATAGCCAATCAAGCTAACAATGCTATGCAAACCTTTACCCTAAAAGCCTTCAAAACCATGCGTTACACCAATTGATTGATGCATGGTTTTGATTTCCTTTTAGGTTAGATTGGTTGGAATGGCTAGAATAATAGTCTGAAATTAACCACTCAACCATGAGATAAACATGTAAATTAAACATCATCATCCATAAACCAAAGAAATTCTATGAAAGATCAAATTGTATTGCATAAGTAATGTTTACATGGATGGTGCGTTGCACTTTTGGAGAGCACTCACCATGCTTTCTCCCAATCTAAATTCAAAACCAAATCTTAAAGATGATTTCCCCTCCAACAGGCTTGATATTTAAGGGAAAATCTAATGGCATGTAAAGGCAATACTTAAAGGAAAATTAAGGAAAACAATGCTAGAGTTCAAGGAAACCAAAAGAGAACTATAAGGCAATGAAAAGCAAAGGGAAAGATTAGATTCAAGGTGACTTCCCTCATCTGTCACTTCAAGGGAAAAAACCAACCTTGGATCTTAGTCTTTAAGCAAAGAAAAACAAAGGAATTGCAAAGCATAAACTAGCATGAAAGTAACTAAGATCAAACAAGAGAAGGAGGAAGATGAACCAATGTTTGAAAGACAAATCAAACACCCAATAACTAGGTGTGGAATACTTGAGGATATTCAACACACCATAGCAAAGAGTAGCAGCCACTCATAGGAGATAAAATTCCAAAGCAAAAGAGAGAAGAGGGGAAAGTAGGTAGAGGATGTCTCCTTCCAATGAAGGAGGTGTCTTTTTCCTTTTTGTTAAAGAGTCCTCTTTCTTAGGTTTTTGATGGGTTTTTATCAGTTTTATCCTCCATTTTCTAAGGTTTCCTAAGAATAAGGTGTGGTGTTGATGAAATCATGCAATTTTGGATGGCTAGGATGATAGTTAAGATTGGGTTTTCAAAGAGCAAACAAGTAGGTAGGTGGCTGCCTTTTGGAATGGGAGTAGGTGGGAGATGCCACTTTTTTAGGAAAGGGTGTCTCCCCCTTCTAATATCATTGAAACTTCTAAAAATTTGGAAAGTAGTTGTGTGGATGAGGTAGGAAAGAGAAAGGAAAGTGGGAGGAAAGAGATGAGTAGGAAAAAAACAAAAAAGGAAAGTGAGGATAGGTGGGGAAATTTGATTGGCTAAGTGATTTCCTAAGAAGTTGGGATTGGTTGGTTGTATGGGATGGGATGGGATGGGAGTTTAGGAAGGTGGAGAAGACTTAGAATGGTAGGACTCTTGAATGGAAAGTGAAATTCGTAGTACATCCTAAGAGTGAGGTGGAAAGAGAGAAAAAAGTGGGAAAAAAAAAATGGAAAATCACAAAAAATAGAAGGATCTCATCGTATTGGTCCCCATGCCAACTTATCCTAATAAATTTTTCCTTAATTATCTTCAAAATATCCTAGACTCTCATGAATAAGCCTTTAATTTCTCCACTAATCATGGCCTTCTATTTCACTTAGCTTATATGGCTTTGATGGCTAACTTAAAAGGCTTCATTGGCTAGTCTTCATTGCTGGCTTAGATGGCTCTCTTAGCTTAGCTTCATAGCTTAATCTCTTGGCTTGAGTGGCTTGAATTCCTTAGTTTGTCATCTTCTCTCATGGTTTATATGGCTAAGGTGGCTTGAATGGCTTTCATGAAAGGCATGGAAATGAATGGTTTACTTAAGGGGTCCACTTTGGCCACCTTTGGCTCCTTTAATTGTATTCATTGCTTGATCTTGATCTCAATCTCATGTTGGATTGATGATTCTTAGGTTTTGACTCAATCTTTTGATCTTGATCTTCAATGTTCATCTCAATCTATCTCGGCTATCAAATCACCATCTCATTTCCTAGGAAAAGTAAAAATCTCTAATTAAATCCTAAAATAATATGATTAATCACATACTTATCTTGGATTAGCCTCTGGACTTATAAAATATCAAATTTTCCTTCATTAGGTAAAAAATGAATGCATTATGAATTTTGGTCTAAAATCCTAATTTATCCCTTTAAGTTGTAGCACATAGGTGACTAAATGAGTGATTTTTATGAAAAATTAAACATTTATCATGGAAACCACTTAAGATAACCAAGCAAGGTGGGAGAGTCAATTTTTAAGAAGGTGCCTACCTCCCTTAAGTAAAAATTGTGGAACCCTAGATTGAGTGGAGATAAATATGGAAAAATGGAAATGGAAAGTGGAGTTTTGTCTCTTGATTGATCCATCTATACATGATCATATTACCGATTATAATTTTCCCCCCAAACCTTCCAATTATCCTTTGAAAATCATGTTTTTAATGTAGGATAATTGCTTGAATTGATCCTTCAATCATGTGACTCCATGTGGCATGGCTCCCATGTGTCTTGATGACTGACTTTTATGGCTCATTCCTTACTAGCTTCAATGGCTAGCTCCTTTAGCTTCAAAACTTGAATAGCTTGGCTTCTTTAGACTTCCTTATTAGACTAGGAAACCTCATGGATGGCTCCAATTCTCATGCAAAGTGAATGAAAATGTATGCCTTTTTTTGCATGGACCATTTTAGTCACCTTTGATGCTTATTGTTGCATTCTTGCTTCCTTTAAGATGATCTTGAACCTTGATTGAGGTTTTAAATTTAGGTCTTTCATCCTCTTTTGATCTTGATCTTCAATTCTTATCTTACTTTATCTTGGTCATTGGATCATCTCCTCAACACCTAAAAGAGATAAAAGAAATCCCAATTCAGTCCTAGAAAATTATGGCCACTCACATACATACTCTAGATTAGCTCCTCAAAATGTGAAAATTTTGAATTATTAGATCAAAAATAAATGTGTTACAAATTTTCAAAAAAAAATCCTAAAATAATAGTATCATGTATAACACATGGGCTACTAATTAGGTACTTTTTATACAAAATTAAACATTTATCAGAAACATGCAATCTTATTTGAATTTTTGTCCAATATATTTGGAAACTTCAAAACCAGCCTACAACTTGATGGCTCCAACCCAAACACGTTAAACCCCTAGCTTGCTAAGAGACGTCTTATTCATATAACATGATTCCTACTACTCTTAACAACATCTTATACCTCCTTAAATCATATGTATTTTCCCCTTCTTAATTATGAAATGTCTCCATCTCTTGTGGGACCTTGATTCATGTGAGGGGGTGAGAGAGATATGACAAGTGATTATATGTGATACCCATGTGCATTGTCTTTTAAACTTAGAAAAAAAGAGTGTGGGACATCTTATATTTTTGTGACACATGCATAAGCTTTGTAGGGTGGTGAGTTAGTGAATACTTGCATGGGTATTCTAGCCACATTTGCATGTGTACTGGCATCCCAAAGTTGGTAACTTGCACGAGATTTTTGACTTTGTTGAAAGTGATATGGATATCCCAAATACACTCAGAACTATCCTACTCTTGATTTTCAACATGTGAACTTAGGATTTCACTTGGATGATGGATTAATTCCCTTTTTAGGCCTTCAAATCATTGAAAATGCACAACTTCCTCCATTCAACTCTAATCCTTCAAACTACAAAATAAACCGTAATTAATAATTTTAGGGTTCGAAAATGGAAATTCTAGGAGATTTAAATGTAATAATTGTGTGTATATCACCTAACAAATATTAGGTCTTATAGAATACTTAAGGCTTTCCCATGCCTAATGCATATGTTGTGTTCCCCATCCTATCTATCCCTTCTTATGTCTTGTGATACATCAACTTTGATAGATTCACTCCCTATCTGAAAAGAAATAATCCATTATTTAAGGTATCCTTGTGATACTTGGTAATAATCCTATCCAATAAGTGGAATGAGATAGGCTCAAAACTTTTTTGCACTTATTCCATCCACTTGCATTGTCCACCTTTCAAGCATTCAATTATTGGAGCAATTATAGTACTAAAGTTTGAACCTCGTGTAGAATGAAGCTAAGCCATGGAAGTTTCTAATTTCAAAGAATGTCTTAAAGCTAGTGGCTAGCAATAGCATCCACCTTACTTGGGTCCATCTTTACTCCATTGACCAAAACAACATATCTTAGGAAAATTAGGTTGTCTATGAAAAAGTTGCACTTCTTCAAGTTGTTGTACAACTTCTATTTTCTCAACAATTTTAACACTTGTTCAAGATTATTTATGTGCTCCTCCTAGCTCTTGTTGTACACTAATATGTCATTAAAATATACAGCAACAAACTTGACATTAAAGGGTTTAAAGACGCGAGTCATTAAAAGGAGTAAGTACTAGGTACCTTAGGCAAACCAAAGGGCATTACCAACCACTCGTATAGGCCATCTGGAGTTTTAAATGAAACTTTTTGGCCATCACCTCATGTCATACATATTTGACGGTAGCTACTATGATGGTCAATTTGATGGTAGCTACTATGATGGACTTTATCTCTTGTGCACTAAACCTTTGGCCATTATTTTTTCAACCTATCTTTGTAATTCACCATGTTCTTTTGGGCTTATGCAATAAGTTAATTTATTAGGAGTTATGAATCTTGGATGGAAATCAATATAGATTTTTATATTTCACAAAGGAGGTAAGCCATTGGGTTCTTCTTAGGAAATGCATCTTCATACTCATTCAAAAGAAGACGTACAATTGAAGGTTGTATGTTTGCCTCAATGCCATCATCACTTTCTACCTCATTTAATATTTGTGTCGCATTCAAGTGTTTATAAGACTCAACCTTTTTAAATGTTCATGTTGGTCTCTCCTGTCAAACTTCCATGGTCATCCCAACAACAAGTGACATCCATCGGAATAACATCACACTAAACTTCACCTTTATAATCATTTCCAATAGAAAGGGAAACAAGGCATTTATGTGTTACCTTGATTTGATGTCCATTTCCAAGCCACTTTAATTTGTAGGGTTGGAGATGAGACTCTGTCTTTACTTCAAATTGTTGACTAGCCCCATAGAGGCCACATTCTTGCATGCAATATTATCAATGATCACATCACATATCCTGTCATGAGAAGTACAATGTGTGTAAAAGACGGCATATCACAACCAATCATCATCTTCTTTGTCTATGGTATTTAAAGCTCTTTCCACCACCAGCATTTCAAATTGGTCAGTAGGAATGACAAATTCTCTTCTTCGAAACTTAATTGTATCTCCCCTTCTTCAAATTTAGATTCCTCCATCATCACAACCACCTTATAGTGCTGACATTCAAAGGCAATATATCCTAAATCTTGGCACTTAAAGCATCTTCTTGGATTAGCATTAAAGGAAGTGGGCTGCTTATCATTCTTTGTTTAATTTGTTGAGTTCTAGTATTAGGCATCTATTTAGAGTTAGATGTACTCCTCATATTGAAATTATTTCTTTTTTTTTAAGGTCTTAGAAACTTCTCCTTTAATAACTTCCTTTTTTGACTTTCCACAATCGATGCCCATTTTCTCACATCATTATCTGACAAGTACTATTGTAATCACATTGTCTCCAATGTGTTTTCACAATATACCTAAGAAGTATGCTAGAGGTTGCTCTTCCAACTCAACCACATCACTCTTTAGCATGAGATATTTGAACTCCATTATAAATTCTTCTATGTTCAATTCTCTTGTCTTGTATTTTGAATTTTAAGGAATGTATCTATCCAATAATTCTTGAGCAGAAAATGTTTCTTAAGCTCTTTTTTCATCTTGTTCCAATTGTTTATCATATTTTCCCATATCATACTCTTTCTTTTTTTAGGTTATCAAACCATAATGAAGCATATTTTCTAAGTTAAGAGATACAATTTTGACCATAATCGAGATTAGTCTTATATGAATACATAATCACTGCCATAGTATTCAAGAGCAATGAAAGTTCACCACTCTTGGATGCAGATCCACCACTAAGCAATAAAGAAATTTAGGGTGGGAACTCTAACTCCCTCCTATCTCAACTTTGAAATGGAAAGCACATCCAAGTTGGAATGCTAAAACATTTGACACACACAAGCACGCACACAAAAGAAAACATATATTAATGATTAACTTGAGCTTCAACTTACATCCATTACTTGATGTACAATTATGTATTTATAGTTGGGAACAAGCCCTCCATATTAGGCAATTACAAACTATTGAAGAAACCTACTAAATATATTAGTTGCTTTACCCATGTAAACTTTCTAATTATATAAGTCTTAACTTTTAATACTCTCTAAACTTGCTCACTTGCTAAACCTTCTTTGGACTCTTACTAATTACATCCAAGTAACTTCTAATTTCTTACTAAAGACAATAGCAAGATTTTAAACTTATAAATCTCCTTAGTTAAGACTTTCCAAGTCAAAGGAGTTAGAATCTTTGACTAGTCAACCTCAAAGACCTTGACTAAGCAAGCTTGTAGGAGCATTCTTTTACTTTCACAAGCTTATAAACTCTTCATTGGTATTTGTTTATCCTCCAAGGCTCCAAGTCACAACAATCCTTACAATTTCCCAGATTTGATCTAAGGCATCCACTGGAGCTAGAATTAGGTGTCTTTTTACTTTGGCTTCAAAAAGCCTCTTTTGAGCAAACTAAATAGTTGAGTCATGGATTATCAATGATGTCCACACTTCCATGACTAGTTACACACATGATTTGTCTTTCCACATTATCGTTGTCCAAAGCTAGATTGTTTAGAACACCATTGATCTTCTTTTATCTGTCATCAATCTTAGAATCCTTATACACTCCCATGTTACTCCACATTTTATGAGGGCTCCTAAAATTAAAAACCTTGAGGCTAGAGCATGTAAATGTCCTCCTTTTAATCCATTTTTAAGAAATTTGTTTTGACATCAATCTGCCATATCTCATAATCGAAGTGTGCTACCATAGCCCAATAGAATTCTTATAGACTTCAACATTGGAACAATGAGGTCTCTAATATTCATTTCCTTCAATTTGATTTAGCCATTAACCACCATTTTTGGCTTGAAAATCTCTAGTTTCCCTTGTAAGTCTCTTGTCCTCTTTTAAATCCATTTACAAGCATTAGGCTTAATACCTTCTAGTGGGTCTACTAGACTCCACACTTGATTTGCATACATTGAGTCTATTTCTACTTTCATAGCCTCCAACCACTTTTGAGAATCAATGTCCAATATTGCTTTTTTCCAAGATGATAAAATCATTGTCAAAACTCTTCTAATACATTATGAGTGCAAACTAATCTTTCAAGTGTTTTATTATAGTATTATTGGATTCATTCTCACAACTTTATTTATGGTAATAAGTCAAGTTGCTTATTATATTGCTCTTATGTGTTAATATATTTCTACTACCAACATTAGAAATGTAATAATCTTCTAGAAATATAACATCTCTACCAACAAACACTTTTGTTTAGTAAGTAGAAAATGTGTCCAATACCATTCCTAGAATAACCCATAAACCATCATAGCCTCAAACATTTTAGTTTGGAGTCTCTTGACATATGCCAAACAACCCCAGACTTTTAAGTCAATCAAGTTTGATTTCTTTCCTATCAATATCCTATATGGCATCTTAAGCACATAGTTTAAAGAAACTTTATTAAGCAAATACACAACATTTCTTAATGTATATCCCTATAGGAATACTGGTAAATTAGTGAAGCTGATCATGTATCTTACTATGTCTAATAATGTTTGGTTTCTTCTTTTAGTCATGTCATCTAATTGTATTGTCACTAGTGAGGACCACTAAGAAATAATTTCATTTCTTTCACATGGTCTCTGAATTCATCCAAGAGATTTTCTCCGCCTCTATCATATCAGAGAACCTTTAATTTTTTTTCCTCGTTTGAATTTTTACTTTATTCTTGTAATCCTTGAACTTTCAAAGAATTTGATTATTTTTCATTAGATAAAGATATAGAAATCTTGAACAATCATCAATGAAAGTAGTAAAGTATGATAAATGTTCAATTTTGTATGAAAAGAATCCAATTAGTAGTCCATGTGTTATAAATTATAGGCATTATTCTAGGTATTTTTGAAATTTCATAAACATGCATTCCTGACCTAATAATTCAAAAGTTTGATATTTAGCAGGTTCAAGAGATAATCGAAAGTATGTAAATTATCATAATTTTTATGATTTAATTAGGATTTTTACTATTTTTATAGGAAGTGAGAAGATGATCCAATAGCCTATAAATTGTGTTGCAGAGTTTTTCGCAGGTGAAGCTATGCGATTAGCTCACTAGGAGTGCAAGGGACAATGCGCCCCCTACTGCAGATTCAGGGGCAAAGCCCCTAAAAGCTTCACAAAAGAAAATTCATGTTATGTGGTGTTATAGTAGTCCTAAAAATTATCATAAAAGCAATTCAAGCTTTGAAGAAAAGGGATTTAGGCATTCAAGCCATTAGAGCCATGCCACATTGAGTCACACGATTGGAGAACTTTTAGAAGTAATTATTCATACTAAAAAATGTGATTTTCCAAGGGACAATTAAAAGATTTTGAGGGAGATTTATTAAGGTAAGATATGCATGCATAGGTGGACTAATCAAGAGAAAATGCCTCATCTTTTATTTTTATTTTTTCTATTTTCATTCCATTGTCCATAACTTTCTAATTTGAAATCCCACACATGGAATTAAGGGTGGGAGCACCTCCCACCTTAGTCCCATCTTAGGGTTTCCCACCTTCCACTCCAACTTTCCACCTCTTTCCTATTTCTTTCCTCCCCATTTCCTCTCTCTTTCCACTCCTCCACATGAAACACCTTGTAAGGAGGGGGAGCTCCATGCCAAATCCCTAAAAAATAGGCGCCTTCCCCCTTATTTGTTTTCTAGATCTCTTTCTTCCACTCACCTTCTAATTTCACAACTCCATCATCATCTCCCATCTCTATCTCTATTTCTAAGCCTCACTTGGGTCCCACCTACCCTTTGAAAGTTCACACATCCAAAGCATTCCACAATTTTTACAAAGTGGGAGACACAGCTCCTAAAAAGGTGGTGCCTCCCATCTTGGATGTCCAATGTTTCCAACCATGTACCACTTTTTAAATCAACTCATGACTTCCATTCTTATCTCTTTCTTAGTCTCATCCTATCCAAATATTTCCCTAAATAACCATCTTCTAGAATTACAAGGTTTTGCACCTTCTTAAGTCATCACTTCTTGAGTTTCATGGAATTTCATCCCTTAATTCTTAACCTTAGGATCATATCTTATTAAGTTTAGAAGGAGCAACCTGCTTATATATCACCCTTGGGGCATTCCACAAAAAAACTACTTATAGAGGGGGAGGATGCCTCCCTCCTAAGAAGGTGGCACCTCCCACCTTCACAAGCCCTTGGTTTTTAGCTTGCTCTCTCCTTGTACCAGCCTCCAAGCCTCCTTTCTTTGGTGAAACACTTCTCCCTCTTGCTCTCTTTTTCCTTTAGCTTTTGCACTTCAAGTTCTAGGTTGGTCTTTGGTTACTTCCTTTCATTGTTACTTTGTTTTGTTTCTTAATTCCATGTGTTAAATTCTAGCTTTGATTCCTTTGTTTTTCTACTTATTTGAGTTTAGTTTTGTACCTTAAGTTCTTGTTTTCAAGGCCCACAACTCTCTTTTACTAATAGCCAATAGATTGTAGTCCTTGGATCAAGTTATTTGTTCCTTAAATCTTCTTGAATCCTTTGTTTTCTACTACTTTCCTTTTCCCATATTTTCCCTCTATTTCTTCTTGGTTATTCTTTGAAGTGCACACATGCTATCTTAAGAATTGGTTGTTGGATTGTATTGAAGAAGTTTGAAAGAGTTTTATTTGATTGTTTAAAGGTGCACACATCCCTTGGAAGATGTGCACTACATTTGTAATCATTCCCCATATAATAAATTCAATGTTTGAGTTATGTTCAATGCTTACATTCCATGGATGATTAGTTGATTTAATTCTTGCCTATCATGTTTATTGAATCCATGTTTCTTATGAAGTTTCATGCACTCCTTTCTTCTTAGCCTCATGGGCATCATGCTCTCCATTTGCCATCTTTTATTTCACTCTAAAATCCATTCCATAAATCATGTTCATAGCTCCTAGGTTCATGCATCATCTTGTCTTTGTTTCTCTAGATTTGCATGTTTAGGTTCTGGTTAGGTATTGTTTGAGTTGATTGCATTTAGTTTAGATTTAGAAAGCTTCCATGCTTATTAAAAAATTTATAATTTTACGCATGTTTATATTTCCTTGTAAGATTAGGATAAAAACCATCTCTTTTGGTTAGGATAGATAATTTAAATAAAATAAAATCAATATCCATATATGTGAGATTCCTCATGGGGTTGACCTCTCTTGCACACAAAACACTATATTGATTCGTGTGCTTGTGAGTAATATTAAAACATACACCAAAGTAGACAAGTACACATCTCATCAAATGATTGAAGGACTCACATACATCAATATGTACAATTCCAACAATTTTGTGGCTTTTTGAGTGTTTTCCATAAAGGGTAAGGCCATCTTTTCTTGTAGCCAAAGTTCACCAAGTAGGTAAGGACTCTACCTTGAAAGAACTCAATGCCCCATCCCTCACTAACCTAGTGATCCTATCAACATTTATATGGTCAAATCTCAAATACCACAAATATATTGGACTTGTTACTTCCCTTGGTCCTTTAAGATGTAGGTGTTTGTTACCCCAGCCTAATGATGTGACTTAGTACACTATCTGTGGGAATAGAAAATTTGGGTGGCATTGAGGATGTGTGAGCTTTATAGGAGTATGGTGGAGAAGAAATTAGTGCAAAAGATGCGAAGAGCGGTCATGCTGATGAAATTCTTTGTGAAATGACCAATGATATTTGGGATTGGACTTATGGGACTATATGGTGGACAAATCTTGTTGCCTCTTAGGCTGCATTAGATTTGTTGGCAATAGGATTGTTCTGCCTTGGGAAGTTGGAGATGTCTTAGACAAGTGGTGGAGAGAGGGAGGCATCCCTGTGAACAAGGTTTTCATGTATTAGAAGGGTTTTCCAGGCAAGCTAGGAAAACAGACAAGTTGGCAGAGCTTAACAAAATAATGAAGGCATTACAAACTGTTTTGCCTCCATTAAGGGGAGATGCCCTTGGTGACAAGGCTTGGCTCCAAGCAAGTTGTGAGTGATTATATTTACATCTAGTACAAGAAAGAACAAGAATTTTGGAGCTGTAACCCCAGGGAAGTACATTGTGAATATTGTCTTCCCAGGTATTATATGTACTTGTCTTTCAATGTACAATGTGGTCGTCTTGAAATGTCAAACTTCAGCATTATTCAAAATATCAAGGTTGAGCCATCTAAATATATCTCCAAAGCATTTGACTTGGGTGACACAATAATATTTGTAATATTGCTGTGCCAAGTTACAACTTAGAACCAAAACTTTTCAATAGATCTTCTGTTCTCTATTTTACAATGAATGATTTTCGTATGATTCACTGATCTATCAACTGGACAGCTGCAATAGCCGGTATTTTTTCTCTAAGCGTCTGTGTAAGTGCTACACGAATTGTCATTACCCCTGCTGCAGGTCCACTTAGACGGACCTTCACAACATATCCATCAATTTGAACAAACTCGAGTACTCCACCCCCAGTGCCAGCAAGATATGGTCTTATCTCCGAGAGAATCTGAAAGATGAAATTAGATTTTAACCACTTTAAGCTGAAGTTGCCACATATTAACAGCTAAAGACCACAAAAATAGAAATGTGAGGTCATGGAAGGTTGCTACTTCCTTTCTAGGTATGCACTAAATTAACATGAAAGTGTGCCAGACGCAGAAACGGTAGACGCTTAATAATTTGGGCTAATATATGTACACAGTTCCATGTACGTTCACTATTAAAGATTACATCAACATACACAGATGGCAGGCATACCAGTAAAGAACTAAAGGTATGATTCGCGAAGGCATCTACTATATTATCAAGAAATTCTTGTTTTAGTTAAAAAATTAAAAAGAAAGAATACCCGCGTAACAGAATTACTTTAGCATGTCAAATTCCTGGCCTCTCATTTTCCAGTTAGGAACAATTTACAAGATCCAGATCTCTCCAACCAAGGAGAAGAGAAAGATCTGTCTTCTGTTTGGAAATTTAGACATGCTACAGGACAATTTTATCTGTGTAACCAAGAAAGACAGGAAATGCTACTAGGATTTTACAAGATCAGCATGTTAACCTGGGAAAAAAAAAAAAATATATATATATATATATATATATATATATATTTGCAGGTGCACCATGGAATCCAGTGTCAAAATTCCACTGCTACCGTCTCCACCGTTACATTTCAATGGTTTGAACATGTTAGGGATGCAATAGTGGCCTGCAGACATCATCCATTCCCACGTCTTAATGTAACTTGGAATTCCATGTGAGATGATTGATCCCAGTTAGAAATTGAGTAAAGTGAAGATTAACTGACCCTAGATAGATCAACTGCAAAAATCGCATGAGTAGACCATAAGTAATGTACGAGGAAAATTCATGGAAAGTGTGTGAGTCACATAAGAAAATACAGATTGGAAGCACTCCTCTCCCTCATCCACTCGAAAACTAGAATTATTCCTTTTTATGGGTAGGTTTTTTCTTTGTTGGTAGGTAAATATAATTATTCTTGCATGACGAAGAAGCAAGATTGTCCCGGATAGGTTGCCACCCTTTCAGCACTGCAATACCTAATACTTGTGGTGTTTGGAATCTCTACAAGGGCATTTATTGGCCCAATAACCCAGACATTCTTTTTATTTTCTTGACGTACAGTGTCTGATAATCCAACCAGGCTATCCAGAATGCTGGCTTGAGCCAAGCCTAGTGTGTTGCTGTTCTAATCTGTATTATGAACTTCTCCTTCCGCGTTTACCAGAAGGTCTTTGACAAACAAAATGAAATTTTCTTTCACTGAAATGGAAGGTAGACTGTACAGTCCTGTGATAAGCTACATATCTTTGATGCAAATCGAACCCATAACTTCATATGGATCTGAGAATTCCAGGCTTGCGCACCACACAAAAGGGTACAAGGTCTAACCTCTCAAGAAGAAGGCTAGGTGTGATTGATTGGAAGAGAAGAATCAATTTTTGAAGATCATTTTCAGTTTTAGCAAGTAAATTTGTTTTTAAATGTCTGAAAATGGAATGTTCTTGTTATTTTGATTTTAGCAAAGTTTTGAAGTTCAAGATGTTTGGTCTTAAAATGTTTAGATTGAGGAAAGTTAGAGAAATAGTATTACTTGTTAATTGAAATTGACAGAAATGGTATCCCATATAAGGACCCCAGACGTATGGTTTTTTCTAGTTCTTGTTTCTGCTATTAAGTGAATGATTTAAAATTTTCTTCTTCAGTGAACTGCGACTGTTCAGTCTTTCAAGGTTGCAGCTCTCTTGACTTCTGATAAGTGTGATGCTTAGAACATCCTTGCCAATCTCCAGGTGTGACACGTAGACTAATTGTGAAGCTCAATGATTTCGACATCTGTTGAAATCTATATTTTAGTTTCAGGTTTTACATTTGAAAATCCCAAAAACAAAGTTCGATTGCTACAAAGTTCCATTCTAGTCCAACTAAAATCTTAATTTAAGTTTACTTGAGTTTGTCTGAGTCATATATTAGTTCGGATTATCAGAAAACTTGAGCTTCAGATGTTAACGTCCGCTTTTCTACTGTTATTAATTACCTAATATTGATCTCTGATCAATTAAGCATCTGGATATCTGAATTCCTTTTCCATTTGTCAGAAACCCAAGTTTCAGCTATTAATTTTTGTTTTCCTACCGTTACAATGTACTGAATAGAACAATTTCTGATCAATTAAGCATCTAGGTATCTGAAATTCTTGTTCAGGTTAAGTATTTGGGCCTAAATCTCAACGAACTTGATTTCATGTCTTTGTCTGAGTTTTGTCTCGAAATTTCCATGTAGGTCTTCGAGTATACAGCAGAATTAAGTTTGGTATTTTATTACTCAATTTTCTTGAATTAATTTGTTAAATTCCTTGTCAAAATGTTGCTTCCTCATTAATTCCAAGTTATTACAGTTCAGTTTAATTTCCAGGAAATTAATTAGACGAACACTCAAACTGTCCTGCATCACTCTTGGTCAGATTATGAGAGGCAAGGATTGGTGTCCATATCACAGAGTTCCCAATAGAAATCATTTGCCTTGCAGTATCCATCGACTGTTTAAATCTATAATATTTTCCATGTAACCTGAGTGTGTCTGGTGGTGTCTTTTTTTTGGCTTCATATGTCAGAATTAAACAGAGATACAGACAAACATTTTGGAATTCCAAACAAGTGACTAATCAGAATCAACTACTACTTATGATAGGCTACTGTGCTTGGTTTTCTTTGACGTTCCAGGTGATCAACATGGAAGACAGAATAGAAAACGTAACACAGGTTTAACCTGTTGAAGTGTGCTTCTAACTCATAGCATTATACTGCTTGCAAGTTTATCTTTATTACTGCAGATAACGGATAGTGGGAGATACATTTCTGTATGAAGAATGACTTATTATTATATTTTGTTTTTCTCCATAAAGGATGGTAAACTGTGATTAAACCAACAACCTTCTGGTATAGACGTAAGTTTCTTCCACCTCAGATTAGGTCCTATGCATAGATCATCAACTAGTTAAAGCCACAAGATTGGCCTTTCAGTATTCTCTAGAATTATAAACAAGTGGATGCATGGGATGATGAAAACCAACCACTATTAACTGATCTAGAAGAGGACTGATGTTAGAGCATGTTCTTTTAACAAGTAACAAACACAGTGGAGCATTTTCTCACCTTTTCCACATTTTCCTCATTGAGCTCAAGCCCAGTCTCAGTATCGAGTATCTGCTCAACTTCCTGAATTTCGGGAATCTTGTCCCTCAGGCGAGTTTCGATTCCCATCTTCAACGTCATTGTTGAGCTTGGACATGACCCGCATGCTCCTTGAAGCTTCAACAGCACAACAAGTCCATCAATTTCATGAAGAGCTACATTCCCTCCATCAGCCATCAGGCTGGGGCGCACTTCATCCAAGACCTTCTCAACATTCTCTTCTGTTAATGGCAAAAACACAACTCGGTGTGGTTGCAGCTCCTTCAACATGAAAATTCAAACCATACATCCGAAAGCCAGTTAATACCATTAGAAGAATTAGTCGATTAAAGCATCCCCATCAAAATTCAATTGAATAACCATGCATTTGGTTGATAATGTTTTCGTCAAATCTTCAACTACTCAATATATGATTAATGACAAAGAAGTGCAAAAGATTAGTCGGCACACCTACAGAAAACTTTGGTGTCTTTATCCATCTAAATTTCTCACAATCTACAATTTCTTCTAACATCTAACCAGTCACTGCGAAGAGCAACCATATGTACAATCAAAAGCCAGAAAAAAAATTGAAAAAAGACTTCAGCGGAATTACCCACTCGACTTCTCTCCCGACAACTCCAACGGGTTCCAAATAAGCGTCTGATGTCAAATTTGCCTCTGCAAAAAGCATTCTTTTTCGACAAGAAACTGCATTCTGAAACTGAATGCTAGAAAAGAAAAGTACTAGTTAATGAAACCAGTCCTCAAAGATGGCAATAACAAGTAGAAGTTTCCGGTGAAATATAAATACCCTGAAAAGGGACAAATGGGCAACTGTACATAATTCAGATGAAGGCGAATATTGGGCAATTCCCACGGTTATTGTAGTTGGTTTCAGGCCTTGCATTCGTGTAGACAGCAGCCCCATCTTCAGTTCCTAATCAAGAGAATCTACGCGGGACATTGGCCAATAGAAAGCAAAAGAGTTCAGTCACATGGGCTCTGAATATTTCCAAGAGCATATGCGACAGAGAAGCGATGATCGAAGGTTGTGGCTGGCTGGTGATAAGGAGTTGAGCAGAATATCAGATTCTCTTTATTGGGTTTGGATAGAATCCAGGCTCTTAGAAATTGAGAAAGAGGAGTTGCCACGTCTGAGTCCAGAGGCAAAAACTTACATAGAAGGTAACCTAGACGCTCGTGAGCGTCTGAAAAGGTGCATCATCGTGTTCGGAATAGCTTCGATAGGTTATGCACCAAATTTTAAGTCGTCTGGATGCCATCAGAAATGGAAGTCATCAAAGAAGCACAAGCAACGTCAGAAATGGAAGTAATCAAAGAAACATAAGCAAATAGCATCAGATGCACCAGTATCTCTGCTAGAGTGTTTTTTATGATCTGAACTACTGGTTTTGAGTCCGAGTCTATGCTATCAGGTGCTCATATACGTCTCCTAACGGTCTGGAAGAAGAAATGATAGCATAAAGCGCCATAACACATAGTAGATTTAAAGGATCTCCACTTTCTATACCGTGGGCCTCACATGTCAGAGATCCATGCCGTTCAAATGAAGGGTCTATCTTTGAACGGTTCTTCGAAAGCAACAGCTTATATTCAACATTTAATGGTTTTATTTGAAATGAGTTCTGCCAACAAGATGCATGAATGGCATAGATTGACAATATGTTGGTCCTACGGTACTAAGGTGGGGGCCTACACCAGCATTGATTATACATAGAGGTGTCCAAAAGGGCATGTCATAATGGGTGGCGGACCAAACAGGTATAGGTGAGGTTATTCGTTTATTAAATGTGTGATAAATTGTCACCCTCATCCAACCAATCTACGGCGGGCGGGTTTACGGTTAATTTTAGCACCTAAATGTAAATTTTCTGCTTTTGCACATGTCATCCGATTAAGATTCACTAATAAAGGCCTGTATCTCGCAAAACTTAGACCATAAATCAACCTACTTGAGAATGATGGCCTCAACTTTCATGCACCACTTAAAGTAAAAAGCTACTGTATACATTGAATGATATATCATTTTAAACATCATGTAAATACATACTTTGAGAGCTTGTGTAATGAATGGAGTTTTCGTTATTTTTTCACATGCTATTTAGGTTTTTTTTTTTTTTTTTGTCAAGAAACAAACATTTCATTAAATCAAACTGAAACTTTTTACAGTGAACAACTATGCACTCAAATATAAAAGTTGCATATGTTTGAGGCATTTTGTCACATTCTCATTTTAAAAAGTGGCCCCATAACGGGGGGCCACATTTAAAAACTAAGAGTCTGGGAATTTCATATACAATAAAGAAACATTCCCAAGTTTCCTTTCTAATTAGTTTTATAGCATTTCTAGGATTCTAATGGAATTAAATAATGGCCCACCTTGCTTGAGGGTCCTGCATTTCTAATTTACTGAGTTTCTAAATTTTAGAAAAAAAAAAAATTTTTAATTTAAGAGAAAACATCTCATTTGTAGAATTCTAAAACTTAGAAAATCTGGAAAAATCTGCCATATAAAAACTCATACGCTTAGGGAAGTAAGTTAAGCTAAACTTATTATTTCCTTAAAAAGTTAGGGTCCTTTAAAATTTTCAAATTAAAGTCTATCTTAAGATATGGATGTTCAGAGAAAATAAAGGGTGAGGGACCTTCAAAGGTCTCTTCTTTGACACTAGGCTGCCCGCACCTACCCTCCCACGTTCCTTCTTTTCCTTCTCTCTTTCTTTCTTTTCATACTCAACCCTACCCACACTTAACTCTCTCTCTCTTCTCCACACACAACCAACCCCCTCTATTTCCTCCTCCTGCTCCTCCTCTCCTAACCTCTCTCATGTTCTCTCTGTTTAATCAAACTCTCCCACGTATCTTATTTACAGGGAGCCCACTTTCCTAGGGTTCCTCTAACTCGCTTTCTCCTCTTTTCTCCACACCCCCTTAAACCCACACTTCCTATCCTCTTTCTTTTATTTTCTCCAACATGTTTCTCTCTCTTCCATTATTTATGTTTCACGTTCCCCACTTTCTTCCCAAAGAAAACCTATAAAATCTCGTTTCTAGCTTTCTTTTCAGGGTTAGAGAATGGAAAAGAGTTTTTAGAGAGATTCTTAAAATGCTACGGGATTTCCTACAAGTTCAATGGAAGGTGGGTGTTAGTTTTCTTTTTCTCTTCTTTTCATGCAGTTTGCTGTCCATTCTAGGAAGTATCCAGCGCCTAGAATCCATGCATGTTTGTTCTCCATTTGTGGGAACATCCAATGCCTAGAACTTACGCTTGTTAGCGCTCCACTCTCTGGAGTATCCAATGCCTAATTTGTACTTATTTGTTTGCTATTCTTGGAAACGCTCAGTGCCGCTCTATTCTTCGAAGTATCTAGTGCTTCTTTTTTGTGTACGATCTATTCCTTGGCGCCAGAATATTTGCAAGATGAAGGGGGGTCCCCCCAATCACAGTGGGGGTCGCCTAGTTTCGCTTCCTGTTTTAGACACTAAAACTAAGTGTAAGACCCTTTCTGAATGTTATTAAGCAAACGAAAAGAAAGGAGAAAGATAATCTGCCCTATCCTCTATAGGAATATGCACCCCTTTATACTGCACTATTCACAACAAACCCGAAACTTAATATGTCACTTAAATTGCCTCAACCAATTTGGAGATATAGTCCACTCCTACAAGAATGTATAAATTTCCAAAAGAATTAGGAAATGGACCTATAAAATCAATGCCCTCGACATCAAAGAGCTTAGCAATCAATATAAGGTTCAAGGACAACATGTTCCTATGACCCATACTCCCTAACTTCTAACAACGGTCACATGCATTGCAGTAATTGTGAGAATCCTTAAAAATAGTCGCTAATAAAATTCGCATTACAAAATCTTTACAGCGATCTTGTTCCCACCATAATGATCTCCACATGCACCCCCATAACAAAAGGAGATGATATTTTGATGGTCACTCTTTGGCACACGTCTCCTAATGATCTGATTGAAACAATACTTGAATAAGTGCTAATAGTCCCAGAAAAAGTACTTAGCCTTAGCTAAAAGTCTAGTTTTATCTTGTTTTGAATGGTGAGATAGCATTTGACTCATAATAAGATAATTAACAATATTGCCAAACCAAGACAACTAAGAAACCTGCAATAGTTACTCATTCGAAAAAAATTTGGCAATACGCACAGGTTCACTAGTTGACTCAACAATTAACTAGATAAGTGGTGTGCCACCACATTTTTTAAACCTTTCTTCTCCCAAATTTCAATATAAAATTCTTGTAGCAATAATATCCATCTGATCCATCTAGGTGCAACATCATTCTTTAAAAGAAGATACTTCACAGCAGCATGGTCCAAGTAGATTATCACCTAAGATCCTAAGAGATAAGATCTAAATTTATCCAGTTCAAAGACAACATCTAACAACTCTTGCTCAAAGGTGGAGTAGTTGAGGTGGGAACCATTCAAAGTCTTGCTAGTCATGGGCAAATTTGCCAATACGCTTGTGACATCCTGAGTTTTTTAGCACTTTTTCACAAAAAAAATTTTACAATTGTGAGGTCCCAAGTTTGGAACACTATTTAGAAAACTAGCGAAAAACATTTATTATGAGAAAACTTGTAAACAATCCCAAGTGTTATTTTTCTTCTTCTTTTTTAATTGGAATTTTCAAATAAATGAGCACTACATTTCTACAAAAAATCTAACAGAGTCCCCTTTATTTTTTGGACTTACGCATTTTATGATTGCAAATACAAAGTCCCTAATAATAACAATTTAAATCAAATAAATAATAAAGGAGACTCCCTCTCCATCCATTCACATAAAAATCAAATTTTAGTTGAGCTGAAGGAGGAGGTCAAGACTAGAATCAATCTAGTCACAACCACATAGTATTATATCTAATTTACATATCCACGTGTCCATGAAATAAAAGTCATAATACATCAAAGTATTACATCAATTCACAAAATTATCAACCATATTGCAAACATATTTAATATACCTTTTATATCCTTCTCTTAAGGTCTGTAGCACAGTCTTCTGCTCCCCTATCTTACTTCTTCAAACCTAACACACTGTAAACAATTTATAATATCTTAGCAAGCTTGTGCTTGTGTAGGTAGTTTCGTTATTAAATATTGAGGTTTATACAATTTTAAAACCAAAAGAAGTTCATCATCACACGTTATGGAGTTCTGTAAAATATGATTCATAATTAATAGCATAATAAAACTCTAAAATCATAATTATGCTTTACAAATCAATGTCATGCCAACGATTTTGATTTATCAATGCCAATACCATGCATGTTGTTTCAAAGAAAACAATAACCTTTACAAGGTACTTTATAAGATATGAATAGCCACCACAACTCATGCCATACATCATCTCATAAATATATCCTCCAAACTAGATAATGAATTATCATAAAAAATCAATGGGCAAAAAACATTTAAATCATAAAATGCTTAGATAACATTAATGTATCTCAATAAGCATATATAGATAATACCATTAAAACCTCCTTGAGGTCTCGTGAGTGTATAATAACTCAAAATTTGGCTATTTATTGTTGGTCATGAGCACTCATTATAGACCTAAAGTCTTAGGATGCTGCTCACCTTTCCCGTTATCATGCTACATAGACATGAGTCTCAAACCTTGAAATTAATGGACCCTCTATGCAGTAGACATGACTATGTCAAATCCAAACTACCCATTGATACTAGAATGGGTAACAAATCATGCCATGTGCATTAGAGACAAGGCGTGTAAAACATGACTTGTTCATGATGTCATTGTAACCTAATTCGACCTATTGCTACCAGGTATCAAATATATAGAGTTTCAAAGGGGGGATGATCAGTCCTCAACCCTCCTAGTACAGCATCCATCGGGCTGCTATATGCCCCCCACAACATAATAATAATAGGCATTATCACATGCCAATATAATTATATAACCGTGAAACTCCATGCACTAGTGAAATCATGTAAATCAAATCTCATGATATGGTATAGCTATATAAAAGCAACCCTCACAAGAGTTGAGTCTAAGGATGCCTCACTCCTCATCATTTCATAAATCAAAATTTTCATGTAATTTCAAATACATTTTTGTGTACAATTTTTCAATTTAAATATAAATCAACATGGCATTACAAGCTAATAAGTTACATGAAATAAAAGTATACTCACTATATAAATCTAAAATCTAAAAAATCTTAAGTTTAACTATTTTCAAACATGATAGAATACTCATCAATAGTTTTCATGTCTCATAAAAGCATATTGATGTTAAAATTACCTACCTCTTAGGTGAAATTCTCAATTTAGCTATGTCCCTTCTTCAACTCGACTTATTGGTCAACCTAGTCAACCAATTGATATCCAAGATTTTCTTGTCAATGTTGAATCATAAGCTAATAGTTACAAAAGAATATGTAACCATGACCTGGCACTCCAGATCATCTGTTAATTGTGGAACTATTTAATTTTAGTAATCCATCACTAATCGATTGTTGATCTGCATTTCCATCCATCGTTCATCGAACGACTTCCATCAAGTCATAGATTACAAAATATGTGGCATTAGTTATCAATCAACAATCCAAATTTGTAATTCCATGTCCCAAATATTTGGCAGTGTTCTTATCTTCAATTCTCAACTCATCACACCATCAGATTTCCTAGAATTTGACCTTAAACATATTTGATGTTTGGGAATTATAGTGTCTTTGAATATGATTAATATGAGGATTATCATGGATGGTTTAGATCCCTCAAATTTTTAGTTTTCCAATACGTCCTTGATTTAAATAGTCAAAAAAAATTTTATGATAAGCACTTTGATCATAAGATTTTTCATAGTATCTTCATTAATTGAAGGTCAAAGAACACAATGGTGGCATTTGATCATACATCATGCATTGCCAGCTTCTTATTCCTTTACTATATACTAGGACGATTGAGATCATCCAATCAATTTTTATTCATATTTTCTGGTTTTATTATATCTTGGTTAATTCAGGGTTCAAGAATTCATCAGTGTCATCTGATCATCGATCAAACATCCTAAGGTCATTATTTGAATTGTGGCAGATTGGACGGTGCAGATTGTGTGATATGTTCACTTTTGGATCATTGAAATTTTGATTCATTATATCACTTTAAGTTCCAAGAATATAATGGTTCTATCTGATCATTGATCAAACATCTCCAAATCGTTATTTCAATTGTAACCGGCTATTACTAACATCCCTACAACCCCTATCAGCATATCTCTTCTAGTGACTATGAGCTGCCCAATGTCATTTTTGAATTAACCAAACTTTCTCTATACACTGCTCAACTAGCTTAGACTTCAATAGTTGTTTCTCACCCATGTCACTTCAACACAAGGGTGATTGGCATGGTCTCCCATAAAGTGCCTCATAAGGAGCCATGCTAATACTTACATGGAAGCTATTGTTGTACATGAACTCAACTAGTGGTAGGTGCTCATCCCAACTACCCTTCCAATTAATAGCACATTCCTCAGCATGTTCAACTAGTGGTAGGTGCTCATCCCAACTACCCTTCCAATTAATGGCACATTCCTCAGCATGTTCTCTATTGTCTGGATGATCCTCTCCAGCTGACCATCTGTCTATAAGTAAAAGGCAGTGTTGAATCTCAATGTCGATCTCAAGACCTCTTGAACACTCTACTAATTCTTCGATTTGAATGTGTTGTCCCTGTCAAAAATAATAATTAGAGGGATGTCATGCAAGCTCACAATTTCCTTAACATATAATCTCACTAAGCTATTAGCAATCTGCATCTATTAGATGGGAAGGAAATGAGTAGACTTCGTCAGCCTATCAACAATCACTCAAATCATGTCATGCCCACTCACTATTCTAAGTAGACCCACAATAAAATCCATTATGACATGATCTTACTGCCATTCAGGAAGCTCTAAAGTTTGCAGCATCCCTGATGGTCTATGATGCTTAGGCTTGACCTACTGATAGGTTAAACATTATACTATGCACTTGCTAATGTACCTCTTATTTCCATTCCACCAAAGTGTTGTCTCATGTTCTAGCACATCATCATACCTTTAAGATGAATAGTGAAGCATAGCTAATGCACTTTCTAGAGTAGCTCTTGTCTCAAGTAATCATTTGCTCGCACAACCAATCTGCCTTGAAAATGCACACCTCCATAATGTCCTCTGGTGAAACCTGCCTCCTCACACAATGCTTGCATCTCTGCATCCTCTGCTTGCACCTGAATGACTCTATCAACAAACATTGACCTCACTAATAGATTAGCAACTATTGGCTTTGACTTTTTGCTTAACGCACTAGCCACCTCATTGGCTTTCCCTAGATGATATTATATTGTGAAGTTATAGTCCTTGAGGTACTCTATAAACCTCTTTTGTCTCATCTTCAAGTCGTTATGGGTGAAGAAGTATTTGAGGCTCTTATGATCAGCAAAGACCTCAAATCTCTCCCCATAAAGGTAGTGCCACTAAATCTTCAGTGCAAAAACTACTACTACTAACACCAAATCATGTGTAGGGTAATTCATCTCATTTGTTTTCAACTGTCTAGACATATAGGCAACTATGATATCATATTGCATCAGCTGGCATCCAAGCCCACCACCCGATGCATTGCAATAAACTGCCAAACCACCACTTCCTGCTAGTAAGCTCAACACTGAGGCAGAGGTAAGTTTCCTCTTAAGATTTTGAAAGCTTGCCTCACAAACATCAGTCCATATGAACTTCATGTACTTCTTGGTTAGCACGGTTATAGCTAATGCAATCCTAAAGAACCCCTCAATAAACTTGCAATAGTAGCCCACACGAACAAGAAAACTATGAATTTTGGTCATTGTTTTGGGCTGATCCTAGCCCATCATTGCCTCAACCTTCGCCAGGTCAGTTCCCACTCCATTCTTCAAGATAACATGGCCAAGGAAGTTCACCTGCTCCAACCAGAATTCACACTTGCTGAACTTCGCAAACAAGTAATGTGTCTACAAAATGTCGCCCACAAATACGATCATGAACTTATCCAAGTAAGCTTAGAAGACCTAGTTCATGAGATATATGAAAATTGCAGGCACATTTGTCAAACCAAATGGCATCACCAAAAACTCATAATGGCCATAACACGTTTAGAATGTCGTCTTAAAGATGTCCTCCTCTTGTATTCTCAAATAGTGGTAACCTAACCTCAAATTTATCTTTGAGAAGATTTGTGGTGACTAAAGCTGATGAAAGAGGTCATTAATCCTAGGTAATGGGTAGCGATTTTTTATCATCACACTATTCAACATCCAATAATCAATGTAAAGTCGCATCGATCCGTTCTGCTTCTTCATGAAGAGGACTAGTACACCCCAAGGCCATCCACTAGTTTAATGAATCCCTTATCAAGTAACTCTTGGAGCTATGTCTTGAGCTCTCTCAACTCAACTGGTGCCATCCTATATGGTGCCCTTGAGATAGGAGCCATTCCTAGCACTAGCTTAATGGTGAAGTCAATCTCTATCTGAGACGATAGTCCAAGAAGCTCCTTATGAAAGACATCCTGAGACTCCCTGGCCACATCCAGCTCATCAATCGGAGGTCCCTCTGCTTCTACTATCATCACAATAGTGAGAAATGTCTAACACCCCTTATAGATATGTCTAGCTACCTTCAAAGCTAAAATGAAACTTGCTCCCATTTTATCCTGTCTCCCCTAAAATGAGACTACAGGAAGCCCCAGTGAGGAGAAAGTAACCCTCTTCTTGTGACAATCTACCATTGCCCAATATTTTGCCTACCAATCCATCCCTAAGATGACATCAATATCCATCATATCAATGAGGATAATGTCAGTGTCCATCCTCTCACCCATGATCATGATATGTGACGTCCTAGGTTAATTTTCTTTTGATAAATATATTTTCTAAATATTTTTAAAATTTGTTAAGATCGATCCTTGTAATTTTTATTTTTTTACAACTCTATGTATAATAATAGATTTTAAACTACTTCTGGCCAAAGTACATCAAATAATCTCCACAATATATTTCAAAATAATAGTTAATTTTTTCTAGCTAGTCAAGACCTACTAGTCAAATCCCAAACGCGACTAAGTTAAATCACAATATAAAGTTCAAATATTATAATTTATTAGAAATTGACTAAAGTCTTCAAATAAAGTAAAACTATTCCTAGTTCTCCATACTTTAAAACTCCAAGTTTACTCAATCCCCTACACGTCAATCTCAAGCTTTTCCTTTTGCCCTTCACCTGTGGGGAGGTTTAGTGAGTAATATAAATTTCCTAGTAGAGAATCTAAAACTAGCCAAATATTACGAAAATCATGCTATGCTAGTTTTTTTCTTTTTTAATTTAGAACTGTATACATGTACAATTAAACTTGCCATCACCAAATTGCGGCATCTCAATTCATATCAAATAGTTATGTAACAATCAAAATAACATAATATTGGATATTAAAAATAATATCCAAGCCATATAGAGATTTGAGTCAAATTCAATCCATATTCATTGAATGATTAATTCGTCAATCAATCCATTCAAAATGATTAACCTATAGTTGAGTGGCCCGTCCTATCCTGCCACAAACATTGGTCAATATTCTTGAGAGTGGCTGACATGTCAGCCCAAGTCCAAACAAAATATAAGGTCTACTATGCATGCACCAAAACTAAAGTTTCAATTTGCGCTCATTAGTGGGTACCACACTAAGTACATTGACTGCATGGGACAGCTGAATTAATCCCATATAAGGGTAGTCCTCTCACGCTACATACCCTCATCAAACATGTCTATCATAGGCTAGTACCTATGCAGAAGTCAGCAGCCAACTGACTTCTTAGCATAGTAACCATGGGATTTTACATGAAATCCTTGATCCAAGGTCAACTCTTAACAATCTCCTAACTTCTTATTCAGATTCAATTGC
Source organism: Warburgia ugandensis (assembly GCA_035236585.1). Lineage (NCBI taxonomy): Eukaryota > Viridiplantae > Streptophyta > Magnoliopsida > Canellales > Canellaceae > Warburgia > Warburgia ugandensis. Next base: position 41,287,213 of record CP141138.1, read on the forward strand.
ATAAGAGTATGACAATATTAAATAGTACATACATCCCTAAAACATGAATTTACAACTTCTGTTGATTTTAAACATATACATATTCTTAAAGATCAATTTATGGAAATTTCCATAAACTAATCCATTTCATTCATATATATTTCCAAACCAATTTAAAATATAAGTACGTGAAATTTTTCTTGGAATTCAATTTAATTCCATACATATTATTACAATTGTTGACTAAACTAAGAATAATAATCAAGTCCAAGAGACTATTATTCGTGTACTCTAAACATGACACACTTTCAAACCATACATAAGTTCAAGTAAAATAATTCTATGATCTTTTAAGTATATAATATTAGCTTTACATACTTTGAATCTAGAATCTAATCCAACCATCATCAACTATTAATTACATATGCTAAGATACCACTTTACATTCCCAAGTATTATCAAATACTAAGTTTCATATGCAATATACCTAGTAATATGTTCATCATGCAGAGTAAACAAAACATGACTTGGGGTAATAAGCATCAATGGTGCTTGGTCTCCATTCACTTAATTACAAGTCAATATTTAAGACCCATGTGCCCATGTACTAATCAATACTTAGTGCTAATGCGTTTAATCGCCTGTCAATGACTGATGCTAGCAAGCCTAAGCCTAGCTTTACACTTTGTACACCTAAATATGGTCTAGCATACCACACACCTGACCTTAGGTACACCATGGAATTTTATGTTCAAGGCATCATGCACTTAATACAACTAGGTATCCATAAGCTTGTTAGAACACACAACCCTTGTAGTTGGGTGTTACAATATGTCTTCCACTAATTAATTGCTTATGTATCTGTTAGTGCTGAATATCTATATGTCGATTTGCTAAGTGTAATTATCTTAACCAAGGAAAAAATGGTGTAGTTTTACTTGAAGTGTAATGAAATTACATGTTTTAAGCTACCGTGCACCTAGTTACTAATATGTTGTTTGGTATGATGTGCTTGGTCAATGTCAAGCAGCTTGTGCCATGTGCCTGATCACTATTTAGTACTTGATGTCATTCACGTAAACCAACGTCTTCATAGATTATTATTTCATTTCAAAGTTATAACTAGGTGTTTTAGTACTCCATGCTTAGTCACTTTTAGGTGCTTCGGTATTATATGCTTAAGTCTCACATGTACATGGTGCAATCATCTAGAGCAAATCATTAAATACTTAATGTGATTGGATCATGATAATACTCCTTGCCTTCACAATTTGCTCGGTGCATGATACAACCAACAAGTTCAGGAGCCACACCCATGCAGATCATCAATTGCATTGTGCAGTTGATTTGTGTTGGTGTACCATACCCCAACCCCTTATAGATTTTTTTGTTACTATTTAATATATATGTGTATAGTTTGACACTAACTGTGCTTGTGCATGAATTATCATCACTTTCTTTTAGCCACAAATTATCCTTCAGAATACCATTTCATCCTTTTGAAAACTGAAACACTATAGTGGACATGAACATGATCAGATAGCTAAGTTAACTCAATAGATGTCAAACAATAGCGCTTACCTATGTTGGTCTTTGATGAAGAAATTTGGTCACGTTGGTCTTGTAAATGGTCCCTATTGAATAATAGCTTCTCACATGGAAACCTTCTCATTCCTTCACTAAATGGTATTTTAATACATGCTTTAGAACAAGGAATGTGAAGGCCTGACCTTTGATAGTTGTGATATTCATCCTAATCTTTATTACTAGCTAAATAAGAAGATAGAGAACATGAATAAGAGCATTTAGGCCATGCTTTAAATGTATCTTTCAAGTGCACCAGGATTTTATTTATCGAGGATTTGTATTCCAACATATTTACTTTAATACTCAATCATGCTAATGCATTAAGGAACATTTCCTATATACGATTGTTTTATAAAGTGATTTAAACACCTTAAGAAGATAAGGATATTAAATATAATTTTGTTTGTTGCATGTCCTAGTATCCAACCTACATATGCATGACTTGACACTTATCATGCTTATGCATCAATTGGAGATCAAGTGCTTGTGTATAGTTTGATACTATATGCTTAATCCCAGCCGTATCCATTATAGCCATGCATTTTATTAGTTCCATATGTAAGCTTGATCATAGCATTATACCTCTGATCATGGCATCAAACCTCTGGTTTGATACTATAAACTTGATCATAGCATCATACCTCTAAGTTTTACTCAGACATGTGAGGCTATATGTGACACACGTCACGCACCAACTCGCTAGTTTGATGCGTGGCACGTAAATTAACCAATCCTTGTTGTATCCCTTGTAAAATCAATTATATGAAATTGAAATAAGAGTCAAATCTAATGAACTCTTACGCTGGTCTCAATTTATGTGAAGAATTTTATCAATTAGATCTTTGCATGCATTTAACCAATCCATAATGAAATATGACTCAATAAGAGTATTATGTGTCAATTCTCAAAATTCAAATAAAAAGGGAAATTTCAATCTCAATATTCCATTTCTATTTAAGCAATTAATACCCCAAAACAAAATCAAGAAAAGGCCTAATTATATAATAAAATAGTATCATGCAAAATTTCCTTGATCTAAAATTGAAAAAGTTTTATCTGAACATAACCATATGAATTATGCATAATTTCTCTAACTAAAAATCAAGAAAAACATGATTTTAATCTCTATCACTACATCATGCATTAATAATGAATTAAAATTTAAGAAAAACTAAGTTATAACTTGTAATTACATCATGCATCCATATCTAGATAATATATCATAGAAATTTCAACTTGGGTATGTATTCATAAATCATGCATGAATTTTGTATCAAGATACTAAATTAAACAATTATTGTATGCTTATCATCTACCAATCCATCAAACACATATGCCATCATATCGAAGGAAATTTTTAGTACAATTACATCCAAAAACAATCGACAAAGATCGATAATTTTTGTTTTCAAAAGAAAATAGTGGTCTAGTTCAAGATTCTCTACATCAAAATGTAGTTTCCTTTAGCCCAAAATCTTCTGCTTCTAATTGATCTGAGGAAAAACTTCAGATCTAAGCTTTTACTTCTATTTTTTGTTCCTTTTTTTTTTTTTTTCTCTCTCTCTTTTCTCTCTTTGTCTCATGCACTCCTCCCTTTCTTTCTAACACTTTCACTCATGAAAAGGCTTAGTTTCCCATTTCAACATCCCTTTTATAAAAGTTTCCCTTTGTAAAGTCTTTATTATGAAAGTTGTTTATTACAATTTTATTTTTTTTTCTTTTTGGATTCTTGCCATGTGTTTATTATCCAATTAGTTGTAGGTTTGTGAGGATTCAAATATGTAACTCTTCTTTCTTGGTCTCTTTTATTTCATAACCCTTGGATCATCATCCAATGGTTTACTTAGACTCATCCTTTGATAGTAATATCTTTACACATTTTATCCATATGGAAACCATCCTTCACGATGTCGGTTTCCTTATTGCTTGTCCACGTGTAAAATTTGAATTAATTAATAAATAAAAATAAAAATGATTTTCTTCTTCAAAATAGCCAGGAAGGTGACTTGAAGTCGAGATATTGCCTTGATAAGTTGTACTTGGGACCGCTTACCTACACTTAGCTTAGTTCGTTAAATCTTACCAAATTAAAACTTTATTAGCACTTATATTCTAACCATACACAATTTATTTAATGAGTTATAATTAGAAAATTTGTCTAAGCTTTATTTCAACTCACTTTTACATTATAATAGTGAATGTGTAACTTAAAAATTTTCAAAATTATTGCATTTCTTTATTTCTCAAAAATGTGGCCCATTACAATCTTCCCTTCTTTTAAGAATTTGGTTCTTGAAATCCTATCACTGAACTTTTGCTATACATTAGAAAATAGATAAGGATAACTACTCATATCTTCCTCGATTTCCCAAGTAACTTCCTCAACATAATGATGTTGCCATAGAACTTTGACCAAATGAATTGTCTTGTTCCTTAGAGTCTTTCATGGTAATCCAAAATCCTTAGAGGTCTCGTCCCATACGTCTAGTCTGACTATAGTTCTGCAAGTATTTGATCAAGAAGATGCGTCGTATCATGAATGTAATTCATTGACATATGGAATACATTATGTACGTCTGACAACTGGTAATGCTAAACAATATGCAACCTTCTCGATCCTCTCCAATATATGAAATGATCCAACGAACCTTAGGCTCAACTTTCCTCTCACTCCAAATCTCATGACTCCTTTCATTGGTGAGACTTTAAGGAATACAAGATCTCCAACTTTGGACTCGAGATTGTGGCATCTTTGATTTACAAAACTCTTCTGTCTACTATGTGATGTTAGCAACCTCTTCCTCACTAGCCTGGCCTTTTTGGCACATTGCTCAATCAATTCGGTCTTCACAAACTATCTCTCTCCAACATTACTCCAACAGGTAGGTGTCCTGCATGGTCATTCGTACAATGCTTCATATGGGGCCTTGCCTATACTAGAATGATAACTATTATTATAAGAAAACTAGGTCAAAGGCAAGTATTCATCCCAGTTACCCTTCCAATCTATTGCACAAGCTTGTAGCATGTCCTCAAGAGTTTGATTCATCCTCTCTGATTGTCCATTAGTTTATGGATGGAATGCTATATTGAATCTCATAGCCATTCCTAGTCCTTCCTTTACACTATGCCAAAAGTGAGATCTGAAATGTCTATCTCTATCAGATATGATAGTCAGAGGAACTCCATGTAAACTATCTCCTTAATGTAATGTTTTTCCAAACTTTCTAAAGATTGTCTCTATCTTACTTATAAGAAGTGTGCTAATTTGGTCAATTTGTCCACAATGACCCAAACCATGTCATGTCTACTAGAGATTCTAGGTATTACCACCATAAAGTCCATCGTGATGTGATCCCACTTCATCTTGTTCCACCAAAATGTTCGTTTCAGATCCTGATACATCTTGGTACCACCAAGATGAATGGTGCATTTCAATGTATGTGCTTCCTTCAACAATTCTTGCCTTAGACATTTTGTAGGAGGTACTTCCAATCTACTATGAAATCTTATTCTTCCATCTATTTTTTACTGAAACCTTTACTACCCATCAAGACATGTGTCTCCTCATAATCCCTCTATGCTTAGAGAATTTGATCTACAAAAAATGATTTCACTGATATGTTCGTCAACACTGCATGAGATTTTTTACCCAAAGAATCTTCGACCATATTCGCCTTCCCAGGGTGATATAGAATCAATAAGTCGTAGTCTTTCAAGTATTCTAACCACCAACATTGTCTCATGTTAAGGTCACTCCGTGTGAATATATACTTCAGACTTTTGTGATCTATGTATAATTCAAACTTTTCTTCATAGAGATAGTGTCGCCAAATCTTAAGTGCAAACACTACCTCTACTAGCTCCAAGTTGAGTGTCGGGTAATTTACTTCATGAGTCTTCCATTGTCTAGATGCATACGCTATAACTCTACCATGCTACATGAGTATACACCTTAAGCCTTTTCCTAAAGCATCGCTATATACTACAAAACCTCATGTACCCAAGGGTGATGCCAAAATCAGTGCTTTGTGGGCCTCTTCTTCAACTCTTGAAAACTTTGCTCACATTGATTGGTCCACTCAAACTTACTATCCTTCCTAGTTAGCTTAGTCATCAGATGAGCTATCTCAGAAAAACCTTCAATGAAACATTGATAATACTTAGCCAATCCCAAGAAACTTTTGTTCTCTGTAACAGTTTTTGAACTCTCCCACTTCATAATGGCCTTGATCCTCAAAGGATCGACAAAAACTCCTTCCTTTGAAATTACATGGTCAAGGAATTGTACTTTTTCTAGCCAAAATTCATACTTACAGAACTTTGCATATAACTGATGCTCTAATAGTGTGCTAAGTACAATCCTGAGATGGTCCTGATGCTCCTTCTCACACAACGAGTAAATAAGGATGTTGTTAATGAACACTATCACAAGTTGGTCTAAATACTTCTACAATATGTGGTTCATCAAATCCATGAATGCCGCTGGAGCATTAGTCAATCCGAATGGCATCACTAGAAATTCATAATGTCCATATTGGGTCCAAAATGTTATCTAAAGTATATCCTCATCTCATATTCTCAACTGATGATAACTTGACCTTAAGTTAATCTTTGAGAAAATACTCACAGACTAGAACTGGTCAAAGAGGTCATCAATATGTGGTAATAGATACTTATTTTTAATTATAACTCTGTTCAACATTCAGTAGTGAATACATAATCGCATAGATCTATCCTTCTTCTTTATGAAGTGTATTGGGGCTCCCCATAGTGATACACTTGACCAAATAAAGCCTAGATCTAACAATTCCTGCAACTGTTCTTTGAGTTCTTTCAACTCTGCAGGTGCCATACAGTAGAGCTCCTTTGAGATGGGAGTTGTACCTAGCACTAGCTCGATGGTAAATTCCATCTATCTTTGGTGGCAACCCTAGTAACTCATAAGGAAACACTCCTCCAAAGTTCCATACAACATCTATGTCCTCCATCTTTTGTAAGTATTCCTTCTAAGTCACCCTTCTCACTAAGTATGCTATATGGCCCTTGGCCATGAATCTTGTGGCTTTTATCATTGATATGATAGGTATTCCTGATGTGTCTTAATTTTCCCTGGAATATGTATGTGTTACCCTCTATCTCCTTGAATGGTACTCTCTTCTTTTGATAATCAATAGTAGCTCCATATCTTAACAACAAATCCATACCCAATATGACATCAAAGTCTGTCATATTGAATAGGATTAGATTAGCTAGAAACTCCCCATCTCCCATCTCCCATCCAAATCCCTATATCTTGGATATATTTATTAGAAATAACTAGTCCTCCATGTGGTATATTGGTCTCTATGCTAAACCCCAAAGGTAATACACTACAATCCAAAGTTGATGCAAAGTGTTGTGATATAAAAGAATGTGTAGCACCCAAATCTATCAGTACTCTAACAAATTGACCAAGAATGGGGAAAGTACCTTGAATGACTACGTTTGAAGCTCTGGCCTACTAAGTAGTCATGGAAAAAAAAAAACTATCCCTGAACACATAGTACAATCTCCTATTTCTTAGGCTAATTTTTGTTCTTTCTCTTGGGCAATTTTTTAGGAAATGCCCTTTCTCTCTGCACCCAAAATATCTACTCTTATAGACATAACATGGTTTTCCCATATGCTTCTTTCCATAGTGTCTATAGAGGTTTTGGTGTACCTCCCTCTTTTTAAACTTTGGCCTCCATGGTGGTATAGAACAAAGTAGAACTATTGCTTTTGGTAGAGGTCTAGGTATGATTGCCTACTTTCCTTTATAATTCGATTTATTTCCTCCAAGCGTAAATATTTCTACTCTCATGTCCCTTAGCTCCCTCTCACACAAAGAAGTCAACTCTACAGCCTTTTCCAATGAATTAGGCTGCGACATAAAAATATGGCTACGAATACCTGTGCATAATCTGTGAACAAATTTCTAAGCAACTCTAAGTTTAGTGGGGCAAACCTCCAGCATAAATCTCCCCAACTTAGTGAAGCAAGTCTCATACTCACTCACTATCATGGAACATTGAACTAGGTTCATGAATTCTCTTTCCTGTGACTTCACAACGTGAGGTGGATAATACTTTTGCTCAAAAACTCTCCTCAACTCATCCTACAAGATGACTCTAGCATAAGAGAAATATGTTTGCCTGGTGGTTGGCCTCAATGGACGGCCTCTCCTCTTAATGTAAATGTAGCAACAATGACTTGTCAACCATATAGCACCATCATCCCTTTGATCAACCTCTCAACCTCATAAAGCCAGGTCTCAGCTACTTCAGCTCCATCAATTCTAGAAAACTTTGGAGTAATCTTGTTGAATCGCTCCATCAATGTGTCATTCTTAGACTCTGTGACAGAATCCTCTTCTGATAATGCCTGAAGCTTCTATTTCATTTGCTGAAATATCAATTGCATCACATCACTAGCCAAATCCCCCAATGTGCCATCACTTTGCGCTACCTATAGCAATGGTTTTGATATGTCTTGTTGAAACTTCATGGGTGCAGATGCAAGTACAGGTACATGTGCCTAGTTTCCAACTGTACCAGACTCTTTTACTGGTATAGATGTATTTGTTCTACTATGATAAGGCAACATTTGTATTTCAACATACAATATTTATGAGAATTTTACTAATCAAAGTTAAAATGTCCTTATGACTAGTTCTCTTAATGTTGATACATTTGACTTCTTAGTACTTTTGGCTGTGAGTAGTTTAGGCTTTGATACCAACTATGATGTCCCAAGTTTTTTTTTTTATAAATAGATTTTTCAAATATTTTTGAAAATTTTCAAGATCAATCCTTGTAAAAAAAATTTACAACTCTACGTATAATAATAGATTTTAAACTACTTCTAGCCCAAGTACATCAAACAAATTTTCACAATATATTTCAAAATAATGATTCATGTTTTCCAGCCAGTCAAGACCTACTAGTCATAGCCCAAACACTACTAAGTTAAATCACAATATAAAGTTCAAATGTTATAATTTATCACAAATTGACCAAAGTCTTCAAGTAAAGTAAAACTGTTCCTACTTTTTTATACTTTAAAACTCCAAGTAAACTCAATCTCCTTCACATAAATCTCAAGCTTTTCCTTCTGCCCTTTACCTGTGGGGTGGTTTGGTGAGTAATATAAATTACTTAGCAAAGAATCTAAAACTAACCAAAAATTATGAAAATCATGCCATGCCATTTTATTTTTTTAGTGTTAAAACTACATACTTGTACTATTAAACATGCAATCATCAAATTGTGGCATCTCAATTATATCAAAATAACGTAATATTGGATATTACAAATAATATCCAACGCATATAAAGATCTGATTCAAATTGAATCCATATTCATTGAATGATTAATTCATCAATCAATCCATTCAATGATTAACCTATAGCTAAGTGGCACTTATTATTCTACCACAAACACCAGTCAATATTCTGGAGAATGGTAGACATGTCAGCCCATGTCCAAACAAAATATAAGGTTGACTATGCATGTAGCAAAACCAAAGTTTTAACCAGTGCTCGTTAGTGGGTACTACATTAACTGCACCGACTACATGGGACAGCTGAATCAATCCTATACAAGGGTAGTCCTCCCATGTTACATACCCCCATCAAACTTGCCTATTATAGTCTAGTACATGTTCAAAAGTTAGCAGTTGATTGGCTTCTTAACACAGCAACCATGGGATTTTATGTAAAATCCCTGAGCCAAGATCAACTCTAAAGAGTCTGCTAATTTCTTATTTAAATTCAATTGCATAAGAGTATGAAAATATTAAATAGTATGTACATCATTAAATAGTGAATTTACTACTGTTGATTTCAAACATATACATATTCTTGAAGATCAATTTTTGGAAATTTCAATAAACTAATCAGTTTTGTTCATATCTATTTCCAAACCAATTTAAAATATAAGCACATGAAAATTTTCTTGGAAGTCAATTTAATGGCATACATAACATTACAATTGTTGACTAAACTAAGAATGACAATCAAGTCCAAGAGACTATATTATTCGTGTACTCTAAACACGACACATTATCAAACTATACATAAGTTCAAATAAAAATTTTCTCTGATCTTTTAAGTATATAATATTAGCTATTATATACTTTGAAACTAGAATCTAATCCAACCATCATCGACTATCAATTACATATGCTAAGATACCACTTTATCATTCCCAAGTATTATCAAATACTAAGGTTCATATGCTATAGACCTTGAATTGGCTTGTCATGTAGAGCAAACAAAACATGACTTGGTGTGTTAAGCATCAATAGTACTTGGTCTCCATTCACTTAATTACTACTCAATGATTCATGCTCAAAAGCCTAAGCCTAGCTTAACACTTTGTACACCTAAATATGGTCCAGCATTCCACACACCTAACCTCGGATCGGTGTATGGCATGACTATCATATGTCATGTGATATGCGCCTAATTTTGTTTGGTACACCATGGAATTTTATGTTCATGGCCTCAGGCGCTTAATACAACTAGGTATCCATAAGCTTGTTAGTACTCACTACTTGTGCATCTAGGGATTACAATTTTTCTTCCACTAATTAAGTGCTTATGTATATGTTACTAGTGATTATCTATATGCTGATTTGGTGGGTGTAATTATCTTAACTAAGGAAAAAATGGTTTAGTTTTATTTGAAGCATAATGAAATTATGCGTTTTAAGCAACCATACACCTATTTACTAATATGTTGTTTGGTATGATGTGCTTAGTCAATGTCAAGCAACTTGTGCCATGTGCCTGATCACAATTTGGTACTTGACGTCATTCACCTAAACCAACGTTTTCATAGATTATTATTTCATTTCAAAGTTATAACTAAGTGTTTTAGTACTACATGCTTAGTCACTTTTAGGTGCTTCAATATTATATGCTTAAGTCTCACTTGTTCATGGTGCAATCATCTAGAGTAAATCATTAAGTACTTAATGTGATTGGTTCATGATAACACTCCTTGCCTTCACAATTTGTTGGGTGCATGTTACAACCAACAAGTCCAGGAGCCACACCCATACAGATCATCAATTGCATTGTGCAGTTGATTTGTGTTGGTGTACCATACCCCAACTCCTTATAGATTTTTTTGTTACTATTTAATATATATGTATAAATATGTATGTATGTATGTATGTATGTATGTATGTATGTATGTATGTATGTATGTATGTATGTATGTATGTATGTATGTATGTATGTATCTATAGTTTGACACTGATTGTACTTGTGCACCAATTATCATCACTTTCTTTTAATCATAATTTATCGTTCAGAATACCATTTCCTCTTTTGAAAACTGAAACACTATAGTGGACATGAACATGATCAGATGGCTAAGTTCACTCAATATATGTCAAACAATAGCACCTACATATGTTGGTTTCAGATGAAGAAATTTGGTCACATTGGTCTTGTAAATGGGACCTGTTGAATAATAGCTTCTCACATGGAAACCTTCTCATTCCTTAGCTAAATGATATTTTAATACATGCTTTAGAACAAGGAATGTTAAGGCTTCACCTTTGACAGCTATGATGTTCATCCTAATCTTTACAACTAGCTAAATAAGAAGATAAAGAACATGAATAGGAGCATCTGGGCCATGCTTTAAATGTATCTTTGAAGTGCACCAAGATTTCAATTACCTTGGATATGTATTCCAACATATTTTAGTTTGATACCCAATCATGCTAGTGCATGTTTAGAGTCCAACACACTAGGGAACATTTCCTATATACAATTGTTTTATAAAATGCTTTAAACATGTTAAGAATATAAGAATATTAAATATGATTCTGTTTGTTGCATGTAATAGTATCCAAACTATGTATGCATGACTTGACACTTATCATGCTGATGCATGAATTGGAGATCAAGTATAGTTTGATACTATATGCTTAATTCCATCTGTATCCCTTATAGCCATGCATTTGATTAGTGCCATATATGTGCTTGATCATAGTGTCATACTCTGATCATAGCATCAAACCTTTGGTTTGATCCTATATACTTGATCATAGCATCATACCACTGAGTTTTACTTGCGTGTGGTGCGGCTGTATGTCCTATATGTCATGCACCAACTAGCTAGTTTGTTGCATAGCATGTTAATTAACCAGTCCTTGTTGTATCCTTTATAAAATCAAGTATATGAAATTGAAATAAGAGTCAAATCCAATGAAATTTTATGCTGTTCATGACATCATATGTATGTAGCAATTTATGTGAAGAATTTTATCAGTTAGAACTTTGCATGCATTTAACCAATCCATAGTGAAATATGACTCAACAAGAGTATTATGCCTCAATTCTCAATACTAAAATAAAAAGGGAAATTTCAATCTCAACTGTCCATTTCTAGTGTATGCATTAATACCCCAAAAAGAAAATCACTGAAAGACCTAATTATATAATATAATAGTACATACAAAATTTCCTAGATCTAAAATATAAAAAAAAGTATTTGGACATAATCATATGAATTATGCATAAATTTTCTAACTAAAAATTAAGAAAAACATGATTTTAATCTCTATCGCTACATCATGCATTAATACTGAATTAAAATTTAAGAAAAACTTAGTTATAAAATGTAATTACATCATGCATCCATATCTAGATAATATATCACAGAAATTCAACTTAGGTATGTATTCATAAATCATGCATGAATTTTGTATCAAGATACTCAATTAAACAATTGTCGCATGCTTATCATCCATCAATCCATCAAACACATATGCTTTCATATCTAAGGAAATTTTTAGTACAATTACATCCAAAAACAATTGACAAAGATCAATACTTTTTGTTTTCAAAAGAAAACCTTCATCTAGTTCAGGATTGCCTACCTCAAACCGCAATTTCCTTCAACTCAAATCCTTCTTCTTCTAATTGATCTGAGGTGAAACACCAAATCTAAGCTTTTCCTCCTATATTTTCTTACCTTTTTTTCTTTCTTTTTTCTCACTTTTTTTTCTTTCTTTTTTCTCTCTTATGTCCTTCCTTTTTCTTTTCTATTTTCTCTCCTTGTCTTGCAATCCTTCTTTTCTATTTAACAATTTTGCAAATGAAATAGCTTAGTTTCCTATTTCAACCTCCCTTTAATAAAAGTTTCACTTTGTAAGGTCTTTATTATTAAATTTGTTTATGTTTTTTTTTTTTAGTTTTAGATTCTTACCATGTGTTCATTTTCCATTTAGTTGCAAGTTTATAACTATTCTAATATTTATTCTTTATTTATTTTTGACCATTGGATTGTCATCTAATGATTCAAATATGTAACTCTTCTTTCTTGGTTTCTTTTATTTTGTAACCCTTGGATTACCATCCACTGGGTTACTTAGTCTCATGCTTTGGCAATAATATCTTTACACGTTTTTGTCCATATGGAAACCACCATGTGGGTTTCCTTATATGGGTCGTCCACATACAAAATTTGAATTAATTAATTAATTAAAATAAAAAATAATTTTCTTCTAAAAAATCTACATGTAGGTGACTTGAAGTTGAGACCTTGCCTTGACAAGTTGTACTTGGGACTGCTTGGCTATGCTTAGCTTAAGTCCTCAAGTCTTACTAGATTAAAATTTTATTAACACTTATACCCTAATTACACACAATTTATTTAATGAGTTATAATTAGAAAATTTGTCTAAGCTTTATTTCAACTCACTTTTACACCATAATAGTGAGCAATTAACTTAAAATTTTCAAAATTTGTAATTATAACATGTCATTATTTCTCAAAAATGTGGTCCATTACATGATAGGTACCTCCTGAATAAACTATCTCAAAAGAATTGGCTCTCCTAATGGAATCATCATGTCCAACCCTAATCCTAGGGCATGCACACACAATTCTACACATGATGTAAACACACATGAAACAAAAAAATGTGTAGATCATGTTTCAAATAAGATCTTTGCATGTCTATCCATAATAATAAATGTACCTTCAACTATAACATCTAATGATTGTTCTTGCTCCGAGGTAGTAGCATATACAAGCCCCTAGGTATGAGGAACTGTGTTTGTCTTGGTTCCACTATTAGTCAGTCTGTCCCCTAGCCTCCTAGGACAATGTTTGGATATGTGCCCAATCTCATTGTAGGTATAGCATCATAGAGGTGGTCTCTGCTATTGGTGCTGCTATTGTGATTGCTCCTATCCTAGCCTAGGGCAGTTCCTTCTTGAATGGTACCTTCGACATCTCTGATAGAATTTCCTGGTTGAACACTTGCCCTATCTAGTCTAGCTACTATGCATGGGGGCTCTTTATCTATGTCGAGGAGAAAGGCCTCTCTTACCATTACCAGGGTATCCATAACCACTAACATTCGACTCTCTCCTTCTTCTCTACTCTACCCCATATAAAATCCTGCTCCATAATAGCAAAAATCTCAACTGCCTTGTCCAAAGTAGTTGGTAGCATCAACAGTACCTGATTCCTCAACATTAGACTAAAGCCATAAATGAATCGATCCATGATCAAGAGTCCGTCATGCCTATATTGTGAATAAATCTCCTTAATTGGGTGAACTAGTGCTCGTATTGTTGAACTCTAAGATTTTCCTCTTTCAATTCCATAAATTCCATCTCCTTCACCGTTTGCACATGAAGAGGAAAATACTTGTCGTTGAATACCTTCTTGAAGTCTTCCCATATGATCATATCTCCATGGGAATTAGTCTTCTTAGTAGTCTGCCACCAAAATCCTGCTTCTGCTGTTAATATATACACAACAATCCATACTTACTTATCTACGGGCACCACCATGGCCTTGAAGGCCTTCTCCATAGCAAAAATCCACCTTTCAAATGCTTCTACTTCACCCTCCCTAGGGAATGTTAGCACCATCCATTGGAAACATTTTAATAGCTTATCTACCTCAATAGAACCCTCTCCTTGGCTAGTGATAATAGTGCTTAGTACTCCTATCATTGGTGCCTGCTCTAATGTATAAACTGGTGTCTATGATGGTGCCGCGACAAGTGACACCATAGGTGTTTGGGCTGATGCCTGTGCCATTGGCTGTATCGATGCCTATTGCTACTATAAGTGTGGTAATAGACCCTGAATCACCTAGGGCACAATCTTTGTCAATTGATTACTTTTCCTTAAGGACTAGAAAGATGTAACAACAAGTGTAGCGAGAGTAGACCTCATCCTCTTACTAGGGGCCATCTATCCAAGGTGGACCAAATGGATGTTAGCTTCCCTTTCTTCCCTTGTTTAACTGTACATGATTCTTGAACATGTTAGACTGGCTATGAAAGGATTAACTGGGCTCTAATAGTAATTATGACATCTTGGGTTTTTCGAATACTTTTTCAAAAAATTATTTTACAATTGTGGGGCCCTGAGTTTGGAACACTATTTAGAAAACAAATAGTGAAAAACATTTCTTATGATAAAACTTTTAAAAATCTCATGTTTTATTTTTCTTTTTCTTTTAAAAAAAAAGGGATTTCTAGAGAAATGAGCACTACATTTCTACCAAAAATTTAGCATAATCACCTCTCTTTTTTGGACACGCATTTTATGATGTAAATATGATGTTCCTAATAAACAAAATTTAAATCAAATAAATAATAAAGGAGACTTTGTCTCCATTCATTCACATGAATGTACAACATTTAAACATATATAAAAATAAAATTTTAACTAAACTAAAGGAGGAGTTCAAGGCCAAGATCAATCCAGTCATAGCCACACAACCATTATATCCCATTTACATATTCACATGTCCATGAAACCACAGTCATAATCATCAAAGTATTACATCAGTTTACAAAATTATCAACCATATTATGAACCTATTTGATATGGCTTTTATATCCTTCTATTGAGTTTCTAGCATAGTCTTCTACTCTTCTATCTTACTTCTTCAAACTAAAGATATTGCAAACAATTTACAATTTCTTAGCAAGATTGTACTTGTGTAGGCAATTTCATTATCGAATATGGGGGTTTATACAATTTTAAATCCAAAAGAAGTTCATAATCACATGTTATGCATTTTTGTAGAGGTGTGATGCATAATGAGCAGCATAACAAAACTCTAAAATCACAATTATTCTTTTCAAATCAACATCATGCGAAACAATTTCAGTTTATCAATGTTAATATCCATGCATGTCGTTTAAAAGAAAATAATAACCTTTACAAGGTACTTTACAAGATATGAATAGTCACCAAAAGTCATGTCATGCACCATCTCATAAATATACTGCTTCAAATTGGATAATGAATCATCATAAAAAATCTATGGATGAAAAGCATTTAACTCATGAAATGCTTAAATACAATCAATGTATCTCAATAAGCATATATAGATAATACCATTAGACCCTCCTTGAGGCCTTGCGAATGTAGAACCACTTGAAATTTAGCTATTTGTCATTGGTTATGAGAACTTATTATAGACCTAAAGTCTAAGGGTGCCACACACCTCTCAAGCTATCATACTACATAACACGAGTCTCAAATCTTGAAAAAATTGGACCCTTTTTGTAGTAAACAAGACTATGTCAAATTCAAACTATTTATCGATACCAGAACAGGTAACAAATCACGCCCTGTGCAAGGGAGTCACAGCGTACAAGCCAAACCTACCCATGAAGTTAATGTAACATGATTCCACCTATTGTGGCCAGATATCAAATGTATAGAGTTTCAAAGGGGTGATGACCAATCCTCAACCCTCGTATCATAGCATCCATCAGGCTGCCATATACTCTCCATAACATAATAATAGGGATTATCACAAACCGATATAATTATATAACCATGGAACTCTATGCATTAGTGAAATCATGCAAATCAAATATCATGATATGGTATAGCCATATAAAAGCAACCCTCACAACAGTTGAGCCTAAGGATTCCTTACTCATCAATTCATGTAATTTCAAATACATTTTCATGTACAAGTTTTCAATTTAAATATAAATAAATATGGCACTACAAACTGATAAGTTGCATGGCATACAACTCTATTCACTGTATAAATCAGAAATCTTAAAGTTTAACAATTTCCAAACATGATAGAATAATCATCAATAGTTTTCATGTTTCACAAAAGCATGTTGATATTAAAACTACCTACCTCTTAAGTAAAATTCTCAATTCAGCTATGTCCGTTCTTCAACTCAACTTATCGATCAACCTAGTCAACCTATTGATATCCCAAATTTTCTTATCTATGTTGAATTATAAGCTAATAATTATAAAAGAATCTTTTAACCATGACGTGACAATCCATAGCATCTATTAATCATGAAACCGTTAGATTTTAGCACTCCATCACTAATCTACCACCAAAATCACACGATCTCAGCCATTTAGGTTATTAATTTGCATTTCCATCCATCCTTCGCTGATCCGACTTCCAACAAGTCATATATTACAAAATTTATGTTGTTGGTTATCAATCAACAATCCAAATTTGTAATTCCATGTCCCAACTATTTGTTGGTGTTCTTATCTTCAATTCTCAATTCATCACATCTTCAAATTTCCTAGAATTTGACCTCAAACATATATGATGTTATGGGAATTATACTGTCTTTGAATCTAATTAATATGAGGATTACCATGGATGGTTTAGATCGCTCAAATTTTCAATTTTCTAATCTGGTCTTGATCTAAATAGTCAATTTTTTTACGATAAGCACTTTGATCATAAGATTTTTCATAGTATCTTCACTAATTGAAGGTCAGAGAACACAATGGTGGCATTTGATCACTGATCAAGCATTTCCAGGTTTTTGTTCCTTTACTATTTGATAGTATGGCTAAGATCATCCAACCAATTTCTTTTTAGGGTTCAGAAATTCATTTGTGGCATCTGATCATCGATCAGATATCATAGGGTCATTGTTTGAATCATGGCAGATTGGATAGTGTAGATCGTGTGATTTGTTCACTTTTGGATCATTGAAAATTTGATTCATTATATCAATTTAGTGGCCAAGAATATAATGGTTCTATTTGATCATTGATCTAATGTCACCAGACCCTTGATCAAGTAGAGGGTCTATGTTCCTCTCAATCTTAGAAACCCAATGATGGATTCGGATCATCCAGATTCCTCCTCGTTTTCTCATGATGGCATGACTGTATGCTTGTTGTTGGTTACCTTTTTTACTGCAGAGAAACATACTGGAAATGGAAAACAAAGAAAGGGGTTTTGTTCCTCTTACCTCAAGCAATAGGTAGGTATGGTTGGATCTCCAATCATCCTTCTTTTGCATTGTTGATTTGAGGAAAACACAATTCCGAGGTCATGCACAAGTTGTCAGTGTTAATAGGGTTTTTTGATGATTGACATCTCTCTCTCTCTCTCTCTCTCTCTCTCTCTCTCTCTCTCTCTCTCTCTCTCTCTCTCTCTCTCTCTCTCTCTCTCTCTCTCTCTCTCTTCCTCTTCTTTTTTTGTCTTCTTATCCGTTGTTAGGGTTTTTTTTTTTTTTTTTTTCTGCTTAGGAACAGACCTAATGGTCTGTTCCTCAATTCACTTAAGTGGAAGGGGTATGCCATTATGAAAATGGACCCTCCTTTTACAAAAATGCCTTTTTTTCACTAAAATGAGTCCCACCTTCAAAAGGTTACAACTTCCTCATATAAACTCTGAATTCAATGTTCTGTATGTCATTAGATTCATTTTCTCGAGTACAATCTAAATTTTAAGGTTTCCAATTCAATTAAGCGTCTTTCAAAAGGTCAACTTTATGGAAGTTTAAACATGAAATTTTCCAATTTGCATTTTATAAAAATTAATTCAAAATCATTTGAGCAAAAATTTAAAAATTAAGGTTATCACAATGCTGCCTGAAAACAACACATATAGTGTAACAAGAAGTGTCATCATTATTTGAATGGTGCACTCCGACCTTGCAGTCTAATGATAGGCACAGAGGTTAATTCCATTTTAAAGCTTTCAAATGCTTTCATGCAGTTCTCATCAAAGTCAAAAGCTACCCCTTTGCAATTAGATTACAAAGTGGTCTAGAGATTTTATTAAAATCCTTGATGAATTTTTGGCAAAACCTAGCATGCCCTAAGAATGAGGGGATCTCCTTCACTATCCTAGGATGGGGAAGAATAGATATGAGATCCACATTGTCAACCTCAAAACTATTTTATGACACAATGCATCTTAGTATTATTCTGTTTTTCCCCATGAAGTGGCATTTTTTCCTATTTCGGTACTAAAATTTTCTCATGGCACTTGTCTAATACTAAAGCTAGTTGGGCAAAGCAATCATTAAAAGATGACCCAAATACTAAAGATTCATTCATAAACACCTCTAGAAACTACTCTACCACATTTGGAAAAATACTCATCATACACCTTTCCACATGACTGAGTTCAAAGGGATAAGTGATAGTGGTCTTCTCTTGATCCCCCACCACTACACGAAGTTGGTTATAACTAGAATAACCATCAAGAAACTAATAATACGCATGTCTGGCTAACCTTTCCAATATTTAGTCAATAAATGAGAGAGAAGTGGTCTTTCCTCATGACTGAGTTCTTCTGGTAGTCTATCCGCATTCTCCACCCAATGGTCAAGCGAGTGGAGACTAATTCATTATCCTTAGTCCTAACTACCATTACACTTGATTTCTTGGATACAACTTGAACTGAGCTGACTCAAATGTCAAACAACTTTAGAACCTCCACCTTTACAACTTCCTTCATGTTAGGGCTTAAACACCTTTGCATTTCTTGATAGGTTTACGCATTCTCTTTAAGATGGATGCAATGCATGCAAATGTTTGAGTAAATAATATATATATATATATATAAATATTACATGCATACCTCTATAATTAGTAGGTTTTAGCCATAGATATCACTTCATCGTCACTAATTAGGGTTAATTCTACATTTTTATAGGTCTAGAGTACAAATGAATTAAATGAACAAAATTGACAAATGTACCCCAAAAAGAGTAATTTTACCTTCCAAGATAGATTCTGGACCCACACATGCCAATCATGAAATTCAGGAATTTGAAATGACCATTAGATGTCAAAATCAAATTCAGAGAATTTAGAAACCCTAAATGGAAGATTGAGCCTTATCCATTCCAAGTAGGGTTTTTATATCAAAAGTAAGGTGATAGAACTTCCCAGGCAAGCATTCATGCATGCCACCATGTTGGGAAGCTTCTAAAGGAAGCCCAAATAATATACAATAGGAACTTTTAAAATAAAACAACTTAGAAGACTAGGGGCGTAGAAGACTTTTTCCTTACACACTCTCTCCTACTCAACCATAGAAAGGGACCATCTGAGGGGAAGCACGAAATTTTTATGCAAACATGGTGATTCCCACTCAATTCCAAGTAGAATATATGAAGAAATAAAGAGGATTGGTATAGAAAAACAAGGGGAAGAAGATAGAGACAATTCAAAGGAAATTCTATAGTTGAAAACCATCTTACTTTTCAAGCACTTAAAGGTCAAGATCTATCCTTATAGATATATATTTTAAGCAGCCAATGAAGAAATATTAAGGAAATATGGACTAATAAGAAGCTAGATTGCAATGAAGACTAAAATGAGATTCTTTTGGCAGAGAGTTTTCCATAGGCCTACCACACCTATTTTCAAGGAGATTCACTCCTACAAATAAGGAAAAAGACATCCCACCTATCTGGGATGCTATTGACTGGATGAAAATCAAGAGAAAACCTAGAGTTGGTAAGGAAATATTTGAGGAATATAGGCCATCCACTCTATGACAGTACAATCCAACAGTGAAGAATAAACAAGTCTTACAAGAAGACCTTTTTGGATAAGATTACTCCAACTAAATCTCAACCATTCAAGATATCATGATGATGATCTAAAGGCTAAAAATGAAGTATTGAAAGTAAAATCAAAGTGTTAAGATGTGATAGATCTCCACAATTCCTTATTATCCAATGGATCACAGATTACAAATTTAGAAACTCCAACACACTCACATGGAAATGATGCTTGGCACCTTCTAAATCTAACCAAATCCCACCAAACTTCCTAGATTCTTTCCTAATCTTCCTGTATTCCTTCTTTCCTAAGCAATTCTCTTTCCTACCTTACCAAATCTACTTTCCTAACCACCCTTATCCCTTTCCTTTCTCCACTTTCCTATTCCATCTCATCCCTAAGTGTCTTTCAAATCAAATACACCTACTCACCCTCAACTCCATGTAGTTTCAATTCTAGCTTCCCTTCTTGATCTATCATCTCAACCACTCTTTCATATTTCTTTCCTAGATCCTAGCTATCCATCCCTAGGTCTTCCACTCCTAAAACTCTATAATTATGGGATAAATTAGAAGAAAATTCTATCTTCTAACTTCCATAGAGTTCAAGAGCCAAAGCTAAGAGAAACGGAGTAAGAAAGATCACCCTCACAAAAGTTCCACAAGCCAAAATGTCTAAGCCTTTGGAGTAAAGGTAAGGGTTCTCAATTGAACCCAACTCCCTTTCTTTTCCTTTTATTTTTCTTCTCTTTCTCTCCATCTCCATGTTTTGCACTTAGTGCTACATGCATAGGGCTGCAAGTATCTTGTTTCTTTCATAGCATTCATTGTAATCATGCATACATAAGCATCTAAAGTTACATCTATGAGTCCAACTCTCTTTCGATCAACCACCACCATTCCACACACTAATCCCAACTTCATCCCTTCCTCTCTTGCATGCATAATTGTTTTATGTTCTAGCCTCGAGTTGCACACATAGTTTATTTTCTTAACTTTCATGCACTCACCATAGAGCAATTTCATCTTGCATTAGAGCATACATAGGATTTACCACCTTCTTCTCTATGCATATCACCCTCCACCACTTTCCATGTTTCACACTTTTCATACACCACCATCACACATTCTTACCACCTTCTTTTCACCCTTTTCCTTTACATGCAGACACATCTCCTATCAATCTTTCTTACTTTCTTCCATCTCTTTCACATGCATGCTTAGTTCTTCCTTTCTTTTTGATTTCTTCTGGGATTTGGAAATAAAGAAGGAAAGGCAACAACAATTCTTTCTCTTCATAGATTAATGGTTGAGACGAATGACAAGTCTTTCCATAAAGCCACTCCAATTCCTAACTAAGGGCTTCATGTTGAAGAGTAGGGCTACTTCTATGATAAAGTACCTATCTCCTTTCCCATCTCTTAAGGCTGAAATTTGGTGAGTCTTAATCCAAGGGCCACTTTCACTGTGGTATTTTCCTTTCATTCTAGTTCATTCTTAAAGTAGGAAGCCTCCTCTATAGCTGCCCCTAACTTAATGGTGAATGACCTCTAATCCCTTCATTGCCTATATCTTTAAGAAGCTACCCTCTTTTCTAAGAGTATCTAGCAAAGGGATGCAACAATTTGTTTTACACTTCTATTCCATATTCTTATTTTATTTCTTGTGTGGGTGGTGAGTTTTTGGAAAAGGTGTTAGTCACCTCTTCTCTTGGCTTCCCTAGCACTTCATTTCTGAGTATCTTCGATAAAGATTTGACTTAATGGGTTGTGGCATGTTGAGCTAAGGAGATGACAGCACCTCAGTGACAAGTTAGTATATTATGGGTTGAAGAGAAGTCTACAAGCTCTTGTTGAGTAACACAACATGAGGGTCCTACAATGAAATTCAAACCTGGATTTGATGGACTTTTACTTGCTCTCTTTATTTGCTTATATAAGAAATTCATGTAATCAATCAATTAATGAGAAGTTTCTTTCTTTGATTTCCCCCCTTAATTAGTTTCTTTATGTGCTTATTTCCTTGCTTTTTTAGTTACTTAGTTCTAGTTTTAGTTTCTAGTTTAATTGCCTCCTTTGTTTATGTGTTCTTTGCTTTCTGCCATAAATTCCTTGTTTAACTAGTTCTTTAATTTGGTCAATGTTTAAATTCCCTTAGTTTGGCTAGGTTAAAGTGGAAAAAAAAGTATAATCTAAGTTTTAATTAATTCCAACTATAAAAGAGTCCTCATGGGATCGAGCTATACTTGTTGTGTTTAAAATGGACCTATTCACTTGCGATTATTTTTAAACCACATAAGCTAATACCTTTTATGTTTTCTATTGACCACCCTATGGCTATCTTGTATTCTTAAATAACCTTAAGTAGCTTACACTCATGTTCCTTATCAAGATCAGAAGGGATAATAGTAGGAAAGGTTTCAAAATGACCTAAAAATGCATATTTCACATTTTCTAGCAAAGTTTCAAGGTCTAGAGTGGGTGGCTTAACATTGGATGAAGATTAAGAAGTTGAAGCCAATGTAAGGGGTTCCACTTTGGTCTTCCACTTAGAAGTGTCTCGTGCTAGTGGAAAATCAAGTAAGGCACTGACGTCCTCAATGATTCATGTAAATTGAAGTTTATACCAACAAGGGATAGACATTCTGCAAGTGTAAAAGAATCCATTTATTGTCCAGCACTTAAACTTAAGTTTCATATTGCCAAAAGACAATTTCATGGCTCCATTCTTATAGTTAATTATAGCATTGAAGAGATCAAGAACGATTGTCCTAAAATGACAGAGATCTTATTATTTGGATCAGATACATGTTTAGTATCTAAGCAATAAAGTCTATTGGAAATAGAAATTTGTCAACTGTATCATGTCATCCTCAATCACACCAAGAGGAATTCTAACAAACCTATCTGCTAATTGTAGTGTGGCATGAGCTGGTTTTAACTTGTGTAAACCTAGTTACTCATAGACAAAGTATGACAATAAGTTAATACTCACCCCTAAATCAAGTAAAGCCTTATCAATTTTGCATTCTCCAATTACACATGATATAGTGGGGCATCGAGAATCACTATACTTAGGTGTGGTCTTGTGTTATATGATTGAGCTTCCTTGCTTGGACAGATAGGCCTTTTTCCACACATTAAACTTGCGCTTTTAGGTGCAAAGATCCTTTAACAACTTGGCATGGAAACAATCCAGGCCATCCATTCCAATGGGCCCAAATCAAATATGGACCCTAGGAACAACTGTGAACTTCACAGTTCAATTGTGGAGTCATATAAACTCCAAATTGAGATTAGAAAGAAGCTATGGAAAGCTTATAACTTCTATTTTCTTCTGAAATCATAACATTTAGAAAATTCTTCATGAAACTTTCTGTATTTAAGAATTAAAATTTTAATTTTCATGATCTTCATGATCCGAGATAATCAGATCTTGGGGATCTAATTTACTAATGATATAATATTAAAATAAAGTGCTATCCATGAATTAATTGGACATATCTAAGATAAATTGAGGGATCTACCCTGTATGGTAGAAAAACACTAAAAATACAAAGGGATCCACTTGATCAAAAAGATCAAGTATGATCAAATCCTTAGGATGGATTGAATGAATGATATTATGATGGAATCCATTGAAATCATGGATTGAATATGACTAAAAACAAAGGAATATGATCTTGGACCTTAATGGAGTAAAAGCCTTAAAATTAATTAAAACCTTGATTTAAAAGGAAAAGATCTAAGATCTAATGGTTGGATCATAAGTAAAGGTTTCTAATAATCTTAATCTAATTAGTTTCATTGTCTTTTATTTGATAATAGTATTGTAAATGTGAATTATGTTATAAAGCATGGTAGTGTAATTCTTAGATTTTAGCATGTTATGTTCTATATGTTATTAGATTATTATGTTAGGTTGATAGATTTAATTATCTTAGGACCATGTTAGTTTACATTTGAAGTTTCAGCATGATTCCATTAGATTAGCAGTCAAATTCCATGTATTTTATAACTTAGGATCCATGTTAGTATAATATAATATAAATGCCTTTGGACTGAGATAGATGTACAATTCTTTTATAATTTCAAGTGTATGATTATTTGAATTGTCAAAGTATAGTATAAGCATCTTAATTGTCTTTAAGCTTAGTAGATATAATTTTTTAATTAGTGGTTATGTCTCAATATTCATAAATCACCAAAAAGAAAATCTAATGCAATAGGGATTCATGAACAATTAAGATGAGTGAATGACTTGGACTTAATATTAGTAAGGGCTATAGTTAGTAGAACAATATAAGGATTATCAAATCCTTGGCCCAAACTAGGAGAATAATAAACCCCATGAATGACATTTTAAATGTCCATGGAATTAATTAAAATTAATTAGAAAGAGTACTTAGGATTAACATGCTCATAGGAACCTTATGAAAGGTTGAGCTAAGGTCACTCTAGTGAATGTTGAACATAGTGGTTAAGGGGGTTTTTTAATAGAGCCCTGCTCTTCCCTTACCTTCCATTGACGTTTGTGAGGTCTAAATGCCTCCTTACATGAGGATTGAAGTAACCACTTTGTGTTCTCCCATTCAGCTAGTAAGCCTTAGACAATTGGAAATAAGAGGAGCAATCTAGGCTTAGGCTGAAATAAGTTATCTTCAACTAGTAAAATATTAACTGGTTGAATAATAATAATAATAATAATAATAAGATCATAAAAGGTTAGTAAATTATCTAACCCTAATAAAAATTATAAGTAAGATAAGGATGATCAAACAAGATCCATTGGATCTTAAATGATCAAGAACAATAAGAATAATAACATTGTATTATACTTAGTATGCATGTTTATTAGTATATATGCTATAGATCAAATCTAGATCGTTAGATTAGATAATCCAAACCCTTGATCAAATATGATCCAAGGAAAAGAACCAGGATTATCCTCGTTAGGGATGATCAAATAACTGAACTTAGATCAAAGAAGAGCTAGATGATAGAAGATCTAGGCCATTGATCTTTATCAACAAGAATAGATTGTTGATTAAAGGATCTATGAAAGAGTAAGATCAAAGAGATGGATACGCAAAGACTTAGAATGGAAAATACTTAGATATGAAAGATTAAAAGATCATTCTAACCATCAAATCTATTAATCGATAGGATTATTGAGATTGTATATATATTGACAGTATGTATGGATTTACAAATTACATGCATCAGTTAGGATCATGGAAGATCTGGAGAGATGGATCACTACTTGAAAGTAGGAGGATTTATGAATGCATCTACATGGGATGTACATGTTGATCACATGACCTTATGTTGACAAGTGTAATGTTAATACTTGTATTAAATCACCTGAAACCCTTATAATCTAACCAAACACATATGAAATGGTTAAGTTAGAATTGAGGATTAGACTCTAAGTGAATATGGAACTAGAAGATATTCCAACCCTAAGTAAATAGACAGATTGTCTAATACGTATGAAACCTATTTTACATACAAGCATGGAGGCTTATGATTTTGGTTTAAATAGGCATAAGCCTGGGGGATTCTATGCTAGGGGAGTTATGAGGGTTTGGCCACCCACTTCCCAAAATTTGATGATTTGATGATACCTTGTCCTATGAGAAGCTAAAACTAGGGTGGGGCAATTATAGGAAGGCCATCACTGTGAAAGTCCTGTCTCCCCATATAGATAGTGACACAATATTTTCCACCATGGTATCAGTGGTGAACAGGGCAATCATCTGAATGCTAGTACAAATCAGACTGCAACATAGTAGTCCTTTGATTATTTTGCATTATGATGCATATGAGATAGGCATAGTGAAATGCCTTATGTTTTGGCATGATGAAATGCCAGGTAATTGTATAGTACTAGTATTTTTCAAGAAGCAAAATTTACCCATGTACAGTATGTATGTATGTATGTATGTATGTATGTATGTATGTATGTATGTATGTATGTATAAGGATGTACATATATTACAAAGTACAGAGTTAGATACATGAGTATGTTTATGAATAACGGGATTATGAAGTATTAGAATTATATTGTCAATTATTATGCTTCTTAAATCTCCTACCAAGCATAGCTTGCTGAGATATTGTAAATGTTTCAATGTTTACAATATCTCAGATACAGAGAAGGAGAGTTGGGAGCTCAAGACTGTAGAAGACTGAAGAGAATAATTATCATGGTATACCCCTTGCAGACATGTGACCTTGAAGTCACGGGTTCAAGGCGTGGAATCAACTTCTTGCAAAAATGCAAGGTAAGGCTGCCTACTTTAGGCCATTGTGACCCTCCCCTTCCCCAGACCTCGCATAGGTGGGAGCTTCGTGCACCAGGGCTGCCCTTTTTTACCCCTTGAAGACATGTATTTTGTTTTGTTTGAGAGTATTGTATAATAAGAGTTTCATTGTATGATAAGCTTTGAGTTTTGGATTATATAATTTGGACAAGTATTGTAATAGATTTGGGCTATACCACTGGATGGATTCTTGAATTTAATAAAAATATATTCCTTCAATGGAATTTTATCTTGTACAAACATTCTACTTATGTTATGTATGAAGTGATAACTTGGGTTTTTCGAAACAAGTTCTAAAGAAAAGAATTTCCGCTACTTTGTTTTGTGAAATTTTTTTACTATTAAGGGCCCTGTCTTTGAAAATGTATTACAAAATGTGTTACAAAAACCCGGGTCCTCACATAGGCTAAGTCTATAATTAACCTTAGGAGTGGATTTCAGCTCGATCACAAAGTAGGCAAGCTAAAAAAGCCATCAAGGAAAATGAGGCAGGCAAAACATAGGAGAAAGAAAATAGATAAAGATCTCCTACTGATCTTATAGTGGAGGCACCCTATGTGCCCAAAGCCCCATTTTCTCAATTACTAAACAAGGCTAAGAAGGCACAAACTTCAAGAAGCTCATGGATGTATTTAAACATGTACAAATTAAAGTTACATTGCCCAATGCAATAAAAGATGCCCCTGCATATGCCAAGTTCCTGAAAGAGCTTTACACTAGAAAGCGAAAGCTTAATGTACAGAAAAAAGCTTTCCTCACCAAGCAAGTGAGCTCTTCAATTCAACACATGATCCCAACCAAGTTTACAGACCTAGGGTGCCCTACAATTTCATGCATTATTGGAGACCAAGACATAAATAGGGCACAGCTTGACCTAGGGGCCAATGTTAATTTATTGTCATACTCTATCTATGAGCAACTAAGTCTTGATGAGCTAAAACCAACCACTACCACACTACAGTTGGTAGATAAATTAGTGAAGATACCCCCTAGTTGGTTGAAACTGTTTTAATACAAGGGTAATAATTTTACTACCTGGTCAACTTCATTATATTGAACACCTAACCTATATTCA
This sequence comes from Warburgia ugandensis, assembly GCA_035236585.1. Lineage (NCBI taxonomy): Eukaryota > Viridiplantae > Streptophyta > Magnoliopsida > Canellales > Canellaceae > Warburgia > Warburgia ugandensis. Next base: position 41,315,007 of record CP141138.1, read on the forward strand.
ATCCAGTTAATCAGATTCCAGTAATACTTGAACGTCCATTCTTGTTGATGTCTAACGCCAAAATAAACTATAGGAATGGTGTGATAAAACTATTGTTTCACAACATGAAAGTTTAACTCAATGTCTTTAATGCCAACCAACAACATTTAGACCTTAAAGATTCTTGGGAAGAGAACTTGAATGAGAGTCTAATTTAAGACATTCATGCACCATCATCCATCTTTGACCCACGTAAGGCCTATCTAATGCACTTTAAAAGGTGATTTTAATTTAGACAAGTCCATTGAGGAGGTAAACAACCTTTTAAATGCTACTCCAATCGTGGACACCTCCAAATGGGGCCCTTATGTGGAACCACTCCCTTCATCGGAGTCTATTCTTCTATCCTCTATAGAGCAACCACCTTCTCTAGTCCTAAATCCCCTATCTTGATAATCTCAAATACTCCTATCTAGGACCATATGAATCCTTACATGTAATAATAGCATCAGATTTAGATCAAGGACAGGAAGAAAAATTACTTGATGTTCTCAAGGAACATAAAATTGCTCTAAGGTGGACCGTAGCAGACTTCAAGGGAATTAGTCCAATTGTATGTATGCATAGGATCCACCTAAATGAAAATGCTAAATCATCTAGGGAAACCCAAAGAAGATTAAATCCTCATATGAAAGATGTGGTCAAGGATGAAGTTCTTAAGCTTTTAGATGTTGGTGTAATATACCCGGTCTCTGATAGCACTTGAGTCAGCTCCGTTTAGGTTGTACCCAAAAAAATTCAGTGTTACAGTAATCAAGAACGATGATAATGAGTTAGAACCCACTTGCATGACCACCAGGTGCAAAGTTTGCATTGATTACTAAAAATTGAGCACGGTCACAAGGAAGGACCATTTTCCTCTCCCTTTTATTAGCTAAATGCTTCAGAGAATAGCCAGTCACAGTTCTAACTATTTTCTAGAAGGTTATTTTGGCTATAATTAGATTCCAATCTCACCAGAGGAAAAGGTGAAGATCACCTTCACCTACCCTTTTGAGACTGTTGCTTATAGACATATGCTGTTCGGGCTTTGCAATGCCCTAACCACTTTCCAAAGGTGTATGTTGAGCATATTTTTTGATATGGTAGAAAGGTTCCTAGAGGTGCTCATTGATGACTTTCCTATATTTGGGTCTTCCTTTGATGAGTGCCTACACGAATTGAAATTAGTTCTTGTAAGATATGAGGAGGAAATTTTGGTATTAAACTAGTAGAAGTGCCATTTTATGGTGCAAAGTGGTATTGCTCTAGGTGTCATAATATCATATAATGGTATTTAGGGCCAAAGTTGATTTAATAGCCAACCATCCTCCACCACGGACAGTAAAACAAATTCACTCATTTTTAGATCATGCTAGATTCTACAAGAGATTCATAAGGGATTTTGGCAAGATTGCCAAGCCCCTCCATAATTTACTTACAAAGGAGGTTTCTATTGACTTTAATGAAAAGCCTTCGAGCAATTAAAGGACAAATTAACCTCTGCACTTATTATTTGAGTCTCTAACTAGAGTGCACCATTTGAGATAATGTGTAATGCTTTAAACTGCACAATTAGAACTATTTTGGGACAACACATTGACAAACTTCCCCATGTGATATATACACTAGTAAAACACTTAATGATGCACAACTCAACTAATATACCAAAGAAAAGAGTTGTTGGCGGTCATGTTTGCTTTGGATAAGTTTATATTCTACTTGTTAGGGTCTAAAGTCATACTATATTCTGATCAAGCCACTCTGAAATATCTTCTTTATAAAAAGGATGCAAAACCCAGGTTGATCTGTTGGATACTACTATTACAAGAATTTGACATAAAAATTTAGGACAAGAAAGGTTCTGTAAACATTGTAGTAGACCACTTATCCGGGTTAGTAGTGGAGCATACTAGCTATAATGTGCCTATAACTAAATCCTTTTTGGATGAATAGTTAATGTAGATTTCCCAATTACCTTGGTATGGAGATATAGTGAACTATCTTGTTATAAGACAAATGCCCAATCATTGGACAAAACAAGATAGAAAAAGATTTATGACCTAGGTTAGATACTTAACTTGGGACGACCTTTACTTAAGTACTATCCTGATCAAATGACAAGGACATGCATACCAAATAGTGAACATAATGAAATCGTCTCCTTTCGTCATGATCATGAGCGTGAGGACCACTTTACTGTAGAAAGATAGCTACAAAAATTTGCAATGCAGTTTTTGTTGGCCCACAATTTCTAAAGATTCACATGCTTATTGCATAGCATGTGCTAGTTGCCAATGGTTATGAAGACTAGGGAGGAGACATAGGATGCCTTAAACCCCATACTTATGGTAGAACCTTTTGATGTTTGAGGCATAGATTTCATGGGCCCTTTCTTAATTCTTTTGGGCATTTGTACATCCTAATGAGAGTGGACTACATGTCTAGGTGAGTGGAGGCCATACCCTACAAAACCAATGACCACAGGGTGGTGGTTAAATTTTTAAAGAAAATATATTTGCAAGGTTTGGTACTCCACATGCCATAATTAATGATGGCGGCAAACGCTTTTGTAATAAACTTTTAGAAAATTTAATGAAGAAGTATGGTGCCAACCATATGATAGCTATCCCATACTACCCTTAGACCAGTTTCCAGGTAGAGGTATCAAATAGGCAAATTAAGTGTATTCTAAAAAAGACAGTCAATCCAACTAGGAAAGACTGGTCTGTGTGTCTTAACAATGCTTTATGGGCTTATCGCATTTCCTATAAAACTCCTATAAGCATGCCACCTACCACCTGGTCTACCACTAACCCGTAGACTTGGAACACAAGGCATATTGTGCTATCAAAAATCTCAATTTTGAGTTAGGTGCTGTTGGGAACCACTGAAACCTCTTACTTAATGAGTTGGCTGAGTTGAAAAAAGATGCATACGAATCTACACATTTATACAAAGACTGGATGAAGGTTACCCATGATCGAGAAATCTTAAGGAAATCTTTTATACATGGACAAAAATACTTATTGTATAACTTCATGTTGCATCTATTTCAAGGGAAACTTAGGTCTCAATGGATTGGACCCTATGTATTACACACAGTGTATCCTCATGGGGCCATCCAGAGAGAAAAGGATTGCAAAATAATAAAAGTTAATGGGCAAAGGGTTAAACCTTTCCTATTTATACATGGACAAAAATACTTATTGTATAACTTCATGTTGCATCTATTTCAAGGGAAACTTAGGTCTCAATGGATTGGACCCTATGTAGTACACACAGTGTATCCTCATGGGGCCATCCAGAGAGAAAAGGATTGCAAAATAATAAAAGTTAATGGGCAAAGGGTTAAACCTTTCCTAGAGCTAATTAACCCTAAGGCCTAAGAAACATGGTAAGAGGCACCAAAATATCACGATCCACCTTAGAATGATCTAGAGCTCCTTACAGATCATAGTCCTTGCACTCATCATTACATTTGGCTGAAGACATAAAACTTAGCACTCCCTACGAGGCAATCCAAAAGTTTTTCAAATCTTAGTCTACTACATCTTTCCATCATCATATAGGGTCCTATATTTTCAAACATTAAGGACAATGTTTTGTTCCGATTCAAGGTGTAGATAGAGATTTTGGCTTTCTTAAGTTTTCTTGTACTTATAAAAAAATATTTTTTGAAAAAATTGTTTTGAGGTAGTTCCTTTACTATGATGAGAACAAGATTTTCATAAACATGGTGATTCTACTATTTGAACGTCTTAATGGAAGTGTATATGGCTAGATTTGCAAGTTGTTCATGCATAAAAGCATTTTATGATAGTTAGTTCTTGAAAAATATTTACATATAGCACATAGTCCAAACTAATAGAGAGGTATGACTTAGAGACCTTAGGAAAAATAGTGGAGACCTATAACCAAGTGAGTTTTATATACTATCTTCTTTCAAAGAATTATAATTAATGTCTCATCTTCTTTAGCATACATAATTTTAGTGTGATCTTGTTATCCTTGTTTTGGTTAATTGCTAAGAATGAATAGGAGTAATAGCTTTCTTTGTAGAAAATTTATTGAATGTTATAGGATTTAAGAAACCTATGATATGATATGGGTCATTTTCAGCCCAGACACAGAGAACCTACCTAATATATTATATCACTAGTTAGACCCTTGAACCTATTATTAAGCTTTTTCTTCTCAACCCATCTACCTTAACTGGAAATAAACATCTGTTACCCATTTTCAAAATAAAGTAGAATTGGTAGAAAAAGTTCAAAATTGACAAAAAAGTTAGAGAAGTTAAAAATATTAGTGTTTTATAAGTAGAAATTCTTTATGTGAAAGAGTTCGAAAGAAAAGAGAAAAGAGAAGAAAAATTGAAAGAAAAAGATAAGAATACAATAGATATTCACTTTAATATAGTCAAAGTTTAATTGTTGAGCAATCAAAAGAAGACCTCCACTCAATTTTGAAACTTTGAACCCTTATACCATTCTTTTCTGAACTTGTCCCAAACCTACATTTCATCTTATGTAAAGATCTATGAGGATATAAAAAGAAGGAACTAAGGTAAACTACCCTACTACACATAATAATAACATCTATTCTTAGGGAACATTTTCCTTTGTCTTACTAAGCACTTAAAATCTATATGAACTACTAGTTTTGTTGAATTTGGTCACATAATGAGAGAAATAGGTTTAATCCCTTCTCAGAGATCTTCATTTTTTAGAGTATACCTATGAGAATTGAGGTCAAAACATATTTCCACTAAGATATAAGCATATCTAATTAGAAGTCCTGACTTATGTGGCCATACACACACATGCACTCCAAGAAATAATTATAATAAAATGACTTTAGTATGTGGACAATTTGTAAAATTGTCATTCATCACCATTAAGTTGTTAAAAACTAGTAGTGTATTAATGGAGGAGGATTCTTTGAAATAAAATAAAGAACTCAACTCTAGGGAATTTTGTGGGTATATTTAGTGCAAATCCTCACGAGATCTAACTTGTCCACTAAGGGTAACCTAGAAGTATAAGGGCTTGTTGCATGTGCTAAATGCAATCGTGAGTACCTACGAAAAAGGTAACCATTTATTTTTTATTATTTTTTGCATATTTTACTCGAGATTAGCAAAATGCTAGTTGGATATATGATAAGTATCTAATTTTGTACTAAAACCACCTAATTAGTTACTCATGTGCTATAACTTATAGGGGTAAACTAGTTTTTTCAACCAAAAATTATAATGCATGCATGTCTAACATAAAATTGGATAATTTGCTAGTTCAAAAGCTAATCTAGGTTAAATATGTGAATAATCATACTTTATAAGATTCAATTAGAGTTTTTCACCTTTTGTAGGAAGCAAGATGGTAATCCAATGACTGAGATCGATACCGATGGAAATTGAAGATTAACATAGAAAGATCAAGTCAAAGCCCAAATGCCATCAACCGAACATGAGGTCAAGGATCATGATTACCTTAAGGCACGCAAAAAGAAGGAATTGGATAAGTCAATGGTAGCTTAATGTGGGTCCATCCACAAGCCATGCCAAGTCCACCACTCTTGCATGGGATGCACTTAAGTCACCTAACCATACACAAGCCATGAAGAAGGTGACAAGCTAAGCAGCCTAGCCATCCATCAAAGCCAAGGAATTGAGCTGCCAAGGCAAGCCAAAAGAGTTCCTAAAGTTAGCCATGAAGCCAACCCAATTGAGCTCTCAAAGAGATCCATCAAGCCACATGAACCAATGTACATGGAAGTCCATGAGTGGAGGAATTTTTAGGCTTATTTGGAAGATAATTGAGGAAAAATCCACTTGGATAAGTTAGCATGTGGACCAATAGGAAGATACCACTCCATTTATCTTGTTTCATTTTTTCTTACTTTTCAATTCACCATAAAAATCGACAACGAATTTCCACACAAATTGACAACGAATTTGTGCCTTTGTACTTAAAGAGTTTCATCTTTCTAAAACTCTTTAACCATCCCATCTTCCTTACTCCATCCTATTTCAACCAATCATCTCCTTCCTTTCTTCTTTCTTTTTCTCTCGTTATCTTCACCATCTACTTTGAATCCAAATGCTACCATCATCTTCGTCTCTCCATATGTCTTTTACTCCAATGCTTTCCATGGGAAAACCAAAGTGGAAGATGCCTCCTTAGAAAAATGGTGTCTCCCACCTTGGTTGGACCAATCCTAAGATGTCACATCCACACTTCCACCTCATCTTTTATTCTATTTTCATCTTACCACCCAATTCATTTCCATGATTTTTCCCTTTGCTTAATATTGTTATTTTAATTAAAACTCACAAGCACACGAATCATTTGCAATATAGCACACTTAGTGAGGTCGATCCCACGAAGAGTGAACTATTGTGATGCTAGTGATTCCTACTTTACATTATCTAATCTAGATAAATTTCTGTTGATATTTTTCGCAAGTGCACAGGCTATTGTAGTATAGTATGCGCAAGTACGACTTGATTCCACGCAGACACACTTTAAGAATTTGGAGTTTTAATAAAATTTAATTCTTCACAAATTGAAATTAAATAAAAAATTAATAGAATGAGAAATTAGACTTCAGATGTGTTTAATCAATGAAATTACATAGGTCTAATCCAAAAGAAACAAAAAATTAACTAAAAAATAAGAAAATTTCACTTCCCTAGACTGCTTATCTTCAAATTCCTTAGATATGATCTCATAAACTTTGATCAGCCTTCATCAATCTCTTCGTGCTGCTTCTGATTGATGATCTATTGGACAGATTAAGCATATTCACAATAATTACAAAGATCTAGTCTAGATAAGAAATTTAAGTTTTAACGGCTCAGATCTGATTTTTGATTCACATATTGAAGATCAAGAATGATAAACATTCTATAGGATGTCCTAAAAATAATATTTCAAAGTTGATTGAAAATCTAATGTGAAACATATGAGAATTTAATGTTTTCCTTTTTGTTTAGGCTAAACCGTTGATTCGGTTATGCTTAAATCAACCAAGATCTATTTTTTGAACTTATCTAAGAATAGGGTAAAACCTAGATAAGCAAAACATGAATAGGGAAAAAGACAAAACATACTAAAAGACAAAGAAGGATGCATGAGGATTTTCAATTTTTATGCCGAGGGCATTTGTGGAATTTTTCAAATATTTTGGTTTTAAACTAAAACAAGTAAAAACCCGACAAAAGAGGAATACACCAAGGGGAAGATGAAGAAAGAAGACATGGGGGAGAAGGAAAGACAGGGAATTAGGTGAAAACCCGGTTTGGGTTTTCTCCTATGGCGAACAGAGGACGCCGGATCTGGAGAGGAGAAGGAGGATCAAGCAACTGTTACGATGCTGGACCGGTGAAATCTAGGTGGTGGAGATTCCGGGTGGAGTAGGGAATGCCAGTTTTCTAACAGGAAAAAAAATCGAGAAGGAAAGGAGAAATGGAAAGATAGGGGAGAAGCCGTTGGCAGTGATGAAGAGCAGACAGTGGACACGAAAGAGAGAGAGAGAGATTGGGTAGCCTGGCCGGTACGGTGAAGAACAAAGGTGCTGTGAAGGGAGCTTGGCATGGGAAGACGACTGTAGGCTGACGCGGTGGAGTGTGTCAGCAGGGAAGACAAGCCGTGGGACGATGCCAGGCTTGGAAAGGGGATCAGTGACGGTGAAGAAAAGCAGGGGAGCCTGGGCGATGAGGGGTGAGTGAACACAATGCCTGCTGGAACAGAGGGAGTGATCTGGGTGAGAGAGAGAAATACAGACAGGGAAACCTACCGGACAGAGGAGGAAAGGTGCCGACAAGGTCGGGCTGATCTGTAGAGGAGTAGTGAACTCTGGCCAGTTTGGTGCGTGGAAGCTGACTGGGAACAGAGGCCGAGCTGGGTTAGGCAGAGAAGAAGAGATGTGGACAAAGGGATTGGCATGGTGAGGAAGTGGAGAACAGGAAGAAAAAAAACAGTGCTTGGGCAGGTACTGATCTGGGCGTCGTTCGATGGATCCGAAGGGAGAAAGTCGGGTGAAGAACAAAGAATTCTAGGTGTGTCAAGTCACCGTCTAGGTATGGAAACGACCAATGGAGTGGTGAAAAAGGGAGGAAGGCGAGAGGGACAAAGTGGAGTGAGGAACTATGATGGCTGAAAAGGGAAGATGGAGAACAGGGAGTGGAATCTGAACTACGAGAAAGAGATAGAAGAATGAAAGATAGATGGTGGGTTCCAGTAACAAAGAAAAGCAACATAGGATGGAGATGGGGCAGTAGCAATGTGAGCACTAGACTGAACAATTGATGGAGAGAAGGTATGGGCAATACAATGAAACAGGAGACAAATTAAACAGATGATAAACAAAGGACTACGAAATCAGGAAAACAAAACGATGAATATGGAAAGCAAAAGACAAAACCCAAAACAAAACTAAAACTCCTTAAGCTCCCACAACTCTTCTTATATGTTTCCCTCTTTCCTTTAAGAATTAGTCTACTATTAGGAAACTTCCTCCTCTCCCCAAAAATTCCATCCATAGTCCTCTCCATATTAAGACTCTTCAGGAAACCTTTAACCCTTGCCTTATTGATCTTCAAGATTCTGCACTATTGAAATTCAATTTGAGCCATCCAACCCTCCTTTAGTTGATCTACAAGACAAAGACTACATTAAAGTCATCTAAACCGTACATTAAACATCTGATTAACTCAAATGAGCATCTGACCTTCAATTTTGACAAATTATAGTTTGGTGGTCAATTTGAGCTAAATTTTTTTATTTTATCCAAAAATCATCAAATTGATGAGTTAGATGATCCAATGAAATGCTAAATTGGGTGTCTTTTGGCAAAAATTAAACTCTTAACACATACCCCAACTAGCATTTTGCTAGTCCAGAGCAAAACATGTAGAAAACTATTTTACAAAAATTGATACAACGTGCCACTTTCGTAAGTACTCACGATTGCATTTAAAGCATGCAACAAGCCCTTGAATCCCTAAGTTACCCCTAATGGATGAGTTAGGCCTCGTGAGGGTTTGTAGTGAATATACTCACAAAATTCAATAAGGCTGAGTCCCCTATTTTATCTCAGAGAATCCACATTCATTGGCAATATATTAGTTTTTCACAACTTAATAGAGAAGATTTGACAATTTTACACCTCATACGCATATTAAAGCCATTTTATTTGAGTTATGTCTCGGAGAGAGAGAGAGAGAGAGAGAGAGAGAGAGAGAGAGAGAGAGAGAGAGAGAGAGAGAGAGAGAGTGTGTGTGTGTGTGTGTGTGTGTGTGTGTGTGTGTGTGTGTGTGTGTGTGTGTGTGTGTGTGTGTGTGTGTGTGTGTGTGTGTGTCTTGACCTCAAATCCTCATAGGTATATGCTCAAAAGTGAAACTCTCAGATAAGGGGTTTAAACATGTTTCTCTCATTATGTGACTGAATCCAATAAGCTAATGGTTCATATAAATCTTTTAATACTCATGAGATAAAGGAAAGTGATCTCTGAGAGTAGATGTTATTACCAAGAATATTAGAGGTCTTTTACCTTAATTCCTTCTTTTTATCTCCTCTTTAAGACTACGTTTCACCTAAGATCAATAGATCTTTAACTAGGACAAGACATAAGCTTAAGACAGGTTCAAAAAAGAAGGATATAAGGATTTCAAAGGTTCAAAATTGAGTAGAGGTCTTTTGTGACTCTTTGTTAGGACAACTTTTCTTTTAGGGTTGTGCTTGAAGTGAATATCTCTTTTAGATTTTTGTCACTCTGTCAAATTCTCTTCTTCTTCTTTTCTTTCACTTCTTTTTCTTTGACATCTTTGGAAGAAAACAGCTAACTTTCACACTTCTTTGACTTTTTGTCTTATTTTTAAACTTTTTCTAGCTACTCATTTTGAAAATAGATAATGAATATTTATTTTTCTAGTTTATTTTGGGTTAAGTTGAGTGGGGTTAAGAAAGAAATAGCTTATTATAGGCTTAAAGGGCTAACTAGTGGTATGATATACTAAGTAGGCTTTATATCTCTAGGCTGAGCAAGGATATCCTATATCATTTTCTAAGTTTCCTAAAGCCTATCAGATTCAATAAATTTTGTGAAAATAAGGCTATTACTCCTATTTATTCTTAATGTTTAACTAAAACAAGGATAACAAGATCACACTAAGTTATGTATGCTGAAGAAATTGTGGAATTACTTATAACTCTTTAAAAGAAGATAGTCATTAAACATCACTGGTTATAGCTCTCCACTAATTTTCCTCAGGGTCTCAAAGTCATACCTCTCAAAGTCATAAAATGCATCAACACATGAATAATATGCAAAACTAATCATATGCATTCCCATTAAGAGGTGAAAATAGTGAAATTACTAAGTTCTGAACATCCAGTTCTCATCATAGTAAAGGAATTCTACCTTAAAAACTTTTTTTTTCAATTTTTTTTCAAAAGAACCAAGAAAATTCAAAATTCTTATATGCAACTACACCCCCAACCTAAATGAAACATTGTCCTCAATTTTTGAAAAACATAAGATCATATATGATAATGGAAGGGTGTAGAAGATGAAATTTTGAAAAACATCTGGGTTGCCTCCTAGGAAGCACTAAGTTTTACAACTTCACCCAGATATAATGATGAAAGTGATTATATTGCAAGGCTCCTGGAGTGGTAATCTAAGGTGAGTCATGATACCAAGGTGTCTCTAATAGTGTCTCTTCAATTTTTAGGTTATGCAGTTCTAGGAAAGGTTTTAACCTTTGATCATTGACCTTTTTTATTTCTCCATCATTTTCAATCTTAATGGCCCCATAAGGATAGATTATGCATACTATATAAGGTTTAGTCCATCTAGATCTAAGTTTTCCTGGGAATAGATGCAGTCTAAAGTTATATAGTAAGACCTTTTGACCAGGTGTGAAGGATTTTCTTAAGATATGTTTATCATGTACAGCCTTCATTTGGTCTTTGTACAATCGTGCAAACTCATATGCCATGATCCATTTGAGTTTCACACCAAAATTTTGAAGATTTCAAAATTATCACAAAATTTGGAAGTTGACTAACCTTATATCACACAGTAGTGTAATATTAAGCCTAAGTATCAAACAATCATGTGAATTTTAGCCCAGAGACTTAACAAATCAACCTTTGTACTCTTTCCCTTACTTATACATGTGCCACTCATGAGGTCTATAAATAGTGAGCTCATTTATTCTACTTCCAACAAGTTTGAAGACTTTTTCACAAGTCTTAAGGTGTCTCTTTGGTCTTTACTAGTTTTGGGACGAGTTTGTAGTTCTGCGTTGATTTTGTTTTGAGAGTTGTGAAGATCTTGGTATCTTCTAAGTACTTTCTCTTCCTAGTTCTGCATTTTTCAATCTATTTGTGTCCAATATCATGCACTTTTAAAGCTAGGCACTTTACCATATATATCCCCCCCCCCCCCCCCCCTTTTTCATGAGTCCTTCTTCTTCTGTCCCTCTTTAAAAAATGATCTCCTGTTAATAACTTAACTAACATGCCAAAAAACCCCAAGACTGATGGAACACATCATATTAATTTCTTAAACCAATGTCCCGTACCATTGATAGGCCCTTTAGCTTCCCATACCACAAGATGAACCATTCAAGATTGTAAGATACCATGGTCGACACCCATGGTGGCTTACTTTGGGTGGCTCTCACCCAAACTAGGCTGCCCTCTCAACTTTTTGTGATACCTTTCAATCTAGCACCAGGTAGCCCTTTTCACAAGTTACCCTTTCATTATTTGAACTAACACTTGGTGATTGCTTTGACACCAAAAGTTAAGAACTTAACCAATATACCAAAAGCCATAGGACTAATGGAATGTCTCGAGTTAATTTCTTAAACCAATCTCCCTCTAGGTTTTTGGCGAAGGTACCTATTATCTACATCGAAGGAGATGCTAGGAGTTCTTAGGCATGCTTGGCAATAGAACTTTAAGTTCCATGCCATTATGTTATCTTACATTAAAAGGAAGAGAGGAAGAAGGATTCCATGAAGACTTTTATACTACTTTCTACAATCTTTCATTTTCTCATTTTTGTAAACCTTTCTCCTTAGAGAGAATCCATCATACAAAAGAAATCCTAGTTTCACTCTCCCTCTCAACTTTCAATGACAGTACCTGATGTCTACATGGAAAAGGATGCTAGGAGATTTCAAGCATTCAATCAAATGGGCTCATCATTCCATGATTCGATGGATTCTATCATTACAATGAAAGAGAAATATGGTTTGAGGATGGGCTTTATAGTATCCTTTGGAGAAGAAGGTCCCCTAGAATCCCATGTGGGTTGGGTTTAATGAGGTTTGTTATCCTAGGATGAGGCTACAAATTCAGACTATGATGTCTTCTAGGATAGCCCATGAGCCTCTCTTTTTTTTACTTGTTTTAATGAATGTGTATCCCTATGAAAAAGGAACTTATTCCCATAAGTTTCCTTTCAAATAGCATACTATGAAAAAAATTCTAAGAGGAAATAATCCTAGTATAATAAATGTGATACATCACTCCAATATAAATACTTTCATTTCATTATTTTTAAAGTTTGTATTCAAGGCTTAGGGAAAGAGAAATTTTCCCATCAAAATCAAATGGTGTGAGAATGAAATCTTGAAAAATCCTATGATTGGAGCCTCTTTTCCAATGAGGTTGATTTTCATTAATCTCTCTCTCTCTCTCTCTCTCTCTCTCTCTCTCTCTCTCTCTCTCTCTCTCTCTCTCTCTCTCTCTCTCTCTCTCTCTCTCTCTCTCTCTCTCTCTCTCTCTCTCTCTCTCTCTCTCATAACAATACTCAAATTAGTTAAGCATTTATAGCATCTAGATTTTAGCTAGTTCAAATGCATCCTTGGTTACTAGGTTTTGATATCATGTTTCTACCCTCAAATTTAAATCATCATCTTTATTTTTGGTTTCATATTTTTTAAGATGTTTTCAATCCATATTATTCTATGTTTATAATTTCATGTTCTTTGTTTCTAGCATGTTCATAATATTTTTTTAAAGAATGATCTTAATTTCTTGCTTAGAAAATGTTTCTAATCTTAGTTTGATGATCTTTGTTTCAAGCACAAAAGCATGTCCTTTAGTTTCTATCATGTTTCTAGCTCAATGTTCCCAGTGCTCATAATGTTTCTAATGGCTGACTTTATTTCTAGTCTACTGTTCTAATATTCTACCATGTCTTTAGTTCCATTATTGCCCTCAAATACAAAGCATGTTCCTAGCTCTTGATGCAATCCATTCTTCAAAGTATTAGTTTTTATGATTCTAATTTTAGTTCAATACATGATCATGTTCTTTAGTTCAAGTATACATTTCTAGTTTCATGTCATTTTCTATGTTCAATCCAAGTCATGTTTAGTATTTCTAGTTTTGCTTTAAGTTTCAAGTTTCTAGTCTCATTCACATGGCATATTTCATGTACAATTCATGTTGTAGTTCAATTACTTGCTTCTAGTTTTTAGTTAATGTCATGTTTTCATTAATGTTCCGTTGATTCCCTAAAGCCTTTCATACTTTAGGTTCCAATTCCATTTAATAACCTACTCAAATTTATTTTGAACTTAGGTTAGAAGCTTAATAAAAAAATCATTAGAAAGGATAAACAATTCAAAACAATCTGCCAATTCTTAAATAGCCTTGTTCAATTCAAAAAGCCCACATTTCTCATAATATCACTTACTACACATCCTAATGTCTATATGAAAATTTACCAAGAGAGGTAACATTCTACTCCCAGAAACAATAATCTTATGGTTACAAAAGTAATTCTTCTAGCATTATGATAGAAACCCTAGTGATCGTGCACCAAATTCCCCTTTGTTTCTGATTTTCTTATTGCCGATCATTTCTGCTAGCAACCTAGAAATATGGTGTGATTTATTTTTGTAAACAAAAGTAATTTCTTCTAGCTTTATAAGCTGAAAATAAATATCTTAAACCATCTTATATTAAAATTATTATAAGACGGTTTTCAAAGACCATCTTAAAAGTTGAGACTATATAAGATGGTTTCTAAAAACCATCTATAAAGCTAGAATTATAAAAGATGGTTTTTGAAAAACCATCTCATAAAGCAGTGCAATATAAGAAAGTTGTTGAAATTTTGTCTTATAAATCTATGTAATATAGGAGATTTTTTGAAAAATTGTCTTATAAAGCTGTGTAATCTATGTAATATATGATGGTTTTGAAAAACCATCTTATAAAGCTATGTAATATATGACGGATTTTGAAAAATCATCTTATAAAGTTGTGTAAACTGTGAAATATAGGATGATTTTTCAAAAATTGTCTTATAAATCTGTGTAATATAGGATGATTTTTTAAAATTCTTATACAATTTTTGAAAAGTCGTCTTATAAATCTGAGTAAGGTGTGTAATATAAGATAGTTTTTAAAAAATTGTCTTATAAAGTTGTGTAATATAGGATGGTTTTTCAAAAACTATCTTATAAATCTTCGATATTAAAAGATGGTTTTTGAAAAACTATATTATAAGGCTGTGTAATATAGGACGCTTTTTCAAAAAATGTCTTGTATTTTGATAGTTTTATAAGATGGTTTTCAAAAGCGATCTTATATTGTTTGTACTTCTTGCACAATTTGTATATCTATTTGTTGGTTTTTGCTTGTACATTGATCCTATAATTTCTGTAGTCCAAAATACATTCAACACTTCATTTTTGTAGGCTATAATCATTCTACAAAATACATTCATACACATTATACATTGAACTTCTCCATACACACTTCTTGTTGAAATAAAGAAAGCATACACCAATTTCAATATAAAAAAAGGAAGATATTCATATAAATAAAGTTCTATTTTGTATTTCATTGATTAAAAAGTCTATGTTCAATAACATCAATGATCTACAAATTAAAAATTAAAAGATATTCAGTCAATTCCATTCTGATGTCATCTAGATCTAATTAAGAGTAACTCTTGCTTCCCAAATCAGCCTGCAAGACAATAAATATTAAATCATTTGAGACATTTATTGTTTGAGTCATTTAAGATATGTAGAAAACTATAAGAGTGATGATCAGTCAATTAATTGTCTTATCTTTCTCAATTGAGAGATCATAAATCCTTTGTGAATGAGGGTTTTCATATATCTGAGAATGTAATACCCCCACTCCCAATCAGGTTATTGTCTAGGGCACTGTACAATAAATCAACAGAAAAGGTTCAAATATCATGTGTAATTATAAATTTAGGTTATAAATTATACTAAAGAACTAATAATCCTTACCTTAACCTTTTTCCAAGTCAATTTTGATAGGTGGTCAATATTTTCCATCTCAACCCATTTATACCATGCATTGCACATATATAAGTAAAAAGTATTAGTTATGAATAAAGAGGATAGTTGTCAATTGTCCAACTATTATAATAAATGAAACAAAAGTAATACTTACTTATTGATGATTTCCATCAGTAGGACTCGAATGTACACTCCACAAGAATAAAAAAACATTCCATGCCCACCATTCACATTCAAAGCTAACAGCATCCAATGGGACCTATATACATAATCAATTAATTAAATTTTACAAAACATAACTTATACAGATATTCATGTTTATGGAATGACATAATTTTGCAAGACATATATAACTTACCCGCTATTATAGGGAATCAGTAAGGCCTGTCCCTTTTCGCAACACAATAACCCAAGTATGATATCTTCTATTTATTTCTCCTTGGGCAAATGCTCCTTTGATCCACAAATGACAACAGGGTCAAGGAATTTATAAATGTCCTTGACCTCTAATCTTTACAATTTATCATGCAAAGACCTATAGAAACTTAATTTCAAATACTTATCATGTCCTATTAAGAAGCAATCTGATTCTTAGTAGGGTAGTTACATGACATACCTGATATAAACAATGATGTGGGTGTATTCTGGTTGAGCCATATTGTATATGGCTAAGAGGTCCTCTTTCATGGCTGGAACCTCACCTGTGTTGTGGGCAAACACACTGGCCCTTACAGGGCTGATTTCCTTATCTTCATTTATTAGTTTGTATAGTCCTCTTAGGAATGGAGGCATTTTAGGTGGAACCTGCACCTAATCCTTACACTATGGATGTAATTTTTTTAAAATTAGTAATGAATATATATATATATATAAGAAAGAGACAAAAAAGATTAAATTTTATCATAAAAATAGTCACAAATACCTGGGATGGGACAGCATCCCAAAATTTGTTGTCAAGGAGGGGGTCACCTTCAATGGCTCCTTATGCTTCTTATAACTAACATTAGATGCAAATAATATTTAGAATTTAGCTAAGGCCTTAAATTTGTAGTATAGCATTGCTTTGATATACTTCTTTGGCCAAGCTACATCATATCCAATTGCATCTCCACTAGTATGAATATCATCTGCTTTTATAAGAAATGGTAGGAATGCATTTAGTTGGAAGGCGGAAGTAATGCACACATACTTAGTATGTGGATGCATCAACTTGTTGTGCAACATGAGAGAAAAAATCTCATACAGTGTAGTTATAGCGATGTAGTTTTGAGATATATATAGCTGTAGCATGCACTAACCCACCTACAAATCAGAAATAACATATACATAAAAATGAAAAAAGATTACTAAATAATTAAACATTAAAAAGGTAAACATGTTATACATACATCCTTGATTGGGATATCTCCTTCAAAGAGCTGCTCCTCCATCTCTTCTTTAGATGGAGGATTGCAGCTATTGTGATATGGGGTAGAGGGGAAAATTCTTAACTTGGACTTCTAAAACTCTAAAAGTCCTTATAGAAATCATTCTTTACTTTCACTTGTAAGTCATTGAGCATATTCTCCTTCCTTTCTTCAATGTCCTCTATTAGATGTTTGTCCTTGTTACTCATAGCTCTATATAAGATGTCCACCTTTGCAGCAGTGCTGCTCAAAGTCCCTGTAATTACTCTTTCTTAGGTCAACTCTTCCTATAGATGTAATTATTAGAATACGGTCAATTTCATATCTATAATATGATTCAAGAGATATAATGATAGACACGTAAAACCACTTACAATTCTTAAAGCAACTAAGGAAGTATTTTCATTAGTGAAGGTTTGGGAGATATGCCCCTGTGAATGTGCCATTTTTTAAAGAAGGGTGCAATCAATGGGCTCCTTGGTTTTAGCCTTCTTTTACTATCAAGAGAGACACTAATTCAAAGTTAATGAAATAAAAGACAAGTATATTTAGACAAAAACGGCATGTCACATATACTTAGTTCTTATTCTTCTAACCATGCATAACTAATCCTACACAAGCGATGTTGCATACGATTAATCTCATGCACCATTTTTCCATTTATATGCTTTGTCTACACATCAAAGGAATGCGTAATTAGGCACAATCAACTTCTATAATTGGAGGAATCAAACTTTGGGCTAGTTGTAATTACCTCAAAATTAGAAAATAGACGGGTTTGTACAAATCAATTCCATGCATCCTGATCATTGATGTTGGAATATAACTCAAGGACAATGTGGAGTCTTGACAGATCATGAGCATTTGGAAGTATGTACTTTCTTGCAAGCTCACTCTTTCATTTCCTCCATTGCTCACCAGTCCAATGTAGAGCATTCTTCTTGTACTCATCAAAGACGTTAAAGGTAAACTACAAAGTAAAAACTAGCACATTAGTCTTTCAAAAAATAAAATAAGAAAAGGCACACAGTATGTTATATGTAGCAAGCATTTACAAACCTTTACCATCTCCCATATTGCATCTTTATATTGATGGTGACATGTGTCTCCATTCAGTCATTGAGACTAGCATCATGCTTTTAACAGTGCAACAAACGAAACTGGTGTAAGAATGTGCACTGTCACCTATCATTTGTCCTCTACTATTAAATTGTCCGGTCACTTTTATTCCCTTTGACTTTCTATTAATGATATACTCTATTTTTGTTATAGGTGTATCTGTGCTGGATTGTTCATCATGATGCCCACTTCCTTCATGTTCCATGTTTCCTACACAAATGAAAACAATACATTTAGAAAATAACAACCAAAGTTCAATTAAGAAGATTTCTAGAGCAAAGATTATAGGTAAATACATAAAATTTAGATGTAATCAAACTCACTTTCGCCTTTTTCTTTTACCTTTCTATGATTTGTTTTACTTCTTTATATTCATACTCACAGTTAAATTTGAAACTTAACCACCATAAATAATATGTGAAACAAAGTATAAAATACTCTAGAATAGTCTCTAATACAACATTAATAAGCTAAATAATAGAGATCAAAATCTAGCTACTTTACAAGAACATATAGATAGGCTTAGAAAAAACCCAAATGTCATCATTCCTAATAAAAATTTTGACAAAGTCTCCCCTATTTTTATGGACTTATGCATTTAGCACATGCGATGTTATTCACTTGATAAACTATTTATTTAAATAACAGAATATATTCAGAGATTCCATCTCATCACATCCTCATTAATTTATCGCAACAAAAACAAAGTAAACACTAATATAAAACTCTTCCTAACAAAATTATAACATAATCAATACATTTGACAATAAAAAACATAATAAATTAAAGAAAAATTCAAGTTATGAACATAAGCAAAATATTGTTACTGGTCACACGAACAACAATAATTAACAAACTTTAAGTTAGTAGTTGGATGCATTTTTAAATGAAAATTGAAAATCTAAGACTTAGGTCTTCTTATTCTCAATGTTCTCTATATAACACGATCAATTTTAAAGATTTTCATTGATTAACAAAGAAAAAAAAATCATGCACAAAATTCTCTAGAACATAAGCAAAATATTGTTACTATTTACGTGAACAATGACAAGTAGCAAATTTCAAGCTAGTAGATAGATGCCTTTTTGAATAAAAATTGAAATTTTAAGTATTCTCAATGTCCTTGATCTAAACGATCAATTTTAAAGATTTTTCTTTATTAATGAAGAAAAAATTATGTACAAAGTTGTCTAGAACATAAGTAAAATAATGTTACTATTTATGCAAACAACAACACATAGTAAAACTTAAACTAGTAGTTGGATGCCTTTTTTAATGAAAATTGAAAATCTAAGACTTGGGTGTTCCTATTCTCAATGTCCTCTATTTAGGAGAATCAACTTTAAAGATTTCCATTGATTAATGAAAGAAAATTGTTCACAAAGTTGTCTAGAATATAAGCAAAATATTATTATTGTTCACGCTAACAAAGATAAGTAGCAAACTTTAAGCCAGTAGTTGGATTCCTTTTCAAATAAAAATTAAAAATATGAGACTAGGTCTTCCTACTCTCAATATCCTCTATTTAGCATGGTCAATTTTAAAGATTTCTATTGATTAATGAAGCTAGAAATTATGCACAAAGTTGTCTAGAACATAAGCAAAATATTGTTACTCTTCACTTGAACAATGACAAGTAGAAAATTTTAAGCTAATAGTTGGATTCCTTTTTGAATGAAAATTTAAAATCTAAGACTTAAAATTTCTTATTCTCAATATCCTCTAACTACAACGATCAATTTTAAATATCTCCATTTATTAACAAAGTGAAAAATCATGCACAAAGTTATCTAGAACATAAGCAAAATACTATTGTTGTTCATGCAAACAACGATCGGTAGCAAACTTTAAGTTTGTAGTTGGATAGCTTTTTGAATAAAAATTAAACATCTAAGATTTGGGTCTTCTTATTCTCAATGTCCTCTATCTAGCATGATCAATTTTAAAGATTTTTATCGTTTAACAAAGTAGAAAATTGTGCACAAATTTGTCTAGAGCATAAGCAAAATACAGTTAATGTTCATGGGAAGAACGACAAGTAGCAGATTTTGAGCTAGTAGTTGGATGCCTTTTTTGAATAAAATTGAAACTCTAAGACTTGAATCTTCTTATTCTCAATGTCCTCTATCTAGAACAATTCATTTTAAAGATTTTTATTGATTAAGGAAGCCAAAAATCAAGCACAAAGTTCTCTAGGACATAAGCAGTATAATGCTACTGTTCACATGAAAAACTACAAGTAGCTGGTCTTGAAAAACAAAAGCATGAACATATGAAAATTAAGAGAGAGAGAGAGAGAGAGAGTACTTAAAGGGAGAAAATTGGGGATGAGTAAGGTGTGGGCGCGCATATGTTCTCTATCTCCCTTCTTCTTTTTCTTCTTCTCTCTCTCTCTCTCTCTCCTTCTTTTCGACTATTTTAATATGCTGGGTAAAGGAGGGTTTTTGTTATTTTCGTGGGAGTTCTCTACGGTGAGGGAAGGCATTTAATAAAAAACATAATATAGGATGGTTTCTAAAACCCATCCTATATTCCTATAAATATAAGACGGTTTTCAAAAAACCATCTTATATTTTATTGTAAATATAGGATGATTTTTTAAAATTGTCTTATATTATATAGTAGTTTTTTTAAAATCATCTTATATTATATGGCTAGGCACGTAAAAATTCACCCTGCCCTGCCCTACCCCATTACCATCCCTAAAATCCGTGCGGTCACATTTATGCCAATTGGGCCAACTTACGTGATGATTGATGGTCTACAACGGGTTGTTCCATTTTCTTAGGTTCTATCATCGTTATAAGGTGCACTAGTAAGCAACTATTGTGTTAAGATCGAGCACTGAGGTAGAATATTGAGCTTTGGCTTCAAGGATTGGTGATCGATGCTGGTTGGAATTCCTTTGATGAGAATTTCTTCCCTCTCAGCTCACCTAAATTGTTCTTTGATAACATCAGCGGCTTATATATGGTGTCCAATCCTACTTATCATGCCCACACAAAAGCACATAAAAGTAGAATATCACTTTGTGCTGGAATGGGCTGCTAAGGGTTTGGCTCTTGTTATGTTTATGCTTACCACTAATCAAATTGTAGGGGAACTTACCAAAGGGGTTACTGTTAGTCATTTTAATTGGCTTAAGAACAGTGTCAAGGTCCTTTAAACCATGAACTTGAGGGAGGTTGTAAAGGATATAAGAATGTGTCCTAACAGCTAACACTTTCCTGGTTTATCATTTTGACCAAATCTCAATATCCTATCTAATCCTTTAATTTTTGCAACTTGTTACTATCAATTTAATCTTGATTTCAATTTAATCTTGATTGAGGAAATCATGGCTCTAATCAGCCACATATATTGTACACACTAGAGAGATCAAATCATAAAAGCAATTGTTTTCCTCTCTATCAATACTGAGTGTCATGTTCTCTCTCTGTGTTTCTGTTCTTATACTGAACACGTTGTAATCTTGATGTTTTTTATATAGCGAGAATTCGCTCGTTGGTTTTTCCTGTTCACAGTATGATTTACAGGTGATGATGGATGGTTTTGTATTTTGATCACCTCGATGGATGAATAAAGTTTTTTATTACCTTTCAAAAAAAAATAGTTTTTTGTTCAGTCATGTAATAGATGTCCACTTTTGCATTTGGAAGTACGAGCGTGCCAAAGTGCATGCGAGATTCACCATTTTTTCCCCGTGACGTATGAAGCCATACAGCGCATCAATAATACCACAGGTGCCATTCTGCTGCCCACTTTTACCCACGAGGGGTCCTGTCTTGGTTGATCTAACCCATTCATTTGTTCTTTTCGACTTTGGATAACTATTAATCCAGAAGTAGGTCGGATTGAATGTTTCTGTAATCTAAAAAACTGCAAAAGAACCCACACAGAAATGAACGGTCAGCAGCACTCCTTAACGAGTGGACAATGACGAACGTGCAAAAGTTTTTCTTTTAGTGTGACAAATCATCCGACGACCATGACATTTGGTATTCAAGAGATGGAAAGTCAGGGAAATAAGATGAGAAGGTCCGATCAACCAAAAGTAAGACCCATCATGCAAATGTGAGGCAGTATGAAAAAACTCTGTGCTGATCCATTGTAGAGTATAATTCCCTTTTTTCCATTATCTAAGCCATTATTCTTGTTGGCCATGCTACAAATGAACTTTGTACCACAAATCGAACCAACTTGATAATTCTAGGCCTAGCCCCCGACTCAGTCGCCTTCAAGAGCTTGAGCCTCCACTTGTCCACGGCATAACGCGTTTAGGCGACTCCATGGGACTGGAAGCAACCAAATAATTGAACCTAGCTAGGAGAATGAAGGGTCTCGAGGCTCGTTAATCAATGAGTGTAATCACATGTCTTTCCAAGTACAGGAACCGATGAAAAAAAAGGGGAAATGTTTTAATTTCCAAGACAGGCCACTCTCCGAAGCAATTCGTCTGCTGCTACAGTTGAGACATGCGATTCCATACAAGATGTTTCTAAAATTGTCTAGAAGTGCTCCTAGATCGGCATTGGCATACCATAAATCTGGTGCTGGACCGAACAAATTTACAAAACCTATTGGCTCAAGAATTTTCATGCCTGCTAAAATAAGCACACATGGGCTTCAGCATGTGATGATCCAAAAACCATACTAATTCATACTGGTTACAATCATCCAATTGAAAGGACATTTGGGGAATGACATATTAAATATTGGTTCCAATGGATGAACGGTTTGGGTCACCTAATAGATGAGACCTACCCGTCCTTTAAGATAAGAAATTGTGGATTATATAATTTCCGTTTCAATGCACGAGATGTCTTAATCAATCATTTCTTCTGCGCATATAGTGCAATTAATGTGGCAGGTGACTAAGAAAAGATTACCACATCACTTAACCAATTTGGCCATCCCTTGATTTTTCACGCAAAAGCCCATCGAAAGATTCAGGAAGTTTCGCAATGCCTAGCACACGTGGTCTGGTATAGCTAACTTTTGATTACCTCCCAATAAAGTTACAAAGGCAAGGAATGCACATCACTCTCCCATATGCACGGATTGGGTAAATGCTTCTCTGGGAACAACCGCATGTGAAATAACTCCATGCACCTAGAAACCTAACTTTCGGATGACATGCGTCCTTGCGAAAAAGGTAAGGATCCAGCCTACTCCATCCCTATTTCCTGTGTCAAGCCTATTATGCGAGGTTGCACATGTAGAAGGTTAAGCACCTCTGGCTGGATGTGTCCTATGCTGTCCCAGAAATCAAGTTAATCAGACAATCCTAAACCCAGATGAGTTTGATTAGGTGCTAAGCAGTTTTGAAATTAACTGAATTTAGTAGGCAAGTGAGAACGCTTAGAGGCTACATATAAGATGCAGTTTGCATCCAACAGCTGCAAGAATTTGGGAGACTTGCAAGCAGGAGTTTGGGCGTTCACAGGCAGTGGTAAAATGATCCAAGAAGTACGAAGAAGACTATCTAAAAACTATTATCTTTGTATCTACTTGAAATCTCCTTAGCCAGGCCAACGAGGCCAGGGTTGACCGGCCAGTTGCACCAGATGCTTTTGGCAGATATTACACTTGGTCTTACACATGGTTTAGAGGTTAATGGAGAGCCATGCATTCATGCACCACCAAAATTTGGATCCCACTCTGAAACAGACACCGTCTACTGGGTATAGTTTACTAACGGCATCCATATGGAAGGTTAAGTCACCTGACCGTACATCCGCATGCATTGTCGTCGGGGGTAATGAACCATCTTAGAGCATCTTCGGTGTACCCGGAGACCATCTTCTTTTCTTTGTACAACAGACCATAGTTTATAGTTATAGGTTTGTGATGTTACAGACACGATCCTAGCTCATTCAATTTATGAGAAAAACAATTGGTTGTAGGTCAACTGATAATTTGATTGATACACTAATTGATGCTTTATTTTGCTATATAATAATTTACAACGCGCAAAAGATAAAACTTAGATTTCAAGCATTGACTCTATTAAAGTTTTTAGCAGATCGATGGGGAGGGTTGGTGCATTTTCAAGAAACGTAATTGAACTTGTATGATTTCTAAGATAATATTTGGTGCAAGTTTCGTAAGTATTATTTATTCAAGGTTTTTCTTTCAATGATCTGATAGATCCTAGCCGTGCAAATTAATGGACCCAGCCAGTTGAGACCGAGATCATTTACGGACTAAAGTATCTGTATGAGAAATCGTGTACTCTCTGACGCCGCCACCATGTGGTTCGTTCATCCTCTCCTTCCTTGGAACAAATCTTTGTTCAAGTAAGGTCGCGGTCTTTTGATTTCTTTAACGTCTAGAAGCCACCTTGCAACTGTTACAAAATGTATGCGTTTCTCCAAGAACAAAATGGATGGCCCATCAATACATGTTCATTTGGGGGACCCACCCCTTGCATAGATATCATGATTAATCGAGATTAAGCATTCGAATCCATGCGTGCAAACAAAGGGAAGTTAGAAGAAATCCAGATTTGACTGGGGTGAATGGATGGTGGGCTAAGATTGTCGCAATCAGTGTGATTGTCAAGCTATAGCATCTCTATAGTGGGGTCACTGGATGAGCAACTAGTACTTAATAATGTTTCTATTTCATGAAAGGGGTCCACTGAAGAATATCATTGTCCAAGATAACTTTGAATAGTTCCAAAGTAATTGAAGTAAGGTTTTGTCTAGAAAGAGATTAGCACGAAGGATGTGCTCCTCCGAGATATGATAGTATAGAAAGGAAAAGAAATTAATTAGCATTGAGGACATGGAACATGGGAAGGGGATATAATTGTTAATGAGAAGAAACAGATAGGTAAGGGAACGCGTGGGCCCCTTCCCCGCCTTCGACCATCCACGAGATTCCCCTCTCATTTTCCCTTTCTTTATTATCTTGAAACCCTTATCAAATCCGATTCATTGAATGTGGCAACTGAATTGGCGGACGTGGGCCCCCGGTTCAAAAGCTTGGAAGAAGGGAATCTCCAGCTTATGTCTCATCATAATCTATTCCATCCAATCAACTTAAGCTACCAATCGCTGTCTGCAAACCATCCATCCAACTACCCCGATCAGCGATCCGTGTACACTGAAATTACTCAATAATGTGAGCTCCAAATCATTGTTATATCGGTGATCTACATGCCCACCGAACAACTCAGGTCAAATCATTAGTGACCACTAGATCTCATCCACCTGGTGCTCCACGTGTCTCCTGTGTGTGATCCATGTGGGGGGGAAGAGACAATGCGGATGCAAGCGCCAGATCACGACATCACTAACAAGGCTTTCTATAGGCCACTTTCGAAGAAACCGATAAGGAAGATACCCTTCACGCGGCCAAAGGGCATACTTACGTAGTACAGTTCCGAATTACGGGGTCAGGGACCGACGCTATCATTGTACTTACGACTTAGAGAAGGTAGGGGTCGGATAATGTCGGCAGTGTGCTCCGTCTATTTCGATTCTATGACAAAGTAGAATAGTAGAACCGTAGCACATAGAAAGAACATTGATAGAATCCTAACCATTCTTTTGCTTACAAAGTAGCAACGATCAAGTATGATCTAGGCATTTCATCCATCCAGACCTTGAAATTTAGGGTAATCTTAGCAATTCGATCGTGCTACTTGTTGCCGTTGATTGAAATTGATATCTTACTATATCAAGCTCAAAGTTTGTGGAGCGGAGGTAGCGCACTTCACGACCATACAAGTGACGTCGTGTGGATATCCACAAATGACGCAAATTTTGCCGACTATACATCTCGCACCGATGGACTCCGGATGCAGACCTAATAACAGAATGGTCAACAAATCATATTGAATTAAGAGACAATCGAGTTGATTGAAACGTTAGTATCACGTAATCATGGTAAAATTGTAAGACTGCAGTCTCTCCTCGTTTAATTTTAGCGACTAATCACAAGTATCACTTCCTTCTAATTATGATATGAGAAAACTTAAAATCAAGTATGCACTACTCAGTAGACATCAGTCGTCATCGCATCATCTTATGACAGCAGAAGCAGACACCACCCGGATGTGTCTCAATTGGCTCCTTAAACTCTAAAGACAAACTGAAAACCCTTTAACAAGACACATCCCAAACACCACCCTTGTCCAAGTGCATTCCACGTCATGCCTTCAATCTATGTTCACACAAAAGTATAATACACCATCCAATACCCCATAGATATGAATAGAAGTACTCATCCTCTTAACGTGTCAAGAGCCCGTATTTATTTATGTTTGTACTATGGTTTATCATTTGAAGGAGAGTCTTGGCACAATAATAAAAGTTGTCGACATATGACTTTGAGGTCACGGATTCAAGATATAAAAATAATCTCTTACAAAAATATGAGGTAAAGTCCGCTCCTCCAAATCCTGCATAGGCAGGAGTTTTGTCCAATGGGACTGCCTCTTTTACTATGGTTTACCATTCAGAAGATTGAGTAATTAGAAATTTTGAAACAGGATCCAACATCAGAGTAGATTCATGCGCGAGATGAGAGTTTGAAATATTTTTAATCAAAAGGGGAAACATGTGGCTGGGATTTGATTGTAAAATAGGCGTTGATTTTCATGCAGAAGGGAAGGGCATTAGAATATTAGTCGGTCGATTAGGGTTCTCCCCAAAGCTTGATGATTTGATGATGGGTGAAGGGTTTGAGGAACCCAGTGGAGCCCACGGATTTACGGCTGCGCCTTCGCCGGGCAACAACGCGTGCTTACTGCAGTCTCATCTTCCTGACTCTTTGAAAGATGCCCCCACAGTTTTGTCTTCTTTGTCCGCATGAAGCACCTTCGTGTCATTCAGCCAAATGTTTCTTCCCCAAATGCCCCTACGTTGTTTTCGTATTTACGATTTTGGTCCATCGGGTGGCCTTTACCTTTTCTTCTGTGTTTAATCCTTACAACAGAAAATTTGAGGTACTTAGCTTGTTTCCGGACGTGGGTGGTTGTACTTAAGCTGAATTGTAAATAAAGGGGATGATATCACCATCTTCTTGTTTAATATTGGCATGCTCAATAGCTTCTCTTATTTTCCATATTCTAAGTGGCTGGTGATGGCCACTTAGAGAATCAATTAACAAAAAAAAGGAGAGGCGTTTTTATATTAAGAGTGTAGATATCATGGGAGATTTGGAAGTAATTAAGAAAGATACATTTGTGAGATTGTGATGCAATAATTGAGTTTTTCCAATAATTATGGTTAAGATCAGAGAGAGCTAAACCTTAATTCTGATTGGTCTGTCTTGTAATGTAAGTTAGGAGACAAGTTATGACTTAGAAGTTTGGAGGTATAAATTTTTAGACCTCCCATATGTAAATTGCCGACAAATAAGGAATCTATAAGAACATAAATATGAACACGACAATATCGGTTGGTCTGCAAGATCGATCGAGTGTTTGGATGAACTTTTGCAGATGAATTTGGAGTCTTCCTCTTGCAAAAAGTATTTATAGGATTGTTGTTAATCCAAATACCACATTGACAGCAATGTCCAGAGTAGATTGTTCATGCAATTGAACCCACCCCACCCCCCCTGATTAGCCCTGGCTAGATATAATTTTGAACAAGATGCCAGTCTACATCAATACAACATGGGGCATATTTTATTAATTAGCAGACCATGTACTCTGATCAGTACAGCTCTGGCTAATACCACGAAAGTTTTCTCCCACCAGCCAAAACATCCTCGATGGATCTAATAATACTAGAGAAAAAACCAATAGTTTGATGTGACCTAAGTGAATTGTGCGGGCACCGAGGCGAGTTTTAGATGAGCGTGACCCACGGGTCGGAGCCAGGCTGTTATTATGGTTTTAAACCTAGTATATCTACGGCAGTCGGGCAATTATATCCGATGTGATTTAGACTGGTCGATCTATGTGAATTACCTTAGGAATCAACAACATGTGCAGGGGTGGCTCGAGTACAAGGGAAAAACTGAACGATGAAAAGGACTAGATTCTCTTCAGATAGGAGGAGAAAGACTTCAAAAACTATAACTGTCTTGGCAAATCGCATAGGAAATGACAGCCCTTCCAAGAGAAATGGAAGGATCAAAATCCACAGAGAAAAAAGAATCAGAAAGAGAGTAAGAGAAGAAAGGATTTTTATACTGGCAGACATTAAATAGCTCCTGCCTGCAGAAGGGCCATGTTACCCAAAGCAATGAAATGATGGGATTTAGAGCACGCACAAACAAGCATAAGACAAAAGCGAGGCATGCCCACATAAAAAAAGGCCTGACGCATGTGAGTGTGGTCTGGATTTCACCGGATGACAACTGAAAAAGCTTTTCAGATTTTGGATTAAAGTAAATTGATTATTATAGACAGGTATGTGTTGGTCTGTTAGCTTTTGGGAGAAAGCGATACGAGGGAAGTTTCCTCTTTTCTTGCCCCCCTTTTGGTTTTGTTTTTCTTTAAGCAGAAGAATCAATGGAATGGGATTTGGAGCAAAAGACGGCCGAAAATCTCACGGATTTGTTCCTTCTCTAATTGCAAATCGAATCTGGACGTGGGTTTTCTTAAGGATAGCGAATTTTTTTACTCGAATAAAAGGGTGGCATTATCTTTAGGCTAGATCCCAAACTTTACCATCTGCGAGGTCGGTCTCTTTCTTTAATGCCAAAGGATATTATTGATTGAGATCTGGCTGTTCTAGTCTGTGAACTCGGTCTGTTTAGCTGGGAACGATAGGCAAAAGAATCAACAACATGGGGTTCTAATCTTGAACTGGGTTTTGAAGTACAAGTGCAGAGATTACATGGGTGTTCTGTGAAAATGAAAAGTAATACTTGCACCATCGTTTTTAAGGATGAATACTAAAGTTTGTATAAGAATGGGTTGGAAAAGTAAGTTCCAGTAACTTTTGTTTTTTAAGCAAATTCAGTGAAATTCTGGTGGTGGGTTTTGAAGGACAACAAAAAATTATGACGTAGGTATTCTTAAAAGTGCCATCTCTGTTAGTTTCAGGCATGTGTAGAATTATTGGCTTTCCAAGGAAACTCGGAATACGAGTATTTAAAGCAAGAATCTCTTTGGTTTTACGTATTATAAGCAAGAAAGCAAGAAAGAAGGTAAGTTACAAGCCTTTTTATCACCAAAATATGGGGATGGATTTGTGAAGGACAGTGAGTTGCTTGAAGGGGGACTCCGTATCTTATGTCCTGGAAGGGCTGTCTGGAATATCTTGTTCAAGGCTTACATGGGCTTACATAGTGGAGAAAGATTTGCTTTTGTTTGCATTTTGTTTTATTTTGCTGCTGCTGCTTCTACCCTTTTGATCCTTCTCACTAGTACAATACACTACACGGTTGATTGCCATAGGCTTCTCCACCTTTTTTTGCCTCTCTCTTCACAGCCTGTCAACCTTGCATTATTTTTGGGGGGCCTTTGTTGTTTTTGCAAGGAAAGTGCGACTCAATTCTGATATCTGAGTCTCCGAATCTATCACCATTCGCTTGGATTCTCCGTCCATAGGCTCCTACAGCTACATCTCTGTGACGAATGAGTAATGGGAGCTGATGGGGGAGAAGATTTCTGTCACGTTTTATTTGTGGCAATGGCAGATAGATAAAAACAGAGGGAAAGAAGAGGAAAATGCTCCATGAGCAAGGAAAACAAAGCGCTTATATCTTGCAGGTGAGAAGATCTCGTTCTTCTTCTTCTTCTTCTTCTTCTTCTTCTTCTTCTTCTTCCTAATTTGGTAAATAAATTAAGTTCTTCTTTTAGCTCTGTTAGAGCATTTCAATTGGTCATGATAGATTTTTTTCGTTGAAATTTGATATTCCTTAAATGTGTTTATATTGGATTGTACATTTTTTATATTTAGTTTAAAACAAGGCATAGATTTTGGAAGTGATTCCTTGTGTATGATTGTGAATTCTAAGTGCACCAATGAATTGAATTTTTCAAGTACAACTGAGTTCATGGTGCCATCTGCAGCTCCCTTTTACATATAATGTTTTTCTTTACTGTGCTTTATTCTCCTCTTCTACCTACTTTTCTGAAGGAGAAGGATTTGTGAAGTGTTCAGATATAAAGTGGGATGCGCATGATTGTGGTTCTTAAAATTCTGAGCTGGGAGAGAGCTTTCTGTTTTTGGTGAGACATCTGGGACAGATGTTGCAATGAATACTGAGATACTTCATCTCTGTTTGCTCAATTATATCCTTTTGGATTTCAAGTGGAAATATTCACAACTTATCTAACATTGCCATAGATACCTCTGGAAGAGGATAAAAAATATCTCCACTTTCTTCTTGCGTATGCTCGTACTTCTCTGGTTCGGTACGTTACATCACAAAAAAGAGGAAGCTCTGCTATGATGTATTGAGGAAAAGTAGGGGATCCCCATGCTTCTTTTTCAAATTTTCAACTCTAAAGGTCTTGACAAGGCACAATAGGCCCCTAAAATGCCAAATTGCTCGTCATGGACAAGACGGTAGTGGCCCATAGGTGATCTGCTTTGCGGACTCTGCACGAGTTATCTGATGGGTTATAAAGTTTGTGCAGATAATGGCCATCGATGGTGCTGTTTAATAGGACCACATCGAGAAGGCCCTGGACCCATCTCAGGTTCTTGTGATGGCCTGAAAGAGCATTCTCTATGTTCAGCTCCTTGACAGACTCTGGAGTTCTCAGACGGCTCAATTAGGATTTCTGAATGTTCCAAAACGAAATAGGGGATGAACTTCGATGGGTTAACGGGAAGATACGGCATTTTATTACTTCCGACTGTTCTGTAGTAGCAAGTGAACCACTTCCCTTAGCCACCGTAAAAGGAGAATCCCACCAGGGTGGGAAAGGAGAGAGGGAATGCGGGATTCTTTGACAACGTTGTGTTTTTCCGGAATTTCCTCAATGTCTAGCCCGGCATCTCTTCGATTCCTGGAGCTTCTTGAACATTGTTACTCCTCCCATAGACGACTTCCTTTCTATATCGTAGTGAGTAATCTTTTATAAGGTTAATGATTTGTTTTCTCCATTTAGTTCATGTACTCTTTGTGCTAAGTAGTTTCTCCAAAGTATGAAATGGTTTACGTTCAGATCAGCATTTACAAGATCATCTAGCATTTTGTACTTGCTGTCTAGCTTTCTTCATCCAAATATTGCGTTCACATGTCAGTGGCAAATTAACAGATTTAATGACGGAAATATACTGTGTTTGATCCGCCGGTGTAAAAGCTGATTCATGCTTAACTTATGAATCCACTATTTTCAATAGGGAGGCGTGTTTTTGTTTTCTTCTTGTTGTTGTTCTTTTTCTTTTCTATCATCTTCTTTTTTTCATTTTCCTTTCATATCTTATGGGGAAGGGGAGCCTTGGCGCAACGGTAAAAGTTGTCGTCATGTGACCTTGAGGTCACGGGTTCAAGGCGTGGAATCAGCCTCTTGCAAAAATACAAGGTAAGGCTGCCTACTTTAGGCCATTGTGGCCCGCCCCTTCCCCGGACCCCGCATAGGCGGGAGCTTCGTGCACCGGGGCTGCCCTTTCATATCTTATGGGTTGGGTAAGATGAAAATTGAACCCGTAGTCCTAGTGCTGCTTGTTTGAGGGCATCGGCTGCAGAAATGCTTAGCCTTATTGATAGGAATGTGTTGACATCTATATTAGTTGTCCTGTTTTGAATGTGCAGCCCTGAGCTTTTAGGTGTTATCTCTGTTTCTGTGGAGAGCCTGGTTGTCAAGGCATGCCATGAGTTTCAGATTATGTTGACATGATGCTGCATAAACTCCCACATTTAATAAATCCAACTCTTCTGTTTGGTTCAACCAGAACTGTGCTTCTGAATGTTTCTCACCCTAATCACCGATGAGTAAGAGATGATAGAGGGTCTTAGTTTCTTTGGCGTATGGTGTAGTTGTTGAGGCAAGAGTACTTGGATTTCTTCAGCTATTTAATTTGGCTTGCAGATGATGCTATGAATTCCCAACTGGCTGCATGATTAGATGCTTTTAACATTTTTGTGATAGGATGTATAAGTGAAGAAACCTCTCTTGATTGCTTGTTTCATGACAACAGTGAATCATATTTATTCCTCAGATAGTGAATGTAGACCAGTCATATTTGGTCAGCTTCACAAGTGGTCCAAATGACAAATTAGAGTAGACAGCTCAGATTTGACTAAAAGGATTGGACCACTTACTGGATAAATATGATCTGGCAGTTTGGGTTGTGTTGGTGAAGCTAAGCTTATCAGGTAATTTAGATGACAAAGAGGCTGAAACAGGAAGTTCATGCATTTGTGTTTACAGTTTTCTTAGCAGTTTTGTTTCCATAAACGTTCAATCCTGCCATAAGCCTAAGAAGTGCCTAAGATGTAGTAACAAATGAATTTGTATTCCTAGAAAAACATGACATCTTTGTAATTTACCTGATCTGTCAATTCAAGCAAGTTCAGGGACTTCAGGAGACCTATGAGGGGGCATTATTATGCAATAACCTGCAACACCATATTAAGAGAGCCTACTTGTATTTATCGTCTCAGTAGTAAACCAAATCTCTAGCTCAGAACATATAAACACATTGGCAGAAGCACAAATGATCTGAGAAGTACATCACATGTTGATATATGTACTTGTAAGTTATGTGGATGCATATAGTTGTAAATTTATTCCTTTTCCCAATACCAAGATAGATTGGTTTAGCTTACCAGAAAGATCAGAAGATCTGTAGACAAACAAATATCTGGCATTATTAACAACTACAAAATACTACAAGGACACTTACTGAACATGACTACTTGACCAAATTTAAGCCTTTACTGCAAACAATCACTAGAATGAATCCTGCTGGATCAAGATTCAAACAAAAACAATTCGGGAGTCAATAGGTGCAAACAGATGCTTTTAACCTTCTTGGTCTCAAAAGGGCATCTCTCATTTCTCTTCTGAGAGCTATTAGCCAAATAGAATTTTTAACTGGTCTCTTTGGCTCACTTTCTTAACCAATCATTTTCATTCTTTGCATCTAGAACATGAATATGGTTTTAGATGCGTACAGAAGGAATGCTTATGTACTCATCTTTTCTTCACAATGCTTTGGCATTGTACTCCAGACTTCAACCATGTATGAAATTCAAGCCAGAATGTACAGTGTTAGTCTCATGCCTAGCCGTTCTAGTGCTGATAAAAGTTTCTTAGCAAGGAAGGAAATGCTACATGTCGTCTCTTGTGAAGCAAATCAAACTATGATGCATAAGCTACCAACCTGGGTTAGAAAGGACTTATCCTTCATTTGTAGTCAAGGAAAAATAATGGCTAAATGAAGACATTTCTCTTTTAATCAGGGAAGGGAGATGAGTCTTCATCATATGCCTCATAATATTCATCAGGAACATGAGACTGCTATTAGTCATGTTGAGTTCAATTTCAAGTAATGCAGTTTTTTGGTGGTTGTCTTCATATGATCACCTCAGCTGCACAAAAGACTCCCTAACATCACTTCATTTTGCTGGTTAAATGTAATTTCAGGGTCCACCTTGAAGTTAGTTCTCATAGAAAGAGAACACCATAACTAAAGTTATGTGGAAATAGATGTACGATCTTTGCCAGGACAGTGACATAAGGGGATTATGTATGTACTTTGCTTCGCATCAATGGATTTTCCGTGTGCATTAGTGCTAGCAAGCTGCTTCATGTCACTTTTGAAGCCCTTAGCAATCCTTCATTTTACCAACATTTTGTTTGGTATAGCTTCCATTCATTTTGTCCATGCATAACCAATTATTCTCATTTTTGTTGAGGCTGTTATATTTCAGTGTAGAATTTGAAGATGATCTTTGATTATTCCTTCAGGAGTCATCATTAATATTTATGAGTATAAGCTGCAGACTGTTAGGGAATCTTAGTAATTTGTGCAATGTGCTACAATATAGTTACATATTTTCATTCTTTCAGGCATGGGAACAAAATTGCAGTATTCTTCAAATCTGTTAGCCACCTTCCCGAGGAGCAACAGTGATGCAGTAGACTTAAGAGTTGACACTGCAGAATCTTGGAACTGTTCCACAAAGACAATTCTGAAGGAGAACATTGGAACAAATTTCAACCAGCTTCAAAAGTCCATGGATAGATTACTCGAACAGTACAACAAGGAAACAATTAGGAAGATGATACTGAAGCATGACGAGATTTTCAAAGAACAGGTACAGTCAAAATTCTACTCTTCATCAAAAGATGGGCTCTGTAAATGTTAGATCTGCATTGAAGCAAAGCTAGTAACTATATGTCAGTAAAGCAAACATCAAATGTAGTCAAATTTCTAAAGCATACATTTTCAACTGGGTGATGCAGGTTACAGAACTTCACCGGCTATACAGAGTCCAGAAGATGTTGATGGCTGAGATGAGAAGCAAAGAGCTGAAGCTCTCCTCTCTAGCTAATGAAGCGCCTGTACCAAGACGAATTGGGCAGGGCTGTGTAGACCTGGATGACCAAACCAGGTATTGGAGCACTGCCACTGGCTCACAAAGTAGTCACTCACCTTTCAGTGGTGGTCATCATTCAACCACGCATATGGAGAACAATTTTCATCCGCGGCATAACACAAGGGCTGATCCAAGCTCGCAGGAACCAAGTAGCTGCTCCGGGGACACTTTCAGAGTGCAGATGGGCTTTGATCTCGAGCGGCCTGCAGAAGAGAACATCTCTTCTACTAATGTCAGTGCTATCAAAGATCAAGGACCATTCTTCCAGAGGATCTCAACAGATAAAATGAGTACTGATGATGAAGGGAGTGAAATTGAACTGACACTGAGCATTGGATGTGGAACAGACAAGAAGAAGATGACCCGCTTTCCTTGCTCAGATTTTCAATTAGGCTGCTCTGAGTCTAATACCAAGTTTATGGCATCAACTTCGGTTAGAGCAGATCAAGAAGAGGAATGCGGTGACTCAAGAGAAAGCTTACAGCGGCCGCATTGGCTTTTACAAGCTCTGAGCTTGAACAGGAGGTGAACTCTATCTACTTGGAGATGTCTGATCTGTCCAATGCCGTGTTAATCGGTAACATATGGGTACTTGGGGATATGCTGACGTCAGCATTAGCCTGCCATTGATGTTTTCTGAAGTTTCATATTCAATCTGGCATCCATTTTTTAACTACTTGGTTAACATAGTTTCACTGACATGAAGGAAAATCCTACTGTCAGATGTTTAAATCCATGAACGGTTGGTTGTGTTTCGCAAACTATTACCCTTTTCTCGCATGGTAACTTTTCTGTTTCTCTGCAACCGAATGCATATCATCCCAGATGCGAGAGGCATTGTAAGATACATCAGGTAGGATACTAGAATCCACCACCTCAGTGTAGTTCAACAGCCAAACATTAACAGCAATGGGTATGTCTTTTCCAGGAGAAGTTACCCTATTAGAAGAATGTAACATCTGCAACAGGCCATGTTATAAATAGAATTGAAAGGCAAAGTAGTGAGGATGTAGCTTATTTCAAGAGTATTAAAACCACTTTGATGCTTACTTAGTTATCTCTGTCCAAACACCAACTTGGAGTGCAAAGCCACTGCATGCATCAAGTATGAAGTTGCAAATTACCTTGTTTAAGAGAGTAACATGCATTAAGTCTGAAGTTACAAATTACCTTGTTTAAGAGAGTACCATGAAGAAGTGTTGCACCATGCAAAGATTCTCTCATCTTTGATTATCCCTCAGCACCCATAATGGAAACAGGAGGAGAATATGCGAGGCATCCTGAGCACTGCTACGTGACAAACGAGTGGGCAGCATGTTTTTGTACCAATAAAAAGTAGAATGATCATTATTTTCTTCTGCAGTATTATCATTCTAGCAATCTCCCCAGTACTATGTACATCTTGTCGCAGTGTTAACTCGTGTTACAAGCGTTACAGGTTGTTACATAGACTGAAGATTCTTTAGAGAGAAGTTCGGAAGGAGTGCACTTATAAAAAATGAGCGATAATGAATATCAGCCACCTAAAGTTATATAAAAGTAAACCTCGGGAAATGATATTCCTACTTGTCTAACAATTCCATTGTTCTCTCTTTACGTACCTTTGGCAGTTAAAGCAGTTAACAATTCCCAACGGCCCGGCAGAAAGGTGTTTATGCTGTCGAAACAAGGGTGTTTGGTATCATTACCCCCGAAAATGCAGTAGCAGAAAACAAGAATTTCCTCCACATTACAGGCAGACTAACCCAATCCACTGATTTTCTGAAATAGTATCGCACGCAGTAAAAGCAACGGCATTCTAGCGCATTAGCAAAAGATGAGAAAGCAATGCCATGCCAAGGCCATAGATGGGCCTTAGCCATAACTGCCCAACATTTACAAGTAAGGGAGGTCCACCTTTAGGTGATCTGATCTGTTCCGAATTTGGAGAACTAGGACTTTATAGGACTTCAAATGACACGACGGCTGCATAATTCTAGCATCTGATAAAACTGTGCTTTTTATTACAAGAAATGAAGGAAATGGAGGCAGAATTTGTTGATTGTTGTTAGGCTACTTTTCAAGTTCATGGTTGAGAAACTTCATCTTAGGATTAAAAGTTGTAGATTCAATTTCAAGGCCATGAAAGATAGAAAAGGACAATCCAGTGCACAAAGCTCCAATGTATGCTGGTCCGGAAGGGGCAGACCATAAAGGATTTATAGTACGCATTTTTACCTAACAATTTTGCAAGAAGCTGTTTCTATGCCTCAAACTCATGACCTCCAAGTAACACAATGACAATTCTACTGTTGCAACAAAGATCATGGAGGATATGCTCTAATAATATTGTGACAATATTATTTTCTAAAAATAACAAAAGTGGCAATCGAAACAAATGTATTGACATGAGGTACTTGAAAGTACAGGAGAATGTTCAAAATTATAGGATGATAATTGACTACATCAAATCAAGATATAAATAATGCTCGCAGACCTACTAACAAAAGGGTTTTCACCTACATTGTCTCAAAAATATGTTGGTAGCATGGGCTCATTGGTTATTGACTATGCATTTGGACAACTTGGGCTTTAGATTTTGCAATATTATGAATATACTATGAGTTTTTATTTAACTATTTTCTCATATGCATACACATAAAGAGATGGTTTTGGAAAGATATGGAGAGAGACATGCAAGAAATTCCCAACACTTAGGGGATATTTATAAGAGCAAACTTAAATGGTCATGTAAGAAAAGATAAGGAATGATATGATAGAATACACGGAGGGTATGGTATAGGTCAACGAAATGAGATGGGAGAGAATATCCTCGATTTTGCTTTGTCATATAACCTGTTCATTGCAAATACACTCTTTAAGAAGAGGGATGAACACTTAATAACATTTAAAAGTGGACTTCATAAAAGCCAAATAGACTTTTTTCTACTTAAGAATAATGAACGATTTATATGTAAGGATTGTAAGGTGAGACTGGGTAAGAGTTTAACCTCACAACATGGGTTAATGGTTATAGATATCCATATCAAAAGATGGAGAAAAAGAATTGAACTTAATACACATCCAAAAACTAGGTGATAGAACTTAAAAAAAGAGAAAATAACCTCATTCAAAAATATGTTGATGGGAGAAGAAAATTGGAACTATGAAACAGAAGTAAATATCATGTGGACTAATATAGTTGAGTCTATTAAGAAAGTGGCAAAAGATATTTTAGGAGTATCTAAAGGTAAAAGGCTATTAGTAAAGGAGGAGGTGAATTAAAACAGTGCAAAAAGTTATTAAAAAAAACCGGATGCGTTTTAAAGCATGGTAGAAGATTAGAAATAATAAAAACTATGAACAATATAAGAATGCTAAAAAGGTTGCTAAGAGAATAGTAAGTGAGGCTAAACTTAAAGCATATGATAAGCTCTACAATAGACTAGGAACAAGAGAAGGTGAGAAAGATGTGTGTTATACTTGCAAAAGTAAGAGAATAGAAAGGTAAGGACTTAGATCATGTTAAGTGTATAAGCGATGATCAATGGGAATTAGTCAAAGATAATGAGATCAAACAAAGGTGGAAAACATACTTTCACAAATTGTTAAATGATAATGGCTCTGAGAATATAGGGATTGAAAATACTATAAATTTAAATAACATGGGATATTATACATATGAACGTAAGCTTAGAATACTTGAAGTAAAAGAGGCCTTGAAAAAGATGAAATCAGGAAAGGCAATGGGGCCTAATGGTATACCAAAGCATATGGGAGATATTGGGGTAGTTTGGTTGACTAGGTTGTTTAACAAGATTATAAAATCAAAGAAAATGCCTGATGAGTGGAGGAAAAGCTCTATTGCATCAATCTATAAGAATAAATGAGACATATAGAGCTACTCTAATTATAGAGGGATCAAACTTATGAGCCATAATATGAAACTTTTTGAAAGAGTGATTGAGAAGAGGCTATGACATGAAACAAGTGTATTGGATAATCAGTTTGGTTTCATGCCTAGGAGGTCTACCATGGAAGCTATTTTCTTATTAAGACAATTAGTAGAGAAATATAGGGAGAGGAGGAAAGACCTCCACATGGTCTTTATTGACTCAGAGAAAGCTTATAATAGAGTCCCTAGAGAGTTAATATAGAGGGTGTTGAGTGATAAAAGGGTTTCCTAAGGATATATGACATAATTAAAGATATGTATGAAGGAGCGGTAACAAATGTTAAAACCACTAGTGCCGTGACTGGTGATTTTCCTATCACTATAGGATTGCACCAAGGATCAGCATTGAGTCCATACCTTTTCACATTGGTTATGGATGAGTTAACGAAACATCTGCATAAGGAGATTCCCTGGTGCATACTATTTGTAGATGATATAGTCTTACTTGATGAGACAAGGGAGGGTGTAAACATAAAGCTAGAGTTATGGATATATGCATTAGAATCTGAAGGATTTAAAATTAGTTGAACTAAGATAGAATATGTGGAATGTAATTTTAGCAAGGAAAATAGGAGTAGAACAATAGTCAAGATTGACAACCAAGAAGTCCCAGTTAAAGAATACTTTCGATACTTAGGATCAATGATTCATGAGAGTGGAGAGATTGAGAGGAAGGTTACCCAGAGAATCCAAGTAGGTTGAAACAAATGGAGATGTGCATCTGAAGTTTTTGTGTGATCGACGAGTGCCACTCAGATTAAAAGGAAAAATCTATAGAATGGCCATAGGGCCAGCCATGCTCTATGGATCAGAGTGTTAGGCAGTTAAGGAATATCATACTCATAGGATGAACGTCGCAAAAATGAGGATGTTGAGATGGATGAATGGTAAGACAAGAAAGGATAGAATTAGAAATGAAAATATTCGACAAAATTTAGAGATATCACCAATAGGTAACAAGATGAGGGAGACTAGACTTAGATGGTTTGGACATGTTCAAAGGAGACCAACAATGGCACTAGCTAGAAGAAGTGAGGCAATACGAGTAAAATGTTTTAAAAGGGCAAAGGAAAGGCCCAAAAGAACGTGGATAGAAGTGGTGAGGAAAGATTTAAAAACGTTGGGACTAAATGAAGCCATGGTATTTAATAGAGTGGAATGAAGGAATAAGATTCATGTGGCCGACCCCTAATTGGGATAAGGTTTTGATGATGATGATGATGATGATGATGATGATGATGATGATGATGATGATGATGATGAATTTGTGACAAATAAGGCTACACCCCAAATATGGGCATTTGCTGGCTCATATATCTAGGATTACAACTAAAAGTTTCATAACTAGGGAAGCAAAGTAGCTTCAAGTTTTTAATGCATAGTCATATGTCCGTGGACTCATTATTTGGCTTCTTTTTATTTCTTTTGGAAACTACACATTTGAAAACTATGCTAATGAGAGCATAAAAAATGGTAACCTATATCTATAGGTTCTAGTGTAAAGTGACATCATGTGATAGACTTTTTCCTAAGTCTCCCATACCATACTAATGCACTTCATGGAAGCATGTATAAGACAAAAACTTAATTGGAGATGCCCTAGTCTTGCAAAAGAAATTGGTAATTAGGATTTCATCAACCTTTTAAGTAAGGATTTTGCTAAGAAGACTAGTCTTCTCTACTAAGCCTCTTCAATACCAAATACAACATCATGTTTGAAGGTAAGTAGTTTATTTTACATTTTATAATTAAAAAAAAAAAGTTTACAGTTGCATCATGGGCAATCTAAAGTTTCTATTTGGGCCGTCCTTTTTGTGCTCTTCTTTTGTGATCCAAGTTGTTCGTCCTTTTCAGCCGTCTTAAATGGCCCAAGTATCAAAAATATAATTCATTAGATTACTATAAAGCTTATTTTTTAGATAGTTTAAAGGTATAAAAGTAAATGGTGTAACACAAAAAATGTTTTTAAAATAGAAAATATTATATAATTTACCTTGTCGAAAGATCTTATATCTATTGAATAGTTGTGATTTTGTGGGATCCAAGCTACCTGAGATAGCTAGACAAGAAGCAGCGCATGGATCACTGAGGCGCAGAAAAATCAGGTCCGAAATGGACCCTTGTTGTATCGTATAATTCCTTTATTCTCTCCTATGTTAATTCCACCAACTCTCGCTCCTTGTCCCGCCCAACCAACCAAAAAAAAAAGAAAAAGTCGCATACTTTCGTTTAGGAAACGTGAGGGGCTAAGTCCCAAGTAAGACCTATTATTTCAATGACCGCAACTATTCAACTGATTGAAGTGTTATGGGTGAACAGTTTATAAAAGGCATTCGATGTTTGATATTATAGGCCTTTTATTGACGATGCTTTTGGTGATGAATATAAATCATTTCTTTTTTACTTTTAACAATCATTTTGAAGGATAAAATTGAGAGACTTTGATTCCCAGATGGATGTTGGTTTTTGGCCTATAGCTCATCCATAGCATGCCTAGAAGATAAATGATTTGGATCATTGAAGAAAGTGGCCTCCACTTATATCTTTGCTTGTTATATTTTACATGCGTATGCACCAATCACGAAGAAGAGCCTTGACACAATGGAGGAGTTGTTGTCATATGACCTTGAGGTCGCAGGTTCAGAATATAAAAATAGCTTTTTGCAAAAAGTAAGATAAGGCTGCGTACTATTTGACCATTGTGGTCTCCCCCTTCCCTAAACTCTGCATACACAGGAGCTTTGTGCATCCGGACTGTCCTTTTATACACTAATCATATAGAAACTCAACCGGTTGTAGGACCTATAACAGCAGCTAGAACTGCAACAAGGCCCATCAATTCGATGATCTACAACCGTTCGCTTGCATGCTAAGTTACACGTGCAGTTGAAATTACATTTTCGACTGAGCTGCTTGGTAATCTAAACCGTTCGTCTGTGGGACCTGCATGTCTTATAGAATTTTAGTGGTGTTTGAGATGGAGTGAGTTGACTTGAGCTGAGACGAGACTGGTCATATCTTAAGATAAGATAAAGTGAACAGAAATGTCCAGGTGTTAATTTACAGCCGAGGAAATCTAGCACAGCTATAATACAATCTTGGACATTCCGAGAGTTGGAATCTTCAGCTTTTGGGCATTTAGCTGAAATGGTGCCCCCATGTGAATGATTCTATCACCAAACACTACGCCCCCACATACTCTTTTTCTTTGTGTGTCAACTCTTTGTTTTACACGTGGGTGAGCTTTAAGGAGTTTGGTTTATTGGGGACATGGTCCCCCATGGCTTTCATCTTGGAATAGGTTCCCACAAACTTTACTTGTACGGAAATATGTGGTATCCTTTGTAGCATTTTACAAAAATATTGCAACTTTTTATATCCCCACACACTGAGACTATAAACCCCAAGCTTATAGTGGCCCCTGTATGGCTAGCAAGAACATCGACTATTGAAATTGTGGGTCACCACAAGCCCTGCTGTCAATATGACATCCGAACGGTTAAAACTTGATCGGCAATCGGTGCGATACGTAGGGTAATAGGAAGAGGCAGTGGCCAATTATGATGGGGTCCACAATGCAAATGGTCTCGATTCGCTGCTTACATGGGTCACTTGTACGGTAGGCAAAGAGACCCACTACACCAAAACCCTTTTCATTTGAGTGCTCCTCTCGACAAGTAAGGTGCAACTTTGGAGTCTTAACTAGTAGCAGACATCTGGGTTGGAATGAGTTCTTGGATAACTAACATTGGGCGGTTGAGATCTGTTAGTAAATGGGCCAAAAAATGCACTACTCTTCGCCACTAAGCATTCCACGGTTCTTCCCGGCTCACTTGTAGCCTGATGGTTCCCAGCATTTGTTAGTCGAGTTATGATGGTGACTTTGAGTGTGGAACAGTATGATCTTGACGGTTTACTAGGTGGGCCAAAATCTGAAAATGACACTAATCACACGATCAAATCGCAATTAGTTAATGTCGGCGATCGTGGCCTCTTCTGCGATGGAATCTGAAAAATCAACGGCCCAATCAGAGTCACATGGTGGAGCCTCAAAAATCACCAAATCATACTGACATGGTGGATTTCTCCATTATATAAGTGCATTAACATTGTATGCAGGGAGCATAATTTCCTCTTTGAAATGATAGTGCCCGTAATTTTATTGCCCAAACTATCCATTCAAAGGAAGCAAATCAGAGGCTTAGAGTTACAAATGGGTTCCACTTTCAGATTTTGCGTCAAACATATAATGTACTGTTTAACAGATAAACGGTTCGGATGATTCAAAAGAGTGGGCCCAGGTACTACCCTTTGCCCGCTTTTGATCATATTTTCCAAGTTAAAATATGCTCCCTCATTTTTGTAGCAGCTCTTAAAATGGATATGAGAATGGTCTCTTATTCATCCCACATAAATTCTCACTAAAAATGATGTGAAAAAACGGAAGGAAAAAATAGCAAAGAAAAATCAAGATGACCCAAGAGTTGATAAGGACACCCCCTATTCTAACTAAAACTAGTTAACAGCAGAGCAATCACGTCGGATTTCTCCTTGGTTCCGGTCTTCACCCCTACTCTTCCAAGCTTGGTAATGGCAGCCACAAACGCTTTCCTAAAAGCATCATTATTGGAGGCAAAAACGTTGACCGTGCCTCTAGACCTTGCATCAGTAAACAAGATCTGATCAGAAGTAAAGAGCCCTCTCCCTTGTTGGAGGTTCCTGAAATATGCATTATCAAATGAGTTAGGAGTCGTGGGGTCCATGTTAATGGCAATTCTGGGGTCCACATTTCTCGGGCACATCTGCTGTAGCTGCCTTACATACGATGGATTGATCGTCGGATCAGCCGCTTGACCCCGCCTGAAATTGTATATTCGCTTCGAAAATTCCCCACAATGAGAAAATCCCAATGTATGTGCACCTTTAATAACCAATTTATTCACAGAAATTAATCAGAATTTTCTAATTTCCGATGCAAATCATAGAATTACAATTAAAACGTAGAAA
Organism: Warburgia ugandensis; assembly: GCA_035236585.1. Lineage (NCBI taxonomy): Eukaryota > Viridiplantae > Streptophyta > Magnoliopsida > Canellales > Canellaceae > Warburgia > Warburgia ugandensis. The sequence goes on from CP141138.1 coordinate 41,358,274, forward strand.
CTGTACCTGAAAGAGCAATCATATCTGTTTGCGAAAGGCCATGAGAAGAAAACATGGCATTAAGCTGATCGAGATTGAAAGTTGGTCTGGGAAGATTTCTGTGGGTGCTGGCTTTTGTAGAAATCCGGCCATCTCGTCGCCCCAATTCCACCCGATAAAAAGGTCCACCGGTCTGCAAATTTAATCAAAATTTCAACGGTAAGAACATTCAAGCAAAGATGGATATTTGAGATTTTTCTCCAAAATAAAATATGTTATCATGTTTGCTTGCTTACCAGGGCTATAACATCTCTCGTGGCCATGGCTAATATGTCAGCACAAGAAACCTTATTCCGGCACTGGGGAACCTGGTCAACGGCTGCCTTGGCTTTGATCACCGTATCGAAACCATCTCCGGCGAGAGATATATCATTTGGACTGTCCTTTTCTGAATTGCCATTTGGCGATGCTAGCAATACGGAGGCATCACATCCCTGTCATTGAGATATTATCATTTAGCAATTAGAAGACAGAATTACCGTGAAAAGTAAAACGAAAAGGAATTGAAGAAAAATTAACCAACCCGGACGAAACAGTCATGGAAGAACAATCTGAGAGTTCCTGGGGCTGTAACAAATGTCTGCTGGAACTTTTTTGTGACTGCAGAACGGACAATGGATTCTACATTTGGGCAGACGTTGCTGTAGAAGTTCTGCCTTAATTGTGCAGAAGCTGTGGGGAGAATCACAAGAGGGAGGAGTGAGAGAAGAAAGAGATGAAAATGCTTCATTTTGGATAGTTTCTGCTCTTGTGATTGTAGTTGGTGAAGGTATATGTATATATATGCAGAGATTATCAGAATGACAGATGACTAGTTGCTGTTATCTGGCAAGAATCTTTGAAGGGTCAATACAGGCACATAAACAATTCAGCTGAATATGTAGAGAGGCTGCACACGGAACTCTCACTAGAAAAATAATACTTGCCCGACCACAATGTGCGCATGTGTAGTCGGCCCGACTAACCATGAAAGTGGGCTCCAGTTTCCGGTGATCGATTCGTTCTTCTCAATTCTGTCTTAGATTGGTACGGACCCATAATCTTAAAACACTAGGATCTTTTGATCAGATGGATGGTTTTCGTCACCCAAAATATGGGGCCCAGATTTACCAAGGCTGCCACACTAGAGTTTTTCCTTTTGATTATTAAGCTAAAAGGACAGTTCTGGTGCATGAAGCTCCAGTGCATGCAGGGTCCAAGAAAGGGGCAGACTATGTTAATAGTAAGCAGCTTTACCTTGCATTTTGCAAGAGACCATTTTCACGCCTAGAACCTGTAAACTGATAAGGTCACACAACAATTAAACTGCTATTTCAAAATCATGAAATGTGATTATAGAGTTCGTCTTATAGTACTTGGTTTGTCTGTCTGAGATCTTCTGCAACAACAGACAAGGTCCCTTTAGAGTCTATAAAGCTTCCCTTTACAAAGTCCATATACCATTGATGCTTGCTCTTGGCAGGATTTGGAAGAAAATGTGGTAGAAAGACTTTAATCTGATGCTGACGAGAGGCAGGGAAACTTTCAAGAGCTAGCAGTTGAAAGTGATGAAGTTCTTTTTGTTACAACTTACTACTAAAGCAGTATGCCTTTAAGGTTACTCATCATCCTATATATCTCATCGGGAATTGATATTGGCACTCCCCTGCTCCATAATGACATTCCTTCATTCATTCTGCTATACATTCTCAAGTAGCATGAAAAGCCATCGATCAGAGAAGTGCTGATTAACAAAGTGAAAAAGCCAATGCCAAAGCAAGGGAGTGGGGACATCATTTCTACTGTCTGCTGCCAAATTCTGTCAGGAACTGATATAGGTTATAACTCCCAGGGCTTTTGGTGCACTCCTTTCCTTTCTCTAGAAGACTGCAAGTGGGAAAATTATGGGTGGGCTCAATAAGTCCAAAGTTAGGTTGTATTTAGTTTTAGTGGGCTGAAAAAGTAAAAGAGCAAAACAAATAACAAACCCCCATGGTTGGAAAGGCCCTCAAAATGTTGGTGGATGCAGGAATGAATTATTTAATTTATGTTACATTTAGTCTTATTCTTTCAATACTTAGGAGGTCCGGTGATTAGTCTTTTTATTCACCGTTTAGATTTGACGCTCCCTTTATTGTCGTACACCAGATTTCGCTGTATGAAAAATTCAGTCGAATATTTAAGTAGTTTGCAAAGGATTCTATTCTTCCCGTGATAGGAATTACAACCAAATGAATGATTGCCGGTGAGTCTTACTGATGTTGTCATAACACTTGTTAGCCATGCCAAAACACACTTGGATTGGAAACTTAAGATCAAGTCCCATCGTTTTTTTACCTCTTAACACACAGATGGCTCAGTTGAAACATGACTGTACACTGCATTTCAGCGTAAATCCTATACACGGTAAGAAATCATATCCCTCAAGTATAATCACCGAGTTAAAAGCACCAAGGAAAGTCTAGCCGTTGAAGAAAGTCCAACAAGAACGGCCAATAGTGAAAATCTCACGTTGTTTATACAAATACAGCTACCAACCCGCCACACAAGTATCGACGGATACTGATTGGCAATTCTCCCTCCAGGCTCTAACGTGCAAAATTAAAAAGGTTTAAGAAATAAACACTTGTGCTCCTCAAATTGAATAAAGGGCATAACGATCAAATATATGGAGTTTCTCTCATTGAATATCAGAGAATAAGTATCAGCCATCGGAATAGTTCCATTACCTATCCATATGGGGACATGATTGAGAAAGACCAGACCAACATATGATCAAACACATGAATGGTGGAGATTAATCAAATGTCAAGCTCTGATCTTATGTTTTATATGTATATTAAAACCCACACCCTAAACGACAACTTCGCCAACTGTGAAGCAGTCAAACATTTCAGGTGTTAATTATGTAAAATATGAGGCCAAAAACTATCATCCATGTGCTTGACACCAGCAAAAACCTGGAACACCTGCTTTCGTTGTCATTAGACATTATATAATAGATAGATGGATAGGAGTACATAGGATGTTTTTGTTCTTAATTCCCAATGGACACTTCAAATATTTTAATATATGAGATTCTATATGGTGATTACGAAAACAATACTTACGAGTTCGCTATGGTGACCAAAACTGCAAGGGGGAATTTTTGGCATCCAAACCATTTATCTTCTGAGCACGGTAGTAGATCTTCTTGATTAATCCTATCCTTTACAATTGTTGGTCCCATACACTTCAGAAACAACAAATACAGAATTATTACAATTTTACAGTGCTAGAAAGCAGCCAATAAACTAAATTAGAGTCATAGGATTACATAGGTGTTACTTTCATTAATCGACATATTTTTCTCTAGATCTTTTTCTTTAAATACTAATCTCTAAACATGAACTTAGAGATCAAATCAGTAAGACAAAAATAGTGATAACTTATAGGAAAAACAAGGAAAATATTCACAAAACTTCTTCTTGATTAACTCTCCAAAACATGCATCTCCAATGCCTGGCTAATTAGAATATATATATCTATAGTTTGCCTACTTATTAGGCAAGCTTCTGGTAACCTGATCCTAGCCTTCCAATGCTATTGGTTGGTTTAGAAATCCTAATTAAATCAGGAGAGCTAGTAACTCTAAGTTAATTAGGTAATATAAGCCCCATTCATATTAACATGAATGTGTCCATACAATCTAAACCGTCCAGATAATTTAATTGCTTGATCAAGCTAATTAGATGATGAAACACACAATTTAACTCATCTATTTTAATTATTTCCGATCTTGTCGTTTATTTGACCACTAAGCACATCAATAAGTTGTGAAATAGACAGCTCAATCATGAAAATCTTGATTAATTAAAAGAAGGTATTCTGATGCATGAGATCGTTCCTCATGCATCCAAGCCGGTGAAAGATGGATGCTGGTTTAGATCACTAGTAAAACTAGGCGACTTTCTGAAATTTGTGGACGAGCAACCAGCCAATGAAATCTGTATATGTTACAATGATAAGACAAGAAGCTAACCTCCGATGCAGCAGAAGGTCAAAGCAGATTCTAGTTTCTGAGGAGAGAGAGAGAGAGAGAGAGAGAGAGAGAGAGAGAGAATACTGTCAGACACATGGCGCACCCAGAGGCACAGGCAAAGGAGTTGGAATTCTACACTAACATCTTTGAAATTGCTTATCTAATTGCAGATGAGCATCGTACATGTTTCTTACAATTGCAGGAACATTTGCATGTGCATGGTTGTTTGGGGCTGTTAAACGATGGAGACGATGCGCGTATTAGCATGGAAAAGTACAAGTTAAGCCATCTTGGTCAAATAAAAGGAGAGTTTTCCTGATAAATCTCCAATTTGGGATTTAACAATTCCAAATGATCGCTATACCTATTTGCCATAATTACTGCCTAAAACCAACTTCATTATATATTCTTTAAAAACTCCAACTTCGTTGATCCCTAATAGTTGTATTAAAGACTTTTCAAGATCGGCTAGCATTCTTGTTAGGGTAACTAGTTGAAAGTCGTTTCCTGTAGAATTGAGAATGACTTTTGAACAGTGCTCATCGTCTCTCTTACAGTAGGAAATCTCCCCCTCACCTCTATCTTGTGACATGTCATCTTTCCCCTCTCCATTCCCAAGTTAAGGGTGAGTTCAATGCGTCAATTAGCGAGGAATTTCTCAGGGCATATTAGGGTTTTCCACCAAGAAGGTGGATCAAAGAGATTGCAGAGATTTAATATAAAACATCTGAATTAATTTAAACAGGATATGCTCTGAGGCATCGGATAACCAAACCCAAATATCTATAGCTATTGAGACCGAAATATCCTTTCTTTACGTGATAATACTTTTTTAAGTTTGGTGAGCAAAAAGATGAAATGGTTATTCTATTTTCCCACTCTCTCTCTCTCTCTCTCTACTTCGGCACTCCTATGAATCCTGATCTCCTAACCCCTGTTTGTGGTTAAATATGTTTATATTGCTTTTCGTTTATAAAAAAGGGGAATTTGGTGCACAAAACTCCTGCATATATGGAGTCCAGAGAAAGGCAGATCACAAAGGCTTTTTGTTAATTACATTAAAAAACAATTTCGAAACCCAAATAAGTCCGAATGGGCAGGTTTTGGGCATTAGGAATAGGATTTAAGAACCAAACGTGAACCCATAAGAATTGGAATGGTCAGCGTTTGGATATGATAAAACTCAACTAAACCCACTGATTCATAGCCATATAGCTCTTGTGAGTAAACAGCAGCATATGTCGGGTGGAACAAAAAACTGCATATTTGGCATTTTTTTTGTCTTTTTTCAAAGGTCCAAGATGTTCATTTGGTTAGGCCTAAATTAGATGGTCTAAGCTACCTAAAGTCTCCTCTAATGAGTCCCGCCAAGACCTTGTTAATGCGCCCAGGTGGTTGCAAAATGGCCGGTGTAAAACACGACACAGGTCCATTGTTTGGGCACTACCTAATAGCATCTGGTTTAAGCCAAACCAAAAGAACATCGTCAATCTCTGAAAAGAAAAAAAGAAAAAACCCATAGGGATTTTTTTTATGGACCTTGATCTGATCCACGCACATTCTACTTTCATTTGAGCTTTTCTTTTAAAAAAAGTACGAAGAAACTTTTTTACGACTTATAACTCTGAAAAATATGTTATTAATTTTGATAAGCGGGATTCATTGACTTTATACTCTTGTGTTTTAATTGAAAAAAAATAAAATAAAAACCCTTCCACCAAATATATAAAACATAAAGGAGCCAACTGTACTTACAACTATTATTATATAGTCGTTCAAAAAATCCAAGTTTACGCCTAATTGTTGTATTAAATAGTTTTCTTATTGTAATCTAATCAAATCACATCTTTCTATTCTACTAAAGTATACAACTAAACAGTCTCTCTCTCTCTCTCTCTCTCTCTCTCTCTCTCTCTCTCTCTCTCTCTCTCTCTCTCTCTCTCTCTCTCTCAGATGAGACAATGCATAGGCAATCTTAGTAAAACCTAAATATTGTAGATGCTTGTTGTAGATGGGATTTGGGTGCATGGACATCTTAGATAAGACCAAGGTCTGGATAGTTTAAATCTTACCCATTACATAGAGAGAGAGAGAGAAAGAGAGAGTGAGAGAGAGAGAGAGAGAGAGAGAGAGAGAGAGAGAGAGAGAGAGAAAGAGAGATATTTTCATTCAACTAATTGTATGGGTGTCGTATTATAGGCATTATAAAAAATGCAAGTTGGACCCATTTGTTTGAGCTTTCTCAATGGTCCAGATTGTTCATCTAATTTGAATAGCAGGGCCTAGGTCCAACAAATCTCATCTACATGTGCTGTAAAATCCACTTCATTTGTGCTTTAGACGTCATGAATAAATGGTGTGCTATGTATAAATGAGAGTTTAGGGACTTAGGCCATCTAATGCACTGGAAATTGGATGAAAAGTTCACATCATTGAGAAAACTCAAACAAGTGGGGCCTATTTAATATTTTTGAGAATGCTTTTGGTACAACTGTCTAGATAAAGCCCTTTTTTGGATCATCTCACTTGTTCATCTTATTGCTTTATTCTTGTATCTCTAGTTATTCAAACAATATATGGATTGGATAATTCAAGCTTCTAAAAGAACAACATTATTTGACAACATATTGTTAGAAACTATGTTAAAATGATCTCAATTGAACACCAAAAAAACAAAGTTCTTTATACAATAAAATTTTCTAGTCATTGTGATCTTTTGGTTACTAGATATCCAAGAGGGGAACAATGCAGCGAACGTGCCAAAACATTCAAATGTCGGCCCCATCTATACAAAAATGAGGGGCAATTCTTTAGAAGTTCTCATTAGGGCCCTTGGCTTAGCATTGCTCAAGGTGCTTCTAGGAAAGTGATTTTTTAGGCCTTCAACTAGCATCCCACCCAAATAATAGAGAGAGAGAGAGAGAGAGAGAGAGAGAGAGAGAGAGAGAGAGAGAGAGAGAGAGAGAGAGAGAGAGAGAGAGAGAGAGAGAGAGAGAGAGAGAGAGAGGTGAGTGAATTTATATCATGATAGCTTTTCGTGGCTTTCCATTGAACAACTCTAATATTGTGCTTTTTGGGCCTTTTAGAATTGTGATATGTCCATTTTTCAATCCCAAAAAGTTCATCAAGCATGATCTTAAGGGTGTCTAATAGATGAGATTTTTTGTATATAGGACATCTACAATAGCACAAGCACTACTAAAATTGGGGCTTTATAGGACGGCAAATATAAGATTGTTTTAGCACAACCGTCTTATATAAAATTTATGTAAGACAGTTATGCTTACCTGTCTTATATACTATAAACATATAATTTTATATAAGACGGTCCTAGAAAATTGTCTTACAATATTAGATTAATAGAAGACAGTTCATAAGAACCGTCCTATATTATTGAAGGAATATAAGACGGTTAACTAGAACCATCTTATATTACTCTAATAATATAGGACGATTTTCCAGAATCGTCTTATATAAAATTATATAAGATGGGTCTTAATAACCGTCTTATATTTTTCATATCTTATAAGTTAAAGCTAAACTAAATCTCGGCTTCTTCAACAAAAACTCAAACATTGGGTTGAATTTACATGCACTTTATCCTGAACTTGTATTTCCTCAGTTGATATCATTTGGGTAGTATTCGTTCTTGTACTTTTTCATTATGTTTACTTTATTTGATGTTTATGGATATAAACCTCCTTTTCTTTTTCTTCTTGCATTTTGTGTGATATATACATTTTTGTATGGATCAATGTGAACATTTATGTGCATGGATTAATCATGTTTTTGCTTCATTCTTACTATTTCTCATCCTAGATAGACTTCAACATTGACTCCTCTAATATTTTTTTAAATATATATATATATATGTTAAGTATGTATATTATATATATATATATATATGTACACACCAGGTATTTGTTTAAATGCCTAACCTATTGTTATTATAATCTTTTCATGTGTAGAAAGCCTTCACACTTTTGGACAAAATGGATAAATATGCTTGGATGCATGCAGAAAGATGATCAAGGGAATATGAGGAGGGAATAAAAGACTTCATTGAGTTTGCACTTGGGGCAGGTGGTAATTGTAATCGAATTCGATGTCTATGCTCAAGATGCAGAAACCTAAAAAAGGTTATTGTTGGAGTTGATGAAAGCTATCACCCCTGGATGTGGCATCGAGAGCAAATACCTCATAGGCCCTCGATAAGAGTTGAATATGTATATAAAAAAGAAGGCACTGTAGGAAGTGGTGGTGAAGATAGTAAGACAGTTGCACCTATGTTTTGAGATGTATACAATGACTTCAAAGATGACCGAGTGCAATTTCAGATTGCATTTGAGGAAGCCGATGAGCCATTGTATGTTGGTTATATAGATTATACCAAGTTGACTGTAGTGGTAGAATTTTATAATGTGAAGTCAAGATTTAGTATTTCATATTATAGTTTTATAGAATTGTTGAAAGTCATTGGTAAAATGCTGCCCAAGGAGAACAAATTGGTTGGGTCAACATGGGAGGTAAAGAAAACCTTGGCTACACTAAGCTTAAAGTATGAAAAGATATATGCATGTCCCAACAACTACATCTTCTATAGAAAGGAGCACAAAGACAAAGTTATATGTCCAATTTGTGGACATTCAAGATGGAAGATGAGGAAGAATTCAAGTGATCGGCAAGTGAAAGATGTCCCTACAAAAGGTCTTATGGTATTTTTCCCTTATTCCAAGATTTTAAAGAATGTTTCGTATTAAAGAAACAACGAAGAAACTAGTATGGCATGCTGAGGAGAGAGTAGGTGATAACTATTTATGTCATCCAGTAGACAGCCGTACATGAAAGCTTGTAGACTTCAAGTGGCCTGATTTTGGAGACGAACCCAAGAACCTACGACTTGCAATATCTGCAGATGGGATTATTCCTCATGGTTCTATGAGTAGCAGGTATAGTTGTTGGTCTATTATAATAGTTTGTTACAACTTTTCACCGTTGTTGTGCATGAAGAGGAAGTTCATAATGTTAACTATGTTAATATTGGGTTCCAAGCAACTTGGAAATGACATCAACTTGTACTTGAATCCATTGATCGATGACCTTAGGACATTGTGGGAAGTAGGCGTTGAAGCTTATGATGCATACAAAAAAGAGACATTCACCCTTAAGGTTGTACTACTATGGATAATAAGCCACTTTCCTGCATATGGTAATTTGGTTGGATGCACAGTGAAAGGATGCAATGCATGTCCTATTTGTAGGGACCAAACTTGTGCCACATGACTTCAACATGGTAGGAAGATGGCATTCCTAGGCCATAGAAGATGATTGCATAGAAACCATCCATACCATTTTAAAAAGTGAGAATTTGATAGTAATGAGGAGACTAGGAGAGCTCTAAAGAGGTTGACTGGATGACAAGTATTGGAACAAGTTGAGAACCTTAATGTATCATGGGAGAAGAAGAAGAAGACAATTTCACTTACAAATGAAAGCAACTCTAGAAGCTGTTGGAAGAAGAAGTTAATATTCTTTGAACTTGGATACTGGAAATCCCTACACATGCAACATGTGCTTGATATCATGCACATTGAGAAGAATGTCTATGAAAGCTTGACTAATACCTTACTCGACATGCCGAGAAAAATAAATGGACTTGCAACTTGAATGGATCTCATGACAATGGGTTTGAAGAAAAAGTTGCATCCACAGGATAGGGGCAACTGAGGAATATACTTGCCTAAAGTAAATTATAAGCTTAGCAAAGAGGAGAGAAGAATAGTGTGTAAAATCCTATCAGATATCAAAGTTCCAGATGGGTACACTTCAAGCTTTAGAAACATTGTCTCCATGTAAGAGCTGAAACTATTGGGGATAAAGTCTCATGATTGTCATGCATTGATGTAACAACTTCTATCTGTAGTAATATGTCCAGTGCTACCCGATAAAGTTAGAGGATCTATTACTAAATTCAGCTACTGCTTTAATGCTTTGTGCAAGAAGGTGGTGGATACTTCTAAATTACAAGAAATCTAAGAGCATTTAGTGATAACCTTATGTGAGCTTAAGACAATCTTTTCACCATCCTTCTTCAATATCATGGTACACTTAACAGTGCACCTCATTGATGAGGCTAGGTTGTGTGGACCTTTTTATTTGCGATGGATGTACCTATTTGAAAGGTACATGAAGATGTTAAAAGGGTATGTACAAAATTAAAATAGGGGTGTATTGCCAAATGTTACATTGTAGAAGAAGTGGTCGAGTTTTGCACTGAATATTTATTAGGAGTGGATGCTATTGGAATACCAAGAAAGAAACATTGTGGTGCATTAATTAATCCAAGAGTTGGTGAACCTCTATCTAGTGGTCGTGTGTCGACCGTTGATCATAAAGAACAGGAGCAGGCACACCATTACATCTTGTGAAATATTAATATTGATAAAGTTCAACCATACATTGAGTATGTAATTAATTTTCTCTCTTTGGTGGTTTCTTTGACATTAATTAATTGAATCATTGATGTTGTTGAAGTTTAACACCAGGCATGTTATATAATTTTCATCCTTGATCATTGTGTAGTATGCACATAGACTTCCTAAAACAAAGGTATCCAAGAGATGCACTAAAAGAGAAGTGGCTACAAGATGAGCATTGTCGTTCCTTCACGACATGACTTCATGAGAAGGTATTTAATTAAATTAAATAATTCTTTATGATGGATTAATTTATTTATTCGTATAATATATTTATTATATAAGCTTGTGTATTATTTTAATTAATATATTATTGCATATAGGTTTTAGATGAGCAAGATGTTCCAAGTCATAATATTTCTGAATGCTTGGGTTGGAAAGCAATGGGACCTCGACTAGAAGTAATAAAGTATTCTGGATATGCCATAAATGGTTATCACTTTCACACAAAAGACTGTGACAAGTTAAAAGCACAATAAGGTAGTTATGTTAGCTTAGTTGCTAAAGCCACTTTCTTTTCAAGTTCAAAGGACAACAACCTAATTGGAGCTAACAATACTTATTATAGGGTTATACGCAAGATATGGGACCTATATTATACATGTAGAACTGTGTTTGTGTTTATGTTCAATTGGGTAGAACACAACAAAAATAGCATAAGAACCATTGCCCTCGGCTTGAGATTGGTTAACCTCAATAAGATCGGCTATCAAAATGACTAGTTTATTTTAGTATGTCAAGAAAAACATATATTTTATGTACAAGATGGACATGATATGAGATGGTCAACTATTTTATCAGCCTCTCCAAGGGACTTCTATGATAAAGACAACCTAGGTGGCACGACAATTGATTATCCTTCAATCACTACAATAATGCCATCAATCGATGTAATAGGGAGAGTGAGATGGATTATATGCGTGATGCTGGTGAGGAGGGTGCGTGGGTGGAATTTGATTGTATGTGAGAGGACAAATTAAAGTGCATGCATGTATGTATGTATGTATGTATGTATGTATGTATGTATGTATGTATGTATGTATGTATGTATGTATGTATGTATGTATAATGATCAAATTAATCAATTGAAGTTTACACATCATGTGTCATGCCAAACAATATTGGGTATACGTGAATGAAATAAATCATGGGGTAACCTATGCACTTCAAAGTTTTTTAAGATTTTAAAGGTTCAAGTAACTGGTAAAGCTACTTTAATTCATATAAGACGGTTATTAATAAATCTTCTTTTAACATTCAAACAAAAAATTAGGCGAGGGAAGGTTTAGCACGAAAAGAGACCATTAATATAGGATGGTTCTTTAAAAGCCATCTTATATAATTTATAAAATATAGGGCAGTTCTAAAGAACCGTCCTTTATTCATAAAAATACAGGATGGGTATACTAAAATCCTCCTTTATTCAAGTGAATAAAGGATGGTTTTAAACAACTGTCCTATATTCATGTGAATATAGGATGGTTCTTAGAACCATCCTTTTTTAATGATGAATATAGGATGGTTCTATAGAACCATCCTATATTCATTTTGATGTAGGACAAGTCTACAAAACCGTCCTATGACGTTTCTAATGAATCGTCCTTTATTTTTTTTTCAAAATATAGGATGGTTTTTAAAAACCATCCTATATTCCAAGTTCCCTTCTCCCCAATTCAAATTTACAAACCCCCATAATCCTTTAGGAGAGAGAGAGAGAGAGAGAGAGAGAGGGAGAGAGAGAGAGAGAGAGAAGAAAAGAGGGAAGAAGAGGAGAGGAGAGAAATCACGCCCCCCAACCATACAATTTTTTTCAAAACCCCTCCCCTCTCCCCCATTTCGCCTATTCAAAATTTTCAAACCCAAACCCCCAAAACTCTCAAGGAGAAGAAGAAGAAGAAAGAAGATCAATTTTCCCTCATTAGGTTGGATCTCTCTTATTTCTTGATTTTATACTTCTCTAATCCTTTTAAATGCTTGATTATGATCTTTGTGAATACATTTTTACCATGCATTTTATACTATATACAATGCTGATTTTGGGATTCTGTAATGCTTGTAAATGCTGGATTATAATCATTATAGATAACCTCCATTGAGTTTAATAAAACCCATGTATTAGATTTTGATGTTTCATTCAAAAAGGCATACAAAATGTAGTTTGAATATGCATTTTTATCGTGCATTTTCTACTGTATACGATGCTAATTTTGGGCTTCTATAATGCTTGTAAATGCTGGATTATGATCATTCTAGATAGCCTCTATTGAGTTTAATAAGACTCATGTCTTAAATTTTGATGTTTCATTCAAAAAGGCATACAAAAGGTAGCTTGAATATGCATTTTTACTATGCATTTTATACTATATACAATGCTAATTTTGGACTTCTGTAATGCTTGTAAATGCTGGATTATGATCATTCTAGATAGCCCCTCTTGAGTTTCATAAGACCCATGTCTTAGATTTTGATGTTTCTTTCAACAAGGCAAGCAAAATGTAGCTTGTAAATGTGTTTTTACCATGCATTTTCTACATATATCATGCTGTTTTTGGGCTTTTGTAATGCTTCTAAATGCTTGATTATGATCATTTAGATAGCCTCCATTGAGCTTGAGAAGGCCCATGTCTTAGATTTTGATATTCATTCAACATGGCATGTAAAATGTAGCTTGTAAATGTGTTTTTACCATACACTTTCTACTGTATATCATGTTGATTTTGGGATTCTGTAATGCTTCTAAATGCTTGATTATGATCATTTTAGATAGTCTCCATTGAGTTTGAGAAGACCCATGTCTTAGATTTTTTATGTTTCATTCAACAAGGCATGTAAAATGTAGCTTGTAAATGCATTGGGCTTCTATAATGCTTTTAAATGCTTGATTATGATCATTCTAAATAGCCTCCATTGAGTTTGACAAGACCCATATCTTAGATTTAGATGTTTCATTCAATAAGGCATGCAAAATGTAGCTTGAATATGTGTTCTTGCAATGCATTTTCTACTGTATATCATGTTAATTTTGGGCTTCTGTAATGTGATTATGTTCATCTATACACACCATTTATGCACCTAGATGGTGGTCTTTTCTAAAACAATATATATGTTGTTATATTCTAAATGTATTATTTTTACTTGTGCAAGCAAATGGAACATGAAGACTATGAGTATCATGAAGAATAGTGCAGCACAAGTATGCCCATTAAGAGAAAGGGCAAAGGGCCAACCAAAATGGAGCATATTATTAAGAGAAATTCAGAGGGAATAAGAGAGACTGTACAGTTCAATAGTAAAGGGTAGGCAATAGGTGGCAGTGCACATTCTTACAATAGTTTTGTTTGCTGTTTGCTGCACTGTCAGAAGCATGGTGCTAGTCTCATTTACTAATTGGAGACATGTGTCACCATCAATAAAGGATGCAATATGGGAGATGGTGAAGTTTTGCAAATGCTTGCTTTAGTTCTAATATAGAGACATGTGCCTTATCTTGTTTTAGTTCTGATAGACTAATATTTGTTTTTACTTTGTAGTCTACTTTTGACATCTCTCATGAGTATAAGAAGAATGCTTTACATGGGGTTGGCAAACAATGGAGGAAATGGAAGAGTGATCTAGCAAGGAAGTACATACTTCCAAATTCTCAATAATCCATCTACACTCTACACAGTCCCTGAGTTGTATTCTAGCATCATTGACCAAGATGCATAGAATGAATTTGTACAGACTTGCCTGTCATCAAATTTTGAGTAATTACAAAGTAGCCAAAAGCTTGATTTGTCTATTTTTCAAGTCCATTGTGCTTCATTACATGTTCCTTTGACATATATGCAAAGTGTGTTAAAGGACAAATGGTGCGTGCAACCAATCATATGCAACACCACCTCTCTAGGATTGGTTACGCACAATTAGAAGAATAAAGAAGTAAGTATATGTGACAGTTCAGTTCTATGTAACTATACCTATTTTTTTTTTCATCAACTTTAAAGTAATGCCTCTCTTAAAAGCAAAGGAATCCTAAGACCATAGATCCCATTGATTGTGTCATTCTTTAGAAAATAGTGCGTTCACAAGGGTATAACTCCTAGACCTTTACTGATGAAAATGCTGCCTTCATTACATCGAGAATTGTAAATGGTTTTACTTATTTATCTTTTGCATCTCTTAAATTTTCATGTTCTATTAATTTCATATGCTGAAAGAGTTGACCTAAGAAAGTAGCATTACAGGGACTTTGAGCAGCACTGCTTCAAAGAGGGACATCTTATATATGGCTATGGGCAACAAAGAGGAGCACCTTGGCCGAGCAAGGAGCTAAGGGCATGGTGTGGTTCCTTCCAAATTCTTCCAAACTAGAAGAAATCTACCAATAGAGGACATGGAAGCATACAATGAGAGTATGTTGAATGAGCTATATGCAAAGGTAAGGAACAATTTCTACGAGGACCCTTGGGGTTTCAAAGGTCCAAGTCAAGACATTCCCCCTCAGCCCCCATCTTACAATAACTATCTTCCTCCATCTAATGAGGAGATGGATGAGCAAAATTTTGAAGGCAATGTCCCAATCAAGGAGGTATTTATTAACATGGTTATCTTTTTTCTTTTTCATGTCTTAGTAATCTTCATTTATTCTTTTGTATATAGGTGACGTCTAATTTATAGGTGGGTTAGTGCATGCTATAGCTTCATACAGTTGAGAACTACGTTGCTATGATTACATTGTATGAGGCATTTTCTGTCATGCTTCACGGCAGGTTGACACATCCATACACTAAGCATGTGTACATTACTACTGCCCTCTAACTAGATGCCTCCTACCATTTCTTATTGAAGCCAATGATATCCACATTCTTAGAGATGCAATTGGATATCACGTAGCTTGGCTTGAGAGGTATATCAAAATAATGATTTCCAAGGTATGTATATAGTATCACAACATCATGTTCAACAATAATTTTAATGCAATAGCTAAATTTTTAAATACTGTTGTAATGTTAAGCAGAGGATGCACAAGGAGCCATTGAGGTTGACCTTCTCCCC
Organism: Warburgia ugandensis; assembly: GCA_035236585.1. Classification (NCBI taxonomy): domain Eukaryota; kingdom Viridiplantae; phylum Streptophyta; class Magnoliopsida; order Canellales; family Canellaceae; genus Warburgia; species Warburgia ugandensis. The sequence continues at coordinate 41,373,826 of CP141138.1, forward strand.
GGTAATAAACATAGGCCTACCAATTTCCCCATCCTAGGTATTTCTCTATTTTTAGTATAAAATTGAATCTCCTTGACTCTTTAAATATATATGTATATATATATATATATATTCTTTACTAATTTATGAAAAATTACATCTATAGTGTAGGGATTAGGTGCAGGTTCCACCCAACACACCTCCATTTCTGAGGAGACTATATAGACTGATCAATGAAGATATCAAAATCAACTCTGTAAGAATAAAGGTCGGTGTGCTTGCACATGATGCTGTGGAGGTTCCAATCATGAAAGAGGACCTCTTAGCCATATATAATATGGCTCAGCAGGAGTACATCGAGTATGTCTTCTAATTACTCTATTAAGAATCAATTTGACATTACTTATTAACAGGACAACATAAGTATTTGACATTAAGTCTATGCAGGTCTTTGCATGATAAATTGCAAAGATTAGAGGTCAAGAACACTTACAAATTCCTTGACCCCGGTGTTGTCTCTGGCCCAAAGGTGCATTTGCCTAAAGAGAAACAAATAGAAGATATCATACCTGGGTTCTTGAGTTATAATAAAGGGCATGCCTTACTGATTTCATACAATAATAGGTAAGTTATTATATGTCTTGGTAGCATTTCAGATAAAGCTTAATATGTACATAAGTTAAGTTTATCAAGTTTCAATTGATTGATTATGTATATAGGTCCCATTGAATGCTGCTAGCTTTGGATGTGCATGGAGGAATTGCATTGTTCTTTTATTCTTGTGGAGAACACATTTGAGGATCAGTGATGGAATTGATTAATAAGTAGGTTTGACTTTTATTTCATTCATTATAATAGTTGGATAACTGATAAATATCCCCTTTATTCTTATATAATGCTTTTACTTATACATGTTTAGTTCATGGTATAACTGGGCTAAGATGGAAAATATTAGCCATCTAGAAAAATTGACTTGGAAAAGGATTAAGGTAAGGTTTATTACTTCTTTAGTATAACCCTACAACCTATAGACTTATAATTACATATGATATTTGAAAATTATGATCTATTGACTTTATTGTGCAGTGTTTTAGACAACAATCTGATTGGGAGTGTGAGTATTATATTCAAAGATATATGAGAACTCTCATTCGAGAAGGATTTACAATCTACCAATTGAAAAAGGTACATATAATTGACTTACCATCATTCTTCTAGTTTTCTACATCTCTTGAATGACTCCAACAATAATGTTTCCCATTGATTTAATATTTGTTTTATTACAGGTTGATTTGGGGAGCAAGAATTACTCCTAATTAGACATAGATGACATTAAAATAGAATGAACTTAATATTTTTTTTACTTTTAATTTGTAGACATCTGATGTTATTGAACATATATTAATTTTATCATAGATATATAATTTACATTGCACTAATTGGATGTATATGTTCATTTTTTTAAATTTAAGTCCATGTATGTTTTCTTTATTTCACTAAGATGTTTGGAGAAGTTCAATGTGGAACGTTGAAAATGTTAGATGTATATGAATGTACGATCAGATAAAGCATTAAACTTCAGAAACTACATGAACAATGTATGGACAGAAACTAATAAAAATAAAAACAAGATTTGTGAAGAAAGTATAAGTAATATAGGACTGTTATTGAAAAGTTATTCTATATTTCTAAAAAAATATAGGAAAGCCCGTCCTATATACGAGTCTGCATATAGGGTGGTTATTGAAAAAGCATTCTGCATGTAGAACTACATAAGATGGTTTTTGAATAACTATCCCTATATGCAGAAGTATATAGGAGATTTGTTTTATAATGAGAACCCATAAAAAGCTTTTCATTGTAAAGTGTGTGTGTGTGTGTCTATATATATATATATATATATATATATATATATATATATAGAGAGAGAGAGAGAGAGAGAGAGAGAGAGAGAGAGAGAGAGAGAGAGAGAGAGAGAGAGTAGTGATAAAAGTGAAAAGCAGGCCTACTTTTTATTAATTTTCAACGATCCAAATTGTTTATCCAGTTAGGCCTCTCGCATGTCGTTGGTATACCAAAATTCTTATCCACCGGGCACCTTTAAGGTGGCACCCTCTAGCCGAAATATGAATGGTGTTGGTAGAAAGTACTCTCACGTCCACATTTCACTGGAGGGCGCTTACCTTAGATGTGTCTACCAGATGAGATTTTTGTAAACACCCATCACGCGGAAGGTGAATTTGATAAACAGTTTGGACTGATAAAAAGTATAAAAAAGAAATAGGCCTACTTTTCACATTTCTCGAAACACACTACTAGATACAAGTCTGGTATATAATATCTATAGGGAGGGGATTATACGCTACAACTGTTATGTAGCAATATGTAGCGAACAGAGTGAAAATTAGGCATACTTTTGATACCTTTTTATAATCCAACACATTCACCATTTTGCCTCCCTCAAGATAGGGTTACCAAAAATCTCATCTAACTGTCACTTCTATGGTGGATTCCCTCCAAGTGAAATGTGCCCAATGGATAACATTTTTGGTACTGTATCTTGAGGAACGGCGAACCCGATGACCGGGTTGGATTTTCAAAAGTATGAAAAAGTAGGATAATTCGGAAAATTATGTGCGCTACACACAATTATACAATTATAGTATATGATTTCTCCATACAGAGACAGAGAGAGTTCTTACCTGCAGACTAAGACAAGGAATGATGGATTGACCAAGCTAGCCTAATACATCGTCCTCAAGGAGCCATTGTCGCTTCTTTCGCCAACTGCCCCCATGACCACCCTAATTAGAAGAAGGCTGTCACCTGAAATGGTGCGCCTCCTTTTTAGGTCCGTTCCTACTTCCTCAAAGGAGGGTTTCTTCATTCTTCCCTTATTGAATCATCGTTGTATTATCTATTAGTTTATATATATATAAATGTCTCCAAAGGATATGAAACTAGCATTTTCACAAACAGATTTGTCGAGAAATTCATAGGAAAACTTTAGATTAACAAATAGTGAATTGGGTCAAGATAGGCGAACCCGAGATTTGGGTAGTAGATTGCATTCATGGATAAAACGGACGTGGAATTGGTTTCATTTAGATCATAATATAGCCTATGATTTGAAGATGTGGAAACATTTTACTTGTTTTGGTGCGTTCTAGTTGAAAATGCTGGTATTCACGGATCGTTTTTTCAAGCTTTTTTCGGTACTAAGAGTAAAAGATATTGGCTCTATCCATTTCGGTCTCTATCCTAGATGATTGGTTCAAGGACTTGGTTCTGTTAGCTCGATACTTCACAGCGTAAATCCAGCACAAACCGCTACTCTTGGACATGGCGGAACGAGGAATAATTTGACACAGTGCTTGATGGATCCACCTATAGATGATCTATTAGTTTATTTAATTTTGGATATCTTCTACTTCAAAAATATACCTAGTTCATCTAATTTCCTTTGGCTCTTTCATACTCCTACTTCCCAAAATCTGCGACTTTGGATATCTCCTACAAAAATCATGCAGATTGGTAGTTTATAAGATTATGTTTTCGTTTTTTAATGTAGACAATTGTTTAGAATGTTACTTGTTGTCCATGAAAAAAAGATTTCTGTAGAAGTTAGAATCATCCTATCTATGATTTTAGACTAGGAGACATCTAAAAGCCAAAGGAATAAGACAAACTATATAGATCATCTAGAGGTGTACCTAATTATGCAAAAAGTAAGAGCATTTACAAGCATTTTGATTTAGCATTATTTTGTCTTCACGGTCTATAATCTATCCCTCCACTATAAATTAAAGATTAATAAACTAATAGCATGCAGGCCCACAAGGACACTTAAATTACTTTTTGTTGCTATTATTGAGCAAGTAGCACTTGTACCTCTTCGCACCATATTATTCAAGAAGAATGCTAAACTAACAGCACTGTAGGTGCAGTCTAGTGACGACATTTTATGGAGGCCACCTCTGAATATCTTATTAGTTCATCTTGTTGCTCTATATTTAGATAGTCTTATAGATAAAATCATGTGATTTGGATGGCTCTAGCATATGAAATATTGTTCTTAGAAATGGATAGTTTAAAAGCTCCATAAAAATGCACATTTGTATAGTGGCTAGAATTAGTCAAACCACATGTTTTTTTTTTCCTATAAGACATCTAAATCTAGAGCAACAAGATGAATGAGTCGGATCACATATAAGTGAGCCCCATAAAACATGGTCGCTAGACCACCCCTCATAATGCAATCAATTTAGCATTTCCTTATTTTTAAAAGGGAAAGAGCTAAGGCATTCTAGGCCTAGTGGTATAAGAGGGGCCCTTGCCCATGAAAGGTCATGTGTTTGATGGTCAGTTATGGTGCTTGTTTGTCCAATTTTTCATGGGAAAAGAAAGAAAAATATATCTTCAAAAAGGAAAATATGGCATCCATTTTATAAAGACATTGAAGAATTATAAAGCAAATTACTCGCACTCTTTTTAAATTTAATCCCTGGCCAAAAGGTAAAGGGGAGACTCAAATCTACTACCAAAAATATTTGAGGAATATTGCGAATAATTTTAGGACGAGCTGCGCTGGGCATTGTTGGCGGGACACTCTTAGTTGTTACATATTTTTTCTAGTCTTTATTTACTGGAAGCTTGGGGTTTTATTATCTTGGAGCTGCATTAAGATTTCTCCTTATTGTTGATTAATGATTCTTAAAACTGCCTCTGAGGTTTCTAACTTTCTATTAGAAACTCGGTTCTTCTTTGGTTACATGCCTTTTGCTTTCTTCGATATTAGGGTGCGTGCTTTTTGTTTGCTTTACAATTTGTTGATAATTGTACCACCAACTAGTTCATCCATCCCACTAGATAACATGTAAGAATTTATGGGCTACAAGTGCATTGAGAGCCCATATTATTGCCGATCCAAACCATTCATTTTCAAAATTATTTCCCAATGTGAAATAGACTGCCCAGAATGTCTGAGACTTAAAGATCATTTAACGTAAAAAAATTTCGGGGGATACCCAATTTAAGAAGTAAACCAGGAGTTCCCATGGTGTATGTGCATAACAAAACCCGCATACCATAAGTAAGATATTTACGGCATGCTAACCCTTCTACCAACATTTTTTGAGTGAGTCATTTCATTTATGGATTAGTCATCTTTCTAAGTGAGGCATACGAAAAATCTCATCCAACAGGTACCTCTGGGACAGGCTCTTTCATTAAAGTGTCGACGGTACTCAACAAGTACTCTATTTTTCTAACACCGTTCACGCTTCAAAGGACGGGGGTACCTGATGGATAAGAGACTTGATGCTCTCCCATCCTCAGAAATCGATGGACACAGTGGATCACTCATAAAAAGGGAGGAATATTATGCACATGCCCCGTATATGGGATCACTACCCAGAAGATGAACGTTTTGGGAAGTCAAGCATCCCACATATGCTAGCAGGTTGTGTAAAGCTTGAGTTTGCTCGTGTGGCCACCAGATGATTTCTCAGTTGGATGAAAAAGTTAGCTGGTTGAGATCCCCTGAACGTTGTTGTTCTTCGCCACCTCTATGTAACTAGAGGGCGGTTCGTGCGATTTCATCCAACTGGTCCGTAGCACGTCAGAAAAGAATTCCGATCGACATGATCCTCTGTCACTATTTCAATTGAAAATTATTAGCCTAGCAGCAGTACAAGTTACAAGCCATATTTCAACGATCTAAACAACTCACTCGGTTGGGCATCCAATGAATGAACAATGTAACCAAGTTATCCACCCTTCACTAAACATGGCAAGCCTTTCAGACATCGTGTTTTGTTGATGAAAGGAAACTCTTCCGTTTCTGCTGACTGCAGTCACAGGCAACTCGGCATCTCCCTTCCCTTGCTTGCATATTCAAGCGGCCGCCTTACCCTTTAGCTGGGGATTAGATTAGAGTGTGTGAGTAGTTTTCTTTGTAAATTCATCCGTCTGGTCCATCTATATCTTTCTCCAAAGCATCAAAAGCATATTTCTCATTCATGTGCTATCTCCCATCAAGTCCTTGGCCTATTTCTCCCCTTCAAAATGTATTATATTCGCTGTCAAACTCATTTGCACTATCTGCATCAACATGAATATATGCATAATCAACTTAATAATATGTAGATGCAATCACCTCAGGCAGATTAGTATCTGGATAAGCCTGAATGTCCTTATTACCCTTGGGAGGCTCAAACTCTCTAGAAACTCCCATATAGTCAGTATTCTGACTTAAAAATCTCTTTGAAGGAGGATTAATAAGGTCACTGCACTAAGTAGGATCAAACTCAATAGCATTTGGAGCAGACTTAATGCACTCAGTATACCTAATAGGATCAAGAGCAAACTTAGTAGCAACTGGACTTGATCAATGCACTTAGCATCCACAATAGAATCAGGAGCATCCAATATCTCAAGACAATCAACATCCACTATAACATATATGCCTCTGTGCTCCACATAGACATGCACTTCTGTAGCATTCTGTAGAGTCAACTCCTTCCCCATCTCTGTTAAATCCTTATGAATCCATAATGGTTTGAAATCAGACTCGTGCCCACCATATCTATACTATAAACACTTTAGCTCAACATTATCATCAATCCCTGCTTCCTCCACCATGTCATGGTAGTCGAGTATTTTCATCTCATAATCGATATGGTCAAATTGCTTTACCTCCTCTCTTGTGTAATTAGTTCCTTCAAAACTCCCTCCATGATTACGATGGACAATATAGTAGTAATCTATGACTCTTAAGAGAGACAAGCAAACATTTACTATAAATTATACAATATTATTGTATTGTAATGTTACTATATTATAGATCAAGTATCTATGTACTAGTCCTACAATGTCTATATTTGTCTACGACTCTAATATACAATAATAGTACATAATATCTGAGTTAAAGCTTTATAGAATATTATTAGAAAACTAATGGTATACTATGTACTAGTAGTACATATGCTAATCTACTATATTGAAGTACCATAACAAGGTACTATTGTTATGAAATATAAACTATATACTAAGGTATTATACTAAAGAACTATTACTAGGAAATCTAAAATATACATTAGTGTATCACACATACTATATTACATTATAGTATATATTATTAGAAAATTAGTAACATCAATAGTATATTATACTGCATCCAAACATTATAGTACATAAACTTAGTATACCTCAACTATAAAAATAGAATACTAAACATCAATAGTATATTGCACTAAAACTAGTATAGAAATAATATCAGTTATAATATATAAATATATCAGCAGTACACAATAGTTATAGTGATGAGTATAATCATTATAATACAGTTTTGACATAAAATAATATACCTACATGCATAAAAAAATAAAGAAAAATATGGTACACCACCCCAAACTACCAAGTGCTATAAACTAAATTTACTGAGCATTGATGGGCCCTAACTACTATCAAGAGTGCAATTTCATCCTTCCATCTATTTTTCCATCAACTACCAAATAAAACTACCACGAGGGGCTCATGTTTCTTACTTTTTGTTAATAATTCCACATCATTTTAGGCCCATTATTGAATTCTTTCTCTAGGTTTTTTCCAAACTAACTAATTAGTAAGATCAAACACCTCCCACTACCTACCTTTCTTACTTTTTCTTAGGAGTGTCCAAATCATTTTTTGGCCCCTCATTATCTTCTTCCTCTAGGCTTTTTGCCAAACTCATTAGTAAGAAAAATTGAACATCTCCCGCTACCCACATTTTTTACTTTTTCTAAGGTGTGCCCACATCATACGTGGGCTCTTTATCATCTTCTACCTCTTGGTTTTTTTAAAACCCATTAATCAAAAAGATCGAATACCTCCCACCTTAAAATTTGATCTTTAACCCAAAAACTAATACAAAAGCATAAAAATTTTATTTTTCTCTTGTATTAACATAAAATAAAAAATAAAAAAATGCTCCACAAATGATGTTGGCAAGCTCTTTTTAGACACTTTTTCCTTTATTTTCATTAGGGTTTAATCATACCTACAAGCAAGAAGCAAAGGACTTTCTCAAACAGAAAAAATGGGCAAAAAGTGATATTTTAACTCGTTTTAACAATTCTTCATTATCTCCATCCAAATTGATCTATTTTTTTTAAACCTATTATCTAAATCTAGTTAAAACTAGCTCAAACAGGCTTAGATTCAAAAGCCCAGCTAAAATCTTGCTTAAAGATCTCATTTTTATGCCATTAAAGCAGAAACATAAGCTCTCTTGAAGTGGACAAATATCTATGGTTCTATTTGTGTGTTTGTAATATAAATTTCTACTGCTAGAACTAATCTTTCAAGCTTTGCTTTATTTCTTTTCATTATCTAAGCCTTTTTGTAGTGTTAAAAACTAAAAATGTTTATTTGGACAAAGATTCTTGAGTTTTTACTTTGAGAGAGAGAGAGAGAGATTTCTTTGTCCTTTCTAGAGAAATGGGCTTTTTCGCTAGAGTTTGAAGATGATTAGCAATGTATAGTTTTGAGAATTTTACAAATTTATCCTCAATTTAGTTTCATTATCCAATTTGGATGAAATCTCTATTCAAAGCAAGCCTAACAAAACCATTTCTCCCCTTCTCTCCTTCTTGATACATAGAGAGTAGGAAGGAAGTGGGACACTCAATGATGCCTTGTGGACGAAGTTACACTCATAAAGGCAAAATTGTCCGAAAAGTGAATCACATATGGCAATTTTGTTTGATATTTAACAGAAAAAATAGATGAAAGGATGCTATTGAACTCTTGATGGTAGTTGGGATCTATCAATGATCTATATATTTAGTTGATGGGGTTTAGTTCACAACACTTGGTAGCTAGGGACCATACCATATTTTCTCTAAAAAATAATATAAACCTCAATATAGTATAACATAAAATAGTATGTGTATGATTACAATTAGTATATCAGTATTATATTGTAATTAGCATTATAATAAGTTATACTATGCAAAAATAACATATATACTATGCAACCTATTGGAGAAACCTTCTACGAAGTAAAATCGATATGAATTATGCAAAAAATATACTATTTTAAAGAAAATCATTTACCAAATGAAAGCATGAATCCAACTATCATTAAGATGCCCCATCTAAACCATAACTATGTGACACCTTTTGATGGGGGACGATGAAAATAATCAATTCATGATTTCTTTTCTCCGAAACTTGGAAAAATGGCATCAGAATAGACAAACAAGTACCTCTAGATGTTTGGCTCAGGCTTTACAATTTTCACTATAGAATCATAAAAGTGGATCCTTTAAAGATACACTCTTCAACCAAGATCTTGAGTCCACCATTAAAGATATGGTCGTTTTTTTTTTTTTTTTGCTTGCAACTACTATTGAGAGGAAGAAAGGGCACAAATCAAATTTCTAATTTACTATCTACTTTTTGTGTTTAAAGAAGAAGGAGAGGTTGAGATCTTCAAAATACCCCTCAACTTAATGCCCATTTTAACAATTTCTATCCAAAGGGCTTACTTATAAATCATCTTATTGGGTCATAGGGTGACTTATAAATGAAACTAAGTTTAGGACCTACGTAGATATGGGAATGGGAGTTTAAGGGCTAATCACAAACCAGATCTAGATTCGTGGATGTGTAGCCAATTATATTGTGGACAATGGAGGTAATTTTGTTTCATTTAATATCCCTTCCACTGATTAGATCTTTCACACAACTTTTAAATTTCCACCAACTTATGTAATGATCTCTCTTCCTTTCCATTAAATTTCATAAAATAAATATTTTTTTTTTTTACTTAGAGGCATAATGATTGTGTGATCTAGACCAAGGTGTGCCACATATGTTGTTTGACTTCTTTTGCATTTAACTCTTTTTTCCATGTTTTGATAAAATGCATAGCTTATATTAGCAAAAAGCTTCTATTGGTACAAGGATAACTAAAATTGAAAAAGGAAAACCCAAAATTTTCCTCCATAGCTGAGTTTTCACTCTCATTAAGCTGTGTCATCCACTTTATAAAAACTTCTACATTTTGACAATGATCCAAACCATTCCTCTATAGGATATTACCTCATTTACATAGATCACGGCTTAAGGATCTAGATTAATTAGACAATCTAAATCTTTTGCTCGACCAAAATTTGTATTAATGTTGTTTACATTTGTTATTAAATTTTTTACTATCCAAGTCACATCAATAGTGTTTGGTTTCATGCCTTGGAGATCTTCTAGACATACAAATGTAAAATGATTGAATTGGACCAATAAATAATTGACTTTAATTATAGCCTTCTAGTGTCACATAAAGACACCACGAGAAGGTTGTATAAATTTCTGACAATCTCACCATATGGATGCCTTCTCTATTATGCAGTTTTCTCTCTCTCTCTCTCTCTCTCTCTCTCTCTCTCTCTCTCTCTCTCTCTCTCTCTCTCTCTCTCTCTCTCTCTCTCTCTCTCTCTCTCTCTCTCACCCTTAGGATATAGCATATGTTAGGCAGGGAGAAAGAGGGGTTGCAGGCTCACTTTTTTGTCCTTTTCCCTAGATCTAACCCATTCATTTGAGTCAACCACATCTAGATGGTCAATTCTCAAATCTAAAGTTAGCATATATTCCTTCTTTATGTGACCCTTGTGGTTGAAATAATGGATGAATTTCATGAAATACAATTATGTTGACTGCACATATCAGAAATATCAAAACGCCAAATCTTAAACCTTTTCAAATATGATAGAGTGGAAATCACTGGTTTTCAGGCTTCACAAAAGTATATCAATATTAAAACTACCTACCTCCCTTATCATGCTCATTGGTTTAGTTATATCCTTCTTATCAATTCATCGATCAACCCGTCGACATTTTAGATTCCTTATCAATATCAAATTATATTAACAATTACCAAAGGAATCTATTCTAGACCTAATTAGATAGTCCCAATAATTTATTAGTCGTAGAACCATTAAGTTTCATATTATCCATCACTCCTCACCATATGATCTCAACCACTAAAGCTGTTGGTTCATTTTTCATACCATGGATCATCTAAGGCCATTAGGGTTCTAATCTATCATTCATCAATGATTGGTTATTGATTAGATGTGAGGATCAATGTCAAATCACCCTTGATCTATTATTCATTCTATAAATTCTTGATCCAATGGCTATAAGTAGTCGGATCTTAATCTCAACATGTTATTAAATAGTTTAGCTAATGAATTGATAAAATTTAGCTCATCCTATAGTCAATTTGATGTCTAGGGATATAATGGTAACATCTGATCACAGATCAAGCATCGTCAGGTCCTTATCCTTCAGTATCTAATCAAATGATCCAGATTATTCATCAATTTTTATTTAGATCTTTTAATTATTATTTTTCCATATCCTAGTTAATTCAATATGCTAGAACTCATCGGTGGCATTTGATCATCGATGAGGCATCAACAAGTTAGTGTGTGAACAGTAACAAATCAGACGGTTGAGATTGTTCGGTTGGCTTTCAGCCTGGATCGACAATCTCAGTTTGATCCGGGTTACATCAAGCACCTAATTACATATCCCTAAGTTTAGATTAGAAAATGGATGGCTAGATCATCCTTAAACTTAGATCAAGCATAAAATCGTACGAATTTAGACAAAAATCAAGAGTTAGGCTTTATAGATCTTACATTCAATGTGCATTTTCGTCTTTTCCCTGTTTGGAATGGGCTGGATTTATCACTGTTTTGTAATGAAACCCTCCAATCATGCCACACGCATTGTTCCTCTATGATCAAAGGTCCAGATCATCTCGGATTCCCCAATCACCTTAGGGGTTTTGTTCGTCGCACTATGTTGGACCAAACGATCTACTAGGATCGTCGATCTGAGCCGACGTTGTCTTCGGCAACGGTCTAAAAATTTGACAAACCCGAAACCCCAATATTTTCCTTCTTCTCTGGCATGGGTGAGTTTCCAAGAGTGAAAACCCGGCTCCCACTCTCTTCTCTCCTTTCCTCTTCTTCTCTCTTCCCTTCTCTCTTCTCTTCTCTTCTTCTACCCTCTTGTCAGTGTCTTCTTCATTTTTTTTTCTTTTGTATGTTAATTTTGGGAAGATAAACTCGATGACTGAGTCGGCTTTCCTTAAGTGGCGGGTGCCCATATCAAATACGGCCCCCTCTATTTAAGGCCTTTTTTCTCTCTTTTTTTCTTTTTTCTTTTTTTGAAATATTACAATTTTAGATGTGGATTTGATTATTTTCAATTTGGATCATTTATGAGGAGAAATTAATGATGGTGTGGCTAGATGGCACAAAAGGTAAGGGAAAAAGGATATGGACTATTTCTTCAAGAGTTAGTATGCTAATTATTCTTACCTCTTCACAACAAAATAAAAATCTAAAATTTTGACCTTTACAAAGAAGTGATACTTGAAATCCTCATTTTACCCATGAGACTAAGAGCTATAATGAAGCTTTGTGTATTGGAGCTATTTAAAATCATGGGATAAAAGTTGGAGTCTAGTTGAGTAAAATTTAAATGATAAGGGCTACTTAAAAGTTATGTCTCCAAAGCTAAGGGTTTATTAAAGGTAAAACCCAATTAATTGCATAATATAATTACTTCTTTCTCTCTGTCTCATGAAGCCCTCTATGGCTTTTCTTCTAGAAAAAAACATGTTAAGTCCCCTTTGTTTATTTTTTAAGATATCTATTGGCATATCATAGATAGCACAAGTATCAAATACATCATCTATCAAATACATCTAAGGCCTTGCTTCTCAGATCTTTTCTGGCTCTAAAATAGAATCCATAACACAAATACAAACCCTTAAAATAATCTAATTTACCTTTGACCATGATATCATGTTTGATGACAAATTTGACAGCGGTATGGTGGCTCTCTATTTTGACAGGCTGAGATATGTTTCTTTAGTTTTTGCTAGAAATTCATGTTAGTAGTTTCCTAATTTTAGAGATCATGTCAACCTATCCCATACTCTATGTTAGTGAACGCATATTCTTAGAATATGGTGGAGTTTTGTTCCATATAACTTGACTTTGTAAAAAACAACATAAACTTTATAGGTGCCTTAGAATTTGTAGCTATTCAATACGGGGCCCATTTAAAAAGAAAGAAAGTCATGCAAAATATTATTTTTCTAGAGTTGCGTCAGGGTATGCTACCCTTCTCCTCTTTCTTTCTTTATTGTCACTGAAAATAGCAGTTTCCTCTTTCTTTGCTTCCAACCTTGCTTTGGATTAGTAAAGGCTAGGGTTTGACAAAACAAGATTATTCATGGCACATTTGCAAGAGAATGAGGTGTGGTTGTGTAGCTAGGGAGTTCTTATTATTTAACGGAAGTTTCTTGACTAGGTAAGTGGTTCATGCTCTCTTTTTTTTGTTTACAATTGCATAAACATGTCATGATGAGTTGTTATTGGGTTCTGTTGTCTAATTAAAGGAATTTTTTACTAGATTTGTTTGCTAGAGATTTTTGTTTTTGATTTGGGTATATATTAAGTTCGAATGGTAGTAAAACTTTGGTAGGTGTTGGGGCTTTATTTGGTAATAGATGAGGCTCATTTTTTTGTTATGAAAGACGTAAAAAAAAAAAAAATTTAAATGAAAAACAAGAAACATAAACACAAATTTACTTGGTTCTCCAAATTGAGGTATGTCCATGGGCTCATGCTGGTTTCACTATCTCCATGGCTACAAAATAGCCACCACAAGGTACAACAGATTTCACCACCCTTGTGAAACCCTAGGGTAATGCAAATATATATATATATATATTGATTAGTTCTGAGGCACAATAGGATCAAGCCAATCAAGCTCCATAATTGTAACATGTTAGTTTGCTAATTTTATGGATTTTGGTTTGGTTTTGTTGTTGAGTTGAATTATAGAGGCATGCTTTGTTTCTTTACATTGATGATATCTACAATTTGTTGGATTAGCCTAAATGGTTGTTTCCCATGTTTTATGTATTTGTGTGCTTTTCTCTATTCATGTTTTCCATGGTATAATTGCAATAAAGTCTTCTTGAATTTTTTCAGCCTTGCAACTATTTGCAGTTACCAACAATGACCATTAGTAGGATAAATTGATTTTTATTGGACGTTGAACAATAGTTTATTTGGTAGATATTAGTCTTATTTTATTTAAAAATTATTACCCCAATTAGCCATTGCTACTCAATTATTTTCACCATGAACTAACTCATTTATAGGAAGTCAAGTTTGACACGATTAATCTTTTCAATTTTTTATTCAGTTCAAAATTTGTTTGTCCCTCTTCGTATAGTTTCACATTAAATGTCATACATGATAAAATTTAACTCAGCAACCTAAATCTAACTTTGTTCCATGTGTCAAATTTTCTTTGTGTTGCAACGTAAGATGAATGGTTAGCCTCTGTATCCCTTGAAATGGCAACAAATTTATGACATTGGAATGACATAGAAGAATAATAGGTTGATGTTTTTATTTAATTAAAAGTGTTTATTTTTATTGGAGGTTGAACAATAGTCTATTTATTTTCCAAAGAGATTTTTGGTGTTGCCATAGAGTCAAGTTCAAGTAGACTGCCAACCCCAATCTGTCAACAACTTTGAATTGAGATCCAATGAAGTTCTCACAAAAATGCAAGAGGATGTTTCACTTGAAATTTCATGATTCATAGTGAGATTAGTCCTCATCAATGTCCCCATTTTGAGTATGAAATCAACTAGGAGAAACTGACATCCCTACTCACTAACCACTTTAGGTAGCCAATCAGCTAAGACCTTTTTGGCATTTATTAGAATGAACCTTAATGTAGTAGTTGAGTTGCTTGCTTTCTTACCTTTATGGACTATTGTGATTAATGAACCTCCTTTCTTCTTTTAACCATTGAATGTACCAACTACTCTAAATTCAATTCAACTAAGTCCAACACCCTTTACAGAATCCTTTGATGAGTAGGCCTAGAACACTTTCAATGCTTTATGTCTATCTTCCTTTTTAGTGTGTTGTCTTCACTTTGTTCCCCCATATCATCCCACTCCAAAATTCATGGTGGTTGTTTAGATACCAGTGCAAGTGGGCATGCCTGACCACTCGAAGCAAAAGAAGCATCCTTACTAGATCGGACTGCTTTTGCTTGAGAGTGAAAGATAGATACTTTGTGAACAACCCTGGTTACTAGTCTTGCTCCTGTTGCTATATGAACTGCCATCTCTGGTCCAATACATAAAGCATCTCTAACTTTTGTACTTGAATGGGTGAACAGGTCGCCCTACTTAAGTACACAAGCCCTAGTTACTAATATAGATATATTTATTCTTATCAATGCTCATTCATTTGAATGAGTTATTTATTTGTTCTTAGCAATAGGGTTGTTTTACATGAGAAAGCTTATCTTAAGCCATGGTAATGGCAGCTTATCTTAAGGAATAACTTTCTACTTAAACAATTTTAAATGTGATATTATGCACTCACACTTTGAATGGGTCTTATTTTGGTCAGTTGTTTTATATCATAATAAGCACGGAGATATGCAGTGTATATAGCAAATCTGAGCACTTTTACCTTAGTCTCTCTCTCTCTCTCTCTCTCTCTCTCTCTCTCTCTCTCTCTCTCTCTCTCTCTCTCTCTCTCTCTCTCTCTCTCTCTCTCTCTCTCTCTCTCTCATGGAAGATTTAAAAATAGGAATGCAATTAGATATTTAATGTTAGTATAGTTTGCATGAATGTATAAATGGATTAGTGCATAGGTTAATGTTTGCATATGTGTGTTTTGATGCCGAGGAAAAGTGGAGCCTCACATTTTTCGCCATTGGATCTGAACATAGATACCAACAATGAGGAAGCACCTCGTGTAAAAAATGAGATTATTAATGGGATTGACATTGGCGGTGGATCTCAAGATGGTATTGATGGTAATGACGTTGGAATTGATGAAAGTGCAATTCCCATTAGAAGAGGATCTACCACTGGGTTGGTGCTAAATAAGAGGTAGGAATACCAACCTTGGTTACCATGCATGGACAAATTGCAAGCTTACTTGAACTATTATATGTAGAGATAAAGGCTGGTGTGTTATATAATGATGACAGCTTTAAAAATGTAGGGTTGTGAATGATGTTTTATAGAGGCTGAGTAGGAGGTTCAATGTTGCTATCACCTATAGGCAACTTAGATCCAAGTGGAAAATGATGAAGACAAAGTACACAACCATAATAGTTTTGAAAATTTGGTTCATGACTAGTATGGGATAATTTGTACCAAAGGGTCACTTCCTAGCCGAAGATACTTAATCAATACTTATAGGTCATCTAGAATTACTTGCAAGTGCATTGTGACAACCCAGGTTTTCAAATGAAATTTTAAATACAAACTAATTTCTAATGCAGGATCGATCCAATTTGAAATAATTTTTGTCAAATAGTGCAATGCAGTGGAAAATCTTTTCTTTCAAATTCACTTTGAAACACCCCAAGTGTCATTTTTCTTCTATCAAAAACAAGGATTCTCGGTGAAATAAGGGCTCATTTCTACCAAAAATTCGGCAGAGTTTCCTCTATTTTTCGGACATATGACATTTAACGCATATCATTGTAAAGTACCTAATAAACATTGTTGACAATTTTAAAATATAAATGGAGACTCTGTCTCCTTTTCATACATCTAACAAAACAAAAACAGTTTACCTCAAAACAATACATCTAGAACCTCCACAGCACAACCTAGTCACATAAGTCTTCCAAATTCTCATAATTACATATAATGCAGTCTCTTCCTCATTTATAATATGATAACTTCGGTTGAAAGACCAATTCTTACCTGTCCTCTTACAAAGTTTTCGTTGGCGCGCTCCTGTCAGTAAGCAGCTCCTATTCCTTGGAAACCCCTTATTTTGAGACACTATCAACATGCCAAATTTGCTACTATTCTCTATATCTGAGGCATTGCAAACCACAGCAATGCCTCATCAAGCAATCGCTTGTGTAGGTGGAGTAAGATGCAATATTTTATATAAACAGAAATCATGATAATTATATATAGATCAATTTAGCAATGCAGAATCATGCAAACAATAATTTAATTATCATTTAACTTGAAATCATTTAACATTATCAAAATCATGAATCCATGCCAAGATGGAAGAAATACCAATGCATCAGTACAAAACACATTCTTTGAAAAGCAAAGTATGCAATCACATATCAAACTTACAAGTCATTTACATTTCCTGATACCATTCTTCGCTCTTGCAAGCCATTTCACATATCAAATGCCAACGCGCTGTTGTGTGTATCAAGTACACAATAAACAATATTATCCTCTTTGGCGTAGTGAGTTGGCGCAGTGGGATAAACCCAAAGACACACCAAACTCAAAGACACACCTCAAGGCTTTACTCCTGAGAGACCAGTAGCTCGTCCAACCAGGAACCGGTAACTCGTCTAGCCAGGAACCAGTAACTCGTCCAACTCGAAAGCCCGCCCACATCATAATGACCTCTCAGAACGCGTCAAACTCCCCAAATAATGGGGCTACATCCCAGGGACCGGTAGCTCGTCCAGCCCGAAGGCCCGTCCACATCATAACAACCCCTCAGGACACGCCAAACTCCTCAAACAATGGGGCTAAATCTCAGGGATCGGTAGCTCGTCCAGCTCAAAGGCCCGCCCACATCATAACGACCCCTTTCGCTCTTATGAGGCATTTCACAATTTTCTAGTATCAATCTTACATTTTCTCACACTTGGTTTACAATAATGCATAGCTCATGCATAAATCATTTATTCAGATTCAATTTCAGTATGCACATTCATCTTATCTTTTATATAAACATAAAAGATTCATTTCAATACTTGAAATTCATACACACATGCATATATAGCGAAAATCATAGCAATCTTAATTCCACCTACCTCAAATAGAGATTTTCAAGTTTTTTGAAGAAAATAGCATACGCGCTCCTAATCAATCACACATCTGCAACAATACAAACACTCATTTAGATATACAAATCTAGGTCTTCTCTTAACTTTTTCAGCATAGAAGCTCCCTCTAGGTTAGTCCCTGACACTAGTCATCACAAGGCAAAATGACAGTGCTTATTTATATGCTAAGAGTGTTTCATTAACTATTGGTTGATAGCTAATTTAATGGCAAACATTTATTGGATTTCCAATCCATGCCATTGGCCCTGGATTGACTATTCACTACTCTTCTTAAGTGATCGCAAGTCACTATCACTATTCAGAGGTCTTAACCCTTAATTCTTAACCAGATCAACTCTTGGTTTGGAACTGGGTGTTATTTCTCATGCTATAATCTTCAATAGAACCTATAATTGTATTCTTAAATTGGACTGATATAATGAGCATCATGAATAGTTCATATCACTCAATTTCTTTCTGGTAGTTTATCCAAATTCCATACTTTATATCATATCTAAGCTAATTCACGGTTCAAGAATCCACCTATGACCTCTAATCATTTATCCGACATAACAAGGTGTCTGTTTGAATAGTGATAGATCAAACGGCCTAGATTATCCAATCTGTTTCAGTTCCAATTCACATAATTCTAATCATTCTATCATTTTTGATGATGAAGAACTCATTTGTGGTGTTTGATTGTCGATCCGACATCACGAGGTTACTATGTGAACAGTACCCGATTAGACGGCTAGGATTGTTCGATCGGTTTTCAGCCTAGATTGACAATCTCAGTTAAATTCTATTAACATTAGGCACCTAATTACTTATCCCTAAGCTTTGATTTAAAAATAGACAGTTGGATTATCCATAAAACCTAGATTTAGCATGAATGGTGTGGATTTAGCTAAAATCTCAAAATCACGAATAGGGTTTTGTATATCTTACCTTCTAGATGCATTTCCGTGCATTTTCCACCATTGGATGGGCTGGATTGCTTCAGATTAGTCGTAAAACCTCCAATCTTCATGTGACGTTCCCCTCTTCAATCGACAGTCAAGATCACATTGGATCCCCCAATAACCTTGGGGGTTTTGTTTGTCTCATCATGCTAGACAAAATGACTGGACGGATCATTGATCCGAGCGGGCGTCGTCTCCGGCGACTGCCTGGAATCCAACGGGTTTTTCCCTTCCTCGCCTGCACACAACTCTCTCTCTCTCTCTCTCTCTCTCTCTCTCTCTCTCTCTCTCTCTCTCTCTCTCTCTCTCTCTCTCTCTCTCTCTCTCTCTCTCTTCTTCTTCTTCTTCTTCTTCTTCTTCTTCTTCTTCTTCTTCTCTCCGACTATTCCCCCCTTGGTTCATTCTCTCTTGCCGGCACGACCTAGGGTTTCCACGTGCGCCGGGTTTCCCCCTTTCTTCTCTCCTTCTCCTTCTCTTCTTCTTCTTCTTCCTCTTCTTCTCTCCCTCTCTCCCTCTCCCTTCTTCTCTTTCTTCTTCCTCCTCTTCCTTCCCCGCCATTTTCCTCTTCATCGTTTTTCTTTTTCTATTGCTTTCGAGAAGATAGACCCGACATCTGCTGGGTTCGTTTAATGAGAGGGGGGGTGCCAGTATCAAATCTGTCCCCCCTTCTATATAGGCTTCTTCTCTCTCTTTTTTTGTGTGATGTTACATGCATGAATTAGTGTAGTAGTTTGTATGTGATAGAGGTTAATCCATGAGGAATCTCATGATATTTTCAATTGAATGGATCTCATTTATGTTGCTTATCTTATCCAAAGAAAGAGGGTTTTGATTAAACTAAGAATTTAAACAATATGGAATGGGAAACATGCATAAAATTAGAAACATGAAACTAAAGGAAAGATTTTAAAAATAAAGATTTTCAATGGAATTAGAAGCTTTCCTAACTAACATGAATTCAGTAAAAGAAATTGATGTAAAATTAGAATGAATGAATCTAGAAAACTTTACTTAAGAAAGCTTGCTAAAAATGAAACTATCCTAAACAAATATTTTCTAATCCTAAAAGTTTTTTAAAATTAATTTAGAATCTTTCTAAAGCTAAATTAAGCTGCAAATAACTATACAAGTAATACTAAACTATCATGAAACAAGGGAACAAAACACCACTTAAAGGCAAATCACCTAATCACCATACACATGACCCATGGAGTTGTGCACGTGGTTCATGAGTGAGAACATGCCTAGAATGCATGAACTAAAAGCTTACTAAGATGAGATCTAATCAAAATAATAAGTAAACTATCTAAAAATCTAAATGGGTTCCTAAGAAAGCAAGTGAATAAAGTGTATGGAGTGCTGAAAAATATGCATGAATCATGAAAGGTAAAATTTTAGAAATATAGTGCTCATGAAACTTAAATTAATCAAGGCATGGGCTGATATGTTTTGTGTGATTCATGAAAGATAACACTCAAGATTGGAAATACTTTAATTCTAGAATCAAATAGTAACAATGCTTGTTCAAGAAGTTTATTCATTGAATTGGAAATTACATTCAAAGATGGTGTCCATATATATGGAGAACAAAGCTAAAAATTGCACACTATTATAATGTGAACTTGATTCAAAGCAAAGCCTACACTCTCCAAAAATTTCAAACTAATATCAGATAAAGTGCGTAAACCCAAGAGAGAAATCGAGAGAGTAAGAGCATGAAGATGGAAAAGAAAGCAATAAGAACTAGCTTTAAATCTAAGTGAGAAACAAGGAGATTGATAAAGAGAAACAAGATGATTGAAGGCTAATTTTCTCTTCATTGTCACTACAAGAGAGAAGATGCCTTGGATCTAGAAGAACTAAGCAAGGAAATTAAGAGAAGTGGAAGCAAAAGTGCAAGTAGATCAAAGAAGAACTATGAGTTGGAAACTTAAATAATAAATAAAGCAATAAACAAGCAATGGAACTAAGGAAATTAAAGCAATATACTAACCTAAACTTAGAGTGCAAAAGGAAAATAAACAAAGCAAGAAAAAGGTGTGGAAGACAAGGAAAAGTAACCAAGATGTTGAAGTTAAAAGCTCTAAGAATATCTCCAAGTAGATGTGCTTGAACAAAGATAATTAACTATTAGACACAAACACAAATTGAAATTCCAACTATCTTCATTGAATAAAATTAAAAAGTCATCAACATAATACTCCATACTTGTAATCCAATCTAAAATTTAAATTATATTACAATGAAGTTAATCAATCATTAATTATAAGCCAAATAATTTTTCAACTATCCAACAATCACTCATGAACAAGTATGCTTGAAATCAAGGGAAAATCCTATGGAATACTAAGGTAACGACCAAAGGAACTTAAATAACCAAAGCTAGAAAATCAATAGGGCTGAAAGAGAACAAAGATGCAATAAAAGGTAAAGATCAAAACTAGATTCAAAATGACTTCCCTTGGCTATCATTCTAAAGAAAACTAGCCTTGAATCTTAGTTTAAAAGCAAGGAAAGATAAAGGAAAATAAGGGAAACTAGCATGAAAAAAAGTAAATTCCAGCAAAGAAAACAAAGAAGCTAACCTACCTTCAAAGATGATTAAAAAATCCTAGGTTGAACACTTGAAGAATAAGCATACACCATGGAAGGAAGTGGCAACACCCAAAGAGTCCAAAAAACAATAAGCAAAGGAGATGGAAGTGGGTTGTAGGAAGAGGGTGTCTCCTTAATTTTATGAATTTCCTAATTAAAAACTTTCCTAAAATGCAATTTATCAACTTTCCTAAACTAATTTTCTTAAACATGAATTCAACAACTAATTTAAGAAAAACATGCTTTAACAAACTACTTTCCTAATCATGCAAAACTAAGAAAACTAAGCAACCAAATCAACTATTTTAACAAGTATGACAAAATTAATTACTTTCCAAACTAACTAAGATGCATACTAATGGAATAAGACTATAACTAGAAAAGTGAAATAAAGGAAAAATTACCACTAGCAAGTAATGAAAGGAAAACTATCCAATCATCATGCATGTAACCATGAAATTGTATGCATGATTCATTGGATAGGAGTGTATTTAATCAACTACTTTGGAAACCTAATCATGTAATCTATTTCTAACATTAACAATCTAGTTGGGCTCTTGAAAAATCAAGTGAACATGATTGTATAGTGCTAGAAATTAACATAAATCATTCATGCAAAGAAATTCAAGCAATATGGTAATTGAAACATTCAATGAATAGAACATGTAAAACATGGAATTAATCACTTCTAATGCAATCAAACATTCAATAACAAAGATAATTAACTGCAAGACACAAACATGAATTGAAATTCTAGCTATCTTCATTGAATAAAATTAAAAAGTCATCAACATAATACTCCATACATGTAATCCAATCTAAAATTTAAATTATATTACAATGAAGTTCACTTAATCTTAATCAATCCTTAATTATAAGCCAAATTCTTCTTCAATTTTTCCAACAATCAATCATAAACAAGTATGCTTGAAATCAAGGCAAAATCCTATGGACTACTAAGCAACGACCAATGGAACTTAAGCAATCAAAGATGGAAAATCAAGAGGGCTGAAAGAGAATAAAGATGCAATGAAAGGTAAAGAGCAAATCTAGATTCAAGATGACTTTCCTTTGCTGGCACTCTGAGGGAAAACCATACTTGAATCTTAATTTAAAAGCAAGGAAAGATAAAGGAAAACAAGGCAAACTAGTAGGAAAAGAAGTAAATTCTAGCAAAGAAAACAAAGAAGTTAACCGACGAATCAAAAACCCTAAAAATCCTAGGTTGAACACTTGAGGAAGAAGCATGCACCTTGGAAGGAAGTGGCAACACCCAAAGATTCCACAATACAATAAGAAAAAGAAATGGAAGTGGGACATAGGAAAAGGGTGTCTCCTTTCAAAGGAGGAGACGAGTTTTTGTGCTTGTTCTCTTAAGTTTTTCTAGGTTTCCCTAATGCTAAGGTATGTTGGGGATTAAAGTGTGTAAATTTGAATGGTTAGCATGCTAGAAAGGTTAAGATATGAAATAGGAAAGTGTGTGGAAGGAGGTGGCTGTCTTAAGGAGGGGAGTAGGTGGGAGATGCCAACTTTTTAGGACGGGGCATCTCCCCCTTTCCAAAGTCATTGAAACTCCTATGAAATAGGAAAGTAGGTGGGGATTGAATGGGAAAGAGATGGAGGGTGTTAGGTGGAGGATTTTGGTTGGTTGGAAAGTTTCCTAAGCAGTGGAACAAGATAGAGTTTTAAAAAGATGCAACTCTACAATGGAAATTCATAGTGCATCTTAAAGGTGAGGTGGAAATTAAGGAAAAAGTGGGGGAAAGTGAGAAAAACACTAAAAATAGAATACTCTTATCACATTGGTCCACATGCCATCTTATTCTAATAAAAATTTTCCTAATTATTTTAAAATTTCTTATGGATAACTCTCTTGAATCTCCTCCAATCCTAACCTTCCATTTAACTTAGTTCGATGGCTTAGATGACTAACTTTAAAGGCTCCATTGCCTAGGCTTCATGGCTGCCTTTGAGAGCTTTCTTGGCTTGAGTGGTTTGAATGGTTTTGCTTGAATTTCTTAGCTTTCCACCTTCTCTCATGGCTTGTATGGCTAAAGTGGCTTCCATGCAAAGGTAGTGGGAATGCATGGTTTACTTCATGGGCCAACTTTGTTTATCTTTAGCTCCTTTAATTACATCCATTACTGGTTCATAAGATGATCTTGACCTTTGGTTTATGTTGAAGTGATGACTTTGAGGCTTTAACTCAGTCTTTTGATCTTGATCTTCAATTTCATCCTTATCGATATTAGTCGTTGAATCACTGTCTTACTTCCTACAAAAAGTAAAAATCCTAATTAAATCTTTAAAAACATGATTAATCACATACTTATTTTGGATTATCTTTGAGACTTACAAAATATCAAACTTTTGGGTTATTAGGTCAAAAAATGCATGTGTTACGAATTTTGGTCTAAAAGCCCTAATTTACCCCTATAAGTTATAACACATTGGTAACTAATTAAGTGGTTTTTATGAAAAATTAAACACTTATTAGAACTCCTTCCCTTTCTAAATAGAGCATGTGGTGGGCAGGAAAGAGAGAGGAAAAGAGAGAAATATATAAGGAATTTTGACTTTGTTTCTCTCTTGATTGGTCCACCTATGCATGCATATCGCACCATATACTAGTCTCCATCAAACCCCTTCTAATTATCATTTTTATGTTTTTAGAATGGGATAATTGCTTCTAAAAGTTCTCCAATCATATGACTCCATGGGGCATGACTCTCATGTGGTTTAGTGGCTCACTTTGATGGCTCAATGCTTGATGGCTTGAGTGGGTAAGTCCTTTGGCTTCAAGGCTTGAATGACTTAGCTTTCTTAGGTTTTCTTGATAGCTTAGGAAATTTGCATCTATGGCTCTAATTCTCATGCAAAGGTGGAGGAATTGCAAGGCTTTTTGCATTAGCTATTGGATCATCTTCTCAACACCTATCCTAATTAAATCCTAAAAAATCATGATTATTAATATGTTTACTTTGGATTAGCTTCTGAACCTACCAAATATTAAAAATTTGGATTATTAGCTCAAAAATGCATGTGTTATGAAATTTTGAAAAAAAACTCTAGAATAATGCCTAGAATTTATAACACATAAACTACTGATTGGTAATTTTTTATATAAAATTGAACACTTATCACTTAGCATCCTATATTAATATATTCTCCATGCACAAGCTCATTTAGAGGCAAGAGAATTATCTACTAAAAAAGTGGTGGAACTTTGAACATTCGGAGGTAGGTGTTGGTGGTGGATCTACCATAGGATCTATGCCTAAGTTTAGATCAAATTTTCTACTAATGATGGAGCATGTCCCCTACAACATCTACCTCCGCCAACTTTGAGGTCATCCATGAACCTGGATCACTTACAGAATCCAAATGAGAATGATGAGAATATAGAAGCACATTATTAGGATTCTCAAGTGTTAGATGAAGGAGAGTTCACTTTTGATGCAGAAACTATAGAGGACGCTGACTCCATAGTGATTCCACCTCCTTCATTTGTTCTACCAAACTTGACCCTACCACCAATAGGGTCAGTACCACACACATCCTGTAAAGTATCTATAGTAGGTGTCAATGGCTATGGATCCATAAGTTATTGTGCATCTTAAGACAATATCAATGCACTTGGTGACATTTGGATTAATCAGATGGAGGCCTTGTGAGGACCTAAGTAAAGATGAAAAGGGTGACAATTGAGCGCAAGTGTCCATCTATCAGAATGAAATTTGTTCAATGGAACATAACCAAAATACAAAGGTATATGTTGGCTAAGCACAAGTTGCTTTTAAGGTTCTTAGAGTAGTGAATTGTTAGGAAAAGAGATGCTTGATGAGGTCTAAATTTTGTAATTTTGTATGTCTTTAATGGCTACTAGAACATTGACTAATGGCATTGTCTATAACATTTTCATGGTTATTATTTAATTAGAACTTTGGATGTTGACTATTACACTACTTATGATTATGTCACTACTTATGCCCAATGTATTGAGTGTGTTTATATATGATGATGCTTTTATATTTAGGTGATGGATGAATTCTATACCACATTTTTGGATTGTTGTTGAATGAAATGAATAGAAATCAAAATATTACTTCAAAATATTTATGAATGTTTAAGTAATTATGCATTACATAATTCAGGTTAAGTTGCTCGCTTGCTACTTAGGAGAACTATCCATGTCACATGGCATAAGATATTATCTCCATAAGTGTTAGATTGCAATGCTATGGTGTAACATCTTTAAGCAAGTGTGAGCTACTATAGCTGCATGTCTACATCAATATATACCATGACCACCTTGTAGTCGCATAATAACAAAGACTATGAAGAATGTAAAGTAGTATATGATGAAGGGCCAAGCAGGTTTCACTAACTGTTCAGAATGTATTAACCACATTTGATAAACTTGTGCAAATACTAATGTCTCACAACATGCTAGAGGACACTAGATATATAATAATTGAGGAAATGCTGGCTACATGTTGTTGTTGTTAGGTGAAAAGTAGAGATATGAGGTTATTGCCTCATGATTTTTTAGATATAGATGGATAATCAATAAAAACTTCAACAATGCCCTTAATGCAAACATTGCCTTATATCCAAAATTTATAGCAAAACCTACTAAAAAGGACTCTTCGATTATATGTGATAGCTATCATTTCAACCGGCATTTCCATGTAAGTTGACTATCCTTGCACTAGTCATGTCGAATTTCATGAACTCATATATTTAGATATCTCATATGCTATCCCATTACTATATTAGGATTGCATTAGAACTCTTGATAAAACACTTATTCCAATAAGAATGTGTCAACTTGATGTGGGAAAATAATATAATACAAAAGGGTTTGTGACTCTAAATGTGCTTGCAACAATAAATTTCAACATGAAGTTCACCTATGTGCTTGCTGGTTGGGATGGATTTGCACATTACTTCATAGTTTTGAATATGCATTGAGGAGACCTATTTCGCATTTTATGATGCTTATAGGCACCAAAAATGATTGTAGATACCTTACTCTAGTTGTAATGAATGAATATATATTGTTAATGATAGAAACTCTGCATGCAGGAAATACTACTTTGGAGATGTTGGGTTTGTTAACAAATGACAATTCTTATCATTGTATCAGACAACTTGGTATCACATAATAGAGTTTGGTCGAGGTGCACATGAGATTCAAAATGTTAAGGAGATATTCAACCTTTTCCATGCCTAGTTTGGAAATGTAATAGAGTGTACTTTTGGTGTGTTGAACGCAAGATTCCCCATACTATAGGTTCTCCTTTCCCAATGCAAACACAAATTAGGAGAGTGAGGGTGCATTGTGTATTATTCAAATTTCTCAAATTGGAAAAGAAAGATGATGAAATCCCATTGGTAGTAGAGGAGGAAAGGATAGAACAACAAGTAGATGAAGAGATTCAGGAACAACTTTGAAGAGTAGATGAGTAGCCAGCAATTGACATTGGTAGCATTGACATTAAGAGATTAAATGCCGGCCTAGTAGCTTTACATGATGATGATAATGAGTTCGGTGAAGTCACATAGAAGCAAGGAACAAAATTAGAGGAGCTTAGCCAACACATGACTATTTTAGCAAAGAGATAAACAATGACTGAGTGGTGAGATAGAATTGCAATAGCATTATGGATAGCCTCCAAAGATCATGTAATAGGAGATAGTGTGACATGAATGTTAGCTTAGTGTCTGTTATGCCTGTAGCATGTATTATACTTTGACACACATAGATATTGCTTTTACTAGCTTATTGACATGTCCATTTATTAGTTTTACTCATTTATGTTGAAGTTGTCATACTCATATTGGTCTTAACTTCTAAAGTTTTTCATGCTACCTATTACAGGAATGGACATGGGGCCTTGTCCTCACTACTAAAATTGTGGCTTTATAAGACGAAAAATATAAGATGGTTTTAACACAACTGTCTTATATAAAATTTATATAAGATGGTTATGATTACCCATCTTATATATAATAATCATATAAGACAATTTTAATATAATTGTCTTATATAAAGTTATATAAGATGGTTCTGGAAAACCATCTTATATTCTTAAGAACCATCATATATTTTTAAAAGAATATAAGATAGTTTTCTAGAACCATCTTATATTATGTTAATAATATAAGATGGTTTTCCATAACCATCTTATATAAAATATATATAAGACAGTTTTGAAAAACTGTCCTATATTATTAGCAATATAAGATGGGTTTTAAAAACTATCTTATATTTTATATGTCTTATAAGTTGAAGTTCAATTGACTCTTAGCTTCTTCGATGAGAACTCAAACATTGGGTTAGATTTACATGAACTTTGTCCTAAACTTGTATTTCCTCAGTTGATATCATTTAGGTAGAATTTTTTCTTGTACTTTGTCAATATGTTTACTTTACATGATGTTTATCACTATAAAATTCCTTTCCTTTTTCCTCTTGCATTTGTGTGATACATAGTGTGAACATTTATGTGCATGAATTATTCATGTTTTTGCTTCATTCTTATTTTTTCCAATCCTAGTTAGACTTCAATGTTGACTCCTCTAATATTTTTTTAAATATATATGTATATGTTAACTATGTACATTATACACACACACCTCAAGTATTTGGTGAAATTCCTAACCTATTGTTATTATAATCTTTTCATGTTTAGAAAGTCTTTGCACTTTTGGACAAAATGGACAAATATTTTTGGATGCGTGCAAAAAGATCATCAAGGGAATATGAGGAGGGAATAGAAGTGTTCATTGAGTTTGCACTTGGGGCAAGTGGTGATTGTGATCAAATTCAATGTCCATGCTCGAGATGTGGAAACCTAAAAGAGGTTACTGTTTGTGAGTTGAGAGAATATTTGTGCTTCAATAGAGTTGATGAAAGCTATTTCCCTTGGATGTGGCATGGAGAGAAAATGCCTCATAAGCTCTCAACAAGGGTTAAATGTGTATATGAAAAAGAAGCCACTCTAAGAAGTGGTGAAGATAGTAGGACAACTGCACTTATGTTTCGAGATGTATGCAATGACTTCCAAGACAACCCAATACAATTTTAGACTGTATTGGAGGAAGTCAATGAGCCATTGTATGTTGGTTATACAGATTATACCAAGCTGTCTGTAGTGCGAGAACTTTACAATGTGAAGTCAAGATTTAGTATATCAGATCAAGGTCTTACAGAATTGTTGAAAGTCATTGGTAAAATGCTACCCAAGGAGAACAAATTGGTTAATTTGACATGGGAGGCAAAGAAAACCTTGGCTACACTAGGCTTAAAGTATGAAAAGATACATGCCTTTCTCAACGACTCCATCTTGTATAGAAAGAAGTGCAAAGACAAAATTATATGTTCTATTTGTGGACATTCAAGATGGAAGATGAGGAAGACTTTAAGTGATCGGCAAGTGAAAGATGGCCCTACAAAGGTCCCATGGTATTTTCCTCTTATTCTAAAATTTCAAAAAATGTTTCATATTAAAGAAACAGTGAAGAAACTAGTATGGCATGCTAAGGAGAGAGTGGGTGATAACTATTTACTCCATCCAATAGATAGCCCTACGTGGAAGCTTGTAGACTTCAAGTGGCATGATTTTGGAGACAAACCCAGGAACCTACGACTTGCAATTTCTGCAGATGGGATTAATTCTCATGGTTTTATGAGCAGCAGGTATAGTTGTTGGTCTGTTATAATAGTTTGTTACAACTTTTCACCGTTGTTGTGCATGAAGAGGAAGTTCATGATGTTAACTATGTTAACTATGTTAATATTGGGTTCCAAGCAACTTGGAAATGACATCAACTTATACTTGAATCCATTGATTGATGACCTTAGGACATTGTGAGAAGTAGGGCTTAAAGCTTATGATGCATACAAGAAAGAGA
Organism: Warburgia ugandensis; assembly: GCA_035236585.1. Taxonomy (NCBI): domain Eukaryota; kingdom Viridiplantae; phylum Streptophyta; class Magnoliopsida; order Canellales; family Canellaceae; genus Warburgia; species Warburgia ugandensis. Next base: position 41,403,213 of record CP141138.1, read on the forward strand.
CATTCATCCCTAAGGCTGTACTACTATGGACAAAAAGCGACTTTCCTGCATATGGTAATTTGGCTGGATGCACAATGAAGGGATGCATAGCATGTCTTATTTGTAGTGACCAAACTTGTGCCACACGCCTTCAACATGGTAAGAAGATGGCATTCCTAGGCCATAGAAGGTGTTGCATAAAAACCATCCATGCCATTTTAAAAAGGGAGAATTTAATGGTAGTGAGGAGACTAGGAGACCTCCAAAAAAGTTGACTAGACGACAAGTATTGGAACAAGTTAAGAACCTTAATGTATCATAGGAGAAGAAGAAGAAGAAGAAGGCAACTTCGCATACAAATGAAAGCAACTCTAGAAGCGGTTAGAAGAAGAAGTCAATATTCTTTGAACTTGGATATTGGAAATCCCTACAGATGCAACATGTACTTGATGTCATGCATATTGAGAAGAATGTTTGTGAAAGCTCGACCGGTACTTTACTCAACATGTTTGGAAAAGCAAATGATGGACTTGTAGCTCGAATAGATGTCATTACAATGGGTTTAAAGAGAAGATTGCATCCACATGATAGGGACAACCAAGGAATATAGTTGCTTACAGCAAATTATATGCTTGGCAGAGAGAAGAGAAGAATAGTGTGTAAAACCTTGTCATATATCAAAGTTCCAGATGGGTACTCTTCATGCTTTAGAAACATTATCACCAAGTAAGAGTTGAAACTAATGGGGATAAAGTCTCATGATTATCATACATTGATGCAACAACTTCTGCCCATAGCAATCCATTGAGTGCTACCAAATAAAGTTAGAGGATCTATTACTAAATTTTGCTGCTTCTTTAATGCTTTGTGCAAGAAGGTGGTGGATGCTTCTAAATTACAAGAAATCCAAGAGCATTAGTGACAACCTTATGTGAGCTTGAGACAATCTTTCCACCATACTTCTTTGATATCATGGTACACTTAACAATGCACCTCATTGATGAGGTTAGGTTGTGTGGACATGTTTATTTGTAATGGAAGTACCCATTTGAAAGGTACATGAAGGTGTTAAAAGGGTATGTATGAAATCATAATAGGCCAAAGGGGTGTATTGTCAAATGTTACATTGTAGAAGAAGTGGTTGAGTTTTGCACTAAGTATTTATCAGGAGTGGATGCTATTGGAATGTCAAGAAAGAAACATTCAGGTGCGTTAATTAATCTAGAGTTAGTGAACCTCTATCCAGTGGTCATGTGTCGACCGTTGATCATAGGGAATGGGAGCATGCACACCTTTAAGTCTTGCAGAATATTAATATTGATGAAGTTTAACCATACATTGAGTATGTAGTTAATTTTATCCCTTTGGTGGTTTCTTTGACATTAATTAATTGAATCATTGATGTGATGAAGTTTAAAATCAGGCATGTTCATCCATGATCATTGTGTAGCATGTACATGGACTTCCTAAACGAGAGGCATCCAAGAGATGCACGGAAAGAGAAGTGGCTGCAAGATGAGCATTGCCGTTCCTTCACGACTTGGCTTCATGAGAAGGTATTTAACTAAATTAAATAGTGCTCTATGATGAAGTAAATAATTAATTTGTATAATATATAGTATATGTGCATATACATTAATTATTTATTTATTTTAATTAATATATTATTACATACATGTTTTAGATCAGTGAGATGTTCCAAGTCATAGTATTTTTGAATGCTTGGGTTGGATGGCGATGGGACCTCGACTAGAAGTAATAAAGTATTCTGAATATGCCATCAATAGTTATTGCTCTCACACAAAAGACCATGTTAATTTAAGAGCACAACAAGGTAGTGGTGTTAGCTTAGTTCCTAAAGCCACTTTCTTTTCCAGTGCAAAGGACAATAACCCAATTATAGCTAACAATGCTTATTACAGGTTATGCGTGAGATATGGGATTTGGATTATACATGTAGAATTGTTGTTGTGTTTAAGTGTTATTGGATAGAACACAACAAAGATAGCATAAGAACCAATTCCCTCAACTTGGCATTGGTTGACCTCAATAAGATCGGCTATCAAAATAACCAATTTATTTTGGCATGTCAAGCAAAACATGTATTTTATGTACAAGATGGACAAGATATGAGATGGTAAACTATCTTATCAGCCTTTCCAAGGGACTTTTATGATGAAGATGACCTAAGTGACATGGTAATTGATTACCCTTCAATCGCTACAACAATGCTATCAAATGATTTAATGGGGGAGAATGAGATGGATTATCTTTGTGATGTTAGTGAGGAGAGTGCTTGGGCGGAATCTGATTGTATATGAAGGGACAAATTAAAGTGCATGTATTTGTATCATGTGATGCATGAAAAATGATTTAATTAATAAATTGAAGTTCACACATCCTGTGTCATGGCAAGCACTGGTTAAACATGAATGAAATAAATCATGAGGTAACCTGTGCACTTCAAATATTTTTAATATTTTAAGAGTTCAAATAACTTGTAAAACTACTTTAATTCATATAAGATGGTTATTAATAAACCGTCTTTTAGTATTCAAAAAAAAAAATAGGTGTTGCGGTGAAAGTGACCAACAATATGGGATGGTTTTTTAAAACCCATCTTATATAATTATTAAAATATAAGATTATTTTTAAATAACCTTCCTATATTCATCGAAATATAGGATGATTTTATTAAAACCGTCCTTTCCCCCATTTGAATTTTTCAAATGCAAAACCCTTAGAGAGAGAGAGAGAGAAATCAACCCCCCCCCCTCCCTTATGATTTTTTCAAAACCCCCAAAACTCTTAAGGAGAAGAAGAAGAGATTTCACACTCCTCTTCCCTCTCCCATCACCCACAAATTTTTCTAACATAAAACCCTTGAGGAAAGAAGGAGGATTAGTCTTCTCTCATTAGGTTGGATCTCTCTCATTTCTTATTTGTGCTTCTTTAATGTTTTAGATTTTGATATTTCATTCAACAAGGCATGCAAAATATTGCTTGAATATGCATTTTTACCATGCATTTTTTACTGTATATGTTGCTAATTTTGTGCTTCTTTAATGCTTGAACTTAATCATTCTAGATAGCCTCCATTGAGTTTAAGAAGACCCATGTTTTTGTTTTTGATGTTTCATTCAACAAGGAATACAAAATGTTGCTTGAATATGTGATTTTACAATGCATTTTTTACTATATATATTGTTGATTTTGTACTTCTTTAATACTTGTAAATGATTGAACTTGATTATTCTAGATAGAATCCATTGAATTTAGAAAGACCCATGTTTTAGATTTTGATATTTCATTCAATAAGGCATGCAAAATGTTGCTTGAATATGCATTTTTACCATGCATTTTTTACTATATATGTTGCTGATTTTGTGCTTCTTTAATGCTTATAAAGGCTTGAAATTGATCATTCTAAATAGACTCCATTGAGTTTAACAAGGCTCATGTTTTAGATTTTGATGTTTCATTCAACACTGCATGCAAAATGTTGCTTGAATATATGTTTTTACCATGCATTTTGACTGTGTATGTTGTGCTTCTTTAATGCTTGTAAATGCTTGAAATTGATCATTTTAGATAGCACTATTTATTTTAAGAAAACCTATGTTTTAGATTTTGATGTTTCATTCAACAAGACATGCAAAATGTTGCTTGAATATGTGTTTTTACTAAGCATTTTTTACTATATATGTTGCTGATTTTGTGCTTATTTAATACTTGTAAATTCTTGAAATAGATCATACTAGATAGCCTCCATTGAGTTTAAGAAGACCCATGTTTTAAATGTTAATGTTTTATTTAACAAGGCATGCAAAATGTTGCCTGAATATGCATTTTTACCATGTATTTTTTACTGTATATGTTCTTGATTTTGTGTTTCTTTAATGCTTGAACTTGATCATTATAGATAGCCTCCATTGAGTTTAAGAAGACCCATTTTTTAGATTTTAATGTTTCATTCAACAAGGCATGCAAAATGTTGCTTGAATATGTGCTTTTACAATGTGTTTTTTACTGTACATGTTATTGATTTTGTACTTCTTTAATGCTTGTAAATTCTTGAAATTGATCATCCATGCACTTAGATGGTGGTTTTTTCTAAACCAATATATATGTTGTTATATTCTAAATGTATTGTTTTCACTTGAGCAAGCAAATGGAACATGAAGAGAGTGAGCATCATAAAGAACAATGTAGCACAAGTATGCCCATTAAGAGAGAGGGTAGAGGGTCAACAAAAATGGAGCACACTATTAAGAGAAAGTCAATGGGAATAAGAGAGACAGTATAGTTCAACAGTAAAGGGCAAGCAATAGGTGGCAGTGCATATTCTTACACTAGTTTTGTTTGTTGCATTGTCAGAAGCATGGTGCCAAACTCAATTACTAATTGGAGACATGTGTCACCATCAATAAAGGATGCAATATGGGAGATGGGGAAGGTTTGTAAATGCTTGCTACATACAACATACTATGTGCCTTATCTTATTTTAGTTCAGATAGACTAATGTTTATTTTTACTTTGTAGTCTGCTTTCGACATCTCCGATGAGTATAAGAAGAATGCTCTACATGGGGCTGGCAAACAATGGAGAAAATGGAAGAGTAATCTAGTAAGGAAGTACGTACTTCCAAATGCTAATGATCCATGTACACTCTACACAGTCCCTGAGTTGTATTCCAGCATCATTAACCAAGATGCATGGAATGAATTTGTACAGATTCGCTATCTTCAGATTTTGAGGTTTACAAGGTAGAAAAAAGCTTAATTTCTCTAATTTTCAAGTCCATTGTGCTTCATTACATGTTCCTTTGAAGTGTACACAAAGTGTGTCAAAGGACAAATGGTGCGTGCGACCAATCATATGCAATACCACCTCTCCAGGATTGGTTACACAGGATTAGAAGAATAAGAAGTACAAGTGACAGTTCAGTTCTATCTAACTATACCTAAAAAAAAAGTTCATTAACTCTAAAGTAATGTATCTCTTGACAACAAAAGAAGGTTGGGACCATAGATCCCATCGATCGCGCCCTTCTTTGGAAAAATGGCACATTCAAAAGGCCTTAACTCCCAGACCTTTATTGATGAAAATGTTACCTTAATTGCTTCAAGAATTGTAAGTGGTTTTACTTGTTTATTTTTTACATCTCTTAAATTATATGTATGTATGTATGTATGTATGTATGTATGTATGTATGTATGTATGTATGTATGTATGTATGTATGTATGTATGTATGTATGTATGTATGTATGTATGTATGTATGTATGTATGTATGTATGTATATGAAAGTCATCATGTTCTATTAATTGCATGTGTAGGAAGAGTTGACCCAGGAAAGTGGCACTCCATGGACTTTGAGCAACACTACTTCAAAGGCAGACATCCTATATATGTATATGGGCAACAAAGAGGAGCACCCTAGCAGAGTAATTGGCCAAGGGAACAGTGTGGTTCCTTCCAAATTCTTCTAAAAAATAAGAAATCCAACAATAGAGGACATGAAAGCATCTAAGGATGATATGTTGAATGAGCTATACGCGAAGGTAGGGAACAATTTCTTTAAGGACCTTGGGGGTTTCAAAGGTCCAAGTCAAGACGTTCCCTGTTAAGAGTTTAATTTTGGCCAAAAGATCCCTAATTTAGCATTTAATTAGACCACTAACTCATCAATTTGATGATTTTTAGATAATCTATGAAATTTAGCTCAAAATGACAATCCAATTGTAAATTGTCAAAATTAACAGTCAGATGATTATTTGAGCTAATCGGATGCCTAATGTACAATTTAGATGACTCTAATCTAGTCTTTGGTCTTGCAAATCAACTAAAGGAGGGTTGGATGGCTCATATCGATATTCAATGATGCATATCGATCAAAAGAGGCATGGATGGATCAGATTAAATTTCAACAGTGCAGATCATCTTGAAGATCAATTAGGTAAGAGTGAAAGGTTTCCTAAAGAAAGAGGAGTTCTAATAATGAGAGGAAACTATGGATCAGAATGGAAATTAGGAGGAAGTTTCCTAGTAGGAAGCTAGCTCCTAAAGATAAGGAAAGATGGAGTTAGAAGGGGGGAAATCTATAAGAAGAGGAACCGTGGAGTTTTTAGTTTTTTGGAGTTCTGGTTTGTTTTTCCTTTGCTTGCTTATTTATATTCTTCCTTTTCTATCTTTTCAATTGGGTTGCTTTCGTTGTATCTTTTACTATGTCCACTTTTTTTGCACATTCACCACCTCTATTCATCGCTTAGGTTTGTTTTTACTACCCGATCTCTTCTCCTATCAGCCATCCCCCTTCACCCATCGTCTACCTCTATTTTCCTCCACTACATCGCACCCCACTTCTCTCTCTCTCTTTCCTCTCTCAGTTTCCAATAGGAAACCAAGTTCCAGTTTCCTCTCCATCAAACCCACCATCTTCTTCACTTCAGACCAACACGCCTAGCCTAATCACCGATTGTCTTCCTGAAGCAGACAGGCTGTCAATCTCCATCTTCACCGCCCAGGTCGTCTCTACCATCTCCAATCACCACATCCAGCAGCCCTGCTCCCATCTGCTCCACTCACTAGGCTGGCCAGAGTTCACATCCCCTACTCCTATCTCTGCCCCCATCTCGCCTCTCTAATCTTCCCCTCTCTACCAGATTCCCACTTTTATCTTTCTTTTCCACTCACTCTCTTTTTCTCTTTCCCTCCCATGTTCCCTCTCTCTCTCTCTCCTGTACTTGTTCATTGCTTGAGGCACTGCTGTGCCCATTCCATTCCACACTAGCACCGCACCTAGACCAGGAGCACCCCTTTGTGAGCATTGCGCGCCCCCAGTTGACTGACTTGGGCGTTTGAACCAAACACTTGAGCCTATGCCCAGATCAGTGCGTATTCACCGAATGATGCTGCTTCCACCTCCATCACTATCTTCTTCTCTGTCAAGCTTCTAGTTTTTGTTTAAAAGTAAAATTCCAAGAAAATTCTAGAAATACCCTTTTGTTAAAAATTATAATATCATTTGAATCCTTCTTTGTCTTTTAATCTATTTCGTCTTTTCCTTGTTTTGTCTTTACTTCTATTCCTGTTTTCCCTTATCCAAGTTCTATTATTCTCATATTAAGCCAATCCAATCCTAATTGATTTAAGCTTAACCTAATCAACAATTTAGCTTAAACCAATAGGATAGCTTCAGTTCTTCATCTGTTCCACATCAGAATTTCAATTAAATTTCATGCCATGTTCTTAGGACACTTTTTAGATTATCCAATGTTCCTGATCTTCAATCTGAGAATCTAAACTCAGATTTGAGCCGTTTGATCTCAAATTTCTTATTTAGCCCAGATTTATCAAAATTTTTAGGATTTACCTAATCCCTCCTATGGATCATTAATCAGAAGTGCCAGAAACATGTTGATGAGGGTTGACCATGATTTAGGAGACCAGATCTATAGAATTTGAAGATAAGCAGTCTAGGGAAGTGAAAGTTTCTTATTTTTTTAAGTTAAATTTCTGTATTTTTGGATTAGACCTCTGTAATTTCATTGATTAATCATATCTGAAGTCTAATTGCACATTTTGTTAATTTTTTTCATTTAATTTTAATTTTTGAATAATTAAATTTTATTAAAACTCCAATTTTTAAAGCGAGTTCCTGTGAGATTGACCCGTACTTGCATTAGCTATACTGTAATAGCCTGTGCACTTGCAAAAAAACATCAGCATTCTCCCTTGGCCCCCATCTTACAATAGTTGCCCTCCTCCATCTAATGAAGAGATGGATGAGCAACAGTTTGAAGGAGATGCCCAATCTAGGAGGTATTTATTGACATGCTTACCTTTTCTATTGCATGTCTTAATAATCTTCATTTATTCTTATGTATAGGTGATGTCTAATTTGCAAATGGGTCAGTGCATGCTACAGCTTCCTATAGCTGAGAACTATGTCGTTGTGGCTACACCATACAAGGCATTTTCTGTCATGCTTCACGACAGGTTGATGCATCCACATACTAAGGGTGTGTGCATTATTGCTACCCTCCAACCAGATGCCCCCTACATTTCCTATAGAAGAGGATGATATCTATATTATTGGGGATGCACTTGGATATCAGTAGCTTGCCCAGAGAGGTTTATCAAAACAATGATTTCCAAGGTATGCACCATGTATCATAGCATCATGTTCAACAATAACTTTAATACATGAGCTAAATTTTTAAATACTATTTGCATTATAATGTTAACCAAAAGAAGTACAAGGTGCCATTGAGGTTGACCTCCTCCCCGGCAACAAACACAAGTGTATGAATTACCCCATCCCAAGTATTTATGTGTATTTTTAGTATAAAATTGAATCTCTTTAATTCTTCACATATATATATATATATATATTCTTTACTAAATTTTGAAAAATTACATCCATAGTGTATGGATCAGGTGCAGGTTCCACTCAACACTCTCCATTCTTGAGGGGACTATACAGACTAAACAACAAAAATATTGAAATCAACTGTGTAAGGATAGAGGCCGGTGTGCTTGCACACGACACTATTGAGGTTCCAATCATGAAAGAGGGCCTCTTAGCCATATGTAATATGGCTTAGCCGAAATACATGCACATCATAATCTATATTGAGTATGTCTTATAGTTAATCTATTAAGAATCAAATTGACATTACTTATTAACAAGACAAATAAGTATTTGGCAGTAAGTTTATGTAGGTCTTTGCATGATAAATTACATAGATTAGAGGTCAAAGACATTTACAAATTTCTTGACCCTGGTATTGTCTCTGGCCCAAAGTAGCATTTGCCTAAGGAGAAATAAATAGAAGATATCATACCTGAGTTCTTGGATTGTGACAAGGGTTAGGCCTTACTAATTCTATACAATAGTGGGTAAGTTATTACATGTCTTGCTACCATTCCACATAAAACTTAATATGTATATAAGTTAAGTTTGTCAAGTTTCAATCGATTGATTATGTATATAGGTCCCGTTGGGTACTACTAGCTTTGGATGTGCATGGGGGAATTGCAATGTTTTTTATTCTTGTGGAGCTCACATTTGAGGCCCATTGATACAATTGATCAATAAATAAGTTTCACTTTTATTTCATTCATTATAATAGTTGGATAATTGCTAAATATCCACTTTTTTCATGTATAATGCTTTTACTTATATATGTGCAGTTCATGGTATAAATGGGCTGAGATGGAAAATATTAGCCATCCAGCAAAACTGACTGGTCAAGGTAAGGTTTACTACTTCTTTAGTATAACCCTATAACCTATAGACTTATAATTTCAAATGATATTTGAACTATATGATCTGTTAACTATATTATGCAATGCCCTAGACAATAATCTGATTGGGAGCATGTGTATTATGTTCTCAAATATACATAAGAGCTCTCATTCGAAAAGGATTTACAATCTCCCAATTGAGAAAGGTTCATATAAATGACTGACTATCATTCTTACAATTTTCTACATCTCTTAAATGACTCCAACAATAGTGTCTCAATTAATGTAATATTTGTTATCTTACAAGTTGATTTGGGGAGCAAGAGTTACTCCCAATTAAACATAGATGACATCAGAATGAAATGGATTGAATATCTTTTGACTTTTAATTTGTAGATATTTTATGCTATTAAACATGTATCAATTTTATCACAAAAATATAATTTACAATTGCACTAATTAAATGCATGTGTTCCTTTTTTTAAATTTAAGTATGTGTATATTTTCTTTATTTCACTAAGAAGTATAGAGAAGTTTGATGTAGAATGTTGGAAATGTTGAATGTGCATGAATGTATTCTATAAAATGATTTGTAGTCTCCACGAATGAAGTGTTGAACTTCAAAAACTACAAGAACAATGTATAAACAGAAACCAACAAATGAGCACACAATTCGTGAAGAAAGTATAAGCAATATAAGAAGGTTCTTGAAAAATCGTCCTATTTTTCTCAGAAAATAGAAGATAGTTTTTGAAAAACTGTCCTATATATTGATAAATATATGATGATTTTTCAAAAACCATTCTATATAGATTTGTATACAGGACAGTTTTTAAAAAACCATCCTATATGCACTAATCTATATAGGACAGGTTTTCATCTATACACTGATATATATACATATATAGGATGGTTATTGATCAGTATATAGGATAGTTATTGAATAACGATCCTTTATTATACAGTTTTATAAGATTGTTATTGGATAACCATCCTTTATTAGAAACATATATAGAATAGTTATTTAGGAACTGTTGCTATATTTCACAGATATTACATACACTTATAAGATGGGTTATGAAAAATTGTCCAATATTTTTTCATATTTATAAGACGGGTTTTTGGGAACCGTCTTATATAAGTTAAGCTATATAAGATGGTTATTCAAACCCGTCTTATAATATCTTTAAAAAAAGAATGTTTTATGAACCATCTTATATTGATTTTCATTTTATAAGATAGCCAGGTATAAAAAGATTTTGTAACCATCTTTTATATCAGTTTTTAATTGTCTTATAAACCCATCATTGTAGTGGTACCTTTGTGTAGTTGCTGAAGAGGCCCAATGGTCTTACTCCAATCAAAGACTAAAGGGAACTACGACCATTGGTTTTTCAAATGTCTAGGAAGGGCAGAACACCTTTAATGTTTTATTTGGGTTGATGAGTACAATCCCCAATAGCGTCCTCCGATCCCAAGTGTGGAGCTATTTAGGAGGGTTACACATCCAGTTGGTCGGCATTGTCTTATGCACCTTACCACCTCTTGCTGTTGTGATGCAGTGGGCTACATGAGTTATGCTATCATCGTTGTGGTTGTGTTAGGTGTCAAGTTGTCATGATAGAGACTTGGAATGTAGTGCGTATGATGAACTTGGTTAGATTACTTTGGTGAACTACTTTTGCTTAGTTGGACTCTCAACCTTATGTATACCAATTTGAATTGCTTCTTAATATGATTCTTGGTTTTGTCTAAATAATTATCAGTTTTAATGGTGGATTATGAACATATTCTACTTGCCTTTGTTAGGTGGCACATCCAACTATGGGCAAGTATAGAACATGAACGTTTGAAGAAGAGAATTACTTGCTTTACTTCTGTTTGAAGAGGTAATTAATGAATAGGAAGTTTGTTTCTGATGGGATCCTTCGTAAGACAAATGTAACCAACATCGTGCATAGGTTTGATCAAAGATTCAGCCACAATATCGCATTTTACTAGTTGCACACAAAGTGGAGGGTGTTAAGGACCAAATATGGGAAAATTAGGCATTTGCTAATGCTTCCTCAAATTGAGTGGTGTCACATCCATCATAAGATTAGTTTGTCTCTAGAAGTGATGGAAGTCTACATGTATGTATTATATGAATGTTCTAATAGTAAGGTCGTAAGTCTATCCATGTCTACTGTGATGAGCTTCTCTAATTTATAGTTACTTATGAATAGGCACACCCAGTTAATGTAATTTATCAACAACAACCGACGGAATCTTGAGCACATGGAGCGATTTTTTGAAATATAGCTACTAGGACTATCTCTCGCATCTTGCTGTGAAACTATTTAGGCTAACTATATGACACTGTCTAACTTTATGTCTAAATTGCGACATTTGACAGCTCAAAAACATATCTTTGAATTGCTACAAACAATGTGACTATTGGAATGTAACTATACAATGCGATTTTTAGGCCTCTATAAACTATTTCTTGGCTACTATTCTTTCTTTAAAGCCTTATATATCTGAATAGCAAGATGCTAAATTTCAAGTACATAAGCCTAGCACAAACCATGTAACAAATGTGGGATGAAACAAAGCCCAAGCCATTATATTAATTTAGTAATTTAGTAGTGGGCCAGCCTAATTTTCATTGGTTGAATGAGTATATTTTTTTACTATAGAGAGCTCCTTCTATCTCCATCAAAAACCATATAAAACCAATTAAAAATTACACCAAGAAAAATAAAATTAAAAATTGTTTACCTGAAAAAGGATTCCCCTCAGTTATCCATGTAAAAACTATTTTATCATATGAAAATCATGCAAAATTCATAAAACACCATGAAACTATTGCTACATGAAAATATATCATAAATGAGAGCCAGTACAGCTTTATGAATCTTCAATCTTTACATTTGGATGAAGAAAGCTTATGGCCTTTTAGCAAATCTTTATAGAAGGGCTCAAGGAACTCTAAACTCTAGTTTCTTTTAACAAAGCTAGAGTTTTCAAACATAGGTATTTAGTCTTTGTATACATGCTTTCATCAAGTATGTAGATAGTCTGGCAAACTTTGAGAAACTTTAGGAAAAAATCTCTCATATGATGTCACCAATAACAAGCCCATGTATAGCTTAGCTTGATAGATTTTCTTTGTTTAAATGCATATCGTGTAGCCCATATATTAATCCACGAGCATTTAATAGGTGTTGACTACTTTGTTATAAAAAAAATCACAGCAATTAGAAGGAATTGTTGGGTCCACCTTTATAGGAGACGAAGAAACTAACGCACTTATTTCTCGTAAAACCCATGCATGATCATTATCTATACATGCATATTGATACCTTTCTTATATAACCAAGGTATTTATTTTCAACTCTTTCACTAATTGCCCATGGATCCCTTACATGTCTTCATGCATTCCAACATGGGACCCACTATGTGGAACCCACAGAAATATCTCATGAGCTTTTTGTCTCTAACACCAATTTTATCAAGTAATTCATCAGCCCATTTCTCTCTTCCTGATACATGATCTAAGGTCACACAATCTACATACGATCATAGTTTTGTGAAAGCATCACTTGCACAGATCATATATGGGCCCACCATAGCCTAAGTATTTCATTTGAAAATTTAATAAGTGGACCCACCAAACCATGACCATTTTACAAGTTCTACAACTTGCATAAAGCCCCGCCTTGGTCATTAATATTTTATAAATTATATGCCTTACAAATGGCCCACATAGAACATGAACATTTTACGCGCTATGTCTTGCATGGGCCCATTCTAATCATGAGCACATCATCAAATGTAATGTCATTTGGTCGTTTAAGTGGTTCCAAAACTACTCGAAGTTGCAACTACCTGGATGGATCTTGTCCGTGATTTCCTTTAGTCTCTTGGCTATAAATAGGGTCATTTCTTATTCTCAAGGGGAAAGAACAAAGATCAAGGAGACAAAACTTTAAGAAAAGTACTCTCTCTCTTGCTTTTTCTACAAATCTCGAGTTGAGAGATTTTTATATTCTTCTCTTTCTTCTTGAGGGTTCTAGATGGGCCAAATCCTAAGGATGCAATGCCATCTAACTCCCTTTCTAGGCTATACATGAATTAAAATCCTATGAATGCAATGTTCTATGTTATGAAGTTCTATAGAGACAATAATGAGATCTTCTACTCTCTCTCTCTCTCTTAGAGAGTTGATTTCTTTAAAGTATAACCCAAAAGCGAAGAACTCATTTTCCTACTCTTTTTTAAGACTCAACAACGAGGATGTCTCACTAAATATAGAATATGAAAGGTAGAACCATACCTATCTCTCTCTTTCTTAAAGGGTACCTCCAAGAACAAGTTAAAAGGCTAAAGAGTATTGTTATTATAAAGGGGTAAAGTGAACATTTTCCTAGGATCGTTGCCCCTCGTAGACTCCTATAAGCACTGGAGATAGTTAGATATTGATTTATTAGGCCTCAAAAAAGATATCCAAAAGATTCTTTGGATGAGAACATTCTCCTTCTGTAAGCGACTTTAAACAGGGACATGAGATAGATCAGATGTGTTCTCTAGTGATAAAGATGTAATTATGTTAAGATGTGAAGACCCCAAGATTATTTGATTAGTGAAACTCCTTTTTGAGTGAATTTGTACTATTTTTTCATGTGTTCATTACATGTTTAAAATGAGTAACCAATTTGGCACTCTAAATACAAGTAGGACCACTAGGAATAGGCTACTTCAATCACTTAATTCTCTTATTACCATTTTCGGTTTTTCAAAAAAAAAAAAAAAGAGTAAACTTTTAAAGTATAAAGATTAATAATATGATGTGATAATGTCGGCCAATTATGAGTTTGATTTAAAAATCTAAATTCTTTCATTTGGTTTATATTGACATGAAAAAAATTCTTTTTGAAAAGACTCAAGTAATGAGAGTTGGCTAATGTGTGCTAATACACTTAAAATATTGATATGTTTTCAAGGTTGTTGGTTTTATTTTAAGAACTATTAGTGTTCGATTGCTAATTTCATAGGAGATGTATAAAGGCATTTCTATAAAAAGGGACAAGGATTAATAGTCCCATATTGCTTCTAATAGAGACACGAGAGGAGAGGAACCTCCATATAAAGGGGATGCTTCCTTAGGCTTTATTCACTCAAAAGTCTTTGAGACATTTGTGGAGTTGCTCTGTTAAGATTTTTAAGAGTGATTTGCGAGGATTTTTAATAGTGTTTTCCAAAGAACAAGATTCATTCTTTAGATTTCTAAAGTAGAGACTCTTTGAGATCTTTTGAGTGTGATATTTGTAGCTCTAGTATGTGAACTTTCATTTTGAGGCTCTCTTTGTGGTGTGAGTGCTCTACTAAGATTACGACTGCCAATGGATTGGATATGGTTTAGGTACTATCATTTCCTATCCATTCAAATGAATTTCATCAATTTATATACAAATTTGGATAATAGCTTGGATATTCATATGTCATTCTATATCCATTCTATTCAATTCAGTTCAGATAGCATATTATTCGTAGCATTTAGTTTTGCTAATCCTTTTAGATAACAAGAGACTCAAAATAATTATCAACCCACAATTTTATTGAAAAGCAAAGAAGGATGTTCTATAATTTCATTCCAACGAGGTTTGAGAAGTTGCCATGCATTGAGAAGGGTTGAGAAGCTACTATGCATTGGCAGCCCTGTTACTTGAGAAGAAAGGAAAAGTGGTAAGTAAAGTTAAAACTCACAATAAATTCAAAAGAATGATTGGTATATAAAGTTTTCTATTTTTTATAATATGAATCATTGATATGTACATTGTTAGACGTTTAATTTTGGTAAAAGTTCCCCTAGTTTAGCATTTAATTAGATTACCTAATGATCAATTTTATATTTTTAAGATAAAATATTAATTTTAGCTTCAATTGACCATCCAACCATTGATTTACTAAATTTAACAGTCAGATGATTATCAAAGCTAAACAGAGGTGCAATGTACAATTTAGATAATTCTAATCTAGTCTTATATTTTGCAGATCAACAAAAATAGGCTTGGATGGCTGAGATCCAAATTCAATGGTATAGATCATCCTAAAGGTCATTAAATAGTTGGGATCAAATCAATGAACCAAATCCCTCACAGGGTAAGAAAGACTAGAAAACCCAAGAAAAGTAAAACAACTAAAGATGAAGGTGGAGAATGCTTAATACTTGAAGGAAAGTAGGGGGAAATGGAATTAGAAACTTAGGACTTCATACAAAAAAGAAGGAGAAAGGCATCTCCTAATTGTAGGAGGCAACTAGAAGGAAATTGACCCCCCTCTCTTCTCCTCTTCTCTCCCTCTATCTACCATGCTCTTTCCCTCTCTCCACCATCTCTGTCTCTTTCTCTTCATCTTCCCATACCCCTCCCACCTTCACTCTTCCTCGGCTGTCTCTCTCTCCACCTCCTCGCTTTCTCTCTCTCATTCCCTATGTTTCTTTCTTTGCTCAACACCACTTCTCTTTCTCTCCATCTCCACAACCTGAAACCAGCACCCAACCCTCTCTTCTTCTCCTCTTCATCCCCTTCTTCACAATAGGAAACTGCATGGAGAAGATCTATCACACTGTCACCGCTTCCCCCACGTCCTTACCCGATTTCTCTACCCTAGCTCAATAAGCACCTGCTCTGCCCAATCGTTCCTTCTCCATTCCTCTATCCTCACCAACCCAGAACCCCATTTCTCTCTCTCTCTCTCTCTCTCTCTCTCTCTCTCTCTCTCTCTCTCTCTCTCTCTCTCTCTCTCTCTCTCTCTCTCTCTCTCTCTCTCTCTCCCAGTGCGTCACCAACTTGGCTAGTCTCACTTGATCTCCCACTCTCCTACTCTGCCTCTCTCATTCTCTCTCTACTCCCATTCCCTTCTCCCTCGCACCCACCTTCACCGCACCCTCCCTCCCTCCCGCCACCTCTTCAATTGTCTCTCTCTCTACCTCCTCTCTTTCTCTCTCTCGTTCCCTCTGTCAACTGCTCCTCCTCACTTCCTCCTTCCAAGCATGTCTCTTGCAACACGACTCAGTCTCTACTCCTTCATCGACTGGCTAGAACTAGCTGCTAGGAGAGACCAACAACTCCCTTGTTCCACCACACTCTTCTCTCTACTCCCTTCTTTTTTTCACTAGATTTACAGCACCACAGCCCTCTTTTGTTATCATCCAGCACGGAAGCTCCTCTTCTCTCCTCTCTACCTTGCTCCAGGTCTACCACCGACATCTCCCTCATTCACACCTCTATGTTTCACTAGGACGATCCCTATTTTTCAATTTTCTCCATTGAAGAAGAAGAAGAAGTTTTAGGGTAAATTTTAATTTTGCCCTTTAGACAAAATTTCAATTATATTTTCATCCCTTTAAACTTATTCCAATATTCATTATCCCTATTCTGTCTATCCAGCAACTATATAATCCAGATCCAATTTGATTAAGGCTTAATTTAATCAACAGTTTAGCCTTAACAAACAAGATTTCCCAATTTTCTAATCTATTTCTCATTAGATTTTCAAGTAATCTTTAGTTTTGTTCTTAGGACATCTCTTAGCTTATTCAACATCTCTGATATTCAATCTAAAATCCAAAAACCAATCTTAGTCATCCAAAACTCAAAATCATTATTTAGTCCAAATCATCAAAATTTTAGGAAATCTAAACAATCAAGTCGTTAAATCCTTAAATAGAGATATCAGTCAGATATTGATGAAGGCCAATTGAATTTTATGATATTAGATTTGAAGAAATTGGCTATGTTCAAGCTAGGAAAGTAGATTTTATGTGTTTTTTAGTTAATTTTCTATTTTTTTTATTTTGGAATTTTATAATTTTCATTAGTTAAATAGATTTGAATGTTGATTTCATTGTTAGTTAATTTTTGTCTTTTCTTTTAATTTTTAGATAATTAAATTTTATTTAAACTTCATCTTTTTAAGTCGAGATCCCATTGGATTGACTTGTACTTGCATCAACTACACTACAATGGCCTGTGCACTTACAAAAAATAATCAACAACTTTTCCACATCATGAATACAAACGTTGGCATTCATTAGCTTCTTTTATGAAGGAATTAATTCTAATATGTGTCAGTTTGTGAAATGATGTGTAATGAAAATTTCTTAAATAAACAACCTGAAGAGGCTCAAGAGTATTTGGAATGGCTGGCAGAGAGTGCACAAACTTGGGCTAATTCAAAAAAAGTAGGTTAGCCAAACAAGGCTAAGTCCACCACCACATCCGTTATAGGAGGAATATATGCTATGACTAAAAATGATGATTTGAAAATAGCATCCCTATTTAGAATAGTTAAGGCCATAGAAATGGGGGGGGGGGGGGGGGGGAATTCCTCCTAGAAAGTCAAACCAATGTGTTATATTTGTGAAAGTAATACACACCCCACTCAGGAATGTCCCATCACTCCTGCATTTCAGGATACCATTCATGAATAGACACATTCTTATGAGCAATATTTTTTTCCATCTTCAGAGACATATAATTCCAATTAGAGTAATCATCCTACTGTTAATTAGATAAATGAATATAATGCTCATGTCTCACATAAGGCCCAATACCAACTCTATCACCAAAATCAAGGATCACTTACTCATGGGCCTTACCTTCCTCTACCTAAGAGGAAAGTAGAGGATAACTTTCGTCAAGTCATGCAATACCAGGAGAAGAAAATTGCTCTAATTAAAGCCCAATTAAAAAAGAATACAAAATCTATAACTGAATTGAAGGACATGATGTATCAAATGCTACAGACCATTGACAAAGGGCAATGCCCTATCCCACCAAATGAAAACCCTAATGACATGGATGTGGTAGGTGAGATTAATTCTTTAGTTATAAACATGGAACAAACAAAGGTAATTACCATTCTTCATAGTTAAAATAATTGAGAAATCTGGTCCTAAAAAGGATGAGATAATACTGAAACTTGCTACAAAAAGAGATAAATTTGTTGATAAGGAAAATGTCCCCACCCACTAAGCCATGTGACATCCTTGCTTCATTTCCATAAAGGCAAAATCAAGCTCCCACAATTGTCTCTAATTATGAGAAACAAGCTAGAGATATATTTACCTTGCCCTATGATGAAATAAAAATTCAAAATTGCAAGATAAATTCACTCACCTTTCCTTTAAAGAGGCCTATCCTACCCATTTTGTATTTGACCTAGGGGAGTTTAGAACTCAATTATTATTTTTTCCTTTGAAAAATTTTCATCTGTAATAATGTGTCATAGTTTTTCAGAACTTTCCATTTCTACATATCCCATTTCTTCATTTCTCAATGCATTATCATCATCCTAAATTTTAAACATTAAGGACAATGTTTCTTTCAAGTTGGGGGTGTAGAATTCTAACAAATTCTAGTTTTTGTTAGTTTTTTTTTCTGAAGTATAGTCTAGATAATTTTAGCTTACAAATGAAATTGAACATGATTAATTAATCATTTTACTCATTTTTTAAAGTATTCCATGAAAGCAAAGTCTCATATCATATTTGTACACGTAGTTGCATATACATAGTCTAAATTAATAAGCAATTATAACTTAGAGATACTGAAGAAATTCAGTGGAGACCTATAATCTAAGAAAGTTTTAGAGCCATTCATCTTTTTGAGAGGTTATAAATGTTCTTAATTTTCTTTAGCATGGTTAAAGTAAATTTGATCCCAGCAACTCTTAATTTGGTTAATTACCTAAACTATTAGAGTATTACCTTTAATCTGATTGATTATACGAAACCTAGAAAAGGATTTAGGTCATCCTTATTGTTAACCTAGAGACATAAAGCCTACCCAATAGTATTTTTACCACTAGTTAACCAAGTTGAGCCTTTTATAAGCCTTTTCTTTTCTCAGCCAAATTACCTTTACCCATATTAGCCCAGCATAATATATCCATTATCTATTTTCTTCAGAATATAAGCTAAAGATGAATGAAGATATACTTTTTAGTTGCAATAAAAGTAGAAAAGTGAATATCAAGAGAGAGAAAAAAGTTCTTTAAAGTGATTCAAAAGTGTTCAAAAGAAAGAAAAGTACTGAAAATAAAAAAGTTTAAAATTTGCAAAAAAGTGGAAAAAATATTCATTTAAGGCAAGCAAAGTAAAGAAGAGTTGCGATCTTTAATAGAAGACCTTTATTTATTTTTGAAGAAATTTTGAATACTCTTTCTTTAGTATCATGTCCGAAGCCTATGTTTCATCCCAGTTGAAGATTCTAGAAGAAATGTAGTCTTGATGAGGATTTGAAAAGATGGGATTTAAAGAGTAGTATTTATAAAAGTTCAAAGGTGATAGCATTTTATCCTTTCTAAAGGAATCAAAATAAAATTCCTTAGTAACTCTTGTTCCTTCATGAGTATATGTAAGATGAATTTGTTTTTATTGACTCTGCTCACATATTTAAAAGAGATATATGATTTGAACCTTTTGTCTTAGAGATTTTAGGTCAAAACATATTTTAGATGGAGTTTAAAAGTTCGAAGTATACTTAGAGATAAAGATTATTCTATATGTAAAATGTACACATACTCACTCTAAGATTTGAGCTTAAGTGGAATGCTTTTAGCATATGGGTAGGGTTTTGAATTCTTTATTTATTTTTATTAGTTTGCTAAAATTGATATATTTATTGAAGATAATTCTCTTAGGAAAGAGTGGAGTTGACTTGAAAATAATTTTTGGAATTTGATTTTTTGCATGTTTTGCTCAGGATTAGCAAAATGCTAGTTAGGGGTGTGTTAAGTGTTTAATTTTGGTCAAAATTCTCCTAATTTAGCATCTAATTAGATCATCTAATGATCAATTTTACAATTTTTAGATAAATCATAAATTTTAGCTCCAATTGACCATCCAATTGCTGATTTGCTAAATTTAATAGTCAGATGATCATCAGAGCTAACTAAAGGTGTAATGTGTAGTTTAGATGATTCTAATATAGTCTTATATTTTATATATCAACCAAAATAGGTTTGGATGAGTTAGATCAAAATTCAACGGTGCATATCATCCTAAAGGGCATGAAATGGTTGGAATCAAATCAATGAACCAGATCACTCACAAGGCAAGAAAGAACATAAAGCCTAAGACAAGGGAAACAACTAAAGATGAAGGTGGAGAATGCCTAATACTTGAAAGAAAGTAGGGGAATGGAATTAGAAACTTAGGAATTTATAAAAAAAGAAGGAGAAAGGCATCTCCTAACCATAGGAGGGAACAAGAAGGAAACCAACTCCCCTCTCTTCTTGTAATGCCTCAAATTTTGAAGCCCTTTTGTAAAAATGGGTTATTTTAAAAGTTAATATATATGTTAGGATGTTTAATATTAATAAAAATGTAAAAAAGGAATTTTTGAAAAAAAAAAATTAGTTCCATTAGATTCTACTTGAAAAATGGAATCCAACGCCTCAATGAACGTCGAAAATGGAGTTCATATAACAAAGTTATGGGCGTTTGAAGATAGAGGGCCATTTGTGTAAAATATACTTAAAACAAAACGACCCGAAAACACAGGGGGCCGTTTTACTAACGGCACCCCCAAGGTCATCCCCTACCTCCAGCCACCATCATTCTCGACCCTTCCAAGCACCGCCTCTGTGAGGGGGCAGAAATGGTGGCACCGCCATTGGTAGCACCGCCTTTCACCCTCTTTAAAAAGCCATCTTCCCCCTCCCACTCCAAGCATTGTTTTTCCCTTTCTTCTCCACCTTCTCCAACGGTTCAAGGGAGGATTCCGACCAAGGTTTCTCCTCCGGCAATGGGCATCACTCTGGCCTACCCAGGTAAGCAGCCTTTACTCCTTAAGTTTTTCCCCCTTCTTCCCTGCCCAGATCCGGCTGGGAATCCCGAAGGAAACCCAGACACTGCCCAGGTCCCTCCTCCTCTTCCCTTCTCCTTCCCCAGGTCATATCTAGGGCGGATTTGGCTTTTTCGGCTGGAAGTCACCGGACCCAGAACCAGACCAGCGAAGGAGACAGTCCTGGGGCATGGTGCGTGACGGCCACCCGGACTGAGCCCCGTGGGACGGACCTCGAGCACACGATCACGCGAGGGCACACGCAACTGTAGATGGGTGCGGCCTCGGTGCATCCCAGGCGTGGTCCTGGTTCAACCGGGACGCACAAGTACCCCGAGAAGCCAGGATGTGTGCGCACCTGCGCCTTATACCCATCCGCGCGACGCCGTCCAAGACACGCACCCTGGAGCGCCATTTGGGGCATGCGTGCACATGCGAACGCTGTCCCTGGTGCGGCCTTCAGACACGCGCAGCATAAGAATTGGGGTCCTGGTTCGACCAGGGCACGCTACTGTCTCGAGAATAGTGACACATAGGCCCCGCGTGGACGAAATTGACTCATCCGTGATTTTGGGACACTAAAACTGCAATTACATAGGTTGTAGGACTCTGATTAACGATCCGAAAGAACCATCGCATCAGTATTAACGATGTGGACCTAATGAGACTATAAAAATTAGGACCTAACCATTCATCTAGAGATCTAAATAGTGATTTATAAATAGATAGAGAATGATAAGGACTCCCTGTTATCCATTCATATCTAGGATTGTATAAGGGAAACTAGGGTCGGGTTGAGTAATGAAGGACGCAACTCCCTGTTATGCATTTCCAACAATATTTAATTTGTAGGTAGTCTGATACTGCTATGTTTTAATGCATTTCCAAATATACTTGATTTGTAGGTAGTCTAATACTGCTATGTTTTAATGCATTTCCAAATATACTTGATTTGTAGGTAGTTTGATACTACTAAGTTTTCAAACATGTTCTAAACCCTAGTGGTTTATTTGACTTATTTCTCATATTTAGTATGCCTTTTGAGATATCATATTTGCATAATGAGTATATAGATGTTTACTTCTACTCTTGAATGCAATTACTTTCATGGAACTGATTTTATGAATGCATCGCTCGCATGGTTTGTAAATAAATGTATAAATTACATGATTCGATGCTTGAGACTTGAATTCTTTATGTATATGCCTTTTGAGCTATTGAGCCTGGTAGGCACTATGTTAAGTAGGTCGATCACCGAATGAGGCAACATACGCAGGGATAGCGAGTAGATCGCCGAAGGAGGCAACCTGCGTAAGGAATAAAATCTTAAGTTCCAAGTGGGCAGATTGCCGAAGGAGGCAACCTACGGTAGGAACAAAACCTCGAGTTCCAAGTGGGCAGATCATTGAATGAGGCAGCTTGCGATGGGAATAAAACCTCGAGTCCTAAGTGGGCAGATCACCCAAAGAGGCAGCCTACGGAGGAGCATAGTAGTCCTATGATTTTAGTGTGATTGATTTGCATATAGCATTGAGAGGGTCGTATACGAGTACTCAAGACCAATTGGCGTGTCGTATGTGCATGATACTAGCATATGCTTGAACGATGACTATTTTAAGAGTTTCATAATTATTATATTTGACTCGCTGGTTTGATGCATTTGCCGAGATCTTTGTATATGGATCTATTGAGTTCTATTTTATGGTTTTTAGTTATATTTAGATGACGTGCTTTGCATACGGATTTCATGAATGAAATTGTATCAATAAGCTTAAGTTTTATGCATAGCTATGCATGCTTACCCAAAAGGAATCACTGATGTTTTACATTAAAAGCTCTTGGAATCATGCATATTACCTATCATGTTTTCAAAATAGTACTATCAAATCGCCTACTGAGTATGAGAAATACTCAACCAAATATATTATTTTTCAGGATAGCTCCACTCACGAGTAGAAGAAGCATCAGGAACATGTTAGTGCTACAATCAAATAAATGAAGAAGGGACAAATATGAATGTAAGTAAACTCTCTACCCCTTTGGGCATATATCTGTATTTAGATACAAATAGGGCTGTGAGCTGTGACTAGATAGACCTGGGAAGACATTTATGAATACAGTAATTTTCAAAAACTACTTTGGTTGTTGAGAAAGCAAATGACACTCGAGGTTTTCAAAATGAGTTTAAAACAAAAAGATTTTTTCACTGCATTGCATTGCTTTCTAACACCTTAAGGAATTAGTTATTGTATTTTAAAAATGCATGTGAAAACTCGGGTCGTTACACTTCTCCTCTTCTCTCCCTATCTCTACCTTGCTCTTTCCCTCTTTCCACCATCTCTACCTCTTTCTCTTCTTCTTCCCGCACCCCTCTCACCTACACTCTTCCTCATCTGTCTCTCTCTCCACCATCTCTACCTCTTTCTCTTCTTCTTCCTGCACCCCTCTCACTTGCACTCTTCCTCATCTGTCTCTCTCTCTCTCCACCTCCTCTGTTTCTCTCTCTCTCTCTCTCTCTCTCTCTCTCTCTCTCTCTCTCTCTCTCTCTCTCTCTCTCTCTCTCTCTCTCTCTCTCTCTCTCTTTCCCTCTATTTCTTTCTCTACTTAGCACCACTTCTCTTTCTCTCTACCACCACAACCCAAAACCAGCACCAACCCTCTCTTCTTCTCCTCTTCATCCCCTTCTTCACTGTAGGAAACTACAAGGAGAAGATCTATAGTACCATCATCGCTTCCCCCACCTTCCTTACCCAATTTCTCTGTCCTCGCTCCTTCATTCCTCTGTCTTCTCCAACCAAGATAGCACAGACCCAGATCCCCACTTCTCTCTCTCTCTCTCTCTCTCTCTCTCTCTCTCTCTCTCTCTCTCTCTCTCTCTCTCTCTCTCTCTCTCTCTCTCTCTCTCTCTCTCTCTCTCTCTCTCTCTCTCTCTCTCTCTCTCCCAAGACGTCACCGACCGGCCTAGTCTCACCCGATCTCCCTCTCTGCCTCTCTCATTCTCTCTCTAGACCCCTTCCCGTCTCCCTCGCACCTATCTTTCCACTTGACCAACACCACCAATGTTCATCACCCACCTTCACTGCACCCTCCTCTCTCCATCTCCTTAACTGTCTCTCTCTCCACCTCCTCTCTTTGTCTCGCTTGTTCCCTCTGTCAACTGCTCCTCCCTTCCCTTCTTCCAAGCCTGTCTTAGGCAACACCACTCAGCCTCTGCCCTTCATCGGCCTCGCTCTGATGAGCACCCAAGAGGTACCGACAACTCCCTTGTTCCACCTCACTCTTCTCTCTGCTCCCATCTCTCTTTGTTCATTGGATTTACCGCACCACAGCCCTCTTCTGCTATCACCTCGCATGGCAACTCCTCTTCCCTCCTCTCTTCCTTGCTCCAGGTCTCCCACCAGGATCTCCCTCATTCCCAGCCAGCTGCACCTCTCTATTTCACCTACACAATCCCTATTTTGCAATTTTCTCTGTTGAAGAAGAAGAGGAAGTTTCAGGGAAAATTCCAATTTTTTCCATTAGACAATAATTCCAATTACATTTTCATCCCTTTTAGCTTATTCTAGTTTTCTTTATCCCTATTCTATCTATCTAGGAATTGTATAATCCAAATTCGATTTAATTAAGGCTTAACCTAATCAACGGTTTGGCCTTAACAAATAAGATTTCTCTATTTTCTTATCTATTTCTCATAAGTTTTTCAATTAATCTTTACATTTTGTTCTTAGAACATCTCTTAGCTTATTTAACATCTTTGATCTTCAATCTGAAATCCAAAAATCAATCTAAACTGTCCAAAACCCAAAATCATTATTTAGTCCACATCATCAAAATTTTGGGGAATCTAAATAATCAAGGTGTTGGATCATTAATCAAAGATATCAGTGAGATATTTATGAAGGCCAATCAAATTTTATGGTATTAGATTTGAAGAAATTGGCTATGATTAAGCTAGGGAAGTAGATTTTGTGTTCTTTAAATTAATTTTTTGTATTTTTAAATTTGAAATTCTGTAATTTTTATTAGTTAAATAGATTTGAATTTTGATTTCATTGTCAATTAATTTTTGTTATTTTTTTAATTTTTGGATAATTAAATTTTATTTAAACTCTATCTTTTTAAGTCAAGTCTCCATAGGATCGACCCATATTTGCATCAGCTACACTACAATAGCATGTGCACTTGTGAAAAAAAATCAATATATATAAATTAACTAATTTACCGCATTATTAGTATAGCTTAATAAGCATTTAGGGGTATCTTAGTCCTATAAAAATTCTATCTTGGATTGGATAATCCACAAATAGAATCCCTCATTTTGTATCCATTAAAAAAATGATATTCTAATCAATTTTATATCCATCCACATATAAGATTTTCCATCCCATATCCTATCCATTTGGGTCAATTCAGTTCAGATAGTGAGAAATCTATTCTAGTTGGTAGCCCTAATTGAGATCTCTTTTCTTATTAACTTGCACAATCTCAAAATCTTAGCTATCTAATTGAGATCTCTTTCCTTGTGGACTTTTAAGATCTTAAAATATTGGTTGTCTGACTAAGATCTTTTCTTGTCAACTTTCAAGATCTTAGAATCTTGGATTTCTAACTTAGATCTCTTCTCTTGGTGACTTTCAAGTTCTCTATTCTTGAATGTTTGACTTTACAAACAATTTATTTTTCATAAGTTTTTCTAAGGTACTCAATATTATATAAAGGCTTCATTATAGAATACAAGCATATGATCTACATTGAGAGTGCAAATCATTTTGGACAAAAGATTGAGCCTAGCTTGGTTGAGGTGCTCTTTAAGAAGTGTGCTTCTACGCCAAGGTTCAAAGAATTCAACAAAGTGCGAATAACTAATTCCAACATAAAGTGAAGTTATTGCATTTCGCTAATTATGAAACTTAAGACAAATAAAGTATATCCATTGCAAGATCCATGACTATTGTTACACTTAGATGAGAATTCTCTTCCATGCATTATTGTGCAAATATTTCCCTCTATTGAGTACTTTATATGATATAGTTCTTTAAAATGAGCAGTGCTCATATTGGTGTATAGCCTCATTTGTCACAAGAAAATCTATTAAATTCTATGCTTTATGTATATACAGATGAGAAAGTTGCTAACAATCTATTAAATTCTATGTTTTATGCATATACAGATGAGAAAGTTGTTAACATAAAATCATTATATAACAAACTTTAAACAATAATTTTAAAGAGAATGCTGACTTATGAAATCTTACACAATTCAAATGCTCATTAACCAATATAGATACAAGCCCTTATATCATGAACAGATCATTTAGCTCTGTCCATTTGTGTTCTATACCTAGTGATTATAAACATTCTCTTGTACTCTTGAGTACTTTATGTCAATATACATTTTCTAACTCCCACTTCTATTGTTCTTAGAGAAAAGCACTATAATGTAATTATCACACTATGTATGAGAAAAAATGTTCACCTTATACATTTGCAAGTAAGAAAAAGCATAAATAAAATAGTACACAACTTTCTTTAATTGTACATTTTATATTAATCAAACTAAGGTGAGTATATATCTGTAACCCTTCAGGTATTTAAGATATGTCAATAATAAACAATGAAAACTTTGATTATCCATCACATCCTTTGACTATATGCCATAGGTCTAAGGCTAGATTTAGCCATATGAAGGTATTATAGGAGTCACAAGGTGGTAAGGAACCATATGTATGATATGATTAGTCATAAAGAGGTCTGTGGGACAATGTGTCACAAGGTTCCTAAGATGGCATGGTAATAAGCCTATGTGTTGAAGATTAGCACATACCTTAGCCAACATAACTTAAAAGCCATGACTTACAACTTGTTAGGTATAAATGCTTAGTCATAAATGAGGCTATGCACACAGTATGTTAACATTAATCAGGGCTTAATGTTTAGTCAATGATTGACCTATACTTGGGTAGTATAAGTGTGGGGGGTCAATCCCTTAGGTAAAAACATAATGGCTAGGACCAAAGTGGTTTAAGGGTCATGATGGTTATCCATAGGTATGACTATGAATGGACCTAGGTGGTTCTGGCCAAGGACTTGGGGAGTCTAGACAATTGTCATAACTTTATCCCCAAAAGACCATAAGTTGAGTCCATATTTTAAAATAAAAAATCATAGGCAAACAGTCATAGTTGATACCCTTAGAAATAGAACAAGGTTATACCTATGTTCATATCTCTCCTAAACATTTAAAACAATAAGAAAACTAAGGAGTTTTTCATGTTGTGAATAAGGAGAGAGAGCTACACTTCTTAGATCAAGAATTTTAATAAGACTATATGAAATTCAAACTTGTTTATGAATGTAGAATAGAGGGGAGAACTCCTATTAATAGTTTTGGGCATTTAGGTTGTTGTCTTGGGAAGCCAATGAGGCTAAGACATCAAATCTATAACTACCCTAACTGAAGCTAGGCCAAATTAACCATATAATTGACTAGTTACAGTAGATAAACTGGCATTCAAGCTCATAGAAATGAGTGGTACTAGTTAGGGGTATAAAGGTAAACTCATCTAGTGCATTTATGTATCTATCACCAAGGTTAGGTGCCAAACATTCTCATATGTTAATTTTTAATCCGTATTGAAGAGAGATTGCCTAGTACCGCCTTTAGTACTAAGACCTCCCTATACCACTTAAGAAGAATCAAAAGTGATTGCCACCACGTTTTGGTGATGAGTTCCTTCTTGAGACAACTCGAGAGGGTTAGGCACCATAGGTGTCAGATTCCTTCTTGAGGCAACTTGAGAATAGGGACCCCAAAGGGTCATGCCAATTAGGGGACCTGACAGCCAAGAAGTTTTTGGCCCTAATATGATTAGAGTTAAAACATTTCACATGAACTTGTAGTAGGGTTGGCTATAATTAACCATTGAAAAGATAGGGGCCACAAACATTTTCTTTATATGTCTATATTATATAAAATTTCCTTACATATATTTCTTTAAATTTGTAATTACAAGGGCATTTTAATTGTCTAACTTAACATTTTATATTACTTTACATAGCTATTCCATAATTTGTTCACTCTTCATATAGTTGGTGAAGATTTGACTAGTGGACTTCTAGGTGAAAATCTTGATTAATTAATTTGCATAGGTAGAATTCTTGATTAATTTGCAGGCTATTCCATAATTTTGTACAATGTATTGGTAGTGGTAAAATGTTACTTAACAATTGTTATCACTTAACTTTTTCAGTATTAAAAAATTTTAAGCATTAGGGTCAATTAGGAGGCCTGACCCCACTTGAACCTAGAGATTAGGGTTAGTGGCATCAATGTTTTGGCCCTAAAAATGTTAGGATTAGAAAACTAATGACTCAAGAAGTTAGTGTTAAGGATAGGGTGAAGATAAAACCCCAAGGGTCAGGGTTATGGTCAATCAAATTTCAGTGCAACCCAACCCATTGCCATCCCTACTTGAGAATGTCCATGGTGCCAAACCCCTTGAAGCAAAATCAAGAGTGATTGATATCACACTAAAGTTTTAAAGGGTGACCAACACCAATTAGACTGGCACCACCTTGGTGTGCTCAGTTCTATTATTGAGCCAAATTTGGTTGTCTAAGACTATTTTATGGTTCATAATATGGCCCCACTTTTTCTGTTTAAACACATGATCACCACTTATGTAGCAATCTGACAATCACAATTTTATGCATATAAAGAACTAAGAATATCTTTTGCTCCTATTGACCTTAAGGTAATACCTATTAATCCATAATATTCTTTTTGAAACCAAATGAAAAAACTATCAATGAAAGCTTAATTCAGTCCATATATGAATTTCCTTAATCTACTACCAATTCTTTATTTTTTTAATGATCAAAACCCTTTAGGGTCCCTTTGTAAATACTTTTTCTACTAAGTCCTCATTTAGAGAAGTAGTTTTCACATCCACTAGTGTAGCTCTGAGTCGAAATGAGCTATCAAAACCATGATATATAGTTCTTTAGGAGTCCTTACTACAAGAGAAGGTCTCATGATAGTTAAGGCCTTCCTTTTGAGTAAATTTCATTCCAGAAGTTTGGACATATGTTGTTCTAAATTGCCAAGTAATTCACTTTTGTCTTATATATATCCATTTATAGATATTGATAGTTAAGGCCTTCCTTTTGAGTAAATTTCGTTCCAGAAGTTTGGACATATGTTGTTCTAAATTGGCAAGTAATTCACTTTTGTCTTTTATATATATATATATATATATATATATATATCCATTTATAAATATTCTTAGCTCTCCTAGGCAATTTAGTGACATCTCAAACATAATTTTCTTTGTGGACTTCTCTTCTACCATGGTATTATACAACAATAAGAAATTTTCTCCATTCATAACTTGTGAAAATGGCCTTTGAGAATCTTTAATGGCAATAATATAATATGATTCTTGTATATAAACTATAAAGCTGATGAAATGGCTGATTGTTCTTGATCTTAAGGACACTCTTAAGTGTTCTATGTTATCCACATGTTGTGGATTTTGAAGAATAAATTTTATGGCAACTTATTCCTCATAGAGTGATTGTTCTTAAGGCGGTAGTAAAGCCTATATTTCCTTGAAATCTATCTTTCATGTATTTCAATCTACTGTTGTTGCCAACTTTAAGAAATCTAGAATCACTTATCTTAACAAAGATAAGAATTGACTTAAATTAAGTATGCCACTCCATGCTAGTAATACTCTTAGCTAAACAAGTGTATCATTTTAACCCTCTTATGGAAAGGAACTATAACATGTATTATAGTAATTTGGCTAATCAACCTTATAATATGAGCTAATTTTGGTCTTAATGCTAATATTGAGATAATCCAGTACCTTTGGGCATCTAAAATATTTCTTTTCCTTCACAAGAACCTATTTACTCCAACTTGATTATACTATGAAATATAATAACTTCCCCATAAGGGCGAGTTATAATCTTTCATAATTAGTTACAAAATTGATGTTATAATTACTTTTGTGCCTAAATACATAAATCCTTTCTTAAAATAAAGATATATGGATCAAGTTCATGTATTATTTGGTATTTTCAAATCAATCCTTGAGAAAAATTCAAAATTGCAAAAAATGGATTTTTGAAATTGTTAGAAGGGTTAGTATCAAATTTTGTAATAATACATAAACTTTAGAAATGCCTTTTAAAATCAAAAGTTTTAAAAAAGGGCCCCACAGAAATTATGTTAGATATATCAAATTGCAGTCATACTTTTTACTAGTCTCTTTGTTCTTAATAGGTCCCTATATACTATTTCTTTGCATCTCTCCCATATTTTAAAATAAGATAAGAGTGATCTTTTGGATATTCATAAATATTGAAGATATACAATATTTATATACAAGAGATTGACATGAAACATAACCAAATACATGATTATTCAACACAAAAAAAGAACAAGTGCCATTGTGCAAGACTGTTGCTTTGATACCAACTGTAAGAATTTTTATTTCACTTTAATTCCAAGATATAAAGTAAAATACTTCCTTTGGTTATGGTAGCATATTCAGTGTTTAACCTGAATATGTAGTCTTCATGTTTGGATGGACAAAACTTCTAAATTTTAATCCTTATGGAAGGAGTGATGAAACCCTAAACTCTAATCTCCTTTGCAAGAGTATATATGGCTTTTTGAGTTTATATATGCACCTCAAAGTATTGTATGGTAGACTTTGAGAGACTTTAAGAAAATGTTTCCACACATGATGTTATCATTGCAAGTATTACCAATGTGAATAGGTTACTTCATTTACTTAATTCTCTTATTACCACTTCAAGTTTTTCTAATGAACTTCCAAAGTACAAATGTGAAAAACGTGGTGTGGTAACGTGAGCCACATTAAGAGTTTGATTTAAAAAATCTAACATATGTATGATAGTCCAGTGGCTATGGAGGGTTATATCTTTTATAAATTATAACTTCTTAGTCAACCCACCTTTTAGAAGATCTAAACCATTTAGAATATCATGTATGACATAGATGGCTTATAGCCCAAAAGTCCTATATGTTGAATGATCTAGTCATTGTTTCCTTGAGTTACAAAGTGGACAATCAATAGTGAAACCATCTAGAACTAAAAACAATTGTAGATAGCCCTATTTTTGGACTTGGAACCTCTAGAATTTGTATGCAAGATGAGCCTACATGAGTGTCAATCAATCATGCCACAATAAATTTTTCTCTAGTTACTCTTATTCTTAAAAAGGGTAATCCCACCAACTTTGCTGAGTTTAGACTCGCAAGCCTTTTTCACTATGATTCAAAGCCCTCATGTCTTTTACTGATTCCCTCAAAGGAACACAAGAAAAATGCCTCATCAAATCCTTGAGTCCATCCCTCAGACATTAGAAAATTGATGGTTCAGAGTACCTTTGCAAGAGAGGTTTAAACTCCATAGGTAGCACAGAATTCTGCAATGAAACAAGAGTACTAGTAAAAAAAAGAAGCAGGGCCTACCAACCACATGGATTCCACCTAAGTAACCATGAATGTTGTTTATTACTTGAAACATAAATGCCCATGCCTTCCTCATAAGAAAGTGATATGTGTCCCTCCAAAACTTGCCCAAGAATTAGCCCCACATATGGCTTATATACACCCCCAAGAGTTGATAATGTCACTCCATTCACTAAATGTTAAAGGAAGGCACCCCATTTTCTCTCTTCACATGTTAGCAACAAGAATTAAATGCAAGGGATAATAAACTCTCTAAGTAAAGTTAGAAATATGTGATATCAATATGCTTATATCACCGAAGGGAGTAAAATGACTAGAATAGCCCTTAATCCACTACAAAGTTAGTTGCTAAGTAGACAGCCACTCTACTAGCTCATCTAAAGAGTTATATCACATCGATAAAGAGAGACACCTCATCATGCCAAGTCATCAAAGGCCTAGACTATAAATAGGAAGCTTCTTCAAAGGAGATAGGAATGGTGAAAATCACCTAGAAGCATGCTAGACAGGGGACAAACCTTTGAGAGTGTGAGAGAAATGTTGGGATGGCTTGGGAAAGGAGTTTGGTAACATTTCTAAGAGTTGATACAACTCAAAAAGGAGTGACAATCCCATAAAAGTCTCTCCCTTTTTAGTTTTTGTATATCTCCCATGTAACTCTACGTATTTGATACAATCATAGTACTCTAGTATGTAAAACTAAGTATACCATTGTGATTGGAATCTAGATTGAAGCTAGGCTTTGCTAGAGTGCAATATATCAAATTTCAATGTGTTTTCAGTACTTCTCTTCCAATTTTCCTTATTTTCATTTACTCCAAGAATTCTTGAGCATGTGCCAAATAAATGTCATGTAGGAGACTGGAACATAGATATGACCATTAGGATGTTGGCACACTTGGGTAAATGCATGGCCTTATTCCAAGACGTATATTGAAACATGGTACGACAATTGGATGCTCTATCCTATCATGAGTGGCACAACAATGTACCACTAATGGTATATGTGAGTTTTATACTTAGTTGACTTTCTTTATGTTTCTTTACATATAATTATAAGAGGGGTGCAAAGGTATATCCTACCCATCTTATAGTTTATGCTTGGTTTCCTCTCCCGCCCCTAGCTACTGCGTAATCAAATTCCCTCTCTAGGACTTCACTAAGTTGTCATCAACATGCCATGGATGAGTAAAGACCACTCTTGTTGGCTGAGTGGGTGCAACCTTTATAGGTTCCTTCCGACTTGGTAACCAAGGCAAAATATATGAAGGTATCGTGGACCACTAAGTACAATATTTACTTTCCTAGAATTTTCTCTTTATTTAAAGTAGCCCTGGTTTAAGACTAGTACAAAATGGTACTCTACTTAAATGATGTTTATCTTTCTTATTTAAAATTTTAACCAGCATCATATGTGGCATTCCTTTCAAGGTGATTAGTGGGCCTTTGATGGTAACATAACCCCACATGTCATACTAGCTACCTTGATCCTCCCATGCATCATATACATCACATTTCTTTTCTTTAATTTTCTCTTTCTTTAGGTGGGCCTAGTTAATGACCCACAACCTAGTGGCTTGATAGACCACTAAGCCTCCTAGAGTTTATTTTCTTGATTGTAGTTGGTTTTGAAATGGTGGTCCCACCAAGAGTTGCACACTGCAAAATATATAGTCCAGCAATAGCCACATGACTATATAGATCTCTCTCTCTAAAAATTATTTGTTGCTTGTGAAGGTAGTAGGAGCCACCAAAATAGTGGAAAGAAAAATGAGGCATGGGCCTACTTTTTTTTTCAAGGATCCAATACATCCATCTATACACCTTCAATTAGATGGCCTAGCCAACAAAATTCACATCTGACAAATGACACAAAATCGCCCATTTCTCTTATGTAGATCCACGTCCTATTTTTCTTTCTAATATTTTGAATAATTCTCTTATATATATATATATATATATATATATATAAATACGAGAGTTGCAGGTGTAAAGTGTAGGTGACACAATCTCTTACACACACACAGGAGTTGCAAGTATAAAGTGCAAGTGACACAATCTCTTTTACACACACATATATATCCAACACATTTTCATGTACCGATATGTACACAATCTCTTTTACATATGGACCAACTTCTCTCTATTTTTTAAGTGATTTGTTACATTCAATAGATTTGCCACCCATTAAATGGGCAGTATCAAAAGTCTCATCTTTTAGTGACCTAGGGGCCCACCCTCTGAACCTTTTGTGGTCAAAGAATGAATGGAGTTTTAAAGAGAGGCAATTTTTCTATTTTCACCGTTCATTTTTCAACCAAAAGAGATCAACTGGTAAGTTAGCAAAAGACGACATGAGATTTTTGGCACCCATCTTGAAGAATGAAATTCAATAGCCGGTTTCGATCACTAAAAATAAAAGAAAAGAAAAGAAAGAAGGCTCGCACGCATGAGAGAAATTATACATATCGGTACATTGAATAACTTCCATCTCTCTCCTCGCGTATTTACATAGGTTAGCAGCAACTAATACCAAGCTTTTGCTTCTTACTAGAAATTTTTATTAAAATTTTGTTTTAAGTCCTAACTTGTTCGGATCAGGTCAAACCCATGCAATTTTCTGAACTAGGTCGTTATAAAATCAAACGGGACGGATTGATGAGATCAGAAGCAAACCTGGCTTTAGAAGTAGCAAATGTTTTTTCCCGCATAAGAATAATAGGAATATTTAGCCATATGACCTAGTAGTACACCTCTACTTGGAAAAGTTACATCCAAAAGCGATCGTGCCATCACCCTCCCAGACACCTATTGGTACGCACTAAGCAACGCTCACGTACGAGAGAGAACTTAATTGATTTACACGAAGGTGAAGGATTGCTGCAAGTCATGCAAAACACACCCCAAGTTACCATTCAAAATATTTGCATGCACATCTAGGTGCATCTACAGCCACTAAGCATAAGCAACACTTCTCATGCATGCATTATGTCCATTCACGTATAGAATGTTACGAAGATGCAGATAAAACAACAAGAAAGAACACATGTATTTACGTGGTTACCTCTAAATTGAGGTACGTCCATGGGCTTACACCAGCTTCGCTATCTCCACGGCCAAAAAATAGATGCCATAAGATACAGAAGATTTCATCACCCTTTAGAATCCTGACTGGCAAAAGATACAATTGTCCTCCATGTTACAAAGTAGAGAGGTGGAGTAGCCCTTTGTAAGGGCATAATGCTCCTTGCACCTGCAGCAAGCTGACCGTACAGGTCAACCTACATCGGGGGCTTATTCTCTTGGACCTATGGTTTGTGGTGCAACATAATTCAATACAACACAGTAGGATCAAGCCAATCAAACTCTATAATTACAATATAGAAAAACCAGGATGCCATGAATATATGAAGAATAGAAAATCAGGATGACATGAATACATGAAAAATAGAAGGTAAGGAATAACAAATAACAAGTTGATATTGGCTGACCAGTTGGAACTCGAACAATGAAGTCATTAGAGTCTAACATGAATATCCGAAATGCAACTTTTACATACAAGAAAAACGGGTTTTGCATGTAAAATTTGCTGGTATAAATGCATAAACTGTGGGTAGTTCCGGGTCTGTAAAGATCTAGGTTGCTACTTGTTAATGACCAAGAAAAAATCACCTTTAATTTCTTCCATGATCACATGCAATCAGTACGTGAACAAGTTGCATTCGTCCCCTTGAATTGAATTTATTCTTAGTACCTACTTCACGTGTTGTCATTAAAGATAACTGATAGTGCATGCGATCGTGCGACCAGGCCCCTCAAATCCATCTAATGTTTGCTGTGATTAAATATAATTTAGTGCGCATCCAATCGGATCCTAAAAGGCCATCTTATATTTTATTAGAAATTCCTCATATTTAGTCAAACACTAGTGGACCCTTTAATTTCTTAAAGAAACACCTTTTTAAAAAAGTTTCTTAAGAAAACAAATGTCAGAATCTAAGGAAGATGAAAGTAATTTCCACATTTCCGTGTTTCTAAAGTTTCCTGATTACCTATGCAATTTTTAAATGACATCTACAACAAAGCGTCAAATAGAGAAAAGTTTAATGAAACAAAGGCTGATAAAACAATGAGACTATTTTCGGAATACATCCAAGCGATATATATATATATATATATATATATATATATATATATATATATATATATATAATTCTAGGTGAGAGAAGGGGAGCCTTGGTGCAACGGTAAAAGTTGTCATCGTGTGACCTTGAGGTCACTGGTTCAAGGTGTGGAAACAGCCTCTTCTAAAAACACAAGGTAAGGTTGCATACTATAGACCCTTGTGGTCAATCCCTTCCCTGGATACAGCATAGGTGAGAGCTTCATGCACCGGGACTGCTCTTTTACACTGTGTGAGATTTCTTGATTTTTCTTAGGGCTCAAATTATCTCAATTTGGTTGAGGATTACCTACATGATTAATAATTCATGGCATGAAACGCATAAATAGAATGAGGATAAACATGTTTTGTGAAAGAGACTACTCACAACCAGGGTCGGAGCTACATTGCGCCCAAAGTAAGCATGCCCATGCCCCTCCCACTGAACTTAAAATTTTGAATTTTTCTTTTTATATATATTTTTGTGTGGCACCACCACATTTATATAGATATCTTACTTTTGCCCTGACACGCCCTCCCTTCCAAATTTAATTTGGCCCCTTCCAAAATTGAGTCTCGCCTTTCCGTCCCTGCTCACAACACCTGAGAGTTGCTAGATAATATAAACCCAAAGAAGCGTTAATCATTCAAAATTAATATATACAATTGCAAATGTATATTTAAAATGCAAAAATATTTCCATTGATCCTATTAGTTTAAAGTAGAGCAAGAATAGCTTTAACAGAGCCCCTTTTGCCCCAAGATTTGATTACTTGATATAAGATACATTATTCACTTTCAGATGTCTAATCTAGTGTCTGTGGACTGACGCTGCCTTTTTAGGCATGATGTTGGGAAGATCTAACTTATTCATCTTGTTCAGATTACCTCAAATTATATACACAACAAAAATCACTCTAATTAAATATTCGTTTTCAATCTTTTGTTGTTCTTTAAATCAAGAACATTGGTATTTAAAAATGAAAAAGCAACGGTTTAAAACTTGACACTTGGCATGATTTTTTCTGAGCGAGGGAAACATATATATATATGTTCCCAAACAGGAGAACGGCTTGCATCTAAGTATAAATTAAAAAAGAAGGTGGCATTTGATATCAGACGCTAGTTTAGCATATGGGATTATCATTTGCGTATGATAAATTGATAGATCTGCTAGAAATAAACAAACACAAAATAAAGCGACAATAACAATAATAGGAGCATGGAAAATTAAGAAAGGAGCAAAGCCATCCTTTCCCATGTATTGGAAGACACAACTTCTATTCACAAAGTCTCCGTGAATCAGATAAAAAGTGCATGAGTTACACGAGAAGAAGCACTGTAAACGTCAGTTGCGCACCAAAAGTGGCATGACACGGGCACATTGTTGCTGTTGCATTAATGTAGAGTCAAGGTAGGTGTACACGCTCCAATTTTTATGCATGGTGTAAGGTTTTTGTTTGATCTAATTCATTCATCGTACTATAAATGAATTAGGTAGGCTAAAAATTAAATTTTATATCTATGGAATGTTTTTAACCTATGTGTCTTTAAGTAAAAAGTTATGAGTATGCATTTTTGTTATGCTTTTCAAATAACTAAAACAAGTTGCTGGGATTGTATAAATACATTAATTTCTCATAAGTTACTTATTTTTAGCATTCTAATGAACTGCGAGACCTGCAAACGAAAACCTTGTTGAACCCACCTTTCTCGTTAATTGATCCATACTTTTCCAACAGATATGTATTGGACCTCTTAACTGCTTGTAGGGGCCACAGATTAAAAGGCCATTCAGCCAATAGACACAGCCCTTTCTTTCATTCTGGACCTACCAAGTCCACTAATAGTCCATTCTCATCTGACAGGTTCTTGCGGTTTCGATCTATTAGTTATCCGTGGGACCCAACAGACAATCCATTCATGTTGGTCAACATATTCTCAACTTGGCTTTGTATTTTCTATGGTGACTTCTCACTTAAGAAAATTGCCATTATTGCGCTTCCTTTTCTTTTTGGGAATTCGGTGGGAAAAAAGGGACGAATCCACCGAGATGGCGTGGAGAATGAAAACAGAGGAAGAGTCTACGTGAAGACTAAAAGAGGGAGAGAAATGACGCGTTTTAAGCACAAGTACAAAGCACCATCACAATTATTACCAAGCTTCCTCTCCACGCTCAACAGTTCAGATTCAGTTATCAAAAGATCTTTAGTTGGGGGTTTAGTTCAAAACCTGAATAACTACTCATCTAACTTAACTAACTAATTAACAAATGCGACGGGCTAATTTTTCTGTCCTATGTAGTCCTAGATCTACGGCATCTGCGCTCCATTTTGTGAAGCAGCGTAATTTCTTTTGCAAATGACTGGAGAAAACAAAATTTTTAGTCTGTCAAAAGATCAATAAATAGATTATGAGAGGGAAACAAGGAAAAAAAAATGACCAAGGAGTATTGATCTTCATGGCTCACAAAATAACAAGGCTACTAAATGACATTCAGCTGATCAATCGCAAATGTTTGATCAATGTATTAAATACAGATATGATTAAGAAAAACTAGTGACCATCGGATTCCGAGTTCTGTGATTAAAATGTGCGTCGGAGGTGCGCATAGGTTCCTGATTTAACAAGGCCGGTAGCAACAAAATCGAAAAAAGTATACAGAAAAGATAGTTCTTTTCTATTATATTAGTATTAGTTAGTGATCTCGGCTCGGTGAGTCCTTTTTTCAGTGATGAACTGTTGGAACCAGTCCTACATTTTGTCTCTTTAAAAAAAAAATATAAAAGACCAATAGAGTGATTTGAGGCTATGAATATATATAAAAAGACCCAAATATGCCGATTCATGTGCCCGGATGAGGCAAGACTAAGATCTCATGAACTTTTAATTGAATTTACAAGTTTATAAACTATATAAAGAATATTAATTTGCAAAATCAAAGCGATATTTTTAGAGTAAATGGTCGTGGGAGCAGGTAGAAACAAATCATATATGTACCGCAGCTATGGAGTTAAAATGTCTTTTGGGAATAAAATATAAATTATTTAAGATAAGCTTAGGTCGCTCCTATATTTTGATAATGGCACTTTTCATTCGGTAGTTCCACTAAGAAATGATACACGTTAAAATCTAAATTAGTTAAATTTTAGTGACGACAGCGATTGTGACGTTCAGTTATCAATATGAGTTCCAACATCATTTGTTATGGCTAATTTTGAATTAGTAAATCCAGTATTTTTAAGTTTTCTTTCTTTTTCTTTTTTCTTTTTTAAATGTTGAATGCACACACCCATGAACTGCCTAAGCATTGATCACCCAGAGAGAGACTCTTTTTTTTGCCACTCCACTAGAAGGCCTTTAAATGACTAGCTAAAGCTTAGTTTTGAAATTTTGATGGAGATGATTAAGGAACCCTAAATGCATAGCCAGGTGGAGTAACTACAGATATAGGAGCTGTTTGGTATGGGAAAACAATCATGGATTAAGTTATTGCATAGTTGTGAAAATTTTCGCTGCTAGTTGCATCCTTAAAACGTTTAAAAAATTAGGTATTCTAAAATAACTCAATCCTGGTCCCATCTCAAACAAGCCTAAAGTCCATCTAATTGTGGCTTATGCCATTTACTTTGAGGAACAAACTGCCAACATACATAGCTGAATGATCACCTGTTTATATTATTTTGATCTTCCAACTTGCTACTGTTTTGGGTAATTTAGACTTGCAGATAAAGGGGACTGGACTATCATCACCCAAGCGGCAAAAGACAAAGAACATAATTAAAGTCCTAATAGTTAACACAAATGAGACATGATAAACGTATATGCTAAAAAAGCATATTTTGGTATACACTATATTTTCATGAAGGCAGGCAAAACGTTTAAAAAGATTCAACCCATACAACTTGTGGAGCCTCTTAGATTATCTATATAAAAAAAACAAAACAACAACACTCTCACCGGATATTTGTACTTTACGTTTCTTTCTACTTTAAGATTATTTATAACTGAAAAAAAAAAAAAAAAAAAAGAGGTTAGAAATATTAGATGAGCGTGATTTTCTACATATGGGCTAAATAGCAGAATAAGATACAGGACTTCAATATAGAAAAAACTAGTCTACTGGAAGACACTTTTTCATCAGAACTCCAAACAAATATAAGATTACATCTGACTCTTGAACGTGATTTTTACGATTTTCCGGCTTCAAAAGAGCCGCACCGGCCCGGCAACTGGTGAGTTCACACTTGACCGTCTCTTTGTGCCCTTTGTTTTGGATGGATGTCTTTGGCGTTGAAGGGATGCATACTCTCAACTAGCATTTATCACATCATACAGTTTAGGGTCACACATTTATCATCATCACCTCGTATGCAGACATCCATTGGCAAGATTAACGCTTACAAAAGCGAAAATATAAGAAACTCCATTATCTATTAGGAGGATTGCTCGATCTCTGCAATAGAAGACGAGTACGGTGCTGTAACCCCAATTTACAATGGTTGGGCTCATCTTTAGTTGCTCAGACCTGCTCACCTGATTGCTCTAACTTCTCGTATCTTAGATAATGAAGATTACCAAGGTTAGATGGTCTTAACATGCAAAAATTATGCTCCCAAGTCGTCCAATTCAGACCTTTCTTCAAACAGTGTTTATGGCCCTCCATATTTGCTTGAACTCAAGTGCCCTTTTTGGTTTTCATGCCCATCAAACCAACAATGCTTTAAAATGAATATACATCCACGTTAGGAGAAATCAAATGAGCAGATCTGATCAACCAAATATGGGGCCTATCATAGTAAAGTAGGGGCACAGCACCCTTGGTGGTGTGTTGTGTGCAGGACTCGGAACATTCCTCATTTATCAAATTAAATCAACTCCACATTTTCTTCAAAGTTCTGACTTGAATGAAGAAGCATGGTGGTACAAAGCGGGACCACTACAGCGATGTAAGCCGTTGTAGTGCCCCTATTTTCTGCATGATAGGCTCCACTTTTGTTTCATCAGACCCATCTATCTGAGTTCGTAGGCTTTGGATGACTAGTGCTCCAGAAATAGTGAGAATTGTATAAGCCCAAAACATGAAAAAAATTGTTTTCCATTACGGATTCATAGCACCATAAATGATCAAAATACTGCCACGTAAGAAACCTTGTTGAGAGGACGGCTCATATTCAACGGGTAATAACCTGAGTTTTGAATGTTGTCTTCTTTGTGAATGATGTTTGGCCTATAAGTAGAGAAAAGAGCTCCTTTGACATTGGATTCTCTTCGTACTTCTTTCCCTCTGTATATTTACTCTAAAGATGGCAAATATACGTCATGGAAAGAGATGACGGAGACGTGAGAAGGTGGGTAAGGGGGAAAATAAAGACAAGAGAACGGGAGAAAAGTGAGGCTTGGCAATGAGAGGAACAGATAAAGTCATTCATGTCCTCTCAGTTAAGCTTTATATTAGAGGCTACCCTTCATCTGTTTTCGCCGACGTTGAATTAGAGGAACCAGATAAAGTAATTTATGCTAGACTTCGAAAATGGCTGATGTTTATACCGTGGATCATCCCCACCTACTTCATATACTAGCAGCTTGAGATGGGCGTGACTAGCTCTGAGATCGCTTGAGATGCTGATTTTTTCATCTCATCAAAAGCCCTGTTAAAGTGAGATTCCTTGAGATTGCACCACAAGCACCTCATCTCAACCTAGACTAACAAAGAGATGAGGTGCAAATATGGCAGTATCAGGCAATCTCAAGCTAGATGGCCCATGTCAGGCTGAATCAAGCTGGCTGAGTCTAGACTAACCCCCTGTATAAGATGACATGCCAAAAGCTTGACATGGGGTCAATTGTGCACGAGATGACTTGAGTTTGCTTGAGATGGGATATTGCTTAACTTGGTTCGAGCTTACTTAAGTTGGCGAGGAGGATGAGATGGTTTGAGCTGGGTGAGATATCGTTGGTCATCCAATGAATGTATTCTTTAGGTGCATGCGACCCGACAACTGAGCATTTAGATGATCAAACTCCGGACCCTACAATGAGTAAGTTATTTGTTGATCTAACCGTGAAAGTCATGGGCACTCTATCCACCGAGAACAAAAGAATACATTCGAAGGCTTCAAGGATCAACGGTATAAGATCAATATATCAAGATAAATGTATCCAACGTCACACTAACAGTGTCCCACGTGGCAAATGTGCGTCCCGGATGTTATTATTTTTCCTAGGTCAAATTGTCAGAAGCCAGGCACCATTTTGTCCCCCACCAACACCAACTCCCTCCACTGCATGCTTAGGGTGCGTCTGCAGCCCCTGCGCATGCAGGTAGCAATCCCAAATTTAAGTTAGAACACTAGAAAAAGGATAAAGAAACAACAGAAAATAAAAAAATAAAAAATATTTTATATCTTGGCACCGTGCAGATTCCCCGACTGCCTATTTATACCAACTGGAACCTCGGTTTCTCAAGCGAATTCAATCTCTCTCTCTCTCTCCGACGTTCTTGTGTGGTGAAAACGATAAAGGGTTTGGGGATTTCTTGTTATGGGATTTGAGAGATGTCGGGCGAATTTGTTCCTGTCAAGATATGTCCCGGCATTAACGGCCTGGAGAAGGTTGTGCTCAGGGAGGTCCGTGGAAGCTCCGCTGAGGTAAAGATTTCTCCTTTTTCTTACCTCTAACTTCTAGACGGAAGGGTTCTTCTATAAATTCTATCCCAAGTTGGTTTTTTCTGCTTAAAATGGAGACTTTGCTCGATCTGTATTACTTCTCCTTCTTCTTTTTTCTGGATCTGATGCCATTTCCAGCTTTTTGTTGAACTTGATGCGGTGATTTTGGTCATTAATGATGAATCTGCGCGAGTTTTGTGATCTTTGAGTCAAATTTAAGATGGAGACTGGATTGATCATATTCTTGTTGTTGCCTTTCAGATTCTGGCGATTAGTAGTTGTTCTGTGTGGGACACTGGAACTGGTTTCTTGAATTTTTTCGGTCTCATGTCCTGAGGAGCACCTCAGTGATGAAGATGAGACCGATTCGGTATCATATTTCTTGGTAGAAAGTCAAGATTGTTGGGTTAGGAAATTGGAACTCATTTGTAATCTTGTTTGATATTTTGTACTGAGGACTATTTTGGCTTTTTTTGGAGCGTTGAAGGTGAAATAATCATGGTACAGTGACGCGGAATGAATTTTCTGTAAGAAAATGAAAGATTATTACGTGTTAGGATATTGAACTGGCCTGCGCATATTTTTCCATGTAATGTGCCGAGGAAAACTCGGTGTATTTTTAACTGCTGGAGGTAAAATTTTCAAGAGTGACGTGAAGTGGAATCTGTTGGAAGAAAATGAAAGATTGTTGATTGCTATTCAATTATGGTAAATTGTTGCCACTAGGGCCTATCTTTATAGCATAATTGATTGCATTATAATCTTATGCATATGCGTGAATGATTAAGGCTACTGTGAAAGTCGATTTTTGAGACTAGATGAGTATTGAGCTTTGTAGAAACTAGATCTGTGGATAAACTTGAGGAAATGTATAGTTTCTTATGTCAGGTGTTTCATTTCCACATTTAGGATGATTAATTGAACATTGGTATATGGATTTACCATCATTCTGGAACTAAAGCAGGGATTTGCAGTGGGAGAGGTAAAGCTTCTTGAAATTAAGGGAAGGCAGAACTTGATAATGAATGAACGGGCTTCTGTGAAGCTTGGGAAATCTTGACCGACAAGTTTAATATATAAAGTGTAAAAGTATTACAGAGGAACGAAATTCCTTGAGATTTATGCTTTTTTATTTTAAAATCTGTATTAATGTGACAGCAAATGCTAAATCCTGCCAAATGACACATAAGCACTGTATCTGTTTCTTCAAAATTAATTTATTGAAAAGAGGACTTTTTTTTTTTTGGTTATAAGCAAAAAATTACA
The DNA here is from genome assembly GCA_035236585.1 of Warburgia ugandensis. NCBI lineage: Eukaryota > Viridiplantae > Streptophyta > Magnoliopsida > Canellales > Canellaceae > Warburgia > Warburgia ugandensis. The sequence continues at coordinate 41,446,879 of CP141138.1, forward strand.
TAGCAAATCACTCACACACTCTCACTTATACATACCTAAATATAGTCCCTGGCCAAGGGGAAAGTAGTGACTCGAACCTGAGACCAATTGTGTTCTAGGGGAAATGCTGAGTTGTCTGTGACCAACTGTGCTAGACATTTAGGACTTCGAAGAAGGCTTATTTATAAATTTATGGGTTTAATCAATCTAGGGTTCATTTTACACCACATTGTAGTCTACATCTTGATTCCTGACCTTTTAGTTTCTACAAGTTGCCTCAAAATATGCAGTTAGAAGGAGCATAAATCTTAAGTATAAAAGATTGCTATAATGGCCTTATGTGAATAAATATTTAAAATTCTCTTCAGTTCGGAAGCATAAATCTTGGTAATCTGAATGTTTCCTATATACTTATATTCTCTGATAGAAGACACATTGTGGAGCTCAAGTTGGAGTATTGACGACAGAGTTTCTCAATTTACCATTATAGGTAAAGTTTTCTACAGTCCACACATGGTGTTCAGAGATTGAATTGATTCTGAAGTTGGTTCCACCTTAAGGTTTGAAGTTATGCTTAGCACCTCACCTCTGTCATATTCAAATTTAGGTGTGATCCTTAGAATGTGATCAGGTTATAGTTATAAAGACCTTAGGGAAGGATTTCTATAAAGAAGATTAAAGCATGTTGTTGCCCCGTTCACTTTTTTATACCAAGCTCAACGTGGATTGTTGCTCTCTTTGTCGATACCGAGTCTGGCAAGGTCTGGAAGAATATATAGAAATGGCAAGGACAATATGTAAGTCTTTTCTGAGCTAATTAAATCTACTAACCCAACAAAGCTGAAATTTGGGTTTGCAGATTATCATAATGATTGTTGGTGGAAGTTGATCATTTAAGTGGATTAAGCAATACTATTGTAGGAATTTGTGTCGTGGCTTGTTCTTTTCCTCTTTTATTGATGAGATGGGGAGAGAAGCAGGGAATTCACATTGCCTGCTCTGTATTTGTATGAGTGTGAATGACCCAGGGGATAGGATTGCTAAAGTGGGTGTTTGCTGGAGTTCCATTTTCATTTAGATGTCCACCCCCACGCCCCTCTTTCTCATTTAAGCTTGTCACTTTTGTCAAAAGAACATGAACTGATGCACTTTAAAGAATAGAACCATTGAAAGTTAACAGAGCTACCTGGCAGGACATTAGGCTTTTGTCAATGCTAGTTTCTAATGTGCTAAATGATATATCTACCGATAGAGGGAGGAGAGAAAAGTCTTGGCAATTGATGACTGGTTTCCTGGATATGATGATCATTAAAATTAAGCAACAGCATACCTGATGTAGGAACAAATAGTAGTTGCTTTCTGGTGTGACTTATTTTCTTTTGTTCTCTAAGTTCAATGGAATTCAGAGTGATTCAATTTAAGCTGGATAGTGTAAGTTAACCAGCAATTTGGACTGTCATTTTCTTTATGGTCCTATTGTTGGCACTGTTTTTGTGTTGTCTTATGTATCTCATTTATAATTTTGGAAATTAGGTTAGTGAATGCTGGTGTATACATATTTCTTCAAGAAATAACTTGTGTCTGTTTAGTTCTTTGTTGTCTCGACAGAGCAACTGGATTTATTTATTTATTTTTTAAATGTAGGTTTTATTCTTATGGCTGCAAAAGCATGAAGGGGGAAAACGACAAAAAAGAAGCATATTTTTAGGTTCTCCTACTTTTTTTATGGATGTAATTGCACTAGGTGATGCCCTTTGTGTAGGAATTCATGCATCATCAACTGAATTAATGTCGTCTAAGACAGATTACTTCAAGATCCACCTTAAAATAGGCATCCTTTTAGGTTCTTGTACTTCTTTTATAGATGTAATTGCACTAAGCCATGCCCTTTATGTAGGAATTCTTGCATCATCAACTGAATTAATGTAGTCTAAGACAGATTGCTTCAAGATCCACCCTAAAATTTAATTTCTTTGTACAGTTGGCTAGTGGAACTGATGTTGGAATAACCAGTGACAAATATTTTGTCCAGTTTTACAGAGTAGATAAATATGTTTCCTTTTGGTTTCTTCTTTGTTGTAGCTTGATTCTTTCATGCAATTAAACTAGCTAATATTTTAATGCCATCTCGCAGTTTGATGGATAAATATAACCAGGTTATTTTTATTATGGATGCAATATCATACTTCATTAGTAACCTATTTATGCTTGTACCTCTTCTGTTTATTGGCAGGTGTATTTGTATGGGGGTCATGTGACATCTTGGAAGAATGACCACGGAGAGGAATTACTTTTCTTGAGTAGTAAGGTATGATTGACATTCTTCCTTGATGTTCTATTTGTGTGAGGAGTTTTATGTTTATGTTTTCAATTTCATAATGTAACTGAATTAATATAACTTGAAGTTGAAATAAGTTTATCGGTGTATGGTTAGTAAAAGAGATGTCTATGAGAACATGTTGAGAGTTGGTCTAAGTGCTTCGGAGCTAGAGAAACTCGTTTGATTATGCATCTTCAAGTAAAATTTTGACAACACTATATAATTGAATTAGTCTAGCTTGAAGTTGAATATTTTTTCAGTATGCGAAGTAGTACGAAAGATGATATCGGCTAAGAAACATGTTTAGAGTTGGTCTAAGTGTTTCGGAGCTGTAGAAACTCATTCGATTTTGCATCTTCAAATCAAATTTTGACAACACTATTACAGAGTGGAAATTCTGATATGCTGTCATGGATTCAGCATAATCTAGAACTACTCCGTAATAGCATATTAGTATTGGAAATGATATCTCCAACCCCTTTTCATTGTCCTACTATCTGCCTATACATTTGCTTTTCATTTTGAAAACTTTCTTTTCTAAAAATGACCAAAATAACCTTCTTAGGTTTCTCTCTCTCTCTCTCTCCAGATATATATATATATATATATATATATATATATATATATATTATGCACATACATAATATCCCTATGGCACTTTGAATCAACATAATCGCGCACACTGCACAGAATCATGTGCTTCTTTAATCCTGCCAGTTCTTTTCAAATTTCAGCAAAGAATAGCCACACAATGCCAAGAACAGAAAGGCTCCTGAAAAGTTGCGAATTGTGCTGTGAGAGGCACTAGGATGGACCAATTGTTGGACATGATGAAAAGGGTTCTCCTTGGTTGATTGGTGATTGATTGAAACCTGGGCCCATGAAATCTTTACAAGGTCCTATTAGTGAATGAAACCAATAACCAGGTCTGGTGTAGGACCTAGCTATCTAATGATTGAGAAGAACGTACAGACCATTCGATTCATTAAGGGGCATAGATCTAGGCCTATTTGTTTGGTCAATCACCAAAGCCCTATGGAGTAAGGAGCGAACCACTATGGATGAGACCACCCAACAACCCTCTCAAGAGGCAGGGGAGCAAGCTCCAAAGAACGATACTGATTGTACCACTATGGTAGCATGTTTCAATAATTCACAATTTTAGCAAGTTAATGTATTAAGATTTCATCATCATCAAGACCTTATCCCAATTAGGGGTCGGCCACATGAATCTTGTTCCTCCATTCCCCTCTATTAATCATCATTCCTTCATTTAGACCCAAAGTTTTTAAATCTTTTCTCACCACTTCTATCCATGTTCTTTTGGGCCTTCTCCTTGCCCTTTTAGAACATTCTACTTGCATTGCCTCCTTCTGATTGGTGCCATTTTCATTCTTTGTTGAACATGTCCAAATCATCTAAGTCTAACCTCCCTCATCTTGTTACCTGTTGGTGTTATTCTTAAGTTTCCTCTAATGTTTTCATTACTATTTCTATCCTTTCTTGTCTTACCACTCATCCATATCAACCTCCTCATTTTTACTATGCTTATCCTATGAACATGGTGTTCTTTAACTGCCCAACACTCTGATCCAAAGAGCATGGCTGGCCTTATAGCCATCATATGGAATTTTCCTTTTAGTTTGAGCACCCACTGATCATACAAAACTCCAGATTCACATCTCCATTTGCTCCAACTCGCTTGTATTCTCTGGGTAACCTTTTTCTCAATCTTTCAAGTCTCATGAATCATCGATCCTAAGTACCAAAAGTGGACTTTTACAGGGACTTCTTAGTTATCAATATTTACTGGTGCTCCACTCCTATCCTCTCATTGCGAAAATTGTATTCCATACACTCTGTCTTAGTTCGGCTAATTTTAATCCTCTGGGTTATAATGCTTCTCTCTATAACTCTAGCTTTGTGTTTACACCCTCCCTTGTCTCATCAATTAAAACTATATCATTTGCAAATAGCATGCACCATGGAATCTCTTCGTGCAGATGTTTTGTTAACTCGTCCACAACCAAGAAAAGGTATGGGCTCAATGCTGATCCTTGGCACAATCTTACAGTGATAGAAAAATCACCGATCTCTTTGCTAGTGGTCTTAATATTTGTTACCGCTCCCTCATACATATATTTAATTATATTTATATACCCTCATGAAACCTCTTTTTCGCTAACACTCTACATATTAATTCTCTAGGAACCCTATGGTAAGCTTTTTTTAAGTCAATAAAGACCATGTAGAGGTCCTTCCTACTCTCCCTATATTTCTTTGTTAATTGTCTTAGTGAGAAAATAGCTTCCATGGTAGACCTCCCAGGCATGACACCAAACTGGTTCTTTAATACACTTGTCTCATGCCGTAGCCTCTTCTCAATCACTCTTTCAAGAAGTTTCATAGTATGGCTCATAAGTTTGATCCCCGCATAATTAGTGCAGATTTGTATGTCTCCTTTATTCTTATAAATTGGTATAATAAAGTTCTTCCTCCATTGATCTAGCATTTTCTTTGATTTTATAATCTTGTTAAACAACTTGGTTAACCAAACTACTCCAGTATCTCCCATATGCTTTCAAACTTCTATTGGTATACCATCAAGCCCCAGGGCCGTTCCTGATTTCATCTTTTTCAAGGCCTCTTTCACTTCAGGTATTCTAATCCTACGGTCGTATTTATAATATCCAATGTATTAAGATTTGAATAGCTTAAATCAGGGAGACTGTTAATTGGTCTAGGAAGTTAAAGATGTTACAATTTGGTTATCGTTAGTTACTCATTTGGAGGGAAAAGCTGATTGGGAACTAATAATATACGTCAGCAGCTTGTTGCTAATTGGAAGGAATCAAGGAAATGAAGTAAGTTTCACTTAAGAATCATGCTATCATTGGAGATGCTTCTAGAAACCGAGAAGTTAAAGATATTATTAAATGGTAAAATATTTTGAAGGGTCTTCTTCAATTGTCATTGCTGCTGCTTTATGTTTTGCTTGTGATTTTTCCATCCCAACAAGCACACTATTGAAAAGAGCAAAGTCTTCTTCTTGGATCCAACCTCTTTAGTCTCTTGATTAGAGAGCTTAGGGGGGTTGTGGAGTTAGGAATTTGGAGTAGAGTTTGGGCAGAATTGGATCTTGAGAATTTAACTCGAATTTCATTTAGAAGTTTGGCAGAATTTGATAGTTTATTGAAGTAATAATTTATTGAAATATAAGTAGTTTGTGGGCTACCCTGCTAAACAGCTTCTCCATTGTCCAACTGCTGGAGAAAAACAACGTCTATATTCCCAACAAAGCATCCACAAACAAGAGCTTTAAGCTGGACTATCAAATGAAGGGTATATAACAACCCTTGTAAGTCAACAGTTAAAAATCATTTAATATATGGGGTCCAATTGTAATCCAACCACTCATATTTCCCCTGAAAACGTCCACGTGGTCCAAACTAGATCCCCAAATCAGACAGAGAAGAAACATCTTGTTCATAGCAATTTTTTCTTCCAATGTTCCGTGAGAGAGAGAAAGCAGTTCCTCTACAGAGAGAAAACCACACAGGAGAGGGTCTAGAGTGGACTTCGATTCTTTGTTCCATTCTCTAAGATCTTCAAAAGATCACCCAATCCATTGGAAAAGAGGATCTTGATGGCTTCAATTTAAAGCCTAACAACAAAACAAAATTAAGCTTTTTCAGATCTATAAGAGCTGAGGAATTGGAAAAATTGGGGCTTATGTTTTTTGAGGTGAACCATGTGTTGATGAATGGTAGAGTTTAGAGAATCATCCATATGGGACCTGATAACTTACAACACCATATTGTTTAGGTTATCATGTCTGCAAAATTTTACTTGGACCAAAATTACCATTATGTAATGGCATTTTTATAAATTTATTAGTATCTTTTGGACTTCACTTTTTACCTCATATAATAAAATAGATGGCAATTTTATGTGCCTCTGAGTGCTGACGTCAGCAGCCATGCAGCTGACATCATTCGTTCTCCACAGGAAGGATATCTCCTGAAAGCTCTAAATTTCCTAGTATTTCTGATTTTCTTTCATTTTTTGAGTTCATCTGATGGGAGTTTGAAGGGCTGCCATTTATTCTTTAGAACCCTACTCATTTGTCTTGAGCTTCCTAATCATATATGGGGTTTTGTATTTCTGAAAACACTGAGATTTCTTATAGAAGATCATGGGAATGATGGATTATGACACCCTCTAAAGGACAAATGCATTGGAGAAGATTTTGCATAGAAAATAACAGCAAGCACTACTTTATAACCTAATCTGGAGAACTGAAGTTAATTACAGATCTTAAAATGAAACTTCCATGCTTTCCTTTTTAGTTTTCACTTCCATGCTTTAAGAATTGAACTTTTCAAAGCAAATGCCCATAAAAGACCTGGCTTTTATCGTTCTCTAGGAATGGAAATCAAGAACTCAATGAAAAGCTTTAAAAACCGAGTTCTAAAAATGAAAAATGAGATCCTAAATAAAAAATTCTAGGCCAAAGAACCCAGATCCCACCATGTTGTTAGAACAAAGACCTCATATGTGAAACCCGGATTCCAAAAATTCTTAAACTACTCGGAAAAGAAAATTCCATAAACCAGAAATGGCTTGTTCTCTTTTGCAGTTTAGGGTTTAGGAAAGTAAATATAAAAGGGTTTGCATGTTAGAATTCTTTAATCAGATTTTCTTGGATTGAATCATGGCACATTTAAAGTTTCTTTGATTACTCTGAGAATCAATTGCCTCTAAACGTTTGAAACATTCACCAATCTTATTACAAAGAAAAAGTAGTGTAACGAGATCATAATTAAATCAATCTGATTTTACTTATCTTGGTCAAGATTTCATATTATTTCTATCTTTGTTTTTCTGTTTCCTTTTTACATTTCCCATTAATTATAAAATCTAGGCACTGCCACAAACAAAATCATGGCTGGATTGCTTCTGTGAGTTGCCTATTTCTTATTCTCAACAGGACTTTGGGTGTATCTAGAATTTTTTCAAGATTGAGATTTCTCTGTGAGCCTATTTAGAAACCAAATGGAGCAGAGGTGGAAGAATCAATTACCTCTAACGTGTGAAATGTTCAACAATCTTATTACAAAGAAAAAGTATCATAATCAAATCTGATTTTACTCTTCTTGGTCAAGATTTCATGTGATTTCTATGTTTTTCTGTTTGCTGTTTACATTTCCCATTAACTATAAAATATAGGCACTGCCACAAACAAATTCATGGCTCTATAAGCTGCCGATTTCTTATTTTCAACAGGACTTTGGGTGCATCTAGAATTTTTCAAGATTGAGATTTCTTTGTGAGCCTATTTTAGAAACCAAATGGAGCGGCGGAGGAGAGCAGATGCAGAGAATTGGGTTAGCATTGTGGGTTTTAAGGAAATGGATAGTAGTGGAATGAAATTAGCAACATCATTGTTATTGAGTGATGCAAGCATCTAAATGACAAAAAACCCAACTTGCAAACATTTTTGCCATGTCTTAATGGTAAAATAGGCCTACTAAAATTTTGCAGAGCTGATAACCTACTCAAAACTGTCTTGTAAGTTGTGAGCTCTACATACATATACATATACATATACATATGTGTGTATATATATGTATGTATTGGGCGGAATGAAAATGGGCTTTCACATAATTAAACTCAAATTCTGCACATTCAAATTAGAAAATATGTGGCTTACTCAAAACTCTGCTGCTGTTTTCCAATTTCACCCTCAAAATTCCAAATTCTACTGGCCTTGAGTTTTGACTTTGGAGTTTGCTGAATACCAACCTTCAAATTTGAAACTTTACACCCCTTAAAGTTAAGGTTGAGCTATCTTTCTCTCAGATTTTCTTTTTCTATCATGGACAACTTGGGGTCTCTCTTTTTGCTCACTGCATCAGTGAACCAGGGCAGTGGACTGGGTAAGTTTGATTACATGGACATAATAGAGAATGTATTCCTGTACAAGATTGCACTTGATCTGTCTTTTTCATGGTTGTTTTGAGAATTTTCAGCGTAACATTTCAGTTACTTGCTTAAGGGGTTTCAACTAGGTTACAAGTCCAAGGCTGGTTTATAAGTTTGTAGCAGGGATTCTGGGCAAGAAAGCAAACCTAGTTATGCCTCTAATTAGGTGTTTTCTCAATTTCAAGTCAGGTAGCTAGTCAAATACATATGTATCTGACATATAAATTTTCATATTGTGGTATCCTTATTATTGATTGATATAGACTTCCATGCTGTGTACATCTTGAAAAGGGAAGATCTGTAGTCTTTCCTTTATCTCACCATATAGGCTTATCTGCGCAATGAATAAAATTCAAGTTTCCTCATGGGATGCTTGCGCAGTTTTCCCAGAGGCTGCAAAAGTTATGTCTCTCTGAGGGCATCAAGTGTGTTATGATGCTTTCACCCTGTCTTTCATTTTTCCTCTTTGTCACCTGCCACCCATGTGATGATGCATATAATTTTCTTTAAGGTGCTGTTTCCTTCTTCAAGCCTCCTCTTTTGGGCATTCTGTTCATGTCTGCTTTCCTGCAAAAGCATCCATGAGCATTAGACGAGTTGCTAGAACACATCCTGCGTTAGCTGCCTGTCATGTTATTTATCTTATTACGTTTTTCAGTTTCCTTCTCTACTTGTGTTTTATCAGATGATGTCTCCTTCATACACTGTAAATGGATTATTCTTTGGTAAGCATGAAAAGCTCACGACAGACGAGCTTGTGATTGATGCAGAAACCAAAATTTCCTTTCCTCAAGAGAAACCTTTATGACAACAATCTTAATGGATAGTATTTAAGCCTACTGAATCTGTAGAGCTTTGGAACAGAAATGTTATGCCATTATGTTGGAAGGACCTAATCACTAGAGAGTATGTCAAGGGGGTCAGGCATCCCTGGTATGGAAGCAATGATTGCATGTCTAATTCTAAATTAATTAATGAATTTTTCCTTCTAAAATTTTAAAATTTTTATCGCACTTCTAATTGTCATGGTCCCATGCTATGGACAGTGGAAATTGAATTGATATGCAGTTAATGGCAAACTGTTTTGCCATCTGTTAATAATCTAGCCAACTGAATGAATAAAACTATTTTCCAGATTCTCATTTGCAATCCAGAAATTCTTTGCTCTAAACTTGTTTGAGCTTGCAAGGTCTGAGAAACAAGTCATGTTGCTTTAACAGGCAGTAAAGATCGACACTAAAGTATTTATTAGTCAATTCATATTATGTCCTGTGTAGTAGTGAATCTGGCATTAAATTACTTTATTTATGTCATTCATTGAATAAAAGGACGGTGAACCGAAGTGAGCAAGTGAATTACAACTCAGCCTGAAAAGACTGCTATGCAAAATTTCTGCCATTGCTCCATGCCTGTGGCCCGCCCCTTCCCCAGACCCTGCATAGGCGGGAGCTTCGTGCACCGGGGCTGCCTCCTTTGCCCCATGCCTGTGAATCTGTGATGCACATAAGAGCAAGGAGATGGACAGTGAGAAACAGTTAATTCAATGTGCAGTGAACTTCGTTATGTGAAAGCTCTGGCAGTATATACCAAGTTGCCAGTGGAGGACCCTACAACTTTAAACTTCTGTATGAAGTAATAGATGAAGTCTATGACCAGAGAAACGGATGAGAAATGTTTAGGTGTTAAAGAGGGAGAGTTGTTATTTGAACACCCTTGATGTATGATAATTGTTCTACTCACTTTATTAAGCATATTTTGTGATTGGTTTTTTGTAATAATCTTTGGGGAGTTTGACAGCCTTTAAAAGCTAACTAGAAAAGTGAAAATAAAAAGAGTAAGTACCCATCAGTTGAATAAGAATGAGTATATTATTTCACAATCTTACATACCTATGGCACATCAAACATTTTCTGCAAAGGGCTGCAATCTACTGAACAAAAGCTATGGGTTGTATTAGTCTGAGTTAATCAGATTTGTTCAACTCTCTAATTTTGATACTGAGTCATAAAAGGCATCAACTCCTAGGCCAGAGAGCTTGCTTCATCAATCATTAAGTTTCCAGTTTTATTTGGTTTCACGTTGATTGGGCTTTTGTTCAGGTGCGGTGATAGATATAGATGTGTATCACCTTAAAATTTGTTACCTATTTTGATATATTTATGAATTACAGATCTATACTACTAAGTATGTAACATCCTTTATTAGCGACTGCTAGTGTCCAACATTTTTTTTTTATTTCAAAAGTTAGATACACACATCCATGCACACCCTAGAACCCTTGTCATCCAGGGGAGAGATTTCTACTTGCGACACTGCACTAGAAGGCACTGGAGCATTAGTATTCAACATTGCCTCTCTACTTCATTCTCCATACCCACAAATTCCTGTGGACTTGATGCCACTGTAGTGATTTTAATCAAATGGGCAAGTTACTGGTGGTAGCTTTTCTTTTTGAGAATGCTGCCTGTGGTATATTATTTGTCTCTCGCTTCATGATACTGATAGTAACCCTGGAATAGAAATAAATATCATGATATCATTGCAAGGTTTAGTTTGCATCACTTGTATCTTAAATTCCTTGCTCCTGTTTATGGCCATGTTGTACAGTCTCTTTCACTTGATTACTGAAATTGTTGTTTGATTGTTTCTTGTTTAGGCTGTTTTTAAACCTCCAAAGGCCATTCGTGGCGGGATTCCTATCTGCTTTCCTCAGGTACATACTGAATTGAACATGTTATGCCATCTTATCTGATTGCCTATTCTGTCCTTTATTGGTGCAGTCTGTGGAACAAGAGTTATTAACTACAAACTACTCTGCATGTGCAGTTTGGAAACTTTGGATCTCTTGAACAACATGGGTTTGCAAGGAATAGGACCTGGAGCATTGACACTGATCCACCACCTTTTCCATCAAATACCTCCAATAAGGCTTTTGTGGATCTAATCCTCAAGCCGACTGAAGAAGATATGAAAATCTGGCCTCACTGGTACACAGATTAGCAAATGGACATCATATCTTCTTTTGTTCATAACCTAGTAATCTCTGGACAGATCAAATTTGTGTTCGCTTTTCTTGATGGTAGATGCTACTTGAATACATGCAAAAACAATTCCTTATGTGGCTGAATCAATATTGTATTGCTGTCATCTGCAGCTATGAGTTTCGTCTAAGGGTAACTCTTGGACCTGGAGGTGATCTAATGCTGACATCCCGAATCAGAAATACCAACACTGATGGAAAGCCATTTACGTTTACATTTGCCTACCATACCTATTTCTCTGTTTCTGATATCAGGTATGTCTATTGGTATGGTAACAGGCTTCAGTTGTGTTCTTAAAGATAATAAGAGATCTATGTGATTCATGCTGTGTCATTAATTGAATAACTTTTATTTGTAATAATGAAGATATGTCAAGTGTTACTGTGTATTCCATTATCTAATGGTTCTTCGCTGCATATGTTCAATCTTAATTTCATTTCTTTGGAAATATTGTGATTCTAAATTCACTTTATGGTGAATAAAGAATAAATTTAAATCCTAAAATTTTTGTCTCTGCTTTTGATTATGTTGGATGAAGAAATGATTAGTGTAGAAAATTCCTGTTGGTTTAGAATCACGCATGACACAAACAATTCTATGTTATATTATTATGGTTGTGGGCTTGGAAAGAATTTATTTGAAATTTCTGGAATCCTTACAGTTGTTGCATTTGATTGTAGACCTTGCTCATCTTCAGAGAATATTGCTAGCTTGTACCAAGTTTACTGGATGCACATAAGTTACGTTATTGTCCATTCAAATTTTGAATGATGCTCCTATTATGAGAGTATATGTAGCAGTGCAGATACTGGTTTCTGCTGGCTCCTGTTTGGCAGGTTTTTGTATTTACCTTTCACTTCTATCCTCTTATTTGAAGCTTTTAATGATTGTTACACTGCTGAAGCTTATGTTATATATTCATGGGACCATTTTACTGTGGTTGTCATTGATGACTATGAATATTGAGTGTATGTTTCAAAACCATCATCATTCATCTTAGATCTTCAAATAAATATAGGTGGCTTTAGCACTATAAATTTCCCTTCTCCAAGGATTTTTGGACCTACTGGCAACAAATGCAATAATAAGATTGTTGTTTTAAGATGTACAATGCAAAGTTGAATCAAGCTAAGGTGTTGTATGTTTGCCAAACCGCTTGTTCTTGTCTCCCTGTGGACAGAACCATGTGGGCTAGGGAGGTGATAATCAGTTGGTGCTTAGTGGGTGGTTCATCACCTTCCCATTGTAGTATAGGACCTAATTTGGAAGTCAGTGTGTAAGAAGTGCATAAACTGTCTTCAGGGTTTTGGCGTAAGGGAAGGCATTGTGATGGGGACCATCGTCCTGCTTTTTTTATTTTATGTTATGTTATAGTTTAGTTTGCTTGGGATATTTACCACTAAGAGTATTAGGTTTCTTAGTGTGGTGTGACTTAAGTAGGGACAATTTTGTCTTTTTCTTTAGAAGAATAATGAATTAAAATATCTTTAGGGTTGGTAGATTCCTCATTCTAACTTTCTGTGGGTGTGAAGCTGCATTCGGTACAAGGCCGAATCACTTTTGTTTCATCCTATTCTGTAAAGCAAAACTTTTCTACCTTGTCTTTTAAAAGACAGTTTCTTAGCTGCGTGTGGTTACATGATTTGTTCGGCAATAGCCTAGAATTCTTATCCTGCATACCTAGATCCGAAGCTTAATTAGGACCGTTCATCAATTAGAGGGACGATCTGGATTGAAACTTTGATCTTACCTTAATCGGTATAGATTTGGGGTAGCCTACAGATCCTATAACTCATTGCAGGCTATTCAAGCTAATTAAGACTGATTTTCTTCATGTTGAAGTGTTCGTCGTAGTTTAATTTATATTTTCTTATTTAAGTTAATTCTCATCTGATCTCAGCATATAGATTAGGTCATTTTGCATGCTGTCCTACATCACGTTGTCTTGCAATTTCTAAGATTAGCTATCATGTCAACTGGAATACCCTAGCCCCTATATCTGCATTCATTTTTGAAGTTTTTTTTAGATGGCCAAGCTGATGATGAGAAGACATTTAAATGTCATGTCACTTGAGTTTTGGATACCATTTTTGAGGGTAGGATAAATGCCTCTCAACCTAACCCTATGCGGTCTCAGTCAAATGTTGAGGTTGTGGATCCAAACGAGCTTTATGTATCGAAAGGATATAGATTACATAGGTCTCGATGCACATTTGTTTATGCTCTCAATTTAATCTACTACCTACTGCATGGTTCAGAACTTTAAAGTTCAGAAGGTTTCTTTCCTGCATGTACTCTTGAGCAGGCCACAGGTTCCTTGTTTGATGAGAAGCTCTGCAGTTTGTAAGTGTAAATTTGTGGTTTTTTGCAGAAATTAATACCTGTTGTTGTATTCAGTGAAGTGCGAGTTGAAGGTTTGGAAACTCTGGATTATCTGGATAACTTGCAGGACAAGGAGCGAGTCACAGAACAAGGAGATGCAATAACATTTGAATCTGAAGTAAGCATTGAGTTTTTAGTACAGCTGTTACTTGCTTTCTGATAGATGTTCATTACTTTTCTTTTTATCATAAAAGGTGGACAAAATACATCTTAGCACACCAACCAAAATTGCAATTCTGGACCATGAGAAGAAGAGAACATTTGTTTTACGGAAAGATGGACTCCCTGATGCTGGTTCGTTGGCCATATCTACCCGTTTCTCATTATTCATCTTTTATTTATGAGTGGGAAGTTTACTAATTTTGATAAAGTGAATATAACCATTTGGTTAGAGAAAGGGAAATCTTGTTGCTAGAAGTAAAAGAAAGCCTGGGGAATTTCTTGAAATGATGGCAAATCATCTGGTTTTCTAGGGTTTGATCTGGTAAATTCCTAACATCCATTAGCTACTTATTGCTGTTTCTTGCAGTGGTCTGGAATCCTTGGGACAGGAAGGCAAAGTCTATGCCTGATTTCGGGGATGATGAGTACAAGCATATGTTGTGTGTAGAGGCCGCAGCTGTTGAGAAACCCATCACCTTGAAACCTGGTGAGGAATGGAGAGGAAGACAAGAACTATGTGCAGTTGCTTCAAGCTACTGTAGCGGGCAATTAGATCCTCAAAGGGTTCTCCGAGGGTGAAGGACTGGTCTATCTGGTGTATCCTGTACAGGTATCTATAAAGCTTAACCTTGTCAACGTATTTGCAGTACATTGAATTCTGTCAGGGAACAATGCAATACTTACCATTTTGCCTGGGGGGGTTCATGGCTTCCAGCATTAAATATGTTTTCATGTTTTCCTAGTCATCTTTGTATAACATATCCTGCAAATTCCTAACCTCTCCTCTTTCAAAAATTTAGGGCTCATTGTCTATAAATTTCCTGTATTTATTTCCTCATCAATGTCGGAAGATGAAATTGTTGTACATAGAAAAGAGTGTGTATGTAAGCACCTGCGCGCATGTGTACCATGTCAAAATCTAATGGAACTAGAAGATCAAGTATCAACGTATTGTATATATCAGTATATGTTTTTTCCAGTTGTAATAGTTTAATTTATTTTTTTCCAGGTATTTGGTTTTATGTTGATTTTAACTGAATATTATTTTTCATCATAAGCTTCTGATTATCATTTATTGCTCTATTTTTTCTGTTTTTCTTCCTAAAGGCAACTGAATAAAAACTGATTTCTATTTATTTAATGTAGGACGTTGGTGTGGTTATGGAAGATAGTGTAGGACATTGGTACGGAATTCTATTTATTTATTGTGAATTATTCCTCGCTACATAGATACGTTTGTATATTTTCACGTTGGCCTTGCATGTCCCACTCAATGGAAGTTTGAATTGGGTTGTGCAGGCACTCTTGTATTATGGAACCGGTGCCTGGGAGCGAATTCTGGCTGCTAATGCCAGTTGCAGGCTAATTCGTTGGCCAAACATCTATCAAATAAGTGATGCTTCCCTCGTGCATTATTTTGGCTCATCAAAGAAAAAAAATGGTGACCCTTAACCTGGGAGCAAGTTCTGTTTTGTATATCTAGAACTGAATTTGTCAAGGACAAGATTGTATGTGCCGGTTTATTTGCTCGTCTCAAAGATTAGTAGGTCTTCTTTTACCTGCTGCACCAGATCAAGATCTCTTAAACCCAAGACGGGTGCTTCCAAATCCTTTGTTGTTTACTTTGTTTCTGTTATTCGATATGTATTTGTTAGCATGCACCCTTCTGTAATTCGTCATTGAGCAGGGTTCTTCATATGGAAAGATCTTTTGCAGGTTCTTGCCATACTCGTCTTTTTGACAGTTAAAGCTCTTGGGTTGGTACTCTGAATTATTTGTTAAGAGTACCAAATTAGAATATTTTCATAAAATATTGCAAATTATTGAAATCAGGCAACAACCCTTTGGAACTGCACTAACAATCTTGGTGGCTGGTTTAGGTACGACTTTCGAAATTCTTAGATGGCTAAATGTTTGGAATTTTGTACAGATATCATTATTTACTGTCTATTTCCACAAATAATAGTTGAGGATATTTTATGGTTTTTTTTTTTCTTGAAAAGTGGCTGTTGATAAGCGTCTGGTGATCCATGCTTAATGTTTCTTCCCTTTCCCATGTTGTCTTTGCTTACGTAGGAGGTCAGAAAGAATTTGAGTATATTTACTACGTAACATAGCGAAACTGTATCCTAAGTTGAGGACCCTTCCCAATGTACAATTTATCTCGTGGAATGTAGACCTCCTTATATGTAGATTAATGTGATGGCAGCACCATCTGGAATACGGATGAAACATGTGCTGGGAGGAACTGCGTTGAGATGCTATACCTTAAAATGCAAACTGTTTCAGATCACACAGATTACATGGGAGGACAGGATACCTGATGAGAGACCGAATAACTTGTGGAACTAGCATTTGATGTCTTATAGAAAATCTCACCATATAATGCGTGGATCATTGGCTGTCCTAGGCCTTTGATCAAGCAGATCTCATCGTTTTTTGGCCTTTGAACTAGCATTTGATGTCTTATAGAAAATCTCAGCAGATATTGCGTGGATCATTGGCTGTCCTAGGCCTTTGATCAAGCAGATCTCATCGTTTTTTGTGGTGACTTGGTGGTTAGTGAAGCAGTTACCGTTGTGGTCGTACACGTGTCATGAGCGCACTTCGTTTTAGACTAAGTATTGTTGAGGGACACGCAGCCATATCCAGGGTGCACTTTGCTAAGGCGTCGAGCCAACTATATCATGGTCAGGGCCTTGTTATGGTGAGATACAACAAGGAACATGATATGAATATTAATCTTTCATTTTCTGTGCGGTCATTACTACTGGAAGTTATTGTTTCTAGATCATGTTCTAAGAATCTATATTACCATTTTCATGAACAATCCTTGGGATGTATTGTTAGAGATAGGTACTTGAAAAACGCTCATTTTCTTGATGTGAGACCTATACAAACAGACTCTCCATCTTGGAGGTCCATTCTTTCACACGGACGTCGATGGACTATTGGTTATGGACAGCAAATTCGTCTTTGGAAAGAGCCGAGGATGGATAACTTTACACTGACAGATCTGACTCGCCCGAGCCCCTTATTGACCTTGATGCTTAGGTCAGCTCCATTATTGATGAAAATGCAGGGACGTAAGCAGAAGAGACCCTCTCGTTGTAGGATGAAGAGCTTTAAAACAATCACGATCATCCCTATAAATGTAGGTCAGAGTGATGAACTAATCTGGGGACTGGATAAATCTGGGTACTTTGTGCAACAACCTACTAACCTAAACAAGACCCAATTTGGAGGAAAATTTGTCATTTCAATGCCAACCTTGCTCTACAAATCAACTCTGAATACCAACCGGAACCAATCTGAAACATACACCTGCCCACTAGGTCGCCAATGCCCAGAAACAACAGTTCATATTTTACTCCAATGCTAATGTATTCAACCACTTTGGGAAGAATTTCTCATCTCCTTTTAAGAAAACCAGGTTCAGTACACCACATATTCTCAACATTACGTGACTGGTTCAAAATTTTCGAAGAAGAAATCTAGGTATGGATCGTTTGGTGTCATTGTACACATCTAGATGCCATGGAGCATGTGGAAATGCCGTAATAACATATTGCAGAACAGTACGATCTTCACTTTAACTATTAGAGAATTACTCGCATGTGGCGAGATCTTGCGACAAGCATTGCTAAGTTGGACAACAAAACACCCAACACAAACAAAGTGAAATTCAAATACCTAAAACAACCTCAGAGCAACGTCAACCAAAAACCATGCGTTGAGTATTGGGTGCCTTGCATCCTTTATTTAATATATTATATGTTAGCTCTATATCAAAAGAGGCCCACAACTAAAAGCCCAGGGAAAGAAAGAGTCTAGTTACTCTCTTACGAAGGCTTTTAGAGTGGGATAGAGAGGTACATATGAGTGTGCTTTTTTTAGGATTTCTCTTGTAAAGGTAGAAAAGAGGAAAATAAAGGAGAGCGTTTTAAGGTGTGCCTGTGGGTTTTGGAGAAAGCAAGAGAAGAAGACAGAACCATGTTAGGTTCATGCATGTAAATCTATTCTCTTATAGTGTATTTCTCCTTTTGCTCTCCCTTTGGATGTAGGTAGTTTTGTCACCTTGCTTATATATATTTATGTCTTTATTTGTCATTGTATTCATTCCAGTTAGTTTTTTTTGTTCTTCTCATCGTTATCATCATCATCATCATCATCATGACCTTATCCCAATTAGGGGTTGGCCACATGAATCTTATTCCTCCATTCCTCTCTATTAAGTACTTTAGCTTCATTTAGTCCCAAAATTTTTAAGTCTTTTCTCACCACTTCTATTCACATTCTTTTGGGCCTTTCCCTTATAATAACCCTAATTTTTTAGAATATATTTGATTTATTGAAAGGGAGAATTTGAAAATAGAATAAGAATTTAAGATTACAAGAAAATCAACTTTTTATAAAAATAAAATTGAGAGTAGAAACATGAATATTTAGAATGTACTCAAAAGTCCAACGATTATAAGTATGATGAAATTGAAGTTCGGATGAAAAAATCATATTTTTCTTAATTTTTAAGATTTAATTTTAGTAAAAAGAATAAAATAATAATTTTACTTTTGTGTGCGGTGTACAAAAGTTAGGTAAGATATGAGTCAGCTACCACAAAGATGAAAGTTGAAACAATGGAAATTACACTTCAATTAAATTAATTTTAGTTGAATAAAAAGATACATTATTAAAAAATAATAATCAAAATTTAGCCTATAAATACCTCAAAAATTTACAAAATATCTGCTCTCTTTTCCCCAACTCTCTCTCTCTCTCTCTGGCAATGCGTTTGCCTACGCGCTTGACAACTAGATGCCCGAATCAGAGATAGCACGTCCCATGATTGCGCCATCCCCAACTCGACGTCCCAACTTTCTCCCCTGTTCGATTGTTCCCTATTTTCCATTAGCATTTTCCTAGAAGGGGAGCCTTGGCGCAACGGTAAAAGTTGTTGTCATATGACCTTGAGGTCACGGGTTCAGGGCGTGGAAATAGCCTCTTGCAAAATGCAAGGTAAGGTTGCCTACTTTAGGCCTTTGTGGTCTGCCCCTTCCCCAGACCTTGCATAGGCGGGAGCTTGGTGCACTAGGGCTGCCTTTTTTTTTCTTTTTTTTTCCTCCTTTGGAGCAGGCAGTTCCCATTGCCCCTTTCCCTTTCTTCCATTCCCTCTCCGGCAACCATTTCTCTGGCAAGACTTATAGCAGGCAGCCTGACAAAATGGAATGCACATATCGGCCCAGCAAGCTCTTCTCCAGCTAACCACGTAGGCCATTCTCTCTTTTCTCTCATTTTCCCCTTCTTTTTCTAGCTAATTCCCCTCCGATTTGATGCGCAAGCCAATGATTCGTTGATGAACCAA
Source organism: Warburgia ugandensis (assembly GCA_035236585.1). Lineage (NCBI taxonomy): Eukaryota > Viridiplantae > Streptophyta > Magnoliopsida > Canellales > Canellaceae > Warburgia > Warburgia ugandensis. The sequence goes on from CP141138.1 coordinate 41,466,110, forward strand.
ATCCAGTAGCTCATGATGGGAACCACCCCAAAAACAACTCAAATGGAGGATCTGAGTCGTTAGATGAAATTGTGGGACCCAAAACCTTAGAAAATGTAAAAACAATAAAATTTAGAAGGATATAGATCAAATTGTCTGTCCCTTTTGGTTCAATCTGCATCCAAGACGCAGTCATAGATGCAAGTCGAAGATGCGCCTAACATCCCCCTACATTTGACACGATCACAAGTCGACCGTGATGCTGCAACGTCTCGGTGATGAAAATGCACCCCTAGTGCATTTTGGAGCCTAGGATGCATAGGAGCATTTCGCTCTAGTGCATCCCAATTGCATCATTTTGAAGCGTTTTCGATCCAAATTTATTATTAGAAACTTAAAATTTCAATTCAGAAGTCAATAAAACTCCAAATTTAGATATAAAATATGCATTGGAATCGTATTGACAATTAGAATCTAATGGAATGATAAAATTTAGAATTGAAGATTGTTTAGGTTAATCAAAAACTAAAAACCACGTAAATATTTTTGATTAGCTAGATCAAAGATGATCAGATTAGCTAAGATGATTAAATAAGTGATATATTGAAGAGATAAGACTAATTAACTAGCTAGATCTTCTATACATGTGATAAATCATGATCTAACCAATGATTAAGATCAAAACCTTAGATCTAAGAGATCAAGATTAGATCGACCGTTAGATCAACGCATAAACTTTAGATATGTAATAAGATTATTGAAAGTATTACATCTTACCATAATTACATCTAATCTATTTATAGATTAAACAATTAGACTTAATCAATGGTCAGATTTAGCATAGTATAAAATAATTAAAAAATAGCTTAAAAAATAGTAAAAAATTTAAGATCTAACTGATTTAAAGTAAATTTATATTATATATTTGCACCTTTATGGTGGAATAGAATTAATGTTAGTAAGGACCCCACAGGACCCTTATAAGAAAAGGATTGAATTTCATTACTAGATCCTTGGCCCACCTAAGAATAAATCTACATCCATGAATTTCATGATCACAATCCTTGAACATTAATTTAAAATCAAGTGGAAAGAGACTTAAGGTATTGAGCTCATAGAACCCTTTTAAAAGGATGCGATCTATTGTCACTCTAGTGGCTTTTGAGCATTGTGGTTATAGTTGGTGTCTTAAAATCCAAGCAATTTTTTCGTATCTTTCATTGATGCTAGTTGAGGTCTAAATGCCTCATAACATGAGAATTATATTAACTACTTTAAAGTAAAACCCAACTAACAAGCAGTAGTCAAATTTGAGAACAAGGAGGAGCTGTTTAGATTTAGGAAAGATAATCAAGACATTGCTCAATTAGCAAAATACTAAGATTGGTTGCGCATTGTTTAAACTATAAAATACAAAGTAGTCAAGATTAGATGTATCAAGTGATCTAGACCATAGATTGGCAATCAAAGCTAGAATTCAACGATCAGGCAAGCCTTTAAGTAAGATAACTATGATCAAGGAAGATCAAATGTAAGATCATGATGTTCAAGGATAATCAAAGGAAGATTTAAGATTAATAGATCAAACCTTGAAAAATGAAATGGTATAGATCAAACTAAGATCAATGGAAATTAAAAATTAGAAGATCTAAACCGTTGATTTTAATCAAATAGCCTGAAGTGAAGGTGTATAAAAAGATCAAAAATCTATAAAGATTACGATCATCATCTTTGAAGATGATCAAAGACCAACTAAGATGTATATAAAGAATTATGATTAGGAAATAATTCAAAAACCTAAATATGATAGATCAGAAATCAATCCAGCCGTCAAATTTATAGATCAATTGTTATAATATAAGAAAAACTATTTATAAAAGATAAATTAATCAAGATTAAGGAATATAAAGAAATCTAGGCCATTAATTGTTAATCAATGGTTAAAATGAAATGATTAGACAAATCTTGAAAGAAAATAAATATGATCAAGGAAGAACAAATGCAAGATCATCTGAAGTTATGATGATCAAAAGATAGAAAATGACATTATATGTATATATGAATTGACAGATACACATATTTATATGCTAATCAATATTGTTGATTATTATAAGCATTAGGGATTATCTCATTTGAGGTAGGTGGAACCTTAAGAATACATTTTTCTAAATTGTAAGATTTATGTTCTAAATGTGATCTTATTTATTGTTATAAAATTATAGAATTGAAATTATTCATCAAGTAAAATGATCATAAATTGGTAGGCCTTGATAATTTATGATGTCAAATGATTTAGTTATAATGATATTATGGTTAGAAATATATGTTCATTATTTGAAAAGCACAAATTGGAATTACATTATCTACTTAAATTGAGAAATTACATGCTTGGTAATGGGTACCACTTATATTACCTGTTTATCCATGAACTTAAATGGTGAAATTATTCCTTGGTACATGAGTTCCCAGGATCATGATGTTACTATGAATTTTATATATACACAGGCAAATAGCCTACTAGTATTATCATTATTTTCCATATAGGCATGGAGACCTGTGGATTTTATTTTTTTATTGGCATAGCCCTTGAGATACTATGCTAGGAGAATTGTGAGGGTTTGGTCACTCACTGTTTGAAACTGATGATGGTATATGGAAACCAAGCCCAAAGAGTGGCTAAAAATCGAGTGGGGCAATTATGGGAAGGTTGCTACTATGAAAGTCCTGGCTCCCCATATAGGCAATGACACTATATATTTCCACCATGGTATCAGCGAATTAACTAAGCAGTCATCCAGGCGCACTAGTATGGATTGAGATTGCAACATAGTAGTCCTTAATGTATTTTGCACTATGGTGCATAGCATGATGAGATGCCTAGTATAAGCTCATTACCAATATTTCTCATGAAGGGATATTTTCCAGCAAAGGCTGGATGGTTATAGACCTCATATAGTGAGGGGTGTGGATGATTATGGATCACGCATATGAGGGTATGGATATTGAACCTATTATAGTCTAGATGTGAACATTATGGTATTGTTAGCTACAACATTAACTATTTTTCACGACTTTAATAATTTACATATATACATGGTACTATTATATATGAATTATTAGAAAATACATTCATAGAAGATTTCACATGAGAAATTATATGATAGAGTTACTATATAGAGTATGGTTCATGAAAATTAAATTACTTGATTCATATAGAATATGATGGATACGAATATTGGAATTATTAAAGAATTATTGGATTGTAGATTATGTTTTTAATTATATATGCTTCTTAAAATTCCCCTACCAAGCATAGCTTGCTAAGATATTGTAAAATTTTGAATGTTTATAATATCTCAGATACAAATAGATAGAAGTGGATGGATACAATAGGGAAAAATAACAACCATACTACCAAGGGTACATACTCTTATTAAAATTCTTGTATTGTGTAGTTGGTTATTTGAATTGTGATCTTTGGACATTTCATGAAATAAATATAAGGGCTATGTATGTGAACCACTGGATGGTCCTGTTTTTAAGAAATTGGTTAATTCAATAGAAATATGTTTTATAAACAAATATGTATATATGGTAAGAGAGTGAAAGTAAAATCCATTCTTTAGAAATGAATTTCAAAGGAAACATTTTTCGCTATTTGAATTTAAATTTTTTTCCAAATTAGGGATGCCATCTTTTGAAAATAAAAATGAATAAGTGTTTTAAAAACCCGAGTTTGTCACACCCCTTGCCCTATTAGAACCTTTTACTTACATTGCCTCACTCCTTCTAATTGGTGCCATTTTCGGTCTCCTTTGGACATGTCCAAACCATCTAAGTCTAATCTCCCTCATCTTATTACCTATTGGTGTTACTCCTAAGTTTCCTCTAATGTTTTCATTCCCAATTTTATCCATTCTATCTTGCCACTCATCCATCTCAACATCCTCACCTCCATGACGTTCATCCTATGAACATGATGTTCCTTAACTACCCAACACTTTAATCCATAGAGCATGGCTAGCCTTATGGCATCCTATAGAATTTTTCTTTTAGTTTGAGTGGCACTCGCCAATCACACAAAAACTCCAGATGCTAATCTCCATTTGTTCCAACTCGCTTGGATTCTATAGGTAACCTCCCTCTCAATCTTTCCACTCTTATGAAACATTGATCATAAGTGCCAAAAATGGTCTTTTATGAGGACTTTTTGGTTATCAATCTTAACTGGTGTTCTAGTCCTACTTCTCTCCTTGCTAAAATTGCATTCCATATATTCTGTCTTAGTTCAACTTATTTTAAATCCTTTAAATTCTAAAGCTTCTCTCTATAACTCTAGCTTTGTGTTTACACCCTTCCTTATTTCATCAAGTAAGACTATATTATTTGCAAATAGCATGCACCATAGAATCTCCTTGTGCAGATGTTTTGTTAACTCATTCATAACCAACATGAAAAGGTATGGGCTCAATGTCGATCCTTGGTGCAATCCTATAGTGACAGAAAAATCACCACTCTTGCCACTAGTGTTATTAACAATTGTTACCACTCCCTCATACATATATTTAATTATGTATATATACCACTGCAAAACCCCTTTCTTGCCCAACATCCTTACATGCACTTATAGTGATATGCTAGATATTTTCCTTGTCTTTAAGTTCTACATCTTGTATTAGAGCACTGGGATGTGGATGGAAGGTGTTTGGTGAAATCCCTACAAAATTTTAAAATATGATTAAATAAAAATTCCTACATCTTGAATGCTAAGTTTAAAGAAAGAAATTTGATGGCAAAGAAAATTTTAGGCTATGACAAAGAAGAGTAAAGACCTCTTAATTTAAAAAGGACTTTGTATGGTGTTGCATGGAAAGATGAATAAGCCAACAACATGAGTGATGAAGAATGAGAGGATTTTGAATTGCAATTGGTAAGTATATAATACATTTGTGTTTTGAAGATGAAGTTATGTATAATGTTTTGGATGAGGATCAAGCTCAAGTTTATGGTTAAAATTAGAGATGTTATAGATGACAAAGAGCTTGAGAAATAGATTGTACTTGAAGCAAAAATTGGGCTACAAGTAAAGAAAGGTACATCTTTTTGAGTGCATATTAATACCTTTAATATGATAATTAATGAGCTTCTTAATATTGAGGTGAAGTTGGTCGAAGAGGATAAAGCGCTCCTCTGGCTCACATCATTTTTGCCTTGTTACGAACATCTAGAGTCTATTATCGTGTATGGGAAAGATACTCTTGACATAGAGGAGGTTACATGAACTCCCTTGTCTAATGAGACAATGATGAAAACAAATAAGGAAGAAAGTATTGAAGGCTATATGCAAGTAATTCGAAGAAAGGAAGGGAAAGATCAAGGGAACGTTGTCAAGAAATGGTGAAATTTTAGTCAAAGTCCCATACCAAGAAAATTTAATGTTATTTTTGCAAGAAAAGGTTGCATGAAGAAAGAATGTACTAAAATAAGGGAGTGGCTAAAGAAGCATGCGAACAAATTTGAAGAAGTAAGAGTAGTGTCCAATATTAAAGATGAACGAGATGTCCTCACTACCTCCTCAAATATTGCTTCTCACCATAGTTGGCTTCTTGATGCTGAATGTTCTTACCATACGACTCTAAATAAAATTTTGTTTATTTCATACAATCCTCAATGATGGTGGAAATTTGTTGAAAGATAATACTTCTACCTATAGGACCATAAGAATAGGAATGGTAAAAATAAAGATGCTGATGGAATGGTGAGCATGTTAAAAGATGTCTGTCATGTTCTAGGACTAAGAACAAATTTGTAAGAAATGTAGCAATCATATTTTCTCATGATAGTGATATAGATGATACTACTATATGGCACATGAGGTTGGCACATATATAAGTGAAAAGGAGATGTTGAAGTTCAATAGTAAGGTGTACTCAAGTGGTTAATGACTTGCATACTTGGCTTTTTGTAAGTTTTTCTTGTTTTGAAAAATAATATAGGGTGAGGTTTAAGGTTTCTAAAGGTGGTGCAAAGTTTTTTTTATCTCATTTATAAATGATTTGTCACGTAAAAGTTAGGTATACTCCATGAAAGAAAAATTAGAAGTATTTAAAAATTTTAAACATTGAAAGAAGGAAATGGGAAATAAATAGGAAAGCAAGTGAAAGTTTTAAGGTTTGACAATAGTGGTGAATTTGCATCACGTGATTTCAAAAAAATCTACGAAGAAGAAGAAGGGATTGTTCAGCATTTCACTACCCTAACAACTGTACATCAAAATGGGATGGTTGAGAGGATGGACATGAGACTTCTAGAAAGGGTGAGATGTATAAGGCTCTTTATAGGGTTTTAGAAAGAATTCTGGGCCAAGGTAGTTGATATGACTTATTATGTAATAAACAATCTCTGTAACAGATCCGGGGTTCCAACAGTCATAATATTGTTCGCTATGGGCACAACCCTCACAATTTTGTTCTTCCTCAGCTTTCTAGGGAAAACGCGTTATGACAGTTAGAGCCACCCAGACTCTTATCAACCAGCCCAGATCTCCCCCCTAGGCGATATGGGACTAACTCTCAGTACCTCCCCACCCTTGTTCCCTCAAACTATCTTGGGGCATCCCCCTCGAGCTATATTGGTGAACACCTACGGGTTCACCTTTCCCCCTTTAGGGACACGCGTCCACGCGTGCGGCTAGCCCTCCCCATCATGAGGGAACTGGCTCAAATACCATTTGTAACAGACTTGGGGTTCCAACAGTCATAATATTGTCCACTTTGAGTGCAGCCCTCACGGTTTTGTTCTTCCCCAACTTCCTAGGAAAAACATGTTATGACCGTTAGATCCATCCAGACTCTTATCAACTAGCCCAGATCTCCCTCCCCATGCGATTTGGGACTAACTCTCAGTACCACCCCACCCTTGTTTCCTCAAACTATCTTAGGCCCTGACCTCAAACTATCTTGGGGCATCCCCCTCAAGCCATCTTGGCAAACGCCCGTGGGTTCACATTTTCCCCTTTAGGGACATGCGTTCCCGCGTGTTTCCACACGGACGCCCATGTGCTACTAGCTAGCCCCATCACGAGGGAACTTGCTCTGATACCATTTGTAATAGATCTAGTGTTCTAACAGTCATAATATTGTCCTCTTTGGGTGCAGCCCTCACGGTTTTGTTCTTCCCCAGCTTCCTAGGGAAAACGCTTTATGACCGTTAGAGCCATCCAGACTCTTATCAACTAGCCCAGATCTCCCTCCTCAGGCGATGTGGGACTAACTCTCAGTACCTCCCTACCCTTGTTCTCTCAGACTATCTTGGGGCATCCCCCTTAAGCCATCTTGGCCTCACTCTCAAGCCATCTTGGTGAACACTTGCGGGTTCACCTTTCCTCCTTTAGGGACACACGTCCACGCGTGCAGCTAGCCCTCCCCATCACGAAGGAACTGGCTCGAATACCATTTGTAACAGACCCGGGGTTCCAACATTCATAATATTGTCCGCTTTGGGCGCAGCCCTCACGATTTTGTTCTTCCCCGACTTCCCAGGGAAAACACGTTATGACTGTTAGAGCCATCTAGAGTCTTATCAACTAGCCCAGATCTCCCTTCCTAGGCGATGTGGGACTAACTCTCAGTACCTCTCCACCCTTGTTCTCTCAAACTATCTTAGGCCATGACCTCAGACTATCTTGGGGCATCCCCCTCAAGCCATCTTGGCAAACGCTTGTGGGTTCACCTTTCCCCTTTAAGGATAAGTGTCCCCGCATGTTTCCACGCGAGTGCCCACGTGCGGCTAGCCAACCCCATCACGAGGGAACTTGCTCTGATACCATTTGTAACATACCCGGGGTTCCAAGAATCATAATGTTGTTTGCTTTGGGCGCAGCCCTCATTGTTTTGTTCTTCCCCGACTTTCCAAAGAAAATGCGCTATGATCGTTAAAGCCATTCGGACTCTTATCAACTAGCCCAGATCTCCCTCCCCAGGCGATGTAGGAGTGTTTTCCCTGGGAAGCCGGGGAAGAACAAAACCGTGAGAGCTACGTCCAAAGCGGACAATATTATGACTGTTGGAACCCCGGGTTTGTTACAATCTCCTTCTATTACAATGTAATTTAAGATGCTTAAGGAAGTTCGGATCCAGTTAATTATTCTTCATTGTAAATATTAGATGTCTTGTACATGTTCATATACAAGAGAGATAATGCACCAAACTAGATCCAAGGTCAAAGTCTTGCATATTTTTTGGGTATGAGAATAAGTTAAAGGATATAAGTTATGGGACTCTAACTCTTAGAAAATTATTATCAGCAAATATATCTTGTTTGATGAGAGTGCTATGTTTAGGAAACCTAACGAAGACATTCATGAGAAAGGTTATAAGAAGACCCCTACCGTTGAGGAGACTCATGTGGGAATGGGAGAGAAATTAACTACATAGTCTCATCATAAAGGATTTGTTGATATTCCACATGATCCAATGCAAGAGGTTACTTCATAAGAACCATATTCTAACACCAAATGAAGGAAAAACATAAGAAAGAGGTACTGTGAGATATCAAGATGACATTATAGTTTCCTATGCTCTAACAATAGGAGTGGAAATTCCATGTTCATATGAGAATATTAGAAAAGATTTTCACGAAGAAAATAGTAAGGGACATTTTGATTAAGCTAGTTAAAGTGGACAAGTTTAGGCATTCCGTGGAGTTGGCTAACTTCAACATTATTAGTCTTTAAAAGCCTCAGTGAAAGTGGGTGGAGAGTAGAAAAACTCACATTCAGGTGGAGGACTTTTTTGTCGCTTGAAAGGATCCAAGACAAGGTAGAAAATGTTGAGTATTGGATATCTTGTATCCTTAGTATTTTATAGGTAGGCTTTATATCATAAAGAGACCTACAGCTAAAACCAAGGGAGATGGAGACTTTAAGTTATTTTCTTATAAGGGGTTTGAGTGTGAGATACAAAGGCGTTTACTGGGTGTGCTTTTTTTGGGATTCCCTTATAAGGGCTTTTCTCTTGTAGAGGTAAAAATGAGGGAGAACAAGAAGAGGGCCTAAGGTGTTCTCTTGGGTTGTAGAGAAGATAAGAGAGGAAGAAGAACTAAGTTAGTGCTTATAAAGCTATATTTTATAATATGTTTATTCTTTTGCTCTCCCCTAGTATGTTTCTTCTTTTGTTCTCTCTGTAGATATAGGTGGTTTTGCTGAGCCATGTATATGTTTGTGTCTTTATTTGTCTTTATATTTCCTTGTATTCACTTTATTGTTCTTATATTTTGTGGTTTTGGATATATCCTTGTACGCACTCATTGTGATTTGTTGAGGCTTTTCCTTGGCTTTAAGTTTTGCATCATATGGGTTAAATAGGAGCATCCGTCATCTTGTTTTTACACCTTAAACTTTGATGGTCTTCTACAGGTAACCCGGGAGAAGCAGTGTAGGAGCTATGATCTAAGATAGTCAAAATAGACATATAGCAGCACTTAACCTTTATTTACATCGACAAACTAATAATGTAGACTGCCGTAATACAATATTTGAAACTTGTTACTGATATGAATTTGATGAACATATAGGTGTTGGGGGACTTGGACTTGGTCATATCCGGCCTCTACAATCACCAAAGGAAGACAATGGTACATGCCATAATTAGTTGAACAGTGTAATATCCTTAATTTTTATATAAATTGAGAATTTATTAAATTAAAAAATTATAGATGAAATTTGATCCTGAAAACTTAATAATTTGAAAGTGCTCGTCAATAGGATTCCAACGCCATAAAGAATGCGAAAAACGGAGCTCAAACGAGGGAGTTATGAGCCGTTGAAGTTATAGGGGTAATTTGATAATTTGACAGAAATGTAAAACATAGGGGCCCGAATTGATAACGACGCCCCCCTTCTACACGTCTCTATTGGATCTGGCGAAATCAGTGGAAAGAGACGTGAAGGGAAGAGTTTCTCTTTCTCTTAAACTCTACAGCCTATATCAACCTCATCAGTCGCCAAATCACACCACCTTCTTCTATTTTCACTGAGTTTTCATCAAAACCCTAGCTCTGAAAAATTTAAGTTTTTCGTGAGTAAAGCTCTGGCAACGTCCACCAACGCCCAACCAGACGAGGTAAGTCTTAATCCCTTAAATTTTATTTATTAAATAGGTATATATAAAATAGAAATACATTATAAATTAGGAAAACCCATGTTTTTCCTGGGAACCCTATGCACACTACTGTTGGGGCATGATTTCATGGATGAAACCACATCTGTTTGTAAATCAGACCGTCTATCTAGTGCATGATAGACCCAAGAATAAACCTTTTAAATTTGGGAGAGATCCAACGGTTGGTTTTTCCAGAAAATGTTAAAACCAGTACTTAGGAAAGTTTTTAGGAACTTAGGAAAAACTTTTTTAAAAACATAGTTTTTGGCAAAATCAATCCAAAAGGAGGGTAGAAATGAAATCTAGACAAAATTCTGAGAAAAATGGTGCAAAAATTGCACAATTTGGACACCTGTAGGCTTGTTGGAGACGACTAGAATCTGGTCGTCTTCTCCAGCGACGTTGACGCCGGGACGCCCAGCAGAACGCCCCAATGGAAATGCAGCATGGTCGGCAATTGTCGCGTGCGGGAGCCCTTGTGTGGGTTGTCTTGGGAAGTTGGGACACACGGCATCCTGGTGATCGTGACGCACGCGGCGGTGCGTCACGGTATGGAGGATGCACGCGGTGCATCCCCGCTATGCTTCTCGGTGGTGGGCGTCTTCGTGACGCCAGTTTACGTCGGTATAAACCGGCATAAACCAGCGCCGCCGGTGCAGACCACTTATGGTGGTCGGTCAGGCCCCATTTATGTATATATGCACTTAAAACTTGATTTTTGGGAGCTATAGGAGTCCAAATCACGATCCGAAAGAGGCGTTGTGACTGTATTAATGATGCGGACCTAGTTTTCATTTAAAAACTTATAAATGACCACTTTTAATTTAATTTTTTTTTAAAATAGTGATGTGACATGGACATGTGCACTTGAACATACCGGTTAAGGGGATTATTAACAAGCTAAGTGGTCTCACATTGAGGTAGGTAACGATAATTAATGCTTTGCCTTGATTTTAAAACTATGCATAAACATAGCATCATGAGTGATTATGTTTTAAATTGCATTTTTTATTTGCCGTTGATTTCATGAGACTTAGAGTACATTATGATTAATACAAATTGAAATCTTTTATTGAATAAACCCATGACAAATATTTTTATGAGCATGATATTAATTAATTATGCTTAAATAAAGACTTCTTTCTTATTATATATTGGAAATGCATGGAAATAAAAATAGAGATTTGGTAGCTGGTTCTTTTATAGGCTAATCCCAGGATGAAGGGTGTGCCTTGGGGATTGCGAGCTACGAGTACTCTTGAGTTTTAGCATATACATATGATTTTCGTGTTTTTATATTTGATGACGGGTGCTCTCGCCCGGTGGGCGTCATGCTAGGAGTGATAGGGCTGGCCACTCACCCTCCGAGATTGTGATATGATAGACACCTGCCCATGGATGACATTCGGTAGAGGTTTGGTAACATGGATAGTTCACACTACCAGTCTGGGCCTTTTCATGGGGACAGATGTTAAGTCTCCCGTTATGGTGTCGACGGAGAGCGGCGGTAGTTGAGACCCATGGAGGGTTGCCACTGCGGCATGACGGCTCATATTTTTATTATGTGTGCATGTATGATGAGCATGGTTATGGATGATATGCTTATGTGTGACAACACTCAGAGGTTGGCTATGAGTACTCATGATAAGTGATATTAGTGTGATGTTGTGAGACCCATTACCTTAAGGTGCCCTTATTCTTATTGTATGCTCATTTACATTGATTCATGTCATGTTTTAACTCCTTGAAATGCATGCTTTAGCATATGGAATAAAGTGGCATTTATGTTAGCATGACTTATGATACTTCTATCTTCATAGATGATAGACTTTTTATTTTATCAGTATTGTTATTCATTTATTTTATTACATTAATTATCTATGTACCTATACAAGCGATAGCTTGTTGAGGCATTGCTCTGTTTTGCAATGCCTTAGATCTTGAGCGCGATAACTGGAAAGGCAAAGCCGTTGAGAAACCGTAAGAGCTGCAGGAGATCCTTTTATCTAGAATTTTAGACAGTGATGTGAGTCAATAAACAAGATTATCATTTGAATTTAATTATGGACTGTATCTTTTATTTTATGAAGTTGATTGAGATGTTTAGACATATATTGGGCATTTATATGGGATGTTATGATAGATAGACCATGGGCCATATTATTATTGTGTTTTGGATATTTATTTGATTCAAAATAAATGCGCCGATTCATTTGACGTTGATTGATACGAGTATTGTTTTAAATCTATTATCATAAAAATTTATTTATGTTTTAAATTATATATATGTGATATTTTGATAAAAGAAAAATAACACCCGGAGTTTTAAGAAATATTTTAGTAAAATGATAAATAAAACTTTTCTTATGGAATCTCAAGTTCTCTTATAAAAAATAATATTATTATAAATAAAAAAGTATCTTAAAAACCCGGGGTGTTACAAACAGTGTCAACCAATCTCCTCTATTGCACATCTTTAAAGAAGGCAGCAAAGTCGCAGACCTCCTAGGGACCCAAGCAGCAGTAGCTAAACAGTCACACGGTTGGAAGGGAGAAGCTCCTTTCTGTTTTTTTCTGGGCTTCAAAAGGATAGCAGTGGCATACCAACGCCACAAACTATCTTGTAACACTTTGATGTGACAGTATAAAACTTACCCAAAAAAAGGACAATCGTAAGGAAGGTTCTTCCTGTGAGCCATGATGGTTGATTAGCAAATCTACGAGGATAATTAATTAGTGTCATCGACAATGCTTAAGGTTAGGTGAACACGTGAACTTTTGGAAACGCTGCCAAATTTTGATGTGCTGTGTTTTGGGATAACAAAATTCCATAATTGAAGTTTCCCGCTCTTTCAAGTTTTTTTAGACGCAAATGTAGCAAAACTTATTAATTACTTTATGTATTAACTTTGGTGAGTATAGAAAGCTATTTAGGAAGACACTATAGTGGAAATTGAGCGCATGTCTTAATTTGGTGCCACCAGACACTCAAATATGCTCTACCCCTTTTCCTATGTTTTATTTAGAATCTTAGAAGTATCGTATCTCAAGTGAACTTCGTTAGAGCAATTGTATGTAAGATCCAGTTTGGAGTTGTAGCCTATATATATGATGATCAAGACTATTTATATGGTATTAAAGTACCACGAGGCAATGTGATGCCTTGTGTATGGTGGAGCACAGGTTGATCATACCTTCAGTGAGATGTGATCATGTCTATGCGGTGGACCATCGCGATGCTGGCTTGTATGGGTCACATCAAGGGACCAACATTGAACATTGAAATAGAATCCCAATCTTGAGATGCATGCGAGCTTCACACATGTCAAAAACACTAGCAGAAATGCTACCAATGATTGGTACCAGGTTGTTACTAAACTTCAATTTCAGTTGACACTATTCAATTAGGACTCGCCATTTTTTATGTAAATGAGATGATCAAGTCTGGGCAGCCATAAAGTCCATCTCTCTTGAGCTTGACCAGAATTTTCAGTCATCTCTAACGCACTCCTCTCCAAAGACTTCTCTTAAAAGTCTCACCTAATAACTAGAGAAATCCCACACACTGAAAACGAGCAGAGAAATCCCACACACACTGAAAACGAGCAATACTAAGTAAGGAATTATTTAAAAGAAAGGGAAATATCCATTACATAACAACTGGGCCCGTTTTTTAATCTTCAAAGTAGATGGTTTTGTTCAAGATCGGACGGTTTCTCATCCACCCATCAATTGACTGGGATGATAGTTTGTTTATTTTTCATATCATCAAACATAAGGAAAAACTAATAGAAAATAAAAAAGAAAGAAAACAGGGTCGAGAGGGAGAAGGAGAGAGAAAGCGGAGAGGGGAAGAAACAAAAGAGAGAGGGAGCAAGTATTTGCAGCGAGCAACCGATCAAGGGTGCAATCCAATGATTCGGAGGAACGAGCGAGAGAGAGAGATTTTGCTGAAGGAGAGAGAGAGGTAGAGAAGTACACTGAGAGGGAGAGCGAGCGAAGGAGAGAAGGCGAAGAGAGAGCGTATCGAAGTTGCAGCAGAAAAAAGTGGTTCTGAGAGAGAGAGAGAGAGAGAGAGAGAGAGAGAGAGAGAGAGAGAGAGAGAGAGAGAGAGAGATGCGGTTCAAATCTCCAATCTTACTTGCTCCTCGTAGCTCGAAAAGGTCAGAAGAATCTCTGCTCTTCGATTTCCCGTAGAAAGCTTATTCTTCTATATTCTTCCTTGGCAATTCCCCCCCTTTTGTTTTTCTACGATTTCGTTGAAGGAATGTTCAACTACTCCCCTCGAACTCCAATCCGAATGCGATCCGTTTCGCTTTAGTAGCCTTTGCGATCTTTGCCCTCGAAATTCTGCAAAGATGAGGGTTTTTTCTAGTTCAAACAGTGATTTTCGTGGTGTTCATGGAAAGAGGTTGTTGGAATCAAGGTGGGCGTTTTATTGGGGTTTCAGATTGGGTTGATGAAAATTCCAAGTTTACAGTAGTGATTTCGAGGAATTGAGTAGGTTTGCACAGTGTGAGATCTCTATTTGAGCTTTTTGTCCTAGGGTTTTTGCATACAAAGAAGATGAAATTTTTATCAGCATTGTTTGGAAGAAGCATGGGGAATTTAGGTCAGGAGCTCAGAGTTTTGAGGAACAGGGGTTGGAAACTGTGCAAACTTTAATTTTGGGAGAAAATCAAGGGAATTTTGAGTTTGAATTGGGAGGGAAGAAGACTTTTGGTTCGTGCATTGTATGGAATCTATGCATTGAAAAATGCCACCGTCTTTGCAGCACACTTGGATCGATCTCGCTGACTTGAAGGCACAGATAGTGAAAAAGGTCGGGTCAGATAGAGCTCAGCGGTACTTTTCATATTTGAATAGGTTATTGAGCCAGAAGCTAAGCAAGGCAGAGTTTGATAAGCTATGCTATTTGACACTTGGGCGGGAGAATATCCCGCTGCACAACCAGTTGATCCGTTCCATTCTGAAGAATGCTTGTCAAGGCAAGGTTTCACCACCGATCCCAGAAAAAGAAGTTTTCAAGTCTCAGCGAGTTACTGGAAAGAGATCTTCCGCCAAAGAAGATGGATATCAGCAAAGTAGGCAGCTGTCGCCTTCTCCAACACCGAGCCAGACTTCTAATCAAACTCCAGCTCCAGTGCCGAATCCACTAGCTTGGTCAAATGGGGATGTTTTTCCAGTATCACCTCGCAAAGGTAGGTCTGGAATACGTGATAGAAGGCTTAAGGATCGTCCAAGCCCTCTTGGACCAAATGGGAAGACAATGGATGTCACTTCTCATCAATTGGTTGCCACTGATGAAGCTATGGGGAAGGGCATCATGGAAAATGGGGACTTGAGTTTGTGTGATTTTCAGAGGCCAATGCAGCATCATCAAGGACTTGCAGAACAGCCTGAGAATGAGCGGGATGTTCCACTTCCACCGCCAACGAAAAGACCACGAATAAACAGATCACCACATGATCTGGTTTCTGTACATAGCAAGGATCCAGTAGAAGTAGTAGTTGTTGAAGATGGGGAAGGGATGGAGCAGGGTAGTGCTGCTAGAACTAGAAGTCCTCTCAGTGCTCCTCTTGGGATTCCATTTTGCCTGGCAAGTGCTGGTGGGGCCCGCAGGACTTTACCTATTGCAGGTAGCAGTGGTTTTACTAGTTCCATTGACAGTAATGAATTATGTGCTACTGAAAGTTTAAGGAAAAGAATGAATCAAATAGCTGGGGCAGAAGGCCTAGATGGAGTGTCTGTGGATTGTGCTAATTTGTTGAATAATGGGTTGGACGCATATTTGAAGCAGATGATAAAGTCATGTATTGAGCTAGTGGGAGCAAGATTTGGGCATGAACCAATAAAGCAGTCAGTCTACAAGCAGCAGTCTCAGGGGAAACTTATTAATGGAGTTTGGCCAGGTCATCATGTGCACATACAAAGTAGTAGTGGGACTGCGGAAGGCATACAAGAACAGAAAAATCGTTGTCCGATATCTCTACTAGATTTTAAAGTGGCTATGGAGCTAAATCCACGGCAGCTTGGAGAAGACTGGCCATTACTGCTTGAGAAAATTTGTCTCCATTCATGCGAAGAATAAAACATCTGAATCATGCTTTGGTTTCTCTAAAGCTTTGGCTGGGTCGTTGTGGGGGTCTCCATGGTTCAAAGCACTTGATTGCAGGATTCTGTTGATGAGGCAAACTTGATTTGCTCTGGAAAAAAACAGAACCACTTACATTGTCTTAAGCTCTGTCCCTTGCATGATGAATCAGGAGTTGAAGAGAAAATTCTTCGTATGATCTTGCCACAAGGCCCATGCTCGACAAGAACACATTTTGATTGTGACCAACTGAAAGGGATTTCAAAAACTTTCCCCATTTGGTTGCATTGTTGTATGTTTAGCATTCATCAGGGATAACTCCCACCATCACCGCAGATGTCAAGCTTCTCTGTAATTTAAAGAAAAATGTGGAGGAAATTTAAGAAAGTTTTGCAGGAAATTGTTGTGCGGCTTGGTAAAGGTACAATCATGTTCAATATGGATCACCATTGTTGTGGTGTATGTACTATCAAATCTGAGAATTGATTGGGTGGTTTCAATAGTAGCAGTCCATTTCAATTACATGGATTGTTTGGATTTTTTGTTCTGTACAACTCCCCTAATCAATTGATATCTCAAAAAGTCATATCTCTGAAATTAATTTACTTATGTTATTTTTTCATGCAAATTTCCTGGTGGTTCTTCTGGTCTTTAAAACTTGTTAATTTCATGAACAACGATTTTTTAGTCATTTTTCATTTTATTTGAAGCTTTGAGAGAAGATGTGTTCTATTTACTTGTATCTGCATTTTACCACATAGTAATTTTTCTGAAAATGTTTTTGTATTAGTGGAAACATTGAGAAAACCACTAAAGGTAATATGTTGCTGATTTAATCCCAGAATATTGCGTGGATGTTTTTTGTGCAGCCACTGATAAAGGGAGAGGTATTATAGTGATAAAAGTTACCAATACATCATTAACTATAGATGTTCTCATGAAGTCCATAGATGTTCTCATGAAGTCCATTATCAAGATTGTTGCTATTTTTCACCTTTATAAGGACTTGCCAAACATAGGATGAAGTATCTGCATCTTTGGTTTTCTTTTTCAGATAGATTGCATTTAAGGGAGTACCTCCTTTCATCGGAATGATAAAATGGCAGGGATTTTCTTAAGAAACTCAGATAGAGGCAAACAGGAAAAGTTATGGCTGAGCTGGTCACAGGGGAGGCAACAGGTAATATAATGATAGTTGATAGAAAGGCATAGATAAGGATGCCAAAGTGTTACTAGCCTGATTTTCTCAAATCCAGGCATGCTGTGCTTTATCTGATTTCATCTGTCTCTCTGCTATAACAAATGGGGAAACCCGTGTGAAACTGTAGGTTTTAGTATGGAGTTTGCATGAAGATGGGCATGACCCTTGAGTATGATTACATATTCCTGTAATTTGGAAAATAAAAATTATGCTCTTGGTATATGCAGCTTCTGATGTTGTGGCACCATTAGTTATAAAGACCTATTAACTGGATAAAGGTGAGAGACATTGGTTGCTGGGTGTATAAAAAAGGTTTCTTTTTATCTTGGAAGTTAGATAGATGCACCCATGAGCATCCTTGAACGCAAACATACAAAACATTTGCCTAGCAATTATGTGCTCAAGTCTTGTAGTTGAATCCATTATGTATTGCTGAATAATCAGGGAAACCGTGCACATTGTAGTACAATATGAGAATGAGACATTATTATCTCAAGAAAAATTATCTTGCAAATCTGTTTGTAGAATTATTGAGATAGTTACGTATAGAGCTGTATATTCTGCATTTACTGCAGTTATTGCATGTGATCTGTAAATTGTATTGATGGTAAAATTTGCATGGCTAGTGCCCCCATTACGAGAGGGTGAGAAAGGAAAAGGAAAAAAGAAAAAAGAAAAAAAGTAGAAACAAAGTATTAGTTGCCAAGAAAGCACGTGCAATGGATAAACAATTGAGATGAAATACCAGGACATCTCCACGTCCATCTCACTAGAACCCTTAACCATTTCCTCAACAAAAGAACAGGCTTTTCTTGCCTTCTCAGAATCATCTGCTGAACAGCTAAGAGCAACCTGTCAAGTATTGACCAGGGCTCTTCTCAGAAGGAAGAATAAACATGTGGCTGGTCAGGTAAGCTCATTTGTTAGTTTTTTCATGCTTCATTTCAATATTTCCTTCTTTCTTTTATTCTGAGCTTAATCTTGTTTTCTATTTTGCAGCTAAACTCATTCTTGTAGGATGTCATAGTCTCTTTAAATTGTAATCATTTCTCATTCTTGATTTATTTATTTATTTTATTTTTTCCTCTTGCATTGGTGCTCAATAGCCTCTTTAGTAGTGATTGTAATTTGGTTGATTTGTTCTAATGGTTCAGGAGGATAGAACATTGAGGAATATTATAGGGACCTATCACTTTCTAAAAATTGTTGTTCCTTGTCAGGGATATTATGTTTCTTTCTCAGTAGTTACGGTTGGTGAGTACAGAACCTTTTCTTCTTTGGCCTTTTATAAATTGCTTCAAAAATCTCTTGCCAGCAAGGTCTTAGTTGGATATATTACCTCTAGCTTTCTTTCCTTGGTACTTTGGAAGACAGGGAAACAGAAGACTAAGGATGAAGAAAGAGAGGAAAGCAAGACTGAGGTTATAAATCTTTCTATTGATAACTTTTCCCTTATACATATGTGAGGAATGATAATTGCAAGTGTGCACTTGCTTTCTCTGTTATTATCTCCAGACCTCAGCTGTTGTAAGGTTTCATTTTCCTTATTTGTACTAATGGAAGCACTAATAAATTATTCTCTTTTGATGATGTTTCTCCTAGAATATTTAGTTCTACAGGACTAAATTCTGCTAATAGATATGAGAAAGCTAAGTGAACTCGGTGAAGATGTGCTGGATAATTTTGTATATTTGTCTTCTTTTTTGATAGGTTTCAGGTTGTTTTTACATTTTATTACATGAGTTTTGAGAAGTCAGTTCTTAGAAGCTCTAAGACAAGCTCTTATTCCCAATTTAAAAGTTCCACACCATGGAGCTAGCTGTCACAGACTGACCAGTAGTAGTGCAGTGGCATGGCCTAGTGTCTGGAGGATTTCTGCTCCGCTATTGACAGGTTAATGCTTGATGCATTTCCACTCCTTTATTGATGATATTCATGCTTCAAGTTGGCAGAGTCAAATTGCTTCTTTTGCTCTTACCAGTATAGTCTATAGGTTAGAAATCAAGTCCTTCGACTTAGGAATTGTTCTTCTTTAAGATTCATGCGTCTATGCTCTGGAAGCTAGAGCATCGCCTTGGTGCTCCTTTCTCGGTGTTTAGAGCTCCATATCAACAACCAAATTGCAGATTTAGAGTTTTAGGCTATGCAATTGTAAATTTTCACTTCGAACATGATGGGCTTGCAAATGGTTTCCAAAAGGGTTGCATATGACTATCATCTACATTGTTGATTGCATTTGGCTTTAGCTAGTGAATCTCTAGCAAGAAATTGGAACTGTTAAATTTGTTAAATAAAAGCTTTGTCTAATCCAAAAACAAAGGAAGAAAATGTCAGAAAATTAGAGAGTATTAATAGGCTTATGTCTCTCAATTTTGTCCAATCGACATTAGTCTTGGGTTCTGATGAATTTGCAGTTTTTGTATGAGAGTAAATGCAATTCAGTATCTCAATCATTGTTTTTGGTTGTTAAAATTGTTATAGGTAACCAATCTAAGGCCTCACTGTTACAGGAGCCTGAAAATTGAAATTGGGGTAAAAAAATATCCTAGATGATGTTCTGTTTCAGTTATGTTAAATTTTGTTGAATTAATATCACTGATACAGTAACTTAATATTGAAATTAGGGTTGTAAGATATCTGAAGATGATCTCCTGTTCCATCTTGTGGAAAACTGTGTTGAAATACTTTAAGTCAGATAGTTAGTTAATCTAAGCTTTGATGGAGACAAGTCTATTACCCAGTTGTATATTACTATATGATACACATAGGCATGCTTATTTCGTTATTCCAGCAATTAGGTATTCAGTAACGATGAAGTAAATTTGGTCAGTGTCAATTATATATTATCAATGGCTACAAAAGGGTAGTAATGCTCTAACATGTAAGTTCCTTGCTAAAGTATAAGTGAAAAAAATTATGATGTGGTTCTTCCTTTGTCCTTTATTTTGTTTATGTTCTCAAATATCACAAAGAACTCCAACTATTCTAAAAGCAAACCACAAACCGGAGTTCATGTGATTATTGGGTCTGTAACATAGGCATTGTTCTCCAGTTGGAGTTCACTTCTTTTAAGTTTGCCTTCAAAACTATCATACGGCTTGATATAATTCCCACTTAACTATTCCTCCATGCCCATGTACTGTGTGGGAAACTGTTTTTTCCATTACACATGAAATGTAATTTTTCCTCTAAATCATATAACCTTCTTCTCAAGTACCATGTGATTTTTTTTTGTTGGGTTTTTGAGGTCAACATTCCTCGATTACTTGGTATCATCTGCTTGGAACTTTTTAGAGATGCTGTAGGTGGATGTGGGGAATATGCCATACCCTATTGGGGAACTCTATCTGGCAGGACTTCTTGTTAACCCTTTAGAGAATTGATCAGGACCAGGACCATCTTTTCTTGCTGGATGGTGGCTAGCAGGGAAAGTTGAGGAATGAACCTTTTCCAACATCTTCCTATTAGTGTTTGATTTGACCTTCAATAAGTTCACCAGTGGACTATTTTTTTCAGTTGGAAAATCATCATCATCATCAAGACCTTATCCCGATTAGGGGTCGGCCAGTTGGAAAATAGAGAAGGAAAATTTGTTCAAAGATCCCTGTATTTATTGTGATTTCATATTTATACCTGGACACTGGATATTTATACCTCGATTACTTGGTATCATCTGCTTGGAACTTTTTAGAGATGCTGTAGGTGGATGTGGGGAATATGCCATACCCTATTGGGGAACTCTATCTGGCAGGACTTCTTGTTAACCCTTTAGAGAATTGATCAGGACCAGGACCATCTTTTCTTGCTGGATGGTGGCTAGCAGGGAAAGTTGAGGAATGAACCTTTTCCAACATCTTCCTATTAGTGTTTGATTTGACCTTCAATAAGTTCACCAGTGGACTATTTTTTTCAGTTGGAAAATCATCATCATCATCAAGACCTTATCCCGATTAGGGGTCGGCCAGTTGGAAAATAGAGAAGGAAAATTTGTTCAAAGATCCCTGTATTTATTGTGATTTCATATTTATACCTGGACACTGGATATATTAGGGTAAGACCTCGATCTAATACATCATCTCAGTTGCACCTAAAACACTGATGGCACTTGATGCCATAAGTCTTTTTCTGATGTGGAAGCCTTAACCCCTCTGACGTGTCAGTTGACGATTTTATGTGGCATTGACCATTGTGAAAAATGAAAAAAAAAACTAAATCTAAGTGATCTAATCCCTCTCCTTCCTGAGCCAAAACCATTCTGCGCAATCAGCAGCATCCTAAAACCAGAGTACAAAAAAAAAAAAACCCATTAAAACCCAGATCAGGAAGCAGAACCAGAAAACTTGAAATGGATTAATTTCTGATCAAACCTGTAGTATGAAGGGAGAAAAAATTTTAGAGATGGGTAATGGTACAGAGATCCGTATCAGTCGAAAGAGAAAAATTTATGAAAGAAAAACCCTGCAAATAAAACCCAAATTCACAAACAAATTTCTGACCAAGAGTGCAATTTGAAAACAACAAATGTAAGGCAACCATCACACCACAGCTCTGAAAGCCAGTTGGGATTTCTTTGGGGAACTTAAAAGCTTATGCCCATAGTACACTCTGTTTTAAAGCCATTTCCACTGACTGTTGCATACATTTTCTGATGAGAGAGACGAAGGAAGGCTCAAGAGGCAATAATGAGTTTTCAAACTAAAGGGTGTTGGATTTTATCTTTGGAACAAAGGGCCGTAAACATCAACAATGGACTTTCATTTATTACCAAGCAAAAGAAAAAGAAAAGGATGATATGATATCATACAGAAAGTGGTCCTGTTCACTCAATTTGCGAAGGTAAGAGCTTACATATACATCTGATTTGGCAAACTGCTTTTCTCTTCTAATGACACTCCTTTCTTCTTATTTCCTTGTTGGCTTCTTCCTACCTATACTTCTCTTTCTAGCTGAGCATGGAAGAGGAAAGAAAACAGTGAGAGACAAGAGAGAAGTTTGAAAGAGAACCAGAGAGGAGAGAGAGAGAAAGGGACAGGATTTGAATCAATAAATTTTAAAAAATCGATTTGGTTTCTATGATTAGCAAGAAATCTTCTCCAATCCCTAATTTTCCCTCAAAATCTTCCAATCCCTCTTGGTTGAGGGATTAAGGCATTGCTCTTTCCATCCCTCTCACCCTTTCATTTGATCTTGCTGAAGGGGAAGAAAAAGTCATGGGTATTGATAGCAGATCTTGACACTGAAAGAAGTTTCCAAGGGCAAGGCCATTTAGGATTGTTGATTGATCATCATCACTGTACATACCCAAAACTAGATTAATGGTAGCTAAGGATGTTGTTATCAAAATGAGGTGGTTTTTTGTGTGTCTTGCAGCAGAGATAGACAGAGAGAGAGAGGGAGGGAGGCACAACAACAATGCAGATGTTCAATGGACATGTAGACAAGCCACGTCAGGAAAACATAGTGGCATGAGGTTCTACTTGTTAGGTGCAATTGATATGATGCGTTAGAAAGTGGGCTTATCCTAATATATCCAATATCTACGTTATAAATATGAAATTGCAAAAAATGCAAGTTTTTTTTAATGTTTTTCCAAGTGAAAACAGAGAGAAGTAGCTCTTGGTGCATGCACACCAGAAAAGAAAAAGGCAGTTTTTAAGAGTTGTGGGCCTCATCTCAATTGAAAGAGGTACAAAGAAGAAAGCTATTAAATAACAACAGGTCCCATCTTCAAACAGCAACCATACTAGACCCGTTGCTTTTGCATGAGATACTGACATTGGCTTGAATGGAGTTTCCTTGTTTCGTTTTGAGTTGTCTTTTATTTGTTTAAGTCATTTACTTAGTTTTTAGGTATGGAATATGATCTTGTTTTAAGCATTACCGCAAGCGCATAGGTTTCTTGATGTATAAATATGCAAGTACAGGTCAATCTCACGAAGACTCAACTTGAAAATTATAATTTTAATTAGAATATAGCTTAAATTATCCTGACCTAGCCAAGCAATATATTTTAAATGAGATGATCTAATTATCTACAATAATGCTAAAATGTATAAATTTAACAAATTAAAGAGTCTAGGATTTTGGAATCCACCACATTAGTAAACAAGTACTATAGATTTATGTTTGATATGTTAATGTAACATTAATGGAATAAATACATGGAAGATATGTGTTCTAAAAGCCCTAATTTTTATATTTTATCAACTCTCATGATTTGCCTAGCTTAACCTATATATACTCAAAGCATAGCTTGTATTTCTTACCATCACAAACTATCGAAGAGTCTATACATGTTAAGCTAATTAATATATCATAACTAGTCCCTAAACGATGAAAAATACCTAATAATTTTCATGAAAAGAGTACTAGTTATATATATTAGATAGCTTGTCATATGCCTTGATGCAATGGTAAAGTTGTAGTTGTGTGACCTTGAGGTCACGGGTTCAAAGCATGAAAACAGCCTCTTGCAAAAATGCAAGGTAAGGCTGTGTACTATAGACCCTTGTGGTCCGCCCCTTCCCCAGACCCCTCATACGTGGGAGCTTCGTGCACTGGGGCTGCCCTTTTAGCTTGTCATAAGGGTTAGTAATTTTAATTCCTAAATCTAATGGTGACTTTTGTATGAATGAAGTTACTGATATGAATGAAATTACTGATTTGTATGTGGTTTCATCCTCACCCTAGATATAAAAATTAGCTACTCATGATTAACTTGAAAAATACACTTAGATCTAGCCTAAAAACATATCCTAGATAACAAGATAAAAATGTCTAAAAGTTATTTTAAATCCAGCCTAACAAAATCAATAATCTAAGCAATAAATGAGCCTGAAATAAGTAGTAATCAAGCACCTAATCTTACCTTAGATTGGCCAAGTTTCTAGCCATGCTTAGGATGGTTGAAAAACAATCCTAGGGTGGTTGAAATCTTTCACTAAATCCTAGGCTAATCTTGGCATTAAATTAACTAGAAATCTAGGCTAAAATAAAACACATAAATTATAACTAAAGCATGAAATTAAACCCTAAACTAAACTGGAATAAAGCAACTAAAATAAGGCTAGAACATAAAAACTAAAACATAACTAAAAATTAAAACAAAGCACATATAATCATAACACTTAAGAGAAATTAGAACAAAGCAATTAAATTGTGACTAGAGCATGAAAATAAATCTACTTATAAAAACTGAATAAAACACCTAAAAACATAGCATCTAAACATTAGATTGAGCAAAGATATAATGAATTTTGTGGAATTAAGTTTGAGAACATTACAAGAACTTGATGAAATTATAAAAATGCAAAAGAGAAATAAAACTTCCTTGGATTTGAAGTCAACGCACAGGATCTTCTTTTTGATGTGTCTCGCATCAAGTAGTTGTTCTAAGTTCTTCTCCTCACCATGCAAGAAATACAAGCCTCCTTCAAACCACAACCAATACAACCCTCTCTCTTAATGCGTCACTCACCAAAGAAAGGAGAGCATACCCACAACAAGCCACCATTTGCTAGAAAACCCAAAAAAAAAATGTTGAACTCCAGCCATCCGACCCTCCTCTTCCTCCCCAAGTAGAAAAATGTTGAAAGCCCCAAAGAGAGTGAGAGAGACGACCTTCTCCATCTACCTTGTAGTTCCTCTTCACCCAATTGTTTTGGTAGTTTCTTCCACATCTTCCAATCCCATTGGTCCACTTCAGAGTTCTTTCCTTGATTCCCTATTCATAATGTCTCAAAACTGTCTAGATTCATCCCCCATTTTCTCTCTTTCCTTCTCTCTCTCAATCCTTTCCCATGTGAAAAATGTCCCGTGTAGGATCTCTTTGGAGAGTCTTAGCCATTAAATCATGCAAAACTTTTTGCGACTGTAGATTTTCCGTTTTCTATTCTCTAAAGTAGATGTTCTTTCCCTATATTTTCTCCATGTAATACTCATATATTTTCTCATGAAAAAAATGTCTCCTACATGTGTACAACACCTCTCCTACTAAAAAACCGCTTTTTCTCCATGTGGGTCCCCTTTTGCAAGCAAATGAGAAAAAGAGAGAGATTATAACTTTGCATGTGGGCCCTAAGCTTCATCACTTTTTTGTTTCAGAAAAAGTGGATACATGTGACTCCTCTTTGGGCTTGTATGGCTTCACTTAGAAGCTTTATGGGGTGGTGAGTGCATGCATGTAATATCTTGCCAACTTTGGTTTTGATAATGATAGCCTCTTTTCCGCAGATAAAGGTGCTCGCATGCGTGGGGTTTTTGATTGCTTGGAAAGTGATACTAGTACCCCTAATGCACTCTGAACTCTTCCAGCCTTAGTTGTTGACTTGTGGGTCTTTGTTTTCACTTGGATTATAGACTAGCTTCTTTTTGGGGTCCCAAACACCAAAAATATGCAATTTGCTCTTTTTAACCCGAATCCTGTCAAATACAAACTAAACCTTAATTAGTGATAAATTAGATGATTAAAAGGTATATAAATACATTTTCTTAGGATAATCTTTGTAATAATTATGTGTATATTAGAATAATATAGAAAAGTACAGTTTCTTAATTTCCAAGCACTTAGAGGTATTGAAAGCAGAAACTGATCTCAATATAAGGCACCTATATGCATGGTTTTCTCCATGTTCTGATGATGTTTTGTTAAGTTGAATTGAATTGAGCTTCTGCTTGAGTCTGCATTTTTAGCACTTGAATTGAGAGATTGCTCAAGCATAGAACTGCGATGGTTCTTTGATTTCAGAATGGCATGATGTCCTTCTTTCTTCCTCATCAAGTGTGACTTGCGGGAAATCATTGAAAGGCCTATGTGGATGTCTAATTGCTGCCAAATCTTAAGTGCGATGCTTAAACTTTTTGCGAATTCTCGTGTGACTCCGTGTTTCTTTACTATCCAAAATCCTTGGAAGACCCAAAAATCATGTTAATTCTTTCTTGTTTTTTATTTCCAGTACTGAAAAGTCCTTGATTCTTAGAAATCAAATTCGTGTTCTAGATTTTCATTTTGCATTGCTGCAGTTCACTTGAATACAGATTCCCACCAATCTGATAATGGGATTGGTGTGAAATTCATTGGGTTTCTTGTTCAATCAGATCTTAACTGGGTTTTTGATGGATTCTCAATCCGAATCTTCGTTTGAAAGTTACATTGAAATCTCTGTGTTTACTGTATTCTTGTGAATTACAGAAATTCTGAGACTTAGATTCAAATTTTCTGAGTTGAATCCTTGCTTCCACATATTTTAATTGTTCCACTTGGTTATTTTGAGCTCCTGAGAATATTCTAGCTTGTTTTCTTGAATCGTGCATCAAAATTTGGTAAGAGACAAACTCACTCAACTAAAGACTCCCATTTGGCTGGTGTTTGAATCTGGTTCTTCCAGATTTGACATGTTTTCCCATCCTATTGGAAATTTGTTCATTCAAACCATTTTCAGTTTCAAGTTTCTAAAATTTTCTGTGGAATCAACAAAGCTTCATGGATGACAACTGGGATTGGATATCTAAAGGCTCTTAGGTTTCGAGCAATATTTTGAAGCTTATGCAGCAAGTTCATACAAATGCTGAAGGAAACAAACAGAAGACTATTGCAAGTGTTAAAGAGGTTGCTCAAGAATTTGAAAAGAGTATTAACTGATATGTTTGATGATTTATATCAGATGAGAGCCTGAGATGCATGATAGTGATGAGAGCAATAGAGACTATAATCCCTTTCCATCATCTCCGAAACCAAAAATTACCACAGAAGAAATTTGTCAAAGATGAACGATGGCAGATGTGCATGGAACATGCGGAAAAGGCAAACTTGTTGACTTTTCACAGAGTCAAGTACAATTCAAGGGTGAATCTTTTTGAGCCAGGGAGAATGACGTGAAACAGAGGCCTAGATTCTTTTGGAGGTCTGCGAATGGTGCTTGTGTGCACAAAACCAGAGGCAGTGACATTGAACCTCTCAAGAAGAAGCTGATAATTGAAGAAGATGATAAAACAGTGATCAAGAAGGGGAAGAAGTCAAAATTTTGGAGTAATTACAGGTTCTAGAAAGTTTTGTTTTAGGAAATATGTTTATATTTTTCTAGGGTTTTTGAGTTCTAGAAGAGTTCACAAATTAGTAATTCTTTATTTCTAAGTTAGAAACAAAATTTAGCTAGTTTTGATTGCTTGATTCCAAGCACTTAATGGGTGGGAAGAGAAAACCAATCTCCATATAAGGTGATCCATATGTAAGGTTTTCTCCATGACTGAGTTGAGCTTTTGCTTGTTATGCATCTGGTTTTCTGCATTTTGAAATCAGATCTCTCTCAAGCTTTGAAGGAGAGCCTTGGCGCAACGGTAGAGTTGTAGTCGTGTGACTTTTAAGTCACAGGTTCAAGGCGTGGAAACAGCCTCTTGCAAAATGCAAGTTAAGGCTGCATACTACTGACCCTTATGGTCCGCCCCTTCCGTGGACCCTGCATATGCAGGAGCTTCGAGCACAGGGCTTCCCTTTATCTCTCTCAAGCTTAGAACTCTGACAGTTCTTCGATTTTACTAGTGTGCAATGTCCTTGTTTCTTCCTTCTTAAGTGTGACTCTCTGGAATGCAAATCCATCTTAAAACAGAAGCTTATCCTTATTCTGGGCACATTTGTGGTATGTCTCTTGGTGTCTCCCTTGTGAAGTTCTCTCATGAAGTCAATAGTTCATCTTTTTAGTAGTGTTTATTTATAATGGTTTATGATTAGGATAAGTTCAGGGGATTACAAACGTAAGAACTTATAATAAAAGGTGATAACCACCAGTAAAATAAACTCCATGGTATGGAAAATTACCCGAGGAACAGAAAAGACAAGTTCAACTCTTTACTAAGATGCATGCTTTGTAACAGCTGATACTTTCTCTTTAGTTGATGATGGTAACTAAGTCAATTAGGGTTCTAGGAAAGGTTGTTTGGGTGCTAGTGTTTAGAAGAAATCTAATCAGGAATGTGCTTCTTTTCTCCCCATGCTTGAGGAGTCATTCATCACATCTTCTTTGGAGAATAAGGGGATCAGGATCTCGTGCAAATAGTATCTTCCTCGTAGTTTCTTTTTTCAATAGGCTGGTGAGAAAAGGTTAGTCTTCGAAAGGCCGGAGGAAGGTTTTGGAACACAATGTTTCCAACTAAGGTCCAAGTTTTCTGTTGGAGTTCATGACGAAAATGTTGACGCTCTTGACGTGATCAAATGGAAATATCTGAATCTCCCTAATAGGTGTATGAGGGTGTAAGAATACCAAAGAATCTTCTAGACACCTTCATAATGGGAAATATTGTAGAATATTGCTTTTGTCTTTTGGGCTGTTTTGGCTCTTCTATAGTAAGTCCAGGAATGTTAAAAAAAGTTCAGGATGTGTCTTTTTGGGTAAAAAAAAAGTGTGATCTTATGGAATGCTTTCATTTGTCATTGTGTGAAACCAACACCATGACCTGAATAGATATTTGAGGAGAAACAAAAAGCAGGATTGGTGCTTCTTGGAATCCTTGCGTCTTGTGCTTTCATGTGCTTCTTCCTAAAGTGATTTGAAATTGTTCCATTCTTGAATTTTCAGACATGTAGTCTTGTAGTTTGTCGCTTACGCAAAGTTTGATTGAAAATGCCCATACTTGGGTGACATATGGCGTAAATTTAGTGTAGTTTCTTCATCTTTTACATACTAGTTCTGCCCATTTCTGTAGCTGCCTTAGTTTAGTTCTAACAATACCCTCTGTACAAGAGGGAAAGAAAAGCCACAAAACTCCCAATTCTTCTCTTTCCATCTCTTGATCCTACCTCTATGGAGATAGAAAAAACAGAATGTCAACATGGATTTTGAATGGATTTGTTTTGTCGACATCTGCACAAACCATCAATTGCACACCGTTTAGAAACAGTGACATTGGTTTGAACCCTGTTAGCTTTGTATTTGTTTTATTTGCTCAATGGTTAGAGGTTGGTTCTTGAAAATTCATTCTTGTTCGTCCTTATTTTCATCCTCAGTGTTGCTGTTGTAAGCACTGTGCATTTAAATGACTGAAGTGATCTGTTTTATTGGTAATATGCGAATCTTGTTTGTGTTTCTAGTTTTTTGGGGAAGATAGTTCACTGCAATTTCTTCAGGTCCTCCAAGTTGCAGGTTGGGTTTCTGCTGCTCCTTATAGAATCCTACAAAGAGGAATAACAGATTTAAGGGTTTCCTTCTGTTATTACGTTTAGGGGTACATCTGGAACAAAACTGAATGTTACTTTTGTAATTAACAGAAAGTTGTGTTAATTGGTTAGAAAACCAAACCAAACTTGCAGAACCGTTTCGCTTCAATAAGATATGCAGATATGATGACCTGCTCTTAGAGCGAGCAGAAGTCCCTGCCGTTATATTTTCACACACTAATTCTTTTAGTTGATTTAAGCCTTTCATTATGTTCTTTGTATAAAAAATAGGTAACCAGCCAGTGCATTTGAATGATCCTAAGTACTTTTTTAGGGCCTTTGTAGAAATTGATAAAAAAAATGAATGGACATTGTTTTTCTAAAAGCATTTAATAAACATGAAATTTGACTTGTAACCTATCCAACCTGTCTTAAACGTAATGAATGACTTAGATATACAAAACAAAGTTCTGCCAAGCATAAAAATAAGTTTTGGACTTCTCACGCTCTATGCTTATTTGGGAATCTCTCTCTCTCTCTCTCTCTCTCTCTCTCTCTCTCTATATATATATATATATATATATATATATATATTGACACACATATACATTGAGGTCATGGGTTCAAGGTGTGGAAACAGCCTCTTGCAAAATGCAAGATAAGGCTGTGTACTACTGACCATTGTGATCGCCCCTTGGACCCCGTATATGAGGGAGCTTTGTGCACTAGGGGCTGCCCTACACATGCATACATATGCATATACTTATATTAGCTTGGCATAAATCTTTTGGACATTTATATTCACTGTAAATAGTAACATGCGTGACCAAAGAACTGGTTTTTTTTGTCATTTTTTAACCAATGCTAGATTGTCATTAAATCTAATAATAAAAAGACCCTCATCCCTGACCTTCTGCTTCTTTCAGTTCCTTCCCTCACCAAGAGTAGGACCACCGCCTCTGTGCAGTGGTTTTGATTCTGGGCATTACTTAGTGGTTGAATTACAGAAACGTGAGAAAGATGGATTTTGAGCATTGGCTTGCAGTTATGTTGGGATTTTACAGATACAAGCTAGATTCCCCTTAACTCCATCTTTGGGCTTATCGTACCAAAACATCATACATGTTTTTTTTTTTTTTTTTTTAATTGAGCAAAAGGACGCAAAACCCACCATCTCATCATACCAGCAACCACAACAAAAGGATGAATCAAAGACCCCTTCAATTTTAGATCTTGGCCAACTTCTTCTATTGTCTATAAAATCCCATCTCAACCTTTTACCATCACTAGGTAACTGTGACCATGGATATTGGACTTCAAGTAAGGGTATGGACAATGGAGGAAACAATCGAATGCGATTAGAAGCAATTTCAAGCCAAATCTTTGGATGGAGGTGAATTTTATTTTTATTTATTTATTTTTAATGGAGAACCATCTTCGTGAGAGTTTTGTGCAACCTATAATTTGCAAATACTGAAAAATTAATAGATCAACAATTTTCATCTAGGGTTTCATCTTTGCAACCTGTGATCTTCATGTTGGGTCTTTCTTGCCATTAGATGGGACTTCCTTAAGAGATGAATTGGTTTTGGGGATGAGGGTGCAATTTTGACATTAAATTTGATGAAAATTTTGTAGTCTATATGCATTTAGACAAATGACTAAAAAACCACTTATCAAATTGACATTTTTATCTTTTTGTTTAGATAGGGATGTCTAAAACACAGATATATATATATATATATATGTGTGTGTGTGTGTGTGTGTGTGTGTGTGTGTGTGTACATATATAAGATGATTTTATTATTTTATCTTCTTACTTACAAATGAATATACATATGTATATTTGTTTGTAAGTAAGAAGCAGAAATAATGAAAATCATCTTTAACTTCTTCAATTACGGCAAACTTGACATGATATAAATCCATCATTAATATTCTCTCAAGCTAGGGCATATTTCGTAAGCGATAAGGCTACATCGGATCCTGGGTGTAGTGAAAAATGGGCAAGGGATGCTAGGGCATTCCTCTGAAAGCAATGTGCTACATTTGATCCCAAGTGTAGTGGAAAATGGCAAGGGTTGCTAGAGCGTTCCTTAGGAAGTGATGCGTTGCATAGAACTTAAGTGTAGTGAAAAGTAGGCATGGTTTCATGTCACTGAGGTTGAGAAGTGCGTGAGTAAATAGGCTAACTCAGGAAAATAAGATTTATATTGCCACATGGAAAATAGGCACATTGACAGGTGATACGATGAAATGTAAGAGACGTAGTATCGCTTGTATCCAAGAGACCAAGAGGAAATAGGCTAAAACTAGAGAAATTGATGGGCATAAACTCCAGTATGTAAGAAAGGATAGTAATAGAAATGGCATAGGGATAGTGATGGATAAAGTATTATGATAAAGTTGTAGACTTTAAAAGAATTAATAATAGAATTATAATAAAAAAACTTGTTCTAGAAACGAAAATTATAAATGTTAAAAGTGCATACACACCACAAGTAGGGTTAGAAGATATAATCAAGAGATATGTCTGAGAAGATATAATCAAGAGATAGGTTTGAGAAGATATGGAGTCATGCAAGAAATTTTTATCACATAGGAGTCGAACGCACACACACATAGATACATATCTACATGCATGCATGCATACATGTGTGTGTGTGTGTGTGTGTGTGTGTGTGTGTATAAATACATATATAAATATCTATGTATAGTATGTTTGTATGTGTATGCTTTATTTCATGCTTCTTTTTTAACCCACTTTATGAATTGAGCAAAATTGTGCTTGTGGATAGGAAAAAACTCATGTGGCCCAGTATGGAGCTTAGAATTCTTTTGTAGAATTTAATGGTGCTGTTACAAATGGCTATCTGGTGCAAGAGCTCACTGAAAAAGGGATGTTGTCATAGATAGAGTTGACAAAGGGGAAATGAAAATCGAGTGAATCATCCTTCACTAGGTTGCCTGAAGCTTAGCTATGGTGATGGTGGCAAGGTGGAGAATAGTGTTGGGTCGTTCTTTTCTTTCTCTTGCCCAAATTGTTGGAAGGACTCAGATGCAACCAATAGCTATGAAGTCTCAATGATTGTTAGCAACAAGAGACCGATATGTAGTAGCTTTATACACAAATTCCAGTAGAGAAATTTATAAGTGTTCTAGAGGTTACTTATGAACCAAGTTTATTGCCCAATTCATCTCCAAATGATTTTGTCCAAGTACGAGGATATTGAAACCAGCAAATTCTGAAGCAAAGGAAACCAAGAGAAGAAAAAACTTATTTCATTCAAAAAATTAATATTCTCCAATATGACATTCCCTTAGGCTAAGGCATCCCCAGTAAGTGACGCACTACATCAAATCCCTGATGTGATGGAAGATGTACAAAGGATGACCAAAAGTGACGTGCTGCATCAGATCTCAGGTGTAGTAGAAAATAAGCAAGAGCTGGTAGAGCTTTCCCTCAAAAGCGACACTCTACATTAAAACCCACGTGTAGTGGAAAATATGCATGGGTTTCCACGCCGTTTGAGTAGTGTGTGGGTAAATGGGCTAGGTCAAGAGAACAAGATTTGTATCACTATATGAAATATAGGTACATTAACATGTAGGTCTAGATATAATGAAACGTAGGAGAGTCAACATATCTTGTATCCAAGAAACCAAGTGGAAAGGTGCTAAAAGTAGAGAAATAAATGTGCATAGCTTTGATACGTAGGAAAGGCCAATAATAGAAACGATGTAGGGATAATGGTATATAAAGAATTAAAGGATAAAGTTGTAGATGTTAAAAGAATTATATTAGTAAAACTTGTTCTATGAGAGAAGATCATAAATGACATTAGTGCATACATGCCACAAGCAGGGTTGGAGGACAGAATCAAGAGACACTTTTGGAAAGATATGGAGGGAGTCATGCAAGACATTCCAAACACAGAGGGGATATTTATAAGAGCCAATTTTAATGGTCATATAGGAAAAGAAAAATAAGGATATGATAAGGTACACAGGGGTATGGTGTCGGAGAAAGAAATGAGATGGGAGAAGTTATACTCAATTTTGCCTCAGCATATAACTTAGTTATAACAAACACATACTTTAAGAAAAGGGATGAAAACTTACTAACCTTTAAAAGTGGACCATATAAAAGCCAAATAGACTTTTTCCTACTTAGGATTGCCAAAAGATCAATGTGTAAGGATTGTAAGGTGATACTCAGTCAGAATCTAACATCACAATATAGATTAATGGTTATGAATATCCATATTAAAGTATTGAAGAAAGGAAATGAACTTAATAGTGTCCAAAAACTAAGTAGTGGAACTTAAAAGGAGAGAAGATGACATTATTTATAAAAAAGTTGATAGTAGAAGGAAACTGGAACGATGAAACAGAAGCAAACAACATGTGGACTAATATGACCATGTCCATTAAGAAAGTGGAAAAAGATGTCCTAGGAATATCTAAAGGTAAAAAGTAACCAATAAAGGAAACTTGGTGGTGGAGTGAAAAAGTGCAAAAAGTTATTAAAGAGAAACATGTGTTTTAAAGCATAGCAAAAGACTAAAAATAATGAAAACTTTGAGAAATATAAGAATGTTAAAAAGATTGTTAAGAGAGTAGTAAGTGAGGCTAAACTCAAGGTATATGATGATATTTGCGATAGAATAGGAACATGAGAAGGTGAGAAAGATGTGTTTAAACTCGCAACAGCAAGAGAAAGGAACAGTAAAGACTTAGACCACATTAAGTGTATTAGAACTGATTACTAGTCAAAGATGACAAGATCAAACAAAGAAGGAAAAGTTACTTTTAGAAATTATTAAATGACAATTGCCCTAAGAATATAGAGATTGAAAGCACCATAAACCTAAATAATGTTGGGCATTATAGATTTAACCGTAGGATTAGAATACTTAAAGTGAAAGAGGCCTTAAAAAAGATGAAATCAGGAAAGGCTCTAGGGCTTGATGGTATACCAATAGAGGTTTGGAAGTATATGAGAGATATTGGGGTAGTTTGGTTGACAAAATTGTTTAACAGGATTGTGAAATCGAAGAAAATGCCGAATGAATGGAGGAAGAGCTCTATTGTACTAATTTACGAGAATAAGGAGACATATAGAGCTGCACTAATTATTGAGAGATCAAACTTATGAGCCATACCATGAATTTTTTTGAAAGAGTGATGGAGAAGAGGCTATGGCATGAGACAAGTGCATTAGAGAACTAGTTTGGTTTCATTCCTAGGAGGTTTACTATGAAAGCTATTTTCTTGCTTAGATAATTGATAGAGAAATATAGGGAGATGAGGAAGGACCTCACATGGTCTTTACTGACTTAGGAGAGGCTTATGACGTCCATAAAGAGTTAATATGGTGGGTGTTGGGCAAGAAAGGGTTTTCAGGAGAGTATATAAATATAATTAAGAATATGTATGAGGGAGTGGTAACAAACGTTAGGACCATTAGCGGAGAGACCTTTGATTTTCCTATCATTATAGGATTGTACTAAGGATTGGCATTGAGCCTGTACCTTTTGACGTTGGTTATGGATAAGTTAACAAAACAACTGCATGAGGAGATTCCATGGTGCATGTTATTTGCAGATGATATAGTTTTGATTGATGAGATAAGAGAGAATGTAAACACAAAGCTAGAGTTATGGAGAGATGCATTAGAATTTAAAGGATTTAAAATTGGTCAAATTAAGACAGAGTATGTGGAATGCAATTTAAGCAAGAAGAGGAGTGAAAGTGGAGTACCACTAAAGCTTGATAACCAAGAAGTCCTCCTAAAAGAACATTTTCAATACTTGGGATCGATAATTCATGAGAGTGGAGAGATTGAGAGTGAGGTTACTCAGAGAATTCAAATAGGTTGGAACAAATGGAAATACACCTTTAGAGTTTTGTGTGATCGGAGGGTACTACTCAAACTGAAAGGAAAATTCTATAGGATGGTTGTAATGTAGGCCATGCTCTATGGATCAGAGTGTTGGGAAATTAAGGAACAACATATATATACAATGAGTGTCATTGAAATATGCATATATAGATGGATGAGTGGAGAGACTAGAAAGGATAGAATTATAAGTGAAAACATTAGTGAAAACTTAAGAGTAACACCAATAGGTAATTAGATGAGGGAGATCAGACTTAGATGGTTTAGACATGTCCAACTTAGACCAAAAAGGCACCAGTTAGAAGAAGTGAGACAACCCAAGTCGAAGGTTCTAAAATGGCAAGGGGAAGGCCCAAAAGAACATGGATAGAAGTGGTGAGAAAAGATTTAAAAATTGAGACTAAATGAAGCCATGACACTTAAGAGAAGAATGGAGGAATAAGATTCATGTGACCTACCCCTAATTGGGATAAGTTCTTGATGATGATGTTCTTTACATCTCCTTATTCTCTCTCCTAAGAAGTAGTTAAAACTCTCTGATTACAAAGAAACAGGCTCCAAATCTACCTCTATCTTCTATTTATAACTTTTTTTTATGAAACCTATAAAGAAATAAGTTCAATAAAACATACTAAAAAAGAAGAGAAAATTATCTCACTTGTGACAACATATTATTATATATTGGTGGGGCTGTGTTTTATAAGAAATCATGTTCCTCATTATTCCTATCAGTCAGCTTCTTCTTCCTCTTTTATACCTTATCCCTTTTTGGGTGTCCATACAGCTGTGTATACTCCTCTTCTAAATCCTCAGCATTAGATGCTTCTAAATCTGACCCCTTTCGTGGAAAAGAATTCGCCCCTAATGCCATGTTCACCAAGTATGGAATAAATGATGGACATTGAATATGTTCTTAATATTAAGATATGAAGGTAGTGCCACCTTATACGCATTGTCATTTATGAGTGAAAGAACATTGCAAGTGTGGGCACTCATTTGAAGATAGCCATTGAAATGGTCTCGAATGGAGGGAGCTTGGCATCTCTCCTTCCCCTCTCCTTTAGGAGAAACTCTAGTCTACTACACTATAGAATAAGAAAACTATTCTATGAAAAAGCAATAAGTTATACTAGAAGGTTGGAAGAAGATTAATTTCCTACTCTATATGAACTATCTTATATGCAATACAAATAAATAACTTAAAGAGAAAATAAAAATTATACCTGACTTATGCCAAAAAGAAAAAGAACATAATACTAAATCATCCCAAATGAGCACTGGAAGATGTTGTGATAATACAAAAAAGGGGTAAATTGCCAACAATCATTGATAAGGAGTGTTAAGCTGAGTAGCTCCATTAGGACACTACATCAACCCAATACCATAGAGATTGAAGCACCTACAAAGCTAAGGGATTGGCCTTGTCTCAAAGTCATAACACATCGAATAGGACACCAAACTGAAACTAGATTGGTTCTTTTCTTAGTTCGACCCAATAGGAAAATATGACAAAATTGGTCCTAGTTACTCTATGGGATGGAGAGGAAGCAGGGAGAAGATTCTTGAAAGAGGAAAAGGATCCAATTACTTCAAAAGAATTGAACTAGGAGCCATATAAGGTAAAAATCTCATGTACAGTTCTGTAGAGTGATAGTAAGGCTGACTTAAAGCAAATGCTAGATGTGTTATGGGAACATATGTCAATTATCAATCTAATGTTTATTAAAAGATTGTATGCTTTTTCTCTCTTGAGAATGCAATCGAGGAGCTAACGCACATTAACATAGTAATCTCCTATCCTGCCTTCGGAAACTAATATAGAGGACTCCTACTCTATAAATACTTTAGAAGAGACTTCTCAGTAAAATTTAAATTTTAGGCCTCTCAGGTATTACCGAAGTAAGATATACTACTCTTTTACTTTTTAGTAGAGGTTTTCTAGCCTTCTTTAGCTATAAAAACCTAGAGAACCTAGAGAATTTTTTTTAAGAGGGAATAACCTTACTTATGACGAATGTTTGCTCTTGGAAGATACTCTTTAGATAGGCTCTCAAGGGATACCTAAGGCAATCATATTGTAACGTCTATATTGTTTTTCTGGTTGTCTAGGTCATGCGATCACATAAAATGTGACACTGTCACATGACTAGAGTCATGCAACTGCATGGGCACATCATCATCTTCTAGAAGGGAGTACCCATTAGGGTCCTAGGACTATGTGCATACATCCTTGCTTTTGAGTTCATAAGCTCACATCTTAAGGGACACTTGTCAATGGGATATGTAATCACATGAGGATGTCATGAGACCAAATGGACACATCATGGTCTAAAGGCTCCATCCTCTTATATAAGGGGGCACGTTTGTGTGACTCCTTAGTTGTACAATTGCATGGTAAATTCTAGGGCCTATGATATTGCACCATGACTTGCCTTAGGATGGATAAGGGTCCAAATGATGCATCCGTGAAATCTAGGTCATGCGATACATGAGCTTGTCATGTGATCACGTATAATCACTTTTCCAGCATGGTTTCTTTCATGCTCTTGATGTTACAAGGATTTTTTATTGTGTTTCCTTTGAAATTCTAAATAAAAGGATTGCTTCTAGAGAAACTACATATCATCATCATGGAATAAAGTTTTGACTTGTGATAATGAGTGTAGTAATGGAAGCTTTGAACAAAGTTATTAGTTACCCTAATAGGTCATGCTTCGACGTTCTTTGTGGAGTGAAAGTACATTATGGAAAGTGAACTTTCAATGATGCAGAATAAGTGCCAAAAGGCTTATTAGAAGCGAAAAGACAAGGGTAGGGGCTAGAATTTGGATGTGAAATGTCTTCTAATCAATTCTTTTTTTGCAAGCAGGGAGGATATAGAGCTAAGCCCCCCTCCTTTTCAAGGTTGAGTGGCCTTGCCTTACAAGCACCCAATCCTCCCTTCTTCTTTTTTTCTCCTCTTCTTTGGTTTGGCTCCTCTAGTCTAGTCATTAGAGTGATTTTTCACCAACTGACAAAATAAATGGACCTACTCTCATTAAGCACATAACCTATTATCCTGAACTCGCTTTCCTTATTCATATTGCTGGCAGGCTAGCATTCAATTAGCTCTCTAGTAACTGATTAAGGCAAGTCAAAATCTAAGGTATATATTTGCCTCTCTTTGGGCTAAGGCATGCTAATGCTGATGGTTAAAGATGAATAAGAAACGTATTTTGTACTTGTGATGATCATCACAGGCCATGATCCTGGGTTCTTTGGCCTACTACCCTTGATATTGATCGTCTCATTGGCATTGAGGAATTTTGCCAACAACTTTGAAAACTGTGATGATTTACTTGGGATTGCTAGGGCTTGGAAAACTTTGATGATTTTTGAAATCTTTAGTGGCTTTGAAAACTTTGATGGCTTGAGAAAATGACTTGGATGGATTGGAAATCTTAATGACTTGGAACTTAGATGGCTTGAAATCTTTCAGTTTTGTGAGGTATTCTTAGAACTACCCAAAGTACATCTTGGCTAGATGTGAGGTGCTCTAAGGAGAGCTCAAAGTATGCCTCGACTTGATGCAAGGTGCTCTGAGGACTGCTCAAACTATGAGTCAGCTTGAAAATTTACAAAATGCTTTGAGGACCACTCAAAGTATGCTTAGGATTGATGTGAGGTACTCTAGGGACTACTCAAACTATGCGTCAACTTGGGAATTTATTGCATGCACTGAGGATCACTCAAAGTACTCTTTGACTTAATGCAAGGTGCTTTGAGGATTGCTCAAAGTATGTCTAACTTGGGAATTTGCAAAGTTCTTTGAGCAAGTACTCTCTAGCTTGATGCAAGGTGCTCTAAGCACTACTCAAAGTATGCCTTGCCGTAGGAAGTTGCAGGTTGCTGTGAGGACCACTCAAAGTATGCCTTAGCTTGATGAGAGGTACTCAAAAGACTGCTCAAAATATGTCTTTTCTTGACATCTTGGGTCTAGACCTTTTAAGATTTGGAGCCTTAAACTTGAAGAAAACCTGATCAAAGCTCATGGTCATGTCCTTTTCTAGAGATTTGATCCTTGATCCTTGATTTAATTTGATCTCCTTTTAGATCTAATCTTTAAACTTGATCAAACCTCCTTTGAGATATGACCATTGAACATGATTTGATCAAATCTCCTATGACATTTGATCCTTGATCTTGAACTTGATCAAACCTCCTTCTAGATATGAACTTTGATCTTTCTTAATAATTTGAGCCTGGGTCTTGACCTTTGATCATATTTTCTTCAAGATCTAATCCTTGATCTTGGATTTGACCAAACATCGTTTGAGATTTGATCCTTGATCTTGAACTTTGATCAAATTTCTTCTAGATTTGGTCCTTGATCTTGGAATCAATCAAACCTCTTAGGAGACCTAATCCTTGATCTTGATCTTAATTATACTTCCTTTGATATCTAATCCTTAATCTTGAATTTGATCTGATCTCCTCTAAGATATGATCCTTGATCTTAAATTTGATTAGGAGATCCTTGATCTTGAACTTGATTAGATTCCCTATGAGATTTGATCATTGATCATAAACTTGATTAGATCTTATATAATATCTGATCCTTTAACTTGAACTTCATTATACCTCTGAGATATGATCCTTAATCTTGACTTTGGTCAAACCTCCTTTGTAATTTGATCCTTAGATCTCCTCTAATATCTAATCTTAGAATTTATCATCCCTCCTCTAAGATCTAATCTGTGATCTTGAACTTTGATCAAGTCTCGTTTGAGATATGAGCATTGGTCTTAAAATTTGATCAAATTTTCTTTGAAATATGATTCCTGATCCTAAACTTCAGTAGATTTCCTCTAAGATTTGATCCTTGAACTTGAGCTTTGATAAGGTTTTCTTCAAAATCTGATCCTTGATCTTGGATTTGATTAGACCCCCTATAAGATCTAGTCCTTGAACTTGATTAGACCTCCTCCTTGAACATTGATTTGATTAAATCTCATTTGAGATATAATCTTGGACCTTAAACTTGATTAGACCTCCCCTTAGATCTGATCCTTGATCATATCTCCTTCAAGATCTAGGTCTTGATGTAACTAGGTGGGCCTTTTTTGGACTCAAAAGTAATATTGTGGATGACCTCGTATAATGATGCCTTCATCCAACTACTCAACCTTGGAAAAAAGGGCAGTTTCACCATTCTCTTGCATAGTCGCATGATGCAGGGGTCATGTGAAGGAATTATATTGCATGAATTGAAGATTTGTGTCAAAATTTGGGCCTCACTCCTTTTATTCCCTTCAATCTCCTTATTTCTTCTCTCCCTTGTTTGGGAATGGCAGCCATGTCTCTTTGTAGGAATGTTGTTTCTTGCTGGCGATTCATTATTTGAACATCAGATCCTATTATGATGGAGCTTGTGCATTGAAGCAGAAATTAAGTGTGGCCTTTCATGTGTGAGGACGACATTCCATGATCAAGATCAGAAGGGATCAAGCACTGGGAGGCTCTCCAGTGGTTGATGATCAGGTTTACTAAGTCTTCAGGCTACATTGCCTTAGTCATGCGAATACACTTCTAGAAAGATATGGTTATATGTTATTGAATAGTTTCATCGCATGTCCTTTACTCATGCGATTGCTCATCATGGGGTTTAAGAACTTCATGCAACCATCAAATCCTAGATTGTGTAGTTGTAATATCCTTTGATCATGCAATGAGCAGTCGTGTCTCCAACATTAGGTTATGTGGTAGTGCACAGATTGCGTGACTAATGCCTTTGCAAGGGACCTCCCTCAGGTCCTGCAATGGCACCACAAATACTCATGGAGTTATGCATTAGATCTTTCATTTGATGCAGCCATGTGTTGAAAACTGATAAATGTCTAATTTTGCATAAAAATCAGCTAATTATTTACTCATGTGTTATAACTTACAAGGCTTAGGATTTTTAGACCAAAATTTGTAACACATGCATTTTTTACCTAATGAGGCAAAATTTTGATATTTTGTAGGTCTAGAGGCTAATATGAGTTAAGTATGTGATTATTCATATTTTTCTATGATTTGATTATATTTTTTTCACTTTTTTTAGGAAGAGAGGATGATTTGACGGCCAAGATTGATTGGGATAAAATTAAAGATCAGGATCAAAAGATCGAGTCAAAGCTTAAAAGTTATCAATCCAAAGGTCAAGATCATCTTTTGGACGAACACTGGATACAATTAAAGGAGCTAAAGGTGGCCAAAGTGGGCTCATAAAGTAAGCCACACATTTCCATCACCTTTTCATAGAAGCCATGTAAGCCACCTTAGCTAAATCCAAGCCATGAACAAGGTCATAAGTTAAGGACTTCAAGCCACTCAATCCAAGGCATTAAGCTACTATGACGACCCGGGTTTTCTTATGCATTTTTAAATGCAATATCTAATTTCCTAAGGCGGGATGCATCCCTATTTGAAAACCATTTTATAAAAAACATGCTATGAAGCGGAAAACCTTTTAGTTTTAAACTCATTTTGAAAACCCCGAGTGTCATTTGCTTTCACAACAACTAAGGTAGTTTTTGAACAGCTTTAGAAATCACAAATGCTTTTCCCCAGGTCTATCCAGTCATAGCACACAGCCCAACTGTAATTAAATACAAATACATGTCCAAAGGGTAGAGAGTTTACTCACATATATAGTTGTCTCCTTTGTTTATTCACTTGCTCATAGCACTAATAAATGTTAAGGATAGGGTGAGTATATACTATACTCAGTAGGAGTCTATCACTACTAGTTTTATAATGCATGCGATGTTTAAAATCATGTGTTCATAAAAACATATGCATGTTGTTCGAATAATCACGTTTAATATAGATATTAAAAGCCACTGTCAAACCGGAATACTGACGACTTAAAGAAATATCATAATCCAAGTCGAAAGTATCATATATCACAATAATAAAAATATGCATCAGATGCTCAACTGAATACTGACGACTTAAAGAAATATCATAATCCAAGTCGAAAGTATCATATATCACAATAATAAAAATATGCATCAGATGCTCAACTGAATCCAACTCATGGATATCTATCATGGTATGGTCGACCAACCTTATATCATGCCATATGCAATGCACATAAATCCACAAAACCATAGGGTCCCACTATGCCCACGACCTCACCGCCGTGTGGTCCCCGGGTACCTAGGGACACAGGATCATATACCTCCACGGGGCATATGACACTTCGACCCAGCGTCGTGACACCAGTGGTAGCCCCCTGTACCACATGCAGTCGAAGCAGGGACATGTCCTTTTTAGGCGTGGTACCCATCCACCTAATAGTGGTAGAGGGTGGGTGGCCAACCCACACCCCTCGGCATAGCACCCACGAGCTTACTAGCCCAAATCATGTACTATCAAATAAGCCAAAAACCTCTGTTTAAAACCTGTCTTTTTTGGGTCCCTCACAATTGCCTGGCCCTCGGCACTCCAGCGTCTTTTGGAAACCCTCAAGGACATGCAATCTTTGCAAGTACTTAAATCATGCAATGCATGCACTTGTTTGCAAAACATATATGTGCATAATGTATATGCAATCATTTACAAAACATGTCTATGTACAAAGCATTTATCACATGCATGCTGAATTAAGTTATGCTAAACAAGTCATATACTTAAAACATATGTTCTCGAAACAATAATAGTTCTTTTAAAATAATCTAATAGTGATAGAGCACCTACCTAGCTAGGTCGTGCTAACCTTTTTGTCCTAGGATGCTCCTGATCATGGTTTGGGGAATCAAGGTTAGTTTGGCCTATCTTTTATGGGTTTTAGAGTAATTGGTCTTATTACTTAGGAATTAGGGGTCCATCCCTATGCCTATGGGTGTCTTACGGTCCTAATTGGGCCTTGGTATCCTTAGTTTTCCAAAGTTCTAGTGGTCACGCCTCACCATCCTATTCTAAGGGTCATGCCCACCTTTGATTGAGTCTTGATCAGGGATTTTATAGTTTGGATGTGTCCGTGTCGTCGACATGGACACAACGCCTTTTGCGGTGCCTTAATCGGAGCTCTAGATATCAAGTTATAAGCATTTTAGTGTCGTACGTACATAGGAGTCTTAAAAATAAAAAGACGGAATGCTAGGGCGCTGCGTGTCTGCGATGTGCGCCCCGGCTTCCTTAAGGAATGAAAAAACGTGCGCTGCGCGTCTACGGCATACACCTCATTGGGCGCATCTGCAGACGCGTAGAGTTTTTCTGCCATTTCTCTCTTTTGCAGGCATGTCCCCGGACGGGCCTATTGGTTTTCTTCAGACACGTTCGACGCATCACGTTCCAACCAGAACGTTTTCATCGATTGGGGGACCGAGTTTTCCTTAGGACACCCTGGTTCAACCCTGTCGAACCAGTGCAGCCCAGGGAATGTCCCTGGGTCCTTAGTGGCTCTCCCGGGCTCTATTTTGCATGGTTTTTCATGCAAAAACCTAGGGAAATTAATCTTAGAACTATGGTGGAGATGGGTTTTGAGGGATCTTGGGCGTACCTGGCTCGTTGCTAGGTTTTCTTCTTTGTTTTCTCCTCTAGGTTGCTGCTCCTCAACGGGTTTTCTTTCATGTTTTGGGCTGCCATTAGAGGCGCCCAAGAGCTCTATTTATAGAGTTAAGAGAGGGTTCTGGAGGGGGCTCTCACCGCCTTTGAATGGCGGTGGAGAAACCTCCAGAATGGCGGTGATTTCCCCTCCAATCACCGCCGTTCTAGAACTCTCTAGGAGGTGGAAGATGAAGGGTGCCTATATCAAAACGGGCCCCTGTGTTTTGCAGTTAAATCCGTTTGTAAAAATTATAGTTTTGCCCCTATACTTCAAAGGGCCATAACTTGCTCATTTTAACTCCGTTTTGGGTGATTTTGGTCTTGTTGGATTCCTTTTTCCGAGACGCATCTAATGGTACCATTTTCAAGACCAAGTTTATGGGTTTAGTCAAGGCGACTAGTGAAATGACCAA
The DNA here is from genome assembly GCA_035236585.1 of Warburgia ugandensis. Lineage (NCBI taxonomy): Eukaryota > Viridiplantae > Streptophyta > Magnoliopsida > Canellales > Canellaceae > Warburgia > Warburgia ugandensis. Next base: position 41,510,584 of record CP141138.1, read on the forward strand.
AATGGTCTTATCTTTAAAACTGAACTTTTCATGGGATTTTAATATTACAAAAATTGGGGTCATTACAGCTACGTAGCCAAGCTAAGAGAGCCATCTAAGCTAGCCATGAAGCATATCCAATGGAGCCTTGAAAGTTAGTCATTTAAGCCATGAAGCTAAGCTAAATGGAAGGCTGGGATTGGAGAAAATTTAAGAGGATTATCCATGAGATATTTTGAAGATAATCAAGGAAAATATTCTTAGGATATAATGGCATGTTGACCGATGAGAGCCTTCTAGTTTTGGTGTTTTTCTCACTTTTCTTCACTTTCCACCTTAGCCCTAAGATGCACTAGGAATTTTAAATTCTATTCTAGAGTTTCATCTTTCTAAAACTCTAGCCTAACCACCCAACCTCTCTCTCTCTCTCTCTCCTATTTTGTAGGAGAGTCCAATGATTTTTGAAGGGGGAGATGCCCCTTCCTAAAAAGGTGGTGTCTCCCACCTACTCCACCTCCAAAAGGCAGCCACCTTCCATCCACTTTCCTCTTTTGAAACCTTAGTTACCTACCATCTTAACCCTCCAAAATAACTTAATTTTATCCCCACCACACCTTATTATTAGGGTACCCTAGGAAAATTAGGAGAAAAACTATAAAATATCACAAAACTAAAGGAGAAGTGGACTTTGCCTCCACCATAGGAAGGAGAGTCCTCTTCCTAAGACCCTTCTCTCCCCTCTTTTGCTTATTTTCATGGATCTCCTTTGGGTGCTACTCTCTTCCTAAGGTGTGAGGCATCTCTCCAAACTACTCCACACTTGGTCCTTAGGATATTTGATTCTCCTTTCAAGGTTGGTTCATCTCACCTTTTCTGTTGTTTGATCTTAAACTTTTCATGCTAGCTTTGCTTTGCTTTGCTTTCTTTTGTTTTTCCTTGCCTTAAAGACTAAGATTCAAGGCTGGTTTTTCATTGAAGTGATAGCTAAGGGAGGTCATCTTGAATCTAGTTTTTCCTTTTACCTTTCATTGCATTTTGGTTCTCTTTAGCTTCCATTGAATTACAGCATTGTTTCCTTGTGTTCCTTAACATTTTGCCTTTTTATTCCATAAGATTTTCCTTTGTTTATTAAGCTTTGTGGAGGAGGAATCATCTTATTGTTTAGTTTTGGATTTAAACTAGGAGAGAGTGGTGCATTTTCATCAAAAGTGGAATGCATTCTTCATGTATTCACTTGTTTGCAAACCCTTGATGATTAATGAAATCTTAATTGGTTGATATATGAGCATGAGTATTTCTTACTTGTTACATACTAAGGATATCTTGAATTAGTATTACCTTGTGTTGGGATCATCAAACAATTCAATTAAAAGTCTTAAGGAACCATGCATCCAATCCAAAAGTGGAAAGCATGGTTTTGAAAAGATTAAAGGTTGAAGCATTGAATGATTTTATGAAGTTGATTGTTCCTTCATTAATTTCATTATTCATTCAATAAAGTATGGTTTTAGATGAGTTGTTGACTTATTAGATTCAAGTTGTTGCCTTCATTATGAAAGGGAGCCTTGGCACAACAATAAAGTTGTCATCATGTGACCTTGAGGTCACCAGTTCAAGGCGTAGAAACAACCTCTCACAAAAATTTAAGGTAAGGCTACATACTGTAAAACCTTGTGGTCCGCCCCTTCCTCAGACCCTACATAGGAAGGAGCTTCATGCACCAGGGCTACCCTTTTTTGTTGCCTTCATTCATGATAGGAAATTAGTTTGGTAGTGTTGATCTTGATTAATTTTTTTGCATGTTGTGCTTAGATTATAGTTGTTAAAGTTTCCTTTTTCATAAGTTTAATTGCTTTATTTAGAATTTGAATGGTTTAATGCATGTTTCCTTCGGTTAGTTGATAATTTCATGCTTAGAAAAGTTAAGTTAGGAAAGTTGTTATAATTGCATTTTACGAAAGTTTTATTTTAGGAAAGTTTTTACTTTAGGAAAGTCATAATTTTAGAAAGTGCATGTTTTAGGAAAGTTTTTAGCTTTAGCATGTTTCTAATATTTGCATAATTTTTATTTTTATGGGTTAATTTCCATTCTTAGTTTAGGGTAAAAATCTCTTGAATTTTGGCTAGGTTAAATAGTTTAAAGTAGCAACCACTATCATCACATTTGTTCAACTCCTCGTAGCAGTGACCTCATCTTCAACCAAAGCATGGGCTATTTTGATATATTTATTAGCCAATTACTGTATGGTAGTGGTTGGTTTTAACTCACCGAGTCTTAGTTGCTCATAGACAGAGTATGGCAACGTGAAGGTGAAGCTTAATGCCTTTAATGCAGATAAAAAACATTTAGACCTCAATGATTCTTATAAAAACCTTATCATTAGTTTTAGTGGCAATGACTCATTGAGTTGCAACTTTTGAAAGATTATTTTTTTCACATAGCTAGATTGTTGGAGTAGAGTCTTTTTCTTTTGAGTAGTGTTGTTGATGTTTAATTACAAGTGCACAGGCTATTGTAGCATAACTATGCAAATATGGATCGATCCCACAGAGACTCACTTTAAAAGAGGAGTTTAAATAAAATTCAATTCTCTAAAAATTAAATAAAATAACAAAATTAAACTAATAGTAAAATAAAGATTCAGATTTATTGAAAAACACAGAAAATAAAACTAAATAACAATCTTGGATAGCACTATCCCTAAATAAGCAGAATATGGATAGGAATAAGACAAAACCAGGGACACAGATGGAATTAAATAAGGGACACAAATGGAATTGGAAATAAAGTGAGAAGGGTAGAAGTGGAATTTTAAAAAAATGGTTTTTAACAAAAAGAAAATAGAACCCGATGGAGGAGAAGAAGGGTGAGCCGGAGGAGAAGGAAAGAAGGGGGGAGGATAAAGGAGAAAACCAAGATTAGGTTTACCTCTCCAGACTAACTAGCGACAAGAAAAAGACATCGGAGAAGGAGCAAAAAGGGAGGAAAAGAGGAAAGCTGGTGCTAGTTGGGTCGGTGAAGAGATCAGAGAAGGAGGGAGTGCAGTGCGGGGTTCCGGTGTTTGGAAGCTTGCTCAGGTGAATGAACAGAGAAGAAGGGAGTAGAGAGAAGGGAAAGGGGTTGAGTGCGGCTACCTTAGGCAAGTGTTCTAGGGCCAATCACCGATGTCTAGTTCATGCAGTGCGTGTGGTTGTGAAGATCTGGGCGTTGATTGGTTTGGTCGATGCCTTGGTGAACAAAGGAAGAAGGGAGTTGGGAATATGGGTGCTGGGAAAGTTGGTGTGAAGGGAGTCAGAATAGAGGAGATAGGAGAGGAAAGAGGTGAGAAAGAGAGGGAGAGAACAAGAGAGAATAAGAAGAGAAAGATAAAGAGAGAGGAGATGTGCGAGTTCTTCAGATGGGAAGAGAGTTGAGAGAGGAAGAGAGGCAAAAAGCTGGCAGATGTGGAAGAACAGGGAAATGAGAACAGGAAGATGCCAAGACGGAGATTGGGAGAGCAATACAAAAAGGAAACTGAGGGACAAAAAGTTAACAAGGGAGAGAGATGGAGAGAAAGAGGGAACAAGAGAAAGAGAGTGAGATAGAGAAAGGAGAAAGAGAGGGGTGTGTGAGAAAAGATAGAAAACGTGAGGGAGGTGGGAGGTGGTGATAGAGAGGCGGAAGATGGAGGTGATGGGTCTGCTCTTATGTCCAGCCTAGGGGGTGAAGGTGAGATAGGTGGAAGAAGAGATGAGGACGTGGGAAAGAGTATGGTGGAGAGAAGAGATGGAGGTAAGAGAGATGGGTCTGCCTCCTCTAACCAGCCAAAGAGAGGAAGTGAGTAGCCTGGGGGAGGAGTTTTTAAAGAAGAAGAGGCATGAGAGAGAAAGAGAGAGGGGATAAGAGAGAGATCCATGAGAGGTGGAGAGGTGAGAGAGATGAAGAGGGAGTGGGGTCCACTAGTAGTCTAATCTTGCCAAAACTCTACAAGACTCCATTTTTCAAATTCCTTCTGTCCTAGGAGCCTTCAAACTCCCCTCTTTCCAGGAAGCTTCATCATCCTCATCTAATCTCCTTAATTTGATATAGATCATCCAAGCTCTAGTTAATCGATCTGTAATGCACAGGACCCAATTAGAATCATCTTAACCATTCATTACTCTTTTGAGCAGCTCTAATGATCATTTGACCATTAAATTTTGCAATTCAATTGTTGATGGCCAATTAAAGCCAAAATGAAATATTTTATGTAAAATCTTAAAATTGATGGCCTAGGTGCTCTAATTAAATACTAAATTAAGGCTATTTTGAAAAAAATTGAACATTTAACACACCCTCCCAACTAGCATTTTGCTAGTCCCTAGCAAAAGATGCGAATAAATCAAATCACAGAATTTCAAATTTTTTATTTTTCAGGTCATCTCCACTTTTTTCTCAGAGAATTATCTTCAATAAATCTATGCACTTTAGCAAACTAATAAAGATGATTGAAGAATTTAAAACCCTACCATATGCTAAAAACATTCCATTTGAGCTCAGATCTCAGAATGAGTGTGTGCATATACAGTTTACACATAGAATAATCTTTATCTTTAAGTAGACTTCTAACTTTTAAACTCCATTTGAAATATGTTTTGACCTCAATCCTTACTAATGACATACGCTTAGAAATAAAATCTCTCAGATAAAAGGTTCAAATCATATCTCTCTTTTAATTATGTGAGAAGAGTCAATAAAAACAAATTTATCTCACATATACTTAGAAGAATAGGAGCTATTAAGGAATTTAATTATTTTGATCCCTTTGAAATGGATGCCATTACCTTTGAATATTTAGAAATACTAATATTTTAGATCCTATCCATTCATTTCCTCATCAAGACTATATTCCTCCTAAAATCAATAGGTCTTTAACTGGGATAAAATGTAGGCTTAGGATAAGGTATCAAAGAAAGGGTATAAGGGTATTCAAAGTTTCTTCAAAAATAAGTAGAGTTTTTTTTCTTTTCTTTTCAAGTTGATAATTCTTCTTTTCTTTGCTTTGTTCTAAAGTGAATATTTCTCTTTCTATTTTTCTTTGCATTCTTCAAACTTTCTTTCTTTTCTTTTTTTTACACTTTTCTTTCTTTTCACACTTTTGAATCACTTTGAAGAATATTTCTTTTCTTGATATCCACTTTTCTACTTTCATTGCAACTAAAAAGTATTCCTTCATTCATCTCTAACTTATTTTTCAAAGAAAATGAGTAATGAATAATTTATACTGGGTTAACATGGGTAAAGGGTAATTTGGGTGATAAAAGAAAAGGCTTATATTGAAAGCTCAAGTTGGCTGACTAATGGTAAAAATACTTCTGAGTAGGCTTTATGTCTCTAGGTTAACAACAAGGATGACCTAAATCATTTTTTAGGTTTCCTATAATCTATCAAATTCAATGAACTTCTAGAATTTTAAAGGTACCATTCTAATTATTCAAGTAATTAGCCAAATTTAAGAGTTTGTGATCAATTGTCTTAAAGCATGCTGAAGAAAATTAGGAACATTTATAATCTCTCATAACGAATGAATGGCTCTAAAACTCACTTCGGTTATAGGTCTCTATTGAATTTCTTCAAAATTTCTAAGTTATGGCCACTTATCAACGTAGATTATCTATATGCAACTGTGTGTACAGATGTGATCTGAGACTCTGCTTTCATAGAATACTTTAGAAAATGAGTAAAATGATGAATTAATCATATTCAATTCCATTAATAAGCTAAATTTATCTAGATTATACTTCAAAAAATCCAATTCTCATCATAGTATAGAAAATGACCTAAAATTTTCCATTTTTTTCAAAAAAAAATTAAATCAAGAAAATCACCTAAAAATCTAAAAAAAAACTAGAATTTGCTAGAATTCTATACCCCCAACCTAAAAGAAACATTGTCCTCAATGTTTAAAAAGTAGGACTTAAAATGAATATGGGTGATGTAGAGAAAAAATACAAAATATGGTACAGAGGGATTAAATCCACTCAATCCTGATAAACAGGATCCTCCAGAGTTGTGGATTCAACTTCTGGATTCTCATATTCTAGGAAAGGCTTTAAACATTGACCATTCACTTTAAAAGTATGACCAGTCCTAGCATCCTCAATCTCAACAATCCCATATGAAAAAACTTCTTTAACTATATATGGACTGGTCCATCAAGATCTAAGCTTACTTGGGAATAAGTGGAGCTTAGAATTGTAAAGCAGAACCTTCTAGTTTGGACTAAAGATTTTCTCATTATGTTTTTATCATGAAAAACTTTCATCTTTTCTTTATATATCATATTACTCTCATAAGCTTCTTGCTTGATCTCTTCCAACTCATTAAGTTGGAGTTTCCTATGTGAGCCTACTTTATTCATATTGAAATTAAAGGTCTTTATTGCCTAGTAGGCTCTATTTTCTAATTCCGTAGGCAAGTGACACACCTTACCATATACAATATGATAAGGAGATATACCAATCGGGGTTCTATGTGCAATCCTGTAAGCCTAAAGTGCATCGATTAGTTTAAGAGACCAATCCTTACGATCCAGATTTATAGTCTTTTAAAGAATTTGTTTAATAGCATGATTAGATACTTCTACTTGTCCACCTATTTGTGGGTGATATGGTGTTGCAACTTTATGGGTGATATTATATTTTTTCATGAGTACTTCAAATGGTTTGTTGCAAAAGTGTGTACCATTATCACTTATAATAGCTCGAGGTGTCCCAAATATAGAAAAAATGTTTTCTTTTAAGAATTTCACAACTATTTTATAATCATTCTGCCTACATGGGATAGCCTCAGTCCATTTTGAAACATAGTCTACGGCCAATAAGATATAGATGTAGCCAAAAGAAGGTGGGAATGGGCCATGAAATCAATACCTCAGTAATAAAAAACTTCAATAACAAGGATAGGGTTTATAGAGGCATCATATTCCTATGGGTTATTCCTCCTAACTTTTGACATCTCTCACATGATTTACAGAATACATGTGTGTCTCTACACAATGATGGCCAATAGAAACCACATTGCAAAATCTTTGCAGCAGTTTTCTATACAAAAAAATGTCCACCACATGCTTCTGAATGGCAAAAGGAGATAACACTATGTTGCTCTAAGTTAGGGACACATCTTCTAATGATTTGATCTGGGTAGTACTAAAACAAATATAGGTCATCTTAGAAGTAGTGCTGAATATTAGAAAAGAATTTTTGCTTTTCTAATTTATTCCAATAATTAGGAATCTTCCCTGTGACTAAATAATTTGCAATATTAGCAAACTAGGAAGGATGTGAGACATGAAAAAGTTGTTCGTCAGGCAAAGTATCCTTAATTCGCAACTCATCCAAAGGTTCTATTAGGATTAGGCGAGAAAAGTGGTTAGTTACAACATTCTCTACTTCTTTTTTATCTTTTATCTCAATGTCAAACTCTTAGAGTAAAAGAATCCATCTAAGTAGTCTAGGCTTAACATCTTTCTTAGAGAGAAGATACTTAAGGGCCGAATGATCAGTGAAGATGACTAATTTAGATCCAACCAAGTAAGACCTGAATTTATCCAACACGAAGACAACTGCTAACAATTCTTTCTCCGTAGTGGAATAGTTCATTTGTATGCTAGTTAGGGTCCTACTGGCATAGTAGATGACATATGACTTTTTCTCTTTTCTCTGTCCTAGACAGCTCCTACTGCATAGTCACTAGCATCACACATGATTTCAAAGGGTAAGCTCCAATCAGGTGGCTGCAGTGGTTAACTTGTCCTTCAACTTTATAAAAGCTTTTTTACAATCATCAGTCTACTCGAAAGGGGTTTCCTTTGTAAGGAGGTGACATAATGGTCTGGATATAGCACTAAAATCTTTAATGAATCTCTTATAGAATCTTGCATGACCTAGGAATGAGCAAATGTCCCTAAGAGATTTGTGAATGGATAGATTGGTAATTAGGTCAACTTTGGCTCTGTCTACCTCTATACCTTTGGATGACACAATGTGGTCAAGGACAATTCCCTTCGAAACCATGAAATGACATTTCTCCCAATCAAGCACTAGGTTCAAAGGAATCACCAAAAACAAAAAAGTGATCCACAAAAAACTCTAAAATTCTCTCTACCATATCAATGAAAATGCTTAACATACAGCGTTGAAATGTGGCATGAGCATTACACAATCCAAATGGCATTCTTTTGTAAGAAAAAGTGCCAAAAGGACATGTGAATGTGGTCTTTTCTTGATCCTTAGGTGCAATTTCTATTTGGTTATATCCTGAATAACTATCTAGAAAATAATAATACTGGTGTCCTACAACCCTTTCTAACATTTGGTCAACAAAGGCAAAGGAAAATGGTCCTTCCTAGTGACAGCATTCAATTTTCTATAATCAATGCACATACACCAACCAATGGTAACTCTTGTTGGAATTAGTTCATTATTAGCATTAGTGGTCACTGTCACTCCAAACTTCTTCGGAATGACCTAAGTAGGACTCACCCATTTGCTGTCACTTATGGGATAGATGATTTCCACATCAAACAATTTAAGGACTTTTGCTCATAGATGATTTCCACATCAAACAATTTGAGGACTTTTGATCTAACCACATCTTTCATATTAGGGTTTAACCTTCTTTGCATTTGATGATATGGTTTAGCATTATCCTCTAGGTAGATTCGATGGGTGCATATTAAAGGGCTAATACCTTTAATGTCCGCTAAGGTCCATCCTATTGCACTTTTATGTTCCCTGAGAATTTTAGTCAATTGTTCCCCTTGATATTTTTTTCAATTGAGAGGCAATTATAACAAGAAAAGTTTCTTCATCTCCTAAATAGGCATATTTGAGTTCAGAAGGTAGAGGTTTCAAATCTAGCTTAGGAGGTTCAATTGAGGATGGAATGAGAGTGGACTCTCTTGATGGAAGTTCCTCGAACTGAGGTTTCCATTTTTCTGTATCCATAGGGGCCACAGAATCAAGGAGGGCATTAACTTCCTCTATTAATGTGTCCTCATTAAAATCGTTAAAATGGGCCAAACAAGCCTCAAGTGGGTCCGACAAGGAAGATGATTGAAAATGATCTTGCACCAATGAATTTATCATATTGACATAGTGCAAGTCATTTGTGGGTTCTTCAGGTTACTTATAGATATCGAAGATGTTCAATTCTAGTGTCAAATTTCCTAATGAAAGCTTCATGATACCATTTTTGCAGTTTATTAGGGCATTGGATGTAGCCAAGAATGGACGTTCAAGAATGACAAGGATTTCGCATTGCTCATTCAACATTGATTGTGTGTCCAAAATTAAGAAATCGACTAGGAAAAAGAATTGCTCTATTTGGACTAACACATCCTCTATTATGCCCTTAGGTATTACCACTGATCTATCCGCTAGTGAACATTAGATCCAAGATCTAATAAGGCCTAGTTAATCTTATAGTTTCCAATGATGCAAGTGAGAGTGGGACAACCTAGATCCTTATATTTCTAGGGTGTATGGTGCTGAAGAATTGAACTTGTTCAGTCACAAATTCCTTCTTTTGCACATTCAATTTCCTTTTGATTGTGCATAAATCCTTTTAAAATTTAGCATATGATGGGATTTGTTTTATTGCATCTAAAATCAGTATGCTGATCTTGACTTGCTTGAATATCTCCATAATCTCATCATTAGTGGTACTCTTTGTAACTTGACGCAACCTTTGAGGGAATAGAGCAGGGAATGGACATGGCTCAACAGGTAGAGTAGGATTCTTTTCTTGCGATTTTTCTTTAGGTTTTTCTACCTTTTCAGTCTTTAGGGGCTCATCTTTCTCAATTATTTTACCACTCCTAAGAATGGTAACAGTTTTAGTCTCTTCTATGGTAGAGCTTGGCAATGCATTAGGTGTAGTTTCGGTAACCACATACAATCCTTTAGGGTTTGCTTGTGGTTGAGCTGAAACTTTCCTTTTTCCATACTTTGCATCATTTGACTCATCATATTTTTTAATTCAGTCATGGACTGGTTGGTTTGTTTTATTTGACTTTCCAATTGAGAAATTTTCTTCTCTTAATTTTGAGAAATTTGATTATCCTCTACATGCCTTTTGGGGGTGGAGCAAGTAGTCCTTGGTTTGGCTGTTGATAATTCTGGTATGGGCATGGTTGTGGGACATTAGCAGTTGGTCCATTTCACCAACTAAAATTTGGGCAGTTTCTCTAGTTGGGATTATATGTCTCTGAATATGGGGAGAAAGGTCTTTTATAATTATTAAGTGTATTAGCCTAATCATAAAGTACATCTTGAAATTTAGGAATGGTAGGACATTCCTGAGTAAGATGGGCAGTGCTTTCGCAAATGCTACACACTTGTTCATCATTATTTGAGTTTTTCTTTCCCATTTCTATGGCTTCTACTTTTCTAGCTAGGGTTGCTACTGTGGAATTGATTTCATCTTTTTCAAACATGGCATACATGCCTCTCCTAGTAGATGTGGTTGTGGGCTTGGGTTTATCTAGATGTTCTACTCTTTCGAAGTTAGCCCAGGTCTGTGCACTTTGAGCTAACCATTCAAAATACTCCTCTGCCTCATCTGGCTGTTTATTCAAAACATTTCCATTGCACATCATCTCTACAAATTGGCGCATGTCAAAATTAAGTTCTTCATAAAAAAAAGTTGATAATGAGCCATGGTTTATGGCCACGATGTGGGCAAGTAAATAATAGATCTTTGAACCTTTTCCAACATTGGAAGAATGATTCTTTATCTTTCTGGGCAAAGTTCATTATCTTACGACTAAGTGTATTTGTTTTATGCATAAGGAAAAGCTTTTTCAAGAATTTCATAGTCATTTCATTCTAAGTCCTTATGGAACCTGATGGCAGTGCATTAAACCACATTTTTACTTTTTCCTTTAAAGAGAAAGGAAATAGCTTAAGCCTGATAGTATCTTAACCTATATTTTGTGTTCTTTAGATACTACATATCTCATCAAATTCTTTAAGGTGCAAATAAGGACTCTCACTGTCTAACCCATGGAATTTGGAAAGTAATTGGATTACTCCTGTTTTTAATTCTAACACACCAGCATTCTGAGGGAGAATGACACAAGAAGGTATACTGCCATGTGTAGGCTGAAGCTAGTCTCTTAAAGTTCTTCCATGAAGATTCTAATAAACATCATTGTCCCCTTGGTCACTCTGTTGGTCCCATTCCCCATTTCCATTCCTTCTCCAATTTCTTTGTTGATGATTATTCCTCCTTGGTGGAGGTTCATATTCATCATCAATTAGAGGTGGTGGATCCTCATTCATAATGAGTGGATGGCCTTGATTACCTTTTGATCGTTGATCAGTCATTAGTGGTATGTCTTTTTGGTCATACTTGACTAACTTACCGGTTTTGTCGTGTGTCCAAAAGGGCATACAATGAAAGATTTTTTTGTTATTGTTTTTTTTAGAAGAGGAATATTCTAAGTAATGCAACCTAAATGCCTAGAATGATGCACAATCAAGCAATCCCTTAAGGCTAACAAGCATAGATATTTTGATTTTCTATGGGGACAATGCTGTTAATTAGCATAATCCAATGCTCCTCCTCCCTTTAGGAGTTGACTACTACTTACTAGTTAGGTTCTTCCCAAAATGGTTAATACAGCCCTCATGTAAGGAGGCGTTTAGACCTCAACAAATGTCAATAGGAAGTAGGGGAAGAATGAGGCTCTATTAGATAACCCCCAATAACCACAGTGATCAAAAGTCATTGGAGTGACAATAAATTATGTCCTATTAAGAGGGTCCTATGAGTATGTGATGACCCTATAGGTCTCTTCTAATTGATTTTAACTTAATATGAATGGTGGGGCTACGCACTTGAGGTGATTATCCTAGGTGGGCTAAGTAGTAGTGATGAAATCCACCTGTAATCTTAAGGGGTTGGGTGCCCTTACTAATTAATTTTTACACACCATGGTAATTCGATTAGCATATAAATTACTCTAAAGCATTAGACGTGTCCTAAGATGCAATTAAAAGCAATAAACTAATGCAAACGCTAAAATACAACAAATATAAAGTATACTTTCTAGATGCAATTAAACTACCAACCAATGTAAAAATACTCTAAATGCAAACCCTAATCTAGGAAATAAATGAGTGAGAGAACTTATAGTGGGTTTCTGATGAAGATCAAGTGTGGGCCAACTTATCCCACACTTGCCTCGTATTACACAAACCTTTAAAATTGGAATTGAAAGTATAAATTACAAAGGGGCCTCACTATAAGATTCACTAAAATTAAAATAAAATTCCTAATCTAAGAAAGTAAGGAAAATCTATTTAATTGATAATGCACCACTTGCCAATTTCCTGAAAAAGAAATATAACAATTAGTACCAAATTCAGGAAATAAAGTGGTTATGCACTAAAAAAGATTAAAGATGCAGCTAAAAATGTCTAAAACGTTAAAAAAAAATGCAATTTCTAATTTTTGTGATTTTTATTTTTATTTTTTGAATTTTTAATTAAATTTTATGAAAACTCCTTTGCAAGTCCTCGACAATGGTATAAAAAAAAAATACTTGTTGATGTTTAACAGCAAGTGCATGGGCTATTATAGTATAGTTATGCAAATACAGGTCGATCCCATAGAGACTCGCTTTAAAAGAGGAGTTTAAATAAAATTCAATTCTCTAAAAATAAAATAAAATAAAAGAATTAAACTAACAGTGAAATAAAGATTCAGATTTATTGAAATGCTACAAATCACATAATGTCCAATTCTAAAAAACACAGAAAATAAAACTAAATAAACAATCTTGGATAGCACTGTTCCTGAATAAGCAGAATATGGATAAGAATACGACAAAACCAGGGACGTGGATGGAATTAAATAAGGGATTCAAATGGAATTGAAGTTAAAGTGAGAAGGGTAGAAGTGGATTTTTTTTTAAAAAAAACTAGTTTTTAACAAAAAGCAAACAAAACCCGATGGAGGAGAAGAAGGGTGAGCCAAAGGAGGAGGAAGAGGAGAAGGAAAGAAGGGGGGAGGATGAAGGAGAAAACCTAGAGCAGGTTTACCTCTTCAGATTGACCAGCGATGAGAAAAAGATGCCAGAGGAGGAGAAATGAAGGAAAAGAGGAATGCCGGTGTTGGTTGGGCCGGTGAAGAGATCGGAGAAGGAGGGAGGTGCAGTGAGGGGTTCTAGTGTTGTGAAGTTGGCCTAGGCGAATGAACAAAGAAGAAGGGAGTAGAGAGAAGGGAAAGGGTTTGAGTGATGTTGCCTTAAGCAAGTGGTCTGGGGCCAATCACCTGCATCTAGTTCATGCGGTGGTATGTGGTTGTGGGGATCTAGGCATCGACTAGTCTGGTCGATTGGACTAGTCGATGCCTTAGTGAACAGAGGAAGAAGGGAGTTGGGAATATGGGTGCTAGGAAAGTTGGTGAGAATGGAGTCAGAACAGAGGAGATGGGAGAAGAAAGACGTGAGAAAGAGAGGGAGAGAACGAGAGAATAGAAAGAGAAAGAGAAAGAGAGAGGATATGTGTTGGTTCTTTAAACAGGGAAGAGAGTTGAGAGAGAAAGAGAGGCAAAATGCTAGGAGACGGGGAAGAATAGGGAAACGAGACCGGGAAGATGCTAAGAGGGAGATTGGGAGAGCAATACTAAAAGGAAATTGAGGGAGAAAAAGTTAACAAGGGAGAGAGAGAGAGAGAGAGAGAGAGAGAGAGAGAGAGAGAGAGAGAGAGAGAGAGAGAGAGAGAGAGAGAGAGAGAGAGAGAGAGAGAGAGAGAGAGAGAGAGAGAGAGAGAGAGAGAGAGAGAGAGAGAGAGAGAGAGAGAGAGAGAGAGAGAGAGAGAGAGAGAGAGAGAGAGAGAGAGAGAGAGAGAAAGAGGGGTGTGGTGTGGTGAAAAAAAGATAGAAAATAAGAGGGAGGTGGTGATAGAGAGGGGGAAGATCAAGGTGATGGGTCTGCCTCCTACATCCAGCCTAGGGGTGAAGGTGAGATAGGTGGCAGAAGAGATGAGGACATGGGAAAGAGTACGGTGGAGAGAAGAGATGGAGGTAAGAGAGATGGATCTACCTCCTCTAACTAGCCAAAGAGAGGAAGTGAGTAGCGTGGGGGAGGAGTTTTTAGAGAAGAAGAGACATGAGAGAGAAAGCGAGAAGGGATAAGAGAGAGATCCATGAGAGGTGGAGAGGTGAGAGAGATGAAGAGGGGGTGGGGTCCACTAGCAGTCTAATCTTGCCAAAACTCTGCAAGACTCCTCCATTCTTCAAATTCCTTCTGTCCTAGGAGTCTTCAAAGTCCTCCCTTTCCAGGAAGCTTTATCATCCTCATCTAATCTAATCTAATCTCTTTGATTTGATCTGGATCATCCAAGCTCGAGTTGATTGATTTGTAATGCACAATACCCAATTAGAATCGTCTAAACTATTCATTACTCTTCTGAGTAGCTCTGATGATCATCTGACTATTAAATTTTGCAATTCAATGGTTGGATGGCCAATTAAAGCTAAAATAAAATATTTTACATAAAATCTTGAAATTGATGACCTAGATGCTCTAATTGAATACAAAATTAGGGGTATTTTGACCAAAATTGAACACTAAACAAGTGGTTTCCCTCCTATTACACTTTCACAGGGAACTAATATTGAATACCTTAATGAATGAAAAGAAACTTATCAACTTTGGAATTTATTTTGTGGATGGTTTTGTCTTTAGTAGAAATGGTTTATTATTTTTATTCATAAGCAAAATAGTCTAGCTTTTTCACTTATTAACTTGGCACCACTTTTGTTATACAATCGCACCACTAGAGGTCATGTAACTCCATCATCTTCTTGTAACGTCTTGTAGTTTTGTTTCTTTTTTTATTTGCTGAAAGTACACAAGACGCTTGCTTGCGGATCATATGTGTCACAGCCCCGTCGGGCCCCCAGCAATGATATTGTCCCGTGCGCACGCGCACGGGTTTTGGTCCTTCCCCCGCGTCCAGGGGAAAATGCGTCATTGCTGTGAAGGGAGAGAACCCCCCTTATAACCAGGCCCATCACCCCCCTAGCCGATGTGGGACTAACTCTCCTGCGTCCCGCCCTCAGACCATCTTGGGTCCCCTCACAAGGCCAACCCTCAGGCCATCTTGGCACGGTAGCCATCTCCCGCCTACGGGACACACGCCCCCGTGTGTCACCACACGAGCGACGGTGCGGCTAGCCATCCACCCTCGGGGTCGGGGTTTGGCTCTGATACCATTTTGTCACGACCCCAATCCCCAGGGCCGCGATTAGGCTTAATCAAGCCTAACGATTGGGCGAGCCAGGCCTACGTGGCCTTGCTTTTTTTTTTTTTTTAATTATATCACAGCGGAAGTGTTGAGAGAGCTAGGTGCTCTTGTCCTGGGAAAGTCACAATTTACTAGTAATATATATATATATATATATATATTTTTCTCCTTTAACAACCAAGTCCTACCGAAATTTCGGCAGAGTCTCCCCTGTTTTTCGGACATTAAGCATTTAACGCATGCTATGCGGTTCACCTGATAGACAACATAGCAGTCGTAATTTACTGGAGGGAGACTCAGTCTCCATACTATCCATCATAGCAAGACATACATAATGCATAAGGAATCAGTGTCAAAATAAGACATAACTCGTTTAGCACTTATATACATGTGTTTATATACAACTCAAAATTTAACAGCTTCAAGCAAGCTTTCTTCGACTCACTCAACGACCTTTCTCTTCTCTGCCTGACTGGTACCTGCAAAATAACAAGGTGAGCTGCGAAGCCCAGTAAGGGAAAAGAACCAAACCCATGCATATCCAGTCATTCTCATTGCCACGCTTAAGAACACATTCACTATAACATGAGCATGCATTTTCCATTTTAACTAGTCATATATAACATAGTTAGCATGTGCTATCAAATAAGGCCTATGCTTATTAGAGTAGAATTACAGTTTTTCCCCAAATTCTAATATGACACAACAGTCATCGCATGCATACAAGCACACCCCATAAGGATTTCCTATTCGTGTCCAACCATAGGACATTCAATAGATGAGTGACTAAGTCATAGATCTCATTCTAAAGTTAAATGCAAACTATAAGCGTTACTTCCAACAAAGCTGTATACTCAGTGATGATTTTCCCAGTAATATTAAACCTGCCTAGCATTACACTAGGATTCAATAGTCATCTCCCTCAAGGATTACCATCTTGGGCGGCCCACTATGTGCATCATCATCAAGGTAGCCGAACCCTCAGGATTTACCATCTTGGGCAGCGCCAAAGTCAGATTCCCTCAGGGTTTACCATCTTGGGTGGCTCCACCTTAGTCGAAATCAACCAGGCAGCCCTTTCCCTCAGGGTTTACCATTTTGGGTTACTCAATATGCCAGCTCGTCCCTCAGGGTTTACCATCTTGGGCGGCTCCACCGTGATCCCAAAAAACCAGGCAGCCCTTTCCCTCAGGAATTACCATCTTGGGAGGCTCAATACCTGACAGCTCATCCCTTAGGGGTTACCATCTTGGGCGGCTCCACAATGATTCCAAAGAACCAGGCAGCCCTTTCCCTCAGGGTTTACAGTCTTGGGAGGCTCAATACCAGACAGTCCAATCCTCAGGATTTACCGTCTTACGCGGCTTCACCTTAGTTGCAAGCAACCAGGTAGCCCTTTCCCTCAGGAATTACCATCTTGGAAAGCGTCATCATAGCTTACCGGGCGACCCTCAGGGCTTACTATCTTGGGCTTGACCATTTTATAACAGTTTGCATCATCACAATAGTTAAGCATAGCAAATCATACTATAACATGACCTTTTTAATAAGAAATTACAATTTCTATCATCCATTAAACCAAGGTGGCAATATATACATTTTACACATGCATAAAGTTAATTTCAAGAGAACATAACAACAAGAATTTAAAGAATGCAAGGGTTCAGGGTCCTTACCTGCTCTCCACGTATAATTCAAAGTCCTACTGGTAGAACCGTTCTCACTGTTCTCAAACCTCTGCAACAAATACAAGTTCTACGTAAATTATAGAATTTCATGCCATTTTCTATAGCCACTTCTAGTTCTACATCCACTATGTTCTTAATCTAATCTCACATATCTAGATCAAGGATTTGCATACCAATTGGTCGCTATCCAATTGGATCAGTGCCATTGGTCTTACATCGATGGTCTAGATCAAGCGTGTACCTCTAAAAGTTTCAATTTCCAACATTTTAGGTAAGTTATTTCACAATTCAATGCTTTTGGCCATAACTCATGGTCTGATATCCTTTCCTGACCTCTGACATTCGCTGATCGAGCATTGGACGGCCAGATAGGATCTCCCATCACTTTATCCCTGATTAGTCAGTCATTTCTATGATAATTCATCACCAATGGTTACTTGGAGTTATATTTGACCTAAATTTACCTTCCGATCACATTTTTAACGGTCGGATGTTAAGGTTCCAAAATTTCCCTATGCATCTACAAGCAATTTCGTGGACCAATCGATTCCTGATTGACGATCCGTCTTCGCGGATGAAAAGATCATGCGCGAATCGTCCATATCTGAAAATTTTCATTTTTCACTTTTTTTTTTGGGTCGCCGGAAAATGTCACCGTCGCCGGAGAAGATGATCGGATTCCGGTCATTGCCGGCGGCACAGGTGACGTTGTTTTTCAGCCAAATTTAATGGGAATGCTTAGAATTTCCCAAATTTTCGTTTTCTAGTGTTTTCCCCTTTTGATTTTTACTAAAAGTACCGTTTTTCGCCGGATTTTTCAAGGGTTTTTAAAACTAACCCTAGGTGCTGTTTTTTGCAGTTTTCAGGGTCGTTTCTTGCCGGATTTCCACGAAACCAAAGGGGTTTCACCTAGAAGGATCTAAGGAACAGTATGAACGGTTAGATTTTCAATCTAATCCCGTTCTGTTCCCTGTATGTTTTGAATCCGACGGTGTTTTATTTTTTCACCGTCCAGTTCTTCAAAAAATCTGTATTCACGTTGAAGAGGAAGGGGAAATGGGAAGAATAGAAGAGGTTAGGAGGCTTACCTGGGTCCAACTTGCAGCTAGCACGACCTGAAGATGACGACCCAACTCCCCGTAGCCGGTGAAGCTTGGGTCTTTTCTGGCAGGCAAGGGTGGAGAGGGAGTGAACGAGGGATGGGGAGGGCGTGAGGGCTGTGCAGGGTTGACCGGAAGGGAAGGGTGTCCAGGGGAAGGGGGTGAAAAGGGAGGGGGAGTAGCCGGGAAACGAGGGGAGAGGGGAGAGGGGAGAGGGTTGCTGGCTTGGCTCCCTCTTCCCATCGTTGCAGACGGACGCGTGGGAGTAGAGCTCCACGCGCCCGCGTGTAGGGCTCCTCCCACGTGGCATCGAGTTCACACACACACATTAGGGGGGGTGCCCTTATCAATTTGGGCCCCCTCTGCTCGATGGGAAAACTCCCGGGTCTTTCGCTCTCGATCTCCGTTTCGCGCATTTTTAGTGTCGTTGGAAAGCTCTCTCCGAGCACAGTCTGATAAATGACTTTTTCATCGTTAACTTCTAATGTTCGTGATGTTTACGTTTTACTCTATTACTTAGGACACGAGTGTGACAACACTCCCCTACTCAAAGAAATTTCGCCCTCGAAATTAGATAAATACCTGAGTCCTCAAATAATTCTGGGTATTTATGCCGAACCTCAGACTCTAACTCCCATGTGGCTTCTTCTGTCCCGTGATGTTGCCATACCACCTTAACAAGTGGTATCACTCTTCGACGCAACACCTGTTCTTTACGGTCAACCACTTGTATTGGTTTCTCCTCATAAGAGACATCCTCCTGAATGGCAAGGTCTGTCCAATCAAGAACATGAGAAGGGTCCCGCTCATATTTCCTCAACATCGACACATGAAACACATTATGAATCAATGATAACTGTGGAGGCAAAGCCAGCCGATAAGCAACTTCGCCAACACTCTCTAGAATCTCGAACGGCCCAATGAATCGAGGAGATAACTTCCCGCGTTTGCCAAAACGCGTCACTCCTGGTCTCGGCCGAGCCTTTAGGAACACATAATCGCCTATCTCAAACTCCAATGGCCGCCTCCTTCGGTCAGCATAGCTCTTTGTCCTACTCTGAGCTGTCAATAACCGTTGCCTGATTTGCTTTACCTTTTCTGTGGTTTCTCTGACTACCTCAGGGCCTAGTAACGATGTCTCACCAACCTCTGCCCAACAAACTGGGGATCGGCATGGCCTACCATATAACGCCTCAAATGGTGCCATCCCTATGCTAGATTGGAAACTGTTGTTGTACTAGAATTCCACCAAAGGTAAATATTCGGCCCACTTCTATTGGAAGTCTAACACACAAGCTCTCAACATATCTTCAAGCACCTGGATCACTCTCTCAGACTGTCCATCTGTCTGGGGATGAAATGCCGAGCTAAAGGTCAGCCGTGTACCCATCGCCTGCTGTAAACTCTTCCAGAACCGAGAAGTAAACCTCGGATCTCTATCTGACACAATGGATACAGGTACCCCGTGTAACCTTACAACCTCACGTACATACAACCGACTCAATGTCTCGAGTGAATCAGTAACCTTCACTGGCAGGAAGTGTGCTGACTTGGTCAGTCTATCCACAATCACCCAAATGCTGTTCCAACCTTGCTTACTACGTGGAAGACCTACCACAAAATCCATGGTAATGTGCTCCCACTTCCATTCTGCCACTGGCAATGGCTGTAGTAACCCCGCAGGCTTTTGATGTTCTGCTTTAACCTGTTGACAAATCAGACATCGAGCAACAAATTCAGCAATGTCCTTCTTCATACCCTTCCACCAGAAGTGTCTCCTAAGGTCTTGATACATCTTCGTACTACCGGATGTATCGAAAACTTAGACCGGTGTGCCTCACTCAGCAATCCTCTCCTAACCTCATCAACTAGAGGGACCATTAATCTACTCAAATATCGTACCCCACCAGAAGAGTCCACGGTCCAATGCTCAACACTCTCACCTTCTTCTATTCGAGCTCTAATACTCTTAGCCTCTTCATCATCCTTCTGTGCCTGCAATACTTCTTGTATTATAGAAGGTTGAGCAATCATTTGATACAAAAATGCACCCCTTTCAGATGAATCAATGTGCAAGTCGTATTCGGTCAATGACTCACGCACCTTCCATCTGAAGCCTTGAAGTCCAGCCATCAAACCTCCAGACTTCCTACTTAGTGCATCTGCAACAACATTCGCTTTTCCTGGGTGATACTGAAGTGTGAAATCAAAGTTCTCCAAGTACTCAACCCATCTGATCTGCCTCAGATTCAAATCCTTTTGAGTGAAGATATACTTTAAGCTTTTATGGTCGGTAAAGACATCAAACCTTTCACCATACAAATAATGTTTCCAAAGCTTCAATGCAAACACCACCGCTGCCAGCTCTAAGTCATGAGTAGGGTATTTCTTCTCATTTGGCTTCAATTGACAAGAGCCATAAGCCACTACTCTTCCTTCTTGCATTAGGACACATCCTAGTCCTAAGTGTGAAGCATCACAATACACTGCATAACCGACACCTCGCTCCGGAATGATAAGCACAGGTGCCGAGGTCAATCATTTCTTCAACTCCTGAAATGACTGCTCACATGAATCATCCCACTCGAATACAACCCCCTTTCTCGTAAGTCTTGTCATGGATGCTGCAATGCGTGAGAAGTCCTTCACAAACCTCCTATAATAACCTGCCATCTCGAGAAAGCTCCTAATCTCGGTTATGTTCCTCGGTCTTTCCCAACTCAGCACGGCTTCTATCTTTGACGAGTCGACAGCAATCCCATCACCAGAAACTACATGTCCAAGAAAATTCACCTTGGATGCCCAAAACTCACACTTGCTAAGCTTCGCATACAACTGATGTTCCCTCAGCATTTGCAATGCAATAGACAAGTGTTGTTCGTGCTCCTCCTTAGATCTTGAGTATATCAACACGTCATCCACAAACACGACAATGAATTGATCTAAATAAGGGAGAAAGATTCGATTCATGAGGCTCATAAAGGCTGCTGGAGCATTCGTCAACCCAAAAGGCATCACGACAAACTCAAAGTGACCATATCGCATCCTGAATGCCGTCTTAGGGACATCTTCGTCCCTCACCCGTAACTGGTGGTATCCAGATCGCAAGTCAATCCTGGAAAACCACTTAGATCCCCTCAACTGATCAAATAGGTCGTCAATTCTCGGCAAGGGGTATTTATTCTTGACCGTCACCCTATTCAGTTGCCGGTAGTCAATACATAGCCGTAGTGTGCCATCCTTCTTTCTTGCAAACAACACTGGGGCTCCCCATGGTGACGTGCTAGGGCGAATGAAACCTTTGCCTTGCAACTCCTCCAATTGAACCTTCAACTCCTGTAATTCAGCAGGCGCCATGCGGTGTGGAGCGATGGAAATTGGAGAAACGCCAGGTAAAAGCTCAATGGCGAAGTCGACCTCCCTCCTTGGAGGTAATCCTGGTAGCTCACCAGGGAAAACATCAACAAATTCCCTTACTATTGGCATAGATTCAATGTCAGCATCAACGTCATCTCGCCCTACCATGCTCGCCATCCACCCACCATAGTCTCTCTGACGGTTGTAGCCAACATGAAGTTGTGGGTGACTATAACCCTCTGTGGCTGAGAAATAAAAATGAACTCCACTGGGTAGGACAAAGTCAACCCTCCTTCGACTGCAATCAATAATGGCACGGTACTCCGACAGAAAATCCATGCCCACGATCACATCATATGGAGTAATGTCCATTACCACTAGATCAAACCTCACCCTGTGACCTACCATGTCAATATCACAATTTCGACACACTCTATTGGAGGTGATGCTCATTCCTATAGGCAACTCAACCTGCAATGTTGAGTCCAACGGTTCTGTTTCCATGCTTAAGTCACGAACAATTGAGGATGAAATGAAAGAATGTGTTGCACCCGAATCAAACAATGCTCTAACCCAAGTGTGAAACAACAAAAATGTACCTTCTATAACTGTGCGGTCAGGCGGGGTGTCTGGCTGTGTCAACGCATAGACTCTGCCCTGTGTCCTCTGCTCAGAGATAGGAGGTGCTCCTCTGAATGGTGCATCTGTCCTCGGTGCTGGCGGCCTACCCTGAGGGCGTGGTCTATTGCTACTCTGCACACTGCCTTGCGCGGCTTTCTGCTTAGGACAATCTCTCTTGAAATGGCCCTCCTGTCCACAACCATAACAAGTCTTACTAGCCATTCCCAGGGAAAGAAAATGTGCCTGTGTGTTCTGCCCCCGAGGAGAATACCCCTTCCTCCTCTTATCCTTGTTACCCTGAAAGTGAGGTTTTCCAAAAATTCTCTTCTTGAACTCAGATGCACTGGTTTCTCTGCCCTGATCCTACTCAATCAGTTGCGCTCTATCTACAGCCTCAGCATAGTCTTGCAACTTGAAAGGTACCAAGCACTGTCGGATAGAGGATCTTAGGCCCTGGATGAAGCGATAGGCCTTATCCCTAGCAGTGGGGATCATCAATGTTGCATATCGTGCCAACTGATCAAATCTAGCAGCATACTATCCCACAGTCATGTCACGTTGCGTGAGCCTTAAAAACTCAGCCACTTTAGCATCTCTCTGAGCACTGGGAAAGTACTTTGCTAAATAGGCCTCTCTGAAAAGCTCCCAAGTCCACTCCTCATCAGCTCTAACACTCCTTGCCACCCGCCACCAATGAATAGCCTCACCAGTGAACTGAAATGTAGCCACCCGCACCTTCAGATCTTCATCAATTTTCTGTGCCTCGAAGATTCTTTGTATCTGCTCTAACCAATCCTCTGCTTCGATGGGATCTGACATCCCATCAAACTTGGGTGGCCCCAGCTTCCTAAACTCTCGCAAGGCAAGTGTTTCCCTGCTTATGCTCTCTCTAGGAGCTCTAGGGACAAGTGCAGCTGAGGGCTGACCTCCTGCTCCCCTGCCAATAGCATCAGCAATTGCCTGGGCCATCTGTCCTATGGCGTCCTGAACTGGATCACTTGCGTTCAATGTTGGCCTTCCAGAACTCGAGTCATCACTCCTTGTCTCCACCATGACTATGCCCTTCACAACATCAACAATAAGGGTTAGTCACTTACTAACCATGCTGAGAGTAGTCAACAACCAACAAGTTTACTTTCAGAAGCCACAGAACATTCAAATTTTGATGATCACAAGCAATAATAAAAGATGTTCACCACCAGTGATCTACCGCAGTGCTCTGATACCATTTGTCACACCCCCGTCGGGCCCCCAGCAATGATATTGTCCCGTGCGCACGCGCACGGGTTTTGGTCCTTCCCTCGCGTCCAGGGGAAAATGCGTCATTGCTGTGAAGGGAGAGAACCCCCCTTATAACCAGGCCCATCACCGCCCCTAGCCGATGTGGGACTAACTCTCCTGCGTCCCGCCCTCAGACCATCTTGGGTCCCCTCACAAGGCCAACCCTCAGGCCATCTTGGCACGGTAGCCATCTCCCGCCTACGGGACACACGCCCCCGTGTGTCACCACACGAGCGACGGTGCGGCTAGCCATCCACCCTCGGGGTCGGGGTTTGGCTCTGATACCATTTTGTCACGACCCCAGTCCCCAGGGCCGCGATTAGGCTTAATCAAGCCTAACAATTGGGCGAGCCAGGCCTACGTGGCCTTGCTTTTTTTTTCTTTTTTTTTTTTAAAATTATATCACAGCGGAAGTGTTGAGAGAGTTGGTGCTCTTGTCTTGGGAAAGTCACAATTTACTAGTAATATATATATATATATATTTCTCCTTTAACAACCGAGTCCTACCGAAATTTCGGCAGAGTCTCCCCTGTTTTTCGGACATTAAGCATTTAACGCATGCTATGCGGTTCACCTGATAGACAACATAGCAGTCGTAATTTACTGGAGGGAGACTCAGTGTCCATACTATCCATCATAGCAAGACATACATAATGCATAAGGAATCAGTGTCAAAATAAGACATAACTCGTTTAGCACTTATATACATGTGTTTATATACAACTCAAAATTTAACAGCTTCAAGCAAGCTTTCTTCGACTCACTCAACGACCTTTCTCTTCTCTGCCTGACTGGTACCTGCAAAATAACAAGGTGAGCTGCGAAGCCCAGTAAGGGAAAAGAACCAAACCCATGCATATCCAGTCATTCTCATTGCCACGCTTAAGAACACATTCACTATAACATGAGCATGCATTTTCCATTTTAACTAGTCATATATAACATAGTTAGCATGTGCTATCAAATAAGGCCTATGCTTATTAGAGCAGTAATACAGTTTTTACCCAAATTCTAATATGACACAACAGTCATCGCATGCATACAAGCACACCCCATAAGGATTTCCTATTCGTGTCCAACCACAGGACATTCAATAGATGAGTGACTAAGTCATAGATCTCATTCTAAAGTTAAATGCAAACTATAAGCGTTACTTCCAACAAAGCTGTATACTCAGTGATGATTTTCTCAGTAATATTAAACCTGCCTAGCATTACACTAGGATTCAATAGTCATCTCCCTCAAGGATTACCATCTTGGGCGGCCCACTATGTGCATCATCATCAAGGCAGCCGAACCCTCAGGATTTACCATCTTGGGCAGCGCCAAAGTCAGGTTCCCTCAGGGTTTACCATCTTGGGTGGCTCCACCTTAGTCGAAATCAACCAGGAAGCCCTTTCCCTCAGGGTTTACCATTTTGGGTAACTCAATATGCCAGCTCGTCCCTCAGGGTTTACCATCTTGGGCGGCTCCACCGTGATCCCAAAAGACCAGGCAGCCCTTTCCCTCAGGAATTACCATCTTGGGAGGCTCAATACCTGACAGCTCATCCCTTAGGGGTTACCATCTTGGGCGGCTCCACCATGATTCCAAAGAACCAGGCAGCCCTTTCCCTCAGGGTTTACAGTCTTGGGAGGCTCAATACCAGACAGTCCAATCCTCATGATTTACCGTCTTGGGCGGCTTCACCTTAGTTGCAAGCAACCAGGTAGCCCTTTCCCTCAGGAATTACCATCTTGGAAAGCGTCATCATAGCTTACCGGGCGGCCCTCAGGGCTTACTATCTTGGGCTTGACCATTTTATAACAGTTTGCATCATAACAACAGTTAAGCATAGCAAATCATACTATAACATGACCTTTTTAATAAGAAATTACAATTTCTATCATCCATTAAACCAAGGTGGCAATATATACATTTTACACATGCATAAAGTTAATTTCAAGAGAACATAACAACAAGAATTTAAAGAATGCAAGGGTTCAGGTCCTTACCTGCTCTCCACGTATAATTCAAAGTCCTACTGGTAGAACCGTTCTCACTGTTATCAAACCTCTGCAACAAATACAAGTTCTACGTAAATTATAGAATTTCATGCCATTTTCTATAGCCACTTCTAGTTCTACATCCACTATGTTCTTAATCTAATCTCACATATCTAGATCAAGGATTTGCATACCAATTGGTCGCTATCCAATTGGATCAGTGCCATTGGTCTTACATCGATGGTCTAGATCAAGCGTGTACCTCTAAAAGTTTCAATTTCCAACATTTTAGGTAAGTTATTTCACAATTCAATGCTTTTGGCCATAACTCATGGTCTGATATCCTTTCCTGACCTCTGACATTCGCTGATCGAGCATTGGACGGCCAGATAGGATCTCCCATCACTTTATCCATGATTAGTCAATCATTTCTATGATAATTCATCACCAATGGTTACTTGGAGTTATATTTGACCTAAATTTACCTTCCGATCACATTTTTAACGGTCGGATGTTAAGGTTCCAAAATTTCCCTATGCATCTACAAGCAATTTTGTGGACCAATCGATTCCTGATCAACGATCCGTCTTCGCGGATGAAAAGATCACGCGCGAATTGTCCATATCTGAAAATTTTCATTTTTCACATTTTTTTTGGGGTCGCCAGAAAATGTCACCGTCGCCGGAGAAGATGACCGGATTCCGGTCGTTGCTGGCGACACAGGTGACGTCGTTTTTCAGCCAAATTTAATTGGAATGCTTAGAATTTTCCGAATTTTCATTTTCTAGTGTTTTCCCCTTTTGATTTTTACTAAAACTACCGTTTTTCGCCGGATTTTTCAAGGGTTTTTGAAACTAACCCTAGGTGCTGTTTTTTGCAGTTTCCGGGGTCGTTTCTTGCCGGATTTCCATGAAACCAAAGGGGTTTCACCTAGAAGCATCTAAGGAACAGTATGAACGGTTAGATTTTCAATCTAATCCCGTTCTGTTCCCTGTATGTTTTGAATCCGACGGTGTTTTATTTTTTCACCGTCCAGTTCTTCAAAAAATCTGTATTCACGTTGAAGAGGAAGGGGAAATGGGAAGAATAGAAGAGGTTAGGAGGCTTACCTGGGTCCAACTTGCAGCTAGCACGACCCGAAGATGATGACCCAACTCCCCGTAGCCGGTGAAGCTTGGGTCTTGTCTAGCAGGCAAGGGTGGAGAGGGAGTGAACGAGGGATGGGGAGGGCGTGAGGGCTGTGCAGGGTTGACCGGAAGGGAAGGATGTCCAGGGGAAGGGGGTGAAAAGGGAGGGGGAGTAGCCGGGAAACGAGGGGAGAGGGGAGAGGGGAGAGGGTTGCCGGCTTGGCTCCCTCTTCCCATCGTTGCAGACGGACGCGTGGGAGTAGAGCTCCACGCGCCCGCGTGTAGGGCTCCTCCCACGTGGCACCGAGTTCACACACACATTAGGGGGGGTGCCCTTATCAATTTGGGCCCCCTCTGCTCGATGGGAAAACTCCCGGGTCTTTCGCTCTCGATCTCCGTTTCGCGCGTTTTTAGTGTCGTTGGAAAGCTCTCTCCGAGCACAGTCTGATAAATGACTTTTTCATCGTTAACTTCTAATGTTCGTGATGTTTACGTTTTACTCTATTACTTAGGACACGAGCGTGACAATATGGCTAGTCTATGTGGTTGTGCGACTACATGACATGCTGGCAGATTTTTAACTGATTTGCCTTTTACTATTCTTAAGATTTTCCAATCATTTTTTTGGCCATGGATTCTTCCCATTTTTCCCAAAACTTCATTTGTGAGTCATTAAATGGCTTGCTTCCTTAGTGAGACTCACTTTCTTCATTCCATGGATTTCACTGATGATGACTTTCTTTTCCATGACCTCTAAGACTAGTTAGATGATTATTCTGAGCTAGAAATGATAAAATTTTGTGTTTATGACCTTCATATATGTCTAGTCACTTCTTAATCTTTAGGTGGACTAGGAGTTCATGAGAACTTGTTTTTATTTCTGGGATTACAATGCTTGGGTCTTTAGGTTTCTTTCTGGTAAAATTTGCCCCTTAATTTAAAAATTTGCAAGCTTCATGGATGTCCAATGCTTGGATCCCTTTATGCAGTTCTCTACAAATGATCCCCTTGAAGATATGTGGCCTCTTTTCTAGGAATTTCCCTTAAGGAGTCTGAATGGTTTTTGAGAGGTCAATATCTAAGCATAAACAAACTGATTTCTTGTATGGATTGTTGAACTCATGATATTGACTCTTTGAATTGTGATAATGCCTTCCCCCTTTGCTGTTATGCTCACCTTTTCTTCTATACCGAAGGTGACATGGTTGATGTACACTTGACCGAAATCGTCAAAGGCATTCAAAAAAGTGAGATGCTTAGTTCCTTGATACTAGTTAAGACCCTTGATATTATGGATGACTTTATGCATAGATATTACGAGACACTTTGTGGCAGCCAAGTCCTTTTTGTGAGTTCTCTTTCTTCCAATGTCTTTTTGACTTCCATCTTCTCTTACTAATATCCTTCTCATCTTCTTTGTAGGTTTGATTGAGAGAACACATTAGATTGATTTCTTTCTTGGACTTACGACTTCACCTTTCAATGATGAGGGAATGGCTCAACCAACAATGTATGGTTGTGACACTCATTATGAATGGGAGGAATGACTATACTCTAACTTGGGAAGATGTTTGTTGGTGTTCTCGATACATGTACCATGTGGACTTCAGCTGTTCTTTCGAATGGCTAGTTACCATTTGTTTTTACTATCTTAGTTACACCTCCTACTATCCTAAATGGCTTTTTTGCCGAATAAGGATTCCTTAGACAATCCCTAACTATTTTAACCTTCTTGAAGCCTATCATTTGATAGTTGGTGGGATGCATAACTTGTGAGAGGCTTGGTTGGGCATTAAGACCTTGTAGACATGCGAGAATGGTGATTCTTCCTATGCTAAGTTCAAGGAAGATTACCTAGACTGGCTTTCTATCCTTTACCATTATCATCCTTGAAATGAGACCTATCTTATGCATTTGCTTTCCTTAAAATGAAAGAATCTATAAATTCTGCCTATTTCAATAGGATCAGGTCTTACATGGTTCAGGAGGCATGGCTCCTATTACCCATAGAATTTCTTCAACTTATCAAGTTTAACAAACTTTGATAACATAGTACCATGTGTGATAGCTCCTTTAGTCATGATTTACTTGATCTAAAATGGCCCTCCCACTTTTGTCAAAACTTACAATGTGAGCTTCATGCTAGTTAATTTGGGTCATGGATGTGTATCCTCCTCTCTCTGAGTACTAGTTCTCCTTCTTGCAAGGATTTAGAATAAACTTACTTGTTGATGTCTCTAGCTATTCGGCATTGGTACCCTTGTATGTGATGCATAGCTCTATTATTTTTTTCCTCTAGGAGTAAGTCTTCTTGTTGGAGCTTGATCTTATTTTCTTCTGTTAGATTTTCTTCTAGTACAACTCTCAAGGTTGAGACTTCTAGCTCTATAGGGAGGATTACCTCTATCCTATTAACCAATGAGAATGGTGTGGCTCTTACAGAAGTACTAGCTGTAGGTGGAATATGACCAGAGTGACCATTTCCTTTCCCCTTTTATCATATTGCTTAAAATATTCTACAAGTTCTTATTGGTTGCCTCTACTGCTCCACTTATATGTGATTGATATGGAAAGGATCAATGCCTTCTAATCCCAAATCCTACACACTATGCAGTGACCTCTTTATCGAGGTGTGACCCATTATTTGTTATTATCTCATGGGGCAGTTCTTAACAACAGATTATGTTTGTCCGTATTAATCAGGCCAAATGTGTTGTTGTGAATTCCTTGAATGATTCTTCTTTGAGATACTTAGAGAAATAGTCATTAGTAACTAATAAGAACTCATGCTGATGGAAGATGGTGAGGTAATTTTTCCTGTGACATTGAGTCTCCAAGTAGCGAAAGGCTAAGAGGAAGACATTGTGCTCATCTCCGAGGGAGGTAGATGATTCAAGTTTACTTGCATCTGACATTTAGGCATTTCTTTGCATATTCAACATTGTCCTTGTGCATCGTTAGCCAATAGTATCCTTAACTAAGTATTTGTTTGGCTAGTGTTCTTTCCCCCATATGTGGTCCACATGCCACTTTGTGGAGTTTTGAAGTAATTTCTAGGATTCTTCTATGTTGACACATCTTAATAGGATTCTTCATTGTTGACACATCTCAATAGGGTACCATGAGCCTTTCTTTTGATTGAGTTCTTTTATTGCAAATTTATTCACTTAGAAAGAGCCTTTGTTAAATATAATACTTGATGTCATAATACCGTGAATTTTGCCCCTCTTGTACCACATGCATTTCTAACCTTACCAGAAATGTAAAATAGGTGTAAGCTGGTACTCTTTTCTGCTCAACTTGAATAGGTTTTATCTTTGTTCCTTCTAGTGATTTTATGACAAAGAGTAAAGTGGCTAGAGCATTTGTGAAATTATTGCTAGACCTCTTTACAAATTAAAGGTTAACTTATCAAACTTAGCCATCAGGTGGTTTGAGAATTCTTTGTAGGGCTTTAATATTCCTTCCTATACTTGACATTCTCCTTTAAACTCATGCATGGTTGGTTAGGTAGTTGAAAGTTGACTCATCGCAATAGCAGGTGTTGTTATATCCCTTTGGAGATTAGGGAGGAAGGCACTTTCTAATGTTTTAATTCACATTCAAGATCTCATTAGATAGGCCTGTAAACGAGTTACTCTTCTCTTGTGCAGGGGAAACTTAGATGGCATAAGAACAAACTTGCATTCATCTTTGACAAATGAATAGTTATTGTCTTGACCATCATGTTATGTATGCCTGTTGTACTCCCACACTCAACCCAATAGCAAATGGCATGTGTCCATTGAAAGTATGTCAAACCTGATTGGAATAATCAATTGAAAAGGCCACTAAGTAGTGCTTAGCAACCTTTATCTCATTTGGTGTAGCCAACCAAGTGAGTGTGTAAGAATATAGGTGCGGTTCCTTATGGAGATTCAATTTGCTCACAACTTGTTGAGATATGACACTATCACAACTAACTAGATCAATACAATTTCCCACAATATCCCACAATCAAACAATGAGTATAAAAAATGTTGTTTCTTTTCAAATGCTCATCATCACCCTTTAAAGTAGATAGTAATCACCAATTCATCAAGTTTGGGCTACACGTATCTTCATAAAGTATATGGGACTCATTCAACTTCGTCATATTGATGATCTGAATCTTCCATAAATTATTGGTTGTCAATGACTTCACTGTCAGTCACATGGTTCAATAATTGTTATCATGTGTAGACAGGCTAATTAGATATTCCTCATTAGGTACAATGGAAACCTTGGTGTCCACCTTGGTTTGGAATAGCAATTGATGCCCCCTTTTGTTGATTAGTAGAGACCAAAGTAGGCAAGATAGGAGAAGTGTTAGATGTTGGTAGAAATCCTTAATTGGTATTATAACTATTTTGCAGCACAGTAGATCAAAAAGTTTCGTCTCATAAGTCTCTTCCCCACTAAGGCTTTAGAATGAGCACTGGATATGCTAGTTATGGTCTTCACTCATAAAACATTGTAAATTGAGGGTTTCAATCCATTGAGATAGTGGGATATAACAAACTCAAGACTTTTGCACCAATCGATTATGTGTCAGGGATTATAAAATTCTTCAGTATATTGTTGTAGTAATTTTACTCTTAAGATAATTTTAGTAATTTTTCATATACTTTTTTATAATAGTTGAATGGTAATAACTCCTACTTCATGATCCTATTTAAGTTGTCCCAATCTATAAGAGGTGGTTAAAAATGTTGCATACTAATATTTTAAAAATTGCCACGAGTTGCTACTCGACCTTGAAATCAAATGATGATAAGAGTACCCTTTTAATCTACTGGAACTTCCTCATAGAAAAAAATCCTCGCCAATTCTAAGCAAATCAAGAAAATCACCTGGTGCACCACTATCCAATGGCTTTGTCATGGTTCAAAGGGAATCTATGTACTATACTTGGGTGAAGTTGATGCACATGTTTTTCTCCTTGATTTTGATAATTTTGAATAGATTGACCTTCTTGGGCAAGTTCTTCATGCCTAACTTCAAGGTTTTAGAACAACATGCTGATTAAGATTGAGGGCTTGCAATTGCACTTTAATGCCAATTTGGATTTGTTCTCCAAGTATGCCCATGATTTGTTGTTAAATTCTTTCAAATTTGCATCTTTTCTTTGAACTAATTCTTCCATAATATTAGTTGCAATTTCCATGATTTCTTAATTTTTTTGAGGTTTGGGACGCATTTAGAATAAGAAAACAGCTGAGTTTTGAGTATTTTAGAATTCGCGAGAGTTAGCATAGGCAAATGAACTGTTTTGGGGTTGATGCAACAAGTATACAATCAAAAGCAAAAAGGATCTGATGAATTTTGGATTGAGTATGCTTTTAAGATTGGAAAAGGGTAGATTTTCAATCAAACATATATTATAATATTAAGTTTTTCTTGGGAATTATGAGTTAGGGTTTGAAGGGGATGAAAGGAATACCTCAATAGGCCTATGAAAGCTAGAAAACATGATAGTAGAAGAAGTTTTTAGAATAACCTATTGCTCTAATACCAAACTTGATGCGACCAATAGCTATGAAGTCTCAATGATAGTAAGTATCCACAAACATATGTGCAGTAGTTTTAAACACAAATCCTAGATGAGATACTTGTGAGTGTTGAGAAGTTACCTACAAACTAGGTTAATATGCCTCTCTTCATTTCAAGTCTCCAAGTGATTTTGTTCAAGTCAGAGGAAACTGAATCTAGCAAATTGTGAAGCAATGAAAACTAGAGAAGAAGAAACTTATTTCATTCCAAAAAATAATATTCTCCTACATGTTCTTTACATCTCCTTATTTTCTTTCTCCTAAGAAGTAGCTAAACTCTCCAATAACAAAGAAATAGGCTTCAACTTTACTCTATCTTTTATCTATAACTTTTTTTTATGAAACTTGCAAAAAACAAATTCAATAAAACATACTAAAGAAGATGATAAACTTATCTCACTTGGACAACATATTATTATACGTTGGTGGGGTTGTGTTTTGTAAAAAATCATGTCCTTACTTTTGATTATTCCCATCAATTGGCTTCTTCTTTGTCTCATATACCTTAATCTTTTTAGGGTGTTCATATGACTCCATATACTCCTTTTTTAAATCTTTGGCATTAGGAGCAAATGTTCCTACATCATACTCAAATTCAGTGGATATGGCCTTGCTTATAGGTCTCAATTTTGTGTCGCTAAGGAGGTGCCTTCCTATTACGAAACACAATCTCTCAATTTCACTTAATAGGCTAAGAACATGTCTTAGGGTACATGAAGGTTGGCTTTAGTGTAAATGGTATTAGAGAACCTATATTAGTAATTGTTTTTTCCTTTTTTGTACTATATGAGCTTAGTAAGGTAGAGCATTCCTTGTAGGAAAAGGGTCAAATAGTGCTTTTCTAAATGTTGAAAATCTCTGGTCTAATTTAGGCTTCTATGTGTTAAATATTTTACCATTTCAAGATAAAAAGCAGGCAAAATTGTCTATGATCCTTCTTGAAAAAGTACAGACTCTGATTTGACTTGCCAGAATGGTTTCTTCAGTTGCGCTAGTATGGTGTCTCTCTTATAACATATGTGATTATTTCCACCGATGCTGGTAAGTTTCATTTTGTGATCATCTGTTCTCCTATTAAGAATAATTATGGCTTCTGATCAAATAAAATAGGTTTCATTTTAGATGACCAAAATTCACTTGTTCAATTATTCAGATTATAGAATTACTAACGATTGTCTAGTCTTACCTAAGAAAAGCATCAGATACTACTTAATAGGATATTCTGTGTATTATATATGTTCTTAGCATCAAATACTTCTTCTTCTTGGCTAACTAGAGCAATTAAATATGAAGTCATAAAAGAAAATGTTTTTAATATTACTTTCCAAAAAATGCATCCATTTGGCTAATAGTGAATAGTGACATGTGGCTAGTCAAATACAATATTCTATATTTATTGGAAATCAAGCATATTGCAAAGAATTGATGTAGAGAACATATAGATGTTAAGTGTAGAAACATATTTATACAGAATAACATTCCAAAGTCTCACTCATGTCTCAATTCAATTTTTTATAAGCTCTAAGATAATAGACACTAGTCTTCAAAATTGTCATATTCAAGTTTGAATTTTATTTGCACTACAACCTCTTCAAACATGCATAGATCATATGTTATGTTAGCTGTAAAGTTAGTGTTGGAAAGTTTTAGTCTTTTTGAAGAGGTTGTACTAGATATTTAAAACATGAACATTTGAAGGGTAATGTTTTACATAAATGACTTTTAAAGTGTAACGCTGGCTAATGGTTTCAACATAGACAATTTATGGAATTCAGACTAGTGGTAGCCTTGAAAATTTTGTACTATATTTTTAATGTTATGACTGGTTAATAGTCAATTTTATACAACACAGACATTTGTAGTACAACCCCTTCAAGTATGCATAGATCATACATTATGTTAGCTGCAAAATCAATGTTGCCAAGTTTCAATCATTTCAAATAGGTAGCATTCTTCTACATGTCTGAATTCATTTGAGAACTATTCAAAAAATGAAATGAATAATCCACAGATTTTAGATGTATGAACATTAGCCTTGCAGCTGATTGACTTGCTCTCATAAAATTGCTTAATAGATGTTGTTAAATCATATTATAACATGAAATAGTTATAGATACATCTACATCCTTTTTTGTTGTGCAAATGTGATCTTTTCGTACGAACTTTTAGTCTTCACATTTCTAAGAAGGGTGTAGAGTTTGGAACTTGACTCAAATTTGGAATTTTAGGGAGATTTTACAATTTGAGAATTTAGTTAGAATTTGAAAACGTGGGGTGTATAGTTTGGAATTTGAGAACGCAATGTACCTATATAAGGTATAAGAAAATATCAAAATATTACTACCTCTCATTACCAATAGAATACAATGTACCTACAAAATTTGTAGGCCCCATTTTTATTATTATAGAATTTGCAATATTCACGTCCCATGGGGTCCATTTTTTTTGTACACCACCAATATGAGAACATATATGGGTCTTACTTTTAAAATATTGGTATGCCCACTTTTGTTTATAAATTGCAAAATCCCTTGTAAATGTGAGTGTTATGAACCTATACGTATATGTAAGTTTATACATAGTGTATACACATGTGGGATCACTTTCATGTGCTGCCACTTCTCTTAAAATTTTACAAATACATTATTAATACGTGCAAACAGACAATCCTATACACATTCAGACTCACTTTAAAGTTAACTATTTGTCAGCGCACTTTTATTTTAAAATTGTAAATTTTTTGTTGATATGAGAGTTTATGAACCTGTAGAGACACATATGGGGTCCACTTTAATTATATAGCTACTTGTGCTGCCCTTTTTTGTTTTCCTTTTCTCCTTTTTTGTTTGGAAAAGGGCAAGGAAACATCTTTATTCAATTCCGGGCGAAATTCCATCCAAAGAGGTTAGATAAGTGGCCTGTGCAGAAAGATTAAGAGAATCTTAGGTGCCCACGCATCAAATTACAAACAACAAAATACCATGGTTACGGAACAATAAGACAGTGTAAAGCTCATGCCTTGGTTCTGGTCCCTCGAGTTCGATTCTCCTCCAATAAGACCTTCACGGGCTAGCGCATCAGCATCTCCATTAGCTCCTCAGAACGTGTGAAAAGGATTCTCCATGACGTTGCAGTTATGCTTTGGTTCTGTCAATGACATTCCTGAACCTTCGGGGCGCATTTCCTTCGTCGGGCAACGATCTTATTGTACTCTTTGAATCACCCTCGATGATCACGGGGGCGCATCTGCAGCATCACCATAGCCAATTGGGCCTGCAAAATCTAATATGATTGTGCCCCTGGAATCCCCTTGAAGCCATCCGTATCCGCAGATGCCTGGATTTCCATAACATGCTCCATCGAAGTTGAGTTAATAAGTACCAGCAGGTGGTGATGACCGCTTGGGCTTTGCTAGGTCTTTCAACTGCATGATATGGAGTTCCCAAGAAGCACGATTGATTCTGTAGAGTATCCTTTGAAGAGCTTGTCTAACGAAGCCCATCTTGCAGCCATTCTATTGGCAGTCTGGACCGTTTACTCACTAGATAGTTCCCTTCCTTTGAAACACCCTGCATTTCGCTCCAACCATAACGCCCAAGTTGCAGACAAGAAACAAAGAAACCAATGTTTTCGCTCTTGATTTCATCTCGAGACCTGATCATTGGCTGCATTGGTTCTCAATTGAGTCTATAAGACACCGTGAGACAATGAAATGATCACAGATTTTGTTTCATAAATTGGATGCGTAGGACCATTGAATCATATTGTGGTCTCTTAATTCAGTATTGCTCTTGCATAGCATATTGATTGACCAAATCTTCGTCTGGCTTGGAGTTTATCATAAGTGAGGATCTTATTTAGGATCATGATCTACTTAAAAAATTGCATTCTGAAAGGTGCAGCAGACTTCCATACAAGCGTAGCCGGTTGCCATCTGACACTGCTTGCTATGAGGAAAGAATAGGCTGAGAAAACTGAAAACTTGCCATCTGTTGGGTCTCCAAATAACTCTGTCCTTTCTGTTTGCATCAATAGAAACAGAATGCAAAATGCTTATTGAATCCTCCAATCGAACAGCTTCCAATCCTCTCAATTGCCCTCTTATTCCAATATTGTTCCAGCACGTTCCACCATTGCCTGTTGAGTAGTAAACTTTAATCCGTGCATCTTTGTCAGTAGCTGCTCTGAATAACCTTTGAAACTTGACAGATAGTGGCAGCTTATGAATCCATACATCCAAAAAGAGATTCTAGCACCTGAGTAACACTTAGTATGGTGTTGCTTCTAAAGAAATATGCATTCTTGACAATGTCTCTCCACGAGTGAGACCCTTGACTACACTCAAACTACCAATAGCTACTTGGACTTGATCTCTTTCTAACTACCTGACTCCATAAACTATCTTCGTTTGTAGCATATTTCAAGAGCCATTTGCAAAGTAATGCTCTGATCATCTACTTTAACCTTCTTAAGCCCAATCCACCTTCATGATGAGGCTTACACACACTTTCCAATGAAACTAAATGACAATGTACCTGCATTATCCCCCACTCTTCTATAAGAAATTCCTGTGTGTCTGTTCCATCTTATGTACGATAGCCATTGGATATTGAAGAAGGGACATGAAATACGGGCATACTTGAAATAAGGCCTTTATTAATGTGACCCTTCCTGTGGATAAGCAGGCCCTTTTTCAGGTTGTCAACTTACTTTGGTATTTCTCAACTACAGAATTTCAGTGACGTGCTCTAGATTTCCCAAAAGAGAGTGGTAGGCCTAAATAGGAACATGGCGGAGATCCTACTTTAGAACCCAAACAAAGAGCAGTCCTTTTTACTATATCATCATCAGTATTAATACCATACACCTGGGAATTTTGAGAGGTTCAACCTTTGACCAGTTGCCAACTAGTAGCGAACTATTAAAGCCTTGATTTTTTGTTCCCGTGCCCTTTCTATTAGCAGCAAAAAGAAGGGTGTCATTTGCAAATTGCAGATGACGGAGAGTAAGGTTTGAGTTGGAAATCTTGAAACCTTCATATAGGTTATGTTCTTATGCTTTATTCATCATCTGACTGAATATTTCAAAGACGAGAAGAAATAATATGATGATAACGGATCCCCTTATTTGATTCCCCTTGAGCTTTGAAAGAAACCTTTAGGAGATCATTAATCACTATGAAAAACCAGGAAGATCTCAGGCATCTTTGTATCCAACCCCTCCCAAGTATCACTGAAGTTCACTTCTTTAAGAACATGGTCAATGACCAGCCAGTCCACCATATCAATGGCCTTCTCCATGTCCAATTTGCAGAGTATACCTCCTTCATTTGATATTTTCATTATGTCTGAAACCCCATTCGTAATCAAAGCATTATCTAGGATGCTCTTTCTTTTGATGAAAGCTGATTGTTGAAGATGGATTTAATGGCTGTAAATCTCTCTTAAATCCTTTGCACGCAAAGTACTCCAGAGAGTATCTGGTAGCAATAACCAATTAGACATATGGATCTGAAATCCCTCAAAGAATCAACACCTTGCTTTTTAGGTACGAGTACTACAAAAGATGCTCCAAGATGTTTATCATTAGGATCATTACAGTGAAAGCCTTCTATAAAGTCTATTACATCTTTGATAACGCTCAGGCATTCTTGATAAAACCTTGTACAATGACCATTTTCTTCATCAGAAAATGGTTTATCCGATCTTTCCTTTTTCCTCATTGCTAATCTTACTGAACTGTAAACCTTCTAGCAGAGGAAAGGATATTTCTTCAGCAGTGTACAATCTCTTATAAAACTGAACTATGTGCTCAGATAGCAAATTAGGCTCTGCAATCCTCTGATTGTCAACCATCAAGCTGGAGATTCTGTTTTCCATTCTATGTGCACTAGCTACAGCATGAAAGTCCGTTGTGTTTCTGTCACATGGAGTCAACCACCTAACTCAAGCTCTTTGCCTCCATTTTATCTCTTCTTGCAATTCAATAAACTTGAGCTCCTCTTCTGCCTTGTTTTTGCAAGCAAGTTTCTCTTGAGATAATGGAGCTATTTCTTCAGTGATATTAAGCATTCTAATCATCTCCTTCAATTTGCTTATTGCCTCCTTTCTATCTTTATTTCTATCCTTTGCCCATTCCATCAGTCTGGATTGCATATGTTTGAGTTTTAGAGCAAGATTTGTACATGCAAATCAATAAAACTTCTCTTTCTACCATTCCTCAATTACTTTTAATAACTTTGTGTTGTCGAGCTATGTAGTCACAGGTGCAAGGAGTGTGACTTGCTAGGTGACAAGGTGCAAAATTACGTAATTTAAATATTTAAAAAATAAAAAAATCCCAAAATTTACAAAAAAGTCCAAAAAAATAGGAAAACATAGAAATATAAAGATATGAATAAATACTATCAAATAAGTGAAATGGAATTCTTAGGTAATAAATTAACATGTCAACAACAACAACCTAAGGTTAAACCAAACAATCAGACACAAAGAAGTAAGTTCAGAAATATACAAATACAATGATAGTGATGCTATAATAATACTAGTCTCCTTGCTACTCCCTCAATACCTTGTGGCCTCATCATCATCCGCACCATGTTTTTGTAAATCCAAGAACACTAAACAATCAAATAATTGTTACATAAATAAAGTAGATATTAGAGTAAACTATTAAGACTTAAAACTTAAGAGTCATCAAAATCATCTCCCTAAGAGATATAAACATCCTCCTCCTCAATGTCCTTATCGACATCATCGTCATGCTCTTCTCCAATATCCTTCTCTGGCTCTTGTTGAGATAGAGAAATGCAACTCCCCCTCTGCCCCCTCCCCCACCTTTAGTACTACCTAGTAGATGGAGCATCATGTTCACTTGACCCTTTAATGAGTTCAACATCTAACCAGGTGAAGTCATTACTTGGATGTACCAGATTGTCTCCAGCATCTTCTTGAACAATCTACTCATCACTTTTGTCAACCTCTCATAATAGAACATGATATATATATATATATATATTGCATTTTCAAACGATCCTCGTATTGATGACCAAGGCACTGATTGTATTGAATGTATACTAGATCGTTCAAAGTCTTACTATGTAGCCTATTCCTCTTCTTAGTATGGATATGAAAAGAAAAATACTCATAAATTTAGAAAATAATGAACGTAAAGGAAATAAACAAATAACTAATAAGTACTAAATCTTACTATCTAAGTAGTTTACATTCTCAAAGATGCTCTAGTTATGCTTGTAAGGAAATGAACTGCATCTCTGGAAGAGGACCTTAATGGTAAATGTTTGAAGATCTGGGCCTTCAACTCCAAAGTTAATCCACCACTCACCTACAAAAGTTGAAGAAAATTAAAGTTAGAAAAATAAACAAAATTAGAATAGTATAAAAATAAAATTTAGAAGTTAAAACAAAGAATAATATAAAATACTTACAAGGGGCTAGGTTTTTTCTCTTGTTTATTGACAGGTCATTGCCAAAAAAGCCTCTAGCATATTTATAAGTGGATATCTCATCTCCCACCATATCAGTCTCCTCTCTATCATATTGCATAGTGATGTCATGCATTAAACCATTCATAGTAGAATGACGTATTGAGGTAATATCCAGCCACATGCAAAGGCTGATAAAGCTGAGAACTCCATCTATTATTTATGATCCCCCAAATATGGGCTGCATGATGCTCATCCCCTACTAGATTGGCTTGAATCTTTTGTTTGGTCCTAGCTATAGCCTCAAAGATGTATCCTATTGTTGGCTTCTCGTCATTGCCTACCACCTTCAAAACCTCTACAAGTGGGGCCATGATATTCAAACAAAAGAGGACATGATTCCAGAATCTAATATGCGGCACAATTCTTTTAGCTATTTTATCTTTACGTT
This sequence comes from Warburgia ugandensis, assembly GCA_035236585.1. Taxonomy (NCBI): domain Eukaryota; kingdom Viridiplantae; phylum Streptophyta; class Magnoliopsida; order Canellales; family Canellaceae; genus Warburgia; species Warburgia ugandensis. The sequence goes on from CP141138.1 coordinate 41,550,466, forward strand.
TTTTTTTTTTTTTTTATGTTTACTGTTTATCCCCTTTGAGCAATGGGTCATTGCCCCTCAACTCTGTCTTTGAATTGTGAATGCTTCCTAAACTAAAGAAGTTAGAGGCGAATCATGTCATGGCAAGTCAGACCAAATCTTTTTTCTTCGTAAATCATCTCATAAGATGAAAGACGTGTGTGGCTATAAATAAACACCATCCTTCCCCTAGCTGCTACCACATTTTTCTTCACAATTGGCAATTTGTCTGTCCTCTAACATCATATCTATGTAGTATGCCGTAACAAGGGGTCCAATATAAACATAACCTTCTTACCATTAACTCCCTTCCCGTAGGCACGTAGTTAGAGGCATTGTCATTTATGACCTAAAATAGATAAAGGTAAAATTGTATAGGATGAATTTGCATCATAAACAATTTAAATACTTAACAAATTATACATATAAAACTAAACAATTATCTAAACTATATTATTTTATCCAACTTCATCAATGACCTTTTCCATCATGTTAAGTATTAAGTTTGTGCTCTTAACATATGCAAATCCATCAATAGACTTTAAAAAAATTATCCAAGTCAGACAATTCACTAGAAAGTTCACAAAGGCATGACCCTTGCCATCAGTCCACCAATTCGACACAATAGAAGGCCCATACCTTAAATGCATAAATAAAATTGCTTGTAAGTCATTTAGTCACTTTAGAGTTACCTTAAGAGAGAGATATAATGGTGCGAAAAAGAACACTGTATACATACCTAATCCAATCAGCTTTATGATGTTCTATATATATTCTTTTTTCTCTACTTGCTTGTGAAGAAGGCTCACCCTCAACTCATGATACGAAGGTGCCTTGAAACTTTAGTCACATAAGATTATAAGATCGTAAGAATAGATAAAGGGTTAAAATAAGTATTATACTATTAATTATTTAAAGTATAAGATATATACATGGGCCATGTTGCACAACTACCTCTAACATGGTCTGAAAGGAATGACAATAAGAATCATCAAATGCAATACTATTTTCATAGAACTAAGAGGTGATGTAATCACATGCTCTTGTACTAAACTCTTTATAGGCTTTGTTCATTATTGTCTACTACATGAATGTCTTTTCCTTACCCTAGGCCTCAGGGTTTGGAGCAAATAGGTAGTCAATAGGCCCCTTTGTTGTTTGTTGTGTAGGTGCCTTTCCCTTACACTTTTTGCTTTCAATGGAAATAATATTAGTCCTAGTTGTAACGACCCTGAATTTTGAGTCATTTACTATAGATGATATTTCATTTTTAATGGAAATAAAATCAGAAATTGAATTTCATGTAAAATTGAATTCTATAAAGGTGACTCCTTTGGAACCCGGAATTTGCACTTAAAACTATCAAATTTGGATTGTACGTGTCGATAGGAATTCAATGACACTAAGTTTGTTGAAATCGGAGATTGGACAAAAATTTTGTATTTTTCTCAAATTTTATATTTTAACTGAATTAAACATGGGAAAATTAGTAATTGCACCTCAATATGAGCTCGAAAAGATAAAATCAAGTCAATGGTAATTGAGTGTGAAGACCAACAATGATTAAAGCTAAAATCATTATGAATTTGCTTTTAAGAAAATATTTAAAGTAATTAAAAGAAAAAAAAATGAATTTTGAATTGCGTAGGAAAAATCCCAAGCAACTCTTGATTAGCCACTTCTCTAATCAATTGGACTTGGCTGGCAAAGGGTGCCTGGCAAGCTAGATCCTAAACCCTCTATCATCCCAGCCCTGTTCACCAGTGCGCATGCTCTTCCTGGACAGATCCCTTTTTTTTTTTCTGGCACTGACGGATCCTTCTCCTTTGGCTTCAGTGAAATACCCCATTTGTAGTTTGCCTAATGGGTTTTTGTTGTTGTTGTCTCTGGCAAGCTACCCTCTCTCCCGCATTGATGACCCGTTTCTCTCATCAAGCGCAACGACCTTCCCCGGTGCAAACACCATCTTCATCAACCCTGGCACAACCAGAAATGCCTCTTGGGTTTTGCCACTGCAGAATCATCGATGCCCAAATTGTTTCTCCCCTCACTAGCAAGCAGCCCTTATTCTAGGCAAACCCTTCCTCAGATCTCCACCATTCCCAAAAAACTCATCTTCATTTTGATCTCAATTTGTGTATATGCGTCTAGGTCTAGGGTTTTGGCCCAGTGGATAAGGGAGAAGATGACTGGAATTTGCGAGTTCCACGAAATTCCAGTCCTTAGAACTGTATGTGTAAAAGTTGGCATTCACAAGTTCCTTCAAATTCCAATCCCCAGAACTGTATGTGTAAAAGTTAGAATTCGCGAGTTCCTCAGAATTCCAGTCCTCAAAACTGTAGGTGTAAAATTTGTAATTCTTTAGTTCCATTAAATTCCAGTCTTCAGAATTGTACATGTAAAATATGGAATTAGAAGGAGAAATTGACTTGGACTCTGACCATTCTACCCGAAATTATGTTTTATGCAGTAGCTTCATTGGCAATTGTCATGGCAATGGTTCTACAATGTGAACCTTGTTATGGTTAGACACATATTAGTTTACTTGGACATCGGTTCTTTGATGAGTTCACTAACGGTTGTCAGCATAAATGCCCTTGGTATTGCAATAAGGCTTAAAATAGAGGGGATAAGGCAAGATGCTTATCCTAAAACATGTTTTGTTCTTTTTGTTACGATAGCAGTTGTATGTATTCTAACTCAATTGAAGTACCTGAATAATATTGAAGTGCGTAGTCGATCATGGAAAAGAGGGTGACTAAAGCTAGTGGAATTGAAGAATGCATCATAAGAGGTAGGTGGAATTTTGAGAGTACATACTTGTTTACATATTAAGATCAGTATTTGATACATGATCGTATTCCTTATTATGGAATTGATAATTTAATCTATTCGAACCATGGAATTACTATGAATTAGTGATTTAAAGTTCTTAAATATGAGGCATTGTTCTGAGATTTCATATGAAATATGTCTTGAATAATTATTATTAGATGCATTTGAAATTGTATGTAATTCCATGTATCTTATGTGATTGTTATGGAAATTTTAAAAAGGATAAAATATTATCCTTGATATATTATTCCTCTTAAAGAGAGGTGGTGGATTATGACCATGGACTATAGATGTACATGTGGTACATACATATAAATATGTATATGGACACATTATATATTATGATATGATTGTTGTTGGTATTAATATCTCCCTAAGGCGGGTCTACGGACTGACAGGCTAGTGGAGGCACTTCCCTAAGGCGGATCTGATGAGGCTGACAGCTAGTGGAGAGATGCTCCCTGAGGCGGGCCTACAAATTGATGGGCCAAAGGAAGTGAGATATGTATATATAGGCATATATAGCCTGCTATTATTATTATTATTATTATTATTATTATTATTATTATTATTATTATTATTATTATTATTATTAGTATTAAATATCTCCCTGAGGCAGGCCTACGGGCTGACGAGCTAGTGGAGATACCTCCGTGAGGCGGGCCTATGGGCTGACAGGCTAGTGGAGGCACTTCCTTGAGGCTAGTCTAATGAGGCTGACGGGCTAATGGAGAGATGCTCCCTGAGGCGGGCCTACAGATTGATGGGCTAGTGGAAGTGAGGGATATATATTAGGACGTTTCCCTAAGGGGGGTCTAAGAGGCTAACAGGTTAGTGGAGGACGCTCACTGAGGTAGGCCTACGGACTGATGGGCTGGTGGAAGCGGTATATTATTTATTTGTACTACTTACAAGCAAAAGGCTGTAATATTATGATACTAGTAAATACTAGATATGTATTCGAGTAGAGGATTGATTGTTACTAATCCCTTATGGTAAAGGGGTATGGATATTAACCCTATAAATGTCTGGGTTTTGATATTATGATCTATGATACTCACATTTTGATAGATTCTATTAATCTGCAATTGGTATAGTGTGTGTGTGTGTGTGTGTGTGTGTGTGTGTGTGTGTGTGTGTGTGTGTGTGTGTGTGTGTGTGTGTGTGTGTGTGTGTGTGTGTGTGTGAAACATGTTATAGAGATTTTAACATGAGAATATGCCTGATATGCTTATCTTATAAATTGTGATTTATGATGTTGGGATTAATTCATGCAATAAGAAATTTTATGATGTTGATTTGTCTAATTATTATGGAATTATATACGTTTAATTTAATTTAAAGTTAATATGTCTCTTAAATCCCCTACCAAGCATAGTTTGCTGAGATATTGTAAATGTTTAAATGTTTACAATATCTCAGAGACAGACAAATAGGAGCAGATGGATGTGATATGTGGATACTGGTAGCCAGACCATTGTCAGGTATGAGTTTTATTTCAATTCTTATATTGCTTAGTTAGTTTTATTTGGATTGTAGACTTTGGACATTTAATATAATGTTATAGGGGCTGTACAAGAGAACCATTAGATGGGTCCTGTTTTCAAGAAATGATTATCTATCTTATAGAAAAACTATATATATATATATATATATATATGTATATATGTATATGTATAGTATGAGCATTGAAGTGACATCCAGGTTTTTGAAAAAATGAATTTCAAAGTATAATCTTCTGCTATTTTGAATTTTAAAAATTTAGAGTGGCCGCCTTTTGAAAATAAAAGCGAAAAATTGTTTTGAAAACCCGAGTCATCACACTAGTACTATCAATCTCCCTCACCGCCTCATCATCATCATCATCATCATCATCGTGCAAGCCAAATAAATTCTCAGGCCTTTATCTCCTTTATTATTCTCTCTCGGTTCTCTTTCTTCTTCTTTAATTTATTCATATATTCATATATTTTTTAAAATATCTCAGGAATGACAAGAGAGCATTTTTTTTGCATTTTGTAAGCTCCTATCAAATATTGTTTCAATCTAAATATTCCACCACTATAACTATTCCCACATTGCTTGCACCAAACTACATTTTTGTCAATTGGATCCTTTCCTCTCCATATTCTTGTTATGGATCCATTGATTTTGATGATGCATTGTTGGAACTTATTGATGAAGACATATTATAGTCTATGTCTTGTGGGATGGAAACCTAAGCTAAACCTTGTAAACAAAGTTAACAACCATAAGAAAAAAAAAAAAAAAAAAAAAGGTTAAAAGAAACATGTATAATATAAAAATATATTGGGAATTTATCACTTTTTAGCATTAGAATGGAAACAATACACATTTGTTTCTTTTCTTATATATGCATGTAAGAAATAGACTACACTTTATGAATTTTAGAAGAGAGTAAAAAAAGTACACAAATTATGAAGATGATGATGTGGAATTGTCATTTTTTATCATTAGAATGATTTTTTTAGCATTACTACTAAAACTAAGAAAAAAATAATTGTGTATTTTATGAATTTTATAAGAGAGTAACAAAAAACAAAAAATAGTAAAAACATACAAATTATGAAAAGTATGATGTGGAATCATCATTTTTTAGCATTAGAATGATTTTTTTAGCATTAATACTAAAATTAACAAAAAAACAGTAATTTGTTTCATGAATTTTAGAACAAAGTAACATAAAAAGTAAAAAACATATAAATTATGAAAAGTATGATGTAGAATTGTCATTTTTTAGCATCAAAATGATTTTTTAGTAAAATTCTGAAATTAATATTATATATATATATATATATATAAAGTTATGTGTTTCATGTCTTTGAGAAGAAAGTAACAAAAAAAACACAAAGCAGTATAAAACACGCAAGATATAAAAACATTGATATAGGATTGTAGATTTTAGTATTATAATGGAAATAGTTATACATTTTATTAGAAAAACAAACAAAAGAAAAAGCCATGATCTTGTATACTATGTTTTACCATTTTCACTAAAAGTAATGAAAAAAAAAGATAAAGAGGTAAGAAAAAAACATGAAACAAGATCATGGAAATGTTGATTTTAGATATATATAATGCAACATATTGATGTATTCAACAAAAAATTAGAGAATAAAAATACTGATACATATATGAAAATTTCTGATAAAAAATACAGGAAACTGAAAAAACAGTAAATACTACATTAAGTCTATGAAAAGAAATGAAAATGATGAAATGAAGTTTTCATATTTAGCATTAGAGTGTAGACATGTTGACATTTTAGACAAAAATCAAGCATTGATCATTAAAAATGAATAAATGATACTGTTTTTATCCTTTTTTTTAGAAAAGGAATAATAGAGAAATACCCAATATAAATCAGTAATTTCTTACCTTTAATTACTTAGAGAAAGCTTTAATCTCCAATGGAAGATGAGAATGGTGGCAAGAAGAAGAAAGGAAAAAATAAAGATTTTAAATAACTTATGTTGCACTCGGATTGGTGGGTGGGGTGGGGTGGCAGAAAGCACAAAGGGGCAGAAAGTTGAGCAACTAGGTGTGCCTAGTCACCCTGCACATTAAACCGACTATATTTGGCCTTAGTCAAGTCACATGGCTGGGCCTAGCGACTAGTGGCGCCTACGACTACATGGCTGTCAAACCATTCAACTTCAAACCACAATGGTTTTGGTCTCATGATAGCATCTTAAATTTTAAATGAATAGGCTTATGATCTAAGATTTTAATAAAATAGGCTTATGATCTAGTACTGGTTGTAGATAATTCTACCATTGGTCAAACGAAATAGGGATGACTAGTCAAGATTTGCAAGAAATCTGTCAATTAGACATAGGATAGGACATTCCTGCTCGTCACTTCATTTTTATTTGCTATCCTCTATGGGAATATCCACCAATTCATGCTCTTAAATGAAATCATTAAAAGCTATCATGCCTTGAGTTATCACACTTGCTGTATTCCTTTCCGTTCGAGATTTTATGACACTGAAATCTCCCCTGCAACATCGTGGCCTTCTTCACCTTCGAATGACATCCTTTAATACCATCCTCATTACCTTCGTCTCGCTGTCATCATTTGGGCCCTAAACAGCTGAGCATGTAGCCTTCTGATATGTGGAGATAATTTTGAAATTAATTTAGGATGTGTAGATACCTTCAATTGAATTTTACACTGGAAGCTTAGAATTATCCCATAGCGGAAGTAAACCACCTGAGTCCCCATAGAATCGACATGTATCAAATTGAAGGATTTCAAAAAATCAAGAAAGTATAATCATTGAGAAAATTCTGAGATGTCATCCCCTTCCCAGACCAGACTTTCTTCATTATCTGAGATTGAGGATAATTCTTCTTTACTCCCCATAAGCTTACTCTGTTTACAGACAGATGGAAACAGAACATCGTATTTCTTTCTTAAATTCTGATACTGTGTTAATGCTTCTAGTCCTTCTCCTTTGAACTCATTCCAGCAGTCTTGCTCAAGTTCAAAAGGTGGATCTGATCAGAAACATCTTTGGATGATTGATAGCTTTGATATCCACTGATAGCCTTGTTTTTCGAATTTTTTCCATCTTGCTTCATGGCCTTCTGAATTTCCTCATCCAACGTACCTTCTGCCCACAAATTGCCATTTTCATCTTATGCTAATACCATCTTCTACTTACCAGCCTTCCTGAGCTTGGCGATGATTTCATTTGAATTACCTAAGATTTCATGCACCGGCGCTTGTTTTGCTTCGGTTTGAGAATGGCAGTTATTTGTAGCTGTCCTTTGAAATTCCCATCTTGGCGGGATAATAGGTCCTGATGAAAAGCTTTGATTTAAATCAGTCTTAATTTCACAAAATCTGCATTAAATTTTAACCTCCTGGGTGATGCAGGGTAGCTGTTTGATTCACAATTTGAAGGGTCACCGGGGCTAGAGGATTTACTGCGACTGTTCATTTTCTTTGCTCTACCCAGAAGATTTTTCAGTGATTTCTGCAAATTCTGTATTGTTTTTGGATCATATCTAATCCGTTTTATAGCAATGGTAATCTAGAATGGTCTGTTTCTATCCATACATTTAACTTCGAATCTACTGGTGGGAGATCTTCTTCTTCTTCTTCTTTCACTTTGATTGTGGCCTCTCTGATTCTAGAACCAAAAATTTCGATGACTTGAACTCCACATATTCAGTAAAATGATCGCCAATCTCTTTGAAAGTTTCTGTGAACCAGCCATGAGGTGGGATTTCTTTATTGCTCAATATAAAAATTCCCAATGGGATAAAATATTTGCTCCGCCAGAAAAACATGGCTTTGACATTTTTTTCCCTAACCTCATTCCATGACATTGTACTAAATCCACTTCTCCTTTTGATGCTAACACAAATAAAACTTCTTTTTTCTTACCTACAGGCCATGTTTTCCCATGTGCTTTCTGCCTATTCCCTGAACCATTTTTCATTCCAGTCCTTTCTTGGATCAATTCCTATCACCCTTCAGTCCGGAAGCTCCAGATTTTTGTCAATAATAGACTTCTTGATATGAACTGAAGGAAACTCCCCTTTTAATTCAGCCATAGATGTTCTGTTGAGTAAGGCTTCCTTATAAGTCGTCGGTTCTCCCTTTTCGTTTTCCTCTCTTGCTTCATACTCAGTATTGCTAGCAACATTTACTTGCTTTTCTTTTGGAACTCTTCAAAGATCCTCCTACTACCGTTAATAAGCAGTCGTAGATCAACCATGTCTCCACTGATTTCCACCCCTTCATAGTTGTTTCTTCTTCTTTTATGTACCACTTTGTTAACTTTCTTCCTGTAGGCTTGGTTTTTGGTTTGCTTGTAGCCTTTGTTAAATTTTAAAAAAAATTTGTGCTTCTCCAACATACAATTCTTCTTCTAAAATTGTGCAGACTACACTTATTGCAACCAATCCGATATGTATTCCCCTTCTCTCCTCTAAGCCTCTTGATACCTTCTTTCACTTTTTGATAATTGCATCCTCCATCGAAATTTCTGCTTTTATCCCTCCTACTTCTTTCTGCTTTTCCACTTTGTTTTTTCTTTGAAATTTTCTCCTGCTTCTTTATTTTTCCTAATTTCATTCTCGAGATTTTTTCTTGCTTGCTTAAGTTTCTGCTTCCATCTTTTCTTCCCTCACTCGTATCCTTCACTTAACATTTCTTTGCACTCAAAATAGTTGAGACCCTAACAAAGCAATATGACTCAGCTGGAAAGATACTGAAACTCAAAACAGTTGAGAACTAGATAGAGGTCTAATAGACGCCTCTAGTTACTAGAGTTCCCAATCCTTCTAACCCTCCGTTTGGTTAATTTATTCATTGTTGTTTGATAGACTGTAATCGTTTGAAAGTTTGTAGCCTCAAATGGTTTTACCTAGATTATCTCAATCTCATGTAAATCCTTTTGTAAGGCTATGGGGAGGGCTTTTCTCCCCTATTCAATAAAATACCTATTCTTCAAAATAATAATAATAATAAATTAAAAATCTGGGAGTGACTTACTTAGAATATTCTATAACTTACTGAATTCCTTCGAATTTTGTTTTAAGTTGGTATTTATGCTAAATTACATGGGTATTTCTAGATCCATCCTTTGGGCCTGTTAACTTTAAGTTGGAGACTTTCCCAAATATAGTTTAATTATTCAGAGACTCAGTATGGCTTCGTGGAGTTGAATGATCATAATTATGAAGTTGGCTTATGAAGTTTGGGTTTGGGAACTCAGTATAGTTACTATGTGCAGCGGCTTTGCTTTGCTTTCGAGATAACTAAAGAAAATAATGTACTGGTAGTTATAACAAGTGATCCATGTTCTCTTTTTTTTAGAACGAATGCTACAATGCTGCTACTATAATCCGGCCATTGATTCGCAAGAATGGCCAAGATTAACCTGCTTTTTATGACACTCTTTTAACTTATATTGACCAATTTGCATGGGAATATCTTTTGCTAATTGCTATCTTACTTTTAAAAGAGAAATTAAATTCGTCAAAAACTAGTCCAATAATACATGGGAATTTAATGAATTATCAGTGCACTTCAACAACGAAATTAACTTTCAGTTCAGTGAAAATTTTGTCTCCAGGGGACTTCAAAAATTGAAACAGGAAATAGAAAGGTCAATCTTTTGAAAACCAACTTGGTAGCTTAACTACAAACCGCATGGAATCCTATACAATAAGCATTGAATGGAAATACCATAGCATGTCAAAAAGACTACATCATTTTACTTCGCCAAAAAATGAAAAGAAAATTTATTTTCTCAGTATTTGTTCAAGACGTGATCTATTGAGAGAAGAATTAATTATACATCCATCTGGGAATTTCTCATCGAAATTCACGACGTGGTCCTGCCTGTTAGAATACAGAAACAGATCATACACATGCAATTTAAAGCTGTGGGTTTTATTTCAAGAGAATGAACTTAAGGTGGTAATATGTACAAAGAGAAAGGAGAAATCAAGCCACCACGCTTTGCACGGGTTTGTACAATAAGTTCTCGTTCTTTATTGGCTATTTATTCACAGAACTAAGAAGGGGATGCCGGAGCCTTGCATATTGGGCACCAGTTCTTCTGCTGAAGCCACTGATGGATGCAGAGAACATGGTACCGATGATCACAGCCTAAATTGCCTACTTCATCTCCCATTACATATTCTTCCTGTAAATGTAATAACATTGCAGTCAGGTCTGAAGAAAACAGCAGAAGCAATGAGATAAGTTAGGTATAGCCCAGTATCCAGCCAAAATCTGAATATTCTATTGAGCTAGGAGATGCAAGTTTCCAGCTGCAGTGCGAGGGATCCTAAAGTTGAAAGGAATGAATTGGAACCAGTTTGATCTTCTGTGTGGCAAATCAAAGATTTAGAAAAGAGAATGAAAAATCAAAATATCTATCCATGACATATGCTGATGAAAATTTAGTGGTTGCTAGGGGGATATTTTTATGGACATGATTATCTCTTGCCCGAAGTTTTTTTACAAATTCATGGGCTTAAGGCATGAATTTTCAATTTACGTTAAGCAGGTGATGGCATTTTATTTCATTGTGACTATCGCCACCTTCTTCACATCAGACATGAGAGTCAAAAGCACCTTGGGCTGCACTTGTTTGTTTACTGAAATAACAAGATCAATTTGTATTCCTTTTTATTGGGGCTTAGCAATAACATCAAGCTTGGTATTACAATCACGAAAATAGTAAGCTAAACTATAAAGACACTAGGAAACTCGCAAGGGAACACAAAAGTACTTCATCGCTCAAATAGGGAAGGAAAAGCAAATATACCTGACAGATACTGCACTTGGTGTCATCATCACATGAAATCCCTGGAGCCAGAGGAGCAGATGCATAGCAGCTTCTCTTAAGACATTTAGACAATGCTTCTTCTGTAAGGGCTGTGCTGACAGTACCCATTTTCTCCTCCAGAGCCAGCAGTTCCTGTGCCACAAAGCATTAGTTCCTCAGATGGAAAGCTGTGTAAGAAGGGAGAAAATTTCTTCACGTCACAGTAACAATTTCCTTGAACCTGTAGCAATTTTGGAACTCTCCAATGCTCTGCTGTGATTAGAATTACTTTTAGAGGATTTTGGGTCAAGATGTTTGTCCTAGAAGTACTACATTTGACGTGTCCAGACTCATGGACATTTGGAATGCTTCAAATATTCAATGCAATCTATAACAATCTTCTTTAAGATCAAAAGAAATGTGACTTTGAAGAACCAGACATTTGATCATCCTACCTAACAACCTTCTGAAACATATTCTAAGGTTGGAAGTTGGAACTACTTCCACTTTTAGAATGTGATTGATATGCCACTTTTATTGATTCATAGAAACTCGTGACTGTACCACTCACAATCTATGACAATTTTATGACTGTTCAAAAGAAAATCAGAGGAAACTAAAACGTGTATTACTACCAGTGATTACAAAGCAATTTGACTTTTCAGCGAAGGAAGTACAATATCATTCCCAATATGATAACTTGGTAATCATGGAAAAACATCTATGATTATCACTGATCATATAAGCTGGTAATTTTCTAGATAAATCATGGAATGGTTTTTATGAATTTTGGAAAGCCTCCTAAGGGGGTAGACAGATATGTTAATGTTCCATGTGAACATGTATGGTGTTGCACCAGGTTGGATTGAGATTCAGGTTCTAAATATCAACAAGATACCAGAAAAAACAAATAAATAAACGCATAAATGCTGACTTCACAAAAGTTCTATTCTGTCAAACTCGAAAGTATGTAGTGGTTAAGAACAACAAACCTCATATGACATATTATCTATATCGAGTCTCATGTCTCTGTGCTGATCATGAAAGCTAATCCCGCCCAACAGCAAATTTGTTTCCAGAACCAACAATTGCTGCAAGTAGTAGGAGAATTACTATTAGTTGCTGCAACCTAAAGAGCAATAGTTGATGACAAAGAACAACAACCTCGTAGGTTAATTCCTCATCTTGTTCTATCCTTTCCAGGGCCAGCAATACCTGCATGAGGTCAAGTGATAGGTCCTATTTAGAAATGTTTAGCTCCAAGCTTACCATATTAGATGCCAGAAGTTAAGAAACAGTTGCAAGAGCAGTCAGGAAGTTGGTCTCGCAAGTATACCATTAAAGCAATATAGTGAATGAGCATGAGAACAATATAATGTCAAAAAAATCAGAAGCACACAAAAGGCTTAGTTTCCTTTACAAAAAAAAGAAAAAAAAAGTGTGGTTTCTTTTATCTAAAAAAAAAGGGTGTAGTTTCCTTTATCTAAATAAAAAGTGTAGTTTCTAGTCAATGGCCATTGGAAACAATACCTCTGCAATTCCTTCCATGTTAAAACGTCGGAAGCCATCTCGGTCCACCAACAAACCATAAAATGGTTGGCTACTGCTATCCACAGGACCGGCTATTGGCCTACTTCGTGCAGTCTCACTGCTAGATCCTGGTTGCCCATAAGAGCTTTGGCTGTTGGAGGAAAGTTCTGCTGGGAATGAATGAGATGAGCTGGCTGCAGTAGATTCACTGAATGAAAATTCAGTCTGCGGCAACTGTGGAATCATAACAGGCTCTGGTGATGATAAGCTGTTGTCACATCCGTGCTCAGCCATTTGTGTCCTGGCATCCCCACCAGGTGTTCTTCGAGTTCTAACAGAAGAAACACTGCTACTTCCCGCCGACCAATTTCTAGACCTTCTTGCAATTTGTTGCGAGACTGCATGTTCTGGGAAAGAGGGACTTGGATTGGAGAAAGCATTCCTAGGAGAGCCTAAATTTCCAGCATTAGACCTGCTCATGTTCTTAACTCTAGCAGAGGAACCCTCTCCATCAGGAAGACATTTCTTTTTAGTCTCATCAGCCTTTCTACGACGACCAGTTTCAGAAGATGAACAACCTGAAGGGAGAACATCAGAAATCGATGCACAACCAGGATTTCTACGACCATATCTTTGCGAATCAGTGGCCTGACCTTGTGAGGTAGATTTTGCAGCTTGATTAGTACTTTTCGATGAGAAAGAGTGTCGGACAGAAGAACCAAATGATGTACCCTGGATTCCTGATCCAGACCGTTGGACTTGCTTTCGTGGCCTTGATTTTGAAATAAAGGATATCCTGCCTTCCTCTGTTGAATTCATGGACAAGCTATGAACTGCAGAATCAGTATCTTCAGATTCAGAATGTCTGGTCTGAATCTGTCCAATTGTTGGAATGGATTCAGAGACTTCTTCTTTACCCTGACTGTCACTGCCCAGAGCAAAAACTGTTTCTTTCAAAGATGCTGTGTTCAGTTGCTCCCGGTGAGACTTCTTATGGGCACTTGAGACCGAAGATGATGTAGAAGAACTGCCAGCTAAACTCTTGCTGCCTGGGGAGTGGAAAGAAGGCCTATGAAATTTGGCCTTTTCCGGGTTACTTACTTGTATGCTTTTCATGGAATTAAGTCTGGTACTGCACCCTAGTCGGCTACAAATTTGAATGTTTCTGTCCACATTACTTGGATCTCTGAAAGAAAGGCTGGATCCCCTTCTAGCAACTCCAACCCCACCAGAAGCTCTTTTACCATTGTATTCATCCATGAGAGAATCCACTAACTTGAAGAGTAAGATGCAAGTGAAGTGGGTTCTTTATATCTGCAGCCATTACATGAAAATATTGTTCAATTACAGTTTACAAGTTACAAATAAAGGTGCTACAAAATGCATGAGAATAGTGCTCCATTAAAGAGAAAGCACCATTCAAAGTATTATGGAAAGAGATGTAGGAACAAAACAAGGATTAAAGGTTCAAAATCGAAGTAGGCTAGGCTAGATAAAGCAATGTGATAAAGCAAGCCAGTCTGCTCCATGAAAGATTTCCCACAAAATCACAAACAAAGAAGAAAAGAAAATAAAGCAAAAGGAACAATAGTCCCTGCTCTAAACCAACTATTAAGTCCAAGTGATCACTAGATATCCCTCAAATGTCCAACATATGTAAATATATCAGCTTTACAAAAATATTTGAGTAACTGAAACTTGTCTAACAGACATGAGAACCTTCTCTGTGTTTCTACAGACAGCCCTCTTCCAATCACGTCCACTCTAAGAAACATGTGTAATTAGAATTGAAGCAATTCAGTAAGGTAAAATACTATAGTTTAGACAACGATAAGCTGTTCATATATAATGACATGGAAACAGGCACACTAATATGGCAAAGTTGGACATTAGAAAGCCATAGAGTTATTTGACCCTCACTGTTACCTCAACTCCAAAGCTGTCAATTCCAAATTTGAAAAATTAAACAGAGCATCAGAGAGAGCTTCAGTACTCATGAAAGAACCAAATGTAGGATTCCATAATTTTAGTTAAAAACTTTGCTTAAAGAGGACCCAGCTTGCATCAAGATGGTCTGTCCCAAACTTAATTGTTAACTGAACCTGGATGTGGAATCCACCACTTCAGAATAACATGCAGGTTCAGTCACATGGTGAGTTTAGACCATAGGATTTTTACAGGCTAAATAAAAATCAGTAACTGCCTTGGACACGTTGAGCTCCTAGAAGGAGAAGTATAATTCTGCTACATTCTTTTTTGTCACCAGTACGAATAATTATAACTAATCACATATTAAGAAATACAGAACCCGAAAATGGTGTAAATCCAAACCAAAACAATGCTACCATCTTAGAAAATAAAAGATCAGTCTTCAAAAGTTCTAACAAAAGGTTTAACCATACTGCAAGTCACTATTTGTATTTTGACCAGCATATATCTGCATGGGTGTATAATTAAGTAGGAAATCTCACAAACTAGGTCTTTCAATAGTATTACACCGACTTTGTAGATTGTGGGATGAATCAGCCTTATACGAAGATGTCATGTTCCGTAGTAAAATGAAGGCCCTTTGATTGCCTATCATGTAGTTTATAAAACTAGAGCATCTGATACTAGTTATCTTCCTTGAAGAAGCCTGCTCCTTTCTAAAGCATATTCTGCCAAGAAATACATCAAGTCACAAGTACTAGACTGAATTTTCTCAGTTCAATATGATTATCCATGCTTGTCAAAGACTTCAGCTGCAGATTTTTGTACCACAGACAAACAGACCCAAGTGCAACTGAGATTTCTGGTCAGTAGAAATGAAAACAAATATGCACAACTCAACAAAACATCACCCGGGAGTTGTAATGAGCAGGTGTATAACAGGCCAGCCCTCTGCAGAGGTTAAAATTATGGTTCAAATCACCTAGGTTGGCAGATATTTTCCTAAATATTGTTTACAATAGGACAGTGACTCTCCTCTCATTTGGTAGGATGAGAAATATGATTGAAGATAGATATCCATTTATCTGGTGTGCCCCAGTACACAGATCAAGTTGATACCATCACTCCATCTTCTCAATGAGACAACCCTTAAAAAATCAATTTCTCAGGACATTCTCAGTTACC
Organism: Warburgia ugandensis; assembly: GCA_035236585.1. Classification (NCBI taxonomy): domain Eukaryota; kingdom Viridiplantae; phylum Streptophyta; class Magnoliopsida; order Canellales; family Canellaceae; genus Warburgia; species Warburgia ugandensis. Next base: position 41,566,280 of record CP141138.1, read on the forward strand.
TGATCAACAAGAACATATAGTGGAAAAAAGGAAGCTGCAGTTCCATCATAGAAATGAAGTTACATACTGCACCTCACGAAAGCTCTCTCTCTCTCTCAAAAATAAATTTTGCATCTGCACACTTCACATGCATGAGTATTCGGAAAACTAATTTCGTTCTTTTCCACAACTACCATTCCCAGATCAAAACCAATAAAAATGAACTAAAAGAACCCATTCACAAACTCTATAACACCAACTGCATCAGGTCTTAAAATTAACATGGCAGAACAACATAGTTAAGCACAATTTTTAAGTTTTCAGCCACTCAGCTCACTGGCTGGTATATTGGAAGGCAAAAACTTCTTAAGGTGAGAACTTGGAATGAAGAAACTTGGAAATCTTGTTCTCTTCAGGTATTCCATTACTCACCTACTAAGAAGAACACAGAGTTGTCGTCGTGTGACCTGGTGGTCATGGATTCGAGAGGTGGAAACAGCCTCTTGCAAAATGTAAGGTAAGGCTGCATACTATAGACCCTTTGTGGTTCCCCCCTTCCCCGGACCCCGCCGCATATGCGGGATCTTCATGCACAGGGCTGCCCTTGTTTAGGTAGAACACAAGGCAAAACCAGAACCTGATGCTGCCAAGTGTTGGTTTACTGATAAAATGTTAATAGACAAAGGGGCTAGGAAGCAGTCCTTTTTGGCCTGAAAAGAACCATAATAGTCATACCTATCTGGTTTGCAGTTTTGATCTTCCTGATGTGCCTCAGAAATTGCACAACTTATCATTCTAGATCGCAATCGCAACTGTGGATACCTCAGTAGGAAGATCTCTCACTTTTAGAGAGAGAGAGAGAGAGAGAGAGAGAGAGATGTCCAAGCTAATAGCTCTCCATTAGAACTCCAAAGAGATCCTCCAATGAATGAGGGGGCATTGCTTTCTGCAGTACAAAATGTGATATCACCCTATATATAGAAGCCAGTTAACCTGAACAGAAGATCATCTGAGACTTCAAAATGATGGATCGTGACCCACATTAAACTAGCCACAGGATGGACCATGGAGATATTCGAATTTCACACTTCCAAAGACACTCAGTAGATTGATAAATTGATAAGCATATAATGGGAGGCAGTGACACAGGAAGGAAATTTCTGAGCAGCATCTTGTGACTTTCAATGCCCTAGGTCATAATTTTTCAGCATTCGCTTATATGATTGCCAGACAAAAGTTCTTACATGTATTTTATTTGGATTTCTGTGAATATGCCAGGTGGTAACTGTATCTGTTTCCATATCCGTGTCAGTGCAATAACAACTAACGCAAAAGACAAGCTTCTAGAAAATCTTAGCTTGGAGAAACGAAGAAGCTTCGGTTTACATATCGAGGGAAATACCTTCTCATTTCAAATCAAATTACCAAAGGCAGAGTTTACAACAGGGTGGATCCAGAATAATATCTTCCCTGGGAGAGTTTCATCTATTATTGCAATTTCTTGTCACTGCTGATAAGGAACAGATTCAAAATCGTATATAATTCAACCAGAAAGAAGCAGAGGTGGTAAATCCTTGGCTATTCATGATTTTATTTATAGATGATTCTGAAAGAACCAAAAAGATGGAATTTGATGAATACATGGAGCCCAGAAATGAAACAAAGAGATGCTATCTGATGGAAGATTTACCATAGCTCACACAATTTTCCTTCTCGGATTCAAAACCATAAGATAACTTGCATAAGGAATCCGAGACATTGACAAAACACCATACTCAATCAAGAAGTAAAAGAATAATAAAAAAAAATCCCAACAACATAAAAGCAAAATAAATAAAAAGGCCGACTTAGCTAGAGTTTGATGAATACCAGGGATAGCACAACCACCTTCTCCTGAATCATCATCATCACTAAAAAAACAGATAAAACCGGTTTCCCATGGAGAAAGAAGAACCATATTATTTTTTAATGAATAAAAAAAAAGCTGGTTACCTATATTTAATTATAGTTGAGCTATCCACCACAAATTCCCAGAGTTTTTAGCCGCCAAAAACGTTCTGATCAATCAAAGGAAAAGACCCGTCTTTCCAATCCCTCAACCCATCAAACCATACCGAATCATCAGGAAACGGAAATAACGACGATTCGTATATCATCAACAAAGATATCCTCCTTATCATACCCTAATACTAGAAACTTAAAACATCAAATTCCAGGATTGTTGACAAAAGAAATGAAACGGAAGTTTGGCTGTCTGTCTGTCATACCGGTAAGAGAGGGGGGGGCGGGGGGATGGAGAGAGGTTGATCGGCGTATCCAATGCGCTACAGAGGGAAAATTCACAACGCGTGGAACAGTAGAACGTGTCGACAAGATCCGAGGCTAATACAGAGTCCAACTGCCCTTGACGAAATAAACTCTGCGGGCTCTTCAATCGCCTCTTTTTATACGTCGGATTCTTTCAAGAGGGGCGTGGGGAAATCAACGGATAGGATTGCTTTTACGCCAGCTCCGAGGCGCATGCTTTCGTGGACCGCTCATACACGCTAGACCAGAGGAAGCATAATAGCCGCTTAGCCAGGACTGGGGGGATTATTTATTTTTATTTTTAATTCATGAATTTTTTGAATGGTAGTAAGTTTATTGAAAAGAAAGAAGAATAGCAACTTCTAATCAACAAAGGAAAAGATGGGACTCCGAACCAAAAAGATCTGGTCGCTATATACGTCATCCAGAGTGGCAAGGAGAGAGTATATAAAATATACAAGTCTGTCTTTGCAGCCTAGAGATCAATACCATAAGGGATATTACATGAGACACTTAAACTCAAGGCTTGAGCACCCTCCTTGGCCAATCCATCTGCTAGTTAATTAGCCTCGCCCAAATTGTGGAAAACTCCAAAAACTCTATCTTTAAGAATTGATGAGATTTCATCAAGAACATATTCAAACTTCCATCCAAGAGAAGAAGGATATGATATCCATCCAATAACACCTTCGAGGCCCCCTCAATCCAAATTGGTATCTCTCTAAATGTGTCTACTTATAGAATAGCTGTCTTAGCTGCAATTACTTTTGCACGAGGGGATTCTATGGTACATGCTATTTGTATATGATATAATTTTAATTGATGGGACAAGAGAGGGTATAAATACAAAGCTAGAGTTATGGAGAGAAGCATTAGAACCTAAAGAATTTAAAATCAGTTGAACTAAGATGGAGTATATGAAATACAATTTTAGTAAGGAGAGGAGTGTGAGTAGAGCACCACTAAAGATTGGTAACTAAGAAATCCATGTAAAAGACCACTTTTTGATACTTAGGATCAATGATTCATATGAGTGGAGAGATTGAGAGGGAGATTACCTATAGAATCCAAGCAAGTTGGAATAAATGGAGATGTGCATTTGAAGTTTTGTGTGATCAGCGGGTACCACTCAAACTAAAAGAAAATTTCTATAGGATGGCTATAGGGCCTGCTATGCTCTATGGATTAGAGTGTTGAGCAAGTAAAAAGCATCAAGTTCATAGGCTAACCATAGCAAAAATGAGGATGTTGAGATGGATGAGCCGCAAGTCAAGAAAGGATAGACTTATGAATGAAAACATTAAAGTAAACTTAGGGGTAGCACTATTAGGTAACAAGATGAGGATGATTAGACTTAGTTGGTTTGGACATATCCAACAAAGATTGAAAAGGACACCAGTTAGGAGTGAGGCAATCTAAATAGAAGGTTCTAAAAGGGCAAGGGGAAGGCCCAAAAGAACGTGGATAAAAGTTGTAAGAAAATATTTAAAAATTCTAAGACTAAATGAAGTCATGGTACTTAATAGAGGGGAATGGAGGAACAAGATTCATGTGGCCAACCCCTAATTGGGATAAGATCTTGACAATGATGATGATGAGCTACAATTACTTCTGCCTCAATGCTTCTGTCATACCAATTGGACCAAAGATTCTAAGAATCACTTCACCTTTGTGGTTTATGATCACTCGTCCAATACCATCTTGACCAATTTGATGAGGGTCCCCAATGCTAGAACAATCAAAGCTTAGTTAATCCAACCCTATTTAGGGGACACCCGCTTAATGATCTTTTTCTTTTGTTGAATAATTATGTGGCACAATTCATTCCAAGATCTATGTATCTCTTGTATTGGGTAATTTTTGAACAATGGACCAACTGATGCCCATTGTGCAACCAACCACTTAATCTTAGAAGCTAAAATGCTTTCTGACTTTTGTTTTCCTCTAAAAACACTGCTATTTCATTCCTTCCACAACATCCATAATATTGTTTGTAAACACAAATCCCATAGTGCTATACCCAATGTTGATTTAGTCTTTATATACTAAGAGGAGAAATTAATTTTGATTGAGGATGGAATCAAACAATTAATCCTAAACCATTCAATCACAAGACACCACACATTACTAGAGAAAGAATAATACATGAATAAATGATTCACTTCCTCTAAATTGCCTACACAAAATGTACATCTTGTATGAAAGGACCAACCTTTAACGTGGCTTCATGCCCATGAGAAGGAAGCTAGAACGAGGAATCCACCAAGTCTAACGAAATTTTCATTCATTATTCATCAAAAACTACTTACACAAAAGAGAATGATCTTAAGAAGGCAACATCCAACCTCAATCTAAAAATGATAAATTTGTCCCTATTTAAGTCATAACATACTAAGAAACCTATTATCCTTAGTGGTAAATATCTGAAGTAAACTAAACTATAACATAACATGAAAAATAAAAATAAAAAGTGAGATGATGGTCTTGTTAAGGAACAAAATTCATGTGGCCAACTCCTAATCTAGATAAGGTGTTGATGATGATGATAATGTATGAAAAGACCAACCTTTCCTTTAAGCTTATCCATTGTCAAAGTCCTTTCTCACACCACAAGCCATGCAAAACATTGAATTCTATGTCGTACTTTCTATCTCCAAATAGCTACGACACTATCAATATTTTGTCCCACAAGTTTGAGGTAACATGAGGCTAGTGATAACTTGTCATTCCTCCCCCAAATCCATTTTCTTAAGTCCTTGCCATAATTGATAATGAAAACACCTTGTAGAACGTTCAAGAATTGAGTTTCAGCATCTATTTCCTTTTGAAGTATATAATTCCTTCTTAAACTAATGACCCCCTGACCTCCTTCAGTTTCACCCCTTTTGTACTCCGAGATACTAGCCTAAATTTTCATTGCTAAGTTAAAGAGCCTTGGGATTGCTTATTTGAGTGATTGATCACCAATATATAGATCAGACCAGAATTTGATCCTATCACCTTTCCTAGCTTGCAAACGAATGCAATCTTAGAAAACTTATGTTTGTCTTTTTATTTCAGCCCATGGACTTGCTCTTCCTCTTAATATTTCAATGTGTGTAATCCAGCCAATCCATTTAACACGATAAAATAGCTTTAATTGCCTTTTTCCAAGGTAAATCTTTTTCACCTCCAAACCTCCACAGCCTCATAGACGACTGAATTAAATTCTTTTAAGTGTCTAATACCTAAAATCTTCCTTCTTAGGCCTGCACACTGATTTCCAAATCAGCCCATAAAAGTTCCCCTTTTCCTATGAATTACTCCACAAGGGCCATCTTTTTAAATTTTCAATAATTTGAGTAACTAACACAGGGCATCTGAAAACTGACATGAAGTCGGTTGCTAGATACCAAGGGCTGCTTTAATAAGAGTGATCCTTCCTCCCATTGAAAGATAACTTTTTGACCAACAACTAAGCTTTGAGTCGTTCAATAATAACTAACTAAGCCTCCTTGAAAGGTTTTCCGGGAGAAAGAAGCAGGCCAATGTATATAACTGGAAAGCTCCCAACTTTATAACCAATATGATTAGCAAATTGAGCCACCCGCGCATCATCAGTGCCAACTCCCATTGCTACAGAATTGAAAAGCTTTTAAAATAGCCTTCAAATAAGGAGCATGAGATTTTTCACCTTTAAAAAGTATATGTCATCTACAAACTATAGATGAGATATCTCCACCATGCTTGTGCTTGGTCCAAAACCCTCAAACCACCCCAAATTACAGGCCAATGTACATATCTTACTTAGGCAATCACTCATAATTGTAAAACGGAAGGGAGCCAAAGGATCACCTTGTTTAAAGCTCCATAGAGCCAAAAAAGAACTTATTAAGACTCAGGGAGTAACATTGAAACCCACGAATTTGCCATGCAATTCATAAACCCATTTAGTCCACTTTGATCGGAAGCCCATTTTCCTCATCATATAATTCCAAAAATCTTCAATTCAACTTGACATATGCTTTTTATTCATTAATTATAATATAGGAGAGTAAGATAAAAGAATCTTTATAAAATATAACTTTTTCTTGGGCTTTTGATTCTGAAACCCTAACCAACTTGTACCTTTTCACCTCTGTTCTTGACAAGCCTGCATCTTTCCCCTTATTCTCGTCAAATCTTCTGATGAATCAAATCGCGTTTCAGGCTGGGGATAGTCATCGTAATGTCTCATCTTTTTGGAAAAGCTGATTATGCGTGTCCGGACTTTTGTTTTCTGTTTTCCAGTTGTAGGTGAAGTTTAGGTTTGGAAAACCAAATCGTTTAGTTCTAAATCCCAGCTGGAGTTTGATCCAGAACGTGTATTCTCTGTGAAAAAAAATTTGATCGTTCAAGAAAACAGATTCCTATTTCAAGATGTTAGATCCGTAACAGGAGCTGGAGGTGGAACTTGAGAAACCAGCAAATAACTGATCAAATCCTTCGATTCTCAATCCATCCAGCATGCAATGGCACTATCCTACGTTTCCTCAATCCATCCAGCATGCCTTTTTCCTGAGACAGTTTTCTTTCGCTTTCTCGCCGGATGAATCTCGTGGAAAGAAAGCAATTTCTACAAAATCTAAACTTTATCAGCTCGGAAGCATCAAGAATCAAGAAAATAACAAACTTCGGCGCTGCTTACGCTGGACGATCATTTTCCTTCACTTTCTCACCAAGAATAAACAACATTTTTTCCGAGAATAAGGGACCTCAAATTCGAAATATTTAATAAAATTTCAGGGTTTTGTGCGGCAGTTTGTTTCTTCCGTTGCCTGGGGGTGAAGGGTTTTGCGTGATCAAGGAAAGGGGTTTTTGCATATGGGAGAATCAAGAATGTTTGGTTGCAGAAACAGCTTTCCTTTGGAAGAAAGCGAACCATTTTTTCTCAAGGAAATGAAATTATCATTGGAGGGCAAATTGGGAAAAAAGTAAACACGGCACAGGCATTACAATCTTCACCAAAATCTTTTGGTTGAGTGGGTGGGGCACACTGTACCATCCGTTTATATGGTCTGGAAATTGGATGGATATGGCGAAGGAAACAATTGCACATGTGGGGGTTTACATGTTTCATGATCCTAAAGTACAAAAGGGCTTCATTTGTGGGCCCATTATTGGATTAATTTTAGTTCAAGAGTCCCACACGTCTGTGATACTAGCCTTCCAGTATGTGGCTTGTTGACGACAATTGGGGGATAGTTTGGCTAGAAAATGCCAGATTACTTGCGTGAAAGTTGGAGCCTGCTTGAACGATCAATATGGATCATGAATTCGATCCTTTGAGGTTTACATGTGTTCATGATCCTGAAGTACGAAAGGGCTTCATTTGTGGGCCCATTATTGGATTTAATTTTAGGTCAAGAGTCCCACACGTCTGTGATACTAGCCTTCCAGTATGTGGCTTGTTGACGACAATTGGGGGATAATTTGGCTAGAAAATGCCAGATTACTTGCGTGAAAGTTGGAGCCTGCTTGAACGATCAATATGGATCATGAATTCGATCCTTTGATTGTAACATCTCGTGTTATGGCTAGTCCATGGCTTGCAGAGCCAACCAGAGGGATCTCGACCGGATGTCGTGGCAGGTGTAGCTCAAGGAATTTTTTACTATTTTTTCTTGAACCTGGACCACATTATCAACTGACACACGGGACCAAAGTTTCATTCGAGTAGTCCAAATTTGATGTCAGTGACGAAAATTACAAGTGATTAATTCCCTTAACTTTTCTTGAACATAAACCACAATGGATGGAGGTCAAATTCCCAGCAGAGACCATGGAATTGTTGAAAGAAACAACCAACATAAAAGCAGGAGCCAGAAATCGAGGCAACAATATTTAAACTCGACAAAAGAACAGAAACAAGGACATGACAATCGTCTGTTTGGACATTTATGCTTTGGTAGGATTATGGAGGGTCCCATATAATTTAAAATACTTTAGATAAAAAGTATAAAAAATGGGGTTGCCGGTGATGAATCAGGAAGATAACCCTCGGAGGAATGGTTACTCATAATCTATGTATGGTAGTGGTCACTCTTATAACACCTAAGATGATACTGTTGTCAACAAACAAAGCCAACGTGGCCCAGGTGCGAATGTATGAGACCATGCGCTCAATTCGTTGCTAGAAGTCACATGATCAGATATTCTTAAGTTAGGAACAATTTCTTCTGAAGTCTTTTAGCTCTCAATCTAACGGATGTGATCTCATCTCAGCCCATCAAGCATATCCCCTGTCAAACACGGACACCACATGTAAAGTGGATCTCTCAAACTATCCGTTCATAGCTTTGGATATTGACTTTGATAGGCTTAAGATGTCCACTCCTCATGTTACAAAGACATTATATTTTACCTTGCTCGACCTGTCTCTCTCAATTACTAACTCCTCTGAATGTGTGGACCATGTCAATCACAGCTGAAGTGAATTGTCTCCTCATTGAACTATTTTTTAAATCTCATATGCAATTAATGGTCTAATGAAGCTTTCCTTTTCAATAGTCCAAGCCATTCACTTGATGAGCTTTGGCATGCAACACATGGGTCACACAGTGCAGCTGGACTTTGTTGGAGACCTGAACTCGAATCATTTTGTGCGTGGGAATACAACTGTTAGTGATAATCTAGGCAAAGAGTCTAATATTTTGCTCTTGCAATTGGGTTATTATGATTACAGGTCGGATGTCTAATTGTTTGATGATAATGATAGTATTTTGTACCAAACCAGTGGCCCACTTTTTATAGGTAATGAGGAAAAAGACCGAAACATGAGCAAGATTCAAAATGGTTTGTTTATATACGAAATAACATTATGATTTAACTGATATAAGCGGATCAAATGAGTTCATCACTGATTGAGTGTTCTCAGCCTTTGATTTGTATAGGCCTTGCTAATGACCCTAGCTCGTTGTAGCTAGTGCCTGAGCCTTTTTGCCTAGTGGCAGAAGAACTCGCCTATTCCATGGCAGGTCAGCTGTTTGAGGTTGGCCCCCAGTGTGTGTCTAACTCTTAGAAAAAATGAAAAAAAGACCTCAAATTATTGGTTGTTATTTTTGATTGCCCATTTCAATGATATAAAATTGGAGGCTTCGAACTGCTTATAGGGTTCAGATTTGGTGCACTGGTCATCCATTTATCGATCTAACAATAAACAATTTCCATCATCAAACAGTAGTAGCTCCTACTAGTATTTATGCAGGCTAACATTTTTCCAAAAGAAAATGTAAGCATCCATAATACAACCAACAATTACAAAGAGGAAACCATATGTTTCTCGGCAATTTTTATTGATCTTTTGTTTAATCCGATGAGGATGACAAATAAGGACATAATCTAGGCCATTGATCTGTAAGCCAAATATATTTGGAAAAGCTAAAGAATCAAGTAATTCAATTCAGGGAGCTTGTTTTGGCCATTTCCCGTCTAATTTTTAGAAAATTCAACATCCAACGGTGCTTGACCTCGTGCAGCAACACTAAACTGTACCTTACTAGCTAATCCTACTTTGAAAAGTGCTGCTTTCTACTTCATTAAGAACTGCAAATGAGAACAAGCGCATCAAGCCCAGAAACCTTGATTGATCAAAGGGCTAGAATCATCTAACATATGTCAACCATGACAAGCTTTCTGTCCGGCGGTTCCCTCCCGAACAATGACTTCATATCACATAATACGTGTATTCCATGATTAAAAAACATTGCAAGAGATTGATTCCCCATTAATCGTGATCATAATTTTGCCTCTTTTGCTATTTCAAGATAAGGTCGAATCAAAGAAACTTTTGCCATTCTAGAGAAAAATCAGTTGGAAAAAGGGATCGTGTGCCACTTGTACGGTGAGATGGAGAGCAAAAAAAGAGTGACCCAAAATCCAACTGTTTGTTTGGTTTTTAGACAACTTATTTAGAAGCTTTGTGATATTTTAACGAGGCTTGCTTTTACTAGTTATTGAGCTATGTAAAGAGGTATAGCCTAATATGCAAGCAAAGACCAAAATAAATAAAGAAGGAACATGCCTCACCTGAATCATGCCTCCAATAGAGAATAAAAGAATTACATAAAAAAAAAAAAAACTTATTCTTTTTATTTATTCAATGAAAATAACCCTTTATTAAAGTAGTGACCCAAGTTGAAGTAGAATTTTATGAATAAACGAAGGATAATGGGCCACCACATTCCCACTATTTAAGTAGGAACTGTTCATCCTCTCTCTGATAATGACCTTACAAACCCAGCTCACAATCTTAACTATCCAATTGTTTGTTTGGTGAAAAGGCTTTACCTAGAGATGTAAAGTATGATCAACCACTAAGTGAGATTGTTGGACAGCTCAGACCATGATAGGCCCTGCCACATGACCAAATCCTTAACTACCACTAAACCAATCCTGAGAATCATATCTAACGCCCACTTAATTTCAAATTAAAATCACCCAAACCTTACCATGGTTGCACGTCGAGATCCCTTAGAAAAGAGATTTACTATTTGAGTAGCTATAATTTTGTCCTTTGTCTTAGTTTATAATTTTTTACTCAATGAAATAACGGAACCCTTAAAATTAAACTTGATTACTCTGACCATTTGTCCTTTACATAGTCAGTTTCTTACTTAAACAGTTTACTTTATAATTGGATCAATCGGGAAAAATAAGAAAGAGTTTATAAACCCCATCCAGTGGCCTCTCTCCCCTACCTTAAATGAAGATAGCTTTACGTTAACCTAATGATCACTTGGGCAGATTTCAAGTTGTGGATTTTGGCAGTCCTAGAGCACAAAGCTCCCACTCATCCAGGGTCCGGGGAAGGGGGAGACTAGCATAAGCACATGGCCTAGTAGTAAGCTGCACTCTGCCCCTCTCCAAATTAAGATTAAAGGTTTGAGTCAGCTTCATTGAAAAGAAAAAGATAAAAAAAGTTTAATTAGGGTGTTCTTGAGTTAATTACCAGGTCATTTTTTAATTTCGGCACTTATGTGATAAAATTACTTTGCAGAATTTATTGAACCTCTGAAGTATCAAGTCCACTTGAATAATTAACAATCGAGTACAATATTTATCAGCGTCGAGCTTCAAACTTGTGTCTAATAGGAAAGTTTGAAGAGGTCTAGTAGGAGTAGGCACTCAAGACTTAAGGGAGTGTGAAGAAGTAGACTTCACACCCTAGCATATTTTTGGAAGATCTCAGGCTCCACTTGGGGACAGTTTCTTCCATTTCTATTTCCAAATCTCAAAAACAACCAAATTCCTACTTCTGGTAGTGCTTTGGGGATTATTTTTAACAATGTTTCTCTATAAATTGTGGAAATGGAACTCCACCAAACACAATTGTAGGTTTGGTGAGAGACGGAAACACACCGAAATGGCAGAGGCCCTAATGTTTGTCACACAAAAATTAACATGTCGATAAAGACTAAACAAGGGTTAATGATTCCTCCATTAGTCCTTTTACAAATTTATTCAACTTGTCCACGTTTTCTATGAATTTCTTGCCGCCTAAGGAGGAGAAATCTTCCAAAGGAAATCAGAGTAATATGGCTATCTTCCTAGTTACACGATTTTAATTCATAATGATGCTTTATCCAAAAAGGAAAAAAGTAATATAGCCATATATCTTCGCAGCACGCGTGTTGGGATCCAATCACTGGATTAAAATGTTGGGACCACAGCTTCCTACTGGCCAGAAACCTACCGGTCCCACGTATAATTTGACGGTAGGATACATTTCTAGCAGTACTAAATGCATGGGGCCACGAACTGGGAAGGCGTTATATATTGTCCCACACCGAACCACATCTTTTCTTGATAAGACAATCCTGTACGCTGATGTCTTATAATGTAACTTGGCTAGGCATTTTGCACTTTTCTGTCTCACAGAAAAAGCTTGTGGCTGAAGGAAAGTTTTGGTACAATGGTAAAGTTGTTGTTGTGTGACCTGGAAGTTATGGATTCAAGCTGTGAAAACAGTCTCTTGCAAAATACAAGATAAAGTTGCGTACTATTGACCCTTGTGGTCCATCCCTTTCCTGAACCATGCATATCAGGGAGCTTCGTGCACCGGGCTACCTTTTTAGAAAAAGCCTATAGCTCATGCATTTCGAGAGATGTGTATCTTTCCCATCTCAGGCCAACTAATTTCACTCGGAATCGTCTTGTGGTAATGGGGATCCATTTCTGTTACATCACGATTGCTTAAAAGAAAGCTTGGGCTTCGTCTCTTGACCTGCTTTATATTTCTTTTTGGATGACCGGAAGGAATTGGAATAAGATAAGTACTTTTGGAAGTAGCTTTCGTTGGCGGCGTCCTCAATTGTGGATTGAGAACTTTGAACACTGAATTTTATAGAGGTCGTGGAAAGATGATGCAAAGGATTTGAACGCAATGAGGTTTATTGACGAAACCATACTCCACTTCTAGCAAAAGTGAAAAGTGGAGGCTTCTGCACTTACTCTGATTGATTCAATGGTGTGATTAGGATGAGATTAAGATGTCCCCAGGTTGTTATTTGACGGGGATGCCAAACTGTGGGAGATGTTGTTGGGTTTTTGCATGGCCGTGATTAGGTTTATGAGATTAAGATCAGCTATCATGTATTAGTGGGAAAAAGATAATAAGACGGCAGTAATGACCCCTCATATGCCATATCAGCACAATAAAATCTGCTAGTTTAACGAATTATATACTAGAAGTCCATCCCGCGGCCGCCGATTTTGCCTTGACCTCGTTATCCATGGAAACTAGCTAGCGTTAGGTTTCAAAAGAAACATGAACCCTTGATTTTCTTTGATTATGTCTTGCTGATGTGATGGCAGTTTGGGATGGGACTAGAATAATGTGGGAGCCTTTTTATGGTCGACATGCTCAATTACGGATAAGTTTGCCCTTATTGGTCAGTACCTAAAGTTAAGTATTACAATAGATCAAGGCAGTACTCTTATGTAGTCGTTCTCTTCCTTAATTGGTTGAGAGAATTTCAATTGGTAAGAAAGTGGAGAAACCATCAATATGCTTGTCGATGAAATGTATTTTATGGCATGTGGATCATGGGGCTTTTGACTTGGTCGTTGTGATAATAATTAATAAGATATGTTGGGGAGTTGTTGTACGTTGCTATCTCATTGGTGATATCATGCATAGTGGTCAACCAACTGATATAGCCGGCTAACTGGATTGGGAAGATGTCTGATTTGGCAGCGGTTGATGGATAATGCCCAACAAAGGGAGCTTTAGAGCAATGATAAAGTTGTCGTCATGTAACCTTAAGGTCACGAGTTCAAGGTGTGGAAACAGCTTTTTGCAAAAATGCGAGGTAAGACTATATACTTTAAACCCTTGTGATCCGCCCCTTCCCCTGACCCCGCATAGGCAGAAGCTTAGAATACTAGGGCTTCCCTTTCTAGATGGATGAAGCCCAAGAGTCCTGGGCATCCATTGCTTATCATGTTAATTACAATGGAAATGATGTCAAACTTTTGTATTTTCATCTCATCCAAGAAATTGTTCACTTTGTAAAATACACTTGGATATTTATAGCTCACTTTAAAGCCATAACAACTAGTTTGAATCTCGTGCATCGACTGAGAGAAAAGGCTACTTAGAAAATGTTAAAAATACATTCCATATATAGTATTATACTCGCACTAGAATGAATTCGAACCAGTTTGATGCACACGTTAAAATGGACTTCCTAAAGATAATCTAAGCTTCCTAGTGCCAAAATTTTGATGATGACTTCAAGCAAAAATTAATATGTTCCTAAATTGAGTTGCGCTCTCTATTTTAGGTCATACTTGTCTCTAGTAATGAACTCCTTAAAATAATGTATCTCAAATATGTCAAAATCTTGTTCATGAAAATTGTCAAACTTGTCTCTCTCAATTTGCATTAGATCTCTCCAAAATACTCACAACCATAATAAGCTCTCTCTCTCTCTCTCTCTAGAATTTTCCAATTTGTTGATAAATGACCATTCTAAATCAAGATTTTTCACCAAACTGCAAAGTTGGCAGATGTCGCTATGAAATATCCATGGATATCCTCAGTTCCCTTTGCCCATTTAATCACATTGTAGTAATCACCTTTGATAATGTAATTTTGGTGTGGTACCTTAGCACAAATTTATGTAGTAAAGATAGCTGTTTCAAGCTCCACATGCTTGGATTTGTAATTCCCACAAGGCCTGAAAATACCCATGATGATTCTCCCTTATGATTGTGAGCAGTATTGCCAATCCCCAATATCCCTAGGTTGCCGAGAGAGGATTTATCAACATTTACTTTCTAGCACCCTCCTCTAGAGGTATCATCCATGCATAGTCGTCAGTTTGTTACAAAAAATACTTTCATAGCATTTCCAGTTTCTCCTTAACCCCTCAACAGAGATCCACGTGAATCATCATCTAAGATACCATATTGTATGAAATCATTGATCATAACTGACAATATTTGTAGCCTTATTATTAAACATCCTCCTATTTCTTTTTGCCCCACAATACCACCAGAAACATACAATCCCACATGAGCTTCCCCTTTCTAGCCCCTTTTCTAATCACCCACATATCGTGAAAGTTGTTTAAGACTAGTTGGCATTGCCACATTAACCTCAAAGAAGTCAAGCACCCTCATCCAAATTGAATAGGCCACCTCACAATGAATGGCGCAATGCTCCACTGACTCTTCCACTTGGAAGCACATAACACAGATATTGAAAAGCACAAAACCTATTTTCGTTAGATTATCTCAGGTAAGCTCACTCCTTTAATTGTTGTCTAGGTGAAGGAGATTATCCTCAAGGGAGAAATGAAAGACCACAATCTTCTAGTGTTAAAAACACATTGATGAGTATTCTCCATGACAAGCCTCCAATACTAAGGTTTTACATTGAAGTGACCCTATGGATTAGGAGTCCAAGTCTATTTATCTTCCAAAGTCATGTCCATATATGTTGAATGCACTTCTCCAAATTTACCTTCATCTCCGTAAATGTTTGGCACAAAGAGATATCCCTGTCCATGCTTGAAACATTGGAGTATGTATGCATTCTTTGCTTGGATGAAATGTAAAGCCTGTTGAAATAGATATGCAATGGTCTTGAGCCATTCCAAATATGATACTAGAATATAATTATAATTCCTTATTTGGTTGGGAGTGCACCCCAATTAGGAAGCCTTGTTTTTCTTTCAAAATGTTCCTCCACATAGAATATCCATGCATGCTTGTCCTATCTTATGCGAACCAACTATCCCAATTTGCACCATATTTTTGGAGAATAATTGTCCTCCACAATGAGTTCTCTCCCAAAGCAAATCTCCAAAGCATTTTTGAAGCAAAGCTCTTTTGGAAACCTTGAGATTATGAATGCCAAGGTGAACCCTATCCTTAGGACAATCACTTGTCTCACTTCATCAAGTGAAAATAATATTTCTCTTTGTTCTTCAAATAAAATATTTTGTCTTTCTCCAGAGAATTTGAATAACTAGGTAGGACATTGAAAGAGAGATAAATAATAGACTACAACACTTAATAGCAAAGACTTAATGGGTACCGCTCTATTGGCAAGAGACAAATATGGTCTCTTCCACCCAACCAATCTAGTATCCACCCTATTGACGACATCTTACATCTAAGCCATGAAGCAAGGGTAGCAACATCCTCATTTGGGCATTTGAAGCTAATCATAAAAAACTTGAGTTAGTTGACCCTTTAGCCAGTTGAGATCTCGTAGCATCTAATTGTCACTTTAATTATAGCAATTTCCCTTGGCTCTATACTAGCAAAGATGATGGTGTCATATGTATATTGAAGGTGAGTAATGAATATGCTGCTTGTGATGATTTGGATTCCTAAAAATAAATAGACTTGCAAAGTCATTTTAAAGATGAGTTTCAATGATTCAAAAAGAATTGTGAATAAAAAAAGGTGGTAATGGATCTTCCTTTTTAAGGCCATGCATCGTTTTGAAATAGTTGAATGGGATACGATTGATCAGAATAGAAAGTCTTGTTGAGGAAAAGCATCTAGCTATCCAATTTCTCCACTTCCATGAGAAACACATTCCAGTAAAATTTGAATCAAGAGCAAGCCACTCCACCAATCCTATGCCTATATCATATCCAATTTGCGTAAAATGCCATTACAAGAACATTTGAGAGAGAGAGAGAGAGAGAGAGAGAGAGAGAGAGAGAGAGAGAGAGAGAGAGAGAGAGAGAGAGAGAGAGAGAGAGAGAGAGAGAGAGAGAGTGATCAACTTCATTAATGATTATGCTACCATCAAGAATTTGACTTCTAGGGATGAAAGCTAACTATTCCTGAGAGACAACCAAATTTTTTCTCATCTATTGGTCAAAGTTTGAGCCAAAATCTACTATAAACATGTAACAAGACAAATAAGTTGAAACTCACTAACCCACTACTAAAATTGGGCTTTATAAGATGGCAAATATAAGACGGTTTTAATACAACCATCTTATATAAAAATTTTATAAGATGATTACAAGAAACTTTCTTATATATTATAATAATATGAGATGGTTTTCACATAACCGTCTTATAAAAATTTTATATAAGACAATTTACAAAAACCGTCTTATATGTTTGAAATAATATAAGACAATTTACAAAAACCATCTTATATATTTAAAATAATATAACACGGTTATCCATAACTGTCTTATATAAAATTTTGATAAGACAGTTATGTGAAAATCGTCTTATATTATTAACAATATAAGATGGTTTTTAAAAATTGTCTTATATTTTTCATGTTTTATAAGTTGAAGTTCAATTGATTCTTGACTTTTTCAATGAAAACTCCAACATTGGGTTGGATTTACATGCACTTTGTCCTGAACTGGTATTTTCTCAGTTGATATCAGTTGGGTAGTATTCATTCTTGTACTTTATTATATGTTTAGTTTATTTGATGTTTATGGTTATAAAATTCCTTTTCTTTTTTCTTCTTGCATTTGTGTGATATATTCATATATATATGACATTTATGTGTATAGATTAGTCATGTTTTGATTTATTTTTACTTTTTTCAATCCTAGACTTGAATGTTGACTCCTCTAATATATATTAGTTATATATGTTTTTACTAACTATGTACATTTTATGTGCATACCAAATATTTGGTTAAATGCCTAATCCATGTTATTATAATCTTTTCATGTCTAGAAAGTTTCACACTTTTGGACAAAATGGACAAATATGCTTGAATGTGTGTTGAAAGAACATCAAGAGAAAATGAGGAGGGAATACAAGAGTTCATTGAGTTTGCACTTGGGGCATATGGTAATTGTAATCGAATGCGATGTCTATGCTTAAGATGTGGAAACTAAAAAAGGTTACTGTTGGTGACTTGAGAGAACATTTGTACTTCAATGGAGTTGATGAAAGCTATCACCCCTGGATGTGGCATGGAGTGGAAATACCTCATAAGCCCTCAGCAAAGGTTGAATGTGTATATGAAAAAGAAGCCACTCTAGAAAGTGGTGAAGATAGTAGGACAACTGCACCTATGGTTTAAGATGTATACAAGTTGTCAACAATGGTAGAACTTTACAATGTGAAGTGAAGATTTAGTAGTTCATATAATGATTTTACAAAATTGTTGAAAGTCATTATTAAAATA
Source organism: Warburgia ugandensis (assembly GCA_035236585.1). Taxonomy (NCBI): domain Eukaryota; kingdom Viridiplantae; phylum Streptophyta; class Magnoliopsida; order Canellales; family Canellaceae; genus Warburgia; species Warburgia ugandensis. Next base: position 41,584,218 of record CP141138.1, read on the forward strand.
ATGCCCGAGGAGAATAAATTGGTTAAGTAGACATGGGAGGCAAAGAAAACCTTGGTTGCACTAGGCTTAAAGTATGAAAAGATACATGCTTGTCCTATTAAATGTATCTTATGTAGAAAGGAGCATAAAGACAAAATTTTATGTCTAACTTATGGACATTCAAGATGGAAGACGAGGAAGAATTCAAGTAATCGATATGTGAAAAATATCCCCTACAAAGGTCCTATGGTATTTTTCCCTTATTATAAGATTCCAAAGAATGTTTTGTATTAAAAAAACAACTAAGAAACTAGTATGGCATGCCGAGGAGAGAGTGAGTGATAACTATTTATGCCATCTAACAAATAGCCCTACGTGGAAGCTTGTAGACTTCATGTGTCTTGAATTTGGAGAAGAACCTAGAAACCTACGGCTTGCAATATTTGCAGATGGGATTAATCTTCATGGTTTTATGAGCAGGAGGTATAATTATTAGCCTGTTATAATGGCTTGTTACAACCTTTCACTATCATTATGCATGAAGAGGAAGTTCATGATGTTAACTATGCTAATATAAAGTCCCAAGCAAGCTAAGAATGACATCTGTATTTGACTCCATTGATCGATGACCTTAGGACATTGTGGGAAGTAGGGGTTGAAGCTTATGGTGCATTAAGAAAGAGACATTCACCCTTAAGGCTATACTACTATGGACAATAAACGAATTTCCTACATTTGATAATTTGGTTGGGTGCACTGTGAAGGGATTCAATGCTTGTCCTATTTGTAATGATTAAACTTGTGCCACATGACTTCAACATGGTAGGAAGATGGCATTCCTAGGCCATAGAAGATGGTTGCATATAAACCATCCATACCATTTTAAAAAGGGGGAATTTGATGGTAGTGTGGAGACTAGGACACCTCCAAAGAGGTTGATTAGAAGACAAGTATTGGAACAAGTTGAGAACCTTAATGTATCATGGGGAAGAAGAAGAAGGGAACTTCGTGTACAAATAAATAACTCTAAAAGCTTTTGGAAGAAGAAGTCAATATTCTTTAAACTTGTATACTTGAAATCCCTACACAAGTGGCATATGCTTGATGTTATGCACATTGAGAAGAATGTTTGTAAAAGCTTGACCAGTACCTTACTTGACATGCTTAAAAAAAATAAAGGATGGACTTGCAACTCGAATGGATCTCATGATAATGGGTTTGAAGAGAAGGTTGCAACCATAGGAAAGGGGCAGCAGAGAAACATACTTACCTAAAACAAATTATACGCTTAGCAGAGATGAGAGAAGAATTGTGTGTAAAGCCCTGTCAGATATCAAAATTCTAGATGGGTACTCTTCAAGCTTTAGAAACATTGTCTCCAAAAGCTGAAATTGTGGGGGATGAAGTCTCATGATTGTCATGCATTGATGTAACAACTTTTTCTTGTAACAATACGTTTATTGCTCCTAGATAAAGTTAGAGGATCTATTACTAAATTATGCTACTTCTTTAATACTTTGTGTAAGAAGGTTATGGATACTTCTAAATTACAAGAAATCCAAGAACATTTAGTGACAACCTTATGCTAACTTGAGACAATCTTTCCACCATCCTTCTTCGATATCATGGTACACTTAACAGTGCACCTCATTGATGAGGTTAGGTTGTGTGGGCTTGTTTATTTACAATGGATGTACCCATTTGAAAGGTACATGAAGGTGTTAAAAGGGTATGTACAAAATCATAACAAGTCAGAGGGGTGTATTGCAGAATGTTACGTTGTAGAAGAAGCGGTCGAGTTTTGCACTGAGTATTTATTAGGAGTGAATGCTATTGAAATTCCAAGAAAGAAACATTCAGGTTCGTTAATTGATCCAAGAGTTGGTGAACCTCTAACTAGTGGTCATGTGTCAACCATTAATAGTAAGGAACGGGATCAAGCACACCTTTACATCTTGCGAAATATTAATGTTGATGAAGTTTAGCTATACATAGTGTACGTAATTAATGTTCTCTCTTTGGTTTCTTTAATATTAATTAATTGATCATTAATGTTGTTGAAGTTTAGGTGTATATATATATATATGTATGTATATGTATAGTAAAGGGTATGTGCATAATGTATATTATTATTAACGTAGGCATGTTATATAATTTTCATCTCTGATCATTATGTAGTATGCATATGGACTTCCTAAAAGAGAGGTATCCAAGAGATGCATGGAAAGAGAAGTGGCTGCAAGATGAGAACTGTCGTTCCTTCATGACTTGGATTCGTTAGAAGGTATTTAATTACATTGAATAGTGCTCAATGATGAATTAATTGATTGACTTATATAATAGTATATGTGCATATACATTAATTAATTATTTTAATTAATATATTATTACATACAGGTTTTAGATTAGCAAGATGTTCTAGGTCATAATATTTTTGAATGCTTGGGTTGGATGGGAATGGGACCTCGACTAGAAGTAATAAAGTATGATGGATATGTAATCAATAGTTATCTCTTTCACCCAAAAGATCATGATAAGTTAAGAGCACAACAAGGTGGTGGTGTCAGCTTAGTTGTTAAAGCCACTTTCTTTTTCAGTTCAAAGGATTACAACTCAATTGTAGCTAACAATACTTATTATGAGGTTATACGAGAGATATGGGAGCTGGATTATACCTGTAGAACTGTGGTTGTGATTAAGTGCAATTGGGTGGAACATAACAAAGATAGCATAAGAACCATTTCCCTCGGTTTGACATTGGTTGACTTCAATAAGATCGACTATCAAAATGACCAGTGTATTTTGGCACATCAAGCAAAATAGGTATTTTATGTATAAGATAGATATGATATGAGATGGTTAACTATTTTATCAGCCTCCCCAAGGGACTTATATGATGAAGATGACCTAAGTGACATGACAATTGATTACCCTTCAATCACTACAACAATGCCATCAATCAATCTAATCAAGGAGAGAGATGATTATGTGCGTGATGCTGGTGAGGAGGGTGCATGGGTGGAATCTGATTGCATATGGGGGGACAAATTAAAGTGTTTGTATCATGTGATGTATGAAAAATAATTTAATTAATCAATTAAGTTTACACATCATGTGTCATGCCAAACACTGGTTAAACATCAATGAAATAAATGATGGGGTACCCTCTGCACTTCATAGGTTTTCAAGATTTTAAGGGTTAAAAAAACTAGTAAATTACTTTAGTTCATATAAGATAGTTATTAATAAATCTTCTTTTATTATTCAAACAAAAATTTAGGTGCAGGAAAATATCAGCGCAAAAGTGAACCTTTAATATAGGACAATTTTCTTAAAACCATCTTATATAATTATTAAAATATAGGACAATTTTAAATAGACCATCCTATATTAATTTGAATATAGGATCATTTTTGAAAAACCATCCTATATTTAGTTATTAATATAGGATGGTTTTTAAAAAACTGTCATATATTATTATCATCTAAAACTCCAAACTGCCAACCCCTGTGCAAATTTTTGTAACCAAAACCGCCAATACCCTTCGGAGAAGAAGAGGAGAAAGAGGGAAGAAGAAGAAGAAATAGGAGAAGAAAAGAGGAAGAGGAGAGGAGAAGAGAGAAATCACAACCCTCCTATGAATTTTTCAAACCAAAACCCTTAAGGAGAAGAAGAAGACGAGGAGGAGGAGGAGAGGAGAAAGAGATAAAAGGAGAGAAAGAGGGAAGAAGAAGAAGAAATAGGCAAAGAAAAGAGGAAGAGGAGAGGAGAGAAATCATGCCTCGTCCCCCTCCCCCCCCCCCACAATACCATTAAGAACGAGAGAGAGAGAGAGAGAGAGAGAGAGAGAGAGAGAGAGAGAGAGAGAGAGAGAGAGAGAGAGAGAGAGAGAAGGAAGACAGAAGAAGAAGAAATAGGAGAAGAAAAGAAGAAGAGGAGAGGGGAGAAATCACACACCCCCCACATGAAATTTTCATACTAAAACCCTTAAGGAGAAGAAGAAGAGGAGGAAGAGGAGAGGAGAGATTTCACATAGCCCCCTAACCCCACGAATTTTTCAAACCTAAAACCCTTGAGGAGGAGAAGAAGGTTGGATCTCTCTCTTTTTTCTGATTTAATGTTTGTAATTTACTAATTAGAGATAGGTTGCAGTGTACATTCTTACACTAATTTTGTTTACTGTATTATCAGAAGCATGGTGCCAGTCTCAATGATTGATTGGAGACATGTGTCACCATCAATAAAGGATGCAATATGGGAGATGTTGAAGGTTTGTAAATGCTTGCTACATACAACATACTAGGTGCCTTATCTTATTTTATTTCAAATAGACTAATGTTTGTTTTTACTCTGTAGTTTGCTTTTGACGTCTCCAATGAGTATAAGAAGATTGCTCTACATGGGGTTGGCGAACAATGGAGGAAATGGAAGAGTGATCTGGCAAGGAAGTACAAACTTCCAAATGCTAATGATTCGTCTACACTCTATGCAGTCCCTGAGTTGTATTCCAACATCATTGACCAAGATGCATGGAATCAATTTGGAAAATGGTGCATTCAAAAGGGTGTAACTCCTAGGCCTTTACAGATGAAAATGCTGCCTTAGTTGCTTCATGAATTGCATGTGGTTTTACTTGTCTATTTTCACATATCTTGAATTATAATATATATATATATATATATATATGAAAATCATTGTGTTCTATTAATTGCATGTGTAGGAAGAGTTGACTCGGGAAAGTGGTACTATAGGGGCTTTGAGCAGCATTGCTTCAAATGGGGACATTTGTATATGATTATGGGCAACAAAGACAAGCACACTGGCCTAGTTAGGGGCCAAGGGCATGATGTGATTCCTTCTAAATTCTTTCATAAAACAAGAAATCCTCCAATAGAGGACATAGAAGCATGGAAGGAGAAAATGTTGAATGAACTATATGCAAAGATAAGGAATGATTTCTTTAAGGACCATTGGGGTTTCATAGGTCCAAGTTAAGACATTCCCCCTCGTCCTGCATCTTACAATAGCTAAACTCCTCCATCTAATGAAGAGATGGAGAAGCAACAATTTAAAGGAGATGTCCCAATCATGGACATATTTATTGACATGCTTACCTTTTTTCTGTTTCATGTCATAGTAATCTTCATTTATTCTTATGCATAAATTTGCAAGTAAGTGAGTGCATGTTGCAGCTTTATATAGCTAATAACTACATCATTGTGGCTACATTGTACGATGCATTTTTTATCATGTTGCACGACAGGTTGATGCATCCATACACTAAGCGTGTGTGCATTACTGCTGCCCTCCAACCAGATGCCCCTTACCATTTCCTATAGAAGCAAACAATATCCATACTGTTGGGGATGGAATTGAATATCATGTAGCTTGTCCAGAGAGGCATATCAAACAATGATTTTCAAGGTATGTATATGGTATTACAATATTGTGTTCAACAATAACTTTAATGCCTGAGCTAAATTTTTAAATACTATTTGCATTGTAATTTAACAAGAAGCACAAGGTGTCATTAAGGGTGACCTCCTCCTTAGCAACAAATTATGGCATACTAATTGCCCCATCCCAGGTATTTATGTTTATTTTTAGGATAAAATTGAATCTCTTTGACTCTTCATATACATATATATATATATATATATATTCTTTACTAATTTTTGAAAAATTACATCTACAGTATAGGGATCAGGTACAGGTTCCACCCAATAGGCCTCCATTCCTAAGAGGACTATATAGACTGATCAACTAAGATATCGCAATCAACTCTGTAAGGATAGATGTCAGTGTGCTTGCACATGATGATGTTGAGGTTCCAATCATAGAAGAGGACTTCTTAGCCATGCGTAATATGACTTAGTTGGAATACACGAACATCATTATCTATATCGGGTATGTCTTATAATTACTCTCTTAAGAATCAAATTGACATTACTTATTAATAGGGCATGATAAGTATTTGATATAGTTTATGTAGGTCTTTGCATGATAAATTGCAAAGATTAGAGATTAAGGACATTTAGAAATTCCTTGACCCTGTTGTCTTCTCTAGCCCAAAGGAGCATTTGCCTAAGGAGAAATAAATATAAGATATCATACCTAGGTTCTTGGGTTGTGAAAGGGGCAGGCCTTACTAATTCCATACATTAGTGGGTAAGTTATTACATGTCTTGCTACCATTCCACATAAACATTAATATGTATATAAGCTAATTTTGTCAAATTTCAATTGATTGATTATGTATATAGGTCACATTGGATGATACTAGCTTTGGATGTATATAGAGGAATTGCAATATTTTTTATTTTTATTTTTGTGGAGCGCACATTCAAGGCCCGCTAATGGAATTGATTAATAAGTAAGTTTAACTTTTATTTCATTTATTATAATAGTTGAATAACTAATAAATATCCTCCTTATTCATATATAATGCTTTTACTTATATATGTGAAGTTCATGGTATAAATGGACTGAGATGGAAAATATTAGCCATCCAACAAAACTAACTTGGAAAAGGGTTAAGGTAAGGTTTACTACTTTTTAGTATAACCCTATAACCTAGACTTATAATTACACATGATATTTGAACCTTATGATCTATTAACTTTATTGTACAATGTCCTAAACAATAATCTGATTGGAAGTGTGGGTATTATGTTTTCAGATATATGAGAACTCTCATTCATAAAGGATTTACGATCTCCCAATTGAGAATGGTTCAATTAATTGACTGACTATCATTCTTACAATTTTTTACGTCTCTTAAATGACTCCAACATTAATGTCTCAATTGATTTAATATTTGTTGTCTTGCAAGTTGATTTAGGTAGTAAGAGCTACTCGTAATTAGACATAGATGACATCAGAATAGAATAGACTAAATATCTTTTGACTTTTAATTTATAGATATTTGATGTTATTGAACATTAAATAATTTTATTACTAATATATAATTTACAACTACATTACTTGGATGCACATGTTCCTTTTTTTTCTTTTTCTTTTTTAATTTAAGTCAGTGTACGGTTTCTTTATTTCATTAAGAAGTGTGTATGAAGAAGTTCGATGTGGAATGTTGGAAGTGTTGAATGTGCATGAATGTATTTTATAAAATGATTTGTAGCCTCCAAAAATGAAGTGTTGAACTTCAGAAACTACATGAACAATGTATAAATGGAAATCGGGAAAGGAGCATACAATTTGTGCAGAAAGTACAAGCAATATAGGACAGTTTTTGAAAAACCATCCTATATTGTTCAGTAAATATAGGATAGCTGTGAAAAACCATCCTATATTACTCAATAATATAGGACCATTTTTTAAAAATCGTCCTATATTGCTCAACAATATAGGATAGTTTTTGAAAAACTATCATCTATTATTGACTAATATAAGATGATTTTTGAAAAACCATCCTATAGACTTATCAATATAGGATGGTTCTTCAAAAACTGTCCTATATTGCTCAGTAATAAAACCATCCTATATACTTAGAAATATAGGATGATTTTTGAAAAACCATCCTTTATTAGACAAATTTATAAGATGGTTATTGGAAAACCATCCTATCTTAGACAAATTTATAAGACGGTTATTTAAAAACCGTCCTATATTTCATAGATATTACACACACTTATAAGATGGTTTTTGAAAAACCATCCTATATTTTGCATATTTATAAGACATGTTTTTTGAAAGTGCCTTATAAAAGGTTAAGATATATAAGATGGTTATTCAAAAATAGTCTTATAATATCTTTAATATAAGATGGTTTCTAAAACCGTCTTATATTGGTTTTCATTTGATAAGACGACAAGGTATAACATGGTTTTGTAACGATCTTTTATAGCCGTTTTTAACCATCTCATAAACCCCCCGATGCAATAGTGACCCTAGACGCACTAGAGAGCTTCAAAATAAGTGTGATGAAAGCCGTGCGAGCACACTTGTCAAGTGAAGCCCCTTCGTCAATGCCTTAAAGAATAAGAATAAATCCTCTTGAATATATTTCCAGCCACAAAGAAAGAACGTAGCACTGAACCCATTGGGACCTGGTAGCCAATGCTTAGCACAATCCTCATTGGCTTTAACAATTTCACCCCATAAAAGGAACAATCCATCCAGTTCACTACATGCTAGTCTAGGGATTTGAATTCAAGGTCAGTGGCCATAGGGCTGTAAACATCCTCTGTTGATAGAACTCAACAGAAGTATCGGAGATTGATTCTTTATCTTCCACAATCCCCGCCAAATGGAGTGTTAAAATGTGATTGTTTGCTCTTAGATAAAGACGATACTGTAAAAGTATCTTTAGTTTCCGTCGTCCTCCAAATCCATTTAGCTCAAACCTTTAGTCCGCACTTAATCACCTCAATTCGGTCAATGGACTTAATGCGTTCCCTAGCGAACTGTTTCTCATCCCAATCTTCCACTAGTAGGGCCCATGCTCTTCATTCACCGAAATACTAGATGATATTAAGGAAATGCTTACTTGCTTCTTTGCGTACCAAGTCTTATGATTTTGCCCAATTCTCAGCTTTTCTTTAAGGAACCTTAGTGTGCACATGATTCTAGTGTCCAGCTTATCCATTGTTGTAACTTAAGCCACCATTCCACACGCATGTCTAGGATCTTAGGCTCCATCCACCATCAATTATCAAATTGAAATGTAGGTGGACCCCAGCTTTCCCAATTTGATGAAAGTATAATTGGCATGTGGTCCGAAGTAGCAGCAACTCTGATCTTTTGTAGGACATTAGAAAGGTGCTACGCACAATCGTTGTTGGCAAGGAATCTATCCAACCTAGAGAGTGTTGGTATAAATTGCATATTGGATGGGGTGAATTGTTCCCCGAAGAGTAGAAGATCAATCAATTCTCTTTGATTAATAAATTAGCAAAAGTCCAAAGATTGAGCAGACAAACAGAGCAGCTTCTTTCAAGGGGGAATCTAACTGCATTGAAGTCGGCTGCCACACACCATAAAAAATCCCAGTTATCATTTATCAAATCTAACTCTTCCCGAAAGGAAGGCTTCAAAATTTCTGATATTGGACCATACACATCAGATAAAACCCTATTGAATTAATCTTGCAAGATTTGAAGGTGAGGAATAAAGAGAAGTCATTGATACAGAGAATAAGCCTTTGATACAAATTTGACTTCCAAGCCACTAAAGTAACCCAGATGCCCCCATCACGTCTTTGTCGATCCGGGATGAAATGACTAAAAATCCCGATCTGTCAAAGAAGAGACAAATGCATAGCCTGTACCTTAGATTCCCGGAGGATGATGATCGAAGGGGACTACCTAATAATAGCCGCCTTGACATGGGTCCTCTAATATGGTCGATAAATGCTCCTGACATTCAACAAGAGCATACTTGCCTCTCTCTCCATTTGGCAGCTGACCTCCTAAATTCAGCGGCATGAGGCACCAATTCTGATCTTCAAGAAGTCAAATCATAGTTCATTTCTGATCTTATTCTACTCATTTCCTGTTACGTTGTCTGCCTTACCTTTGTCAGATGCGTGATAGCTTTGCTGAGTCTCCAAACAGGTGAGATGATCGACGTCCTCCTACTCATGTCCTTCCATTTGCGTTCCGAAAGCCTTTGTTACTTCTCTCACTTCTAAGCGAATGAATGGGTTAGCTTTATTCCAAGCAAATGTCATCTGTACCAGCTTCGGAATCTTGTCGAAGCTAGGTGGGTTTGGAATATTTGAAAGGTCAGAATCATCAACTGCCCCCTGGATAGCTGCATGGCCCTATCGATCATCTCCAAGCTCTTCACATTGTTCAGACGATGAAAGATTGGTGTCATGGTATAATAAATCATCCGTCCCACCCACGTCGTCATCTGGAAGAGATCGCTCCTCAAGGGAATCTTCAATTAAGTTCCACTCAGACTTCGGATTGATCATAACATTGTGTTGCTCGTTCATCGTATTTTCATTTCAAAAGCAATGAGAAAGTGGGCGTGGGTGAGAGATATTGGACCAACCTTTTTTGTAATGGGTTTCAAGTATGCAAACGTGGAATGGTTCCACTGTATCATGGACAGATGAAGATGAATGAGGTTCTTATTGGCTTTACAGTGGGCCAGTTATACATTGCCACTTGGTCATCCTAAACGTGAGCGGAAGGAGAGCCCTAAAGTGAGCCTAACTCGATTCCACCCACGACAGTCATATCAGTTTCTGGGCTCTAGAGGTTTCACAATGGTCCTGATTGTCTATATCAACATGTTGAGGCTCCAGCTGTGTTGATTGGCCAAGATTCTTCTGACTGGGCAGCTGCCTGACGACTCACATTAAAGTTCAGACGAGGTTGACATGCAACGACATGAGGAGAAAGGCGTTTGGAGTGTGCTGGTTAGGGAAAACTCTATCTTGGATAGGTGTGAATGCCAAGAGTTCCCATGAACGGTAAAAGTAAAGACAGAAACATTACGATCTTTATGATACGACTGACATCAATCATCGGTAATTGATAGTAGAGAATATTGGAAGATCATATGGCTATTGTAATTGTCTGTGAACAGAGTCGGTAGAAAATTGGATACAATTTCTATTGGCAACAACTCGATCTTTCCTCCTTTCAGGTGTCCCATCAGCCTTATGTGTTTATTTAAATACCCATTTTCTTGGCACGATATTGGCTCCTGGTGATGAGAATTTAGTGTCCATGTTTGATTTTTTATCGGCACCAGATTTTGAAGTCCATTGGTGGGCGCCATTTGCCTTACTTCCAAGCTTGGGAGAAACAGATGGGCACTAATTCTGTACTCACCTTAGCATTTAAGCAATGTGGTGAAGTGTGAGTAAGGACCCAAGGCTTTCGTATCCTTGCTTTAAGGCGCGTAGTCATATGGTAGGTATTAGTTGGGGTTGGTGGAGGTGGAGAAAATGGGAATGTGCATTGGGGTGCTTTTTATACGTGAAGATGAAGTGAAATATTTAAAGAATGTGTCCTTTGTAGAAGGGTGACGTAAAGGTGAAGTGGGGAAGCTGAGTGAGTTGGAGTTGGGACTTGTGATGTTTGTTTTCAGTGTAGCAATTGTAGTGTTAGAAGTGGTGGGGTGTTTATAGTGGATATGTAGAGTAAGTGATGTTGTCTAATGAAGGATACTTCCCGTTGTTAGAGGTCGAGTCGAGTTTGATGGCAAACTAGCAAATGAAAAAATGTCTCATCAAAGATAATGGGCCGAGAGATAAAGAGTCGACCAGTTAGTGTTCCAACATTTACTGCCTTTTTGGTTTCGGCTATAAGTTAAGAATATGCATTTTTGGTTCTTAGGTCAAGTTTGGATTTGTTATAGGAAAAAAGTGGGGGGAAGCATGCGTATGCAAATGTTTTTAAATATTGATAATTAGAAAAGTCCCAAATAGTTTTTCTTAAGGAGTTTTTCCTTTGAATACTAGTTAAGAAGGCATCTAACTTGTACTCTTTAGGTAAACATGCTTGATCAAGAAAGGATAGCCCCAGCTCCACAATATGACAGTGTTTGCATTCCACTACACTGTTATGTTGTGGTGTATGAAGATAGGTAAGGTATTGTTTGATCCCTTTTTAACTTAAGAAAGAAAGTTGAGAAATATATTACTTGCGATTGGCCTCCTCCATTTGTTTGGACAGCCTTATCTTTTTCTACAACTGGTTTTCAATTAGAGTGACACATTGAGTTGAGTAAGCATAGACATCACTCTTGTTAAATAATGGAGAAAGCCATGAAAACCTAGAAAATTCATCAACAATTGTTAAATAATATTTTTGGCCAGCAGTGCTTAGTTGTGGGGATAGACCCATACATTGAGATGTGAAAGTTCAAGGATATCTAAAGACCTAATAGATGATTTTTGAAAAGGAAGCTGACAATGTTTCCTAGCTAGACAGTTGGCACACACTCCTTCATTAATAAACCTGTGAGTGGAATGCTCTTATTTTTTCTTAAACTTTGCAACACTATGTCAAATGGTTGTCCAAGTCTTAGAAGTGTTGTGTAGCAAATAGAGAGCTCCTTTAGTCGTGCCCCTATGAAAGACCGTCCCCTTCCTGCATTCCTATATAAAAATTCCATGCAAGTGAAAGGTAATTATACATTCAATGTCTTTGGTGAGTTTGGCTACTGATAAGAGATTACGTTTATGTGGTCCCATTATATGTGAATTGAACTTCTTCAATACTCTTATTAAGGTGGTGAAATATAATGCAAGTGTGCATGGCTTGAAAATTTTGCCACCTTTTCACCCTCATTTGAGTAAAAGTTATACATAGAGTTTCTAACAACTTTGACTTTGACAGTGATGTCCAATAATTATTCTAAACCTTCAAGACTTTATATTTTGGTATGGTGACCCCATGATGTAGCTTAGAATTTGAAATTGCTCCTTCAAGAGTAAAATTGGTAATTTTGTGATTCTTTCATTTGTACCTTGGTCCTGCAAAATAGTAGAATTAACCCTAGTTAGTGATAATTAAGTGATTTTAAATGATAAATCCTTCTAAATATAGGGATATGAATGTAATATTTCTATACCCATCATGTTCAATATTGAATATGTTGTTAAAAAATCTACTAAGAGTAGGGCCATAGCAAACCACCTCGCAAAACATTTAATATTGACACCAGTTTTGGTGGAAGACAAATTCCCAGATGAAGAAGTCCCACATTAGGAATGAGAAATGTATTTTAACAGGGCTTCCAACCAGGAAGGACAAATTGTTGGGTAGTTCTAGTCTCCCTAAAAAAATATCACATCTCATTCTCAATAAAGCTGTTATTCTATTGCGCTAATAGTGAAATAGAATATGAACCCTACATTACAGGACTAGAGGCTGCTCTATCATTAAAAGTAAAAAAAAAGTTGAATGTTTGTGGAGATTCCATGCTAATCATTTGCCAGATTGAGGTAATGTGACAAATCAAGGAAAAAAGATTGAAGCTCTAAGGGGAATACCAATACCACTTTGTCACTAAGTTTGAGAAGATCACCTTCACTTTTGTAAAAAAGACCAACAACAACTTTGAAGCTTCCTTAGCAACTCTGGCTTTAGTTATCAATTTTCCTGAAGGAATGAAGATTAAACCCATTGATGTAGAACAAAGCTGGCTCCCTTCTTATGCCTATTTGACACTTCTCAACACACCCTATTTTCATGTCACTCATTATGGATTAGAGTATCATATTATGAATTCATTACTACCCTGACATTGTTGCTTTCTTGACCAAGTTGATCAAATATACAAGAATTCAATCAGACATATGAAGAAACCTATGGAAAGGAAAATACTGCGCTAAGGATATTACTGAAATGTCTAGGTGAGGTAGAAGCTTTAGAATAATGGAAGAACCAAGGGGCTCCAAAAGGGAAGAAAGACATTGGCAAGGAAAATAATGTGTCAAGAATAGTACTAACTAACCATGTAGAAAGATAGTGCAAAATATGTCAATAGGTGTTGCAAATATTAAGTCAATGCAGACCATGATCATTACCCCATAAAATCTCAATATCATGACCTCTTATTGGCCTTTTCATGTTTATGGATTAGACTACATAGGAAAGAATTCCCTACCATCATCTTCCAAGCATGAATTCACACTAGTAATGGTTGATTATTTTCTCCAAATGGGTCAAAGCAGAGTCTTTGAAAGAACTTACAATTGCACTTGTGGAAAATTTATCCAAACCAACATCACTTGTTGTTAAGGGATATACACTGCATCAAATCACCATAAATAATAGGTCACATTTCAAGAAGGAAGTCAAAGTCTTATGCACAAAATTTAGAATTAGAAGACATAGATCTTCCCCTTACCGACCATAAATGAACAAAGCAATAGAATTAGCTAACAAGAATATGAAGAATATTCTATGAAAATTGATCAAGAGGGGAGAGATTGATATAAGAAACTACTGCAAGCATTATGATCTCATAGAACTATAGCCTAGACATCAATGGGGTCCACTCTGTTTTCTCTTATCTATGGAAGACATTGACAGGAGCCATTACCTTTTATCTCAACGAAGAGCTGCTTCTCCTTGCTAAGCAAAAGACTATGCAATGTATTACATATAGGGGTACCAATGATTAGTTGCACAAGTTTTCTACATACAAGTCCACCCTCAATCCCTCCATGAAGGTGACTTAGTACTGAAAGGAAAAGGCCTCAAATCCATGGCCCTAGGGTAAGTTCTATGAAAAGTGGCAAGGATTTTTTGAAATCAAATAGATCATGATAGGAGGAGCTATAAGGTTGTAGAAGCTGGACAACATAGAAGTATCAAAACCTACAACCTTGATAAATTGAAAATTTTTTGTGTAAACAATTAGATCCATGCCTCATGAACCATGTTTGATTTGATCCCATTGAAATGGTTACTTCGGAAGTCTACGTGTAGCTTGACCTCAAAAAGGGAGGGGAGAGGCAATGGATCCCCTCACCAAGAGAGAGAGAGAGAGAGAGAGAGAGAGAGAGAGAGAGAGAGAGAGAGAGAGAGAGAGAGAGAGAGAGAGTACTTTTTGCATTTAATAGAAATTCACGTGAGAAAGTACTTTTTGCCCAACAAAGGATGTGAATGCTAGGAGGTGGTGGCATTTAATAAAATTCATGTTTGAACACATTTCCTACCCAACAAGGTTGCAACCATGGTGAGATGGTGACATCTAGTATAGCTTCATGAAAGGAAGTGTTTTCTTACCCTAAGTACTACAATGTTTATGTATCAAATTTCAACTATGCATTCCATAAGTTCTTTCATTTCAAGGAGTAACATAGATGATGAGGACATATATACCCCCTTAGAGAAAAAGAAAGAAAAGAAGGGGGTGGTGGGGGAAGGGGGGAGATTCAAGTTTTCCAATAGCCATCAAGGCTAATATTGATAAATTCTAAAAAGTTAGTCAAGGTATTCTTCATCTACTTTAACAAAGGAGTAGTTACCATCATCTTTAATGGAGATAGTTTCAAACTCCAACCAACCTTCAATAAGGCAATCCATTTGAGAAACCATGAGATGAAAGTCTTAAAAAATATATGAATATCCAATATTATTTAAAGATTCCGCGTCTTTTGGTGGAAATGATTAGGACAATAAAAGGTGTAGCCAAGGCTATAAAAGCATATGGCAGAGACCCACCTAGAAGCATAGTACAAGGTGACATGATGCAAGTAGCCTGAGCACAAAAAATCTCATCCAGGCAGTCAAGCTACTCCTCCCACACATAATGTGTCAAAGTCATCCAATAAGAGATGACTAATTCCTTCATCATCAAACGGATGGCCAACCACATCTCGTGTTAATGTAGACCTTTAGTCACACCTGTAGTAAAAGGGAGGATGACAAAAAGGAATGAAGAATCAAGTCTAGGAAACACAAAAAAGGGATACTAACAAAGAGGAGAACTAAGGTTCCACAAAAAATCTCATTGTCTCCTAGGACAAAATCATCAATTTTGTTTAGGGTCTCAGCGAGGACTAAAGTGGAATACATTCTACCACTCTATACTCCTTCAACCACCTTAACTAGATGAACATCCACCATTTCACCTTCATAGAAGAAAAGATGTGCTTAGCAACAAAGAAGGAAGGCATTTTCACAAGTGAGTCAATATATGACATGAGTGGATTGATCCATGTAAGAGATCAATTAGTTCAAACTCACAAACTCCCTCTTAGGAACCATGCTACTTCCTCATGGGAAACATCAAGAAAGGAGTCAAGCATGTCCTCTCGGGAGTGATCTAAGGAGAAATTAACTAGGGATCATAATACCTCAAGTCTAAGGGGATGCAAAAATCTCCTATGATGGTCATAATTCACCAATATAAACCTAAAAATTCAGGTTTTAATATCACAGCACCGATTGTAGGAATGCATGAAGTCTGTTACCATATGAAGGTCAAGCATTGGTTGAACGTATTTAAAACAAAAGGAGCTAAAATTCAATATCTCTATTTTAGAGTAATCATTCAGCCAATCACTCAAAGCATGAAAGGGGAAGTCATCCTCAGTGTCTGCCATGTGGAGCAAGTAGAGAAACTCTTGTAAAAGAAAAATCAAAGAGGGAAGATCATTTATAGATTAAAGATCCAGAATGCAGGTAGAATGAGCATAGTCCTACAATCACAATTGGGACACATCAAAAGAGCTCAAAGATTAGGAAGAAAGTTTCCAAAACAGTCACTAAAGGCACACTATGCAATTGCATGACCTCCTTCAGTGATTGCATGACCATTGGATAGGTGGACATGGTATAGTTCCATGAAGGATTGCTTGAAAAAGAAGAATGAGGCCCATGCCCTATAAGGAGAGAATAGGGATTCTATAGAGAATTACATAAGAAATTGATCTAGGTTATGGGGGTCTCTTCAAGGGAAAAGAAATCAATCCACTCCACTAATACTAAATAAACATCTATATATCCATCTATAAATAATCTAAAACCATAATCATAAATAGAGAAAACCATGTTTAAAGTACTCAAAAGATGTAAAAAACAAAGAAACTACTCAATCATAGTCAATGTCCCTTGACCCCCAACTCCAGGCGAAAGAGCACCTTTCATCAAAGGTGGCATATTCATCTCATGGTAGAAAAGTTGCTACTATAAGGTCTCCATTCTTTTTGGTATATCTCAAAGGAAACATCTATTCCAGGTAGCTTAGCTTTGAGACCTTGCTCTCCCCCATCTGCCACCTCCACTGAGCCTTAACATCTCTCTCTCTCTCTCTCTCTCTCTCTCTCTCTCTCTCTCTCTCTCTCTCTCTCTCTCTCTCTCTCTCTCTCTCTCTCCATTGTTAGAATCTGCACTCAAAGCTTTACCATGATGTGCTAAAGGGCCTTGTGATCCATAAGAATCTAAAAAGAAAATAAGTCAGCCCTTGTATAACAAAAACTTGGGGAAGTACTAAAAATGGAAAGGAGATTAACCTGAGTGAATTGACAGTAGGTATGTTTCCATATCTTATCTAACATATCCAAAAAAAGCATCAAAATGATTCACTGGCTCCTAATCAATGATGCAAAAGAGACTAAAGACCAATCTAGGAAAAGTTCAAAAGAATGAAAGAAAAAAAAGAAAATGTCACCAAATGGATGCTAGGATCTCTTATAAGCTGAGAAGGTGGAGATGCTAAAGGAGGAAGAGGCACCTCCCTAATAAGACCATCCACTATCTCGTTTAGAAAAGGAAGCAGAGGAGTATCCAAGCCAGAACTAGTGCTGCTAGCCGTCACTCTTGAAATAGATCGCTGAGTAGCTAAAAAGGAGCTTGAAAAATCCATCTTTTCTTGCTCAAGCTCTAACTCATAAATAGGAAAATGAGAAGAGTGAGAAACAGTGAAAGCTACATGTAATACCAACAATTATTTAATTCTCAATTAATATAAATGGAAGTTACAAAAAAGGGAGGATTTTTTTTTCATTTTTCTCTTCCTTTTCACCTTAGTTTCTTAAAGGTTAAACTCGTTAATCCATTCTAATTTCTAGACAAATACATTTAAGATATCAATTACCTATCATTAAGGTAGAGAAACTATTTAGAAATTAGGTTAATATAAGAATAGAAGAAATTGGAAAGTAAGATGAAGGGTTAGAAGTGAAATAGATCAAGTCTTAGTAGTGAGATTATGATTAAAATAAGCCAAAATTTTAACTTAATGAGGGTAGAAGGGGAAAACTACAATGGGCCAAGTTCTACATGCATGGAACCGTGCCCAACGTGTTTTTCCCCAAAATTAGTAATTAAGATATCTTAAACCTAAACTAGGGTTCCCTTTCATCTTCTCCATTCTTATGAAGCTTGGAGATTGTAAGTGATTGAAGGTTGGAAATTGACAGGGCTGGGACAAATTTGGTTTTCAACCCAACGAATGTAGCACTTGTTGGAGAAGAAAACCTACAAATATCTTAGATTTTGACCCATAAATAGCATACAACAATGAAGAAAAGCATGGGAGAACATTGGTGATTTCCTTTGTAAGTGAACTAGTTTGGGCATCTAGGAATTAAGACAAAAGGAGGAGCTTCAAGGTGAAATTTAGCATAAATAAAGGGAAGGTTTTTGAAGATTCAAGAGGTTTGCAAATAGGAGGAGGATGCTCCATAGTTGGAAGAGCGTGCACCTTGCTAGGGAGCTTGATTCTAGCCATTTGCTTCCATTGATTTGGTGCGGGAAAAACTTGGAAACAAATGAAAAATTCCTGGGAGACATTAGGACTCTTTGAGGTATGGATTTTAAGTTGGAATTTTGGTTAATACTACTAATTTTGAAGCCTTCAAAACTTGTATGCATGTTAGTATAGCAGAAATTCCTATTTTTGGTGCATATTTATGTGAATCTTAGATTTTAATGTCTATATGATACATAAATTATTTAATGTCTTTCCTTTGTTAGCCAAACAATCATCACTCGCATTTAATCCTCTGATATATCCATTACCTAATTGTTTTGGAAATATATAGAGATGGTTGAAGAACATCTTCAGAAAGAGTATGGACAATACAATTTGAAAGATGAATAAAAAAAAGGGTTAAAAAGGAGAAAATTTTAAATAAAGGCTATATATAAAGTCAAGTTAAAAAGAAAAAAGAAAAAGAAAGCCAATGATGAGCAATGTTCACTCTTGTGAAGAAAAAATAAAAGGAAAGTTGTGAGTACATCTTAGAAGTCATTTGCATACTTTTCAAAACAGTCTTTGTTTATCATTATACTCGTTCTTTCGAAAACCCTTATCTAAACCTTTGTTTCGTCCTAGTAGAAGTCTTAACTTAATCTTAGGGGTATTATGGCTTTGATATGGTTATGAATAAATAGAGAATTTTGTAGAGTGTAACATTCATAGTAGTTGATATCCTTACATGTGACCATTATTGCTCTTTGTAAGTTATCATTCTTTTGTATGAAATATATGAGACTTTGACCTTGATAAACATTATTCTACTCATAGATTAATCAGAGAATTACCATATCTAAGAGACTTCATTCTGCTCACATATTAATCAAAGAATTACCATTTCTAAAAAACTTCTTTCTGAGTGACAAGAATATCATGTGAGATTTGAAGTCAAAGCATACTTGTGGATTGTAATTTATGCTATATTTTACATAGAAACTGACTATTATGTATATATTGGCTATACTCACACACTCACATTCTAAGGCTTATAAGAAATGAAAGATCTTTAGCATAAGGGAAAGATTTTTGAGTTGTTGTCACTACTATTAACATCCTAAGGTTTGATATTTATTAAACATTGGATGGAAGAAAATTCTTTGAAACAAATGAAGGAACTTCCATATTTGTTTTGAAAAATATTTATGGTATGATTCCTGAAAACCTTGCAAGACTACAACTCGTTCACTAGGGGCAACCTAGGATTTTAAGGGCATTCTGCATATACTAAATGGAAATGACAGCATATGCAAAAGCAGTTAGAAATTTTTATAGTTTTTCATATTTCTTTAGCAGTTTTGCTTAAGGACTATCAAAATATAAGTTTGGGGTTTTTTTATAGGTATAGAATTATTGCATAAAATGCTTTTATATTTAGTAGGTTTTAGCCCTTGTTTTATCATAAGAATCACTAAATAAGGTTAGTTTCATATTTTACAAGATTAGGATACAACTGTAAAAAAATGATACTTTTGGTGTTCCAAACCCTAAAATATGGATAATCCAAAGTCCGAACATCAACATGGTCCCACTTATAAAATTTAATGAAGTCTATAATTTCAAAATGCAAAACAGATGTTATTACCATTTTCAACAGAGTCAAAAGCATTGGCAAACCATATCGGCACAAAAGAAGCTATAAATATCAAAATATAATGTGGAAGAACTTTCATGCATACATGTATGTATTCCATGACCTTTGGAAAGCTTCTAAGTGAAGCTTGAGAGACACACACATCAAAGAAAGACACATGTGAAGTACAGTCAAGCCAGGGCCCGTGAGAGATTTAAAACTCTAACTTTCTCTATAGACTTTAGAATGGGGCTACCTACATGTGTACCACGGATTTTTCATGCAAAGGTGGTGCATCCTTCTTAAATATACATGAAATATATGAAGGATTGAGTACGATTAGTGGAGAAAAATAAGGAGGGAGGAGAGAGACAAAAAGGAGAAATTTACAGTCAATTTTCATCCAAGAATTTCAAGAAAGTGGTTGAGATCATTCCATATCTAACAGCATACTAAAACCAATGAGAAGTTATTTGAGTTAGGATTGACTAATAAGAATAAGTCATGCATTGGAGAGAAGACTGAACCATGATTGGTAGAAAAAATTTCAGTGGATTACCCACCATTTTTCATGTAGGAGAAAACACAATCGCCTCAAGTGCAAAATGTATTTTTAGTTTAATCTTATTGGCTGGAGATAAAAATGATGGGCTAAGGGGAAAAAAAAAGGACATGAATCAGTTTGGATAAGAAAATCTCTACGAGATCCTAGTCATCCATCTTAAAGCATACTGATTCGACGAATGAGAAGGAATGAGCCATAAAACAATGTCTTTTTGGATAGACGAATTCAATAAAATATTAATCATCTATCCTAGAGTTCAAACATAATCCAATAGAAGAGAGAAAGAGGGAAGAAATATAAAATCCTAGCCATCTTGTGCTTATTGAAAAGTCAAATCAAAACCCTAAGTAGGAAAGATTTCCACTACTCATTTCAATCAAATGGCTTACATTCATCTCAGATTTATTAACTCCAACGCAGCCAAAAATCAATTCCACACCTCCCACCTCTTTTTTTTTCCCTAGATTTTCCCCCTTCCTTCATATCCTCTTTCCTACCCTAACCTATCATCCTTCCCATTTTCCCATATTTCCTTTCCTTTCCACCTTATCCCCTTCCTTCTCACCTACATCCATATCCCCATGGATTCCATGCCTCCCCCACTCTTTGCAACTAGTTTTCCTTGTGTAAATCTCCACCATCCATCCTTCCTTTAACCCATATGATCTTCACTTTCCATTCCTTAGGTCTTCCACTCCAAAAATTTTAATATAGAGAATTCTCCTGAGAGAGAGAGAGAGAGAGAGAGAGAGAGAGAGAGAGAGAGAGAGAGAGAGAGAGAGAGAGAGAGAGAGAGAGAGAGAGAGAGAGAGAGAGAGAGAGAGAGAGAGAAGCACCCATTCCTTAAGGAGGCTCAGGATGGGATCTAAAGAATAAGGAGTTTGGGATCCTTTGAGAAGAAGAGAAAAAATTTCCCAAGGTTTGTGCATGTATTCCATGGAGAAAAGGTGAGTTTCTTTAAGTTTTCTTTCATTCATTCTTCCATTACACACTAGTCTTCCATCCTTTTTATTTCATTTTTTTTCCATACCCCTATACCCAATTTTAATTTTCTAATATCTCCATCCCATACCCTACTTCTCCATCAAATATCATTTAAAAATTCATTCCCTAACTCCTTCTATCCATCCCCTGTTCCTTACTCTTATTTTAACACCTAGTTTTTCACCTTTCCACTATTTTATTTTTATAAATTTTTTGAAACCTTATGTCATCTTTAAATTCATTACCCTATCACTTAATCCTATACTATACCATTATGCAAAATTTCATATAAAATTTCCATCTCTAGCTATTTTTTTCCATCATCCAATCTTACACTTAAGTACACCATCTTTTACACACCTTTTTTCCATCTATATATTGTTGGATTTATCTAAATTTTTACACAACTCATATCCATTTTATTTCAATGACCTTACATAATCATCAAATCATTACAATACCATATGATTATCTTATCAAGATAATATAGAAAACATGCCCTTTTCTTAGCTCCTTTCAATCTCTAGTTTATATGAAATTTTCATTGGATTTACATACATATACTTGGGATTTTTGGTGTAAAAGTTTCCCTTGGGATTTTGGCTATTGGGAATCATTCTATGCTCTTATTGAATAACACAATAAGAGTATGATATTAATTGGAAGAAGACAAATCAATGGTAGTGCGAGAAGGAAGGATTGAAGCAATTTTTGTCGAGTGACATGATACCAATTTGGTAAATTCTCTTCTTATCATAAAAATTATTTTATTATTTTCTTTACATTGAAACCACTGCAATCTTAATTTTAATTAATAAAATATTTTTAGATAGTTTATTTCATTTATTTTATAGTTTAATTGAATTTTTAATTAGTAGTTAAAATTATTAGTTTCATGTAATCTTTAATTGGTGAAAAATAATAATTGTTAGTTCTACATTTGTAGTGATTTCAATTTCTAGCATAGGTTTAATCTTATAGTTAATGAATTCTACATAGGTTTAATCTTATAGTTCCTATGGTAGAGATATTAATTATGTTGAATTAGTAAAGATTAATCTATGAAAAACTTTGATAGTCTATGTCCTCAAACAGACTATGCATTAAGTAAATATGTTAATGTATGTTATTTCTTTAAAATAAGAAGATCTCTAAATAGTACTTTAAAGAAAAATAATAAATGAATTATAAAAATTTCAATTTCTTGTTCATAAGCTCATTTGATTATATTATAATGGATTCTAGACCCTAGGTTTTGTTTCAAAGTGATTTCACAATTTTAGCAAGCCTCCTTTCTTTTTAGTAATTTTAATAATTAATTGAATTTTTTGCTAGATTAAAGTGATTAAAATATACTTTAATTAAATGTGTTTATTAATAGTCTCTATGGATCAACCTATCTTGCACACTCTATGTTATAGTAAAGTTGTGCACTTACGGTAATTTTTAAAACACATCACATACCTTATAGGACTCTCTAAAGATAGGTTTTTGAATCATCTTAGTTTGATTCAAAATGAGAGAGCAATGGCTATTTTAATGCAAGCACATAAGAATTTGATGTGTGATTATGGACCTTAATGAATATGTGCAATGCATATGATTTATGATTTTGATGAATGAGATTCATAAGATGATGTTGAATTATTATGAATATATTTTAATTATTTATTATCTACAACTCCCCCCACCCCTCTCTTTTTATCTTTGAGTATTATTTTCCACTTAAGTGGCTGCTTATGACAATTAGTTATTCAAGTTTTTGTTCATTTGAAAAGGATGCAATTTTACTTTTCTTTTAGGATATTGATAGTTTAGAAGATCAAGAGAATACTATGTTTATGGATGGAATCTGATGAATCAATGGAGTTGAAGAAATAATTGTATGCAAAAATCATTGTAATATTGGGGTTCAATGATTTTATTAGAATGCTTCATCAAGTATTTTATGATAATTTTGAAAGGTTTATGAGAGAATCATATAAAATGTATATGATTCACTTTATAAATGTATGCTTATGCATGATTATTCTTTGATTGAATGGATGAATCACCCACTTCAAATATTAAGTGTTAAGTGAGATTAAGACTTAGGATGAAGTTTTCTATCTTATTTGATAGAAGCCATGGTTCTCATGCATAAACTATGATTTCCATATTGAAGACAAAACAAATCAAGTACCATGATGATGATAGATAGATAGATGATCCATCTTATCACAATCATGGCTACTCAAATGCCATGGGAGAAGCTACCTTTGTATTACAATTAGTCACATGCCACAATAAAGCTAGTTTTAACGAGAGTAAGGTTTTCGATGTCCATTTTAATAAATCAATTAAGAGACTAATTTAAAGTGGATGGTATCATTATGTTAAAAATCTAAATGTAGTGAAAATGTAGATTAGCATTGGTGTGCATATATTACTTCAATTTATTTATTTATTCTTTGTTTCATACATATAGATGATGAACAAAAGATCCAAAAGCTATAATAAAAATCAATATCAACCTAGCTATCCTGTTACAATCATCATAGCTTTGGAGATAGTATTACTATTTTAAAGATGTCATAATTGCAACTAACATACAATGTATATTTTAATATATAAAACTCCATTAAATCTCATCGATTATGCACTATATGATAATATCATAAAGAGTGTACATGATGATGGCCACTTGACTTAATGTTGCATGAGTTGAGCAACATTATTTTGAAGGGAAAGAGTTCCTTTTAGTGATCTAAAAATGATATGTTAAAAGGATAAAAATGAATGATTCAGATACAGAGAAAAGTTCTTATATGATTAAAGTGGCAAAAAAGTCAAGAGAGATGTCTCTTGAAAAGGATATGCAAAGAGCATCCATTATAAGCTAATCAACATGATTTGTTAAACTTCAAATTCTTACTATATCAACTTTGTTTATATGGCTAATTAATACAATTTGATTCTTAGACTCTTAGAAAGGAAAAGATAACTTGACGTAAATCATTAGTGAAAAGAGGAAGTAGGAGTTGTGACTATACTTAAAGGGAAGATCACATTTGAATTTGAGTATGTAACATATAAAGAATGTAATGAAATTTAATCTCAATATTTGTGACCTCTTTGATAAATATTCACCCTATATGATAGGAAAATAATCATCAAATAACGTAGCAAATAGTTCATTGAAATCCTATCAGATGAAAACACAAAGTATAAGATCAGTTCCTTTTGAGAGGAATGGAATAAAGGAAGGCAATAAATTCAATTTTATTGTGGCACTTACAATTAGATCATATTTGAATATATGGAGTCATTTAGAACGGTCCATTGAGCTTGCTTACGGGTGAAAAAATTAACAAATAAATGAGTTTATCTATGAGGAAGAATGATCAGGCTCCCTTCTATAATAGAAGAAATGAAGCCGCAAGCTTGTTGGACTTACTGCATTTTAATATTTGTGGGATCCTTTATCATCCACAAGATATACCTATTAAATGCTCACAATGTGATTGTTGAATTATAAAACAAAGTCCTCTAAAAACTTCAAAAGGATAACTAGTATAGAAGATATTATTCTACTAATAAAGAAATTGTTAAAGTTCATTGCTCTAAATAAGAGAAAAGGATTGTCATTAGATAGTTAAAAGGATTTCTTGGAGAAAATGATAAAGCATCATTTTGCTCCCCGCCGTTGCTAAATGGTTTAGTAGATAAGATATGATAAACAATATATTGGATATATCAAATTGAGAATAGATACAAGCTTAGCTCAAATCATTTCACATAATGTCACAAATTTGTGAATCAAAAGATTTCTTACATGATTGTATATGTCATAACAATATGTCGTGTGGAAAGACAAAACTTGTAAGTCTAAAAAACTAAAGTTTTTTGGAAGCAACCTGTCTATGCCAAGGGAGCATAGATGGAATATTTGGAATCTAGGACAAACATATTTTTAATACAATGGTTAGGTAAGGTATGAGATACCATGGACACATGTGAAACTAATAAAGTATTTGTTTGCTTGAAAACATTCTTGCCAGCATTCACTTATGATGATAATTGTTTGCCTTAGAAGAACATTTGGATATTTACTTGATAGGATCCCTAAAACAATAGGAGTTCAAAAGGAAGGAGAATAATATAAAACTCAAAGTAATAATGATGATTGATGTTGCAATATAAGGAAACTAGAGTACTAAAAATGAATTTCTATTTGGATGTAAATGCTCATTTTATGTTAGAAGAGTCCAACAATAAAGGAGATGTTAGACATTGATGCTCCTAATAGAATGCATGAGATGCATTCTGGTGAGGACTATAAGTATGTTTAGACTTCAGTAAATATATCACAGAGTACTAAACACATTGGAGATGATAAGATTTATTAATGGGAGAAAGACTTATTAGGTATTGACCTATGATGATAGACAAGATGGATCATATTCAAGAGGCATTGATTATGAGAGCACCTTCTCATTAAGTCTCATATTGAAGTTCTCAAGATTCCATTGTAGAGATTTGCACACAATTAGAATATAAGATATTCAAATGAATGTTAAGATGGCATCCATGAATAGCCATCTCAAGGGAAACTTATATAGCATGGTCCAACATAAAGGTTTAGACCCAATTGGACACATTCATAAAATTATGCAAATGACAGTTGATCTATTGAAAGAGATAACCCATCAAGATTGGTATCTTTAGAATTGACTCAGAAGATAAAAGGAGTTTGACTTCTTGTAAGGTCTAAAGAGGAAATGTGTTACTTAAGAGTAGTGGGTGTTTTACTATAATAGTATACGATGTAGATGATATTTCAATCACTGAGAATAATATGAGGGTATTATTAACTAGAAAAGCATGAGCAATTTATCTAGGTACATTATCCATCTCAATTGAATTATAAGATGAGATCCTTGCAGAATACAAAATAAAATTTTCTAGAAGAGATATAGTTGTACGTAAGACAGATAAATCTATAAAGTACAATATACTAGATACCGAAGGAGATGAACAATTGGCTTCAATGTATTTAAAAGAATAGATGTCTAAAAATGTTAGCTATTTGAATTGGGTTTTCATGGATGAGATTTTTTTAAGTGTTAAATTTTGGTCAAAATACCCCTAATTTAGTATTCGATTAGATCATCCAACTGATTAAATTTTCAAATTTTATCTTGATTTTGATTTTAATCTAATTAATCATTTAACTATTAATTTATAAAATTTAATGGTCTGATGATCATCAAAGCTAATTAGAGGTATAACTTACGGTTTAGATGACTCTAATTTCTTTTGTTTTGCAGATAAACTAAAAATGGCTTGGATGGCTCAGATCAAGAATTAATGGTGCAGATGCAATGATTTCTTAAAGGAAACTTTGTCCTCCTTTCTATTTCTTTTTCACCTTGTTTCCATTTCCCTTCCCTAAACAACTACCTCACCTTCCTATCCTAGAGTCCTAATTCAAATTGCATTCCCTTTTCTTAGGATCAAATCTTATCAAATTACAAAGCTTAATCATCTAAACAGCAAAAGGGATCTACGATGGGTGGTGAGGCCGAGCCCCTTTCCTTCTTCTTCTCTACCCTTCTCATCCCTCTCTCTCCTTCTTCCTGGGCTGGATCGGAAGAGGCAGACCACCCCCCACACTTTTCCTTTCTCTGTTCTTCTCTCAATCTCCATCTCTCTCTTTCTTGTTTTCTCCCTCTCCAGTCTCCATTTCTCCCCCCATCTCTCTCCTCTTCTCCCTCTCTGCTCACTTCTCTCTCTGTCTTTCATATCAGAACCAGATCTCTCTCTCTCTCTCTCTCTCTCTCTCTCTCTCTCTCTCTCTCTCTCATCGGCCTACTCTATTTCTGTCTTACACATTTTTCTTTCTCTCGGATTCCTATTTCTCTCTCTCTTTCCTGCTCACTCTCTCTTTCTCTTTCTGCCTAGTTTCCTCCCTCACTGTCTCCCTGTGTCTATATGCCCAACCAGCAATAGACTAACTCCCGCTACCATTCCCTCATGTTTCTTTCTCTGATCACCATTCAGCAACCCATCACCAGTTGGCCTTTGTCATGCTCTACCTCCATTGCTGGTCAGCCCCCACTCTGTTTCCCTCCTCTCTGCACAGCACCACCTTCCCTCTATCTCCCACCTTCTCCTACTCAAATCCCCCTTCTCTTCCACAGCACCGATGTCATCTGCCCAGCACCGACAAATAGACCCGAAGCTGGCATCTTCTTCTAAGCTCTCTTTCTCACCTTTGTCTCTCCCCCAGTCACCCTTCACCTCCTCTATTCATCGACAAAGCAGCACCAGTTCCCTTGTCCTCATCTACCTAGTTCTTCACTGGTGACATCTTCTTAGCCCAAAAACTGCTTCTCTGCTTCACCACCATCGGCCCACCATCCAATCCCACCTTCATCAGACCCGACAATCTCCTACCCTTCTTTTCCCTTTTCCCTTATTCCTTTTCCCCAATTCCTCTATCGTTCACTGCTCGACCTAGAAGAGGAAACCTGGGTTTCCTCTGTTGTCCTCTTTCTTCTCCTCTTTTCTACTCCATCTTCACCGTCTTCTTCCTTCCTCCAGCAGTTTCTTATTTTTGATTAAAATTCTAATTTTTTCTATTAATTCCATTTCCACCCATAGCACTTCTCTTAATTCCCTATTTGTCCCCAATTCAATTCCATCTGCATCCCTATTGTTATTCTAGTTCAATTTTATTTTGTTTTGACTATCCATGGACTGTGTAATCAGGGCTATTTATTTAGTTTAATTTTCTATCTTTTTAGAATTGAAAATTCTATAATTTGCATTATTTAAATAAATTAAAATTTTATTTTATAGTTTGTTTATTTCTATTATGTTCTTTGATTCTTAGACAATTAAATTTTATTTAAACTCCATATTTTTAAGTCGAGTCCCTGTGGGATCAACCCTTACTTGCATCAACTATATTATAATAGCCTGTACAATTGCGGTAAAACAATCAATATATTCTAATTAAAAAGAAAATAGAAAGTCTCAAAGGGGAATGGTTCCCAGAAAGGACAATTGATCCTATAATACATGACATTAGATATCAAATAAGATTTATAAGATAAGAGAATCTCATTTTTCTATGAATGTGCAAGTCTTAAACATGTGATGTTTAAGACTAGAGATTCATCATGTTAAAGTAAAGGTACATAAATTATAGTAAAACATCTCTACGGATATTGAATAGAATGAGAGTTACTGTTGTGTCCATGGAAGTGATATGATCACAATCATGATTTACATAGATTAAATAGATGAATTAAAGTGTTGTGAACTCAAGATGATATCTACTTGTATTCTTCATTATGTTTAAAAATCCCATTAGATGAATAAATAGTATGTGAGACACAACTATAGCAAAATTATATTTAAGCATAAGATGCTACAAAGTTTTCAATTTGATTCTACTAAGTTCTTTATTGAGTGTAATGTTAAGTTGATATATTTACATTTTCTTTTCTCTAACTAAAGTGATGGAAGGGAATATTTATCATGAAACTATCTTTGAAAATAATATAAAGTGTTGCATCGATGGACAACATAACTCCATATATTAGAGAGTTGCATTGGAAAGCCCAGATAGCAAAGTTTTGCATCATTGGGAAACATAACTCTATATAGCAAAGAGTTACATTGGAAAGTCCAAATAGTAAAGTATTGCACCAGTGTACAACATAACTCCATGTAGTAAAAGATTGCATCAGTGGACAATATTAGTGTTGATTATAAAGAGTTGCATCAGGGGACTATATAAAGTCTTATTGTAAGGTGTTGCATTAGTAGACAATATGAGTTATGAGAGCAAAGAGTTGCATCTATGAATATAATAGTGGAATTCTCACTAGAGCAAAGAGTTGCATCGACAAATATAATGGTGGACCCATTGATAAAGATTATATCTTAAAAGATGTTTGATAAACACTTGAATACAAACAAGCATATGACTAACTTTTAGTTGAAGTGGTAGTTTGTTCGATATATATTCCTTGCAAAGTCATCATACAACATTGGGTGTAATCTTTAATTGATTATTTCAATGATTAATATACTTTATTTAATCATGGTATGTTGATATTACACAACAAAGTTGTAAGAATATAAGTTAATCATAAGATGACAACATACCTTGAGAGTCACGTAATGACCTCTAGAACCTTAGGTAAGTTTTATAGATGATGGTTAAGAACCATAGGGATACAATATGGAATTCTAGTTCTATGTAAATGTAAAATAGTCCTCAAGTAAGAAAGGAATGAGAAACCTAATTCTGAAGCACTTGTCACATAGGATATTTTCATAAGATGGAGATGATTAATTATCTAATCATTTGAGGTGGAGAACTTGAATATATGTAGAGTATGTGAAAGTGCTTTGTACATTGGACATGACGTTACATGTCTAGAATATTATGTATTGTTAGATACACATAACCATTATTACCTCCGGGCCTCAAGAATCTGTATTTTCAATGAGGTATAATATTTATCTTTGGTGTATTACATGATGAGATCTATTAAGGTTGATTCCAAGTATGTTGGGACATTTATAAACTCATAAAGGCTATAGGACTTTCAACATGGGACCCACAACTTATATAGAGTAAGATATTCATTATGGGTCATCTTATTAATGAACTTAGTGAAACCCAAGGCCTTAATGATCTTTGATAAAATGTTTATCACATTGATTTTTTGGATATGAATTTAAAATAAGATACTTTCAAAAGAAGATTTAAAGTTCAGTAAGGCAAGGCCAATTCTAGTCAATTGTATGATGCCACAAATGAATATGGGTAAGTGAAAGGTATAATGGTAATTATATATAAAGGTAGATGGTAATTGTGCCTAAGGGTACCTTGGTAATTTATCTTCTAATGTGGGCTGTATGTGATTATTGGTGGGTGGATATTCTTGATGTCATGTCACCAATCCAAAATGTAAAAGCACCTTTGAGAGAGCTTAAGTCATATAAGGAAAGTGTTTTCTAATTGAAAAGACTAGACAAGATACTACTTTAGAAGATTCCTAGGAGGTTGTACCATACGAACTAGTTAGAGTTATAACTAAATAGAAATTGTCTCAACTAAGGATTACTTTGGGAGGAGGTTACCAAGGATAAGCAACTAAACATGCCCCATGGAGTGGATCCCTAGTTAGAAATTTTAGTTTTCTAGATAAGATATGTTTTACTCTATCGATTCTAGTATAAAATGCTAATTCACATGATTTAAGATTGAAGTTCTACACATTTTCTAATAAAAAGGCCTTACAAAATCAAGAGCACGAAAAATATCAAGCAGAGACAAAAAAGTCATGTTGCTACATAACGGAAGTTCATGAGACCATATGACCCATATTATAGACACATCACCTAGACAAGTGTCCCTTCTAGAATAGTCCATGCTATAGTCACATGATCTCAAAAGTAGATATGCAACTGCACACCCAAAAGACCTATGCACATGCTCACTTGTAGAAGATTGTAGAAGCACCTATATGATGATGTGTACATGAAATCACATGACCATGGTCCAAAGCACAACCTAAAGTCATACAACCACATGACCTAGATAGTCATCGCAAACCATGGATGTTACAATCTAATTAGCTGGAGGTATCCCTTTTAATGCAATGTAATGGGTGCAATCCAAGAGTAAAGATAGGCAATGATTCTATCTTAATCCCCCCTGACCAAAGAACATAAGATTGAAGAATGAGAGGCCTATTCAATAAATAAGGCTCCCTCTTGTTCACCTAACAACTGTCTCCCAAAGATAGTCATCACTATGTTGGAATCTAAACCTCGAAAGGTGAAAGAACATTGCAGCCTAAATCTTCACCAAAATCAATTAAGGAAAAGAAGTAAAAGAAATATAACTTTAAAACCTGAACCTCCCAATCAAATGAATCATGACATTCATAATGATCAACCTTACAAAGTACTATCCCTCCGTTAGATAAGATAGGTCCACCCCAAGATATTGCTATAAAAGAACACACTTTTTCATCCATTAAACAACCTTTTAAGAAGTTGCCGTAGATTAAGTTGCCTACTCCTAACAATCCAAATGTGCTGCCCACTCCTATCAGTGTTAGGGTATACCTTCGAGGATTTTTTTATTTTGAAAGAAAAATTTAGAGCCCGATTGAAGAAGGGACAGTTGTAATTGACAATCCTAAGAAGGCTTCTACTGCTACAACAAATGTCTGAGCATTCAAGGTTTTGACTTTAGCGTGAAAGATTATTTCGTCGGGGCATGAACTTTACCCTAGATGCCTGCTCCCATAATAAATACTCTTAATGGAGTCCAAATTATCGAGCTCTAGATCAATGGTGAACTGATATGCAGATATTGCCTCTACTCTATTGATCACTAAAACCCTCCTAGTCTATGTCAGTATCCTGGCTCAAACAAATTTTTAACAGATATAGATTTAGAACCAAATGGCTACATTTGCAAGGACATGCTAGCAGAATGGTTTAATCTCAAAATATGTGAGGCTCTCTAACTCATGAAAATAAAGGAATGCCTAGGAGATGATGTTACTCCAAAACCAAATGAGAATGACGATGACTCAGGTTGGATTATGATCAAATCTAAGAAGAGGGACCTAAAAAGCCATCAGTGCGTAGTTCCCTAGTATCATCAGTTGGGTGTTACCCTCCCAGTAGGGCAAAGTCTAAGGCAACTAAGTCCAGAAATAGAAAGAAGAAGATCCATATGCCAAAATCATCCTGCTTTCTGAGAAAGAGAATGAACATGTGTGATAGGTACTCAATCCAGTTACACTCCAACAGTACCTGGCAGAATTCCTTAGGCCATAGTGGTACCCTCCTATGGATGCAGAGAAATAATCGTGTTCTATTGCGTGGTCTGTACCTACAACAGTGCCGATAAGTTCAAATCGTGTGTCATCTTTCATGGGAGATATGACTCGTTCAAAATCTTGCTCGAGGATGTCACCTTTAAATAATACAGCCAGGCAAGGACTACAAATATCATTTTTCTAAAGACTAGGAAATACGTCTCCTTCCCATCTTTATGGCACCAATATTCTACACCAATAGTGGGAGATGACCACTTGAGTACGTCGGTCCGAAGGTGGCTCAAAAGTAAAAATTCAAACTCAAGACTTAAGTGGGTGCAATGCTCCAAACCGCTATGAGGTGCCAGATTAAGAAGGAACAGAACTCTCATGTGTCGGATCCATTAAAAAGTCTCATTACAGGCATGGTCACCACTCAAAAGGAAGAGCCAACTACAACCATCCCTAACCTACCAACTTTCCGAAAGAGAACAACAACAATTGTTGCTTTTAGGATATTAGGCTGGTAAAAGGATTGCTCAATCTAGGAAAAATGTCTCTAATATGGTATCAGACACGGCAAAGGAAGAGGAAATGCTTGATAAAAAAATGATGAAGTCGAACCTTCTGCCCATTGTTATATCATCATGATAACTGGAGACGATGATTCAATTTCGCAACCAAAAGAACCGTCTTCTGCTCAACCTATTCTAGCTGAGCTATCAACTACGCTCGTAGTACAAATGGATCAAGTACTGAGTAAGAAGATGGTAACCTTAGCAAAAAGTAGAATCTCAAGATGACATGCATCAGATCTCAATGGTAGAATTTCCTCATGGTTCCATCCTCCTGGAGATCATGTTCAACGGGATCTCATTGTTGTTTGGGCATACCCAAACATGTTGAGAGTGCTAAATCCCATGTGGCAAACTCTCTATGAGGCTGCGACTCTTCCTTTGAAAGCCCTGGAGTCTAATTATGACCATTGACTAGAAGAAGAGAACCTTTTGGGCTATGATTGGGTAACTCTACACCGGGGCTGCCCTTTATTGGGTAACTCTGCAGTAATTAATCAGGAACCATTTTCTTAATGCAGCAGTTGACCATATAAAGAGAAGGCAGCGTACCATGCATGGTGGCGTAGCATGGAATGGGAACTGTTTGAAAGTTGGGAATAATTTGGCCGCATGCCACTAAAGCCCATTATCCAAGTCTCTGATTCTAGAACAAAACGGGAAATAGAAAGTCAAGAAAAGCCAGAGGTCTAAAAACCTGCCTAAAACCTCTGCTCATTAAAGTGATGTCTAGTCCTCAACTGTGGATCACGCAATGATCCCAGGACAAGCAAACAAAATACTCAGGCAGGTTGATAGTTTGCCTCAAGGAACAACCAAGGTTTAAACCAGTGCGCCTTAGGTCGTAATCATGGAATTCCCTCGTAGTGCTATTCCCCCAGAGTTCATGTCCAAAGGAAACCCCATTACTATTCGGATATACCCCAACATGTTGAGGATGCGAATCCTATGTGGCCAACACCTTAAGAGGTCATGACTTGTCCTTTGGAAGATTTGTTATAGCGTGATTATTGAGTACGAACTAGAAGAGGAAAACTCCTGCGGATGGTTTCTCCTCTAGTTCCTCCTGTTCATTCATTAAAGTAGCACTTCCAACTAGCGTACAAGAACCGGAGTGATGAAGATTCAACCCATATCATCTGCCCACTATTATGGTGTGTGGGATGAACCAATGGAGGTTGGCCAAAATGCGTCAAGCTTAAAAAGATCTCTCCCAGCAAGCTCCTTCTAATACGACAACTTTAAATCAGGCATGGATGTCTACACAAGCTGATCCATTGCCAACTTTATATGAAATGCTAAATTTCTTATACCTAACATTGAGAAGTCTTCCCTGGAAGTTTCTCCTACTATGAAAGTAGGGAGGACTTCTTTGCTAGGCAATTGATGCAATTCTACAAGCTATTGAATTGCATGGAAGGTTTCCTTGATGCTTTGTTTTAGAGGGATCTGTCCTATTATGAGAATAAGGAGATCCCTTAACCAAACTAGAAAGAAGGGGATCTGGGAGAAGGAGAGAGTTTGACTCTTCTCCTTCCCCTTCCCCTAGAGGAGGGAGCTACGCTACTCTAGAAAGCTGGTAATTATAGAAAGAAATATACCCCAAAAGTAGAAGAAAAAAAAAATCTTAAAAAGTGGAAAGGAAACTACATTAGAGCCCTATACCATACACAAGATGAGGGAGAAGTGTGACTACAGGTTACGGTTACATGACCATTTTGCCTTGATTGTATATATTTCACCCATTTGACTTTGCAATACGTTTTAATTAGATTTACTTTGGAATTCAAATAAATCACACGTCCACGAATAAAGTCCAGTTGGTCATAGATACCTATACAGTCATTGGTATGTCTACAAAAATCTAGTACAGTTGGTCATAGACAATTCAACATCTCTTCTGAAATATGCGTAGTTGCAGGTTCAAGCCAATGAAGGTTTGTCACAGATACCTAAACAGTCATTAGTATGTCTACAAAAATCTAGTGCAGTTGGTCATAGACAATTCATCATCTCTTCTGAAATATGCATAATTGCAGGTTCAAGTCAATGTGTTCTCCTTCGGTCAGGAATTAGATTAAGGAGTGTGAACGGGGGAAGTGAGACTGTATGAACACTTTGTTTTTTAATTCTTTACATGTAACAAAAAATAATAAAAGGCTTTTAGTATATGGCAGTTAAGTTGTTGTTTCTAAAGGAAAGAAAGTCTTCGAAACAGTCGCTCCCCAATTTGTGCCATAAGTAGCTGGTTCAAGATAGACGGTTATCAAAATCGGAGGGAAGACACCCCATCCCAACAGCAGGTGTGAGACGGTAGAATTCAATAATGTACCGAAAAGCATAAAGGGAAAGATGTCTGAGCATTTGAGAGGGCTTAATAGGCCGACAGTCTACAATTTTGGAATTGATAGTAGAAGTCCTTTAGTACGTAGCTACGTACCCATTTTAACCATGGGGCCATGCATTTACCGTAGCACGACATAAATTGAGTTTACATAGACCATACATCTCTGATCGAAAAATCTAAAGCATTCGATTGGGGGCTCGTAAATGGATAATTAAGACAATAACTAAGCAGTTGTCCACATCAAAATTTCCCACCTTGTGACCTACTCAATAAACGGTTCTCATCAAGCTAACACCATGTGCTTGGGCCACCTGTATGTTTTGCATCATAATTTGTTTTTCTTTTCTTTTCTGAAAGGTAATTTTGTAGTTTTCTTTTCTTAATTTAGCAAAGCATATTAAAATACATCGACCAGGAACACAACTCGTCAGATTCGTGAGTTATTATTTCTCCAGTCCATCTAAATCTAACTATCTAATCCACAACTAAATTAGATAGATGATCAGCTTCAAATTTGCTTTCATTATATCATGCGATGCTTTTCAATAACTAAGAACACCTAAGTCTCTATTAACATTATAATGGAATACTACAAGAGGTCAGCCACACACTCTTGCTTGATAATGTGACACAAGAAATGTGGCCTCCAACACTTCGTCAACAAATGGTGGATCTCATTTCTTGTCCTCACCTGCCATATAGGGACCATATCTAACTTTGAACACAACGAAATTGGTCGAATTTCATGTAAAGTTATTCTTAGTTGGAATCATTTCCTGGTTAGACAATGGGATCAATTCGGTAGCCATTAACAAGGGAGCTGTTGTGTGGCGTCTGCAATGGAACATGACAAGGATTCACATAAAGCAAAAGAATTCTCGGGCTTTCGACATTAGCTGATCGAATTTCTTATCTTCTAAGCCACATCAATATTTGATTAAGTATTCACCAATCTGGGACCCACTACTGTTGTCAGTCTTCCCTGTTCTATAAAATGAATTCTATCGAATAGCGGAGCAGTCATATAATTCAGGCAATTTGTGTTATTAGGATGGCAAAGATTACTGTCCACTAGATCAATAAATCGAACTTCCTCGTCTGAAACGTACACTGCAAGTCTTTTATGTGAAGACTTGAAGTAGATTTAGGAATTAAGACATGCTTCGAAGTAGTTTGCTTCGTAGCTCTTTGCTATAATAAAAGAAAAGTTTTTTCAAATGCATATTATATTCCATTGTTATTCCTCTATGATAAAACTAATTCTCATTATCACGGTATTGGTAATGGGCATTCATTTTTCTCTCTCATGTTAGATAGGTAGAATGTGATCTCCGTCTAGATGATCACAGCCGTTATTTTCCTGATTCGTGAATATTTTTTTAAGATACGAAGATTCATAATCATAATTAAAAGAGTAAAAAGTGTTAGAGTTTAAAGATACGAAGATTCAAAGTAAAAAGTGTTAGAGTTTACAAGTTCCTCTCATACAAAATTTTTCTCACATCATTCAAAATTATATTACTAAGAGCAGTAGGATAGGAGCTATTCCATCTTTCTGATGGCTCAAATATTGAGGCCTTTCTTGATGGATAATTTGTCGCCTCGTTTGCCTCCCTGAATGTGAAATTTGCTGTTCGTTCCTTGGAGCATTCGTTGACAGTCCTCTTAAAGTTGCTTGGCTTTCATGTTGGTATTGATCCTAATTTCACGGCATTCATGACCACAGGCAAGTCTCTACGTATCTGCAAGCGTGAAATTCCCATATCAATACAAGGCAAGCCATTTTGCACAAGTGTTCGTCTTTCTGCTGGATACTGTATGCGTCTATGCATCTTCCCCAGTTCTCCCTCAATGTGCCCCTGCTCGAGGTAGAGTCTATGGAAGTTCAAGAACAATAGTATTAAAAATCTGAATCAACCGAACATTGGATTTTATGATGCTTACCTTGTAAAAGTCAAGAACAATTGTACACAAGTTCTAATTTACCAAAGAGCCATTAGGATTGTTTTGTGCATGAATTCCAGGGCACCAATACCCACTTAAAATGGATCCAGCATCTACATGAATAGTTTGGATCATTAAAATGTTGAGGCATCTTGAATCCATAAGATATACAGTAAATTCCCCTTAAGTTAATATCTGATAAATTAATTACCCCTAAGCTAATGCAAAGTATTTAATCCCAACTTGAGTCAATGTGGTAAATTAATAAACTTGCTAAACTAGTAAAATAATATATTATTAGAATTTTCTTAAGGACCTACTAAATACATGATGAAATAATATTCTCAAATTTCATTTTTTAGGAAAACATTCATTAATAGAAACATCAATATGTAATTGTTCAATCACACTTTCTTTGTTATGCATCGTCACAAAGTTCAAATTCATAAAAAAGTCAGCAACATAAAAACTTGTAAAATTTAGACAAATTTATATAGAAAAGAGACATCTAAATTCAAAAAGCAATTGAGAGTATATATATATCTTCAAAGGAAAGGTTGGAAAATTTAGAAAAGAAATAGTAGAAAGTCAGTAAACTTTTCTTAAAATTTTATAAGTAAGAAAGTAAATATACAATCTACTTGACAACATTTTATGTAGAAAGAGATACTATTATAGACAAATTAAACATAATACCTAAACTCTCAAACAAAATTATAAAGTTTCAGAACCAAAAAAGTAAGAGAGAAATAGTCAAGGTAAAAAAAATTATAATATAAAAAGGAAGTAGAAAGTCAACGACTATAGTTGTAGAGATAAGAGACTTGAAGCTTAGGTTGAACTGTTGAAGAAAAGGAAAAACACAAAAGTTTAAAGATGACAATATATATATATATATATATATACATATATATATATATATATATATATATATATAAGTTATAAAAGCATGCAATTGTAAAAGGAAAAGAAAGTTGAAAATAGAAACTTGAAAATTGTAAAGCTGAAAAAAGGAGAAGTCATAAAAAGATGGGTTTTAATTGAAAGTCTCAGAAAAATTCAAACAAAGGGTTTTATTGAGAAAGGTGGGTCTTTTTATAGTATAATACAACTCACAAAACATATGGGTATCTTTCAACAAAAAGAAAAAAATAGAGTAGTTTGTTACTTATACCCAATATATCATGATAAAGAGTAATTAAAAAATGTGGAGGGACATGTTTCCAATATCTTGTCGGCCGAAGTGCTAAAGCTCTCATTGCTAAGTAGTTTGCCACTTCATTCTTTTGTATATAAATGTGCTCCAAGCTTGAACACCTCTCAAGGTCCTCAACATCCTTTTGTACACTCTTGCTAGTTGTTGAATTGTCCACATCAGTGTTTTCTTCCTTTGCATAATGTTGATGAGCACCTTTGAATCTCCACTTGTGGCTTTGGCACCCCCATTTTAGAAGCAAGATTAAGGCTATAAAATAAAGCAAACCATTCATCTTCATTGTTTTTTCCCCCATATAAATGTTGTAGGTTGGAAATAGATAAAGGCAATGCACATTCTATTAGAGAGAAAATTAGAAATGACAAGGAAAAGTAAAGCTAAAAGCAAAACATAATTTACATAAGAAACATACAATTTTTTGTGGTCATTAAAGAACAAAAATTAGAGAAATTAGAAAAGACATACCATTCAAAAGAAAACAATAGAAAAATATAAAATCTTGCTAAATTAATAGAAATAATAACCACATTATATATATATATATATATATTAACTCAAGGGGTTACTTCTTAAAATAAAACCCAACTACATCAATAGAAAAACATCTTTGTCCCAAGGCTATTAATTTATGAGGTTTTACTATAACAAAAACTAACAATAGGCCATCTTTGCTTGTGGGACATTGACATGACTTGATAGATCAAGGATCTAGGATTACTTGATCACATACTTTAGAAACTCAAAAACTTGACTCGACTAGAAAAGTGAGTGGAGTTTAGTTAACTCGAAGCAACTTGTAGATAACTCAAAAATAATTGACTATGATTTTTAATAATATTTTATTTTTGGGTTATATATAAGAAGTCAGACCTGGTATTATTGGTTAGGATCTTATCATATTGCTTTAAAGGTCTTGGGTTCAAGTTTCATCATATAGATGGCCTTTTTTATATGCAACTAGTCAAATCAATGAGTAACTAGATTTGCCATCAAGTCGAGTAACTTGGATGAGTTTTTCAAGTTCACCATTTGACTTGATAGTCACATGGATCGTACAACTGGCTAAAAGGTACAAGTCATATATGTTACAACTCAAGAGACAAGGGTTAGGAACATCCATCAATGGTGTTGGAAATTAATTCACTTTTGATATTAGAATTATTTTCTACAAATATGTTCATGATATACTTCTAGGCATTGTTCTATAGTTAGCTTGTTCATATATTTTCTAGAGTTTCTAAAGGGTCTTTTGTATTCCAAGAGATATTTTAGAAATATCTTTTTTATTTTAGAATGTATCTAGAGAAATCCATTAAGAGTATAAATACCTATTTTATTTTGTGTTCAAAAACAAGCAAACTTCTCAATTATAAGACATTTCTTTTAGAGCCCTGCCATAGCAACTCAATTTCTCTCCTTTCTCCCCAAAAAGTTTTGGTATCAAAGCCACAACAACATTCATCTTAGAGGAAAACATGGCCCTAAAAGTAAGAGGAAGTCTTGGTGCCTCTCGACAATTGATCCAAATGTTGGAAGGAGACAACTATGATTTTTAAAGATCAAAATAAAGACCTTGTTGTAGTCACAAAAGCTATGGAGTATGGTGGAGAATGGCTATTCAACTAAGTAAGGATGAACAATATAAGTTGGAGGAGAATATGATGAAGAATGCAAGTGTTCTATTCTTCAAACAAGGAGCATCAGAATCCATCTTTCTAAGTATCATTGGAAACACAAAAATGAAAGAAGCATGGGATATTGACAAGAAGAATGTCATGGAAACAACAAGTTAATTCATTTGTAATTCCATTCTTTAAAAAGAATGGAATTAGAAAATATTAAAATGAATGAATTAGAACGTTTGAAGCATTACTTTGGCAAAATCATAGGGATTGTTAATCAAATCTCATATGGTGAAGAAATTCATAACCGAAGAATTCTTGATAAGATTCTACTTGGTTCAACTAAAAAAAATGAATATGCGGTTACTACAATTGAAGATGTTGAAAATTTTAAGACATAGTGTCCACAAGAGTTAATGGGTTCGTTGCTAATTCATGAGCAAAGAAAATGATGACATGTTAGCAAATGTTTTGAAAGTGCTTTTCAATAAAACTAACATGTGATTCTTATAATGCAATCAAGAAGTGGAATTCAACATCTAATCAAAAGAAAAAAGAAGCAAGAAATGGAAGAGAGCAAGATTCAAATTCAAAAGAAGGTGAAAGAAATTACAAAAAAGTACAAATGCTAAAACCTTTGAATTTCTATGCAAGATTTGCAAAAGAACTTGACATCCTATTTTAGTATTTTAGTATTTTTGGAAACCTTAATGCCACAATTGTAAGACATTTGGTTATATTGAGAAATATTGTAGATTTAAAATAATGACCTGGCAAATTATTCTTAAGATAATGAAGGAAGATTTTTATTTTACGCATGCCAATCCACAAAACATGAAAAAAATTATATTTGGTACCTTAACAATGGCTACATTAAAAACATGATAAGTAATGAGAACTTATTCTTGGATATGGACACTTCTATTAAATCTCTGGTACAAAGGGGAATGGCTCCTTGGTATAAACAACAGGTAAGGGTTCTATTACTGTTGAGACAAAGAAAGGTATACGATATATCCATGATGTTCTACTTGTCCTTGACTTAGAGCAAAGTTTGTGATGCAAAATAGGTATTTTATCAATTTTGAAAATGATTACTACAAAATATATGACAAGAAGAACAATAATCTCTTAATCTCCACAGTCTGCATGAATAGCAATAGAAATTTTCCAATTGAACTTCGTATGCCAGAAACCCTACATTAAAAGGTGAAGTCTCAGATAAGCATGGATGTGCTATATATAATATCTATTATCACTTTAATTTTTCTACTTTGAGATTGTTGTAGCAGAAAAATATGGTGAAAGGATTACCCAAACTTGAAATCAATATAAAAAAAATATGTGAAGGGTGTCTTTAAGGAAAGTAATATCAAATGCCATTCTCTATAGGAAAGCATCGAGAACAAAAGCACCATTAAAGTTGGTACATACAGCCACATATGGTCCTAATGTAGACACTATCAATAAACTAGAATAGGTATTTCCTCATTTTTGTAGATATTTTTTAAGAATGACTTAAGTGTATTTTCTTAAGAAAAAATAAGATGCTTTCTTAGTTTTCAAGAAATTCATTGTTCTGGTTGAAAAAGAAAGTGGAAATAATGTTAAAACTCTTAAGAGTGGTAGAGGTAGATAATTTATTTCCCGTGACTTTGATAAATTTTGTCAAGATGAAGGCATTTGTAGACAATCAACAACTGCATACAGCCCTCAATAAAATGGGGTTGTAGAAATGAAAAGCATAATAGTTGTTGAAATGGCAAGATCCATGCTAAAAAAAAATGGATACCCAACAACTTTTTAGCTATAGATGTCAATATAATAGTTTATGTGATTAATAGATGCCCAAAGTCAATTCAAAACATGATGCTTCTTAAAGCATGGAGCAAGCTAAAACCAATAGTCAGTCATTTTAGAATTTTTGGTTGCATATGCTATGAACATGTTCCATATGTAAAAGGTAAAATCTTGATAAAGAAGAGAGAAAAATGCATCTTGATGGGATATAATAATAAAACAAAAGCCTACAGACTCTACAACTTGGAGTCTCAAAAATTGAATCAAAAGAGATGTTACTTTTAATAAAATGGCATCTTGGAAAGAAGAAAAATGCAAAAGGTTCCTATGACTCTAGATGAGGAACAACAACATACTCTTAGGTTGTATTAGGATGCAAGGAAGAAGACATTCTAATATCACCTTACATAATGAGTTCATCTTCATCATCATAAGCTATGTCTTCACCGAAATCACCTCCAAGGAAGGTAAGAATCTTAAAAAACACTTGTGTTATGCAATTTTCCACTATTGATCTAGAAAATTTTTAAAAAGTGCAATAGCATAAGGTTTGGTTGAAAACAATGGAAGAAGGAATAAAGATGATTGAGAAAAATGGTAAATGGGAGTTAGTTGATCAATCCAAGAGGAGAGATACTATTGAAGAGAAGCCAATTTTTAAGACAAAACTTAATTATGATGGAAAGGTTTAGAAGTACTACGCGAGGGCTCGTCGTAGAAGGTTATGCATGCTAGCCATGTATTGATTTCTTTGAACCTCTACTCTAGTTGCAAGAATAGAAACTATCCTATTTGCTCTTATTGCTTAAAAGAAATAACTTCTATATCAACTTGATGTCAAATCAGCATTTTTAAATGTAGTATTAAAAGGAGAGAGACATGTTGAGCAACCACAAGCATTCTAGGTGACAAGAAAAGAAAACAAGTATACAAGCTAAAGAAAGCACTTTATGGGCTAAAATAGGCACCTCAAGCATGGTACAATCAAACTTGTCACACTTTAGGTTTTTATAACATAAGGTTTTTTTTTTTTTTTTTAATAGCATTTAAATTCATTTTGAAAGGAAGGGTCCCTATTTTGAACATTTCTTTGTAAAATAAATCACATGGAAGAATCTTTTTCAATAAAATTATTTCTAAAATACTCGAGTATTAACTATTCAAACTCTACATTAATAAAAATAAGACTCATGTTTGAGTTCATAACATTCCAATTTGTTTTAAAAATAACCCCAATGCTTGTCATTCACATCTCAATTATAAATGTAAAGTTCAATAAACATACTCCAACACTTAGTGCTTGAGTACATCCATAGTTAACTAAACAAAAATAAGAAAAATAAACTCTAATTTGTATAGTGTCTTTCTTTTTCACTTCAGTTTTGGATTTTAGCATCTTTCACTCATCACTCCTAATCTTCCTCTTTGTCACGTTGATCTAGGGTGTGGATGGGGTGAGTATGGGATATATTCAATAGATAGAACTAAAACTACAAACTCATAATCTATGGCAACACAATTTGATGATTTGAGAACATATTTCTAATGTGAGAAATGTAATGCCTCGAGCAATTCCGCTACTTTTGCATCCATTTTACAAACAACAAGAATTGGACATTCTAGATGAAATTAACCATGTTAAAGGTTTTATTTTATTTAAAATAGTAAAAAAAGGAATTTGTAAGAAATTTTAGTACCATTAGATTCTACGTTCAAAATGAAATCCAACGCCTTAAAGAACACCAAAAACGGAGTTCATATGACCAAGTTATGGCCATTTAAAGATGAGGGACATTTCTGTAATTTAAATAAACACGAGAATGGCCTGAAAACACAGGGGGCCATTTTGATAACGGCACCCCCGTCTTCTCACTCCTCCAACCACCACCATTCTTGATTTTTCCAGAACCACCTTTGTAGTGCAGTGCTGGAAAGGATGGCGGCACTGGCTCCCTCATCTATAAAAACCCGTTTCCCCTCTTCCCCGATCATCCTCTTCTTCATCTCCGGCAATCTTGGGCTAGGGTTTCCAACAAAACCAGAAAACCCATCTCTAGGATTCCTCTGTGATTTTTGGTGCTGGCCCAATTCTTCCCTTTAGCCTGGCCATTTCCCTTCTTCCTCTTCCCCATTTCTTCCCTGGAATCACCCGAAAATTTGGGTTTTTCCCCTTCTTCAGGTTTTTCCGGTGACCTGGGATTCCAGCACACGTAAAGGGAGCTGCACACCGGAATGAGGGCATCTCCGGCTACCCAGGTAAGCCCCCATCTCCCTCTCTATCTCCCCTTCGTCGTTTCCCCAAATTCCGATCGGATCTGGGCGGTTTTTTGGCCAGAAAACACCGGCCCTTTGTGGAAGGAACCAAATGGGTAGGAACCCGTTTAAGGCCATGTGTCCCAAGGGCCTGATGTGTGACGCGTGCCCGGGGCATGGTCCCTGGTGCGACCTTCGGGCACGAGTGACATGGGGCACGGGTCCTGGCTCGACCAGGATGCATGGGGTGCCCTGGGAGCTAAAACGCACCATACTGCGACAAAGATGCGTCTGCGCAATGCTATCCAGGATGTGCGTCGTAACATCGTTTGGGCATGTGTGCGAGTGCGAACACGATCCCTAGCATGGCCTTCGGGTGCGCGTGACTTGCGGGTGCCGGTCTTAGTTTGACCAGGGCACGCGAGCATCTTGGGAACCGTGACGCGCAGGGCCGCATGGACGAATCTGGTTCGTCCGTGATCGTGCAATGCTAAAAATGCAGTTACAAGAGCTATAGAACTCCGATTGACGATCCAAAAGAATTGTTGCGTCCGTATTAACAATGCGAACCTAATGAGACTTAAAACTTAAGATCCTAGGACTATTCAATATAACTATAGCCTAAGAACTATAAAGATCTTCTAGATCCAGCTTAAAAACACGCTAAGAAAGGCCTATAGGTCTTAAAAGGCAAATTTAGCCGTTAATCTATAAGTTTAAGTAATGACCTATAAAAGTTGAAAAATAATACTTGAATCCTTGTTATTAATATCCAGGGTTTTGCTAAGATGGGTTAGGGTCGAGTAATGAAAAATGTGATTTGCAAATTTATCGAGGTAGGTAGTCTGATACTGCTATGTTTTTATG
The DNA here is from genome assembly GCA_035236585.1 of Warburgia ugandensis. NCBI lineage: Eukaryota > Viridiplantae > Streptophyta > Magnoliopsida > Canellales > Canellaceae > Warburgia > Warburgia ugandensis. The sequence continues at coordinate 41,628,976 of CP141138.1, forward strand.
CATTTCCAAATATACTTGATTTATAGGTAGTTTGATACTGCTACGTTTTTAATGCATTTCCAAATATACTTGATTTATTGATCTTCTCTCATCGAGTTGTTTTCATAATATATGGTCTTAAATGGGATCATTTGCATCGAGATGATTTTATGAATGCATTGCTCGCATACTTTGAAAACAAATGCATAAATTGCTTGATTTATGAAGATTGAGATTGGATCATTTGGATAATTGCATATCCTCGAGGGTTGCCAAAAGACACTAGAGTGCCCAAAAGACGCTAGTTAGGCAGTTGTGAGGGCCAGGCAGTGTGAGGGACCCAAAGAGGACATTGAAAATGATGGCATAAATTGCATGATTTATGTTGATTTGAGATTTGGACTATGTATGTTTTTGGGCTATGGAGCCCAGTGGGCACTATGCTGAGGGGTACGGGTTTGGCCTCCCAGCCTCTACCACCAAAAAGGTGGATGGTATCGCTGCCAAAAATGGCATTGTCCCTTCCTTGACTATTGTGGTAAACAAGGACGACCACTGGAGGTGTTCACGGTACCCTTTCAGGGACATATCCATAGTCACCATAAAGGCTATGGTGGACTAGTCTCTAGATACTAGAGACACACAATTCAAAGGGGTTTTGGTCGTGAGTGTAGTGGCCCTATGATTTTAGTGTGTTTGATATGCATATAACATTGAGATGGTCGTATACGAGTACTTGTGACCAGTTGGCGTGATGTGTCACCGAGAGATCCATTGTGCATGATACGTATAGTAATACTAGCACTTGCTTGAATGATGACTAGTTTAAGAGTTTCATGATTATTATATTTGACTCGTGATTTGATATGTTTGCCGAGATTTTTCGTAAATGAATCGATGAATTTCTACTTTATGATTTTGATCATATCTATATCGTTGAATACTAGATTATGATAAAGGATTCCATGGTTGAACTTACATCAATGAGCTTATGTTTTATGCACAAAATATGCATGGTGTTTTATATGAAAAACCTCTTCTAAAACCGTGCTTGATGCATGCCGTGTTTTCAAAATAGTAGTATCAGACTATCTACTAGGTATGAAAAATACTCACCCAAATATATTATTTTTCAGGATAGCTCCACTCACGAGTAGATGAAGCATCAGGAATATGTCAGTGCTACTACAATCAAGGGAATGAAGAGAGGACAAGCATGAATGTAAGTGAACACTCTACCTTTTGGACATGTATCTGTATTTATTTATAGTTGAGCTGTGAGTTGTGATTGGATAGACCTGGGAAGACATTTATGATCACAGAAATTTTCAAACACTACTTTGTTTGTTGTGAAAATGACACTCGAGGTTTTAAAAAGGAGTTTAAAACAAAAAGATTTTTTTTCGCTGCATTGCATTGTTTTCTATAGATGTTTTCAAGTAGGGATCCCACCTTAGGAATTAGTTATTGCATTTAAAAATGCATAAAAAAAACCCGGGTCGTCACAAGAAAATCACATGACTAGCTTCTTATTAGTCATTATATGCAATGCATCAAAGCACTTTATTAGCATACAAATGCATTTGTGCATATCTCTATCAATACAAGATAGATATAACAACTTGTCAATTCAAGTAAAATCATCATATCATTAAATTAGTGATATCAAAATAATGATTCTAACACTCTCTCATGCCCATAGGGTTTTAACTCTCATTGGAACAAACTGATGTTCCGCATTATATACGTAAATCCCGAAACCAATAATTAAATGATTAATCATAGGTGTCCCAATGTTTGCCAATCTAGTCATGAGTATGTTAGCGACCATAAAACAAGTTCATCTTTCAAACCATTGTCCTCCTTCTTAAGAGCATCAAAGTAATAATCTCATGGTATCCAAACTATACTCATGCTCAACCTGGCTAATTGTGTGCCCACTAATACTTGAGGGGGACTTCCATCACATCCATCATGGGACCTATGAATGTGCATCGAAAGCGAGCCATGACCACCACAATTAGAATCATGCCACTCTTTAAGTGTTGGGTACCTACCACCTCTTATGGTTGGAAATCAAGGGGCTAACCTCTACTAATCTCCTAGCATGACCCACCAGGTTCATCTGCTTATCTCAAATTTGAAATCTTGGGTATGACAATACCCTTAAATGTTCTACAAAATCTCAAGCAGAACCAAACATACATCATATAAAAGCTCTTTTTAAGCTAAAATAAATATATAAACATGATTTAAACAATAGATTACTTTCAAAGTAAACCAAATAGTGTTGCACTGTTTTAAGACCTCATCCAAATACTTTCAAAGTAAACCAAATAGTGTTGCACTATTTTAAGACCTCATCCAAAAATGTCAAATTCAAGTCACAATTTCATGCCCAAAATCATACATAACTTAGCATCAATTTGTAGTTGAAAACTTACCATTTTTCAAGCATAATAACTAGCTAACAACTAGCTTGTTTGGGCTATAAAAAAATGTGATTTCCAATGGCTTAATATTATGCTAACAATCACCTTATAAAATCTTATTTTAAGATTTCAAACCATGATTTTATTAGGTGTGTTTTATAACCCAAATTTGTGTTTTACAAATACAGTTTAGAACTCAAAAGCCATCATTAAAAAGATGCCTAATTGGTTTAAGATTCAACATGCTAAAAACCAACATGATAAATACCAACTTTAAGATTTCAAAACCATAATTTAAAAAAAAAAAGATTTATGATTCAAAAATAGTAATTGACAAGGTTTAAACCCCAAAACCATTATCAAAAGCGTGTCTAAATGATTAAAAACTAACATACCCATTTCGAAGCATGTGTTAGAATCAGAAACATCAATTTTCTAGAATTCTCTTAGAGTCAAAGTTTGATTAAAGGAAAACTATTAGCATACTAAAATAATAAGTTCACACCCCACTTAAAACCAAAGAAAAATACGTCAATGGCTAAGGAGCTGTCAATGTGGTAAAATTGTTTCAAACATGACTCTTTTTGAAACTCAGAAAATATTTTATACTTGATATATTTTCACCCAAACTAAAGCAAATAGATGCATAATTTACAACTAAAAAATGAATCCATGAAAGTATGAAAGCATGCTAAAAAAATCAATAAAAAATTGAATACTCAATAGCAAAATAACCGTACTAAAATTTGATGTTACAAGAGTTTAATAACATTGTTAAAACTAAATATGATACACATTGGATCATGCTAAGAAAACATATTTAACAAAGTAGGGAAAAGTATGCTAAACTAGACATCTATAGCGATGCATGAATTCATACTAGAGAACATCTAAAACATGTCCTGAAAATTTGCCAAAAAATGTACTAAATCAAAACATGAAAACTATGATATATACAATCCATATCAAGGCATTATAACATGATATAAAACATCCATAACAGAGTGCAAAAATATGCTATAAGATGTCCCTAACAAAGCATAACAACTATGCTAAATAATGTCTATAAATTTATACATAAACTTATTAAGCTTCAATCATTTAGTACATCTAAGAAAAATGTCATATTTTAATCTCTAAATTTTTTTAAAATATTAAAAACTTAGTAGTTTTAGAACCACCTGCCTCTCAGATGATTTCATGTAGACTTCTCCGTGTCTTTCCTAGCTTTTCCCTCATTCAATGTCTATTCAAAGCACAAGGGTTAGGCTTCTTTTCCTTCTTCTCTTCTTCCTCTCCTTCTACCTTTCTCTCTCCCACAGTTTTTTCTTTCTTTTCCTTCCTCTCTCTTTCTCTCCTTTCTTATATGTTTCTATTTAGATTTCCTTATTACCCTAGGCAGGACACTCCTTTATAGATATAAGAACTCTTTCTATTAGAGTCCTAGATACCCTAGATTTATAATCCGGAACAACCTAGGAAACTCATACTCTTTCCTAGAGTGGAGACATCTAGTTACTTGGGTGCCAAGATAAGCCATTAAATGGATGGACCCTATTTAGTTAGAAAATGTCCAAACCATGTTGAAGTCTAACATCTAGTTATGGGCCCCATCTTATTAAAAAAGCAAAACCAAACAAAAGGGGGTGTCCTTATCAATCTTGAAACTTGATTTGTTCATCACGTGGATCTCCAACATTGGATGTTCTCCATCTTAGTGTCATTCTGAAGCTCTCTCCAAGCTCTATCTATTTATTGAGGTTCATCATCAAATCATTGTATTTCAAAAAATTCAATTTTCACAACTTTGGAAAAATATTATTTTTGATTAATAGAAAAATAGGTATAAAATTTAGGGATGTTACAAAATTTATGACTATTTCTACAAAAAAAAAGTAATAAAAAAGAGTTAAAGTCAGTCCACTTTATACCAAAAGACCACATACACATTAGATATTCCGATAGTTTCCCTACATGTTGATGACTTGTCTTTACTAGAAACAATGAGAAATGATCCAACACTTTAAAATATATATAATGAATACTTATGAAATGAATGATTTGGGATTATTGCATATAGAGAGACACCAAGAAGTTGAAGGAATTTTGATGTGTCAAAATAAGTACATTAAAAATATAAGAAATTCAACATGTACGGCTACAATGTTATTGTTACTCCATTGATAGCTTGTGAGAATTTGATGAAAGAAGATGGACCAGTGAAGGTAAATGCCTCAATTTGTTGAAGCTTTGCTGCAAGCCTTCCATATCTTACACCTACTCAACTAGACACTATGTTTGCTAACAGTTTTTTGTCAAGGTTTATTCAAAGTCCTAGTCAAATTTGCCTTTGAGCTACACAAAAGTTCTCATATACTTACATGGCACTATCAATCATGGCATTTGGTACAAACCAACTTCTCATTCAAAATTGATTGGATACACTAATAATGATTGGGCTAGATGCATGTATGACCGATGAAGTACTTTTGGATGCATTCTCTATTGGATTAGGAATTTTCTAATGGGCATCTAAGAAACAAATGTTAGTTGCAAGAAACAAATGTCAATTATACAATCACCACCTAAAGCGAAATATGTCACAGTAGTATAAGTGGTATCTCAAGTTGTATAGCTTTTAAGGATTTTGGCATAAGGCTATACAGTAATTGCCATGGAAAGAATCCAATTAGCCATGATCAAAGTAAACTCATTTCCATCAAGTATTATTTCATCAGGGAAGTACTTTAAAAAGTGAGCTAAAACTGGAATATTGTAAAACAACGACATAGTTGGCAAATATATTCAACAAGGCCCTAAGTAACAAGAATTTTTTATACTTTAGAGAGAAGATTGGGGCCAAGGAGAAAACGCATTGAAGGGGAGTGCTAGAAATTGATGCAATTTTGATATTTGAAATTTTTTCTATAGAAATTTTTAAGATATTGGTAAATATTTTCAAGAAACTTCTAGATATTGTTTTAGAGTTATCTCTATATATTTTCTACATTTAGAGTTATCTTGTTCAGATATTTTCTAGATCTAGAGTTATCTTGTTCAAATATTTTCTAAACTATAAGTACCTCTTCTATTTTACTAAAACAAGCAAGCAATACATGATATCTAGTTCTTCCATTCTCTTCCCAATTCTCAATTACAATGCATTTATTTGATAGCTTCTCATAGCAACTTGATTTCTATCCTTTCTCCTTACAGATAGATCTTGGCCTCTCTAAGACAATGTCTATAGGATGAATGGCTAGAAATTCTAGTTCGACTGCTGCTCATAACCAATCAAATCATATGGGTTTTATAACTGAGTAGAATGTCATAATTTGTTATTTTCCTCCTTGCTAAACTATTTGACCTTTTGGGATCATCATTTAAAATGACATCAAAATATAGTTTCCACCATTTTGCTCAAGCCACTGAGTTAACATGTAGGTGAAATCCACCATGTCAATTTTCACATGTTAGGAACTCCACTGGAAATCTCAATCTTTGTCAGTCCAATTTCCAAGGCAAGTTTTCAATGAGGTCATTCAATTTGGAGTTGAATTCCATCTTAACTAATGGCCCATTGGGTATAAAATTGTAAATAGTGCTCATAGAGATAATTAGATAAATAAGATTTTCTTAGAGATATTTTCTCAAAAACCCCTAGTCTATTTAACTATTAATAATTAGTAAAAATTGTAATTAAAACTTAAAAATGTAACATTAAAAATACAATTGCCAAAACACCCCTTACATCAACTCCCATGCAAAGGTGGTTCAGGTATTCTAAAATTCCTACCTTTACCCTTCTTAGGACATCATCTTGGCAATTAGATCCTTATATTATCATTATGGAAGTGATACAATCACCCTAATTTTATTGGCAAAATACCAATTGTGCCCCTAAACTATTGTTGAAGTTTCAATTTGCCCCAAAACTTTCATTTGACTCCAATTACATTTTGAACTAGTTAAAATGAGTAAATTAACCTTGTTAGTTAAGTCATCTATCTAGGAGGCATTTTTTGGAGACATAGCTAAACCTTTCCAAAAGCAAAGGTGGCCTTCTATCATTTGTTTAGGGTGTACAATGTTATAATAAAAGGTTCAAATTGTGAATAGTTTATGGGGGCATTTTGATCGAAGGGCCTTTTTATTCATTAGACCCTTACAATTTCTATAGTCCTTTATAACCCCAGATGTTCCCACATATATGAAGACCTAAATTACTTATAATGTTGCCCTTGGCTTGGATATTCCATGCTCTAGAATTCTCATCTAGTGGATGATCCTAGCCACTATTTTCTTGAGGTGTTAAATAAATGGTCAAAAGTTTCCCCATTTATTTTATAATCAATTCAAGTGGCTAAGATCATTTAATGGGTGTGAAGTGCTTCCTGTAATGAAAGCAAAAGAGGGGGTTTTGGCTGATTTTACTTGCTATTGGATTTGAACCAATATCTCTCCTTGTATGAAAGCGACACTCTAACCGCTAAGTCAATTAGGTCAAACTGAGTCAAGTCAGAGAAAATAGACCTATAAGAGAAAGAAAACCAAAGCATAACTAGTGTTCTCCATGGGGTGGAGCATTAAGAAAAAGAAAGCCTTATTGCTATATGAAATAATACAACGGCTAGCACGTTAAGATCAACAACAATCAAAGGCAATATTATGAATGATTTAGATCTTCATAAATCTAGGACCATTTAGATTTATAGCACTCCCTACATTTAGTAAGAGGCTAATAAATGAAAGATGGGGACAATTATATCATAACCCTATTATTTATGTGTTTTACTTATTTTACATGTTTAAATCCTTTACTTGGTGATGAATGTGAACTTATAATACTATCAACCAATGAAGAAATTGAAAGAAGTAAATTACTTTCCATAAAGTCATCCGATTTACCAAAAGTCTTTCAATCACATTATTGTAGCTTTGTGCAAGCACTGCATTTTTATCTCACCACTGCACTATTTTGTGACTTGATGATGTTAATAAATCAGAATTATTTTCACCCTTATCCTTTTATAACTGGGAATTTAGTCCCACATTATTCAGATGAGTTAGAATTAGAATATTTTAGTACTATAAAAGGAAAGTAATTGACAACAATAAAAACAACTCATCATTTCATAAAAAGTACATTGAAAGTAACTTGTAAACTCAGAAGATAGTTAAACTAGTTGATGGAAAGTAGTTAATCTTTTTTTTTTTTAATTTCTAATTGGGTAATAAGTATCTTAAGACTTCTTTGGAGAATCTTCTGAAGTTTGGGAAAAGCTTAAAGATCTACTACAACTGAGGGTAGGAATTCATTAAGCAATCTCTCATATAATTTCTTTCATTTTGAGTTTTAATTTAGTATAGCTTAGCATTAATTTAGTTTAATTTAGCTTAATGTAGCTTAGTTTAGTTAGTTCAAAAGAATTTACCTTAGTTTAATTTCAATTATTTTCAATTTGATTTTGATTTTCATTACTTTTTTGTTCTCCATCTACATGAATTTTTTATTCTAAGCTAGTATTAGCTTTGTGCAATTTTCTATGGTGAAAACTAGTGCTGTGTTAATGCATATGTAGAAATCTAGAGTTCACATCTTTCAAGTTTTCTTAAACTTTCATTTACTATTCCCTTGCTCATTTAGTAGCCTTAATGGTGGACTTTAGTGATCCATTATGGAGAGAGTGAGAACCTTAGGAATATGGTTTTTCATGATAACAAGTTAGGTCTTGTGACTTATATTTTCATAAGTGGCAACTCTAAGTTGTTTGATATATCTTAACAATATGCAAGCATTCCACTATTAACAAGAATAGTTCTTACACTATTGGAAGGTAGATCACTAATATGTTCCTTATCATCATCATTCTATGCATGATGTTTGACATAAACTTGCTAGATTTCTAGAAAGCACCAAAAAAATGCCTACATATGGCATAGTGTGTGAATTACAACTACTTCTTAGCACCCCACTTTTGCATTATGGAACCAATGAATGGTTGATTAGAGCCTTCCATCATATTTCTCCACCTTTGAATACTTGTATGCCAAACATTAAGGTGATTGGATGAATGCAGCATCTGAAAATGTGTGCTTCTTACTTGTTGAATAAGTACCATTCTTTAAATAGGGTTTCCATCATCCATGTGTGTGATCAAATTATTTCTTATTCTAGGCACATTCAATCCTAAATGTTTTTGGAGCATTAGTCATCCAAGGTTGGAAAAATCATTTGGATGTGTCTAATCAACCATTTATGGGGTCCATCATGCAAAAGAGGGGCAAACAATTACAGTGACACACCATGCTATCAATTCCCTTATTATTATTATTTTCAATAGTAGATAGAGGCTCACTTGAATCTTGTTCGCATATGTGAGAGACTCCTTCCGCCACTACACTAGCTTATTTTATTTTATTTTTAAATGGCTCTTTGCATTGAACTATACTGACTCTTAGGTGGTTATTGGTTGGATCAATAACCCAAATAGGAAAAAGAAACAGAAAAAATAAATAGTAGGCTCACAACTTTATTTTTTCCCTTTCTTTTTCAAGTTAGACAAATAAATATGACACACCCATGCATAGCCTCAACCCTTCATGATTCAAGTGAGAAATTCCTTAGTCCTTGTGCCATTGTGCTAGAGGGCTTTAGTGTAGTGGCTATCAATTTGGCTATATCTTTTTAATGAAATATTTGACTCTTTGAATTGAAGAAGGTTCAAACCTTCTTATGTTCCTTATTGAGCCAAAAAGTTGCTAATCGCTTTACTAAAGCTTGCAGTCAAAGCCTCTAGACTTAGAATCACTAGTTTTTTATATGTATTTTACTTTTTCTCTTTGTCATTTGATTTGGAAAAACTTCTCAATCATCCTTAATTATTTCCTTCCAATTACAAAAATTTGCTTCTCAAAAGCTTAACTTTTTTTGGCCATTAAGGATAATGAATGGTTAATTAAGAAACTGAATAAAATACATCTTTAGCATTGCACAAAAGCTAGTATAGCTCAATGGTTAAGCTGAGCTGTCTCTCTAGTGGTAGGTCACTGGTTCAAGATGAGTTCAAGATGGTGCATTGCATCCCTTTAGGGGATGTAGGAAAGGGTATTTGAATATTGAGAATGTGATATGTGTGCATGTGTGTGTGTGTGTGTGTGTGTGTGTGTGTGTGTGTGTGTGTGTGTGTGAAGACCTCTAGGGTATGTGAGTTACTAGGTAAATAAACAAAAACAAAACAACTTTAGCATCTATTAATTTTTTGGCTTGTTATATGAGGATATGAAGAATGTTATCTTACAAGTAACGTCATGGCATTGTGGTCCAATCTGCTAATTAGCAAAACTTAAATAGATTAGCAGTTTTTTAACAAAAATCTCAAGTTTTATTTATGAATATAAAAAAGCAGGATTTTTGAAACTAAGGTTCATATTTATCCAAATTTTCACAAAAGCTTTCAAATGCAACTTATGTGAGAAATTCCATCTTAAACAACAAATACACAACACAGAGTGCTTGATCTCTCATCGTCACAACCTTCCAATGAAGGATAGCACATCTTGTCCTCTCATTATCTCAATCGTCAAGATTCAAAAGATTAAAAACACATGCGTCACTTTACTTGCTCCAGAAAGAGACATAAGGAAACTAAAAGTCACCCAAATCCATCCTCTCTGTCCCATAGGCCTAAAAGTTGATTTAGCTTGCAAAGATAAAAAAAGGCAGCACGTACATGAGCTTCTTGTATGGCAGGTCTAGAAATGAAAGGATTTAACATTCCTTATACCAGCAGTTTACCTTGAGTCCCCCGCCGACAAATGTGGAGAATGCGGACTGCACTGGAGTGACTCTTAGATCATAACCCCACCAAAAGAAACAATGGAGTAAATGACACAGAGAGTCCAGGTTCGAATGATTTTCTCCTCCTAGAACATCCACGAACGCATGAATGCGCAGTGTTTCCTGGAACAGGAGTCCCAATATCAGCACGTGGGCAACTAGGCTTGCGAAGATACTGGAAACCGTTCGATGGTTTGCCACTTTTTGAGTCATTAATTACGTGCATGTACTGCACGTACCATTGGTGGCAGCGGAGGGCATCTCTCTCTATTCGAATTCATAGATGGTAAGAACGTTCTTCTCTTTCCTTATTATTCGACGCATGTGGTCCATGTGAGCAAGCCAATGAGCAGGAGTTGCCGGGATACACACCAATAACCGGAAAATTACTCCGACGTACGATCCTTTTAATGAGTGGAGAGGATACCAGAGATTAGGACAGGCGATGTCAAGGTAAGTAATATAAAATAATAATGATCGCAACTCTAAAATATTATTTTATTTTAGTTTTTGAATTGAATAATAAAGTTAGATCATTTATCAAGTTTTTATTTTAATCTAAGCTCTAGTTATTGTCAAAAAGTTAAATACTTTTGATTGTTAAAGATCTAGGCTTATATATAGCAAAGGTCCTCTTAAAGGCTAGTTTCCTAAGAAAGGTTGCATATAAAATATAATGAGATACAGATGTATTAGATGTTAATAATGTTTATATATATGAAATAAAAAGAATTTTTTTAATGCAATTAATCTAGAAATACTTTATAATTATTTCTAGTTCAAAAAAAAAAAAGCTGAGTCATGTACACAACTTTAGGGGCATAAAATGTGGGCTTGTCTCTTCTTACAATTTCTTTGTACATATTAATATAGAATATTAGATGGCTGACTTAGATCATTGAATGACTTAGGTCATTAAAATGAGGTTGTATATTTGAGAAAAATCTATTTTCTCTTAGGATTTTTTTTTGGTTTACATTAGTATAGAGATAAGAGTGAGTATTGAAGTTTCCATATTCACTTATTCCACTAATTTTATAAAAATATATAATAATAATTTAAAATTAAAAGAAGATAAATAGGGTAAGTTAGAGGGAAAAAGTGGCTTAGGAAATTCAAGTAAGCCTACTTATGTGAAACATAAATGTTAAAGGTTAACATTATAATATGAGGATAGCTAAAAGTTATAAGAAAATAAGTAGCAAAGGTTAAAGAGAAAAATATTTTAAGAATTTGTAGTAGATAGAAAAGAGATAAAACTTTTAAAAACTCAAAAGGAAGATGATAAAGATATATAGTAAAAGTGATACATGGCAAAATAATAAAAAGTTAGCTAAAAAACTATATGCTTAGTATATAAATAAACTAGCAAGGTGCCTAGGCAATAAATTGGAGAACACATCAAAGATGTTGTCATAATCTCAAAGTCTTTCTATCTTCAAGCCTAATTTGATTAGGCTTAATAAAGCCTTACATTCATAAAAAAATTTTTTTTTTTTTTTTTTTTTTTTTTTCAAGTCCCTCCTCCTTTTATTTAAAAAAAGAAATAATTTATCTTTTTAAATTTTCTTAAACATTTTTGTTTCAACTTGTTATAGTAAGCAATCAAATGTATCAATTTAAGTAGAGCCTAAATTTATAGAGATCCATAGTTGTCATCTTTTGGGCCTCAATTAGACCAGCCCAATAAAAATCTTTTCCATTTAATTAACAAATTCTATAGCTAAGATTATATTAGTTGAAAAGATTATTAAGGTATCAACTATTTAGATTGACACTTAGTATATGAATTGTTTTGATCATCAAGTATCTAAGCACTACATTGTATTTTTAGTTGCTTTTCTTTTTCATGCTTGAGCCTTGATAAATCATGACTGGGGAGAAAGAACAGTTAAGAGAGTTGAAAACAATAGTATTAAAATGAAATTGGCAATACTAAAACCTTACAATTTGTATCGTTAAAATCATTTGATTAACAATATTTTTGGTGTATCCCAAATCCGAGATGTCATCATATTGTGAAAGTTTTTTTATCACTTAACCATTTGGAACCTACATGCAACCTTAGGTTAAATCTATTGCAAGAACATCATATGCTTATCTCTTGGTTAACTAAACCTTGCAACACTTTAACCAAAATAGTGACTAGCAAAAAGATATTTCCATATATATACTTCTCTCTCTCTCTCTCTCTCTCTCTCTCTCTCTCTCTCTCTCTCTCTCTCTCTCTCTCTCTCTCTCTCTCTCTCTCTCTCTCTCTCTCTCTCTCTCTCTAAATATATATATATATATAGACACACACAAACATACACACTCACATGCATGTGTGCATGCGTGCCCATGCGCACAGACACATGGAAGAAAATTAGAATTAGAAGAAGATAAAAAGCATACGTTAGAGAGAGATATTTTAAAGATTCGAGTGGGGCTACGTACATGAAAAATAAGAATTGGAGCTTAATATTATAAAGAGAGATTTTAGATATTCAAGTGGGGCCTACTTTTGTAAAAATTAAGCATTGGAGCTTAATAGTATAATATGAGTATAACCAAAAGTCAAAAGAAGATAAGTATACACACACATACTGTAGGTTTAAGGGATGTAGATTTGGGATCTACAACTCACACACCTATGCAGTGTGGTAAAGGTTCTCTATTGAAAGATATATAAGGTGGTTTTAGGTGTTGCCACCTTGACTTTACTAGTAGGCTGAAAAGGTTTCCACTTAATTTTAAGCCTTATGTACTATTCCTAGTCAATAGGGTCTAATAACACTACCTATCTAGAGTTGCACACCTTATGTAATGACTCAAAAATTTTACACTCTTTTGTATCACTTTACCAACTATATGGTTGTCATTTACTAAATTGATATAGATTATTTATTTTGAAAATCAATATATGTAAATAACTACATTAAATGCTCTATTTTAATTAAACTATGAAATGAAAGAATCTATGATTCTACGCTCAAAATGAAAGTCAAAGCTTCAAAGAATACTATTTGTATGACCAAATTATGGGCTTTTGAAGATGAAGCGTATTCTTGTAAATTGTATTTAAAAATCAAAATAGCTTGAAAACGCAGGGGGTCATTTTGATAACGACACCCCCGTCTTCTTCCTCACCGCCTTCCCCTTCCAGCTGGCGCACTGCACCGCCTCTACAGTGTGGCACCGGAAAAGATGGCGGCACCGCCATGGGAAGGCACCACCTTTCCCATCTATATATTTCCTCCACTCCCCCTTTCCCATCAACATGTTTTCCCCACTCCAAACCCTTCTCTATGCATTTCCAGCTACCTTCACCAAAACCGCCAGCCTGGGGTTTAGTCGGGCATGAACAAACCCGCACTCGTAGGGAAACCCCCTTTCTAACATTGACCCACTTCCCTTTTCTTCTCCTTTTTCCCTTCTCTTCTTCTTCTTCTTCTTCTTCTTCTTCTTCTTCTTCTCCCTCCTCCAACCACTGCAATTTCCCTCAATTTTTCCTACAACAAGGGCTTTCCAGCAGGCGTAGGAGAAATTGCACCACCAGCAAAAAGGGTCGCCATCTAGGGCTGCCCAGGTAAGATCCCCATCTCCCTCATTGATTTCCCTCTCTTCCAGATCAGATCCATGCCATATCTGGTTTTTCCCGGTCGAAAATCGCCTAAGAAAACTCAAGGTGTGCAGGTGCTGTCTTGGCTTGACCAGGACGTGTGACCATCCTGGGAACCATGACACTCGCTGCCCGCGCCGAAGACGCACCAGCGCGACGCTGTCCAAGACGCACATCTTGGAGCGTCGTTCAGGCATGCACAAGCATGCGAGCATAGTCTCAGTTAGACCTTGACGCACACGCATCTTGGGGACCGTGACACGCGATCCTAAATGGATAAATCTGGTTTTGTCCTTTGATTCACGACACTAAAAATGAAATTAAGGAGGCTATATAACTCCAATCGACGATCTGAAAGAACCGTTGTGTTCATATTGACAACAAGGACCTAATGAAACTATAAAAGTTAGGATTAGAGGACAATTTACTATGACTATAGCCTAAAAACTATAGAAATCTTGTAGATTGACAATGTCAAAGATGATCAGATCTCATGAATTGATCCATTAGAGGTGATAGGAGATTAATAGTTCAAAATCAACCCTACATTAGATGTATCAACCCTTGAATTGTAGATCTGACCATTCAATCAAGTACAAACCCATTCTAAGCATCAGGATAGGCGATCTATGAGATTTGACCATTCCATTATACGATCTTAATAATCTAACCATTAAATAGTAGATCCATAAGTGAGATTTAGCTTGGAAACGCATTAAGTAAGGATCTATGATCCTAAAAGGTGGATTTGGCAAATATTCTATAAATCTAATTAATGATCTATAAAGAATGGAAAATGATACTTGAATCCTTGTTATCAATTAATACCCAGGGTTTCACAAAGGTGATTAAGGGTCGAGCAATGAAGAATGCGATTCAAGAAACATCGAGGTAGGTAGTCTAATACTACTAAGTTTTCAAATGCATTTCCAAACTCTAATTAATTTATTTAATCCCGATGATAGTGTTTAGTATGCTTTTTGCAATTTGTTATTCTCATAATGAGTATGCAGATTTTCCTTATGATCTTGCATGCAATTGCTTATTTGGTAAATAGTCTTTATATAAGCACTATATACATGTTTTGGAACTGGTTGCATAAATTGCACGATTTGTGATGATTGAGATTCGGATTATACGCATATTTATATGCATTACACTCATGTTTTGAAAATCATTGCATAGATTGCATAATTTACAATGATTGAGATTGGGGTTTCATGTATCTATATTTTTGGGCTATTGAGCCTGGTGGGCACTGTGCTGAGAGGTTATTTATGTACAGGGTTGGCCTCTTGACCTCTAACACTAAAAGTAGATGGTATCACTACCAAAATGGCATTGTCCCTTCCTCAACTGTTGTGGTAAACAAGGATGACCACTAGAGGTGTTCACGGCACCCTTTTCAAGGACAGCCATAGTCGCAGTGGAGGCTATGGTGGGTTGGTCTCCAGAT
Organism: Warburgia ugandensis; assembly: GCA_035236585.1. NCBI lineage: Eukaryota > Viridiplantae > Streptophyta > Magnoliopsida > Canellales > Canellaceae > Warburgia > Warburgia ugandensis. The sequence goes on from CP141138.1 coordinate 41,644,284, forward strand.
ACCAGAGCCACACGATTCCAACTATGTGTTGATCATGAGCATAGTTGACCCTATGATTTTAGTTTTATCGATATGCATATAGCATTGAGATGGTCGTATATGAGTACTCGTGACCAGTTGGCTTAATGTGTTCATCGAGAGATCCATGTGCATGATATCTATAGTGATGCTATCATATGCTTTGACTGATTACTATTTTAAGAATTTCATAATTATGACTAGTTTATGATTCATTATGTGATTAGTACTCTATGTTTTTCGTGATATTTATATTGTTGATTTCTGGATTTTGATAAAAGCTTTCATTATTGAAAATGTACAAACAAGCTTATGATTTATGCATAAAAATGTATGTTTACACAAAGAGAAATTGCATGATGTTTCACATGGAAAGCCTCTTTTGAAACCATGAATATTGCATGCCGTGTTTTCAAAATAGTAGTATTAGATCACTTACTGAGTATGAGGAATACTCACCCAAATATATTATTTTACAGATTAGCTCCAACAAGATTAGAAGAAGCATAAAGACATGTTAGTACTACGATCAAGTGAATAAAGAGCAGACAAGTATAAATGTAAGTATATGATCTACCCTTTGGATATGTATTTGTAATTACTACAGTTGGACTGCGAGTTGTGACTGGATAGACCTAAGAAGACATTTATGATTACCATAATTTTCAAAAGTACTTTGTTTGTCTTGAAAGCAAATGACACTCGAGGTTTTCAAAATGTATTTAAAATAAAAGATTTTTTCACTACATTGCATTAATTTTATAAAAAAAATTCAAATAGGGATCGATCTTGCATTAGGAATTAGTTTTGCATTTAAAAATGCATGTGAAAACCCTGGTCGTCACAGTTGGTATCAGAGCTCAATTTTATCCTTTCACAGCCAACCTTGCATGTCCAAAAGTCATATACGACTAGAATAATTAAGAAAAAGTAGTCTAAATATAGGTAGTAGAGATGACTAGAATCAGAAATAATATTAAAAGCAATACACCATGAATAAATAGGTGGAAGAGAAATGAATCTAGTAAATACTTAGGTATTGGATGATTCAAATTCTAGCAAAAAGCTAGGCTAACATACTTAGGGGATAAGGATTATTGCATAGTGGTGTAAACAAGGAAACTAGCATATGAGAATAAGATTATGATGAGAATGATGAATGAGAATACAAGATGATACTAGTGGAATCCTTGAGAGATAACTCTGACTTGTACTAGATCAATTGAAGTGAGAATTCTAAAGAACTTAGTTCAATTTTAGAAGATTTAATTGGGGCTTTATGGCTATCTTACAATAGAGAAGATCAGAAGCTAAGTACAATAATGGATATCTTATCAAGAGAAATATAACATGAGTATGATAGGGGAATGTAAAAGACTGAAGTTGAGGAGAATGACAAAGAATTTGATGTATAACAGAGCTATTAGCAAATTTTGATGCCAAATCTGATGGGGGTGACAGATCGGTGATAATAGATTAATCATAACATGAACTTATAAGGGATGGATAGTATGAACAAATTGTCAAGGCAATTGTTAAGACACTGCATGATTTCGATGATATTAGAGACATTTAATATTTTCCTGGAAGTATTAAGTTTATCATGTCTGACGTTTATATGTAGTATCGAATATACGCAACCAATCAAATGGAGACATTGATCTAAGTAGACAAAAAGAGGATGCTGACTAAGGAATAATAATAATAATAATAATAATAATAATAATAATAATAATAATAATAATAATAAGAGAGAGAGAGAGAGAGAGAGAGAGAGAGAGAGAGAGAGAGAGAGAGAGAGAGAGAGAGAGATGTAACTACAAGTATTTGATGGATGTTGAATAGTCAAAATAAGAAGATCATGACAGTATTGAGGATAGAAAAGAGAACTATAGAATCAAAGATCTTTCATCTTGAGCTGTATTGCTAAATTGAAAGATGAATCATTCAAATTTGAAGGACTAATAGTAATCGAGTTGATGATTTTATTGTGGAAGAGTATAATATAGATAAAGCAGCAGAAGATATAGTCTTTGAGTAGAGTGTCGTAAATTGGGGATAGTGACCAACTATGAATTTAATTTTACAAGTAGTTTGATGCTTATATCCATTAGTGACATTAGAATTTTATCAAATCCATTAGTTTGTGAGGAAACACCAGTGGTTGTAGTCCACAACAAGGAGAAGTTGATAATTCCCTACATTACCATTATATGATTGAGTGAGGTTATAGTGAGAAGTAAAGAGCAAGGAGAGTGACTTGTCTAATCAATCTTCATCAACGAGAGTATCATCAAGGATCAACTTGAGGCCCTGATAGTATCCAGACAAATTGGGAGAACAAATAGAATTAAGTGTCATTATCTTTAGAATGATATTGATTGAACTGATGTTGATTGAACTAAGGTATTCAAATCATATCTAATTAACCATGATAGCATCTAGTAGATAGTAGCCTAAGTTATGAGGAATGTTATGGGTACTTAGACATGAGTTTTTCCCTAAAGGAAGTAAATTTATTAGACTAAGTCATTTGAGGATTTAAAAGTGCAATAGAAGCAGTAACAACCAAGATAGAAGTAAAATGAGAAATAATCTAGAACAATGACAAAAATTATGGATAATCCCAGACCTTGACCGATGATATGACAAGCAGTAGAGGTCACTTTCGGTCTAGAAGGTATGCAACTGACTTGGATTGAAAAGAAAGGTAGGTAAGCATTGATTGCTTGTAACCTGTAGATCTGGGAAAGGGATATATAGGTAATCGAATAGATTCTTTTTCTATGTCTAAGAAGATGCTCTATGCTTACTTGTGTATTTCTTAAAATTGTCGCTTCAAAAGCTTCAGCACAAATTAGCTATTGGATGATTATTCTTGTTGTAAGATAAGTATGAGGTGGTACTTGAAAGATAAAATTTGACAAATTGAGAGAATCACTACTTATGATGAAACGTCCTAATAATTAAGACTTAATGGTTGATAACAAAGCCTTGATAAATGATTGAACAATATATCAATATAGGAAATGGAAGAAGAAAAGTTAAGATAGTTGTCACACTATATGGTAATATCTAATGTTTAATTGCCGTTAAACCATAAAGGTATTTGTTATATGCACGTATCAAGTACAAAGACCAAGTGAAGAAATTAAATAGATGTAAATTTCATCAAGATTAACTTTATTGGATTGAGATGCCAGTTATATATTTATATAGAACTTTTTGTTTGGAAGATCATGAAGAGAATCATCAAGCAAGGAAAATTTAAGGAGGATAATGACAATGGATTCAACCATGAACATAGTAAGTGGACTCTGTTAGAGATAAGAGACTTTTGACATGAGTATGAATATTGCTGTAAATCCTAATGACAATTTTATGCAAATTAAGCCTCTAAAACAAGAACATTCGATCTATGATGATATATTCATCATAAACATTTGACATGATTTTGAATAAATTCTTTGAGAAGAAAATTCTCTAATGGAAATTAATAATAGAAGATCATGTTTGTAGTATGTACTAGTATCATTGAGGGAAGATCCTACTTGATTTGTTTTCATGGTTATATTATGAATGTAAACATTGGTTGAGAAATCATGTCACATATGAAAAGTGAAAGACAGTTGGAACTCGAAGTTTGGAGACTAGTATTGAAGACCTTTCCAACTAAAGGATTTGGTATGGAGAAAGCTTTTATTATTGATATAAAGAGATGAGGAGTGATACTGTATCAATTATAGAAGTTTCGTGAAGAAAATATGAAGCAGAGTAGACATAATAGAAGGAGTGTAACCTTTTGGGACTCTTACCAACAAGGTGCCGTCAACCTCAAGGAGGAGACTTTAATAATTAAAAGATCACTAGATAAAGGACAAGAGGAAAAGGAGACTGTCCTATACTACTCAAAATGATATAGTATCAATAGAAATGTGGAGTAATGATTTGGGGAGTGACCATACAATTACCAACCAGTATTGATAAATTAGTAAGAAAGGGACTAAGCATTAGAGCATGTAGTGGAAGTGGCTCTCAAGTACTTAAAGCAGGCAGAAAAGGCATGCTGAATTTCAGATACATTTAAGGCCCTTGTGGAAGGAATTATGAGGATGATATATTCAGAATGTACCTAGAATTGGTTGCAAGATAACATGAAAAGAATTTTAAGGACAAACTCCTTTTGTTATTGACCTAATTAAGGGATTAGATGAGAGAATTATGGAATGAAGCAAAGAAATTTTCTTAGTGCGAGTCCTAAGGGAGAGTACATTCACCAATTGAAGGTAATAATTTGTGGAATTTTGAGGATAAAATTCTTTTGAAGGGGGTAATGATGTAATGACTAAAAAATTTTAAGCTCTTTTGTATCACTTTACCAACTATATGTTTGTCATTTACTAAATTGATATAGATTATTTATTTTGAAAATTAATATATGTAAATAACTACATTAAATGTTCTATTTTAATTAAACTATGAAATGAAATAATTTATGAGAAATACCAACATAATTAGATTCTATGTTCAAAATAGAAGCCAACACCTCAAAGAACACTGAAAACAAAGTTTGTATGACCAAGTTATGGGCTTTTGAAGATGGAGGGTATTCTTGTAAATTGTATTTAAAAATTAAAATAGCTTGAAAATGCAGGGGTCATTTTGATAATGACAACCCCGTCTTCTTCCTCATCGCCTTCCCCTTCCAATTGGCGCACTGCACAGCCTCTGCAGTGCGGCACCGGAAAAGATGGCAACACCACCATGGGACGGCACCGCCTTTCCCACCTATAAATTTCCTCCACTCCCCCTCTCCCATCAACGTGTTTTCCCCACTCCAAACCCTTCTCTCTGCATTTTTGGCTACCTTCACCAAATTCGGTAGCCTGGGGTTCAGTCGGGCGTGAACAAACCCACACTCAGCGGGAAGCCCCCTTTCCAACGCTAACCCACTTCCCTTTTCTTCTCCTTTTTCCTTTCTCTTCTTCTTCTTCTTCTTCTTCTTCTTCTTCTTCTTCTCCTTCTCCCTCCTCCGGCCACTGTGATTTCCCTCAATTTTTTTGACAACAAGGGCTTTCCAGTAGGCGTAGGAGAAATCGCACCACCGGCAAAAAGGGGTGTCATCTTAGGCTGCCCAGGTAAGATCCACGTCTCCCTCTTTGATTTCCCTCTCTTCCAGACTAGATCCATGCCAGATCTAGTATTTCCTAGCCAAAAATCGCCTAAGAAAACTCAAGGTCGATCAATCTAACGATCCATTGAACCAGATGCATCCTAGGACGTAGCGCGTAATGTGTGCCCGAAATGCATCCCTTGGGATGGTCTTCTGCATGCGTGGTGTGCAAGTGCGATCCTGGCTCAACCAAGATGTGCGAGCATCCTGGGAACCGTGACGCCTGCTACTCGCGCCAAAGACGCACCCACGCGAAGTTGTCCAGGACGCACTCCCTAGAGCATCATTTGAGCATGCACAAGCATGTGAGTGCGGTCTCAAATCGACCGGGACACAAGCATCCTGCGAACCGTGACGCGCATGCCCTAAATGGATAAATTTGGTTCGTCCTTTGATTTGCGACACTAAAAATGAAATTAAGGAAGCTATATAACTCCGATCAACGATCCCAAAGAACCATTGTGTTTGTATTAACAACGCAGATCCAATAAAACTATAAAAGTTAGGATTAAAGGACTATTTACTATGACTATAGCCTAAAAACTATAGAAATCTCGTAGATTGACAATGTCAAAGATGATCAGATCTCATGAATTGATCCATTAGAGGTGATAGGAGATTAATAGCTCCGAATCAACCCTACATTACATGTATCAACCCTTGAATTGTAGATTTGACCATTCAATCAAGTACAAACCCGTTCTAAGCATTAGGATAAGTGATCTAACCATTCTATTACACGATCTTGATAATCTAACCATTAAATAGTAGATCCATACGTGAGATCTAGCCTAGAAACTCATTAAGTAAGGATCTATGATCCTAAAAGGCAAATATGGCCAATAATCTATAAATCTAATTAATAATCTATAAAGGATGGAAAATGATATTTGAATCCTTATTATCAATTAACATTCAGGGTTTCTCAAAGGTGATTCAGGGTCGAGTAATAAAGAATGTGATTCAAGGAACATCGAGGTAGGTAGTTTAATACTACTAAGTTTTCAAATGCATTTTCAAACTCTAATTGATTTATTTAATCATGATGACTGTGTTTAGTGTGCTTTTTGTAATCTGATATTCTTATAATGAGTGTGCAGATTTTCCTTCTGATCTTGCATGCAATTGCTTATTTGGTAAATAGTCTTTATATAAGCACTGCATGCATGTTTTGGAACTGGTTGCATAAATTGCACAATTTGTGATGATTGAGATTCAGAATATATGCATTGCTCGCATGTTTTGAAACTCATTGCATAGATTGCATAATTTATAATGATTGAGATTGGGGTTCCATGTATCTATATTTTTGGGCTATTGAGCCTGGTGGGCACTATACTAAGAGGTTGTTTATGTACGGGGTTGGCCTCCTGGCCTCTACCATTAAAAGTGGATGGTATCATTGCCAAAATGGCATTGTCCCTTCCTCGACTACTATGGTAAATAGGGACGACCACTAAAGGTATTCACGACACTCTTTTCAAGACAGCCACAGTTGCAGTGGAGGCTATGGTGGGTTGGTCTCCAGATACTGGAACCACACGATTCCAACTGTGTGCTGATCATGAGCATAATTGACCCTATGATTTCAGTTTTATTGATATGCATATAGCATTGATATGGTCGTATACGAGTACTCGTGACCAGCTGGCTTGATGTGTTCGCCAAGGGATCCATGTGCATGATATCTAAAGTAATGCTATCATCTGCTTTGACCGATTACTATTTTAAGAATTTCATAATTATGACTAGTTTATGATTCATTATGTGATTAGTACTCTATGTTTTTCATGATATTTATATTATTGATTTCTGGATTTTGATAAAAGCTTTTATTATTGAAAATGTACAAACAAGCTTATGATTTATGCATAAAAATGTATGTTTACATAAAGAGAAATTGCATGATGTTTCACATGGAAAGCCTCTTTTGAAATCATGTATGTTGCATGCCGTGTTTTCAAAATAGTAGTATCAGATCATCTATTGAGTATGAGGAATACTCACCCAAATATATTATTTTTACAGATTAGCACCAACAAGATTAGAAGAAGCATAAGGACATGTTAGTACTACAATCAAGTGAATAAAGAGAAGAAAAGTATAAATATAAGTATATGATCTACCCTTTGGACATGTATGTGTAATTACTATAGTTGGGCTGCGAGTTGTGACTGGATAGACCTGAGAAGACATTTATGATTACCGTAATTTTCAAAACTACTTTGTTTGTCTTGAAAGTAAATGACACTTAAGGTTTTCAAAATGAATTTAAAATAAAATATTTTTTCACTGCATTGCATTGATTTTATAAAAAAAATTTCAAATAGGGATTGATCTTACATTAGGAATTAGTTTTGCATTTAAAAATGCATGTGAAAACCCGGGTCGTTACACCTTATGAGGCAGCTTTTATCTGATCAATGCTTTTGAGTAGGTGGCATCCCTAACCAGCTCTTTGACTCAACACAAATAGAAGTCTTGGTGGTTCTTTAGCATTTAAGGTCTTAGGTCCTTAACGAAGCCTTTGAGTAGAAAGATAAATGAGTAGAAATTAAACATGATGCATATGATGTAAAGGGGGTCAAAATAGTTAGTAGATGCATGTGGTTAAGTATTGCCGATAATTGACTAAATGCTTGGCAAAAATATGATGCAAATGTTGAAGATATTGGTATTAAATTAAAGGCATATAAAAAGGTAGGTAGGCTTAGTGGACTTATAGTGGAAGGCCTTGGGTCCTTAACTTGGCTTGCCTTAAGAAAAGAAAAAAAGAAAAGAAAAGGATAGAGCACTTAATGGTCCATATGCCTTCCAGAGATTAGGTTTTCCTACCTCAGTTGTTGAGTGGCAACATACAACGAGAGTTGCACCCACCCTACTCACAAAGTGGCTCCTACTAGTCCATGAGCATGTTGATGGTTACACAGATGAAATTTTAAGAAGGAATCATAAAAATAGTATGCTAGAGGCAAAATTAACTATGTGATGACTATCTAAATGGGACTTAGCATGTACCCTTGCATTTTCCTTACGAAGGATGGAAATACAAATGAAATCAACAAGGAAACGTATGTACACCATGGATAGTTACTTTGCACATTGCTAGAATTTCATACACAACATCAAAAAGCCCAGGACCCTAGGTCGAGATGTTCATTCTTTTCTTTTCATATGATGTGTAGCTGTGCACACATCAAAGGGCTTCAAATGAAAATAAACATGAAGAAGATAGAACTAGAGGCCAAGATGCTCACACATCTTGAGATAGAATAAATGAGTATTGGGAATAATTTTAACTACTAGTCTGGAGAAAATTATAATCACTTAACAATTACAACTTTGGATGGGGTCCAATTACACCACATATAAATGGTATCAACAAGAGTAGTAACTTTACAAGGGGTTGGGACTTCATTTGCGCATATAGGGCTTCTCTACTGATGTTTAGGTCCCATGGAAGAGTCCCATGGTGTATAGTTTGAAACAAAGTGAAGGAAGGGAAGAGAGAACTCCAAGGGCATTTCTATAATTTTAAAGAAACTCATGTTTAGGTTGATGATACTTGTTTATTTTCACTTGTTGGATGTATTGAGAGAGTCTTAGCAAAGTCTTTCCTTAGATTTTCTCCAATAAGTGCAAGAAAAAACCAGCCCTTGAAAGAAGAGCACTCTTTCTTCTTATAGAGGAAAGAGATGATGACATGGTATGCTTAGGTGGCCTCTTAGGGTTAGGGGCATTTTCTAATTTTGATAGAGAGGGGCCCTTATAGTTCATTGGGAAGTTCTAGCATGTGTGGACTACACCAAGTAATGTGGCATGGAACCATCTTAAGTTGTCTTCACGTCATAAGTCATATAAGAGAAGATACCCCTATGATGCTGTCAAGGGATGTGGCATCACACTTGAGATCTTTGAGAAATCCTTACATGATCATGAAGATTTCTCATTAAATGAAGGATATAGTGAGATGCCACTTTCATAAACTAGAGGTTAGGGCAGCTGCATTGTGCTACCACTATGTCATGGTCTGGCTGCTCCACCAACCTCTAACATTGGCATATAAGGTGGATGATGAATTAGAGTGTTCCTTATGCAAAGAGAGAGAGAGAGAGAGAGAGAGAGAGAGAGAGAGAGAGAGAGAGAGAGAGAGAGAGAGAGAGAGAGAGAGAGAGAGAGAGAGAGAGAGAATTAATTTTTCTTATTCACTTATTAACTATTTGTACAAGATTATATAATAGAAGACTATTCAAAGAAAAGCTTATATAATAAAGAAAAATTAAGCAGAAAAAGATAAATAGGATAATTTAGATAGAAAGAGAGATTTTGGAGATTCTAGTGGGTCTTGTTTATGTGAACATAAGTAGTGAAGCATAATATTATAACTAAAAGTTAGAAGAAAAGATGTATGTATGTATGCATGCATGCATGCATGCATGTATCTATATACATGTGCGTGTGCATGTGTATGAAAGAGTTTAAACATGAAGAGGGAGAGATCTATATAGGAAAAGCGACTTGAATAGCTTAACTATATTGTAGAGAGAAGTTTTCTTAGGATGTAAATAGAGAGAAGTAAATATAGGTATAGGGTGAGTGTGTGTGAAGTTTCTTTATTCACTCAAGCAACTAATTGTATAAGATTATATAATAAAAAACATTTAGAATTAGAAAAAGATAAATAGGAAATGCTAGAGGGAAAGGGAGATTTTAAAGACTCAAGTAGGGTCTATTTATGTGAAGCATTAAGGCCTAATATTATATAAAGAAATTTTAAGAATTCAACTGGGGCCTACTTATATGAAAAATAAACATTGGAGCTAAATAATATTATAATTTAATAATAACTAAATTTTTTTTAAAAAGATAAGTGGTAAAGGTTAGAGAGATAAAGATTTTAGGAATTTATAATAGATAAGAGAGTTTAAAAATCCAAAGGAAAAATAATAAAGTCGGGTACTATACTACTTTAATGACTTTTGATAATTGTAGGCAATTAAGAATTGGAGATGCGGTTAGTATATAATAGATAGAAGATTTGCTTTTGAAATTAGACAATCTATGTGCTTTGAAATATCTAATACACGTGATGTCTACACCAGCACCAATCCACGTAGGTCGAGTAGCCGAATAGTCAAGATGCGGTGTAATTCATTAATGAGTTTTGTGATTTCAAGAGACATGAATAACTAAATTGTGTGTCAAGATCTTTTAGTACTTGATATGAACATGCTGAAACAAAGATTACAATTCATAATTGAACTCCTCTTAGGTGGTCGATCTCAGCCCTTCATGAAATCTATTGAAAATAAATTCATAAATCGAATTACCTATCATGCTCTTAACTTCGCCGATGCCAGTCTCACCCTTGGATAAAAAAGGAGGAGGGTTTTGCACCAGGTGCTAGCTGACAAGTAAAACCTTCTTGAAGAAGTTGAAGATGATTTTGTTATTTTCTCTTCTTACTTGCAAATAAATATGCATATGTATATTAGTTTGTAAGTAAGTAAAAAGATAATGAAAACCATCTTTAGCTTCTTCAAAGTATGACAACTCTAACATGATATGAATTGATCACTAACATTTCCCAAGCTAGGGCGTCCCGTGTAAGTGACACGCTACATCGGATCCCAAGTGTAATGAAAAATAGACAAGGGTTGCTAGGGCATTCCCCCCAAAAATGGCATGCTACACTAGATGCTAGGTATAGTAGAAAGTGGATAATGGCTGAGAGCGACGCATGGCATCAGAACCCAAGTGTAGTAGAAAGTAAACATAGGTTCATGTCATTGGGATTAAGAAGTGCATAGGTAAATAGTCTGTCTCAAGACCATAAGATTTGTATCACCATATGGAATATAGGGACATTAACATGTAAGAGTCTAGAGTTAGTAGATACGATGAAAGATAGGAGAATCAACATAGCTTGTACCCAAGAAACCAAGTGTAAAGGGACTACAACTAGAGAAATCTATAGATATAAGCTCTGGTATGTAGGAAAGGATAAAAACAAAAATAGCAAAGGAATAGTGGTGGATAAAGAATTAAAGGATAAAGTTGTAAATAGTAAAATAGTTAGTGATAAAATTCTAATAATAGAACTTGTTCTAGGAGAGCAAATCGTAAATATTATAAGTGCATATGCATCACAAGTAAGGTCAGAAGATATAATCAAGAGACAATTTTGGGAAGATATAGAGGGATTCATGCAAAAAAATTCCCAACATAGGGGGATATTTATAAGAGTAGACTTTAAATGGCCATGTAGGAAAAGAAAAGGAAAGATATTATAAGATACATTGAGGGTATGGTATTGGAGAATGAAATGAGATTGGGGAAGCTATCCTCAATTTTTCTTTGACATATAATTTGGCTCTTGCAAACACATAGGTTAATGGTTATGAATATCTACATTAAAAGATGGAAGAAAGAAAATGAAATTAATAGGTATCTAAAAACTAAGTGGTGGTACTTAAAAGGAGAGAAAATAACCTTACTCACAAATAAGTTGATGGTTCAAGGAAACTTAAACAATGAAACAAAAATAAATATCATGTGGATTAATATAGTTGAATCCATTAAGAAAGTGGCAAAAGATGTCGTAGGAGTATTTAAAGGTAAAAGGTAATTAGTAAAGGAAACTCGGTGGTAGAGTGAAATAGTGCAAAAAGTTATTAAAGACAAACAGGTGTGTTTTAAAGCATGACAAAAAACTAAAAGTAATGAAAACTATGAACAGTATAAGAATGCAAAAAGGATGCTAAGAGAATAAAGAGGCTAAACTTAAGGTATGTGATGATCTACATAATATATTAGGATCAAGAGAAGGTAAGAAACTTCCAAAAATAAGACAACAAAAGGATAAGGACTTAGACCACATTAAGGGCCTTAGAAGTAATGATCAAAGGGTAATAGTCAAAGACGACTAGATCAAACAAAGGTGGGAAAGTTACTTTCAAAATTTTCTAAATAACAATTGCCCTGAGAATGTAGGTATTGAAAGTTCTATAAACCTAAATAAAATTGGACATTATAGATATGACTATAAGATTAGAATACCTAAAGTGAAAGAAACCTTGAAAAAGATGAAATCAAGAAAGGCCTTGGAGTCTGATGGTATATCAATAGAGGTTTGGAAGCATATGGGAGATACTAGTGTAGTTTGGTTAACTAAGTTGTTTAATAAGATTATAAAATCAAAGAAAATGATAGATAAATGGAGGAAGAACTCTATTATACTAATTTATAAGAATAAAGGGGACATATAGAGCTGTAATAATATCGGGAGATCAAACTTATAAGCCATATTATGAAACTTTTTTAAAGAGTGATTCAGAAGAAGCTATGGCATGAGACAAGTGTATCGGAGAACCAGTTTAGTTTCATGCCTGGGAGGTCTATCATGTAAGCTATTTTCTTACTAAGACAATTGATAAAGAAATACAAGAAGAGGAGTAAGGACCTCAACATGGTCTTTATTGACTTAGAGAAAGCGTATGATAAGGTCCCTAAAAAGTTAATATGGAGGGTGTTGGGCAAGAAAGGGGTTTTACGAGGATAAATAGACATAACTAAGGATATGTATGAGGGAGTAGTAACAAATGTTAAGACCACTAGTGAAAAGATGGTAAATTTTCTATTACTGTAGGATTGCACCAAGGATCGGCATTAAGCCCATACTTTTTCACGTTTATTATGGATGAATTAACAAAACAACTACACAAAGCTAAAGTTATGGAGAGAAGCATTAGAACCTAAAGGATTTAAAATTAGCCTAACTAAGATGGAGTATATGGAATGCAATTTTAGTAAGGAGAGGAGTGGGAGTGGAGTGCCAATAAAGATTGATAACTAGAGAAGTCCCCGTAAAAGACTACTTTTGATACTTAGGATGATTCAAGAAAATGAAGAGATTGAGAGGGAGGTTACCCAGAGGATCCAAGTGGGTTGGAACAAATGAAGATGTGCATTTAAAGTTTTTTGTGATCAGCGAGTGCCACTCAAACTAAAAGGAAAATTCTATTGGATGGCCATAAGGATGGCCATGCTCTATGGATTAGAGTGTTGGACTATTAAAGAACATCATGTTCATAGGTTGAGCATAGTAGAAATGAGAATATTGATATGGATGAGTGACAATATAAGAAATGATAGAATTAAGAATAAAAACATTAGAGAAAACTTAGAGGTAGCATCAATAGGTAACAAGATTAGGAAAATTAGACTTAGATGATTTGGACATGTCCAACGAAGACAAAAAATGACACCAGTTAAAAAGAGTGAGGCAATGCAAGTAAAAGGTTCTAAAAGGGCAAGGAAAAATCACAAAAGAATGTGGATAGAAGTGGTGAGAAAAGATTTAAAAACCTTAAGACTATACGAAGTCATGATACATAATAGAGGAGAATGGAGGAACAAGATTCATGTAGCCGACTCCTAATTGGGATAAGGTCTTAATAATGACGACGATGATAATAACCTATCAAGGTCTTCCTCGACTACCTTTCGTCAGAAAATGAGGGCTCTTTTCTACTCATTATAAAACATAGACTTTTTCATTTGTGGATTTGTGACAAATGCAATAACCGTTAAAACAAGGTATTGTACGGTCAAGTTACGTAACAAGCAGCAAAAGGATGGCTATATATGCGCTTCTAGTTTTTCCCTCACAAAATAGTACTTGTAGCTATGGCACAATGTGAGCCCAGATCTACAAAGATCCGAACTGTTCGCAATTTTGTCCTCGATAAAAATGGACTATGCTTGGAAGTTTTCATCCCTTGAATGTCCTAACCCAGCTGCTACTTTCTTGAGCAATCAAGGCAACATTTTAAGCGACTTGAAAATCCGAGCTCAGCTGGCCTTAGAGCCGGCCGGTCGGTTTTTTTTTTTTTTTAAGGGACTCGTGAGAGGAAATCTTTGGGCGCATATATCACCATCGTTCATCTTTGTTAGTTATTGAACAAAGGCGTAACCGAACATAAGAATGCCTAATGAATTGAAATGGTTTCTCGCATCCGTTACATTAGGAAAATGCAGTCAAAGCCCACACCACATTTTGCAAGTAAGAAGACCAAAAAGAATAGACTTGAGACCTAACTTAGGCCTTTTTAGTTACGAATTCTTTCAAGAATATGCTGTTTATTTCTAACTTACAAATAAGATGAGCTTCTGCTTTTAAATTGTACTTAAACAACTTCAACTCAACCAAAACACATAATTTTTCTCACTTCAACTGACAGTCCAAATAAATGGCCCTAACAGTTCGGTGACAGATCTTAACCACCACCCGATAAACAAGTATATCTTCTTTTCACACCTATGAATGTCAGTTTCCTCCTAACAGAAACCAAAAGAAAGACAAAAACACCTTGGGAATATTTCGTGCAAAAGTAGCTGAGTTTGAAACAGTAACTAAATGGTGACAAAATCCTCCAATCAAAGATCTTAATTTTCATAAGCGCTTTCAATATAGCAGGAGTGAAGGTGAGACTCCAAAGTTTTGCTATTGGTAAAACACTTCATCTCTTACACACTTCCAGGAATGAACTGAACGCCAATACAAAGTAACAACAGCTCACGTAGCTCTGTCTATAAACTAGGCCTAGAAAAATTCCATCTCCAACCTCTACTAAAACCCCTCAACAAAGAGGGTCCTCTCCATAGTCATTTCATGTCCAAGGAGCTAGCAAAAACAACCACCCAAAAAGACTAAAAAAGACTTTATTTGCAGCAGTTACCATTCTTCTCTCCCTTTAGACAGAAGAAAGGTGAAAGATGAGGGCCTCAAACTGCATGTGAAGTCATACCAACTAGATAGACACATATTTACATACATGTTGAAGGACTATGTTTGAGGATGGGACGCTGGCCATGAGCAGGATTTACAAGTAAACACTTGGGGGACTGATGTTTATTTGTGTATGGAAGAAGCGAAGAGACTTTCTGTGTGTTTAGGCGCGGTTGAGGGCAGTACTATTACTTCTTGTAGACCAAACAAAGACTCTCCAAAATGGTCGCTTGCGTTTGGGACTGCTCTGAGACAGCTCTGTTTCAGAACGCCTTAGCATTTCCCACATCACTTGAACATCTTCATACCCGCATGTTTGTACGTCATTGTGAAGCTTCAGAAGCCCACCACCTGCCCACATTCATAAACCAATTAGATTTTCCATTTTCTTTTCTGACGTATGACCATCTTAATACATTTTATTGCATGAAATTAGATCGGATGATCAGAACCATCCACTTGACTGGTTAGATTGCAAATGAGCCGATCATATTTGAGCATTTGGCTAATCTGGGCAACAACCCAATTTCAGAAAACTGATGGTTTGGGTCAGACCCAAACCGGGTCCCACCAACAAAAACTATAGCAGTATTAGGCTTGGGCTTTACAATGTTGAGTAGAATTTACGCGATTGAATTAGATGGTGCAGTTTGTTTTGGAAAAATCAATCAGTTGTTGGTTGTCTGTTCCTAAGTAGGTGGGCCACTTATATAGTGGCTTCCCCGCAGCCACCCTCCTTGCACGTTTCCTGAAACTGGAAACTTGGCCGAGACAACTAGCATAAATCATTTATTTTTCCTATAAACTACATCGACCTTCGATTTACTGCACAGCTATCAATCTGAAGCGTTGGAGGATGACAGACTAGGAATCTCATCATTGGATATTTCATGGCGATAGAAAAGGAAAGTTCACTCAGACGTGACCAGGAGATGTAGCGATGAAGAGACTGCGGCGACAGCATATACTAAATAAAAAGAAATAAAAAGGCAACCAAATCAAAACGAGCCGACACAGATAGAGGATCAAGAGTCAGGGGAATATTAAGCCAATGTAATTATATTTTATTAATTAATCATTTAACCAAAACTTGCTAAAATTCATCCCATCTTACGGATCAAAGATGGTAACTACATCATGCATGCATTACTAGCTTATTTTTAATTCCAAAGGAGGCAAGTCGTTCAGTTTTCCGGATCAGGTCCTTTCGTTTTCTCTTAAAATTTAAGGGAAATGAAAGTGAGGAAATATCTTTGAGAGAAAAAATTTCCGAAAATAGTGAAAAGGCTCTGTAAATTGATGAGGAAGAAGGAAAGAGAGAAAACAGAGGGGCCAAATAATGGAGCTCAACTGATCCGCGCTCACCGGAAAAAAGAAGTGATTTTGACTAACAGGCGCATGTTACAGGAAAATCAAGACTACACTGCACGTAAGCACGAAAGAACGATCCAACGGCAGCAGGAAAAGGCTCAAATAATGGCGGAAAAAAGAAAAGAAAAGAAAAGCTTTCTACTAAACAACGCCTTGTGGCATACTGCCATTAATCTGATCCAAGAAATCGGAAAATCACAAGCCAACACTAAACTATAATCACCAGTTAGATTATCTCCGATTTAGCACCATTCACTACCTGTGCAGTTCCCTTCATTTCAAAAAGTGGTTTCTTTCTTGAAATGAAGCATCCACAGCTAGCTGAAGATCTAATCGACAGTAGCGTTGCTAAGCAAAGGAAAGGAAATTTCTGTCATCTGAGATTCCGATTTAGCACCAAAAACTACATGCAGGTAAACTCACTAAGAACAACAATGGACCCGCCTCGATTCTAATCCTCACGTAACACACAGTTCCAGAACAATAACAATAAAAAGAAGAATTCTCACCGTTTTTGCGAACCTTAACACGAGCAGCAACAGAAACCCAAACTCTCCTCATCGGGAAAATCATCTTTTGCCACCAATCCATCACAGGAACCCTTATCCTCTTCCGGCGGTACGCAGACAATATGGCAGCCAAAGATCGAAATCCGGCCAGGTCTCCTTCCCCACGCCCAAACACCAGACAAAAAATCAATCGCTCGAAATCTGGTGTCCGCTTCTTCAACAGAAATAGGGACGAGGGAACTCCCCCGGCTCAGTCTAGCTACCACCACGTTTCTTGAAAGGTGCATCAGCCGGCTCTGTTTGGTACTTCCACCGCCCCCCCTTCCTTTTATCTCTTTATCCATGGCCTTTGCTCAATAACTCGCGGTTGTTGACCGACACCTATCGGTTGGAGGGTCTACCAGAGAGACGTTTGGTTACCGTTTGTTTGCCTTTTTTGTCGGTTCATTCCGACCCCGACGTAGCTTTACTTTAAATGGGAGGTCAACGTGGCTACAAATGAGTGGTCTGTGTTTGAAGTGCTTTGACAAGATAATGACACGTGTTTCATCAGAGCCAGTTGCTGTTTTGTGTTGGAGGCTACGACTCGATTGCGATGAATCGAACTGTGTTACGGCAGTTGTGGCTCTCTATTTTGGGTTTATCTTGGTGCTCGGCCGATCAAATGAAGGAAGTTTATACTTTATATCGCGAGTGGAAAGTACAAGTAGGCCTGTGCTATTAGTATGGTCGGGAAACATCTTCTTTATTCAGATTTTTCTAGAATGACGAATCTGATTGAAGTTTCAGAAGATGAACGGTTTAGATTCCCACTCGCTCTTTTCGTTCTTAGTCTGAACTGTTTCATTTTGGTCGGCTGACCGCCGTAGAGGAACTCCTTCATTTTCGCTGCCTCCGCGATTCCACGAACCACCTCGCCATTTCTTCGGCCAAGGACTTCCCCAGTTGCTGACGGATCCTCGCCAAATTTGTGGTTTCCAGCCTTCTTACCGACGGTCGGTAAACAAAAAGATAGAGTGGAATTAGCACAATGGGGGGGGGGGGGGCTGACAGTAAAACTCATCAGATATTATCTTTCGTGGCTCAAAACTGCGACGCGTGTTAAGCCGAGGAGTTAAAATTTGATTTGTGAAAAATTAAAAATATCCGACCATATCACTCGGAGTACGTAGCCGCTGCCACGGTTCATTAGCTACTGACAGACCACACCCCATGACGTTTACGCACAGTTACATTGTCATTTTCATTCAATAGATCCATCCAACTTGGGCTTCACGGGCGATCCACTAAAATTAGAGAGGCCTACTTGGCCTGCTGTTTCATTAATTGAAAGTCTAAATGTGGCGTTGTCTCTATCTTAATTAATTTTAGATCCAGCCTTTAGCTTGTTCGGTGTTGGGTCGATCCAAATCTAAACAAAGCGATTGGTTAGGTGAGACATGATCCGCATGAGACTAGGGTTTAACTTGATTGGTAGAAAATTATGTTATCTAACTTTATCAGCTCCTCTCAGTCTACAATTATTAGATGAATAATGATATATGGACTCCCTTATGGTTCCTGACTCTGTACAGTGGTTGTAAATCATTATGTTAATCTAAGTTGTTGCAACCTACATGGATCAACCATATTTACCTGAAAGTGAAATGGATTAGTGAAGCATTGGCAAAAAATTTACATAAAATAAAAGGCGTGAAAACATTATAGAAAATGTTTGTAAGACTTAAAAAGAAAGTAATGGAAATATGAGAGAGACGAAAGTGAAACAATAGAGAAGCGAGAGACAAAGGATGAAAGAAGAAAAAAGGAGAAGGAAAGAGTAGTTGTGCAAAGAAAAGAATTGAGTTATTTACACTTTAGGAGCATACAAAAGCATATATCTAACTAAAAAAGTATTGCCATGTGTTTCAGTAGAGTTTTTCATCAATTCTCTCTAAATTTTAGATGAGTTTTTCATTGATATATTAGTAGTTTTTCAAATGTATTGGATGAGTTTCACATAACTTTCATATTATTCTAAGATGATTTCATGTCAGTATGTGAAAATAGTTTTTAGAGACATGAGTTTTACATGCACTATTGATGTATTTTGGCAACTACGGGATCAACCTAAGGATAGTGTAGGGGCAGGTGCTCCTGAGCCTAGCATACATCTATATGAATCACACTTCAAGACAGACTGCTTGCACATGGAACTTTAAGTGTATTATCATTTGTGAATGCAGCCAACCTCGATGTTGAACCTAATTTTTCAATTGAATTTAGCATAGTCTAGTGTCAGACGTGCACCATTCGCGTGCCCAATTCTATAATAAGGGAATTGCTTGTGGAAGCCCGACTTTAATGGGTCTATACACACATATAGGAAAAGCCTAAGCTTTGATTAGTGGTTTGGTGATTCTTAATATAAGAAATTGTCAATTAGCCATACTCAGTGTGCAAAAGTGTATTGTACTGCACAACTATTAATGCTTTCATTTTAGTTAGTTATAGTTCCCTTTCCATTTGCCCACCTTTAATACATAGTTTTAATGAAAGCCCCACCTTGGGTTTAATTCTTGGTTTCTCCTCTTCGTGCTATATGGTGGTGGGCAAATAAAAAATGCTGAATTACACCATGGTAATCTTAGCATTTGCTATAGGCAACCCTAAATCAAGAACCAACTCATTCAGACATAGATAAAGTTAGATTGCTTCTTCTAAATGGCTTTGTGTATGACTAAGGGTCGAATAGGATGCTAGAACACCACTATCCATAAATTACTCAATATATAATTTGTTATCTCGTTGCCAATGGACACTTTTAGGACTTAGCCTGGATTAGAATGATCCACACAATTCGTTTTCTAGGCGGGGCACTAGATGGGCCATGCCAGTCAATGCTCCACCTATAGCCGAGTAATTGGCGTGTGCAAATATATTGTAGAGCTTTGAAAACGGGGAGGTGGTGGGGGACTCCTGGGGACCAGGCCCAAACTTTTCAAAGGAGGAGTCGGCGTCAAAGATCTTCTTGTTTCTACTGTTAGCCGACGCAACTTTACCGGCCCTGGTTTTTGTGGATAGATCTTGACCGGGAGCTTCCTAACTGTAGCAGTCCATGAAATTCAAATGCCTCACGCTGGAGACCCATCTTCCATCCACACCACTGACTAAACTAATTTACCACTCACGTCATCGATTACGCGTCTGTTACGAATAAGCCAATCTGAAGTCTAAACTTCATAACGTTGCTTTATGACACGCCCCTACCAACGATCGCTTTGGTATACGAGAAATTCAAGATCTCTCGCTGCAGGAAGATGGTAACAAGGAGAGGCACGTCATGCTGTCCGCGACCATCTAGAGCGGGGACGGCTTTCAGCGTACATAGAGCGATAGAGATAGCTAAACCAACGGGTCCTCAATTTATTATTATATTTTTCCTTACATTTAATCTCAACCCCCCATCAGAGTGATCTTTAGGGTGTAGGAACGAGATGAAACGGTTAGATCGATCTTCTGAAGAGCCATCGTTTGATATTAGATGCTGATTTTAATTTATGAAAATGCCAGAACAATAGTAACTTTTCGAGGGAGATTACATTTTGCATCGAACTATGCATGAATTCAACGGGCCGTTTTGCGCGGGGATAACAATCTGTGAATAAGATTATCCTAGATTTGATAATTTCTTAATTACAAATAATCCAAGTTTTTGTGGCTCGTTTATTTGTTTAACACTCATTCTCTCGTTCCAACTTCAAAAGCATGGAAATTTTACCGTACAATGATATAGTGTTTTTCAAAATTGGGAAAATATGATAGAGTTGCCATCATGTTACCTTGGTGTTACAGGCTCGAGGAGTAGAAACGGCCTCTTGCAAAACTCAAGATAAGCTTACTGTAGGCCCTTGTGGTCTTACCTAAATGGTTTTGCCATTCAAAAAGACAATTCCAAAAATACAAATAACAACAATCATTTATGTTCCGATGGCAGAGTAAGCTCACTGATCAAGGGTCTAGATTATCATATCAAGACGGAATAGAAAAAAATTATGGTAATTGGACGGACTTGGGCCGCTGGATCAACAGTTGGCACAGCACATGGGCCCAAAATGTCAAGGTGAGGGTGTGACCATCTTACAGTAAATTATCAACCAAATTCACTCAATTGTATGATCACAGCCGTTCATGTAAAAATGATTCTCTATGTGGACTCTACAAAAATCAATTACATTTCTTTCATGCGCTATCGTGGTCAAGACCTACTTCCGTTGCTCCTCATTTTTGTTTTGCCCAAATAGCGACCTTTTCACCCAAGTAGATTAGCATCCACGGAAGACGGAGATGTTCCCGATATCTTCATTATCCCATCCCAGATTTTAATTTCTCTCCTCGCGAGCCACCGACAGTCATTCCGTTGCTGCGCGTGGATCTGGCATTTGCCACCTTGTATCGTGGTCCTCCACTTAGACTCCCATGTCCACGTCCGATGCTGACGTGGTAATAGACCGTTGCCCTACACGGCACCTCGGATTCCCGGGGGCATTATTCTATTCCATTCACGCCCGCCGTTTTGTGTGGTCAATCCAACGAAGGATGGCAGTAAAGCAGGTCCTTCTCATGGCTTCTGAATTACCCTCACTCTCCAAGGGTGCCCGGAAATTAATGGAATCTTTTCTTGCACCACCTTCCCTTCCTTTTTTTTCTCTTTTTTCTTTTTTCTTCACAATATTATTAGATTATGTCATAGACTTTTTTTTATTATTACTCATATTTAAAAGGGTAAAGTTTCGGTGCACGAAGCTCCCATCTATGCAGGGTTTGAAAAAGGGGTAGGCCATAGTGACCTAAAGTAGGCAATCTTATCTTATATTTTTGCAAGAAATTGATTTCATACCTTGACGACAACTTTTACTTTTGCACCAAAACTCTCATTTTATTATTACTCATATTTCTAGTCATCAATTCATTCTATGCCCCAGCTTTAAATTGGCGGATTTGTACTTGTAAATTGTCGATGCACTAAAGCCAAGAAAATCTGATTAAGGAATAATTTTAACCACTCAATGGGATGAGATGGTTGAGGAATTCAATTCAATTTTCTAGACCATCAATTCATTGGCTATCTCAGACTTATCGTTTGAGTAGGATGATATGACACACTGTCAGACCTAACATACCAAATGGATCAGATCATTTACCTCATCTAGTTTGATAGATTTATATCTAGTCAGAACTGAATTCACCCTAGAATTCAATTTTATCCTTGCTGTTGGCCTCGTTGAAATCCGCTGCAAAAAGCTGACTAACAAGGATTTTGGACTGTGGGTACAATTCATTACAATTGGGCATGTTCCTGAATCCTGCATGCATGCAGTGGAATTCAAGAGTGAATTTCATTCTATCTTGACAAGCAGCCAATGGATGTGTTCTTTGGTAGAGAAGAATAAAAGAGGGTTTGAAAAGAAAGAAAGAAAGAAAATATTCCTACTAATTCCTTTGCCAAGAAGAATTCCTCTCTTTCCCCCTAAACCCACCAGAATAACTAAAAGATATTTTTGGTTGATCGAGTAAAGTGATTGTCTCTTTTGCTTCTCAACTTTACATATACAAAACATGAGAAAAGCATCATGTCAAATCATGGGTGGTTGACCTCCATTGCCTTTTCATGGAGAGAAATGGGATATATATGAGTTGGATGTTTACTTTTGTTTGTTTGCCCCATCAAAGCGCCTGTCCACAAAGAAATTTCTCTCTCACCTCACCTGTGAGGTTAGGTAAGGAGTCATAGAATTCAAATTCGTAAACACATTCATTCGTCTCTGCTCTTCTTTCTTTGCATTGAAGAGGCAAGGGCTCATCCATAGCTTTCTTTGCCCATCTAATAATAATAATAATAATAATAATAATAAATTTAGGGATAAAATTGTTTTCTTTTATCTCTAGAAAAATCATAGACAATAAAGATATTACAAATGATAGTATTGTTGTTGCCGTTGTTGTTATACAAAAGAAAAATTTACCAAGTAAATCACTTACTCACTCCATAAGAGAGGAGGGTGCCAACTTCGAAACCGTGACCTACTACCAAAGAGGTTCTTATTATGAACAAATACTAATTATTAGTATATAACAAAGCTTCCAAATATCTCCATAAGAATACACACTCAAGAGAAGAAGGTACATTATTATTATTATTATTATTATTATTATTATTATTATTATTTGTAAATCTAAGCTATTTATCATGTATAGAGTACCACAAATAGGTAACATATGTGTGCACCCTAAGTTTTAACAACAATAAAATAACAATTTATAAAATGATCGGGATCCCTATTTTTAAAAACTTTGATTTTTAAAGTGACCAAAAACAAAAATTCGAATAAAAGCATTTATTTCAAAGTTCTCAGGAGTCATACAACCACTAAACCACGGATTTAACTGTAAAATGAAATTCCATTTTTATCAAAAATTTAGCAAAGCCTTCTCTATATTTTGGACAATTGCATGTAACACGTGCAATACAAAATCACCTGATAAACACCATATAAGATATGACACATGAGAGACTCAGTCTCCACACTTATCACCTAATTAAATACTATTTTCAAAAAAATGTATACTTCAAAAGTGGATAAGAAATCAAGTCATCACAAAATACCCAGGGTCTGTCCATACAGCCATCACATCCAACATGAATTCATATTCTTACATCTAAGTCACATTGCAATTTATAATAAAGTATAGTCCATAAACAAAACCTAAAGTGAGGTCCTGAACAAACCTTGCCATCTTTAAAATATCCTCAGTACTCCACTGAAAATTGTCATCACTTTTGTCTGCTTTATCAACTCATCAACCTATTGCAACTCTTTGTATCTGAGGCATTGCTTTATAGGTAATCACATTCAATAAGAAAATACAATGAAATCATGTGGCACGAAATATCAATGTCATGGTAAAACTCATAAGGTAAAATATGTATAAGGCACTTTAAAACATCAGACATCTATAGTGTATAACACATGAAAATTATAAGTTTAAACAAGTCAATATCAAAACTAATCATCATGGTATGCAAGGCATGAGCAATGTGTGGATATGTATCCACCAAAAGCAATAAAAAATTGTGTACACATTATAATATAAATGTATGTCATGATGGGTAATGCCTTGTGCACAATCAAGCCCAATGAGTATCTCAATTACACTCACGACAAAATCAAGCCTAGTGAGTGTCTCAACTACACTCATAGCAAAATCAAGCCCGATGAGTGTCTCAACTACACCCAGGGCAAATCAAGCTCAATGAGTGTCTCAACTACACCCACGGCAAATCAAGCTAGATGAGTGTCTCAACGACACTCACGGCAAATCAAGCCCAATGAGTGTCTCAATGACACTCATGGCAAATCAAGTCTAATGAGTGTCTCAACGACACTCATGACAAATCAAGCCCAATGAGTGTTTAAACTACACTCACAGCAAATTAAGCCTGCTAAGTGTCTCAACTACAATCATGGCAAATTAAGAATCAAAATATGTGCATAATTATTCTCAATAAAACCAAATCGAGGGAGAGAGTAATTCAAAATATCAACACCATGAATAGAAAATCAGGGTATAACTTTCTCAAATAATCCAAATCAATGTCACATAAAATGTACTTAGAAGTAATGTACAAATCATGCATATGAGAAGTAGTAAACATATCGGCAATAAATGCTAAAAAGTAATCTCACGCAAACATAGTAGTTCATGAAATCCATACTTTAAAGTTTTTAAGTAATACATCATGATTTAAGAAATCATGAAAAAATCTTAAATGTAATTACCTACCTCAAAAGACATACTTGTTTGTACCTCTTAGTTTAGTTGGACCCATCTTTAGTGTGGTCCACCACAATTCCATTCACCTAGATACATATCACATCCAGTCATACTCAAAATTTAGTTTATCTAACTTGAATTTTCAATTACACGACATTACGCTTTTGTATTCATTACACTGCGTTCAAGACAATCCAATGATTCTTAGCCCTGGAATCTTAAGGCGCGGCCCACTTATAATCATCTGACCCTTAATTATATCCATGTATATTTTAGAGCCACTAGGCTCAGATCACACCAATCTTAAGTAATTTATCATTTAAATCAACTAATTGGGCATCACTATATAAATATCATGCTCAATCATATCTAATCATAGTCAGATCAACCAATTAAATGGCTAAGATAGTAATCTTACCTTGTACCAATCAATTTGAATAACATTTAGCTATCTGCTTGGTCAAATCGTCCATCGATCAGCTTAGTTGGGCCCGATCATCAGACATCTATGCTAATCTCATCAATGATCTTCACCTGATCACCCCAGATCACATAACAACTTAGTAATTATAACCAATTAATTCTATTAAGAATTCTGAACTGTTAAGATCATCAAATTGGATCCAATTTCATACCTGGATCTTCAATTGATCTCAATCATTGAACAGGTCAGCTAAATCCTCTCCATAACGGTTTAGATACAAAATTATTGTATAGATCCTTATTTGAGACTTCATGAGGATCACTACAAACTACTTGAATTAGAAAAAATGAAGTCAGATCATCACAGATCTGACGATCTGACCTCCAATCAAATGTATATAAAATTAGTAGTTAGATCTTCTCTGATCAAGAAATAGGAAGATGTGTATTATTTCTCACATTGCTAGAATCGTAAGGATACTCTCGGATCTTCAAGATCCTTCCTAGATTGTCCAGAATTGAGCATCGAAGTCCAAGGGTAAATAAGTGATTCCCGATCAACTCGGTTCCCTCAAAATGAGTCGGGGCAAGTTGACTCAGCCCTAACTCGCTTGAAATAGGGAAATGCTGGGGAGATGGGAGATGGTGGCGATTTGATGCTTTCTAGTCCCGGTCATTGCCCGATCCGAGCCAAGAGAGGAAGATGGAGGGGACAACAGTTCCTGACTTGTTAGCCCACCTTGGCCCAACTGAGCCAATGACGAAATAGAGGCAGAGGAGGGGGTTTTCGGGTCTGGTGTGTGGCCAACCTAGGCGCACAGGTGTGCCAGGCTGGCTGCAATGAAGAAAGCTTGACTGGAAGGGGGAAACGATAGGGAGAGGGAGTGGAACACCAAGGGTGATCGGGTTCCTGGCCATCACTCGTGAATAGAGGGGGAAAAAGGGTGGTGGCCAGCAGTGGCCATCAGTCCAAGTGCTCGCCAATGGCCTGCTCATCGTCTAGGGAAAGCTCAATGTGCCGGTTTGCTGGTCGTGCTAGTGGGAACTCACTAGGGTTTCGATCTACCCCATCAGAGGAGAAAAAGGAAATAGGGAAAAAACCCCCATATGTGGTCGGAAGGGGAACCCGATCTGGGTTCTCTGCCATCACCAAAGAGAAAGAGAGGAAGGAAGGTAGCTGGGAAAAGAGGGGTTTTCGGGGAAGGTAACAGTTGTAAAGAAAACCAACACGGAAGGGAATTGTATTGGAGTCGGGGGGAAAGGGGAGATCAGATGGGGGAGAGGAGGGTTTTTGGGTTGCCAGGTTTTTTGGCAACCCCCCTCTTCTTTCCCATTTCAGCAATGTGACACATGGGAGGAGAGACAGGGGACACGAGGCTACTGGTAGTCCACATGTCGCGCCCATTCCACACATGGCACTGCATTGCTTTCCACAAAACAACAAAATAGGGGGTGCCATTATCAATTTTTACCCTACTAAATTTGTAAAACTTTTGGGTTTTTCCACCCCGATATTCGTTTCACACAAAATTAGTGTCGTTGTAATTATATCAACACGTACATTCCTAATTCGATAATCCTAAGTCCAAATTTTGAGTTTATAAGGAGGTTATTTCTATAAAATCCCATTTTCCATTAAATTAAAATTTCATTTTTCTCTCCATCAAATTTATGATTTAATATATGAAAAATGACCCAAAATTGAGGGTCGTTATAATATGAGAAATCAATGTACTTAGACAATCATAGCCACTTATTTTAGATCTTTGAAAAACTTGAGAAAATGGATGGTCTTGATTTCTAACCTAAAGAAATATAGGCTAAAAATATGTGATAGGCATGAAATTTAGTGTCCAGCCTATCTAATCTATTTCTACATAATGAATAGGTTTATAAAGGGATGCTCGGTGCACAAAGCTCCTGTGTATGTGCGTAGATAAACTTGCTTAGAAGATTTAGGTCTACTTTTGATTTTGTCTATAAAGTATATCGTTTTTATGATGTAGACAAGTATGGCCTCTAACATGGATCGTATAGTATCACTGACTAATTAGGATACCTACTTAGCCTAATATTTAAACCAAGTTAAGAGTAGGACCGTTATCCTAATTGATATGAAGTCTACATACGACCATAATCTTAACTGATGAGGGACCTATATCCAAATTTAACTAGTCAATACAAATTAGTTATTTATTAGGAACACAGCTTATCTTAAATACTAAAAATAATTTATGGCATGCTATGGTCCCAACTTATGACCCGTATGTAGGAAATTTTGTATTAAAACCTGTAAATGTGGCCGTGTTGAGTCCTTAATTTTGCGAAAAATAACCTTAAATTATCATTTAAATAGGTAATTTTGTGATTTTAAATCAATTTTAGCTATAATCAATTATCCAATCGTTAATTTGAAAAGTTAACGATTGGATGATCATTATGGATAATTATTCACATAAAATAATTTTAATTTTATATTTTGTTTTTGCAGGTAAGACAGAATACATTGGACGCTTCATATTTGCTTAATGGGTCCCATGCCACAAATTTGGGCAAAGCTGACCCATGACCCATGATGCATATGGCAACATCACATGGACATGTTGCAAGATATCATAGGCAAAGCATGGGCGAGGCATGGGCAAGTTGCATGTTTTACAATAAAATAATATATTCAGGCTGGCTTTGCTTCCTTCAAGGAGAGGAGCATACAACTCAGCCGGGACAAACTTTTTCTCTCTGGGTGCTCTCCTCTTCTCCCTAGGCTTCTGCCCCTTGCACGGACAGAGACGGAAGGATTGCTCCTCTCCGTCTCTTCCGGTCATCCCCACTCTCAGAGCATTTCTCTCTTCTCTTTCTCTCACTTTCCCTCTCTCATGCACCTTCCTGTTCTTCAACCTCCCTTTCCTTCTCTGCCCTCTCTATCGCCTCCTCTCTTTACCAAACCCACAAGCCTCTCTCTCAACCCCCTTACTTGTTATTCTCGTTTCCCATCTCCCTCCTGCTGCACTCTTTCTTTTCTCCCTCATCTCTGTTATCACCACCGCACTAGCTCCCTACCTCCTCCTACCCTTCTTCCCACTGGCCGGCCATAGGTGAGTGACACACCATAGGCCAGACGTTCTTCATCTTCCCAGCACTATCCCCTACACGCACAAACCCATCAACCTTTTCCCCCTTCTCTCTAATTTCTCTCTTGTTCTACATCTCTCTCTTGTTTGCTCTCTATCACCAACCAGATCTACAGCCCAACCAACTTTTCCTTGCTTCCAGCGTCTTCTTTTCAGCCTGTCTCCTCTTCTTTTCCACTCTCGCGTCCCATCTCCTCTCTTTTCTCCCAGATTTTCCATCTTCTTTTCTTCTCTCCATTTCTGCTTCGATACTGTTCATGAATAGTAAATCACGTACTATTCATGAACAGTAACTCCGGTTACTATTCATGAACAGTACTGAGGTACTGTTCATGAACAGTGCTTTCTTGAGTTTTCTCCCATCTTCCCCTCCTTTCTTTTCTTCCTCTCTTCCCTCCTTCTTCTTCTTCTTCTTCTCCTTCCTCTTCCCTTCTTCCTTTCTCTTTTCTCCTCTCTTCTTCCCCCTCTATGGTTTTCTTCTCCGCATTTCTGCTTCGTTTACTGTTCACGAACAATACTCCAGGTACTATTCATGAACAATACTTTTCTTGTTTTTCTCCAGCACGTTTTTCTGTTTTCGTTTAAAAATCAGAACCCCAAAAATTACATTTTTGCCCATGTCAGATCTCAATAATACTAACTGAGTCCCTACTTCAATACCAACTCTGTCCTTTTCTAGAAATACCGTCTGTGTCCCCAGTTTAATTCCAACTGTGTCCCTGTGCTATTTTGGTTTTACCTTATCTTCATTCTGACTATTCAGGGACAGTGCAATCCAAGGACAGTGCAATTCAAGGATAAATTTATCTAGGACAGCTTTTAATTTTATTTTCTGTTTTCTTTTGAATAAATAGTGAATAAAGTTGAATTTTATTTTATTGTTAGTTTAATTCTAGTATAATCTTTGTTTCGGTTCTTTTATTAATTGAAATTTATGTAAACCCCACATTTAAGTCGAGTCCCTGTGGAAATCAACCCGGACTTGCACTAGCTAGACTACAACAGCCGTGCACTTGCGGAAAACACTCAACAGGCCACTAAAGCTACAGTCCCAAAGATGGCATATTTGTATCAAATTGAGATTAAAACCCATGAATTTAGTCAAGGCACATAATCTAAATTAATTAAAAAGAACACTTATTTTAAACACTATACAAGAAAAATGATGGCAAAACCACAACCCTAATTGATGACACATGTAGGGAAATGGTATATGACAACTATAAATATCAATTCTCAATTTAATTTGCCTTTACTTTTCTAGTGTTGGACAAATACAAATTGACAAAAAAATTTGGATGTATAGATCCACTGTGTGTGTGTCTCTTTGTATCCATAGATACAAGCATATATAAAAGGGCAAGCTTGGTGCACGAAGCTCCCGCCGATGCAGGGTTCGAGGAAGGGGTGGACCACAAGGGTTTATGCGTATTGAAAATGGCTTATCTTAAAAAGGAAGTTAACTTATCCATAGACCAAGTCCTTCAAGATCTCTGTGCAAAATGACGTCTTTCTCATTGTGTAAGCCGAAGGTAAGGGATTTTCCGCTTAGAATACTACATAGGGGCATAGGTTGTAAAATAATTATCTAGGAAACTCCTTGTATGTCTCATCGCTTCCCAAATAAGGTCCTTGTCTCATTTCATCCCAAACATCCCAGAGTTCGGGATAGGTAGCATCCAAATAGTTTGTTATTTTATTTAATAATAAAATTTTATTATTCAAAAAGAATATAAGGTAACTAGAACTCAAGAAAAAATATCATTTTATGTAAAATTTAACTGCTAATATCAAAAACTTTATATAATTTCATATAAAAATTATGACAAAAACAAACTATACGATAGTTTCAACAACGACTTTTAGGGAAATGATATTACCACCCCTTCTAATGACCATACTCTCCTTATTTATACTTTTAAAAATTTTAACTTTAATGTTACAAAGCTATAAAACCAAGTTTAGATGACCCAAAACCTAGTAAGGGAGTGAGAGTAAGGTCACTATAAGGGGCAAATATATCATTTTAATGTTTATTCATATTTTTCTCACTTTATAGTGCCTATTAATGCATTTTGAAACGACTAAAAGTTAGCCTTCTCTCTCTCATAACAAAGAGGGTAATAGAAGCGCTCTCTCTCTCTCTCTCTCTCTCTCTCTCTCTCTCTCTCTCTCTCTCTCTCTCTCTCTCTCTCTCTCTCTCACGTTTTGATTACTACTAAAGATTAAAGAAAAAAAGCACAAGGAAAGAAAAGACAACTAATGTCAAAGATCTGTCCCATGTCTGATATTACACTTGTTTCTCATCCCAAATTTTATTTGGGACAGGGCGACCCATCCCAAAACTTTGGGTTCATGATGAAATTTCATATTTTCCCGAAGTAGTGGGACATTTGCTTAGTTCTAAACCTTTGGGTTGACCAACCAAACAAACTTACCAAGTTTAGGAGTAAATTTGTGTTGGAACCTGAAAATTGGTGGAAAGGTTATATTGGAAATTGGTGAAAGGATATTCTAAAAATAGTCCGAAGAGTAGCTCAGAAAAGATAAACGGCAAAGGTAAGGTATGCAAGTACCAAGAGCTGGAAGGGTATGTTGAAGAAAGAAATTTCAGTGACACCACTGCAAATAAAATGAAAAATGGTAGTTGTGGTAGGATAACTATTGACTGGTCGGAGTTTTGCCCCAAAAGATAAAATCTACAGGTAAATAATATATTCAGCTAATCTCAAATTATCTTGCCGTCCTATCTCTCTCCAACTCACATGTTGATAACTATTCGCCAATGACATAAAGCACTTATTAAAAATATTTTTACCTACTTAATATGTGTCTCTGTGTGTAGTGCTTCTTAAAAGTGCTTCAACTTGTTTAATTTGAGAGAGAGAGTGTGTGTGTGTGTGTGTTAGTTTATGTATACAACAGTTGCACACACATCTTAGCGTTTCATCGGCTAGACCTTGCCATTTATGGTCTGCGCACCAAATTTTTTGACGTATTAGATGATCCTATCCTCCAAGTGGAAGACCTTTAAAAGGGTAACTAAAAAGTAAAACGAAAAGTGTGTCTCCATCGTTAAGAGAGCTCTACAAATAAAATTGTTGAGATGGCTCATGACTAAGATCTTTTTGCTTTTTCATCTTCTTTTAGTGACCGGTTACGAAGCAAACTATATACTACAGATCAACGGGGATGAGAAACTGTGCTGATCTTCCGCAGATCTTCTTTCTGGAGAACATAGACCACTCTACTGACGAAGGCAGAGAAAAGATCATCCCAGACGATGAAATTAGAGAGAATTTCGCCCATGAGTTGCGGAGAAGAAGGCGCTGGGATTTCGAACAGGAAGGTGGCCATGGAGATCATGGTCAGGGAGATCGTAGGGGAGGATGTTGTGGTAGACGACAGACAGGAAAGAGAGAAATGGGCTCTCCCTTGAACATTTCTAACCCATTTTCTTCCAGTGAAGGGGAGTTTTGACAACTACTTGTATGTTATAATAGTCGGGCGGAAACCCGACAGAAGGTGGAAAGAAGAAGACAAGGACTTGAGTTCCCACTTCGTCGGTGGAACAACAGACGGATTTGAGAGGAATGGCGTTAGCCAGCCGATCGGTTGCTTCTCAGTCGGTGGAAGGAACCAGGCAACGAAAAGTTGGAGGGGGCGCTTTATAAGGTATTATACATAAGCCTTAAAGGCACCCCTTGAAAGGACTAAATTAGTGCCATCCAAAAGTGATAACAGCACCACACGACCAAATTAGCAACCCAAAATTTACATGGGACTCCTTTAGGTAAAATTATTACCCCTTGATTTTGATGAAGGCATCCCCAGTAAATAGTTATGAGTTAACTCAAAAAATATTGATAAGTTAACTTGGTGAACTATCTTGGACTAAGTTGTGTAATCTATTTTGCACAAGTTTCACCTTATGAGCACTGCTAAAGCAGCTAAAGCCAAATGGAGGACTTAGGCTTAGGAGTCATAGTAATTGGAGTGATAATTAACTCACTGCCACTAACTATACCTTATGGAGACCTAGAATGAAAGACTTGTATCGTAAGGATTTGTATGACCATCTAGCAGATGAAGGAGCAAAGCTTGAAGGAACCTCAAAAAAGGATTGGGCTAAAATGAATAAAAAGATTATAGGTCATATTATGCAGTGGATCGACCAAATCATCTTTCACCATCTAGCACAAGAAACAAATGCCTATTATCTCTAGAATAAACTAGAGAATATGTACTAGGTAAAAACCACTCTCAACAAAGCCCTTCTAATGAGAAGGCTTGGGAATGTGAAACTAAAGAGGGAACTTCAATTGATAAGTACACTAGTGAGTTCCAAAACCTAGTAAATCAGCTCAGATCCATTGAGCTACACTTATGTGATGAAGATCAGGCCTTGCTACTCCTAAGTTTCCTTCCAGACAGCTGGAAGTTGTTGATGATCTCTTTAAGCAAGTATGCTCAAAATGACAAACTTATCATGGAAATGGTCAAGGATTTCCTATTTAATAAAGAAGTGGGAGAAAAGAAATTGACACAGACCAAGTACATGGCCTGGTCATAGAAAATCAAAATAGTGGAGGAGACAAGGGTAGAGGTAGAAGTAAAAGTAGAAATAGGAGAAGATCCTAGAATCGCGATAGATCCAAGAGCTAGCAAAAGAGAAAGTACAAGATTTTTCACTATGACATGGTGGTCCACATGAACAAAGATTATCATAGATTAAAGAGTGAAAAAGGTCAAAACAAAAAATCAAAGGAGGACAATAGTGAAACACTTGTCACCATTGCACAAGACATTGCTCTATTGAAGAAGAGTCATGTGTGCATGCCGTGAACAATGAGGTAGTGTGGGTGGTAGACATAACAACTTCCTACATGCCACTCCCAACAAAGAATTCTTCACTTCTTAAAAGGTAGATGATTTTGGCACTGCGAAGATGGAGAATGTTAGTTCCTCCAAGATATATGAATTGTAGATGCACAAATCAAGATAAACCTTGGCTGCACAATAGTGCTGAAGGATGTTTGGCATATATAGGAGCTTTGGTTGAACCTAATCTTGGTTCTAGCCTTAGACCAGTAGGGCTACATTAACTATTTTGGCAATAACACTTGTAAATTGATGGAAGGTTCCATGATCATTGCATGGGAACATATTTGCTGTACTTTGCACAAGATCCATCTAAATATCTGCAAAGATAGCCTTAATGAAGTAAAAGATGAGGCTTCACCAAATCTTTGGCATGAAAGACTGGGTCACATGAGAGAGAAAGGGTTATTCACTCTCGTGGAGAAACAACTCACCAAAGTTGCAAAAGGTATAACTCTAAACCCTTGTCATCATTATTTATTTGGCAAGTAGCACATAGTTACATTCTCTTTCTCTTATAATAAAAGAAAAGAACTATTGAGTTTGGCATACTTGAATATGTGTGAATTCATGAAAATGGAGTCACTAGGTAGGAATAAATACTTTGTAACATTTATAGATAATGCATTTAGGAGGGCATAGGTATACTTTGTAAAAAGTAAAGACTAAGTATTTGAACACTCAAGAGATTCTAGTTTAAGACATACTATGATACATTCTCTTTCTCTTATAATAAAAGAAAAGAACTATTGAGTTTGGCATACTTGAATATGTGTGAATTCATGAAAATGGAGTCACTAGGTAGGAATAAATACTTTGTAACATTTATAGATAATGCATTTAGGAGGGCATAGGTATACTTTGTAAAAAGTAAAGACTAAGTATTTGAACACTCAAGAGATTCTAGTTTAAGACATACTATGATGATCGTGGTATTTGACATGCTGAAAGGATGAACATGACCATTATGGAAAGAGTGAGATGCATGCTCAATATGTCTAAGCTACCTAAACTATTTTAGGAAAAAGCTATACAAAAGCCTGTTACTTAATTAATAGGTCACCATCAACACCATTGAACTTTGAAATTCCAAAATAGAAGTGTCCTAGGAGGAAAGTCTCCTACTCGCTCCTTGAAATATTCGGGTGCAAAACATTCACACATGTATTCAAGGAGTTGAGAAAAAAGCTTCACATAAAGTCCATTCCATTAATCTTTCTCAATTATGGAGACAAAGGATTTCATATACAAACTATGGGAACCAAAGATAAGACAAATCATCCAAAGTGGGGACGTAGTCTTTCACGAGAATCACTTCTACGAGGACTTTGAAAAACCTAAAAAATCTAATGAAGCAAGCATCAGTGCTTTGGACCTAATACCAGATCCTGCATCAATACAAGTTTGTATCTATTTCTCCAATGTAATTAAGATAGTAAATTCCTTTTCCATGGATGTATACCAAGTTTGGGCGAACCACATAAATTCGTCTCTCTGGGTGCATTTGATATACAATCTCCGAATCCAGGTCTTTCAATCCGAGCAAGCCCAACAAAAATGTGCTATGCATGTACTATACCAGAAAGGGAAAGATTACAAAAAGAATGTATTTCATGTAGGTTTAAATTTGACACTAATTACGAGTGAACTAATGCTTTAAAGTGTAAATATGTTACATTTTACATATTTTGACAAATTTATAGAACCCTGGAGGGGTATCCAAGTTTTTGTAGCGATTCAAACTATAGCATCCCTATCTATGTTTCAAAACTAACCAAGTTAATTTCGGTTAACCCAAATTACCAAGGTTTTACTTCGATGGAGTTCTCTTCCGTGTCCAAGTTAACTGAAAGCACCTCGGACTCGGCGATTCTAATGAAAAATTGACAATGTAGGCATCAACTGTTTGAATAAGCTCAGCTTTAATTCTTCTAGGCCGAATTCAGGTCCCATATGAAAAGCTTATCCTTATAGGTCAAAGAATATCAGTAGGATCGATTAGTCCCAGTCATTTAAACCTTGTGATCAAAATGAAGCCCACCAAATGAATGGCTAGAACCATTGCACTAGAATTATTGCTTAACACCAAGATGGACCCACCTCACTCCAGCTTCATCTTCGAATTATGATTGCTAAACCATCTTATCTGGTCTGACAAATAACATTCCTTGTCCGAGTTCAATCTGCATCCATTCTTGGAGTTAATTGGACAATAAAAAAGATTTCAAAAGCCTTATAACGACACCTTACTTACAGTTGATGTCACTTATCAAGATTCCTGTCCTCGATGCCGCAATTCGCTTTCGAAGCGTTGAAGCAATTTCTAGATCTGGAATTGCGTCATTTTTATAGCGACATTCTCCATGGATAAACCAGGAAGGATGAAAGGTAACCCAAAGATGTCTTCGTACCATCACAATTACGTGGCCATATAATATCGGAATCAACTATAGTGGTTCCGCCGCACAGTACATACTAGGGGACCATGAAAAAGAGAAAGGAAACGACGACTTGGTGGAGGCATTTTCTGTCTTTATCATTTCATAAATGTCCCTTTTGGTGATGCTAATAGCAAAGAGTAATGGTCTACGTAGTCGGTAAGTCTCTCATTTGATTAGCAGTTATTGCCTCTGCCTATCGCTTCGTCTGAAGCTGGTTTGCAATTGTTCGGTGTAACACACCGATCCAAGGTCCAATCCGATCATCTTCAAGCAAAACCCAAGAACAAAAATTTCAACGTTCGTATTCGTTTGTTTGCCAAAATGAAAACAGCCGAAGCTATTGCTTGTACTACGATCACTCAGCAGAGAGTTTTCGACCATAGATGTCGAACCACCGGGCAAATCATCTAGATCTTCACATTACCCTTGCATAGTTACGTTAGTCTACTTTGCTGTTAAGAACTAAACCCCTATGCCAAAAGTCCCAGGACTAACGGAACGTGTCAAGTCAATTTCTTAAATCAATGTCACATGTCATTAATGGACTCCTTTATGTCATATATTACATGTTGGCTCCACTTAGGATCATAACATTTTACCACACTGTTGCGGTCGATGTCCACTGCAGCCTACTCTGGACAGCTCACACTTCAGAACAAGTAGCCCTCTCTACTTTTTGTGGTAATTTTCACTCTAGTAGCGTGTAAACCTTTCCATAGATCACCGTTCCAGAATGCCAACCCCTAACCTGGTTGCTCAGATGCCAAATGCTAAGAACTTGAACCAATGTGCCAAAAGCCCAAAGATTGAAGAAATACATCAAGTCAATTTATTAAACCAATGTCAATACTATTAGTAGGACCCCTCATATACGACAAGTTGGACCTACTAATGATCATAAAATTTTCCCTCTTTTTTCTTTGAACAATAACTTTGTTAGATAAATTCCGAGCCCCTTTGAGATGCCTCCAACTCATGACCTGCATGATTGATGTTCACTTTTACACAACTACGCCGTACTCACACCACCACCTTGAATATGTGGATTTTATGTTAACAAAGAAATAGTTCTATTTGATACCCTAACTTTGCCATACCTAACTCAATTGGACTCTAAAATTGGCTGCTCCATGGACATAAATTCCCTTGGAAGAAGATATGTCAACTACAACTTGGTAGGTTAGGGTTTGTTGCCCTAACTTGTGAACAAGAATAACCATATTTCTAAGGTTCTAACTCTCTCCATGATGGATTAGTGAAGTGCATCATGAATGCCACTGAATGAGCATGGGATTTGTAGATAAAAGATTTAAGAAACTTGAAAGACGTGCACTCTAGATTTCTATATATGCATTAACACAACAACAGTTTTCTCCATAGAAACTTGCACAATGCTATTACTAGCTTCGAATCCAAAATTCAAGTAGATGGAGTGCATAAAAGTAACATAGATCAAATCAAACTAAAAATAGATCAAATTGATCTAACAAAACTAAATTAAACCAAATTGATTCAAACTCACTAAGATAAACTACATTAAGCTAAATTAACCTAAACTAGTGCCTAGCTAAACTAAACTAACCAAGTCAATTAAAACTCAAACAAAAGAAATTATGTAACACCCCAGATTTTTAAGACACATTTTTTTTTTTTTTAAGAGCATTTGGGATCCCATGAGAAAAGATTTATTTAACATTTTACTAAACCTATTTTAAAAACTCCGGGTGTTAGTTTTCCTTTCTCAAAATGGCGTACATGTAATTTAAACATAAATAAATAATCCGCGTATAAATCAACGTCAAATAAATAGGCGCCTTTATTTTAAATCAAATAAATGTCCAAAACACAATAATAATATGGCCCAGGGTCTATCCATTATAACATCCCATATAAATGTCCAACATATGTCCAAACATCCAATTCACATCCAAATATAAAGTATGTAGTCCATAATAAAATTCAAATAATAATCCTCTCTAATAACTCATATTACTGTCTAAAACTATAGGGAAAATTAGTCTTCAGCTGCTCTCAAGGTTTATCAACCGCTTTTCCTTTTCTGGTGTCGCGCTCGAGATCTAAGGCATTGCAAAACAAAGCAATGCCTCAGCAAGCTATCGCTTGTGTATGTACATAGACAATTAATGTAATAAATGAAAGAAATAATGAACAGCATTGATGAAAAGTCTAACATTTATGAAAATAATGATATCATAATGCCATGTTCAAATAAATGTCAATTTATTCCATATGCTAAAACATGCAATTCACGGAGTTAAAACATGACATGAATCAATAAAATGGAGCATACAACAAGAATAAGAGCACCCTAAGGTAATGGGTCCCACCACATCGCACTAACATCCCTGCTCAGGAGTACACGTAGTCAACCTCTGAGTGTCGTCACACCCAGGCATACCATCCATAACCATGCTCATCATACATGCACACATAATAAGAATATGGGCCATCATGCTGCAGTGGCAACCCTCCATGGGTATAAACCACCGCCGCTCTCCGTTGACACCATAACGGGAGACTTAGCGTCTGTCCCCATGGAAAGGCTCAGACCGGTAGTGTGGACTATCCATGTTACCAAACCCCTACCGAATGCCATCTATGGGCAGGTGTCTATCATATCACAAAATCATCACATCATAATCTCGGAAGGTGGGTGGCCGGCCCTATCCCTCCTAGCATGACGCCCACCGGGCAAGAGCACCCGTCATCAAATATAAAACACGGAAATCATATGTATATGCTAAAACTCAAGAGCACTTATAGCTTGCAATCCCCAAGACATGCCCCTCATCCTGGGGTTAGCCTATAAAAGGACCAGCTAATAAGTCTCTATTCTCATTTCCATGTAAATTCATCCATTTTCTATATATATAATAAGAAATAAGTATCTAATTAAGCATAACTAATTAACATCATGCTTGTAAAAGCATTTTAAATAAGTGTATTCAGTAAAAGATTTCATTTTGGAATAACCATCCTGTACTCAATGTCGCATGAAATCCACGGTAATTAATAATTGCAATTTAAAACACAATCACACATGATGCTATGTTTAAACATGGTTTAAAAATCAAGGAAAAACATTAGTTGTCGTCATCTACCTCTGTGTGAGACCACTAGCATGCTAATAACTCCCTTTAACTAGTATATTCAAGTGCACCTATATATGTCACATCACTATTTTAATATTTTTCTAAAGAAAAAGTGGTCATTTCTAAGTTTTTAAGTTAAAACTAGGTCCACGTCATCAATACGATCACAACGCCTCTTTCGGATCGTGATTTGGACCTCTCTAGCTCCTAGAAATCAAGTTTTAGTGAAAACTACCCTCAAATGGGGCTTGCCGGACCACCATAAGGTGGTTTATACCGGCGGCGCCCTTTTCTGCCAATTTATACCGGCTTACACCGGCGCACGAAGACGCAGACGCCGCACGGGACGCGCGCCGTGCGTGCGTCACGGTCGCCAGGACGCTCTGCGTCCCGGCCCCACCGCGACTGCCAACAGGGGCCTTCCTACACGCGTGCGGCGCCGCGCACGTGTGCGTCTACGACGTCGTGTGACGTCGTCCCTGGTGCATCTCCGAGTGCGTCCTGGCGTCAACGCCAGGGCGCCGACGCCAGAGAAGACGACCGGATTCCGGTCGCCTCCAGCGGAGCTACAGAGCTCCATTTTGCGTGATTTTTGCTCCATTTTCTTCAGAATTCTTTCTAGAATCCATTTATGCCTTCCTTTTACACTGATTTTTCCAAAAACCATGGTTTTTAAATAATTTTCCCCAAGTTCCTAAAATCATCCCCAGGTACTGGTTTTTGCATTTTCTGGAGAAATCCACCATTGGATCACTCCCAAATTTAAAGGGTTTGCTCTTGGGTCTCTTGTGCACTAGTTGGACGGTGCGATTTCCAAACGGATGAGGTTTGATCGGTGAAATCACGCTCCAACAATAGCGTGCAAAATTTTCCTAAAAAAATCCAATTTTTTTTCTAATTTTTTAAATGCTTTCCTAATTATTTTTCTAATTAATAAATAATGAAAATCATAGATTTGAGGCTTACCTTGCACTTGGCCGGAGTTGCTCGTGTTGCCGGAGTTCCACTTGCCAGAAAACTCAGAACTTGCAAAGCTAGGGTTCTGAGTTAAAAATCCTAGAGGAACGCTCAAAGTGGAGCGTTTTGGCTCCTGAGGATGATCAGATATAGGTTTTAGAGTCTTGGGGAAGAGAAACTCTTCCCCACATGTCTCTTCCTACGTCTCTCCGGCGATTTTTCCGGCACTGGTAGAGACGTGTGGAAGACGGGGGTGCCATTATCAATTTGGACCCCTGTCTAACACGTCTCTATCAAATGACCAATTTGCCCTTACTACTTCGACGGCTCATAACTCCCTCGTTTGAGCTCCGTTTTTCACGTTCTTAGTGGCGTTGGATTCGTATCGACGAGCACTTTCTAATTCTTATGTTTTCAGGAAAAATTTCCATCTATAGATTTTTATTTTTATTTATTTAAAAATTTCTTATTTTATCCTAAAAATTAAGGATATTACAAATTACCTCAAAGGTTACTTAATGAATCCCTACCCTCAATTTCAAGTATTCAAGTTTTTTTTTAAAATTGTAAATCCAAGAAGCTTTGAATGTTAATGAACCAATCAAAACACTAAAAGCAAGTTAGATACTTTTAAGAAATAGTTTAACTGACTAATTGAGTTCAAAGTAGTTGTGAGATCATTCAATGTAGCTCTTGTATCTATTTGAAGTTCTCATGTACTTTTCTTATATAATATTAAAATCCCAAAGTTCTCCTTCATTTGTTTGACACGGGACTAAATCCCAAGTAAGAAAAGGTACACACAAGAACAATTTTGATATGCTAACCATCAAGTTGTCAAGTAGCACAACACTAAAGATTAAGCATGATGATTGTGTGGCATTATAAAATGGTGAGCTAGGGTTCATTAGAAGAATTTGTTTACTTTGTGAAAATAATTAATTCCTTCTGAGTTATTCATTGACTAATAATATTGTGAACTCTAACTCATCATTGGGCAAGAGATTCATACTAATAAAATATATTAAAACTATTAAAGATGCAGTTAAGACCACTAAAACATAAATAGGTCCTCATTTGATTGTCTTCAAGGTTCAAATTTGGATGCTACTATAGCAAGATTAATAGATGTTGAAGTGTAATGTAGCAAGATCAAAAGATCTTGAAGTGTAATCTAGCAAGAACAAATAGATCTTGAAATGTAATACAAAAACATCAAAAGATCTTGAAGTGCAATGTCGAAAGATCAAAAGATCTTGAAATATAATGTGATAAGATCAAAAGATCTTGAGGTTTAATGTAGCATGACCAAAAGATCTTGAAATGCAGTGTAGTAATATCAAAAGATCTTAAAGTGTAATATAACAAGATCAACAAATCTAGAGGTGTGATGTAGTAAGGTCAAAAGATCTTAAGATGTAATGTAGTGAGATAAAAAGATCTTGAAGTGTAATAAGCCATGAAGGTTTGCAATATGTTATAATGTAGCAAGTTAAAAGACTTGCCAAGAAGGATAGATGTATGAGAAAATGAGGTTAAAAATGATTTTATGAAATAATGGAGCAAAGAACAAGATGCAATAAGGGTCTTAATTACTGTTATGAATGATGCTATTGAGCAATGTGGGAGGTTAAGCAAAATTCCCTTGCTAAGCATG
Source organism: Warburgia ugandensis (assembly GCA_035236585.1). Taxonomy (NCBI): domain Eukaryota; kingdom Viridiplantae; phylum Streptophyta; class Magnoliopsida; order Canellales; family Canellaceae; genus Warburgia; species Warburgia ugandensis. The sequence continues at coordinate 41,685,563 of CP141138.1, forward strand.
AGAAGTAATGTGATGAAACTAAAGCTTATATAAGCATGAATGGTAAGTGATATGAAAAAGATGTAATTGAAATTGTGATGATATGTAACACAAAAGATGAGACTTGAGGTTAGTGTGGCAAAAAAGGAAACCATTTGCCGCAAAAGAAAGGGAAAAGAATTAGTATTGATGGAATAAATAAGCATCAAAGATCTAAATTGATGATCTCTAAGAAGTGAGCCAAAGGTAGTGAACCCTGAAAAGCAAGCTTAAAATTAAGAGAGTGCTAGTGATTTGGAAAAGGTTGCAAAGTGTAATATGGAAAACCCAATAATAGGTTGTGAATGAAGTCATAATAGATGGAAAAGATGAATTACCATAGTATAGTTAATTTTAAGCAACTTGAATATCAGCCTTCATAATCTCCAAATATTGGCTTTGCTGTTGTGATGTTTCTGGATACTAGATTACCACTTATGTTAGTATCATTTCTTACACAAACAAAAATGTCAGTGGTATTAACAAAATATGGCAATAAGGCAAAAGGTGAGATTGAAGAGGATAGTAGTTAAAATGAGTGCGGAATTATGGTGAAGATTACTTATGATCAATGAAAGGATGATAAGAGCTAATTATATATTTTCTTGTGGAAACTCTCTCTTTCCATCAAATGCCTACTATTAAATCAATAAGCAAAGCCAAAGGATATGAGTCAATATGTATATGCATAGAGAGAGAGAGAGAGAGAGAGAGAGAGAGAGAGAGAGAGAGAGAGAGAGAGAGAGAGAGAGAGAGAGAGAGAGAGAGAGAGAGAGAGAGAGAGAGAGAGAGAGAGAGAGAGAGAGAGAGAGAGAGAGAGAGAGAGAGAGAGAGAGAAGTACACACAACCCTTCATAGATAAGAAGAGAAAAATATAGAGATTGTTTTCTTAAATTTGTGGTTCAAACCTTTTTCTTCTTGAGCATGATCAGAAGTAGTGTAAGTTCCCCTATTCATTGCAAGATCTCTTTATTATGGCATCTTTTGAGCCATAGAACCATGCTCATGGTAGTAGACCACTTGCTTCTTTGATTTTTGGATAAGTTAGTTGCATGATCTTATTTTAGAAATTTTTAATCAATTATTTGCATATTATTTTAGGTTTAGTAAGTTCCTTTTTTCATTTTTGAAAGTGTCATTTTTATTAGGTTTTTGGTTAGGTAAGTTTTAATTTAGGAAAGTTTCTATTTTAGTAGTTTCCTTAGTTTATATTTCCTTGATTAATTCATGCTTGTTTTGCATTTATTTCCTTTTGTTAAATGCATATTAGGTAAGTTTTTATTTTCATTGTTTAGTTTTAATTTAGGTAAGTCTCCATTTTAGTTTTAGTTTCTAATTCCATACATGTTTCTAATTTGAGTAATTTAATCTCATAATTCAATATAAACATTTCTCTTTTGGTGGAAGCTAGATAATTTGAATAAGATCCAATCCATTGTAAATATGTGAGATTTCTCGTGGGATCGACCCTGGTTGCATGAAAATACTACATTGATTTGTGAGCTTGTAAATTAAGTTTTTAATCAGTAGTCTCCTTATTAACTCTTAGAAACCCGATTCACATTTATAACTCCAAATAAACTGTGTCTCTTTTCTAGTAAGTGTAATTAATAGTAGGGTCATACATGAAAACCCTTCTATGAATCTGTAATAATATCTCACCAGACCAAGGAAAGTAAGGATTTCTGTCATTGATTTAGCTCTTTTCATAACTCATCACTACCTCTCCTTTTGTTGGATCCACATCAACTCCATCTTTAGAAATAACATGGCCAAAAAGTTAACCTGTTTTAACTAGAATTCACATTTGCCAAACTTAGCAAGCTAATGATAAGTCTGAAGAGTACTTAAGACATGCATGGGTGCTCTCTGTGTTCTGTGCTTCTCATGGAGTTAATCAAAATATCATATACAGATATTATGATACCTTTATCCAAATAGGCTCTAAAAACCCAATTCATAAGGTCTATAAACACAGTAGGTGCATTTATCAGTCCAAACAACATAACTATGAATTCATAATGACCACTACAAGTTTCAAATGATGACTGCAGTTGATCAAAGAGGTCATCAATCCAGGGCAATGTGTACCTATTCTTCACTGTGACACTTTAACATTCAGTAGTTGATACACAGTCGCATTGATCCATATTTCTTCTTAACAAAAAGAACTGGTGCTTTCCAAGGTGAAACACTGGGTCTGATAAAACCCTTGTCCAGTGACTCTTGCAACTATTTTTGTAATTCTTTCAATTCTATTGAAGCCATCTAATATGGCACCTTAGAAATGGGTGATATACTTGGCATAAATTCGATGGAGAAATTAATCTCTCTTCAGGGTGGTGATCCCGGAAGTTCTTCAAGAAAGACATCTTGAAATTCTTTAAGAGGAGAAACATGTTACAAGAGGTCACCCCCACTTCTCTCTCTTTGGCTCTCTAGGATTCCTAAGAGGCTTGATAGAGAAAAGGAAGAACATAGAAGAAGAATCTAGTGGAGCTTTTAGGAAGAGGGCCTGAACAGGAGGAGGAGAAAGACACCACTAACAGGGGAAGCTCAGATAGACCATACCATAAAGAAGGATTGGAGAGGGGAAGACCACCATTGAAGAACCAAACATCTTTCTCTCCACCTCACTATTTTCATTGAATATCCGCTACTAAAATTTGGGCTTTATAATATGACAAATATAAGATGGTTTTACCACAACCGTCTTATATATAATTTATATAAGATGGTTATGATAAACAGTCTTATATATTATAATAATATATGATAGTTTCAACATAACTGTCTTATCTTATCCTAATAATATAAGACGATTTTCAAGGACCGTCTTATATTATTAGCATAATATACGACGATTTTCCCGAACCATCGTATATAAGTTTTAAATAAATGATGGGATAACTTATGCACTTCACAAGTTCTTAAGATTTTAAGGGTTCAAAAAACTAGTAAAACTACTCTAATTCATTAAAGATGGTTATTAATAAACTGTCTTTTATTATTCAAACAAAAATTTAGGTGGGAATGTATCAGTTTGAAAGTGACTTTAATATAGGACGGTTTTTGGAAACCCATCTTATACAATTATTCAAATACTGGATGGTTTTTAAGTAACCATCCTATATTCATAGCAATATAGGACAACTTTCACAAAACCGTCCTATATTCATGTGAATAAATAATGGTTTTCTAAAAACCATCATATATATGTTTTTAAATATAGGATGATTTTTGAAAAATCATCCTATATTCACATCAAATATATCAAAGCTGCATCCTCAGCCACCCTCATATGAATTTTTCAAACCCAAAACCCTAAAACCCTTAAGGAGAAGAAGAAGAAGAGGAGGAGAGGAGAAAGAGGGAATAAGAGAAAGAAATAGGAGAGGAGAGTAGAGAAATCATATCCACCCCAACCCCCATACAAAATTTTGAAAACCCACAAAACCTTTAAGGAGAAGAAGAACAAGGAGAAGAAGAGGAAGAAGAGTGGAGAGATTTCATGTGCCCCCTACCCCCACATATTTTTCTAACCTAAAACCCTTGAGGCGAAGGAGGAGGAGGAGGAGGAGGAGGAGGAGGAGAGGTTGGATTAGTTTTCTCTCATTAGTTGGATCTCCCTCATTTCTTGACTTTGTTATTCTTTAATTTTTCTAAATGGTTGCAATTGTTCATTCTAGATAGCCTTCATTGAGTTTAAGATGACCTATGTTTTAGATTTTGATGTATCATTCAAGAAGACATGCAAAATGTTGTTTGAATATGCATTTTTTTACTGTATATATTTCTAATTTTCTTCTTCTTTAATGCTTGTAAATGGTTGAATTGATCATTCTAGATATCCTTCACTGAATTTAAGAAGACCCATGTTTTAGATTTTAATGTTTCATTTAAGAAGGCATGCAAAATGTTGCACGAGTATGCATTTTTTACTATATATGTTGCTGATTTTTTATTTCTTTAATGCTTGTAAATGACTGAAATTGATCATTCTAGATAGCCTCCATTGAGTTTAAGAAGACCCATATTTTAGATTTTGATGTTTCATTCAAGAAGGCATGCAAAATGTTGCTTGAATATGAGTTTGAACCAAGCATTTTTTACTATATACGTTGCTAATTTTTTTCTTCTTTAATACTTGTAAATGGTTGAAATTAATCATTCTAGATAGCCTCCATTGAGTTTAAAAGACTTATATTTTAGATTTTGATATTTCATTCAAGAAGATAAGCAAAAATGTTGCTTGAATATGAGTTTGAACCATGCAATTTTTATTGTATATGTTGATGATTTTTTGTTTCTTTAATTCTTGAAAATGGTTAAAATTGATTATTCTAGATAGCCTCCATTGAGTTTAAGAAGACCCATGTTTTAGATTTTGATGTTTCATTCAAGAAGGAATGCAAAATGTTACTTGAATATGAGTTTGAACCATGCATTTTTTACTGTATATGTTGCTAATTTTTTGCTTATTTAATGCTTATATATGGTTGAAATTGATCATTCTAGATAGCATCCATTGATTTTAAGAAGACCCATGTTTTATATTTTGATGTTTCATTCAAGAAGGCATGCAAAATGTTGCTTGAAGTATACTTGTTGTAATACGCGTTTGAATGGTAACATTACCATGCAATTTTTACTGTATATATTGCTGATTTTCTACTTATTTTGTACTTATAAATGGTTGAAATTGATCATTCTTGATAGTCTCTCTTGAGTTTAAGAAGACCTATGTTTTAGATTTTCATGTTTCATCCAAGAAGGCATGCAAAATGTTGCTTGAATATGAGTTTGAACCATGTAGTTTTTACTGTATATGTTGCTAATTTTTTGCTTATTTAATGCTTATATATGGTTGAAATTGATCATTCTAGATAGCATCAATTGATTTTAAGAAGACCCATGTTTTATATTTTGATGTTTCATTCAAGAAGGCATGCAAAATGTTGCTTGAAGTATACTTGTTGTAATACGCGTTTGAATGGTAACATTACCATGCAATTTTTACTGTATATTTTTCTGATTTTCTCTTTAATACTTATAAATGGTTGAAATTGATCATTCTTGATAGCCTCCCTTGAGTTTAAGAAGACCTATGTTTTAGATTTTCATGTTTCATCCAAGAAGGCATGCAAAATGTTGCTTGAATATGAGTTTGAACCATGCAGTTTTTACTGTATATGTTGCTAATTTTTTGCTTATTTAATGCTTATATATGGTTGAAATTGATCATTCTAGATAGCATCCATTGATTTAAGAAGACCCATGTTTTATATTTTGATGTTTCATTCAAGAAGGCATGCAAAATGTTGCTTGAAGTATACTTGTTGTAATACGCGTTTGAATGGTAACATTACCATGCAATTTTTACTGTATATATTGCTGATTTTCTACTTCTTTAATACTTATAAATGGTTGAAATTGACCATTCTTGATAGCCTCCCTTGAGTTTAAGAAGACCCATGTTTTAGATTTTGATGTTTCATTCAAGAAGGAATGCAAAATGTTGCTTGAATATGAGTTTGAACCATGCATTTTTTACTGTATATGTTGCTAATTTTTTGCTCATTTAAAGCTTATATATGGTTGAAATTGATCATTCTAGATAGAATCCATTCAGTTTAAGGAGACCCATGTTTTATATTTTGATGTTTCATTCAAGAAGGCATGCAAAATGTTGCTTGAAGTATACTTGTTGTAATACGCGTTTGAATGGTAACATTACCATGCAATTTTTACTGTATATATTGCTGATTTTCTACTTCTTTAATACTTATAAATGGTTGAAATTGATCATTCTTGATAGCCTCCCTTGAGTTTAAGAAGACCTATGTTTTAGATTTTCATGTTTCATCCAAGAAGGCATGCAAAATGTTGCTTGAAAAATCGACTTGAAAAGGTTCAAGGTAAGGTTTACTGCTTCTTTAGTTTAACCCTATAACCTATAGACTTATAATTACACATGATATTTGAACCTTATGATCTGTTGACTTTATTGGGCAATTCCCTAGACAACAATCTGATTCAGAGTGTGGGTATTACGTTCTCAGATATATGAGAACTCTCATTTGAGAATGATTTACAATCTCCCAATTGAGAAAGGTTCAATTAATTTATTGACCATCATTCTTATAGTTTTCTATATATCTTAAATGAATCCAACAATAATGTCTTAATTGATGTAACATTTGTTGTCTTGTAGGTTGATTTGGGTAGCAAGAGTTATTCCCAATTAGACAGATATAAAATCAAAATGGAATGGATTAAATATCTTTTAACTTTTAATTTGTAGATATCTAATGTTATTGAATATAAAACAATTTTATCATAGAAATATAAGTTATAATTGCACTAATTGGATACGTGTGTTCATATTTTTTTTAAATTTAAGTTTGTGTATATTCTCATTATTTCACTAAGAAGTGTGTATAGAGAAGTTTGACATAAAATATTAAAATGTTGAATGTGCATGAATGTATTTTGTAAAATAATTTTTAGTATCCAGAAATGAAATATTAAACTTCAAAAGCTGTAGGAACAATGTATAAATAAAAACCATCAAACCAACACACAATTCATGGAGAAATAATAAGCAATATAGGACGTTTTTTGAAATACTAGGCTATATTTCTCAAAAAATATAGGACGGTCCTATATTTTCTGAGAAATATAGGATAGTTTTTCAAAAACCATTCTATATGCTGTTCAATATGAAAAACCATCCTATATGCTATTCAATAAGAAAAACCATCCTATATACTATTTTATATAGGATGGTTTTTGAAAAACTATCCTATATATACTGATAAATATAGGATGGTTTCTGAAAAACCGTGCTATATACTCATCAATATAGGATGGGTTTCCAAAAGCCATCCTATATACTTATCTATGTAGGATTGTTTTTGAATAATCATCCAATATTTTTTTAGTAATATAGGATGCTTTTTCAAAAACCATCCTATATTTTTTCATATTTATAGGACGATTTTTGGAAACCATCTTATAAGCGGTTTCTATATAGGACGGTTTTCGAGTCTTCATTTTATAGGATGGCCAGGTATAAGACGGTTTTGTACCTGTCTTTTATAGCAGTTTTTAGTGGTCTTATAATCCCATAGTCATAGTAGTGATCCCCTACGATCGTCATTCCCAACCTCTTTGTTCCTAGTTGCCCATCGTCATAGTCCTAGTAGTTGTTCCTTGTTTCTCTTTTGTTCATTCCTAGTGGTTCACTCTATTTTCTTCCCTACTCATAGTTAGTTTATACCTTTTTTCACCATAAATTTCCACTGATTTCTCACCTCTTTTATCTTCAATTCTTCCCTAATCATTGTTTCTTTATTTTAGGTAAACCCCAATTTGGGTTTTCCCAAAAATCTCATATTTCCCACCTTTTCCTCCTTCCCTTGTGCTTTTCTGCGTTTTCTCCCTCTTCTCGGGTAAAACTAGAAAAATGGGTTAAATTTTGTTTTTTCCCTTCATATCCCAGTTTTAATTTTGCCTCTGTCCTTTCTTTTGTCCTGTTGCCTTTCTTTTGTCCTGTTGCCTATTTTATCTTATTCTTAGTTTGATGTGTTCTCAGTTAATCCAAAAATTACTCAGTCCAAGTCCATGTTTGATTAAAGCCTAATTAAATCAATGGTTTAGCTTTAACTAATAGTACCAAGTTAATTTTTTTTTTATCTTTTTCTTTTTAGATTTTCAATCAATTCTTAGATATTCATCTTAGCACACTTCCTAATTAATCTAGAGATATGATCTTTCATCTGCAATCTAGAAAATCAATATAAGCCATCCAATCTTGATTTTTTTTTACATCAATCTAGATCATTAGATTTTTGGAAGACCTGCATAATCTATCTATTGAATCATTAATCAAAGACCTCAGTGACATATTGATGAAGGGTGATTGACTCAAATGTGGCTAGATTTAAAGAATTTGTTATGACCAAACTAGGGAAGTAGGTTTTAGTTGATATTTTGTTTAATTTTTTATCTTTTGAATTTGGAATTGTGTAATTTTATTAAATCAATTAATCTCAATGTTTAGTTTATTTTTATTTAAAATTTTTATATTTTTTTGTTAATTAGTGTCAAATTAAATTTTATTTAAATTCCATTTGTTTAAGTCGAGTCTCCATGGGATCGACTTGTACTTGTGCAAGTTATATTATAATAGTTTGTGCACTTATGAAAAACAATCAACAAGTTTTTGGCATCATTGTCAAGGACCACAATAGCATTTTCATAAAAATTAATAAAAAATTATAAAAATTTAAAAATTTAGGAATTGCGTTCATTTATAATTTTATGAATTTTTAAGTGGACTTTTGACATTTTTAGTTCATAATTACCCTATTTCTTAAAATTTATTACTTATTATTATTTTTTATTTTGCAAGAAATTAAAATGGAGGAATTAAAGGATAATCTCATCTAAGATAGCTAAATTTTTATTTTGAGTGAATTGTAGTTAGGACGCATTGTATTTTTTATTAATCATAATTTATTTAATACATGTCAAGGGTGGACCATCATAACATGGAAATGGAGGTAGAATGTATATGGTCCCACTTTTTTATGAGAACACATTACTAGGACTCCACTGTGAGCAATCCTAACTTCTTATGATTCCTAGATTAGGGTTTGCATAATTATAATAGTTATGCATTGTTTGGTAATGTAATTGCATACATATAACATACTTTATAATTATTGCATTTTAGGGTTTAGATTAGTCTATTATTTTAATTACATTTTAGAGCATGTTTATTGCTTTAAAGTGATTTATGTGTTGATCAAACTGCCATAAAGTATAAAAATTAATTAATAAGGGTACTGGACCATACAAGATCAAGGGTGGACTTCATCCCCACCTCATGGCCCACAAGAGTGGAACCTAGCTTTCCAAATTAATTTAAAATTAATTAGAAGAGACCTATATATGACATCACATGCTCATAGGACCCTCTTAGAATGAGGCAACCATTGCCACCCTACTGGCCCTTGTCTGTCTGACTATGCTAGTATTTAAACAACTAGCTTTGCCAGCACATTAGATGATTTAGACTACTTATGGCTACTTGAGGATGGTGTGAAGTGGCTGGTTACATTAGGATCTAAGGGGTAAGCAGAGGGACAAGTCTGAAAGAGAGGAGGAGAGTTAGATTAGGCTAATCCAAAAGCTTCTCCATCCACATAAATTTAAGAAAATCAAAATATTTCTGCTTATTAGCCTTAGGGATTGTTTGATTGTGTCCTTTGTTTGTGCAACATTCTAGACATTAGACTGCATTATGTAGTTTAGTTTTGTTCTCTGCAAACTTTAAAAAACAAAAACAAAAAACATGGTCAGTTGCATTCAATGAATAATCTACACACTATTAACGAGCTAATCCATAGCCTAATAGATATGATATTTTCTCACAGAGGAACAATCCCCTCTTTAGTAATGATGAACCACCTCTCATCCTAGATAACAATGATGTTTCTCATGGATGAATAATCCTCTCCTTAATGCAGATGATCCTACACCTCTACTTAATGATAATAATCATCCATGGAGGAATCATTCTACACCACCTAGAAATAGGAGAAGGAATTATAACAGGGAATGGGATCAGCATAGAGCACATTAGAATAATTGGCTTAACTAGAATCCTCATAGGAGAACATTAAGAGACTATTTATGGTCAAATTATACCAGCACACCTTCATGTATAAATTTACTTCAAAATGCTCGTATGATTGAATTAAAGGCAAGAGTAATTTAATTACTTTCTAAATTTTACAAGCTGGATAGTGAGAGTCCTTACCTACATCTAAAGGAATTTGATGAAGTGTGCAGGATCCGACATGCACAAAATATTGAATTAGATACATAAGACTCAAAACATTTCCTTTTTCTCTAAAAGCAAAGCAAAGATGTGATTTCATTCACTACCAGTAGGTTCCATAAGAACATAGTAGGAAATGATAAGGAAGTTCTTAAAAAGTTCTTTCCTATACATAAGACAAATACTCTATTCATAAATATAATGGATTTTACCTAGGAGGATAAAGAAACTTTCTACTAATGCTAGGAAAGATTCAAGAAATTATTGTTAACTTGTTCACATCTTGGGTATGAACCTTGGTATATCATTAACTTCTTTTATGAAGAACTTAATTCTGATATGCTCCAATTTGTTGAATGACCTACAATGAAAATTTCTTAAAGAAACAACTAGATGAGATGAAAGAATATTTGGAATGGCTAGCAAAGAATGCATAAACTTAGGCTAATTTAGAAAAAGTTAGATATTTAGACAAGCCCCAAGTTCACCACCACATCTGCTAAGGGAGGAATATATGCTATGTTTGAAAAAGATGACATGAATTCTAACATATCATCCATAGCTAGAAAAGCTGAGGTCATGAAGATCAGAAAATTTCCTCTAAGAAGGTTGAATTAGTGTGTGGTATTTAAGAAAGTAACACACACCCCACTTAGGAATGTTCCACTATTCTTACTTTCTAGGATGCCATTTATGAATAGGCACATTCTTATAAGCAACCTTTTTCCCCATCTTTAGAGATATATAATCACAATGGTGTAATCATCCTACTTTTATTTGGAGAAATGAATATAATGCCAATGTCTCATGACAAGCCTAATACCAACCCTACAACCAAAATCCAGGACCTCCTACTCCTACTCCTAGACCTTACCTTCTTTCATCTAAGAGGCAAATGGAGGATAACTTTCATTGATTTATCCAAAACTAGGAGAAGAAAAGTGTTCAAATTTAAGCTCAATTAAAAGAGAACACACAATCCATATTTGAATTGAAGCATATGATATCTCAAATGCTGTAGACTCTTATAAAAGGGCAATTCTTACCCTACCAAATGTAAACCCTAATGATATGCATGTGGTAGGTGAGATTAATTCTTCAAATACAAACATGGAACAAGCAAAAGAAGTCACTATTCTTCATAGTGGTAAAATAATTAAGAAATCTTGTCTTAAAAAAGTTAAAATAATACCAAAACCTGTTAGGAAAAAGATAAATTTATTGATAAGGAAAACATCCCACCCATTAAACCATATGACATCCTTGCTCTATTTCCACAAAGGTTTGTCCAGTTCCAACAATTGCCTCTAATTATGAGAAGCACCCTAGAGACAAGTGTGGCCAATTACCTGAATTATTAGAGTATTACCTTTAAATTTATAAAATTTTATTAAATCTAATAGGTTATATGAAACCTAGGATATGATTTACGCCATCCTTATTATAAACCTAAAGGCATAAAGCCTACCCAAGAAAACAAAAGAAATTTACCATAAGTTAGCCAAATTGAGCTTTTTTTGTAAGCCATTTTTTTTTTCTCAAACCCAAATCACCTTTAACTAGTATACATTATCCATTACCTATTTTCTTCAAAAGATAAGTTAAATATGAATAAAGAAATACTTTTTAGTTGAAATGAAAGTGGAAAAGTGAATATCATGAAAAGAAATGATCTTCAAAGAGATTCAAAGTGCTGAAAAGAAAGAAAGATTCTGATATTTTTTTTGAAGAATGTTTACTTCTGTCAAACGAAGTAAAGGGAAATTGTCAACTTTAGTAGCTACTTATTTTTTAACAATTTTGAATATCCTTTATATCTCTTTCTTGTGTACCTTGTCCTAAGCCAACATTTTATCTCAGTTGAAGACCTATTAATTTTAGAATGAGTATAGCATTGGTGAGAATATGAATAAATATGATTTAAAGAGCATTATGTCTAAATGTTCAAAGCTAATGGCATCCTTTCTAAAGAGATCAAAACTAAATTCCTTAGTAACTTCTATTCCTTTATGAGTATATGTAAGATAAATTTGTTTTTATTGACTATGAGTACATATTTAAAAAATAAGTATGTTCAAACTTTTATCTGAGAGCTTTTATTTCTATGTCATTAGTAAGAATTGAGGTCAAAATATACTTCAAATGGAGTTCAAAAGCTATAGTCTACTTAGAGATAGAGATTATGGTATATGTAGACTGTACACACATACACACACACACACACACACTATGAAATTTAAGCTTAGTTAGAATATATTTAGCATATGGTTAGGGTTTTGAATTTTTCATTCATTTTTATTAGTATTCTAAAGTTGATAGATTTATTGAAGATAATTCTTTGAGAAAAAGTGAAAATTGAATTAATTTTTTTTAGTATATTTTTGTGAGTATATAATTAGAAACCCTCACAAGGCTTAACTAGTCCATTAGGGGTAACCTAGGGGCTTATTGCATATGCTAAATGCAACCATGAGTACCCATGAAAATGACAATTTGTATCACTTTTAATAAAATAAATTTTCACATGTTTTGCTTAGGACTAGCAAAATGTTGGTTTGAGGTGTGTTGAGTATTCAATTTTAGCTTGAAAACCCTTAAATTAGCATCTAATTAGATAATTTAACTGACAATTTTGAAATTTTAGATTTAATTTGCATTTAAGCTCCAATTGATCATCCAACCATTCATTTGCAAAATCTGACAGTTAGATGATCATCAAACCTAATCAGATGATTAAAGTATGATTAAAATTATTTTAATTGGGTCTTATGTTTTGCAAATCAACCATATAGGAAATTAGATTGATCAGATCTAGCTAAGTGGTGCCAGATCATCCCAAAGAGAATTACAAGGCAAGATGGATTTAAAAGGTCAATGGGAATAAAATACATGAGTAAAATTAGGATAGAAAGATCATGCATCATCCATTCCTTTGGAAAGATTTAACACATCTTTTGGTTTCCTCAAAATGGGCTGCAAGAGATATCCTTAGGAGGTGGTTTCTAGATATATGAAAGGGCTGGTCAAAGAAAGCTACATGGTGGGCTATTTTAGATGCTTCTCAAGAGATGAATGATAGTTTTATAAGAGAAAGGAAAGTGCATGGAATTTTTATAAGAGGAGAAACCTGTTGCAAGATGTCACCCCCACTTCTCTCTCTTGGGATCTCTCAAATTCCTAAGAGCCTAACTGAGAAAAGGAAGACCACCAAAGAAGAACTGTAGTGGAGCTTTTAGGAAGAAGGTCTACATGAGAGGAGGAGAAAGACACCACTTATAGGGGAAGGTCAGACATACCATACCACTGAGAGGGATTGGAAAGAGGAAGACCACCATTGAAGAACCAAACATCTTCCTCTCCACCATACTGTTTTTCCTCGAAGATCCCTTGTCATCATTATTCCCAATTCTCTATTCCCAATTTCCCACTGTCCCAGTCCTAGCAATATTTCCTTGTTTCTTTTTTGTTCATTCACAAAGGTTCACCTATTTTCTTCTTTGCTTAGAGTCGATTACACCTATTTTACCTTAAATTTTCATTGATTTCTCACCTATTTTATCTTTGATTTCTTTCTTGATTTGAGTTTTCCCAAAAATCTCATCTTTCCCATCTTTTCCTCCTTCCTATGTATTTTTCTATGTTTTCTCCCTCTTCTCAAGTAAACTAGAAAAATGGGACAAATTTCATTTTTGCTCTTCGTACTCCAATTTTAATTCCATCTATGTCCTTGTCTTTTGTCATGTTCCCTATCTTGTCTTGTTCTTATCCTTGTTTTGTCTTATCTCAATTTTGTTCTATTCTTAGTTAATCTAAGAATTACTCAATTAAAGTCCCTATTTGATTAAAGCTTAGCCGAATCAATAGTTTAGCTTTAACAATAGTACCAAATAATTTTCTTTTTCTTTTCAGATTTTAAATTAATTCTCATATCTTTATCTTACTACACTTCCTAGTTAATCTAGCATATCTAATCTTTCATTTGCAATTCAAAAAATCAATCTAATCTATCCAATCTTGATTTTTTTTACATTGATCCAGATCATTAGATTTTTGGAAGTTCTTCATAACCCAACTATTAAATCTTTAATCAAAGACCTAAGGGACGGATTGATGACTATTGATTGACTTAGATGTGGCCAAAATTGAAGAATCTTACTACGATTAAGTTAGAAAAGTGAATTTTAATAGATATTTTGTTTGATTTTTTATCTTTTGAATTTGGAACTGTGTAATTTTATTAAATCTATTGATTTGAGTGTCTAGTTTATTTTTATTTAATTTTTATAAATTTTGTTAATTTTTGACTAATTAAAATTTTTTTTTAAACTCTATTTCTTTGAGTTGAGTACCCGTGGGATCAACTTGTACTTACACAAGCTATGCTATAGTTGCCCATGCACTTGTAGAAAACAACCAACAAGTTTTTGACACACACTAGCTATATTCTTACTTTATAATCATACCTTCTAATACTTATCTCACATCCTAACACATCTTCTATACTTAAAACATACCACATAAAATCATCTTTTGCTTCCCTACGAAGCTCCATATTTTCCTCTAAATTAGATGCCATTCATGCTTTCAAGTCCTATATAATAAACATATTCATCAAATTGATGTCTATGCCATTAATTCTTTCTATTTTCTATTTCCTATGTAGAGCTTATTATTTCATCAAAATCACTCCTATGTCATTAGTCTTCTTGTTCAAAAAAAGGTAACGATAAGTATCCTTGTACTTCATTATCTGAACAAGGCTAAGGAAACATACAACAACTAGATAGTTCCCCTAGAATATCCTATGATTCTTTGTATTTACTTGATTTTACTTCTTCAAAATGATATGGCACCAAAGAAAAATCTTTTCCATGGTCTTTCCTACAAGTGTATAGTTGATCAATTGTAGTTTTTTTCTACAGTGAGGAAATAGTGTGAAAATTTAAGCAATTGAACTAATCTAAATTTATGAACCTAAGATGATGTAAGAATTACACTAAATTTAAAAAAATTCAAGGTGAAGTGATAACAAGATCAAGTGGATGAGATGAGATTGAATTGAAGTAAGAAAGACTAATTAAGATTAAAGGCTTGGATTAAAGGTCACTAAGGTACCACTTATTAATTCTTTCCTTTTTTTTTTTATAACTCAAGAAGTAAATTAAAACTATGATTATTTTTGCATGAAAATTTAATTTTAGAAGTTTTTGAACTTTAAAAACTAAATAAATTATCTAACCCTTAGCATTCTATGTAAAATCTAATGATAATAGAGCAAGGATTTAACTATATGAATCTAATATGAAAGATAATGATATAGATCAAAAGATTATTCTAAGTATAATTCTACTTTTTTCAAATTGAGATTAACTTGTAAATAAGCCTTTATAGGACATATAAAACCATTAAAAATTATAAGTAGGGTTTCCTAATTTTAGGCTAGGATCACTCAAATCCTAGTCTAATGAAATTTAGCCTAGCATGTTACTAATCTACGCATAAAAATATGAAAAATTAATGTCCTAAGCTATGAAAAATAAAAACATCTAAAATATTTAGCAAAAACACATCCTAAATAGTATGAAATCTAGCCTAAAACTAGCATGAAAAATCTGTTCAAAATTATATTGAAAAACATGTCCTACAGTATGCCAAGGTAAACATATAATCAAGTGCTAAAGCATGCAAAAAAGCTATAATAAAGCACACAAACTAATGCTAAAACAAGCTAGAATAAAATGCATAGAATGTAAGAACATTAAATCTAAGAATCAAAACATTAAATAAACTTCAACATGATTAACAAAACAAAATTTTATTGAATTCAACTTGATCATTGCAATACATGAAGAAAGTAATGAAAAACTACAATGAAACTTCCCATAATTGAAGATGGATGCCCAATAGTTTCTTCTCAATGTGTGATGCACCAAGAAGGAGACAAGATCTACTTCAAGTCCAAACCAAGCATAGGAAACTATCCAAGCATAGGAAACCAACCAAGAACAAGAGAAGAGCTAAAGAGAGGGAGCCCAAAGAGAAAAATGTGGAGACATAGGAGAGCTTCCTTCTTAGAAGAAAAATGTCCAAGTCCTCCTTTTTGGCTCTCTTGAATTCATCTAAGGGAAGAAAAAAACTCTTAAAACCAGCCAACCCTTGAGAGAGAGACATCCCAAACTCTAAGAGAGACTAGCCTTCGAATATGAAGTGCTTATCTAAGATGTCTTTCCTTGCCAATTAAGTGAAGTCCTTCTAATTAAGTGCATGTGTAACTCTTAGAAACATGTCTCCTTTCTAGCAACAACCCTCTGTAACATGTTTCCTCTTTCTCCAATGATGTACTCCCCATTCTAAAAAGATAAACATGTTTTGCTCTCTTATCAAGTGAAAACACATTCCCACTTCTTTCTTTCCTCTCAAAATTGTCCTAACAAGTGCAGCCCTCTTCCTAAAAAGAATGTCCTTTCCTACTTAAGTCTCTCTCTCTCTCTCTCTCTCTCTCTCTCTCTCTCTCTCTCTCTCTCTCTCTCTCTCTCTCTCTCTCTCTCTCTCTCTCTCTCTCTCTCTCTCTCTCTCTCTCTCTCTCTCCTCCCTTTTGTCGTGCTTCCATCAGTCCATGCATACTTTCCTTGAATACCACTCGCAGATGCTATAATCTCTTTTCAGAATGTCTTAAACCTACTTAGGTTCATTCCCCCTTTCTCTCTTTTATAATTTCCCAAAATTCCTCACTCTTTACTAATCATCTTCCACATAGAAAACAACCAAATTTGGTAGCTTAGGAGAGCCCTAATGATGCTTTCATCTTGATCATTGATTCCTTTTATAACTTGTAAAGCCCCTCACTTTCTAAAAATCTCCCACCATCCTAGATCTACCCAATCCTCTCACATCTTAATCTCACCTTATTGCCTTTCCTCATCTATTTCTTCCTATCTTTGCCTCCATCTCCATCTCCATCTCTATCTCTATCTCTTTCTTTCCCTAACCACTAAACTCCACGTGAAGTACATTGGAGGAAAGGAGTTCCATTCCAACCTCCTAAAAAGGTGATGCCTTCTTTCCCCCCTCCTCTTCTTACATGCCTTAATTGGTTGCCTAGGATCTAGTCTTCATCCTACCCTTTATCTTCATCTCATCATCCCTAACCATATTCCAATTCCAAGCTTTACTTAGGCTTCACCTATCTTCCCAAAGATCATACCCCTAAGCCCAAGTAGAGACCATGTTTGGAGAGTGAGAAGCACCTCCAAAAATCTTGAAAGACTACTATTTGTTCCACTTTATAAGTGCAAAAATCTTGAGAAATCCCTAGTCCCCATACTTATCTGAGGGATAGGATCTCACTAAACTTAGAAAGAAAGAAAAAAGCATATAACTACCTAGGATCCCACGTAGAGACCATCTTTGGAGAGTGAGAGGCACCTCCTAAGAAGGTGGTGCCTTCGTCTTCTTCCTTGGGGCCTTCTATGATTTTCTCCAGAGAACACTTTTCTTTCCTAAAGTCACATGCCTCCTTCAATAGTTGATCCTTGGGTTTCAATTCATTCAAGGTTTGTTTTCATATAGCTTTTCTCTTGTGTTTCATTTTGTTGTGTTATTTTTGGCTACTAGTTTCATGTGTAAGTTCTCTTAAATTTTCCATATAGTTGTTAGAATTTCTTAGATATACCTTTTAGATCCAAGGTCTCCTTTATTTTGGAGTAACAACCAAGGGAAAATTTACCTTGAATCCCCTTAGTTCCATACCCTTTGCTTTCTTATTCCTTCCTTGTTTTAGATCTAGGTTTAGTGCATTCATTCCTACTTTCCTTGTGCGTATTCTCTTGTAATTTTCTGAAGGGCTAGATGCATGCTTAGCTTTGATTATTGGATGATTATTGAAGAGGATAGAAGGAAGTTGTTGGGATAAGAATGGTATGGACTTCCTTGGATGATTCACAACACACTTGTATTTTCTTTCTCCTTCATTCAATGAAAATAATGATTTGTCCATGTACTCACTTGTTATGGATGTCCAATTGGTTTAATCAATGTTTACCTTGCTGGTTTAATGCCATGTTGAATGCTTATATTCATACCCATTTTGGATTTATTTTGTAGTAGTTTTACACACATGATGTTTTTTGTAATCATATAGATTAGTTTGATTGCTGGTTTTTCATGTTTGAACACATTTAGATTCCATTAAGTAGTTGTTGCATTAGTGAGATCATTTCTAATTTTCATTTTTAGAAATTTCTAATTTCAATTTAGGAAGGTGCTATTTTTAACAAGTATGTTTTTAGGCAAGTTTCCAAATTAGTTTAGTTACTTGGTTTATACTTCCATATTTCATGTTCTAAATTTATGTCATACTAGTTTAATCCTTAGTTTAGATTAAGTCTTACTCTCTTTGGCTAGGCTAAGTAGTTTAAGTAAGGTTCCACTAATCACACCAAATCATTTGAATCCTCGTGGGATTGACCTCCATCGCGTGCTTATACTATAACAGATTCATGCGCTTGCTAGTTTATTTAAAACATCACAACAAGTTTTTGACCAAGATAGACTTATGTGTTTCAAACGAGACTTTTGGAGGAAATTGTAGAACATCGAAGAATATATGAATAGAGTCATGAAAGAAAGGGTCTATGGACCTGAACATGTAGGAACTCAAGGAGTCCTTTAGTGAGAAAATGAGGTGCTTCATATGTAAGGAGATTAAGGAGGCGCTTAGAGGTGTCAACAAGTTGAAAAGGCGAAGTCATGATGCTTGAGAAGGTCTATGATAGATGACCTAATTTTAGAAGGCCCAAGACCTAATTTCTAGAAGGTAGGTAGAATACTCCAAGTATGTATGTATGTATGTATTGTGTATATATAAGGACACGATATGTAGAGAAGGTTTTGGAGTAGGTTCTAGATGGTTCCTTAACTATTAATTGATGATGTATGTAATAATCCTAGCCATTCATTTAGGAAGTAGATGGGGCAGAAGACTGTATAAATAGTAGGACTTCTCATTTGTAAAGCATCAAAAGTTATAAGCAATCCTAGGAAGTAATAGAAAGCTTCCTTTGAGATCATTCTAAGTGTGATTCTATCCTTTAGAGAATTTAAATATCCTCAGTGCTGGAGAAAATAGAGCCTAGCTAGGTTAATTTCGGGTGTGGCCTACAAAGTTGCAAGGTTGAGAGAATACTTGGGCTATGAGTGACAATGGGTTAGTTGATACATATGCAATGGGGATGACAAGGCATTTGAGTGCCCAAAGAGAGAGGCACTTTGCAGTATTCAAGCAAGGGGAGGAGATGCACATGGGTCCCTTGTAGGTTCTTGGCTCAAGAAGGCATATCAACAAGGATATCAATATTATGGAATAGGGAGAATACCATGGAGTGATAAGTTGGATGCTCTATTAACTCCTCTCATGAGTAGATCAAGGATTTAGGTTAAAGAGTTGTCCTAAGAGAACTTTGGACTTGGGGCTAAGGAGTTAGCGAGGCTACTATAACATGGTCACAGAAACTATCCTTTGAGATTATACTTAGTTGTTGGAAGGTGGTTAAATGTTAATATAAAATATGAAACAATAATTGTAGAAAAAATGGGGATTCATTGTGAGTTGTATATTCCAAGTTATGAGGAGCAGAGGCGTGAAAAGAAACTTGCATGGGTATGTCTAGTTCCATGAAATGTAAAACTTGAAAGAGGAGAAGAGATCTTGTGCAGTAAATGATGGAACTACCATTTTCTTCTATATATCATTGTGTAAATATAGGAAACTTCTACATAACAACTATTAGTGTGATGGCTGTGGTCCTTAATTGTGTTGGGGATCTCTCAAATTCAAGCCTAGTTAAACCTTTCTTTTTGGCTAAACCAAGCTTATACATCTCAATGGAATTTTTTTACGAAAAGGGAGGTGATTGTTTGTTTGAAATCAATTTTACCAATAAAGAACCTCTAATGTTAGTAGAAAATACCATTCAAATTAATAAATCAACTGATTTAGAAATAACTTGATTTTCACCAATAAACGCCAATTTTGTTGTGGTGAAGCATGCAATTTTGCTTAGAAGAGCTTGACCATAGTTATCTTGTGTAAAACATCAAAGAAGAGTCCTTCCAAAGGTAATGTATTTTCTCCCAATCTGTTGGTTTCAAAAGGGATTTGAGTTTTAAGATTTACTGCAGTGGTTTGATAGGAGGATTACATATAAATATCTTCTCTTATGTAAGAATAAAAGGGTTCAGAGGTGAGTGGTTGAGGTGATTGAACAATTTTTGTTCCATAGATAGGCATCTATTATTTTTAAATAATGGTTTTATCTAGTTAAAATATGGTGGAGCCTTGTCTATGTTGTCATTGGTGCCACTATAGTGATTTTCCTTTTGGAGAGATTCGTGTTTCCTTCTAGTGAGTTTTGTTCTTCCTTTGGTTTCCTTATTCCTGGGATCTATGTACTATAGGCATTTGAGAGGGAATTTTCCTGTCAAGCATGCTAGGACTTGCTTTTATTCCTTTTTTAGGGTTTGGTTTTATTGTTTTATAATGAGAAGTGGGTTTAAATCAAAGAGGAAGACCATTTTCTAGTAGAAGATTGTTCTATTGTTGTAGATGAGATATTTTAATGCTCCTTATTTCAAAAGATCTATTTTTGTATTTAGTTTTAGTTGAATTATGGTCCTAACAATATTGTCTTGGTTGCCTATTTTATTTGTCTTTCATCTTATGTTTTATTGGGTGCACTAAAGAAACCACTATCTCAAGTTGAGTTCTTATATGGTACATGATCATATTTTCACTTAGAAATAGTTATTGGGATTTAAATCCAATATCCTTGTTTTAATGACCAAAACTATTTATCTACAGATTTGTTAGTCATATATAAAAATAATAATAATAAAACTCTATGTAGTCAAAAGATTCTTAGTCTTGATTTTGGTAAGCAATGTTGTTGAGTACATGTCGTTATCTTTTAAATTTCCAATTATTCATTGGCCAAATGTAAGTGCGTAAAATGTTATAAATAAATGATATTCTTGGCCCCTTAATTAAATACACTCTTGCCCCTACATGGTTTTGGTTATTTAGTCATCATAAGTTTGACAACGAGTTGAGTTTTAGTTTCAAAAACCTAGAAAACCATAAATATCTAAGAAACCATGTGAGGCCATAGGTGTTTGTCTATTTAAGGGGAAGAATATCATTTTCCAATAATATGTAGGTCTAGCTACTATACTATGAATCATGCATAACATAATAATAATCTAGCAAGATGTCAATTTCCTCAAGAAACTTGGGATTTGGATCACACACAAGTGTAAGTAAAGCACTAGACATTATACCTAGTCACCCCACTTATATTCTATAACCGCATTGGAATGTTTTACATAAAACATAGGAGAGTATGAAATTATTGAATCACTCTCATATTTGATGAGGAAATATAAAGAGGGTTCTTCGATAAAGATATGATTCATAGTTCTAGGCATAGACCATTTGCACATGTTAATGAGTTTAATTATCATTACACTATTATTGGAGTTGTAACGGCTATTGCTACACTATAAGTGTAGTGGCTCTTATATGGCCTTATCTTTAGAAGTACACTTGGACCTAATATGTAGGTAATACAAATTGTTCATTTGTTGACCCTATTTACAAGCACCACCATATCTCTATGGTATGAGATATTTTTTGTAAAACTTGTGCACCATATTATTAAGTTTAATTAGCCTATATTATAGCAATAATGGCCCCTATATTGCTTTAACTTTAGAAGTGTACCTAGACCATGTAGGAAGATGATCCAAATTGTTCAATTGATCCCATTTATAAACACCACTGAGTCTCTAATGCATATGACAACAAGAGTTAATTTTTGCTGGTTTTCTTGTATTTTAACAAGAATGCTCATTTCAAACTAGAGTAGCTAAAAAAAAAATTTCATCTTATACATCATGATATATGTATGAAATAAGTATACATGAGGAGATTGACTATATTCAAAGTGGATTTTTGGAGTTTTGTAAGGTAATGAAACTCTTGTTTTTAGATTTAAATCTTTCATAAATAATGACATACTCCTAGCCAAGAAATGTTGTTGTAAGGTAGATATCCACTCAAAGCCTCAAATCAAAACAACACAATAAAAACATCTAACAACTAGTAAATTTTTTTTTTTCTTCATCCATCCACCAAAAATAGTGTGTTTTGTTTGTGAAGCATCAAATCATGCCTATTCATTTCATTTTACATTGGCTAATAATGAAAAAATTGATAAAAAAAACTATATTAAAAGGCAATTAATATCAATTTTGGTGAGATTTCACCTGTTTTCGGGCCATATAGATCAATTTCAAACTATACTTCATTTTGGTCAAAATTTAGTGGTTCAACCAAAACTTAGAATTATACATTTTGTTAAAAATTCATATATGCTGACGATTTAAGCCATTGTAAAGTAACTTAAACTCTAGTAGAATAGATTTTATATAAAGCAAACCCAATCAAAGTAGCCCTAATAGATTTAGACTAAAGTCCCAATCTTGTTCTTCAAAATCTTCTTTTGATGATCGAATAAATATTTTAAAGAATGATGTTGGAACTTTGAAGGAGAACCCAACTTAAGAATTCATTGAAATTTAAAAATGGGTTATCAGTTGTCATAACAACTTGCTTATTTTCCAAACTATACTTCATTTTGGTCAAAATTTAGTGGTTCAACTGCAAGGATGAAGCTTAACCAAAGGAAATTTCTCAATCCTAGCAACGAAATAGACATACAATTTTGACTACAACTAATTAAATGAGAGCCAATCTTTATTTTTCAACATGAGAAAGCAAGAACATTGATCAACCAACATCGGGCCCTTATCTTATAGTTTTGAAAAATGATGTCTTTATATGATATTTTGAGCAAAGTTTAGGTAATGATGTGATATTTTTCTTATTTTTAAGTACATTGAAGAGTTTCAATCATTTCTACATATCCTTCCTTAAAGTAATTAAATTAGTTTGCAGTAATTCATTCCAGTTCACTTTCAATTTTGATTTATAGCTTGTTCTAACTGTTATCTTTTTGTAAACTTCTTTTTCTTGGATTCCTATTTGCCAGTATTTTTTCCTTTCTCTCTTTTTTTATAGTTCTCTACCTATTTGTTTCTGGGACTAGCTATATTATTTGTATGCACTAAGCTTTCACAAGATGTACATGGTTTGATAGAGTTAGTGATTCCATTTAATAGTCCAACTTTTAAGACCTTGATATCTAAAAGGGTACCTAGATAATTAGATATCAATCTTCAACTTACGATCTATTAATAGAGACATCTCTTAGTATATACCAGCCTTAATTACACTATCTCTGCCTTTTGTAATATATGCCCAAAAATGGCCTTATACCATTATAATTTTTACAGTAGTTGTATGTTTTTTAGCTTGTTTTTCATGTTCTTGGATTTTCAAGAACTATGAATTTGAGCATGTATTTTCTTCCTTTTGTTTTTGGTTGCCCAAATGCATTCAAGGAAAGGTTTTGTACTTTGTTTAGTTATGTTTCAAGAACTTAAAGAAAAGGAGCTACAATTTCTTTGCATGTAGTTTTTCTTGTCGATCAATGAAATAGAAGTTCATTTTTGTCTTTATTTTTCACAGCTAAGGGTTATTTTGTTTTGATCTTCTATCTAATGCTACATTTCTAGCACTTTAGGTACTTGAAATGTTTCTGTAATTTCTTTACACCAATAGTGAAGTGACTTATTTAGGAGCTATGGATCAGCTATTTCTTCTTAGAATTTTCCATGTTATCTGTTATTTTTGTTTAAAAATTACAAAGGATTTAACTAGTATAATGGAAAGACTTTTACTTATAATCTTCGATTTGTTTTAAGACAAAATTCAGGACTTCACTATTGGCAGATGATTATCTATTGTTTTTTTCTATCTTGTGCTACTTATTGACAATTTATATGATGAAAAGGATTTAGTAATTGCAAAAAATTTAAATTGTAATTTAATGGAGAATCACACCTCTATTTCTACATTCATAGTGTTCACCCCCTTAATTTGATTTCATGAAAATGCATGTGTATTATGATTGGCTCAATAGGTTTGTGGTTACCATAATTATTTATAGCAAGTTCTTATTTTTCTTTAATTTTTTTTGCAAAATTTGACACTTTTCTAAGTTATTATCTTAAAATAAATTATTAGTCAATTTCACTATAAATCAAAATCTTGTTCAAACTTTAGTTTTTCTTTTTGCACCAAAACAATAGTTGAATGAAATTAACAATTTTGACATCATACAAATCACATGGAGATTTTGTATATTTAAAGAAATTCTAATGAGTATAGCTTTTAGCAAGCCAGAATTTTCATATAACCACCAAGTAATGACAATATTGGCATCATTTTTTCTTTTTTTAATGGAGTACAGACTATGTTTTTCTTACCATGTCTTAATAAAGCTATAAAATCATAGTTATTTTTTTGAGTATTTAGTTGGCAACAAGAATATAATTGACCTCCTAAGATGGAAGCCATATTTAAAGAATTTTTTTGTCTCTTAGCAAATAGATAGTTTTGATCATGGGAAAAATCAATCTACACTCTACTTTACCCACAATTGTTTCTAATCCACCTTGAAAGAACTAATATCTTCCTTTTATCATAAGCAAAGATTCACTCAAACTTAGATAAGCACAAATGATAAGATAAAGGTTTGTTAGGTTTTTCTAGTTATTAAAGTACCCATAGCACCCTAAGAATAGAAATATTAAGAAAGGGAGGAACAAATACTCTCCATTCCCAGGATGTTTGCAATACAAATGCCCTTCTTGCTAGATAGTTAGCCAGCTCATTCCCTTGTTTGTGGATGTGATGAACAAACATCTTGTGCAAAGTTCCCAGAAGTCTTTCAAATCCCTTCATTAATTGTAGCAAATTTCATTTGAGATTGGTATTCTCCTGCAATGCATTGATGGAAATCTTTGAATCTCCACAATTGAATGACTTAGTGAAAGCTCAAATCAAAGCCAATAACAAACTACCTGCATGACCTAGGTTGTTGAAAGCTAAGGCATTAAAGCGAAGCTATAAGTAATCCTAGTTAAGAGAAATCCATCTAACAAAAATGGACTTGGACTTCAACTGAATAAGACTTTTTGTTCTCAGTCATATAATTGGGAGTAGCTCATCAATATACAAGGGATAGTGTCTGAGTGAGTTGGCATAGTCAACAACTCTTGCTCTCTAGCTTAAATAAGGTAGTTGTCCAATTAGCTTGTCCTCCCTGTTACCACTTTAGTACATTTAGTCCAAATAACACCTAACATTATAGCATTAGCAATTGTGATTAAGTTTGTTGGATAAATTTCTCATTGCAACATATCACAAAGGCATAATGGCCTCATGAATGGAAGAGTAGTTGCACTCTGGTAAACTGAATGTAGCAAAAAGTGCACACAACAAACCCATCACATGAATGCAAGTTATGAATCAAGAGTGCAACTTCTTCTTGAGCTCCACTTAAGGGACAATTCTCATATTATCTTATTATCAGACAAGATTATTGGTGTGCAAATGTCTCATTCACTAGCACATAAAGATAGGACCCACTTTTTCTCTTAAGAGAATTAAGTTTCTGTAAATGAGTCCTATGCTTAACATTTATGGAAGTAAGATATAGAAAGTGGGATTTAAGGAAGTACAGTGAGCAACTGATGAAAAACTAGAAAATGTGTGGGTTTTTCTCTTCACTTTTTGTTGTTTTAAGGTTCTTCTTCTAGCATTTGAAAAGCAAGACTGTAGTTAAAATTTTCTTTTTGAAAACAACTAGTAGAATTTTATTTTATTTTTCCAATGAAAAGATCTTTATAGAAAGCTCAAGTGTCATTAGTCACCTAACTTTAACCATATCAACAAATCAAAATGTGCAAATGAACCAGGTCCAACTCTTGCTAATCCACTAATTTTAACTGTATCAATATAATATTGACTATACATGGGCCAAACCAACTTATCCAAGTCATCTGATTTTGATAATATCTATGATCACCTAGACCATCGTCTTTAGATGGGCTAGGACCAACTCACATGAGTCTCCTGATTTTAACCATATCTATGAATCATAGTCTATATGCTAGACAAACCAATTCTAACAAGATGTCTAATTTTAACTGTAACTGTGATCACATAGATCACAGTCTTTCACATTAAAACATCATGGAAAAATTCTCGAAACAAATATTAAGCTTTATTAATATCATCTGAAATAGATATGCAAAAAACACACCCAATTATGGGTAATCATATACAGGTACCACAAAACAATCTTGTAGACCTTCCTTACAAGATAAATAGTAAATAACATGTATCATTGCATGAATACTTAAATTTTCATTCAAAACGCAATATAAATATTTAACTTCATTCATCACATATTATAATTAAATTCATTATAAAATCAAAATGCAAATATACTAAAAAACATAACAGTCTTAATTTTACCTACCTAGTGTGATGTTTATCTATTTCACTAGCTTCATGACCACCAAATCCACTTACTGATTAGTGATTGAGATTGATCATTCATGCTTTCATCCTTGACTACTTGCAAATTCACAAAACATGCACACATTCCTATTAAAATTGTTCATCATTTGCAATCAAGGTCTTCTCTTAGCTTCCACACTATCCACATCACTCCTTAAGCACTTGGAGTTTCTAACCGGTGATTTTGCAAGTTACCATCACAGATTAGTGGCCTAAACTCTTGATCCATGACATGATCCGATCTTGGACGATCAGATTCAGGGCTCATGCACTCCTGATAATGATAAGTGCTTAAATTTTAGGGTTCTAGTCTATCCAACCACTAGATCAAGTTTTATAGGATGAAAGAGGTGTTTAACATATTCAAAGTATGTGTATCTAATAGGAATATGATGGATTATGGCCATTAAGATCTCTAAGTGGTGAATTGACTATTAGATCTAAGGTTACAAGTCTAATTTGGTTGATTAAACAATATAAGGCACTAAATTTAACCTATGAGATATTAACTATGTCCAATTATTGATGAAATATTTTTAGGAATTCTAAGATTTGTAGTGCATATTATGCCAAAATCAAGATCTGTAATAATTAGAGAAGATCAATAATTATCTTACCTGCCATGTTAACCACATCTGATAAATCATTAGGAGTGTCAGATCAAGGTTGGATGTCCACAATTCAATGTGACTGTGGCTATGTGATTCTGTTGCACTTAGATCTCCATTAGATCAACCCCAATAATTGATCTCCTTAAGTGATTTTGCTTATGATGTTGAAAGGAACATGATCAATAGCTTAGATCTTCAATCCAAGTCATTTTCACCTTAGTGTGCATAGTACCTGATGGCTTTGTTCACAATCATAGAGCCAACGTTTTTGACTAATAAGGGGATGCGGTGAGCAAGAGAGGAAGAAGAGGGATGATGGGAGAAGGTGGGAGTGGCACCTTAGGTGATGCAGGGAAGTTATCAAGGGCACCCAACGATCTGCCTGCAATCGGAGAGAGAGAGAGAGAGAGAGAGAGAGAGAGAGAGAGAGAGAGAGAGAGAGAGAGAGAGAGAGAGAGAGAGAGAGAGAGAAGAAGAAGAAGAAGAAGAAGAAGAAGAAGAAGAAGAAGAAGAAGAAGAAGAAGAAGAAGAAGAAAGCAAAACGTGGGTGTCAGTTTTTGTTTCAAAAAGGGGAGGTGCCAGTATTAAAACGGCTACTCCCTTTTCTAAAACAATAGCTTAGTTTTTTTTATCTTATTTTAATTAAAATACTCTCCGTATTCAAAATGTCATAACTTCTTCATATGAATTCCAATTTCATCGTTCTTAGTATCATTGGAATCATTTTTCTAAGTACACCTTGCATTTTAAGGTTTCAAAATCAAATTCTAAGTTTTTAAAGAGGTCACTCCTAAGAAATTCAATTATGACAAATTTTCAATTTCTAATTCCATTCCAATAAAAATGTATTGTAATTACACATGAAAGAACCTAAAAATGAGGGTTGTTACAATAAGGAAATTTGGGGTTTCATGGATTTGAATCCAATAAAGAGTATTGGTCTTCTCTATTTTCTCATAATGAAGTGGACCGGATGATTTGTCGATGTAAGGACACTACTAAACCACAGAAATTTATTCTCTTTTTATGTGTTTGATCATTTATTTTCTGTTATGCATGCATCATATTGGTTTTTTAATTGGTATCAAAGCCCTAGGCTAGGGTTTGTGATCCATGATGACATCCATGAAGGCAAAAGGGTCTATGTTTGTGCTCAATAAATTTAATGGCAAGAACAACTTTAGTATTTGGTAGAGGAAGGTCAAAGCCCAATTGACTTAGCAAGATCAAATTGATTGTGTTACAAGGAAGACCTACATAGATGGAAGATAATGAATGGAAGAAGCTTTAGGTAACGTCATTCTACTGATCCTCTTAAATGACGTTATGTAAGCATTGCTTACACTTCACTCATTATTAAAGATAGCTGGAGCACTTTAAGTTAAAGGTGTAATATGGTTACCTCTTGGCTTTAGAGATAGGAGGGTAATTATGATTGAGCCAAGGTAAAGATTAGGGATCGCAATAGATCAAGTCAATTAAGGGGGGCCAACCCCAACAACCCATAAGTGTTAGGGTTTGGGAAAGAATATTTATGACCCAAGCAGGGCAAGGGTCAAAAGCATTATGACCCGAGAAAGGCCAAGATCGTATTGGGTCAATGGTGAAAAAACTATGGGACCTAAGCAACTTACACTATCTATTTTAAATAACAAAAATGCCCTCATATAAAATTTTCAAAATACAAATATGAGGGCCTTATGGTAAATGTGGTCATACAATAATAAGAATTGATTAAAACTTCAAAGCCTTTGTACAAAAGTACATTATCATATATATAGACACACACGCACATGTGTATATATATATATATATATATATATATGTTTTAAATGGTGGACATACACTCATATGCACATTCTTGAGAAGTCTCAAACTCATGTAGAAGTACATTATGATGTAAGTTTGGAAAATATTTTTGAATATTATATAAGTACATTTTTGCTTAGGTTTGGAAAATGTTCATGAACATTGTAGCAAGAAAGGGTCAATTTAGGGATTAGATTTGAATGACCCATGACGGGTAGGGCTAGAGTTAGAGCATTTTTTACCCTAGCAGGCTAGGATTGGGTCAGATGTAAGAGAAAAAGCTAGGGTCAAGATTAGGGTCAACCAAAAATCTCACCCAACATGACCCATTGCCATCCATAGTGGAGGTTGCTACGCATATATCTCATTCATCACATAGGACCCACTTGTTCTCTTAAGAGAAATAAGTTTATCCAAAGGAGTCCTACATGTAATAATCATGGGAAGTAGCTTATGAAAAGTGGAATTTAAGAAAGTGGCATGTAGAGAGACTTCTACAAAAGTGGAAATTAGGCTTTTCTCTTCATATGTTGGTGTTTTAGGGTTATTCTTTAAGTGTTTGAGAGAGAGACAGAGGATGTACAAGGGAGTCTTGTGGTTTCAGGAATTTTAATTCAATCAAGAGATTGTGTTGGTTTTTCTCATAGTATAGAAGATTAAATGGTTCGTGGATGCAAGCACACTTCTAAACCACGTAAATTTGTTGTGTTTCTATACATTTGATTATTCCTTCTTCTTTTCTTTTCTTTTTTGTACATTGTATTGGTTTTTTCAGTTATCTTTTATGGGTCATATGTAGTGCAACATTTTAGAAATTTGATTACGTATTTAAGATTAACTAACCCAATCTTCTTCCAAAGGATATGAAGACTTAATTCAAGTTTGCAAAGAAGATTATATGTTGACATGACAGTGAAAACCATCATCAAATGGAGCCCATACCATTTCATCCTCCTTAAATGGAAGGATCTGAATGTTTAAAGTTGCCTCCTCGACTTCTTCTTCCAAGTAGTTTTTCTTATTGAGATCCTAATGCCCATTAGGGATTATAAACAAGAATTTATTGATAAGATCACATAAGGACAACAAGGCAATTGGTATATGATTTTTTGAGGTCCCAAGTCTAGTCCAATCCTCATATTATAGTGAGATTTTAGAACCATTCGTAGTTCACCTTAATCCTCTACCTAAATCTTCCTTGCAATTGAGAATCTCAATATAAATAGGAGAAACATTCCTCTATTTCTTAGCTTGTTATGGGCTCTTGCCCTTAAGGTAGTTGGCTCTAACTAGTGAAACTGAAAGAGAGTTAGGTTTGTTGGGAATTTACTGAGCTAGCTTCATTTTAAAAGCTTTGTCCACCTTCAAAGGATCCCACACACCTAAGCATCCATGAAGTTTATTGCTGCACACCTTGTTCTACCCAAACCAAGGCATTGTTGTAACTTCTTTACCTATTTTGGAAAACCTCAAGAAGGAATTTTGTAATCTTTTGAAATCATAGTTTCTACCTCAGGGTTACAAAACTAACAAGAGCTAATGTACCGGTCTTAGACAACAAAGTTCTTCTCTAGGGAAGCATTTTAGATGACTTCTTACTTACGATATGAAAGGAGTCTTTTCATACTATGCTAATAGCCAACGAAAGTCCTATGTACATAATGGCTGAGAAGTATTTTTGAATATTCATCACTTAGTGCTTTTTTGTATTTTATGCACACTTAAGGAGAAAACCACAAGAAATTCTTCTCACAAGTATTCTATTATAAATCAAACTAATAGAGAAGAAGCAATTCTCAGGGACTTCATTAAAGAATAGGTCAAAATAGTCTTTGAAAACCTCAATAATAACTCTAAGTGGTAGAAGTGTGACAATAGCATCTTGGATGAGAATAATTCTAATCCTTCATCTATTAAAAGATGTAGACATGTGAAAGAACCTTGTCTTGTAATCCCCATGGTTAAGTTAATGAACTCCAGCTTTCTATTTCCAAGATTTTCCTATAAATGGAGAGGAGAATGAAGCTCACAAAGTTTTCCCTGTTCTACAACCTAAATTGTTTTAAAAAAAGGCCGACTTTTATATCAATGTTCAAATTCCATTTTCCCCTACTCTTCTAAGTTATACTTGAGAAATTGAAGTTTTTTATAGAGTACAAAACCAAAAGATCTGGAGAAGACTTTACTCCATGCAACATTAACCACTATATCAAAATTCTCATATTCTTACCATACGACCTCACACTTGAATAGTCTTCTGTTGAGGCTTTGCCCTTTCAATGGACAAAAGGATGGACCAATCTTTAAAAGAGAGTCTTGGGAGCTAAATAACATTAGTTTTAGGAAAATGATATTGCCAAGGGATTTTAATCAGTCCTTTAGCAAGCCTTTTCCTTATTCTCTTGTCACCTTATTGACAAGTGCTCTACATAAATGAGCATCCACTAAATCCAAATCAACCTAAGGCCACATGTAAGCATTTGAAGGTCAAGATTCTGATAGATAGCATCACCAGAACTTTCATTGGGGCAAAACATAGCATTGAAATCCCCTCACAATGCACCAAGGGGCACTAAGCATAATCCTCAATGAACTCATTTCACAACATCACACATTCATTTTGATCACTGCTAGCAAAAATATAGGAGACTCTTGTTGGTGTGTTGGGATACATTTTATCTACAACATCCACTATATTTTGCTAACTAGTAGTCTCAATTACTGAAAGTCTAATAGAATTACTAGACCAAATAAGAAATGGATCTCTAGACAACCTATTGCATGAAATAAGGGTTCTCAAAGGTTAATGTTTCCCTAAGGAATTAAAAAGAAAAAACTCACTATCTTAAAAGATTATTATCTCTGAGATAAAATAATATCTAGTCCAAGGATATGAGCATCACAAAAACTATCTTTTTCATAACTGCTCTTTAGAAAGGGGCTTCTTGTTCCCCTAGCATTCCAACATAGAACTTTCATAATTTAAAGAAAGGGAAAGATCCACACCAAATGAAGCATGATCATGATGCATGGCATTTCTTAGTTCACCAGCATAGTACTAATCATCCACTTGAATAAAGCTTGTGCACATAAAAGTTCAAAGGACTTCTCAAGCCCAGATGCCAATTTCTTAGAGCTTTGGAAGATTTCCTCATTGAGATACAGCTCGAGCTTTCTTTTCTCCACAAGGATGGAAGAACTCTCTTCTTTCAAATGGATATTTTAGCTATGGAGTAATTTTTCTGTTTTATGGCCATGATGATTCTTTTCAGGCTTTAACTTGATTCTTTAGCTTTGGCATTTTTGTTCTACATCTCTTCAACTTGCTTTTGCTAGTCTTCAAGTCTTCTCTTCATTCTACCCTACATGATTTCTTTCCATTAATTGTCATCAACGATGTGTTAATGAGTAACCTACACTTGTTTTATCAATTAGCCATCTAAACATATTCTACTTGTACAAGAGTAGCATTCTTCCTCAAGCTGACTATTTTTCTTGACTATGTTCTCCATTCCTATCTATGTTTAAGAAACTTCAGTAAAATAATAGGGTCCTATTGATTAAAAAATTATGAATAGAATGTTAAAATTGGTTTGAAAAAAATCAACTCACACCACATGTGTTTATTTTTATAGGGAATTGCTTTAAGATCATCATCATTATCACCTTATTCTGGTCAGTGGTCGGCTACATGAATCTTGTTCCTCCATTCTCCTCTTGTGAGGGTCATGGCCTCATTTAGTCCAAGGGTTTTTAAATCTTTTCTCACTACTTCCAAACCACATCCTTCTTGCCCTTGCCCTTTTAGATCTTTTGACTTGGATCAACTCACTCCTTCTAACCAGTGTCATATTTGATATCCATTGCACATGTCCAAACCATGTAAGTCCACCCTCTCTCATCTTATTACCTATTGGTGCTACTCCTAAGTTTTCTCTAATGTTTTCATTTCTAACTCCATCATTTCTTGCCTTGCTACTCATCCATCTCAACATCCTCATTTTAGCTATAATCATCCTATGCATATGTTGCTCCTTAACTATCCAACGCTTTGAACCATAAACCGTGGTCGCCCTTACAGTTGTCCTACCGAATTTTCCTTTTAGTTTGAGAGGGGTTAAGTGATCACACAATACTTCAGAGGTACATTTCCATTTGTTCTAAGTTTCCTAGATTCTATATGTAACATCCCTCTCAATCTCTACTGTCTAATGAATTATCGATCCTTTTTGGGGAACTTCTTGATTGTCAATCTTTACTAGCGCTTCACTCTTACTTCTCTCCTTAATAAAATTGCATTACATATATTTTGACTTCGTTTTACTAATTTTAATCCTTTAGACTCTATAGCATCTCTCCATAATTCTAGTTTTGTGTTTACACCCTATGTTATCTTATTAATCAAAATTATGTCATTTGTAAATAACATGCACCATGGGATTTTCTCTTACAGATATTTCTTTAACTTATCATCACCAACCTAAAGAGGTACGAGCTTATTGTTGATCCTTGGTGCAATCTTATGGTGATGGGAAAATCATTGGTCTCTTCACCAGTGGTCTTGAGATTTGTTACTACTCCCTCATGCATATGCTTAATTATGTCCATGTATAACTATGAAACCCCTTTCTCACCCAGTGTCTGCCATATTAACTCTTTGGGGACCCTATCATAATCTTTTGCTAAGTAATAAAGACCATGTGGAGGTCCTTCCTTTCCCTATACTTCTCTATCAATTTTCTTAATAGGAAAATAGCTTCCATGGTAGACCATACAGGCTTGAAACCAAAATAGTTTTCCAATACATTTATCTTATGTCATAGCCTCTTCTCCATCACTTTTTTCCAAAGTTTCACGGACTGCCTCAGAAATTTAATCCCCAGGTAATTAGTGCAACTATGTATTCTCCTTTATTCTTATAAATTGCTACGATAAAGCTTTTCCTCCACTCATCAGACATTTTCCTCAATTCTACAATTATGTTCAACAACTTTCTCAACCAAACTATTCTACAATCTCCCATATCTTTCAAAACCTCTATTAGTATATCATCGCAACCCAAGTCCTTTCCTGATTTTATTTGTGTAAATGCTTCTTTCAATTTAGGTATCATGATGTTACTGTCGTATCTATATAGTACAACATTATCTGGGTTTATGATTCTTTCAATCTCTATATTCTCATGACATTTTCTATTTAATAAATTTTTAAAGTAACTTTTCCACCTTTGATTGATCTCATCATCTTTGATTAGTACCCTTTGGTCATCACTTTTAATGCATTTAACGGGGTCTAAGTCCTTACTCTTCTATTTTCTTATTTTTTAAAGTTTAAACACATCTTTCTCACCTTCTCTTGATCCCAATATATTATAGAGTTCATCATATGCCTTGACTTTGGCCCTACTAACAACTTTTTTAGTAACCTTTTAGCATTCTTAAATTGCACAAAACAATTCCCTCTAGAAGGGTCCTCATGTTTGAAATCATCTTGGATTTTCCTAGGGAGTTACTCATGCACAAAACAATTCCCTAAGAACAACTTGTGAGTTAGAAATCTTGGAGTGTCCTAATGCTTTAAAATTTCCAAAACCAAGGTTTCCTACAAGGCTTATACTATCTAAAGCTCATAATGGAGCACCCATTTTGTCTTCCGTGCTCTTCAGGATTTAAAGTAAGATAGTGAAAGGAGAAAAGGGACCTACTCTTATTATTAGAGCCCACCTTTTCAGAACTCCTTTCTCTCCCTCCTAAATTCAAAGGTTTCCTAGTTATCAAAGTAAGCATCCTACTTTTGTTGCAAAATCCCATAAAAAAAAAAGGAATCTTAGAGAGACAAAAGAAAAGAAAAGAAAAGATGGGCCCAACTAAAACCTCTCGCTCTCTCTCTCTCTCTCTCTCTCTCTCTCTCTCTCTCTCTCTCTCTCTTCTAAATAAAAGGCTTAGAGCTTCCTATGTAGGAAAAGATTTAACTTTGGGATTGAAATAAAACCCTAGTATGGCAAATTTAGAAGTCTACAATTCCTAGTAGTCTTAGCCTTCCATGTGTCCTAAGTCTCTCAAAGTCCAAACTTTCTTAAAAAATCTTGGCCTTCCATGCATATACAAACTCTCTCTTCTATTCCATCTCTCACTGCATGTTTTGTATCTTATAAGTCCATTTAAGTTCTCAAGAAACCATAGCACCCCATCTATCTTCCTTTTCCATGTTTTCGTTTCTTAACCTTACCACATTCCTGAACCTGTCACAACTTTCTACTCATCTACACCTACAAATACCCCATTCCTACCTAGATAGATGATAGACACATACTTGAAGAGAGACATACATATATAGTTAGAGATACCTAGAGGCAAACACATGTACAAAGAAAGAGATAAAGGTTTTAGGAGTAAAAGTATACTAGAGTTTTCAAGGTGATCTCTCTCTCTCTCTCTCTCTCTCTCTCTCTCTCTCTCTCTCTCTCTCTCTCTCTCTCTC
Source organism: Warburgia ugandensis (assembly GCA_035236585.1). NCBI lineage: Eukaryota > Viridiplantae > Streptophyta > Magnoliopsida > Canellales > Canellaceae > Warburgia > Warburgia ugandensis. The sequence continues at coordinate 41,720,877 of CP141138.1, forward strand.
TCTCTCAGGCATGACAAGCTCTACTGAGAGAGAGAGAGAGAGAGAGAGAGAGAGAGAGAGAGAGAGAGAGAGAGAGAGAGAGAGAGAGAGAGAGAGAGAGAGAGAGAGAGAGAGAGAGAGAGAGATTTGCCTTTCTTATAAACTTTAGCTTACTCTTCTAATTTCTAGATAGGAGTTTGCCATGCCTAGGAAAGTTTTGTTAAAGTCAGAATCCGATGGATTATTCCTCTAGTGGATGGAGCTTGACAAGCCACAAAACCCATTTACTCTACTTTGGTTCTTCTTATGAGAATTTTTCTAACTTCTCAAAGTTCTCTCAATGAACATAAAGTGGGCCCTCTTACTAAACAAAAATAGGTGCGCACCCCTCTTTCATAGTGATTATCAAAAGTTGTACGATCTTAGAATTCTTAAGCAATTTAGTACCTTGTGTTAAGACTTCTGGTGTAGCTTTAATATTACTCGCAAGCGCACGAATTGATGTAGTACTTGAACGCAAGTGAAGTCGATGTCACTAAAAATTTCACTAATTTTTAATGCAATTGGATCTTAATTAAATTATTTATCCTAGCCAAAGAGAGATTGTATTTGATTAAACTAAGAATGTAAATAACATTAATGGAATGAGAAACTGCAATTAAGGAAACTTTCTAAAAACAAAAATTAGAATCTATCTAAAACTAATCTAAGATGCAACTAAACTTAGCAATGAGTTAAGAAACCTAAGCCTAATCTAAACAAATCAAATCAGCATGAAAAACTAACTCAAAAGAGCGCACATGATACTAAAAATTATTTGTTGCATTACTAAGATTACAAACAAGATGCACAATTTACATTACATAATCAATTTGAAACATACATCAAAAAGTGCACACCTTCCAAAGTACAAAATAAGTGATTAAAATTCAATCTTCAAGCAATCCAACATCCACAATATAGCATGCTTTTGAATCTAAAAGAGAACCAAATAAAGAGAGTGAAAGAGATATGGAATGAATTCAAAAGATGGTCATGGATAGATCCAAAGCAAAAAACTAGAATAGGATAAGTAATGAAAGGGAAATAAAGTTTATTCAAGGCCACTATCTCTTGGCTATCACTACAAGAGATAAGTGGCCTTGGATAAAAGAGAACTAAAGCATACTAGATTGAAAACTCAATGGAAAAACAAGCATGGAACTATGCACATGGAACTAAGAAGCAAAACAAGCAATAAAATAAGGAAATAAGCAATGGAAAACCAACCTGGAACTTAGAGGAAAAGAGCTTGGAAGGTTAAGAAAGGAAGAAAGCATGAAGAGGTGTTGGAAGTAGGCATGGAGGAAGCATGGAGAACTAAGAAGGCATGGAGAACCAACCTCCAAGGAGGAAGGTGTGGAACTCCTTCTTGAGGAGATGATGAAGATGTTGTTCTATTTATAGGCAATCTCCTCATTCCTAAGTGGTAAGATTTGAAAAGATTCTATCTTAGGAAAATAGGACAGAGAGATAAGAATAGAAAAGAGATAAGATAGAATAAGGGAATTAGAAGTAAGACTCTAGAAAAGTGAGAAAGAAAAGTGGGAAATTAGGAAGGCGAGTGGAAGGGAATTGGAAGGAGAGAAAAGAAAGTCTAAGGAATGGAGTCTCTTCTCTAATTGGTCCACATGTGCATGCCACCTATCCTTGTTGACAAGTTAACCTTTCTTCCTAATTTTTCTCTTCAAAACACATTTTCATCACTTGGAAAATTGCTTAGAAAGTTCCCAAAATATGTGGAGCCATGTTGACTTGGCTTAAATGACTTGATTTCTCGTAGCATGGCTTATATGCTCATGTAGCTTGTGTAGCTTGATTTCTCCTCTAAAGTGATATTGGCCATTGGATTGTTCTTTTAACACCTGCAAAGATTTAAAAAAAAAAAAAAAAACCCATAATTAATACCTAAAAAATTATGATAAATTACATACTTAATCTAAATTAGCTTTTGAACCAGCAAAATATCAAACTTCTAGATCACTAGCTTAGAAATGCACATGTCATGAATTTTCACAAAAATCCTAGGATAATGCCTATAATTTATAACACAAGCTGCTAATTAGCTACTTTTAATTAAAAATTGACTACTTATCATACCCCTAACTAGCATTTTACTAGTCTCAAGCAAAATATGTAGAAAATCATGAAAACGAAATGGTTGTTGTTGTCATAGGTACTCAAAATTGCATTTAACTTATGCAACAAACCTTTAAACCCATAGGTTACCCCTAGTGGATGAGTTAGGTCTCGTGAGAGTTTGCATTAAATATACCCACAAAATTTAGTAATGACAAGTTACCCACTATTAATACTCTACTTGCTTTAACAACTTAATAAAGATGAGTGAGAAATTCTACAAGTTACCCTCTATATCTTAGAGTGCAGTATGTGTACAGACTACATAATCTTGACTTCTAAATAGATATGCTTATATTCTATTGGAATAATATTTTTAACTCAAATTCTTACTAGTATACACTCAAAAATAAAGCTTTCAAAGAAAAGGGGTCAAACAAAATTCACTCTTTATGTGACTGAATCCAAAGATATTAATGGTTCACATAATTTTATGAACACAAAAGAGACAAATAAATATGATCCTTAAGAATGGATGCTTATCAAGAGTAGCAGGGGTATTTCACCTTAATTTCTTCCCATATATATCCTCATTAAGGCTATATTCCACCATAATATCAGTAGGTCTTAAGATAGGATGAAACATAGGCTTTGGAATGGTTCTAAAAAAAAAGGTAAAAAGGATTCAAAGTTTCAAATCTAAGTAGAGGCCTTCAATGATTGTTATTTGGAAAATTTTGCTTTTGATTATAATGAAGTGAATATCTTTTTTATTTTTCCTTTCTCTCTTCACAACTTTTCTCTTTCTTGATAATTCTTTTTCTGATATTTCTTTTTGACTTTTTTTCTTTATATTCCTTTTTCCTTGAGGAAAAGGCTTTCTTTTGTTAACACTTTGATACTTTTCACTTCTTAGAATTTTTTCCTTTTTTCCTTTTCTACTTTCTCTACCATCTTTACTCATTTTTGAAAGATAAGTAATGGATATTTTTAACTGGGTTTTTGGGTTAAAGTAAATAGGGTTTTGAAAAGAAAAGGCTTACAAAGAGGCTCAAAGGGTTTAACTAGTGATATAATGAATTGGATTAGCTTTATGTCCCTAGGCTAAAACAAGGATGGGCCATATCATTTCCTAGGTTTCTTATATCAAATTTAGTAAATGTTTAGGAAAGAAAGTTAGTACTCCTATTTGATTCTTAGTAGTTAACCAAAACAAGGATACCAAGATCTTTCAAACGTAATGTGTGCTGAAGAAAATATGAAATTATTTATAACCCTTAGAAACATTATAGTCTTTAATACTTACTTGGTATATAGGTCTCCACTGATTTTCTCAAAGTCTCAAAGTCATAACCATCTATTAGTCCAGATTATGTATTGTGTGTAAATATATTCCAAGATTTAACTTCATAAAATGCTTTAGGACATCAATAAGATGCGAAATTAACCATATACTTTTCTATTAAGAAGTTAAATAGGAGAAATACGAAGCTTTTGAAAATCCTATTCTCACCATGGTAAAGGAGCTTTAACCTTAAAAAATTCTCTCTTTTTTTAGAAAAATAGGAAAAAATCAGAAATCTCATGCACACGCACACACACACACACACACACACACACACCATCTTAAACTAAACATTGTACCCAATGTTTTGAAAATATAGGACTCTATATGATAAATGGGTAATGTAGAACAGTGAGACTCTAAAGACCCTACGTTGTTTCCCAATTAGCACTAAGTTTAACATCCTCAGCTTGACATATCCTGAACTAAACTAACTAACTAATCTACCCTAGTTGTAAATCTAACTAGTTTCTCCTGATCCTAACTCTAATAATGAAATGGATGAATTTCTCACTTCAGGTAAAAATTCATGGTAGTCAATATACATCCTCCACCCAGTATTTTGGGGTGATCATAATACAATGACAAAATAGACCACCGTGAATTTAAATTTCTTAGGACCAAATTGAGATGAATGATCCCAACTTTTACCAAATTGAGGAATGATAGTAACCATGACAATCACTACATAATTTTCCTCCTTCTCCCTTACATATTTTTGAAATTGTAGCTTAAGTTGACTCTAGATTTTCCTAAAAGATTGTTCTTATTTTTCTAGAGGTAGAGAAATGGTGGGGCTTAAACCCTTAGTGTCTTCTAAAGTGTGCCCTAGAATTGGTTGATGTTGGCCAGAACATCAATTAACTTTGCTTCATATCCTACTAGCACAGGTAAGGTTTCAGATGAGCCTATATTGCTATTTTGGTCAAAGATAGACTATAGGTCCCAATTGGATACATCTTCTACACTACATGGCTCAATTTGAATATCTAAAACTATAAGGGGTCCTTCTCAGGCTTTCCATTGAGAAATGTCCATTAATGGAGTAGTATCCAATAAACATTTACTTCCTTAATAGAGATGTCTATATCAAAATTAGAAAAATGGTCAAGACATGCCTCAAGTGGAGACGTATTGGAGGTTTACATGGATGATTGGAAACCTTGTAGCTTAAAAGGATCATAAGATATATTCATCCTAGTATAAGTAATAGTGGGCAAGGATGGTTGAAAACTCTGTAGCATAAAAGGATCATAAGATATTTCCATCCTAGTATAAATATCAATGGGTTTCTCATTAACCTCAATTGGTTTAATTTCCTTAACCATTTTTATATATTCAGCATTAAATTGACCCTATTGGAATTCCATCTATGCTCTAAATTGTTTAGTTGCTTCTTGGAATTCTAGTACATTCTGCACATATAAAAGAAGGGTCTCTTCTAATGATTGTTTTCTCTACTATGGGGGAAATGACTCGTATGGCTCATATTGATGTGGCATTGAGGTACTAGGAAAGGGTTGAGTGAGTTCAATCCATAATTTTTCTCCTTGATATGTCTGATATTCCTAGTAGGGTTGATCAGGGTGGAATCGTGATGGTTCTTCATGATATTCTTGATATTCCTCAAACCATGTTTGTTCATGATGCCTAGCCTGTCTAATATAGTCTTGATAGTCTATCTCAAGATAATAGTGATTGATAGGAATAGTGAATGCCACGAGTGCATCCATTCGTTCTTGATAATAATCATTATAGGTGGAGCTTGAAGGCCATGAAATAATGGGATATGGTAGTTCAAAATAGGCATATTCATTATTGTACTGAGGTTGTTGATCTAACTCAGTATAACAATTCTCATACTAAAGTTATTGATATTACTCACTATCTTGTCTAGAACAAATTAGCCCATTCAATTGACTATCCATTCTTTTCATTGTAACTATCATCCTCACCCACTTGCTAGTCATCCTATCCAACTGATTATCAATTGCATTGGACAGATTAGGAGCATACCTTGTCTTTGTCTCATACATATCCTCATAAGGTAATGGCTTAGGAGTGAAATAGTATGAAAGTAACTTACTATCCCCTATTTGGTACGCCATTACACCCAACTTTTATATACAACAAAGCAATTGTTGTATACAAAGACGCTTTAGGAGGGAAAAAGAAGAAGAAGAAGAAATTGTTTGTTTCAGAAACATCATCTGTGAAGCCCATGGTGCCTTGAACATCATTTGTTTCAGAAACATAAATTCCTTATTACAAAGATGGTTTACTCACATTGGATCCATCTCATGAACCCAAAAAAGACACTTTTACTTCTTAAATAGTGAACCCTTCTAAAATACTAGATTTACACCAAACTAATCACAAGGAGTGATTATCATAAATGTTAAGAAATTTTTGAGTTCCGTGTATGAATTGCAGCATTTATTGCAAAGAGATGGTAAGGTGGTGCAGGAATTTCTTATCTTTGTGATCGTCCTTCCCTGAGGTTCTTTGTACAAGGAGATGATGCTTTGAATAATCTAATGCATTTGTTTCCCAAAAGGAAATACTAGCCAATCACCATTAGGGGAAAAGTGGAACCATGGATCCTTGGCTCGGAAGGTGATCAAGGGTGGAAGAAGGGTTATTGCTCATTGATTGGCCACAAGTTGACAAGAATCACATCATATTAATTTCTTATTACCATTGTTGCAGCAATAGAGTAGCTAATAGGCCAGTTGGGTAATTTTATTTGTAGCCGATTGAAGCAGGTTGGTAGAAGAAGAATAGAGAGGAGTTGAGAAAGCAGTGAGCAATTGAAAAGCTATCTAGATTTGGAACAGAACATAAGGAAGCACTCAGGCAAGAAAGGAAAGAATAGAAAGAGGAAAGAAAGTGAAAAAGAACATCAGAGAAAAAAAAAGAAAAAAGGAAAGAAAGTTTCTAGCATATCCATAAATTGATATGTGCACCCTCAATGGACAATAGTGCTAACCCTAAAAAAGTGATATGGGCAACCTTGATAATTGATAAGTACTAATCTTATATAAAAAGTACCCAATTAGTAATACATGTGTCATAAACTATAGGTCATTATTCTAGGGGTTTTATCAAAATCCATTTCATATGCATTTCTAAACTAATAATCCTAAATTTTAATATTTTATAGGTGCAAAAGCTAATCTAGAGTAAGTATGTGATCTATCATAATTTTTTAGATACTAAACAGTATTTTTAATTTTTTGTAAGTGTTAAAAGATCCAACAGTCCAGATGGCCTTAAATGATAACCAATGATTTAGATTAAACCAAAGAGCCAAAACCCATTTTCTATCATTTTAAAATTCAAGTAAGGGTTAGGATCAATCCAAAGCAAGCATATGAATCTCAGAAACAATTAGTAGAATTCAAGGTGACTTGAAATGGGCCCACGCAAAAATCATGCAAAAGGTAGTAGAATTCCACCACCTTTGCATGAGCTTTCAAGCTATGCTACTTGAGCCATGTGAGCCATTAAATAATGACCAAGAGAAGCTAAGCCACGTAAGCCATGAAGCCAAGATGTAAGCCATGAAACCATCAAGTTAGAAGCCATCAAAGGAAGCCACATAAGCCAAGGCCACAAGGGCCCACACATTTATAGGAAGAAAACTTGATTCTTCAACTTACAAAAAAACATGTTTTAAAAAGATAAAATAGAAAGAAATATGAACTCTATCAACAAGGTAGGTGGCATGGACATGTGGCCCAATCATAAAAGAGACCTACCTCTTTAAATTCCCTTTTTGCTCCTCCCCTTTCCCTCCATCGGTAACACTTAGGGAAGGAATCTTCCATGCAATTTCCTTCATTTCCACTTCTTAAGTTCCCTTGTCTTATCTAACTACCTTTCCCCAATCCTTATCCCTCTTTTCCCTTTTCCTGAGGCTAAAAATTAGTAAGGGATCCATCTATAAATATGTACAATCCGTAGTGGAGAGGGAGAAAGTTTGTACGCATCTTTCATAAAGGAGTTCTATGCCTCCTTCAAGCCTCCTCATGCCTCCTTTAAGCCTTTTAGTGCCATCTTCAAAGCTTTGAAGTTTCCATGCATCTTGCTTCTTCTTTGTGCAAACTTTCTCCTTTCGATCTATGTGCACTCTTCGATGGTGTTCTACTAAGGTGTTTTGCCTCCATTGATGGTCTATTCTCCTTCATCCTAAGGCCATCAATCTCTTGTAGTGATAGCCAAGAGGAAGTAGCCTTTGGATCATCTTTCTAAGCATTCAAATCAAATTTAGTATTCCTTGCTTTTTCCATATCATTAGCCTTAGATATCTCTTTATTCTTTTCTAGTTATCATTATGCATCATCTTCTTTTTAGCCTTTAAGATTTGTTTCCCATCTTCTCTTTGTTCTCTCCTTGTTTCTTTCTTTTGGATCACACACATGCCATCTTATGGGCAAATGATGAAAGATACTTGGATAGCATTAGATTTGGAATTTGAAGCAAGTCATGTTATTGAATGTTGCACACCTTTCTGTAATATTTTACACTCAATAACAACTTTAATTATTTGATTCTCTATCATGCGTGTTTCATCAATGTTCATTGCACATGTTTAGTTGAATGTTTGGATTAGTTTTTATTCATTGATCATGTTTAAATTTCATTAATATTCATTAATCATGTTGTTGATGTTTAGGATAGATTTTAATTTTTATAAATTTCTAAGTTTTTAATATTAAAAATCAATCATCTTTAGGAGGTTGGTATTTAGGAAGTTTCCATTTAGGAAAGTTCTAAATTCTAGTTTAGGAAAGTTCATTCATCTTTAGGTTTCTAAGTGATTTATGTTTGTAGTTTGCATTAGTTTCCTTTTGTGAATACATGTTAGTTATAGAAATCTTACTTTTAGAAAGTTTTGTTTTTGTTTAAGTTTCTAATTTTACGCATGTTTCTATTTCCATGTTCTTTTAATTTCTAAAGTAAATCAAATACAATCTTTCCATGACTAGGATAATTAATCTAAATAAGATTCCATTTGAATACAAATATATGAGATTCCTCGTGGATCGATGTCACTTGCATGAAATCATACTACTTTGATTCGTGTACTTACGAATACTATTTAGAACACATTAGTAACCAAACCAGCACCACCCAATTCTTATAATGTGACGACTCAGGTTTTTCAACACTTTTTAATAAAAAAATTTGAAAGATGGGCCCCAATTTTTGAAACCAAAACAGCAAAAAATAATTTCAAATGAAATTCATTTTAAGAAAAACTCCAAGTACAAACCATCAACTCATCACACAACCTTTCACTTTTAAAAACTCAATACATTTTCATTTGACCAAGTAAACCTTTTTGAAACAAGTTCACTACTCCAGGACCCATCTAGTCAACAGCCATATTCCCAACAGAATATAATCAAGTCCAATAATACAGTTATACATATACAGTCCATGTGGAATTTTAACATACCTCCAAATGAAATATCTCAATCACTATTCATTTGATTCCTCATTAGTCATGTCTTTCTCTCAATATCTAAGGCTTTGTAACAATAATGCAATGCCTCAGCAAGCAATGCTTGGTAGGTACATAGACATTTCATGTAATAAAATGATGGCATAAAAAGAATAACTCAACTAGTGAGAGCTGACAAGAGTATAAAACGTGATCGTTATAGGATACAAATGCCATAAATCATATCAATACAATTGGAAAAACATCATGTAAATAAAACATGGATCACATGAATGTAAAAGATGATATGAGACAATCTCAATAAGCATAGAATAAACAGGCAGGGCACCCCCAAGGTACGTGGGTCCCATGAGTGTCCCATACATTAGTACAACAGGTCATGAGTACTCATACTAAGCCTCTGAGTGTCATCACACCTAGGTACATAATATCTCAATGCTCATTATGGACGCATACAGAATAAGAGTATGGATTGTCATGCTGCAATGGCAACCACCCTAGGGTCTCAGCCACTATTGCTCCCTGTCGATATCGTAATGGGAGACTCATCGTATGTCCCCATGGGTAGGCTCGAACTGTTAGTGTGGACTACCCATGTTACCAACAGCTACCAAATGCCATCTGTGAGCAGGTGTCTATCATCTCATAAATTTAGAGGGTGGGTGGCCGACCATAATCCCTCTTAGCATGACATCTATCGGGTGAGAGCACCTGTCATAAATCATAGACACAAAAAATCACGGATCTCATAAAAACTAGGAGCACTCGTGGCTCATCATCCCAAGGCACCCCCTCATCTTGGAGTTAGCCTCTCAAGGACCAGCCACCAAGCCTCCATGAGTATCTCGTAAAACTAGGAGCACTCGTGGCTCACCTTCCTAAGGCACTCCCCCTCATCCTGGGGTTAGCCTCTCAAGGACTAGCCACCAAGCCTCCAACACAAATTTCAGGGAAATCATTCAAACTCACTGATGCAGTAAACAAAAGATGATTATAATACATTAACAATCAATATATAAGATCCATAGTATCAAAACCCAATAAGGAAGACCAATCATTTCAAATGTCCTCAATATGCTATCAAATTCTCATGTCTAAGGTAGCAAAACAAGTCGAAAATCATAAGTGCACATTTGAAAGAATCCATGCTATAATAATCCCAAGCAATCAATATGACATGATGGTTCAAGACTCTAGAAAATCAATATTCAACATTAAATGTCGTCACCTACCTTGATGAAGAACAATCACCAATTCAGGCGGGTACTCCTCTCAAACCACACGCTTTGATACACTTGTCAGTACCACAATACTTTTTCATGTTATTCCATTTCATCTATGCACCCCTTTATAAATTTTACTCTTTATTTGTGTCAATTCATAGGTCCATTTGTCCAATGATTCTCTTATCTTGCTGTTGATCTAGATCAACAGTCTAGATCACCTCATTTATTTTTAATAATCAATTTTCCTGACATCCAACACTCATATACTTAATCTAATCATTCATCAAGTTGAGATTTTTTATTTTAAGATCTCCTGGTCACCAAATGAATTCTAATCTTAATTATAAAAATTTAGTTCAATTTCATGTTTATCAATTTATTCTAGTGCATATTTATGTTTTATGCCTCGATCTAACGGTCTGATTACTCCCTGATTGCCCAATTCTAAGTCCTTAGATAAATTGATGGTTTAGATCAATTCCTAAGATGAATACACCTAATCTATTTATTAGATCTATCAATTCATCCTTTAGATCATCCAATTGTTCAAGTTCTAAGGCCTGATCATCCTCTGATCGACCAGATCTAAGTAATGGGATACTATTTTATAGATTTGATCTATTAGCTATGCCCAGATCAAGGTTTATAGGTTAGAATCATGTCTATTTTATCGAGATGATTCCAATAGGCCTTTCAAATCGAAGATTAGGCTTATGTAGCCTCCAGAATATGAAAATAAACCTTTTAAGATCATAAATCAACGGTCTGGATCAAAATCCTGACTGAAACAACATCATCTACCCAACGTCGTCAAGAGGTGCACGCTTAGAATAGGTGACGTGGATGTGCTACATGCAAGACGCTCTACGTGCTTTCTGGGCACCTAGGATGCAACTGCATCGAGCGTAGATGGCGACAGCTCTGCACTCTACACACGACCGTCCTCATCGATGCGTTCCATCTAACGTCTTGGGTACATCATCCATTGGTGGCAATGAACTTGAACCGTTCATCTTGTTTTAACTTGATTGGGGTCCCACATGACCCGATTTTTTATCTATTTTCACTGTTCCTAGGGCTTTAAGGGTCCTTGAATCCAATGGATGGTTAAAGTTTCCTTATGATGGTTTCCTACTATTCCATGGTTTTCCTAAGATTAACTTTGAATTTCTAAAAAAAAAATTCCAAATCCAAAGGAAAAACACCAGAAAAGAGGGAAAAATGAGAAAGACAAAGGGCTCTTACCTGGCTTCGCCATAAAGAAGTTTCCTAAAGATTTTTCGATGGTTGTGGTTTTGTCTATGCTTGCCAAAACCCTAACACTAGTAAGACAGATGGTTAAGGTGGAGAGGAGGGCAGCTAAGGGAGAAAAGAGAGATCTAGGAGAGAGATGTTGATGGGGAAAAGGGTTTTTAATTCTAGTGACCACTGATCTCTCCTTTGGTGGCGAAAAAGTCGAAGATGGAAGGGGTGTCGTTATCAAAACAACTCCCTCTGATTTTAGTCCTTGTCCTTTTTACTAAAATGCCCTCATACTTAAAATGTCCATAACTTTTTCATCCGAACTCGTGTTGTTTGAATCATCTTTCTGAGTACAATATAATTATGGAGATCTCAATACATGATTTGATATCTATTAAGTCTCTCACTTATAAAAATTCAAAAATATAGAATTCAATTTATTCTTTTCATTACAATTTCACAATTTTCCAAAATTCTCTCAAATTGGCATTTAAAAATTTAGGTTGTTACACATAAGGATACCCCTTGGAAACAAAATCAATACCCCTAATAAGTTGATAAGGACACCTCTTATTTTGAAAAACCAATATTGGCAAGTGGACTCAGTGTAACAAGATGACTCAGGTGAATAACAATGAGTAGATGACTTGGTGATTACTGTAAGTGGATGACTCAGGTGAATAACAAAGAATAGAACCCACATCCCAGAACATCATTTAATACAAGAGAACATGTGGGCCCCATCTTTCTACCAACTAGGCATGCAACTTTTCAACTTTCCAAATGTCCCATTGCTTGCATTTCACTCCTCTTAATTTCTAATGTATTTTCCTCTCTCATAACTCATATCCCACTCTCATAACTTATTCCTTTTCACATTTTTCTCTCGCTTAAAAATACCCAACGTGAAGGTTCCACCTTTTTGCACATAGGAGAGGAAAAATAGGAAGAGGTTTGTGTGCACAAGAGGAAAATGCGAAAAGAGAGGTCTGTGCCTATGAGAAGAAAAACCACAAAGCACCCTCTTTGGCACAAGCTAGAGAGAGAGGGAGAAGAAGAAGAAGAAGAAGAAGAAGAAGAAAGGGAAAAAGAAAATATGGGTTTTTGGCTTCAACAAGGGGGCGTTCAATCTACCATAAATTTCAGATTTTTCAAGCTTTTCTTTGATAGATTTCGGCTATGATTATTGTTCGTAGATGTTAAGAAATGTTATGGATGAAGCAATTCTTCCAAGAACATGGCATCACATAGAATGAATACAAGGTATATTCTAATAGTTAGAGTGCTCTGAACTAGAGAAAAAATTCACTATACCATACATGCATGAAGCATATTGACATTTGCTATCACTGGATAGGAGAGGTGATAAAGGAATAGATGTTAAAATTAGAGAAGATCCACACTAAAGAAAATCCAACAGGCATGTTAACGAAGGTGGTAACATATGAGATGCTAGCACTATATAGATGCATAGTCGGAATGTATTCAAAGAAAAAGGATACGGTATATTCTCTTACCTTGGGCATAGAAGGGGAGAATTGATGGGTCCATACCCATATATGATAGTTGGCGTTGCCTGATTCACCTCACCAATCAGTTGGGTTTCTAGAGATATGAGATTTTTTAGCTTCATTTTTGGTGACCGAATATCTCAAACTAAATTTTGGATATCCTAGAAAAGTTAAGATATTATTCTGGACTTGATTTCTCGAAATGAATCCATTCCTCCCAAATGTAAAAGCCTTGTATATACTTAGTGAGAGTGTTTTCTCCTTCTTCTTGTGCATATAAATCACACATATTGAACCATGTAAAATCTCTGTGTTCATGTGCATGATTCTCTCTCAACCCTATCTCTAAATGCAATCAGATAGTAGCAATTCCAAATCAATAGTTAATTCTTCTAATTTAATTATATTTTATCTATTCTATTATTACTATGATGTATCTCTTTAAAATGTATTTTTCTTTCATTTTACTTTGTTTTAATTTACTAGAAAGGGATTTCTTTAGGGATGTTTTTTTATTTGTGATTGGTGTTGTGAATCCTCAATCTTGAGTATTTAAGTACTATATCAACTTGAGGTATAAAATCACACAAGGTTTAGTGAAAACTCAAGGTGGTGATAAATTAGAGATACTCGATGAGGGAATATTCTTGAGAGAGGAAATATGTGTCATTTTTTGGCAAGCCAAAGCTCTATAAGTTTTTGTGGCATTGCATTGTCATTTTTACTTTGTTGCTTGCATTTTTCTTGATTAGATTGCCTCACACTTTTTCTTGACATTCATTGATTTTCATATGCATGCTTCAAGTGTTTATTGAAATGCATGTATGACCCTCTTTGTCCAAAAGTTCTTCAATCTTTCAACTTATAGTTTCCATCATCTATGTTTTTAACTAATTTATGTAAAGCTACACATATTCAAGTAGTTTTTAAGATAAAAGACTTGAAATCTTCACCATTCTTTGATTTTGGGTTTTTAATTCAAAACTCACATTTTTTAGGGCCCAATTCACCCCCTCTCTTAGGACCACAAGAGGACCACAAGAGGATCTCATAGTATTATAATCACATAATTGGCAATTTACATTGTAGAAGTTTATACCTTGATAGAAAAGGAGAAACATAGGAACGAACATGAGAGAGAGAGAGAGAGAGAGAGAGAGAGAGAGAGAGAGAGAGAGAGAGAGAGAGAGAGAGAGAGAGAGAGAGAGAGAGAGAGAGAATTTAGTAATAAAAGAAAAGGGTTGATGAGTTAATGGTAATAAAAGATCAAATACATGATCAGAGAGGGAAAGTAAGGATAAAAGAGAAGATTGTGGATTTATGAGTAGTTAAAGGAAGATGCATGAGTAAATTGATTTCTAAACCATCTGTCTTAGGAAGAAAAATAGATTAACTGCAAAAGTATGAAGAAGTGAAAGAAGTATAAATTAATAATAGAATTATTTACTAAGATAATAGAATACAATAAAATAGATATGTGTTGAGAAATGCTAAATATGAAAATAGACCACGAAGCTCTCTTAACATCTCCCACTTAAACAATTGGATGAGGCTACTAAATGCCCTCCACCTTAATCTTATGCAAGTATAGTTAAGCAATATTGTCCTACCAAAATGTTGGATTGACCACCTTACATTTGTTCATGATTAACCACCTTACTTGCAATATGGTTCAAGATTAGCCCTTTTGTTGGAAATTGATGTTGAAGGCTAATAACTTAAGAGCTATTTCAGAAATTTGAACAATTTTATTTGAGAAATAACATTTGGGTCAATGAAAGGGAGTTAATTGTATGCTTTAATCCTCTTTTTCCTCACAACTATCTTTAGTTACACTATTTCAGATGCATTGACGGAGTTGCTGCCCATATTACCATATGGACATTAAATCTTGAAAGGGACCTAGATCCAAGTAAAGGGCAAACTCCATGACAAAGTAAACACTTGGAGACATGTGAAGGAGTTTTTATAGGTACAGTTTTTGCAATTTTTCTCTAAAAAACCTCTTTTTAACTATGTGTTCTATTTTTAACTATCTAATCTAAATGGGGCTTTTTGTTTGTCCCTGCTTATTGTCTGGCCTTTTTGCATTAGGGAATTTGTCAATCTTGTCTGTATGGTCCTCTCACTTATTGATGTTGTTTTTGTAGCATTGTAGCAAACATAGTGAGAATAAAAAATCCTTTATTCTACATTACTCTAGTGAAAACAATCTATATTAGTGCAAATTTTATATTAATGAACTAAAGTTTTCTATATTAATTTACTCGTAGATGTATGTTAATTTAATTTTTAGGCAAAGAAGAATCAATATAGTATATGTAGTTTGTTTTGTTAATTTTACTATATATGTACCAGCTAGCCTGAGGCTATACGTAATGCTTGCTTGTTTAATATTTTAGGATGTAAGTTGTAAGTTATTACTTTAATGTGACCCTCCATCATGGTGGAGTGATTGATGGAGAAAGCTACCATAGATGAAAAACTATGTAGTGCAAGGATTGCAGTACCTATGAGATCACATTAGTAGACTTCTACAATATGTTGGAGAAATTGGGATACGACATTGAACACCAACTTCAGAGCTTTTTACTAAAATGCATAAAGATGGCCCAGACTTGAAACCCTTGAAGAATAATCTAGATGTTGTATAGATGTTCAAATACTTGATTGTATGAAAAATTAAAGAGGTGATTCTCCTTATGCAAGCACATAATACTTGGTGACTTGAAATACCTAATGTTGATTAAAAATATTTAACATTTTATATCATTTGAAAATTTCATTATATAACATAACTTAGTGATTATGCCAGTTGTTTGATTACTTTTTTGTTGTTCATATGGTTGAATGTTCAAATCCTCTCTTCATGATGAAATTTTTGCTACAGAATGAGTCATTAGTGAGTCAACTTGTAGCAAAATCCAAGTTGAATTGTGTTATAATTTTAATGACCATAATATGGTTTTTAAGACTATGGAATAATCCAAATCTAGTGATTCTTTTGTTTAGCAGATATCAATGCAAGAGCAATCAGATGATTAGGTTAGATCATCCATAGAGGAACCTTTATGCAAAAATGGGCTACTTGGATTGAGCATTTTGGTTTAGCAATTCTCAAATAACCAATATTAGTAGAGCGAAGCAACCTCAAAACTATTAGCTACTTCATAACAAACTAAAATAGAAAGGTACAAAGTAAGAATTTGTGGTGGATATTCAAAATTGTGCCCTTGTTTAGTATATCTTCTTAACTTAATTGTTTATATTGGTCCAACTTAGTCATCTCTCACTGGTGTTGGCTCCTCATAGTTCTCCCTTTAGCACCAATGGTAGATAGGAGCCAAAGTGTCTCATGATGTTCTAAACTCAATTCACATCTATTTGAATCGGCAAACAACTGTATCCTTGAGAAGTTCAACCCTAGGATGTGATGAGTCAACATCAAGGTACCAAACTAATCTATTGATCAGAGCTCTTGGGAGTCATCAACTTATTATCCTTAGTATACCTTTGATTTGTTGAGTGAGAGCCCTTCCAAACAGGACTCCTAGATCACCATAGCGAACTTTCATCTTGGCTTGACCAGTTGGTCTCACTGTTAAGCAGGCTTATATGATTATGTTCATTTTTTTTTTAATTAAAAGAGAAGCCCAGTGCACAAAGCTCCCTCATATGCAGGGTCTAGGGAAGGGGCAGACCACAAGGGTTAAAATTAACAACAACAAATAATAAACATAATACAATTAGATAGCTGATCGATACCCTCAAGAGAATAACAAAAAACTAATCTTTTGTGTTTCAAGTAGTATACCAAACTTTTAGGAATATTTATATCCATAAGAAATGAAATAAAATATAACCTAAATAAAAATATAATGATAAAAGTAAAATATTGCTCCATTTTAGGATCCTATGATTTCATAGAAGAAAATTTAAGCCAATATGACTGCTATAATTGTTATACCCTAAATGGCCCCAATTTATAAAAGTTTTGGCTCAAGCCATTACAACAACTAATACAACCATTTTGGTCTATGCCATTACTTTTTGGCCTTTTGTAAAAAATTCACAACTTTTAAGTTTTGCAAATTTGCCATTAAGTTTTGCAGAACTTTGCAAATTCCCCCTTCCATTTATTTTTCACCATTTATCTTTTTAAAATGTCAATAATACCTCCATCATTTATTCTCTCTGCTTAAAAATTACTAAATCATTGAACTCTAATGTTTATGTGGAAGAAGACCGATGGCGATGGGGAACGACTCCATCGGCTATGGTCCTTCACTAGGCAATGTTGTCCTGCACCACGCTACACCTATGCTCATCCACAGCTCCCTCCCCCTCCATTTCTCACGTCCAACCACACAACTCTGTTGTCGTTCTCCTACGAGGCAATATCTCTCTCTCTCTCTCTCTCTCTCTCTCTCTCTCTCTCTCTCTCTCTCTCTCTCTCTCTCTCTCTCTCTCTCTCTCTCTCTCTCTCTCTCTCTCTCTCTCTCTCTCTCTCTCTCTCTCTCTCGCCCCACCCCCTGCGTATATGCATCTTTGTGTTTGTAGATGCTCCCCCATTTGATTTTATGCTCCAACGAGGTGATTGTAGCCATAGATATTTTTATTTCTATCTCAATCAGACCTTATGGGTAGGATTTTCTGTTATTCATAATTCATCTTTAGGAGGGCCCCAACTTCTTGTTACAAACTATAAATCTAGTTTACATTAGTTCTCACTGCGAATCTTACCAAAACAATATACTATTTACCACCAATTCTAAAAATTTGAAACCCACCTAAATACCCAACTAGCCAAACCAGAGCAAAAATTCCACACATAGAAAAGCAAAAGAAACTTAACTCTTAAGCTCCACTCGTTACTAAAAACAAATTTGCAATGTAGTAAAAATTCAAAACTCACCAATATCATATGATTTCCAAATTTCTTATAGTAGAAACTCAAATCCAACTTGTACTACTACTTGTTCGGAACCAATTCAACACAACTAACAAACTATTTGCCCCCAAGAGTAGACAAAAGCTCAAACTGCAACAACATCCAACTAGCCAAATCAAAGCAAAACTCAGCACTACTTAGAAACAAAAACCCAATCATTACCCACCCTAGAAACATTTCCTCATCATTAGAACATCCAATTCAAATCTAAACAACTCAAAATTGACAACTCACCGCTAAATTATCCACCCTTCAAGATTAAGTATATGAATTGACTACCCCACATACTGCAAGATATTCAAATATTGCCTATTTGTAAACTGCCTAATTGTCAGTCTACCTTGCTTAACACTAGAAGAATCTGTACTCCTACTCTCTCTACAGAGTTGAGGCATGCCTAAAAGAAGCTGAAGCTTTCGTCATTAGAACATCCAATCAGAATCTAAATAACTTCAAACCCTCAGAAGTTGAGGCTTTCCCATAAACCAGTGTGTTAATCTTATTTGTCTTCCTAGGTTATGTTTTGAAGGTGCTAATAGTAAATTCTACTTTCACCTCTTAATAAATAAATACAGAAAGTAGTCCTGAATGCACAGTTGAGTGAAAGAATGCATAAATACATTGGAAAAGCAGTCCTGAAAACACTCTCACTCTCACTCTGCTATCTGATTTCCTTTTAAAATGCTTCTGCAAGTAGCGTTCCTCTTAACTCCCTAAAAAGAATATATATAAATTTGGCATCAAAATTCTGGCATTGAAGTTTCTACAGTTGGAAGAGTATCATAAAATAGATGCTATCTAGTTCACCTCAATTTGAATTTGGGAATGAATGTTGTCTAAGATTCAACTAGTCATCAAGCTACTCAAACTACTGACCTTGATTTGCTATCTTCTTGTCAAATAATGTAGCTCAGTAGTCAGGCTGCATTGTTGCAAACAGCAGCATGTTTGATGAGAGAGACTTGCAAATTTCATAATGGCCGATATAGGGAAAAAGCATACTTTAGTCAGAACACCTGGCACCTAAAATCACTTATTGTGGTTATGTAATCAAGAAGTACTCTGGTTCAGCATTGTGGTTCAGCAATACCTAATAGAGATGACCTTATGACATTGCAAATTTTCTTATGAGAACTTTTTTGTTTACTTGTTAAGTGACAATTGATTTGTTATTCTATTTGAAGTCCTCAAATTTTCTTACAAGAGCATTTCTATTCACTTTTTTCAATGATAGTTGATTTGGTATTCTCTATTAGTTTTTACTTGCCTCGTACCTAGTCTTCACTTCTGACTTACTTTGTGGATGACTTAGTATGCTACTGTGTGGATGAGCCAATTCCTGAAAATTAGATCACTTTAAACAATTTTTATGTTGAAGTGGAGTTGTGTAAGATGTGTCCAGACCATGGGAGTGTTGGTCTCATTGTCCTAGTATGTATTTTCTTCAAACTGTCCACTGTCTATCCATGAAATCTATTAGTCACATGCCTGGGTTGGTTCAGTGCTTTCATTTGTCAATTCCACTATACAATCAGCCACTTCATATGAGATATAGTGATTATAGACTAGACACATGCATCCCACAGATGAAGTTCTTCAAAGTATGTGGCTATTTACTTTGGTTACATGTTTAAGACTTCATTCCTATTAGGAAATAGATTATATATTCTATTTATATATTTGGATAAAAGATGCACTCTACGAGTAGTTCTTCTAACATGCGACGATGTTCATGTAGATTTAAGCCTGTGGCTGCAAAATCAAGGTCAGCAAAAAATCTTGGCAGGTATTATTACTGTTTTCTGGCAAGGAGGTATAACCACTTTGCTTGGTAAGAAGAATATCACTAGTTATATTCACCAACACATACCATCGAGCGCGATCATTGTCATCATGAGTGGGATCGTCATCAACCAAAGCGAGATCCTGAGCTACAGTCACTGAAGGCTGATGTTCAAGCAATAAAGGTTCTACTTATTGTCATCATATGTTCTCTTTTTGTTTCCTTTGCATTTAAATGAATATTTTTTATGTGTTGTAATGGAATTATGATATGCCTATGAACATTATCTGTAATGAAGTCAATGCGCTCACCTTAAGTGTGGGTGCATTTGGGCCTTTAGCTCAAATGTGGTAGAGTGCTTAGGAATTCATCTTAAGAGGATGGTGGTTCAAATCCACCAAGATCTGATTATTGATGTCAACCACTTGTGGCAAAACATTAACTAAATTTATTAATCCATTTTTCTCCACCTGTGACAAAAGAGCCATCATGGATACCCATTTTTTTGCGTGGGAAATGAGAATATACAAAGAACAGAGACACCTATGTAGCAATAGCATAGCTGTCTTTACTGACAAGATAACAAGCATTGAAGTAAGAAAATGCTCGCTAGTAAAAATAAAAATAAAAAATTGGTAAAAGGAGACGGAAATTGACAATAGAAGTAGCATCTGATGTTTATCCCTAGCAGATCATGAAGTTACTTATGGATCACCTAGAAAGTTTGACTACTAATAGCTGGAATGTAAGGTAGTAATTTGTCAGGATTTTAATGTTAATTTGCAATCAACACTATCCTTTGGAACACCATACAGCTATTGTTTCTTGGGGAGGTAAAAGCAAGAAAGGCTACAAAAACAAATAGGCATAAAGCCTATCAGAGAAGATCAAGAGGTCACAGCAATGGTGCAAAAAATGCAACACCAAATTCTAGGACTATGACCAATAACTGTAGTGTGAGAAGATGGAGTGCTACAAGTTAGGTAGAGGATGTAGCTTAGCTTTTCAGCTACAGAGGAAAGAGTTTATGGAAGCTTCTAGGGGGAACGATGAGTAGGCATGAGCTTCTCTTCAAACTGTAAGGCAGGCCAACCTGAGATCTATGGCAACTAGAGCCTTCCACCTCCAAGTAAGAGGCCAGCCAACGTAGCTGAGCTTGCACCTTCGAGCTATGACATATTGTCCCTCTTCTCTTCTCCTATCTTTTTTTCCCCCCAACATTTTGTTTAATGTAGTTTGTGGTTTCACTAAATCATATATCATCCATTATTTTGTCAAATAATTCATGTAGCTTGAGCAATTCATTCTAAAGTGTCTTACCTAAAGTTATAGCACTCCAAGAAGAAACATTCTTTTCTTAAGCTTCCATAGTAGGAGTTCTAATGGAGTGTGTGGCAGCAGCTAGGTGGCAGTTTCACCTGCAAAATTTGTATGGGAAAGGTTTTGGCTAAATCTTTTATTAGAATAGAATGCTTTCTCAGGAAGCAACCATTTTTTGAAAATAAGAACTCTTGCCCAATGGCAAACATCAACTATTCACATTACATATGGTCCAACTCCAGAGCATCAATGTGATAAATTTGAGTTCATAATCTAGATAGTCAATTGAAAATTTCCAATGCTAAAAGTACCAATTTAAGACATGAACTTTCAAATTTTCTTATAGTTTAACTCTATTGAGTTCCAAGCATTGTCAGGTCTGAGCACTCAACTGAGTTAGTTAAGTGCATTTTCTAGATAGTTGTTGCGTTGAATCCAATGCTACAAGTAGCACCATGTGGACATATGAATTTCAAATTTTCTTGCAGTAATAACTCCCTTGATTTGCATGTAACTACCAAGCACAGTTGCTAGCTTAAGTGCCCTCTTTCACAACCAAGAGGTTGTGGGTTCAGGTTCACTTTTCAATAGAAAAAATCATGCAAGCCCTATAATTTCACTCATCTATTTTGTTCTCCACTTCAAAAAGTGCTCATCATTAAAGAAAATTATGCAAGCCTTATACTAACTTCTTTTCTTATATCTTTGGTAAAATTAATTTCAATACAAATAAATTCAATAACAAGCCTATACATGATCTTGGATAACATCTCTAATATGGTTCTTGTGCAGTGATGTTTGGTCTTTTATTTATTGAATACTAACTAGGGAGAACTATGTCAGGAATTTCTCTAACATCATACATTCTCATCTAAATAGTATGTTTTCTCAAGAACTAGCAATTTTCTACAAACGTCAACTCCTTCCCAATTGCAATATTAAACACTTCTAATAGTACAAATCCCCAAACCTGGACCACCAACAGCACGTGCAATGGATAACAGAAGTTGAAGTTCATCATCTAGGTAGTTCATATGTTTTCCTCCTAAAATTAGTTACTATGTTAAGACTTGAATTCCAAATTCTCTTATAGTTACAACTCTAGTGCTTCGTGTAACATCCAAGCATTGTCTCTTCCATTCATCTATTTTTGGGTGTACTACACAAATTACTACAGTGCAAATAATGAATGGCCTCTCCAGGCATAAGAACTTTTTTCCTTGATCACCTTGACAATCAAGCTCAATGCAAAAACTTTTAGAAGTGATGAAAAGATTTTTTTTAAATTGTAATGATAATCTACTATGCAAAAACTCAATTTTGTTAAAAGAGGCAATAGTTCCATAGGTTGATATTGATTAATATTGTAAACTTAATGGGTAGATGAATAACCACGTATATTTGTGTATAAGCATAGATGTCATGTACATGTGCATGAATATACACGTTCATGGTTTGATCTTCTTATTCTCTTACCATTCCTAGAAAAGAAAAAAATGGTTTGGGCTTCATATTTACATATTTGATCTTCTATTTGTTTGAAGATACAAAGGTATAGAACCATTATAGCAATACACATCGTGAAACAACTTGTGTACATGCATATTTATGTATATGATACATAACTAGTTTTCATGTTTACACCAGTCAGATACAAATTGCTTTCCACATGTGTGGTTATGCTCTCATTCCTATGTTGTAGTTTGGTGTGGTGACACCTCTTGCCCTAACTATGCTTTTCATCTGACCCGTAAAAATACATAAACAGCTAAGTTCTTAAACAATTGCAAGGTATCCTTCTACCATTTCTTTCCTAATGTTGGTATGAGTGGACTTAAACCCATAATCTTGGGGAACAACCAGCCCTTACATCAGTAGTTATTTCATAATCTGGCATTGCAGAAACCATATATTGTTCAAATATATAGCGGTGGATAGATCTTATTCATTAACTTGCATAAAAAGAGAGGTACATCAGACTGTTCAAATACATTTCTATTGGCTTGCATAAAGATAAAGGTACAATAGACTATTCATATACTTTTGCTACTATTACAAAACTTCAAAAGGTACTACTGATTTAATAGTTTCATTAGAACTTCATACTGTTACATTAGAGAATGAGCCTTCTACAACTTCCATTCATTTACAACGTAGAATAGAAAAAACACAAAAAGAGTCTTATTAATCAAATGTTGCTCTAGAAAAGACGTAGAGGAGCAAACTAATAAAACAAATAAAGGGCAACAAACATATTCACCTTCACTATGAAGGAATTCTCCCCCCACCTCCTTTGCAGATGATACACCCTCTACTCCTTATTGGTTGTGCATTCTCATGTCCACCTACATACATTGTCAGAAATTATTAGAACATAATGATAAACTATAACTATGTATACAGTTTATCGATTATGTATTATACCTTGCAAACGTGGCCTTGCATGATCTTTGATTGTGTCCATGTTGATCACATCTTTAGCATTGTTTAATTCCTATGTTTGTTTGATTACTTCCACTAGCTTCATGTTCACCTCGAGTTATATTCTTTTTTGGTTGGCTAGGTGCTCTCTAAGAATGAGGGGGTAGTGGCTAAGGTAGATCAATAATAGGCCA